>OZ005734.1:233299621-235699621 GCA_963930755.1 Eudasyphora cyanicolor
CCTTGAATATTTATCCCCTCACCTTAGAGAGGAGGGTATATATCATTTGCTACGAGCCAAAAGTGTAACACATCGAAGGAGTGACCTTAGACCCTAAGTATGTTCGGCGGATATCCGTTTTGTTTCATTTTAAGTCGAATGAGCAATGTCCGTCCGTCTGTCTGTCTGTATGTCTGTCTGTCTGCAGGCTGGTGCGCACGATAACTCTCGAAAGGAGTAACAGATTGACTTCAAATTTGGTACGTGGTAATATTTTCTTCTATCTCCGGCTAAGTTCGAAGATGGGCCATATTAGTCCACTCCTTCTAGTACTTCCTCCACAAAGGGTTAACATTCAGTGAAATATTGATTATTTAATAACTTCTATACTATATATTTGAATCCTCTGAAATTCTACACAAAGTATAGTCACTATTACCTCGAGAAAAATGGGCGAACTTGCCAAGCCCCTTTTGGTACCTCCCACACAAATGAATCCTCTGAAATTCTACACAAAGTATTAGTTTATTAGTCACTATTACCTCGAGAAAAATGGGCGAACTTGCCAAGCCCCTTTTGGTACCTCCCACACAAATGGACGATTTTTAAACAACATTTAAAAGATTATAACTTTATTATCAGTGCATACAAAGACTTGAAATTTCGTACAGCGTAATGATTTAATAGTACCTACAATACAGTGAAAAATTGGCATTATTGCCTACCCTTTTGGTACCTCCCACACAAATGGACACTTTTGTACCAAAAGTTACCAGCTTATAACTTAAATACCTGTGCATATAAATATTTGAAATTGTTTGGTTTTTGTATTGTTGACCTTTTATTTTCTAATTTTTGAAAGTTTTGTCTGGCTCGAGGTCATATATAAATTAAAAACTAAAAACTGGTGGTGTTGTTTTTAATAATTATTATTTTTATTTATTTCCGATATTTCGATCGCCTTCGACGATCATCTTCAAGGATTTTCACTTAAAAAATAACAAAGAACATATATTATTTAAAGAAAAAGCTAACACAGCATTGTTTCAACTAACTATTTAATTTCTAGGTTTGTATTTTTCTACTAAGTTACGATAAATTTGTGCATAAAGGTCAGTGTCAGTCTTATAGTTCATTCTTACGCCAGTATGTACATTAATTATGTGTAGCATTTCCAGAGTATGTCTTTTCTTGTAATTGTTCTCCTGTGTCAATATGTCAACGTCCTTGAAATTTGGCTCATGTCCCGTCAGACTACAATGTGCTGCTAGAGCTGTTTTTTGCTCCAAAGGTTTATAAGTTTCTTTATGGTCAGATTTATGTCCTGAAATTCTAGTCTTTAATTTAGTTTTGTTGTACCTTTTGGCATATGTTGGTCTTGTCCCCATTACATTTTATCTTATACTTAGTAAGTTCGATTTGTCCTCTTTTTTAATTTTCGATTTTGTCCTACTGAAAAAGTTATTTACTGTATTGTTTGTTTTAAGCGCTAGTTAATACTTGTCCTTATTGTAAATATTGGATTTGCAGAATCTTTCTGAAAAACCTGCGATGTATGTTGAGGTCTTGTATATTTTCGCCATTTCTTCTTGGGTTTCCCTTATTTTTGTTGATTTCTCCTTCACGTGTCTTATTAAGTAGTCAATAGTGTTTTTGGGAAAATCGTTAATTCTTAACCCTAGAACACTAAACCCGGTCTGTGAGGCGACTCTTTTTTTTGTTGACACGATATCTTACGATCGGTTGCAAAAATCAACACGTGGTTTCGTGTCAACTCAGTCGACTGCTGTATGAGTATGTGAGTGGACGCTCATAGCTCTGTGTCTTTTAGTTACTGATATATACATATGCTTGTCGCCTGTGAGGCGAGGTTTAGTATTAAAGGCAAATATTTTTGCGAATTCTTGTTTAAATTCTTGGTCCAATTGTAAGTATATAATTAAGATTTAGTCCGTTTTTATTTAATTTTTTGAGATGTGTGTTCCCGATTCCCAAATATTATTGCGCTAAATGCAATAAAGCATATTGCCTAGAGCATAGATCACCGAATTGTTATGAATGTGATATAAAAAAAAATACCTGATTTAATTTTTATGTACAAGGTAAAATATACATTATATAATTTTTTTGTTTTTTTTTAATGGAAGTAAGTACAAATACGTATAAGAATTTGATAAATTTAAGTTTATGAACTGAAATATTTATTTTTATTTATTTTTTTTAAATAATCTCTTTTTAAAAACAAACAAAAAAAAGTTGTGCATTTTAATGTAATTTTCTTTATGAAATGTATAAAAAAATAAATGAGTTCCCTTTTGATTTCTAAATAAATAAGTGTATTCTCCATAAAAAAAGTATTAAAAAAAAAAAAAAAATTTAAACTAGGAAAATTTTGTTCTTTTTGAAAAGGTAGCCTCACAGGCGAGGTTTAGTATTAAAGTGTAAAAAAAGAGGTTTAGTGTTCTAGGGTTAATATGTGACGTATCTTGTTTTCTTAACAATACAGAATATGTCATCTACATACATATTTGGTCAATATTCTGGGTTTGAGCGTCAGTTTTGATATTGAAGTGTCTAATAATTCCTCCATGATGATGTCTGCGATGACCGGAGATGCTGGTGATCCCATTGGTAGTCCTTTTCGTTGCTCGTACACTTTATCGTCATAAATGCAATATCTCGTGTCCTTTATACAAAATGTCAAAATATCTATAAACAAATCCATTGGAATATTTGTATATTGTTCAATTTCTTCTATCTTCTATCTTCTATCTTCTATCTTCTATCTTCTATCTTCTATCTTCTATCTTCTATCTTCTATCTTCTATCTTCTATCTTCTATCTTCTATCTTCTATCTTCTATCTTCTATCTTCTATCTTCTATCTTCTATCTTCTATCTTCTATCTTCTATCTTCTATCTTCTATCTTCTATCTTCTATCTTCTATCTTCTATCTTCTATCTTCTATCTTCTATCTTCTATCTTCTATCTTCTATCTTCTATCTTCTATCTTCTATCTTCTATCTTCTATCTTCTATCTTCTATCTTCTATCTTCTATCTTCTATCTTCTATCTTCTATCTTCTATCTTCTATCTTCTATCTTCTATCTTCTATCTTCTATCTTCTATCTTCTATCTTCTATCTTCTATCTTCTATCTTCTATCTTCTATCTTCTATCTTCTATCTTCTATCTTCTATCTTCTATCTTCTATCTTCTATCTTCTATCTTCTATCTTCTATCTTCTATCTTCTATCTTCTATCTTCTATCTTCTATCTTCTATCTTCTATCTTCTATCTTCTATCTTCTATCTTCTATCTTCTATCTTCTATCTTCTATCTTCTATCTTCTATCTTCTATCTTCTATCTTCTATCTTCTATCTTCTATCTTCTATCTTCTATCTTCTATCTTCTATCTTCTATCTTCTATCTTCTATCTTCTATCTTCTATCTTCTATCTTCTATCTTCTATCTTCTATCTTCTATCTTCTATCTTCTATCTTCTATCTTCTATCTTCTATCTTCTATCTTCTATCTTCTATCTTCTATCTTCTATCTTCTATCTTCTATCTTCTATCTTCTATCTTCTATCTTCTATCTTCTATCTTCTATCTTCTATCTTCTATCTTCTATCTTCTATCTTCTATCTTCTATCTTCTATCTTCTATCTTCTATCTTCTATCTTCTATCTTCTATCTTCTATCTTCTATCTTCTATCTTCTATCTTCTATCTTCTATCTTCTATCTTCTATCTTCTATCTTCTATCTTCTATCTTCTATCTTCTATCTTCTATCTTCTATCTTCTATCTTCTATCTTCTATCTTCTATCTTCTATCTTCTATCTTCTATCTTCTATCTTCTATCTTCTATCTTCTATCTTCTATCTTCTATCTTCTATCTTCTATCTTCTATCTTCTATCTTCTATCTTCTATCTTCTATCTTCTATCTTCTATCTTCTATCTTCTATCTTCTATCTTCTATCTTCTATCTTCTATCTTCTATCTTCTATCTTCTATCTTCTATCTTCTATCTTCTATCTTCTATCTTCTATCTTCTATCTTCTATCTTCTATCTTCTATCTTCTATCTTCTATCTTCTATCTTCTATCTTCTATCTTCTATCTTCTATCTTCTATCTTCTATCTTCTATCTTCTATCTTCTATCTTCTATCTTCTATCTTCTATCTTCTATCTTCTATCTTCTATCTTCTATCTTCTATCTTCTATCTTCTATCTTCTATCTTCTATCTTCTATCTTCTATCTTCTATCTTCTATCTTCTATCTTCTATCTTCTATCTTCTATCTTCTATCTTCTATCTTCTATCTTCTATCTTCTATCTTCTATCTTCTATCTTCTATCTTCTATCTTCTATCTTCTATCTTCTATCTTCTATCTTCTATCTTCTATCTTCTATCTTCTATCTTCTATCTTCTATCTTCTATCTTCTATCTTCTATCTTCTATCTTCTATCTTCTATCTTCTATCTTCTATCTTCTATCTTCTATCTTCTATCTTCTATCTTCTATCTTCTATCTTCTATCTTCTATCTTCTATCTTCTATCTTCTATCTTCTATCTTCTATCTTCTATCTTCTATCTTCTATCTTCTATCTTCTATCTTCTATCTTCTATCTTCTATCTTCTATCTTCTATCTTCTATCTTCTATCTTCTATCTTCTATCTTCTATCTTCTATCTTCTATCTTCTATCTTCTATCTTCTATCTTCTATCTTCTATCTTCTATCTTCTATCTTCTATCTTCTATCTTCTATCTTCTATCTTCTATCTTCTATCTTCTATCTTCTATCTTCTATCTTCTATCTTCTATCTTCTATCTTCTATCTTCTATCTTCTATCTTCTATCTTCTATCTTCTATCTTCTATCTTCTATCTTCTATCTTCTATCTTCTATCTTCTATCTTCTATCTTCTATCTTCTATCTTCTATCTTCTATCTTCTATCTTCTATCTTCTATCTTCTATCTTCTATCTTCTATCTTCTATCTTCTATCTTCTATCTTCTATCTTCTATCTTCTATCTTCTATCTTCTATCTTCTATCTTCTATCTTCTATCTTCTATCTTCTATCTTCTATCTTCTATCTTCTATCTTCTATCTTCTATCTTCTATCTTCTATCTTCTATCTTCTATCTTCTATCTTCTATCTTCTATCTTCTATCTTCTATCTTCTATCTTCTATCTTCTATCTTCTATCTTCTATCTTCTATCTTCTATCTTCTATCTTCTATCTTCTATCTTCTATCTTCTATCTTCTATCTTCTATCTTCTATCTTCTATCTTCTATCTTCTATCTTCTATCTTCTATCTTCTATCTTCTATCTTCTATCTTCTATCTTCTATCTTCTATCTTCTATCTTCTATCTTCTATCTTCTATCTTCTATCTTCTATCTTCTATCTTCTATCTTCTATCTTCTATCTTCTATCTTCTATCTTCTATCTTCTATCTTCTATCTTCTATCTTCTATCTTCTAGCTTCTATTTTCTATCTTCTATCCTCTATCTTATATATTTTATTTTCTATCTCTTATCTTCTATTTTCGATCATTACTCTGCAATATTTGAAGCCATCATTCCAATCTGTAACTCAGCACAGACACACTGGCTTTACATGAGCGTGATTAGACCATAACCTACGCCTCTGTAGTGTGGTGGACATCAATGGACAAAAAGTACAACGTAATACCATTGCAAAAAGTGCAAGCAAGACGTCTACAAGTGATGGGTGAATGGACAAATCGAGACAACAAGTCGTACCATCAGAAGATATTACAATCACTGGTCGGTCATATTCAAACAACGGAAATCTCCGACCGCATTCCTGAAGTGCGGCTTACAGCTACCTGTGAATCGTTCGTGCCAGACAGACGCTCCTGGGAAAACGGAACACTAGCTCATGCGCCAGTGGGAACCAGCTGCTACACTGATGGGTCCAGGCTAGGAGGAAGGACGGGTCTGGGACTTTTTATTGATGAACCAGAAGTCGAACTTTACTTCCGCCTCCCAGACCATAACACAGTATTTCAAGCAAAAGTTCGAGCAATCACGGAGTGTGTTAAAAAGGCTCAGTAATACCACAAAGCCTAAATATGCCAACATATTCACAGATAGCCAAATTGCGATTAAAGCAATAACATCGGAAAAGGTCAAATCCAGAACAGTGTTAGACTTTAAAAGAACGATAAATAATTACTCAGTCCATGGTCAACTGCGTATTTTCTGGGTACCGGGACACAACAGAGTGATTGGAAATGAACGAGCAAACAGCTTGGCTTCAAAGGGCAGAGAACTTCGAGTAACAAACTTGGAAAATTGGAAACCTTTCGAAGCCACGAAGGATGAGTTGCAGCACTGGGCAGTGATGGCTCACAAAACTGTGTGGAATAGAGCAACTGCAAAGATACTGTGGGGTGACCCAAATGAGAAGAAAACCAGTAGTTTTCTGAAACTAAACAAGATCGAGATTAGTAAGATGATAAGTGTTCTAACGGGACACTCAAGCTTACAGACACATCTTCATCGCATAGGACTAGCAGAAAACGACGAGTGCAGGACATGCAGGGAAAACATCGAAACGATAGAACATTTTCTGTGTCACTGCCCAGCTTTCACACACGCAAGATCCCGATATTTCGGTTCCGACATATTGCCAGACATGGCTCATCTCAGAGGATATGACTGGAAGATACTGAGAAAATACGTGTCCAGTACCGATTTTCTGTAATCCGTGGGGTATGAAAATCATAAATAAGGAGCGCACAACAGGCCGAACCACTGGCTTAAGTGTATGTCCATGGACATGAGACGTTTTAAACGTCTCCTCTATTCAACCTAACCTAACCTAACTCAGCACAGCTCTTCCAATGGCACAACACATATTTCGCATTTAGTGCTACCGAATTAAAATTAGTTAAATGGATTGCAAAATCAGCTTATTTACAAAAATACTATCATGTGGAATATTTATATTTGTTTTAAATTAAAATACCTACATAGTTCACTTTACACATTTTCACACTTTCCATTGCGATAATCTGCCTTCGCGATTGATCCTATGGCCTTTGCAAATACCATCATGTTTACACGGGTGTGAATTGTGCATTGAAGGTGTTTACACATTCACACGTAATTTCAATAAGTCTATAATGCTTTAAATACCAATTTACAAACAGATTAATGAAAATAAAAATGAAAATGGAAACCAAATTAAAACACAACGTGAAACCGGCAAATAAATAAAATAAAAAGAAATGAACTGAACTGAAGGAGGCATTTCGTACGTGGGGAGTAAATGTGTTTACTCTTCCATATTCAAGTTCTCTGCGTGCCAAATCAAGTAGGTAAAGGTCTTCAGCATACTTTTGCATATCCAACAACAGCTATCGAAAGAAGAACACTATATAATAACACGCCCAGGTTATGGAGAAGGCGCGGGTGTTATCACAAGTACATGTGAACGTGTAAACTACAGGAAACGGATGTATAACGACGAAGCAGTAATATTGTATATGGAACACATTCATATGCCCACACTCACCATGTGCGTGTGAGTGTACGAGTACGTGGAAGTATTTCTTTAATTTATTTAAACAGAAATGTGAAAAAGAAACAAAATGAAGGAAATTATTTAAAAATCGTTTACATGTGACAACTGTAAACGTATGCAAATATGTCTGTCTACAGAAAGACTTTAGGCTTGTGCCGAAAGGTATATATAAAGCAATAAGGAAAGACCGAAGTCGGCATGAATACGTTAATGAAGAATAAGGAGAAACGATTACATTTAAACTCATAGAGTTCGAAATTACTATCATAAATAGTTCGTAAATACAGAAGAGAAGCTTTGCCTTTTTAAAATTTAAATACAAAATTGAGAGATATATAAGTATATTGTATACGGCTAGATACTCGTATTTTAACGTGTACCAATGGTTCGATATAAAACACAGCCTTTAGAGGCTTAATTATATATATAACAAAATCTGAGTCAATTTGCTTCAGAGTGTGTACCACATTGAAGAGATGTCTTAAGATTCTATATAAGTTTGGTGGAAACACGTTTCAGGACAATTTAAGTCATTTGAGTTATTTCCGTCTGTCTGTCTATTTGGTTGATGCGCACGATAGCTCTAAAAAAGAAACGACTGATTGCCTTAAAATTATGTATGTGGTATTATTTTCGTCTATATCAGCTCAAGCTCGCAGATGGACAATATTTGTTTACTCCTTCTTGTACCTCCATCTTACCGGGTTACAATTTATTGAAATATCCCTTATAACCTACTCACTGCTATTCAAAGCTTCTGTAGTGTCATACACAGTAATAATTTCTTTATCGCTATCAATTCATGCAAAATGCACCCCCTTTGGTACCTCCCACACAAAGGGATAATTTTGTAAAAAGCGCTTAGCTTAACCTTTTAAATAAGTTATAAAAATACAATAATAACTAATATCAAATTCAATAAAAATACTATTGAAATTTTAACAAATCCATCCTTTAGATACAACCTTTATATTTGCTCTCTCTACATTTAAAATTACTTAACGTTGAGGCAAAATACAAAACAATGGTTATAGAGCAAAATGCTGCAAAAGCCAATGGCATAAATTCATTCAAATCTCCATATCACAGTGGAGGAAATATTAAATTAAATTATACTAAATAGAATTTGCCACTTCTTAACCAATCTAGCTGATTGCAGTGAAACATTTAATTTCAGCTTTTTGCACCATACAGTGGCGGAGCTACAGGCCCTCAAACAGGACCCCTCGGGAATACACAATTTGTATTGTTCGACTTTAGTGCAGGAGGGTATATATCAGTTGCTACTGTCCGAATGTGTAATACATCGTATGTGTGGAAACTAACAAATAAAATTGGCAAGTACTTCTTCTTCAATGACGATAAAGACATTTTTTAAAGTAAGGATAAATACTGCGGATTTATATAGCCTAGATTTTTTCCCAAACTTTTTTAATTCCCGTGAAAGAAGAATTTGTTAACCGGGATCCCAGTTAATAAAAAGATTCCTTTACTACAGGTGCCCACAATACCCAAATCTCAATTTTCGTAAAAATGGACTTAGCATATTTGCATGCGTAGCTAACGATATCTAATTTAGTAAGTTGACACACATAGATTATTCGGTTAAGTAGCGTAGAAGTAAAAATACCTTCGATTTTATGTTTAGATAATTAGTGGCTGTGATTAAATTGGTTGGATTTGCGAAATTGTCTTCATCTTTTCAAATTATGCATCTATTTTCTTCGGCTTGGTCTTATTTTATGTAAAGCCTAACAGTATTTACGATAAAATAATAAAAATGTAATATTTGTGCATATTTCCATGTTTTTATGACTATTTTATTTACAATCCAGTAGGGAAAGAAAGAAAGTCGGGCGGGGCCGACTATATAATACGCTACGCATTGTGATAATATAAGTAATATGGAATACTCGTAATTTGTTTCTTTTCAGTTAAAAAAGAACTTAGCTCCACCTTCTCATCAAGGCTTATTCCAAGGAGGAGTTGATGATGTTGATCATAATAAACTAGATCTGAAACGATAATCTAAAAATGCGCAGTATTCTTTCATAGATCAAGAATCGGAAGGAAGACATTTATGGGGCTATATATAAGATAAATCATCTACTTGGATCTAAAACTTCATTTCTGACAAATAATATAAAGATCGGACGTAAAATAAATAAAAATCTGATCCGATTATGCGAAATTTAAGCAGTATTAGTTCCTAAATTAAGATACTTCTTTCTGCCAAAAGTTGCAATATCGAAAGTAAAGTACAACTTCTATAGAGATGTGATACCAAATCGGGAGAACATATATATGGGGACCATATTTAAATCTGAACCGATTTTCCCCGAATTTAACAGTGTTAATTCGTGTAATAAGAAACCTCTTTCTGCTGAATATCGTACTGGTCGGACATTAAATACAGTTTCTTCAGAGCTTTCTTGTCAAATCGGGTGTAACATATATATGGGGACTATATCTAAATCTTGACCGGTTTTCCCCGAATTTAGTGTTATCTCTAAGTGTACCAAGAGAATTCTTTATGCCAATGTTTATTCCATAACCCATATACTCGTGTTCATATCGTTTGCAAAACTCTGCGCCACTGCAAAAACATGTTTTATTGTTGAGATGTGAATTTGAAAAAAAAGTATTGAATTACCTCTTTCCTGCTTTTTTTATTGAAAAATTAAAAATACGACGAAAATGTTAGAATAATAACTGCTGTTTGGTCAACATACGAAGGAAAAGTATATATAAGCAAAAAATCTCGGGAATTCTCGCACAGATTTCCCGGGATGGAAACTGGGATGTAACGAAAGTGACTTTCGCGAAAGCGAATATTGAAATATATTTCTTGCGAATGCGAAAGCGAATAGTGAAATATGGATTTTTGCAAAAGCGAATGCGAATAATAGTTTGACCCTTTAGTACCAACAAAATTAAGGAACTAAATTGATACTTTTCCAGGATATTCAAGTATTAATAATGTTTTTCATATTTTTAACTCCTGTTACCACAAGAAAAGGCATATTTTTCAACTATTTTGAAACGAAGTGGAAGAGGTTTCCATTGGTATTAATATCTTCAAAATGTGTGAAGCGAATAAGAAGATATAACACTTTTAACAAATGGAAGCGAATACTGAAATATATTTTTGCGAAAGCGAAAGCGAATGCGAAAGCGAATAATCCAAAGATGGTTTTTGCGAAAGCGAATGCGAAAGCGAATGTTAAAATGATGCGAATAATTCGCGTTCACATATGCGAATGCGAATATTCGTTACATCCCTAATTGAAACATATGACTTTTTCCCGGGATCACATTCCCTGAAAAAACTCTATATATGTAACCAGTAAGGAAAGGCTAAAGTCGGGCGGGACCGATTATATAATACCCTACACCACTCTCGTAAATTCGGCAGTGTTGGTTCATGGATCAAGAAACTCTACCATTCTAAATTTCAAAACGATTGGATGTAAAATACAGCTTCTATAGAACTAAAGGGCCAAATCGGACGAAACATTTATATGGGAGCTATAGCTAAATCTTATTTATTTGAAATTTAGAATGATAGAGTTTCTTGATCCATGAACCAACATTGCATTGAAGAAAATCGGTAAAGATTTAGCTATAGCTCCCATATATATGTTTCATCCGATTTGGCTCTTTAGATCCAATCGTTTTTATACCCTACACCACACTGTGGTACAGGGTATTATTTAAGTATCAAATGTCCCAAAAGTAAATTTATGTAAACAATTTATACATGAATTACAAAATTTATATATCAGAGTTATTCGATATTACGAGAGTGGTGTAGGGTATTATATAGTCGGCCCGCCCGACTTTAGCCTTTTCTTACTGGTTCTTACATCCAATCGTTCGTAAATTTTGTTCACATTTAAATATATCCATCATATTTATGTATACACCGATTTGCCATATTAGCACTATATAAGTCAAATATTTTCATTGATCTTCATAAAATTAGGTATAGCGTAATTCTTTGAACCATGAACAAGATTCAACAAAAATTCAGAGAAAGCGAATCATATGTACATATATATATCTCCTCATATTTTTATTCTTTCCTCCGATTTGGCATCTAAGCGCTATATTTTGCACCTGAGCATTACTAAATATTTCAGCTCCTTTGTGAAGTTTAATATCAATCGAAAACCCGGCAAGTTAACAGCAGCTTTATTTCCATTTTTACGGAAAATTCTCCCACTTTACTGCATTCGGCATACAAAACTCTATAACAAAGAAGAGCTCTACACATATTCTGTGACTTTGTTGTTCCAAGCATCGAGCGTGTCCGCCACATGCTAACAACCCGGCTACCCCTGTGCTAGGCTGCGGGACTCATGCCAACGAAGGAACAGCACCAGCAACAAAACAAAACTTTATGTACATATAGAAATTCATATAGAAAATAAATGAAATCAATTGTGTTCAATACAAAACCTTTGGTACATATACACAAAAGTGCAATTGAACCATACACGTGGAGGAGTGGAGAGCGACATAAACCAGCCGGAGGCTACAACAAAAAAAAAAAAAGAAAGTCATGTACGTGAGAATGTGAGGTCTAGCAAAATATCCTTTTGAGAAAGGTAGAAATGAGGGTTCAATTAAGTCGTGTTAATATTGGAAACCTTAAATTCAGCAATTGAAAAGGAGATTCAATTTCATATTAAAATCATATGATATGTATCTGAAAGTATGCAGGAATTCGTAGAAATTGTATTTTTTTAGGAAATTTCTTAGAAATAGCATTGTAACAGAAAATTTAATTGAATGTGTATTTTGTAAGGAAATTTCGTCGTTATTGAATTTTTACAGAAAATTTCGTAGAAATTATTTTTTACGGAAAATTTCGTCGAAATTCTATTTTTTACGAAAAATTTCGTCGAAATTCAATTTTTATAGAAAATTTTGTCGAAATTCAAGTTTTATAGAAAATTTGGTCGAAATTCAATTTTTTATTGAAAATTTAGTCGAAATTCAATTTTTTATTGAAAATTTCGTCGAAATTAAATTTTTTATTGAAAATTTCGTCGAAATTAAATTTTTTATTGAAAATTTCGTCTAAATTCAATTTTTATAGAAAATTTCGTCGAAATTCAATTTTTATAGAAAATTTCGTCGAAATTTAATTTTTATAGAAAATTTCGTCGAAATTCAATTTTTATAGAAAATTTCGTCGAAATTCAATTTTTATAGAAAATTTCGTCGAAATTAAATTTTTATAGAAAATTTCGTCGAAATTAAATTTTTATAGAAAATTTCGTCGAAATTAAATTTTTATAGAAAATTTCGTCGAAATTAAATTTTTATAGAAAATTTCGTCGAAATTAAATTTTTATAGAAAATTTCGTCGAAATTAAATTTTTATAGAAAATTTCGTCGAAATTAAATTTTTATAGAAAATTTCGTCGAAATTAAATTTTTATAGAAAATTTCGTCGAAATTAAATTTTTATAGAAAATTTCGTCGAAATGCAATTTTTTATTGAAAATTTCGTCGAAATGCAATTTTTTATTGAAAATTTCGTGGAAATTCAATTTTTTTTTGAAAATTTCGTCAAAATTAAATTTTTTATTGAAAATTTCGTCGAAATTCAATTTTTTATTGAAAATTTCGTCGAAATTCAATTTTTTATTGAAAATTTCTTCGAAATTAAATTTTTTATTGAAAATTTCGTCGAAATTCAATTTGTTATTGAAAATTTAGTCGAAATTATACATTTTATTAAATATTTCATCGAAATTCAATTTTGTATTGCAAAATTCGTCGGAATTCTTTTTTTATTTACAATTTATCGAAATCTTATTTTTATAGAAAATTCAGTCGAAACCCTATTTTGATAGGAAATTTCGTAGAATTTTTTTTTGTAGAAACTTTTGTCGAAATTCTATTTTTATAGAAACTTTCGACGGAATTCTATTATTATATTTTTTTTAGATAATTTCATCTAAATTCTACTTTTATAACAAATTTCATTGAAATTTCATTTTTATAGAAAACTAGCTGGACTCGGTCCACTTCGTTGCCCCAGATTGATATTTCCGATCCCGTCCATTTTTAAACCAATAACGAATCTTGCCACCAAATACATATACATAAAATAACAGCACTCTCGCTAACAAATTGCGCAAGATATCTCAATTTCAAAATGTGGCTTACATGGGCTGGGCCACGCCCATTAGTCTGATCCCGCCCATTTTTGAACTAATCACGTAGACTGCCACCAGATACATATAAACAGAATTAGAGTAATATCACTACTAAATTGTACAAGATAGCTCAAATTTGAATTATATAGGCGGGGCCACGCCCTTTGGTCTAATCCCGCTCATTTTTAGACCAATCACGTAGGCTTCCACCAGACACATATACACAAAATTACAGCACTCTCGCAAACAGATTGTGCAAGATACTTAATTTCACAAGGTTGATTGTATGGGCGAGGCCACGCCCATTGATCTGATTCCTCCCATTTTTGAACCAATCACGTAGACTACCACCAGATACATATGCACAAAATTACAGTACTCTCGCTAACAAAGTGTGCAAGAAGTCTTAATTTCAATATTTGACTTATATGGACGGGCCACGCCCATTAGTCCGATCCCGCCCATTTTTGGACCCATCAGGTAGGCTACCACCTGATACATATACACAAAATTACAGCACTCTCTCTAACAAATTGTGCAAGTTATCTCAATTTTAAAATTTGACTTATATGGGCGGGGCAACGCCCTTTCGTCCGATCCCGGCTATTTTTGGAACACAACGTAGACTACCACCAGATATATATGTACAAAGATATCTCAATTTCAAAATTTGACTTATATGGGCGGAGCCACGCCCATTGGTACGATCACGCCCATTTTTAAACCAATCAGGTAGACTACCACCAAATACATACATATGTACAAAATTGCAGCACTCTTGCCGAAAAATTGTGCAAGATATGTCAAATCAAAAATTTTGACTTATATGGGCGGGGCCACGCCCATTGGTCCGATCCCGCCCATTATTGGACAATCACGTACACTATCACCAGATACATATGCACAAAAATCGGCTGGATTTAATATTATTAGTCGGCATAAAATCTTTTTTCAGACCACTAAACTAATCGAATGTCATTGACCACAAGACATAAAAAATATGGAGTTTTAACAAAATTTCCTGGATATATATATTTTATAGAAAAAAGGGATTTCAACGAAATTTCAAAGAAACATTAAATGAAATAATTCAATTTAATAAATTTACACTATTGTGTGAACTTCTTGCTGACTCCTCGTATAGCATATAGTGCAAACAAGCAATATTTTTTAGTGGGATTCCATTATTAAAAGTATTATGAATATGAACCGAGTCTGAACTATAAGAGTCACGACATCAGACACTTAATGCGACATTCAGCCAACCACTCAAGTCAATCCACTCACAATTGTCTGATAGGAATACTCATATTGCAGAGCTTCAAACTCTCCGGTGATATTGTCAGTAATGCTTAACTGTAGACAGAAAAAAAATGCGGAGGATATGCAAATGTTGATACGAATAAACGGGGGGTCATGGATCACCATATGCATCGGCTATGTACTTATAAGTATGTGTATTCAATGTCACAGGATGAAAAAGAGAGCCATCAGAAATTTTATAACACTTTGCATGAAGAGGGTACACGGACGACGGGCGACGGACCTAACAAAATTTGACCGTCAATATTATTTTTGGTCTCATACTGTAACTGTGTATATTACTAGTTAGATACTTAAGTATGATAGTTATGTCCCCTCACCTTAGAGAGTGAGATATATATTATTTACTTCGGCCCAAAAGTGTAACACATCAAAGAAGTGACCTAACGCCCTAAGTATGTTTGGCGGAAATCAGTTTAAGGACATTTTAAGTCATCTGAACAATGTCCATCCGTAGAAAGGAGTAACGGATTGACTTCGAAGATGGCCCATATTGGTCTTTTAGTACCTCCCTCACAAAGGGTTACAATTTAGTGAAAACTTGATTCTCTAATAACTTATATATACTCGTAGAGATGTTGATGTTTTTTGATATTAACAATTTGCTTCACTTAGTATCACTTATTATTTGTTTATCCGTCGCTATCATCTTGAGAAAAATGGGCGAAGTTTCGCCACCCCTTTTGGTACCTCCCACACAAAGGAACTATTTTGGTTCAAAAATTTAACTGCTTATATCTTTAATACCAATGTGTTTAAATACTTGAAATGTTTTATAGTACCTACATACAGCCCGGTAAAAAATTGGCATTATTTGGCATTATATCTTTGTGACCGATCGATGTCGAGTATTTTGATGGAGAAAGGCGGCGGCGAAAAAGAAGAAAGTGACAGCTTATTACTCGTTAACATCTGTAAAGCTACTCTTGCAAAGCTTCATTCAAAAGGAGTAGACAGATTTTAACGAGAGCTTAACCAAATGCACTGAGAAAAATTAGTATATATATCGACAATTAATTCAGGTTTATACAGGAGGTATATAGTCGACCCCGCCCGACTTTCTGTCTTTCCTTACGGTTTTTAACTCCGATCTTGATGAAATTTGGTACAGAGCACATCATCAGGGACAAACCCTACTGGAATTGGTCGGAAGCTGATAAGATTTAGATATAACGCCATTATGTATGTACATCCAGATTTGGCATTTAAGCGGTTTATTACTTTTATGTTTCAGCAGATCTTTGTGAAATTTAACACAGGAAAGTTCTATTAGGCACTTATTACCTCTGCAAAGTCTCATAAAAATCGGTTGAGATTTATACATAGCTCCCATATAACGAGTGATTTTTTAAGAGCTTTCGGATTTGATTTTAAAAAACACATAAAATTTAGACAAATGTATAAAATGTTTATTTGGGTTGATATAACGATCTATATAATTCAATGTTTAAAGATGATTTCACGTAAGTGTTGACCGCGGCTGTGCCTCAAATGGTTCATACGCTGGGTGCAATTTTGGCGTACTCTCTCCAATATATCGGCCGGTATCTCATGAATAATTGGCTACCAGTGCGTCAATATTGGCTACCAGTGCGTCAACCGTTGCGGGCTGGTCCCTGTAAACATGGGCCTTACCATAGCCCCATTAAAAATAAACTAAAAGGCTTTAAATCGGACGATATAGGCGGCCAATTGAACAGCCCCAAACGTGAAATAAAACGTTTCACCGAACTCGCTTCTCAATTGGGCCATTGTCTCGTGTGGTATGTTGCACCGTCTTGTTGAAACCACATGCCAGCCAAGTCCAGCTCTTCCTTTCGGGCAAACAACGATTGTAATCATAGCACGGTAGCGTTCGCCATTCACAGTAATGTGCCAACCTTCGTCGTCATTGAAAAAGTACGGTTCAATGATGCCACTTGCGATATTTTTCTATTTCTCTGTGAGCATGAATTTTGATAATAAAATTTAATAATCTGCAAGCGTTGTTCGTTTATAAGTCGATTCATGGTTAAATTATAGACCAAACTTTACATGTTTGACAGTAACATGTTACACGAAAATATATATACATATGACACTTGGAACCTGATTTCCCAAAGAAGGGAACTTAAGTTACAGTTAAACAACAACAGTATTACGAGGCACCAATACCAACAGCTGGCAAACCAAGTAAAGAAAGCTGCAAGAAGAGACAAACGGAAATTCCTGGAAGGGCTAGCAACAACGGCAAAAGAAGCAGCTGGACCAAAACACACAAGAAAACTACACCAGACGACAGATTGTCTCAAAAATCGAAAGTGTAGCAGAAACCAAGCAGTCACTAATCGCAGTGGTACGCTACTAACGAACAATGAAGCACAGATGCAAAGGAAAGAACATTTCTAAGAAATTAGCCCACAATTATTCACAGACGACGCTGAGAACAGCAAAATTGATCATAACAGCCCTATAGAGAACACCTTAAATATACTATATAGAAAATTTTAAAAATAACAGAACAGAAGGCGTACTGATCAACTACGGCCGCATATCGAATCAATGGCTGACTCTTGCTCACAAGGGGAGCTTCAGCCAACCATTCCACACTAACGCTGGAGTAAAGCAAGGATGCCCACTTTCCCGTCTACTATTCACCATCGTACTAGATGAGATCAGAGGCATCACATGGAGCCTCTCACGACAACTTGAGGATTTGGACTATGCGGATGATATTTGTCTACTCTCGCACAAGATCTCCAGCATGCAGTCAAAACTGGAAGATCTGGTAAGACTTGCTCACTGTGTTGGACTTGAGATAAATACCAAGAAAACAAAAGCCATACGAATTAACAACAATAGCACAGAAAATAAAATGCTGAAAGTTCAACCAATTGAGTATGTGGATAGCTCCTGCTATCTAGGATGTAAAATGCAACAATAGGTGGCGCAGAAGCAGACATAAACAACAGGCTCAACAAAGAGAGAACATGACCACAGCTCACATTTATCTAGGAAAACCAAGTTCAGAATATTCAACGCATGTGTTAAGTCAGTTCTGTTGTACCGCAGTGAAACCTGGCTTGTGTCTAACACCATCACGCAAAGGTTACAGATATACATCACCAAGTGCCTCAGAATCATATGCAAAATATTCTGCCCAACAACTATGGATCTTGACGAATGAGGAACCCATACTGATGCAGACAAGGCATAGAAAATAGACGTGGATCGGCCATACCTTAAGGAGAAACCCCCGTAGTATTACAAGGATGGCGTTTTTTGCTGGCACGAAAAAAACATAAAAAATAGAAAAAATAGCAAAAAAAATGTTTGTTCCATCTTTTGGAAGCTAGCATTATAACAAGAAAACAGTGCCTATTTGGAGAAAATCTATGGATAAATGTAGAAATTATAGTACTTTTGGTAGAAATAAAATAATTTTAACATAATCAGGTTTTTATACACCCACTATTGTGAACAAGGGTGCTGCCAACCAAAAGTGTAACACATCGATGGAGTGACCTAAGAGACCCCAAGATTATTTGGCGGACATCCGTTTTTGGTCATTTTAAGTCATTTTAGCAATGGACTATGGTGGTCCACGCCACGAAGGGTCAGAATTTATTGAAATTGAATTTATCCCATAATTTATAAACTACTACCCATAATCTTTCACAATTCCACACATAGTATTAGTTTATTAATCGCTATCATCTTTAGAAAAATTGGCGAAGTTGCCACGCCCATTTTGGTACATCCAATATAAATTGTCCATTTTGCACAAAAAGTTGACGGCTTATAACTTAGATTCCAGTCCGTACAAATACCTAAAATTTTGTTTGGTAGTTCCCAAACAAAATTGTCAAAATAAAAAATATTTTTTTAAGTTCCCTATTTTTACAACATGGGTCATAATTTGTACATAGATTTTTTCAAGTGGGCACTGTTTTCTTCGTTATGATGATAGCTTTCAAAAAATGGAATAAAAACTTTTTTCCGAATTTTTTTCTACCTTTTGCTTTTTCTTTCAAATCAGCAAATAAAGATCGATTAGAAAGAGGTAAAATAAACAAAGATATGTATTGGTGGATTACATACTAAACTATTTTCTTTTAACCATCCTGACAGCATTTCTATCCTTTCAATTATTAAAATAATGTTTTTTTTTAATTTTTCATTATAAAGTAGAAAAACTTATTTATGTATATTCATATGTATATAATGTACTATTACTTTAGATACGAATTAAAAAAATGTCTTAGTAGGAAAGACCTACTTATATTCAATATTGTTGAGTTCCCGTCATAGGGCGTTATATAGATCCATTATAATAAAACTTTTTGTTTATTTATAGTACCGAATGTATTCATGAATAAAATAAAATAAACACAATAAAAAAAAAAAATCACGTAAAAGTGATGTTCTCAGCATTTCTAGCCCTTATGGTTGCCTTTAATTCAAATGCAATCCCGGTCCAAAAACTAAAGGGAACTTCTATGAAAATTGGAAAAATTTTTATTCGAACCTTTGTAAACCTTTTTATACCCTCACTTTAGTGTAACGAGGGTATATATCATTTGCTACGCAAAAAGTGTAACACATCGAAGGAGTGATCTAAGACCCTAAGTATGTTCGGCGGATATTCGTTTTGGTCATTTTAAGTCGAATGAGCAATGTCCGTCCGTCTGTCTGCTGGCTGGTGCGCACGATAACTCTCGAAAGGAGTAACCGATTGACTTTAAATTTGGTACGTGGTAATATTTTTTTCTATCTCCGGCTAAGTTCGAAGATGGGCCATACTGGTCCACTCCTTCTAGTACCTCTCCCGCAAAGTGTTAACATGTTGTGAAATATTGAATCTTTAATAACTGCTATACTGCTTATTCGAATCTTCTGAAATTCCACACATAGCATCAGTTTATTAGTCGCTATCAACTCGAGAAGAATGGGCCAAGTTGATACGCCCCTTTTGATACCTCCCACACAAATGCACCAAAAGTTAACAGCTTATAACATTAATACCAGTGTATAAAAATACTTGACATTTTGCAGTGTAATGCTTTTATAGTGTCTATTACCCTGTGAAAAATGGACGCTATTGTACCTCCCACACAAAATGGCCACATCATAACAAAATTTTATATGTCATAACGTTAATAAACCAGTGCACATAAACGTTTATAATTCGGCACAGTGCAATGCATTTAAAGTAGCTACTGTTCAGGGAAAAATAGGTGTATTTGTTAAACCGCTTCTGGCACCACCCACAAAAATTGACAGAATAGTTGGTGTAATATTCCATATAACATTACTTACTTAGTCGGTTTACCCGACTGAAACTTTCTTACTTGTTTGTATTTTAGAATATATATTGTACAGTAGAACAGGTCACCAAAAAAGTTACAAATTGCGAGGCGGTATATTAAAACTTACCTCGAATATTAAAACATTAATCAAAAATAAATGTTACTCATTCATTAACATTTGGTATGTCGGATGTGACACACATGAAATCCAGTAGCTCATTCCCTGAATAGCATAGACGGTTCAAGTTCAAATTATCTTTTCATCCCCTCACCTTAGAGAGGAGGGTATATATCATTTGCTACGATCAAAAGTGTTACACATCGAAGGAGTGACCTCAAACCCTAAGTATGTTCTGCGGAAATCCGTTTTGGGACATTTTAAGTGATTTGGGCAATGTCTGTCCGTCCGTCCGTCTGTTTGTCTGCCTGTGTCTGTCTGCTGGCTGGTGCGCACGATAACTCTCAAAAGGAGTTACCGATTGCCTTCAAATTTGGTATTCTGTAATATGTTTCTCTATCTCCGAAATTCGAAGATGGGTCATATTGGTCCACTCCTTTTAGTACCTCCCCCACAAAGGGTTAACTGTTGAAATATTGATTCTTTTATACCTTCTATACTACTTACACGAATCTTCTGAAATTTCAAACATAGTACTAGTTTGTCAGTCGCTAACACGTCAAGAAAAATGGACGAAGTGGCCACTTCCTTTTTGGTACCTCCCACACAAATGGACCATTTTGTAACAAAAGTTACCAGATTATAACTTGAATACCCGTGCATACAAATACATGAAATTTTATACAGTGTAATGCTTTTATAGTACCTAAATTCTAGAGAAAAGTGGCCGTTATTGGCACGCCCCTTTTGGTACCTCTTACACAAATGGACCATTTTACACCAAAAATTAGCAGATTTTGACTTTAATACCAATGAATACAAATACTTGAAATGTTGTGTAGTAAACAGCTTTTAATTTAAATACCAGTCGATACTTTAAAGTTATTAAATGCAATTTAAATTGATAATAATTTAATCAAAACAAAAAAATAATTAAATTTACGAATATTTTTTGGGACTCAGGGTGAGGGGATTCATAAGACGGTTTACCCGACTGAACTTTCTTACTTGTTTTTGTCGCAATCAGTTGTCTGGTTAAGAAACGGCGGAATTATTTTCCTTTTTCGGATTCCTTCCATTATGAGTTCTGGCTCTCTCACAAAGTTCTATATTCTATGTAACATTACTTACAAAGTGACGGTAAACCTTAGTCGGTTTGTTGGATTGAAATTTGTTTACTTATTATTCAATTTATATCTCTAAGTTTAATTATGGTTTCTATTGGTCCAATTTTTTTGGTAACTCGTATTCAAAACTGAATGGCTCATAACATTTAAACTGTACAATACAATGTTTTTGTAGTGTCAACTATTCTAAGCATCATAGAAGCATTTGTCACGTCCCTCGCATCAGTTATCTCCAACACAAATTAAAAAAAATCGATTCCTGACAGTGTGAGGTAGGGTAATCAAAAACCGCACCGGTTAACCGGTTAATCGGTTTCTCTTTAAAAACCGCCTATCGGTTTTCGGTTTTTCTGCATTTTCGAATAACTCGAACCGTCGGTTTTTTCAACTCGGTTTATTCGACTTTTCGGTTTTTCGAAACCATTATAAACTGATAAAGAAAATATTATTTTAGAAATAGGAACCTACCTAAAATTTTGAAAACATCAGTCAAAATTCAAATTCGATTTCAAAATGCAGTTTTATATGTATTTGTACTGCATATTTTATCGAGGGTCTAGGTGATTATTGCGGTATAGAAATTAATTAACAATCCTTTCTAATTGAAATGTAGGTATAAATAAAAATACATTTGTCCAGTTTCACATTTCGACAAGTTATCATCTCTATAGTATGTTCAAGTCAGAATCCGCTACTACTGATAATATATGTATATAATCGGTTTGCCATTTGAGCCATTCATATGATGCTAAAACCTAAGATTTTGCCGATCTTCACTATTAGTCAAGTTTTATAAAAATCATAATAATTTTTTTTTTAAGAAATCTTTTTAAAAATTTAACATAAATATTATAAATATCGCAGATATTATAATATTATATCATAAATGAAATCGAAACAATTACCTATTATAAATACTCGTAAAAATATGAAGTGTTTAATATACAATTTTCAAATAAATCCTTATTTAATTGAAATATGGTTGCGTATTGAATTTGCATTACGCTTATTTTACGTCATTTAACAAAATTTTGAGCATTATTTATGCATTTTTATTAAAAAAGAAAAAACCGAAAACAACCGATTCACCGGTTTTTTATTTTCGGTTAAACCGAAAACCGGTTTTAGAGTTAACTTAATTTTCGAAGAAACCGAAAACCGTATCTTCAAAATAACCGGTTTTTTGATCACCCTAGTGTGAGGGAATACTTTAGTCAGATTACTCGACTAGGATGTTGATACTTGCTTATTCTTTGTGTTGTATTTCCGACAAAACTTATTATGTACGCTCATTCTTTGTTTTTGGGCTAGTTGTACATGTTTTCAAAAATAAAATGTATTACATTTTCCCTCTCTGAACAACAAATGCCAATTAAAGATAAAGCTGATTAAAAATTATTACCACAAAAATCCCCACCATTCCTCCTCATTCCTTCCGCGCTCCTTAGCGGAAATGAATGAGACCACTGAAGCGTATGATTGACATTTAATCGCTAATGCTCATACGTCTACTTCGTCTACAGTGAGCGCGATTACAGTCGGTGGAATTTCACATTCCCTGTTTTGCTAAATAATTCATCTTTTATATGATTTCACGTATCATTTTATCCGATTTAACAGATTCTTTAGCTTTAATTGTGCACACAGAGGCATATGAAATCATTGACGTGTATAACGATCTCGTTCAATTATGTTTTACGTTTGAAAAACGCAAAAACGAATGAAAGAAGAAAAATACATGTCTTCCAATTCCCTTATGCTCAAGAAACGTAGAGGTGGTGAAATAGAAATTTATTTCACTGCATCATAAATAATAACAAAAATGGAAAAAATAAGGCACACGCACACCTACACCCACACTCATGAAGATGTTGATGGGCTGCCAGGGAGGGAGGCTAGGATTTTGTTTTCCTGCACAAGGACAAAGACACAAACTTAATGGTATATGTACAATGGATTTAGGCAGTCATGACTAGAGCAAAAAAAAACATAAAAAATGAATTGTACAAAATGGGAAACAAACAAAAATCAGATTCCACGTACAAAACAGAACGATTTGCCGGTTTGGTAGTGGAGTGTGGGGAATGGAAAACCTTTCGCAATGACAAAATGATATATGTTTATTTGGCCAAGGAAGTAAAACCATTTTTTGTATTATTTCTACTTCGGAATAGCATTCATTACATCCCCTACCGTTTTAGGAATACATATATTGAAATTAATGTTGCATAAAAAAGGAAATTCTCCGTTTTAATTTATTTTAATTTACTGAGAATAAGAAGCTTCAAAAGATTCGCTTTTTAATGGGCCAGAAATGACAAATAGATAACCGATTTACTTCTACATTATAAATATGTTTTTACCTTATTACGAGTAAAATAATAAATATCTTCAGGAATTAGATATGTACTGAAAACAAATCGCTTTTGTAGTATGTTGCATGACGTACATTTTGATGTAAGCAAATATTTTTGAAAAAAAAAAATAATAATCAATGTGGATCACCTCGGGTATACAAAATGTATATATCTATTTCGATTAATATGCTTGCTTCTAACTTATAAGTACAGGGTTTTCCAACAAGAGGTGTTATTTTGAATCACCCGGTATTTCGGTAGCTGTCACTTTTGAAGCTTTTATACGCTCATTCTTTTGAACAAGTAGAAACTACGCCATTAATAACAAGTAAGGAAAAGCTAAAGTCGGACGGGGCCAACTATATAATACCCTACACCACTCTCGTAATATTGAATAACTCTGAAATGTAAATCAGAACGATCGTAGTAGTCGACGATTGGATGTAAAATACTCGTACAGCTTCTACAGGACTAAAGAGCCAAATCGGATGAAACATATATATGGGAGCTACAGCTAAATCTTAACCGATTTTCTTCAAATTCGGCAACGTTAGTCCATGGATCAAGAAACTCTACCATTCTAAATATCAAAACGATTGGATGTAAACTACAGCATCTATAGGACTAAAGGGTCAAATCGGACGAAATATATGTATGGGAGCTATATCTAAATATTAACCGATTTTCTTCAAATTCGGCAATGTTAGTTCATGGATCAAGAAACTCTACCATTCTACCATTCTAAATTTCAAAATGATTGGATGTAAAATACAGCTTCTACAGGACTAAAGAGCAAAATCGGACGAAACATATATATGGGAGCTATAGCTAAATCTTAACCGATTTTCTTCAAATTCGGCAATGTTGGTTCATGGATCAAGATACTCTACCATTCTAAATTTCAAAACGATTGGATGTAAAATACAGCTTCTATAGGACTAAAGGGCCAAATCGGACGAAAGATATATATGGAAGCTATATCTAAACCTGAACCGATTTCAACCAAATTCAATAGGGATCTTTGCAGCTGCGAAATACCCTAAACAGCAAAATTTCAGAACGATCGGAGTGATTGCGACCTGTAGTCGACGAACAACTTTACATGGACAGACGGACGGACAGACATCGGTAATCGGTACCCATTTCCACCTCGGTGTCTACGTCAACAAGCAAAATTGTCGCATCTGGGGCTCGGAAAAAACAAGAGTTATTGTTGAGAAGTCTCTCCATCCTCAACGTGTGACTGTTTGGTGCGGTTTATGGTCCGGCGGGGTCATTGCACCTTACTTTTTCGAAAATGAGGTTGGATCAACAGTTACGGTGAATGGATTGCGCTATCGAGAGATGATTAATGATTTTTATAGTCGGAGTGGTGGCCATTTGGCTGATGATGTTTTTCATTATTAACGGCATACCTTCCTCTTTATTTTAAAATAAACATCCTATCATTTATCTCAAAAAATTGAATTTTTCTTTGAATACCAAAATAACACTTCTTGTTGGAAAACCCTTTACCATGTGTAGAATTTCAGAGAATTCAAATAAGTAGTATAGAAGTTATTAAATAACACAATGCTACAACCAAAATGGGAATGGGATGAAACCAATTGCAAATGAATGTTGACATTATCCCTAACAAAACCTTCAAGGGTTTTTTTCAGTTCAGCGCTAGATTTTTTTTACACGCATTTGAAGTTGGTAATTTTAAAACGCCTTTTCAAAGAAAATCGACAAGAAGTAGCACCATTTGCATGTCAGCGCCATCTATCGTGAGTTGTAGGTAATAAATGATTTCCTCGACCCCAAAAACCGTAAGATACCAAAACTTTACATGATAATAAAAAGAAATAATCATTATTTTATTAAATTTTCAATGATCTTTTCTTGTTAGACAGCGTTCCAAAATCATCACCTTCAAATGCGTGTAAAAAAATCTCGCACTGACCTGAAAAAACCCCTTGAGGGTTTTGTTATGGATAATGTCAACTTTCATTTGCAATTGGTCTCATCCCATTCCCATTCGGAAAGTTCGATTTTGTATCACAGTGTAATCAATCTTTCACTAAATGTTAACCCTTTGTGCGGGAGGTACTAGAAGGAGTAGACCAATATGGCCCATTTTCGAACTTAGCCGGAGATAAAAGAAAATATTACCACACACCAAATTTGAAGTCAGTCGGTTACTCCTTTCGATAGTTATCGTGCCCACCAGCCAGCACAGAGACAGACAGACAGACGGACGGACGGACGGACATTGCTCATTCGAAAATGACCCAAAACGGATATCCGCCGAAAATACTTAGGGTCATAGGCCACTCCTTCGATGTGTTACACTTTTGGTTCGTAGCAAATGATATATACCCTCTTCTCTAAGGTGAGGGGATAAAAGTAAAATTCGACATCTACGAGATGGTGTAAGATTTTGACCTTTCGTTTTAATAGGAAAGACGTTATTTTGCAAATCTCTGAAAAATCAGCATTTTATAATTATTACCAAACCTCAAGAATGCGAATATATCAGGCATGTCACAGGTTTCGTATGAAATTGGTTCGTTTTCGTTTTTCAAAATCGTATCGTTTTACTTTTGCTTCTACAGCTCGTGTACGTTTTCATGAAACCGAAATAAAACCAGTAAGCAAAGGCAGAAAGTCGGGCGGGGCCGACTATATAATACCCTACACCTCCCTAACAATGCGATAAGGGTCATTGCCATAATAATTTGGAATAATTGGTAAATGGGTAGAAACATATTATCTAAATGGGTAGAAACATATAAAAATTAAGCAAGATTCGTTCCTAAATTGAGAAACATCTTTCTGGAAAATTTTAATGATCGGAAGTAAAATACAACTTCTATAGCGGTTTGATACCAAATCAGGAGGAACATATATATGGAGCTTTAATATTAATCTGAACCGATCTTCCCTGAATACTTATTCATGTAAAAAGACCTCCTTCTGTCGAATTTCGTACTGATCGGATATAAAATATAGTCTCTACAGCGCTTACGTGTCAAATCGGGGGTAACATATATATAGGAGCTATATCTAAATCTGAACCGATTTTCTCCGAATTTGGCAGTATTCCTTCATGTAATAAGAAACCTATTTCTGCCAAATTTCGCACTGAATGGATATAAAATAACATTTTTACAGCGCTTACATGTCAAATCGGGGGTAACATATATATGGGGGCTATATCTAAATCTGAACCGATTTTCTCCGAATTTAGCATTATTCCTTCATGTAATAAGAAACCTCTTTCTGTCCAATTTCATACTGATCGGATATAAAATAAAGTTTTTAAAGCGCTTACATGTCAAATCGCGGCTAACATATATATGGGGGATATATCTAAATCTGATCCGATTTCAGCCAAATTCAATAGGGATCGTCCTTGGGCCAAAAAAAAGATATGTGTAAAGTTTCGTCGGGATCGGACCATAATTGCGACCTGTACTTGGATTACAAGAATACATGCACAGACGGACAGACAGACGGACAGACGGACATAGCTAAATCAACTCAGAAAGTGATTCTAAGTCGATCGGTATAATAAACAATGGGTCTATTTCTTCTCCTTTTGTACCACAGTGTGGTGTAGGGTATAAACACAGAAAAGTCAAATTTAATGGGGAATGTTTATTATCATTTGAAAGAACATTCTTTTTTGAAGATTATGTCTATCAAATGTTGGCCGCGGCTACGTTTCAGATGGTGTATCCGTTGCGTCCAATTTTCGATGACTCGTTCGAGCATTTCGACTGGTAACTGGCGAATGACACGCGTAAACGTTGTTCAGGCGTAAGTCTTTCCATGATGAAATGCCAAACAATACTTAACAAAAATAACATGGCAGCATGACACGACTCACACGTGATCTTTCAAAAAGGCTACTGAAAAAAATATCTCTACTTGGATCACCCTTTTGTATACATACTTATAATATATTGTATATATGTATATACGTATCAAGTCAAGTTGGCTCAATTAGTAATTAAATGGCCATACGAATATTTGGCTCAAGGTGGATTTTTTGCTCATTTTCTATATTTTTTTCTCGGTATACCGTACGGAATATTTCTTTTGTGTCTGAAGCAAATTAGATATTGAATATGAGAAAAAATACTGAACAAATCTATCCGAAAAAAGTGCATCCAGTGCCTTAAGGATCTTTTGTTCGGCGCAGCCATTTGGTGAAATTAGGTTCTATCTCCCTGTATTTTTGTGGATAGCGCTCCATCTGTAAAAAAAAGAGAAACGAAATTCGAAAACGAAATTTTTTCGAAATAATTCAGTGAAATTTTAACAATTTTATTTTTTAGTTTGACTCTTCTTTTGTATGATATTGAAAATACCGATTGTTTTTATTGGTTGTACACAATTCTTAATTCCAAAGACATGTAAAACGCATAGTGAAATGAGGAAGACAAATGTAAATGCATAGAAATAAGATGTTGCCATGCAGTAACAAAATAGTACACATTCTTTATGTTGCCAGTTTCGATCTGACAAATGTACTAAAAGCGTCAATAGCACTAACAAAAAATATGAAAAGCGTACAGTTAGTGCTTTTTTTCGTTTGGCACTAACTGAATACATTTCGCGTATTGGGGGGTCTGAAAAGCACTAAATCTAGTGCGAAAAGCACTAAGTTGGCATCCCTGTAATTCGGCATATGAACGGCATAGCACCTCAATTATGCCTCAGCGTCATCGAAAATTTGGAGCATCGGATGGAGGTGTGCCGCCGAGGTTGCGGCGACCATTTGCCAATATTTTGTTCCATACCAATATTATCAAAATACAAAGAAATGACAATAATTTCCTAAATAATTTGTGTTTTATTCAAAATCAACATCGGCCCTTAAGATTTAACCACCCTTTTGTTTAATACAATACAAAGCATTGAAAATAATTTAAATTGACCGAATAACAGAAAGCACATTTGGGCGGAACGAAGTTCACTGGACCAGCTAAAAAAATCCACATGCAGAACTTTCCAGCATGTGGACTTTCCCGCATGTGGACTGTTCTGCATGTGGATTTGTGTTTTATTCAAAATCAACATCGGCCCTTAAGATTTAACCACCCTTTTGTTTAATACAATACAAAGCATTGAAATTAATTGAAATTGACAGAATAACAGAGAGCACATTTGGGCGGAACGAAGTTCACTGGACCAGCTAAAAAAATCCACATGCAGAACAGTCCACATGCGGGAAAGTCCACATGCTGGAAAGTCCACATGCAGAACAGTCCACCTGCGGAAAAGCCCACATGCAGAACAGTCAACATGCGGAAAAGTCCACGTGCAGAACAGTACACATGTAGAAAAGTCCACATGCGAAAAAGTCCTCATGCAGAACAGTCCACTTGAGGAAACAAAACATGTAGAACAGCCAATATGTAGAACATTCCACATGTAGAACAGTCCACAAACAGAACAGTCCATAAACAGAACAGTCCACAAACAGAACAGTCCACATGTTGAACATTCCACATGTAGAACATTCCACATTTAGAACATTCCACATGTAGAACAGTCCACATGTAGAACATTCCACATGCAGAACATTCCACACGTAGAACATTCCACATGTAGAACATTCCACATGTAGAACAGTCCACATGCAGAACAGCCCACATGTAGAACGTTCCACATGCAGATCATTCCACATGTAGAACATTCCACATGTATAACATTCCACATGTAGAACAGTCCACATGCAGAAGCTTCCACATGCAGAAGGTTCCGCATGTAGAAGATTCCACATGTAGAACACTCCACATGTAGAACATTCCTCATGTAGAACAGCCCACAGTAGAACATTCCACATGTAGAACATTCCACATGTAGAACAGTCCACATTTAGAACATTCCACATGTAGAATATTCCACATGTAGAAAAGTCCACATGCAGAACATTCCACATGTAGAACATTCCACATGTAGAACAGTCCACAAATAGCCCACAAGGTGAACATTCCACTAGCAGAACAGTCCACATGTAGAACATTACAAAAGCAGAACAGTCCACATGTAGAAAAGTCCGGCGGAATGAAATTGGGCCCCAGGAAAATACACCCCAATATTTTTATGAATATGGGCCTCAAAAAATAACATATGAAACAACGTCAATTTTATTTGGGGCTTAATTTAATTATTTGTCTGCTTTTTGGGGTTTACTTTCATTTCATGTCTGCTTTTTGGGGCTTATTTTCATATATTAAGTAAGAAACAGGAGAGGCTACGCGTAAAAGATTTGCTCCACGTTGCTAATTTTGGATCCTGTCCATAGGAGAAAGTCTTAAATAGAGGCCGCAGGCCGTAGGCCGACCGCACAGGAAATGATTTTTAATTAGAAAATAGGTTTGTATACGTGTATTATTGCGTACTCCCAGATTTACGAAGAGAAAATTTCTTAGTTTTTTTGGGGTTTATTTTCATTTCATGATGTTTTCTTGATTGGGGTGTAATTTCCTAAATCATTTTTTGTAACGAAAGTAGGCCCCAAATTTGGGGCGCACTTTCATGTTCAATTTGGGGTGCATTTTCTTGGAACATTCATCTAGAACATTCGATATGCAGAACATTCCATATGCAGACCAGTCCATATGCGGAACATTCCACATGCAGAACAGCCCACATGTAGAACGTTCCACATGCAGATCATTCCACATGTAGAACATTCCACATGTATAACATTCCACATGTAGAACAGTCCACATGCAGAACATTCCACATGTAGAACATTCCACATGTACAACATTCTGCATGTAGAACAGCCCACAGTGGAACATTCCACATGCAGAACATTCCACAAGCAGAACAGTCCAAATGTAGCACATTCCACAAGCAGAACAGTCCACATGTAGAAAAGTCCACATGTAGAACATTCCATATGCAGAACAGTCCACATTCGGAACATTCCACATGTAGAATATTCCACATGTAGAACATTCCACATGTAGAACAGTCCACAAGTAGAACAGTCCACATGTAGAAAATTCCACATGTAGAACATTCCACATGCTGAACATTCCACATGTAGAACATTCCACATGTAGAACATTCCACATGCTGAACATTCCACATGTAGAACATTCCACATTTAGAACATTCCACATGTAGAACAGTCCACATGCAGAACATTCCACATGTAAAACATTCCACATGTAGAACATTCCGCAGGTAGAACAGCCTACAATAGAACATTCCACATCTAGAACATTCCACATGTAGAACAGTCAACAAGCAGAACAGTCCACATGTAGAACATTCCACATGCAGAACAGTCCACATGCAGAACAGTCCACATGCAGAATAGTCCACGTGTAGAACACTCAACAAACAGCCCACAAGGTGAACATTCTACAAGCAGAACAGTCCACATGTAGAACATTCCACAAGCAGAACAGTCCACATGCAGAAAAGTCCACATGTAGAACATTCCTCATGTAGAACAGTAGAACATTCCACATGTAGAACAGTCCACATGTAGAACACTCAACAAACAGCCCACAAGGTGAACATTCCACAAGCAGAACAGTCCACATGTAGAAAAGTCCACATGTAGAAAAGTCCACATGTAGAACATTCCATATGTAGAACAGTCCACAAGCAGAACAGTCCACATGCAGAACAGTCCACAAGTGGAACTTATTTATAATTAATATTTTATGAAATATTATTACAGTTTTAAGAAATTTCCCTTCGCATTTTGAGGAAATATTACATCCTGCTTTATTTCTCTGTGTTGACAGTGTTTCTTGCTTATTTGGTACAATAATAACACCAAACGTCTTCTTTTGATGTATAGGCGATTTTTAGTAAATTGTTTGGAAAAATTTACTTTCCAAAAATTTTAGAAAATAAAAAAATATTAATTAACCCCCTTACTGATCTCTAGAAAATTTACTTTTTCTTTGAGACCCTAATATTTCAAGAAATATTGCATTTTTTAGAAAATTTTATGTGCTGCTCAAAAAGTTAAACAATACTGAGATATTTATTTCGACAGTCAAAAAGACTGATATATCTTGAACAATTTGTTAGCGAGAGTGATGTTATTTATGTATATGTATTTGGTGGCAGTATTCATGATTGGTCCAACAATGGACGGGATCGCAAATATAAATCTGGGACAACAAAGTGGATCGGGTCCATCTAGTTAAATATAAAATTAGTAAATAATTGCCAAAATAATTACTAAAATATTAAAATATCACAGAGAAATTTCTTATTGCGACGATCACAGTTGAAATTTAACTAAAACTAAACTATTACTATGATGATTGATTGTATTGATGTTGTCTTTGATCTATTTGTAATTCTTCTGCACACCCGCGAATTAAACTATTTTAAACTGATGTTCAATGATAATTACAATTGAAAATTAAGTTCCAGACTTCCTCTAAACAAGAAAAGTGAACAGATGGAGGTTCAACAACATCACCAAACACCCAATTATTTTTCGTTCACTTCAGAGGGCACCTTTTCAATGTGTATACACGAGTAAGTTTGTGTATGTGCTATACATAGTACACCATTGTATGATTATCCTTTTTAGCTCCTGCTCGTCTTTGTGTAGCTGTAAATCTAATAAACTCTCTTTGTTTTGAATTTCAGCGAAGTATGCGAAATGTAACAAAGCAAAGAGGAAACAAATTATATTTTGCCTTTTGCCAATTCGTATTCGTCGTATGTGTAAATGTATATGGGAGAGTATATGTAAAAGCTTTGCAAATTTCCGTACACACACATACATTGCCAGGCCAAGTGGAGAATCTTTTCGATTCCATTCAATTTGTAAGGGCAGCAGAGGTAGCAGCAGGAGGAGAAACAACACGACTACAAATCCTTTTCCATTGATTTTAAATTGCTTATGCTAATGCAAATTTTATGGGAATGGAGTAGAAATGAATGTGTACGACAACGACGACTCGTTTGCAAAAGGACAAACTATTAAATAACTATATTTCGAACAAATTTTGTTGAATTGAATTAAAATGTTAAATTGCAAATAATACCGGGGTATTAAAAGCACATAATATTGCTTACAATGTGAATGTGAAAAGAGTTTTTAGTTCAATTAAGTCTTTATTACGAGTAAAAAATATGTATGTTTGTGAATAGTGGAGTTGAATTTCATGTAGGAAATTATAACAAACTTTTGCAAAACTATGACGATACATTTTGTTTGAGTCCATATATTTGTATATAAATATTGGGTCCTTTGCTCCTCATAGCAGTAAAAGGAATAAATATATATATGTACGTATATAAAAGATATATATAAAATATGTACTTCTTAAACTAATACTTTGTAGAAGATATAACTGTCAAAAACTCGGTTGTAGGCACGGCAGAAAATTCTTCTAATAGGTTTCTAAATTTTTAAAGGCATCGACATCCAACATCACAAAAAACAACTCTATTTTGGAAACGTACAATTTAGCTCAAAATTGACATATTTGACAAACCACCTTCAAAATTGACAAATTAAAAATCATTTTCCCCATATTAATCTTTTCAACTTCAAAACTTTGTATATACTAAAAGTTTTCCAGTGAATATAGTCTGAGCAAATTGTTCCAACAATCAGCAAACTCTCAAAGAACCGACTGACTTAGAATCTCTTTCTAAGTCGATTTAGCTATGTCTGTCCATTCTTCCGCCCGCCTGTCCATTTATCCTTGTTATAAAAATGCTGTTGCCTCAACAAGAGTTTTGTATCCAGGTTTTCTCAAACGAAAAACATTTCAATAGGGAGGAAGATATGCTAATTGCTCTGAAGTATTTTGGCCTGCTGTGTGATATCTTTCCCGCTTTGGGTATGAATACCACTTTGGTATCCCTCCATCGATTCTGGATTTCTCAGTCAAAAGCGACGCTTGCAGTCCTATCGCACTCTTGTTGGATCTGCTGTTCCTCGAGTTTTGTCAGTGAGTTCCCCGGGAAATGCGTATCGAGAAGTAGTTTCAGCAACTGCCGGTTGTCGAACTCATCCTGTAGGTAACCTAATGTATAGAGTGTAGCGAGTAATATCTTACTCAGCATTGTGGCATCAGAGACCTTTCCCACTTCTCCACAGAAAGTATACCAAGAACGTATTTGTGCTTTCCTTAGTTCCTTATGAGTTACTCTTTATAGGCGTCCCTGTCATTCGTGACCCCAGTATATTTGGCCTTAGTGAATATATTGTCGCATGTCTTTTTCCTAGCCTTTAACTCAGAAGTACACCATCGTGATTTAGTTTTACCGTTGTGCCATGTTTTTGGACAGGCTTCTTCATGGGAACTATTGAATGATGTAGTGATGTCCAGACAGGATTTGTCATTCGGTTGATACCTAACTTTAGAATTGAGGACTTTTTTAACTGTTTCTCATAGAAGTGCTGTCGGTACTACCGCATCTTCATAAGGCTAGTAACTGGAGACCTCCCAGTATATACGATTCCTATTTCTAGACTAGCACCTGTTTGGTCTTTTCCACTGAAATTAGTTAAGAGCAAAATGCTCTTGGTCAGATCTTTTCTGACCAAAACTCACGTAGGGTTCCTGTATCAGGACGATGTCTACTCTACCTGTGGACGGGCGCAGCAATAGAGCCGCTGAAGCTGATTTAGCGTGGTGGAGGTTAATCTGTAGAATTCCTACCACCATTGGTGACCGCAAGATTAACCTCCACCCCAACAAGGGTGTTATCGAACTCTTCGTCCGTTTCATCGGATGCGTCAAAGAGTCCAGATGCGTCAAAGAGTCCAGATGCGTCAAAGAGTCCAGCAACTCTCCTCAGCCCCTCAGTGTTCGAAGTCGTGCTCTAGTTCTCAGATTGAGGTGTTGCAGCACTTGTGTTCGAATCTAAGGCACCAGAATTTATGGGCTTGAGTAATTCCGCACTTCCAGAGGGCTGGGTGTCAACCACGGTGGATACCTCACTTTCCGCAGTAGGAGCAATATAGTGCTTATATACCTTCAAAACTATTGTCGCGAAATAATATCGAAGGGTTTCCCTTGTCCATTGTATGTGGAGGACGTATTCATCATTAAGGATCAAATTTACCTGCCGCTTTTGCCATCCGCCTTTACAATCTTGCTTATTCTCCAAATATGGGTCGGCAGACCAGATTGGAATTTTTTATCTCGAGTAGAATGGTTCTTCTGTACCCCAAGAGAGTGTTCGCGGGTGGCTCGGTGTTTTTTCGACAACATCCAATGTACCCATCCTAGAACTAATTAAATCTAAACATAGCACCAAATGTACTATTTATGTCATTTGTAATAGTATTGATTTCAATATTTCGTCGCAATTTTTTTTTTATAGAATTTTCCTCGAAATTTTATTTTTTTTATAGAAAATTTCGTCAAAATTTTATTTTTTTTATAGAAAATTTAGTCGAAATTTGATTTTTTTATAGAAAATTTCGTCGAAATTTTATTTTTTATTAAAAGTTTCGCCGAAATTTTATTTTTTTATTATAAATTTCGTCGAAATTTTATTTTTTATACAAAATTTCGTCGAAATTTAAATTTTTTATAGAAAATTTAGTCGAAATTTAATTTTTTTCATAGAAAATTTCGTCGAAATTTAAATTTTTTATGTTGTTTGCTTGCTTTTATTTGGTCTGCAAATCTTTGTGATTCTAACTAGGATATTATCCCGGCTTCAAGACCATTTTATTTCTATATTATATATTATAGAAACAAGTATTTTATACATGGCGGTGTAGAAATATGTATTAAAAATTGGCAGCACACATACTGGATCATGATTTCTGAGCCGTGACACCCGTTATCAACAGTTCTGCTGCAATTGTATGGGACATACGGAGTTCTATATGGTTGACTTCAACACGCAAGCGAATGAGAAATCTTTGTGAAACCACACTTCTCCAAAATCTTCCAAAAGCAATTGTTAACCAAAATTAATACAAGAAAAATTCGTCGAGATTTAAATTTTTTATAGAAAAATTAGTCGAGATTTACTTTCTTTATAAAAAATTTCGTCGAAATTTATTTTCTTTATAGAAAATTTCGTCGAATTTGTAATTTTTTCGAAATTTGATTTTTTATGAAAAATTTCGTCGAAATTTGATTTTTTATAGAAAATTTCGTCGAAATTTGATTTTTTATAGAAAATTTCGTCGAAATTTGATTTTTTATAGAGAATTTCGTCGAAATTTGATTTTTTATAGAGAATTTCGTCGAAATTTAATTTTTTATAGAAATTTTCGTCGAAATTTGATTTTTTATAGAAAATTTCGTCGAAATTTGATTTTTTACAGAAAATTTTGTCGAAATTTGATTTTTTACAGAAAATTTTGTCGAAATTTGATTTTTTATAGAAAATTTTGTCGAAATTTGATTTTTTATAGAAAATTTCGTCGAAATTTGATTTTTTATAGAAAATTTTGTCGAAATTTGATTTTTTATAGAAAATTTTGTCGAAATTTGATTTTTTATAGAAATTTTCGTCGAATTTTGATTTTTTATAGAAAATTTCGTCAAAATTTGATTTTTTATAGAAAATTTCGTCGACTTTGATTTTTTATGGAAAATTTCGTCGACTTTGATTTTTTATAGAAAATTTCGTGGAAATTTGATTTTTTTAAAATAGATTTCGTCGAAATTTGATTTTTTAAAAAAGATTTCGTCGAAATTTAATTTTTTTATAGAAAATTTCGTCGAAATTTGATTTTTTTATAGAAAACTTCGTCGAAATTTGATTTTTTATAGAAAATTTCGTTGACATTTGATTTTTATAGAAAATTTCGTCGAAATTTTGTTCTTTTTGTAGAAAATTTCGTCGAAATTTTGTTCATTTTATAGAAAATTTCGTCAAAATTTAATTTTTGTTTTTCGGTCGAGTCCTCAAAAGCTTCCAACTTCGTCAAAACTCTGAGCGTTATCCGGTGCTCATTGCGCTTCCGTTTTGGCGGTCGAACATGACGCCGGTTCATTTACATTTTAAACATTTTTTGGTGAACGGCTTTGGCCAAGACTCACGGACGGACAGTCGGGCGTTTGAGGAAACCCGCTCTGCCATTAGAACTGCAAAAGCATGCTCCAGTGAAACATGAAGGCATCTCATTTGTTTTTGAGCGTTTTGCAAGCTTAAAAACACGAGTGTATAGGAGATATATGTCCTCCATACTATAGCTTTCTATACTGTGGCAAGGATTGGGTGGCTATTGGGGCGCCCAGGTATTAGCAAGGCTCCATACAAATACAGTTGATTACCCCTGACTGCAAACCATAAACCAATTATCACAAGGTCGTATAACACCCCGGTGTTAAGGTTTTTATCCCTTCACCTTTCAGAGGAGTAGATACGAGTATAATTTTCTACGAGCCATAAGGGTAACACATCGAAGGAGTGACCTAAGACACCAAGACACTTAAAGTTACTTGCGCCATGTTCGTATATCAGTCTGTCCGTCTACGTGAAAGGAGTAACCGATTAACTTGAAATTTACGCTGTAATATTTTTCTTTATCTCAGGCTAAGTTCGAAGATGTGCCATATTGAACCACTTCTTCTAGTACCTCCCCCACAAACGGAAATTCAATTTAAACTGATAATAAATTAATTAAAACAAAAAAATAAATGAATTTGCGAATATTATATTGGGTCTGAATTTGAGGGGATTCGTAAGTTGGTTTACTCGACTGATCTTTCTTACTTGTTTTTAAGTAAAAACACTACTTAGTAGATCAACATGAGGAATATTTACCGAATTACCACAGCCCTCTTGTGTGGTATACCGTACAAAACACAAGTTTTACCAAAAATTAATAGCTCAATGTTTTAATATCATTTTAAAAACAATTACAAATCGGTGCAGTGCAAAGTTTATGAAGTACCGTTGCTTTGCGCACACTCCGGTGTGCCAAATTCTAACCAAATTACATATATGATATTCAGTTACTCGAATTACTGTAGAAATGATCTGAATATTTTCATATTCTGTACTTAGAAAACTTTTCCAATAACTATTGCTTAACAAGGAATGACCAACATATTTCCACTTTCCTGGCATCTCACACACAAAGTACAAAATCCCACAATAAATTTCTCCTAAAGTGAGGACTCTTGATTGAAATTTTCTTACTAGTTCTAACAGAAGTTTGTCCCAAGTTATTACCTAATTTCCTATATAAATTGAGATATATATTCTTACCAACAGTAGTTGCAACAAATCAATTAATAAGACTTAATATTCAAAAAAAATTAAACAATTGATTTTTTCACTAATACCAGAAACTCAAACCCATTTCCCATTGATTTAATCTCGCACAGAGTCCGTCTATCTATTTTAATGCAGATTTTTAAATCCTTTTAAATATGGCCTTTAAAGAAATTAAAAGTGTATTTTTGGTCATAAATCAAAGCTAATGATCCTGAAATATTACACAAAGTTCATTCTCCAAGTTCATTCCCTTTCCCCCCCACATGCCATGTCATAAGATAGCTAACGTTTTGCTGCCGTCTAAATATTACAATAGATTTGCAGAGTATTATTGTGGTAAATCAAGCCAATGGGATTTAACAAGGGCCGATAGCATTTAGGAAAGTACAAGATTTTTTCTATTTTTTTGTTCTCTTTCACTCCGACAGGCAATAAAAAAAACAACAACGTCTAAGACATTGAGACCACATCGCCGCCAATAGTAGAAGCAGGGACAACCGCAGCCTAAGAGCAAAGGAATGCAAACAAATAGCAAATGATTGTCGAGCCTAAGGCCCAGAAGAAGACAACAAGAAGATCCTGCCAACTGCGAGGGATGGTTGATTGCTTTGCTTGGGCAAGTACAGTCTGATGGCCGTGATATTCTTCCCGGCATACCAAAAGATGGGAGATGGAGGGTGGTGGAGCTGATGATGATGACGACTACTGTCAGTCATTTATAACAATTACTGTGTGACTTATGATGCTAAGTGTTGAAAACGATTAGGGCTCAATGCTGCCACATTTCCAGCTTTTGAACTGCTCCCCTTCTCTGGACGAAAAAGGCAATGGGCGTTGGATTTAGTGTATGGTTTCTATATGTAGGATATAGTCCAACAAAATGATTAAGTAGGAAAATATCATTTGAATAGAATTTTAATGGATTCTTTCTTTTTTACCTTAGTTAACAACAAACAGTCAGAACAATAGCAACAGCAACAATGCTTAAAAATCCAAATCCGTTAAAATAAATAATAAATTTATTCATAAGTCTTAAAATATTTATTTCCATATGCCTTATGAGTAACATAACCATACGAATGGGATGATTTTACCTATACAGTGGACGAAATAAATATAAGTTCAGAGAATGGAAATAATTGAAAGTAGCTATGAACTATTTAACAGATAATAATATTTTAGCCGATTAATCTTATTGAAGTAAAACCTAGGCTTCGGAGAAAAAGAATGACCCGGAGGAATTTTGGAAAATATATAGTAAAACTGAATATATTTCGCTGTTTCGTCTTATAGCCTTATACAGGGTTTTCCAATAAGAGTGCTATGATTTCTTTGAAAAAAACACACTTATTTTAAGGAAATTCAAAGGTTTTTCTTTAATGCGAAGTACACATTAACGACTTCCGCGGTAACGAATTCGATGAACCCAATTTTCGAGCACTTTTTCCACTAAATCAAGTCGTATGTCATGAATGGCACGTTCAATATTGACCTGTAAAGCTTGAAGAGAGTCTGGTTTATTTCGAAAGATCAATGACTAATGGTGTTAAATCGCAACTTCTTGGAGGCCAATCAATATCACAATTTCTTGAAATAATCGAATCTCCAAACTTTTCTCGCAAAAATTCAATTGTTTCATTTGCTGTGTGGCACGTAGCCACAATCGGTCAATTTCAAAAAGATAGCTCTTAGCGAGAGGTAAAATATTGCTCATGGGTGTCAAGGATGTAGGTTGACTGGAAAGTGTTTTTTTGGGCATTTAAAAAAAATGGACAGCATAATTTTCAAATGTGAACGGAATGTTTATTTTTGCTCTATCTCCTTAACGGTATGTCGGATCGGGAATCGGTCAATGGTAAAAAGATAGCTCTTAGCGAGTGCTAAAATATTGCTCATGGGTGTCAAGGTCGTAGGTCAACTGGAAAGCGTTTGTTTTTATTTAAAAAAAAAAATGGCTTAGCACACGAAAAGTTGCAATTGGAGAACGATTATTTTGATAATAAAACTGAATAATTTGTAAACGTAAGCACTACTGAAAACAATGAAAAACAAATGACTGATCATCACATATTACAAATGGCCGAAACGTCACTTCAAAATCATATCATACCTATTGGAAACCCCGTTATAAGCCGTAAAAACGGTAGTACATTTTTTATTTCCTCCACCTTGGCTTTCATTGAATTCCCTAACCGAAAAAATCTTTGGAAAGGTAGCAAATCATGGAACGATATAGTTCTTGTTTTAGAAAATTATTAGTCAAAAAACGAAATATTTGAGAACGTCTTCTACATGGGGAAAATAAAATATAAACTGATTTGCATTATTTGTATTCTGATGAATTCTTGTCAAAATAGGAAACAAACTGAAGAAGAAGAGGAAGAACTTTACACTCGTGGAGAAGACAGCTGGAAAAAGAGGTGGAAATGGCGAGGAAGACCTGGTATTAATTTATAATTATAGCTTCTAATAGAACTGTATGAAATACACTCCTCTATGGAACGAAGCGCACAAATAGTATAACATAATAAAAAATAATAATTTTGCTGTGATGAATTCTCGTATAAATAAATTAAATTACCAACTGCAAAGTCCTAGTTAAATTGCTCAGAAAATGTGGTGTTCATGGCTTAAATAAATGTATTTTACTGTAACCAAATCTGAACCGATTTCGATAATTATAGAAATTATATATGAAGTATAAATTATAATTTCTACTTCGATAACATCTTGGCTAAATTAAGTACAAACAAATACAAATTTGGCAGTGTCCACCTATGTAATAAGTAATTTCTCTCGTACTGATCGGATATAAAATACGGTTTCTACAGCGTTTACATGTCGTATCGGATGTAGGGTGACTTAATCTAAATCTGAACCAATTTTCCCCGAATTTGACAGTGGTCATTCATGTAATAAGACAACTCTCTCTGCCAAATTTCGTACTGATCTGATATGAAATACAATATCTACAGCGCTAACATGTCAAATCGGCGGTAATATATATATATACATACATAGGGCTATATCTAAATCTGAACCGATTTTTACCATCGTCCTGGGGTAAAAAAAGAGCACTGTGCTAAACTTTATCATAATGCACAAAGTCATAATACCCTGTACCACAGTATGGTGTAGGGTATAAATATGGTTTTTATACCCTACACCACACTGTGGTACAGGGTATTATACGTTTGTTTCACGGCAGATGTTTGTAACACCTGAAAATAACACAGCTAGACCCACCTTAAAGTATACCGATCGACTCAGAATCACTAGCTGAGTCGATTTGTCCGTCCGTCCGTCTGTCCATGTAAAGTTGTTCGTCGACTACAGGTCGCAATTTCACTCCGATCGTTCTGAAATTTTGCAGTTTAGAGTATTTCGCGGCTGTTAAGATCGCTATTGAATTTGGTTGAAATCGGTTCAGATTTAGATATAGCTCCCATATATATCTTTCGTTCGATTTGGCCCTTTAGTCCTATAGAAGCTGTATTTTACATCCGATCGTTTTGAAATTTAGAATGGTAGAGTTTCTTGATCCATGAACCAACATTGCAAAATTTGAAGAAAATCGGTTAAGATTAAGCTATAGCTCTCATATATATGTTTCGTCCGATTTGGCCCTTTAGTCCTATAGAAGCTGTATTTTACATCCAATCGTTTTGAAATTTAGAGTGGTAGAGTTTCTTGATCCATGAACCAACGTTGCCGAATTTGAAGAAAATCGGTTTTGATTTAGCTATAGCTCTCATATATATGTTTCGTCCGATTTGGCCCTTTAGTTCTATAGAAGCTATATTTTACATCCAATCGTTTTGAAATTTAGAATGGTAGAGTTTCTTGATCCATGAACCAACATTGCCCAATTTGAAGAAACTCGGTTAAGATTTAGCTATAGCTCCCATATATATGTTTCATCCGATTTGGCTCTTTAGATCCAATCGTTTTTATACCCTACAGGGTATTATTTAAGTATAAAATGTCCCAAAAATAAATTTATGTAAACAATTTATACATGAATTACAAAATTTATATATCAGAGTTATTCAATATTACGAGAGTGGTGTAGGGTATTATATAGTCGGCCCCGCCCGACTTTAGCCTTTCCTTACTGTTTTTTTTGTTGTATCGTTACGTCTGATCGGTCTTGAATAAAATGAGACCATTCCAAAGAAAATCGATGAATAATTTAGCTAAATTATTAAATCTGTCAAAATTTAAGTTATTGTAACTTCTACACTACTTAACCTAATATTCTATTTTTCTACACTTATTAAATATTTAGATTTGCGTACTGTATTGTTGCCAAGCTTCTCCAATTTACACCATTTTTTACACAAATTTCAAAAGTACGCCACATTTTCTGTAATTGCAAATCTAAAATATTAAAACCTTTACAGTTTTTATACGTGGCATGGTGTTCCAATTTTAACTGCAAACGGAAGTTGGAGCTTGGCTTTTAGTATATTAGATATATGGGGGAAATGCAAAAAATCGTATTTCTGGGGATTTCCAAATAATTTGGGAATTGTGGGATTGACTTTGATTCTGGATTGATAATGATTCGTGAACTACTTTCTATTTCTGAGGTAAACCCATACAAACAAAAAAATATTTCATTGAAATATATTTATTTTTAAATATATTTATTTTTACTACATTTCTGCATTTTAAAATGGATTAGGTCTTTTTTTGTAAAGTATAACTTCAAGTGGCCATTACTTTTATTTTAGCGGGGATACCTAATGGCAATATTTATACCCTACACCACATTGTGGTACAGGGTATTATAAGTTTTGTTTCACGGCAGATGTTTGTAACACCTGAAAATAACACAGCTAGACCCACCTTAAAGTATACCGATCGACTCAGGATCACTAGCTGAGTCGATTTAACCATGTCTGTCCGTCCGTCTGTCCATGTAAAGTTGTTCGTCGACTACAGGTCGCAATTTCACACCGATCGTTCTGAAATTTTGCAGTTTAGAGTACTTCGCAGCTGTAAAGATCCCTTTCGAATTTGGTTGAAATCGGTTCAGATTTAGATCTAGCTCCCATATGTATCTTTCGTCCGATTTGGCCCTTTAGTCCTATAGAAGCTGTATTTTACATCCTATCGTTGTGAAATTTAGAATGCTAGAGTTTCTTGATCCATAAACCAACATTGCCGAATTTGAAGAAAATCGGTTAATATTTAGATATAGCTCCCATACACATCTTTCGTCCGATTTGACCCTTTAGTCCTATAGATGCTGTAGATTACATCCAATCGTTTTGGTATTTAGAATGGAAGAGTTTCTTGATCCATGAACTAACATTGCCGAATTTGAAGAAAATCGGTTAATATTTAGGTATAGCTCCCATACATATCTTTCGTCCGATTTGACCCTTTAGTCCTATATATGCTGTAGATTACATCCAATCGTTTTGATATTTAGAATGGTTGAGTTTCTTGATAGATTTAGCTATAGCTCCCATATATATGTTTCATACGATTTGGCTCTTTAGTCCTGTAGAAGCTGTATTTTACATCCAATCGTTTTTATACCCTACACCACACTGTGGTACAGGGTATTATTTAAGTATAAAATGTCCCAAAAGTAAATTTATGTAAACAATTTATACATGAATTATAAAATTTATATTTCAGAGTTATTCAATATTACGAGAGTGGCGTAGGGTATTATAAAGTCGGCCCCGCCCGACTTTAGCCTTTCCTTACTGGTTTTTCAATATTTTTTCATCAAATAGCAAATAATAAGAAAGGAATATATCCGGATCTAATATATCCTCAAATGTTTACATAAGATAAATATATGTTTGTTGCCACTTCGATGGAATTAGGTAATTCACAAACATACAAGTATTTTTCCAAAAAAATTGAATTTGGAAAAGCGACTTCAAGTGTTTTTTGGTTATTCACCACGGATTGATTACATAGTGGCTTGAATTACCTACAAATCCATGTAGGTGTTGTTGATGTGATCCTAACGGAAAAACGCTAAGCTTCCCAAACCTTCGTAAAATTTGCGTGAATTTTTTTATTGATAGTGTATTTTGAAGGTCGCATTGGCAGTTATATAAATTGAGTTGAATTTATTGTCACTGATGGGTTTTTACATCGAAGTTTATATGAATTAATGGATTTTTAAGGCTTTATTTCAAAATGGGAGGGCCGTCACTTTATTTTGATGATTTTTACATCGAAGTTTTTATGAATTAATGGATTTTGAAGGCTTTTTTTCAAAATCGGAGGGCCGTTATTTTATTTTGATGATTGTGCAACTTTTGCACATTTCTAAATTTACATAAAGTAAAAATAAAACAATTCATTATTAGTTTCCCTCTTAAGATATATTATGGTTTTAAGCGAATTCAAACAATATCAGTTGGCACGAATGAACAAATAATAACCGTAAGTATGCCAATGACTACTTCACAATCCGCGAAAAAAATATTTAGATATTTTCCCATATTCCAATTCGTAGGAAAGGCTCTGGAAAAAAATTTAAAAAAAAATGTTTTCAGACGGAGACAGAAATTTTATAAATCCAATATAATTCAATATTTAAAAAAAATATATTTCAATTATTTTTTTTGTAATTTTTGACATCGGAAATCGAGGCTTTTTCTAATATTATTGTATTTGTAAAGAAAAGCTCCCAACTCCAAAATAAATTCGAAAATTCCAAAAAAGGATTGTTTTTAGTTATTCCCCAAAATCTATTATTCTGCAAGCCGATCTCAAAATTCCTGCTGCAAATTATCGTTTACTTTACTTCTTACTTCTTATAATAATTGTATCACAACCGTACGCATACCTAACTTTGACGACGTTGAGATACTAACGCAAGAGAGACATTACGGAAGGAGATACACGTTAGAGATGCTACATATCATCGACGTTTCACCAGAAAAGAGACTAAATGTTAAGAGAGACACTGACGGCTGTGCTCAAATCTACAGGTATACAATAGAAAAACATAAACGGAAAATTATACAGTAACTAATGAAAGCTCACACAGTAAAGGACTATTTTTTGTAACAACAATATTAAATGTAAATATCTTAAAAATGTTTTTATTGTCATTGTTTCATTGTAATAATTCGTGTTTTTGTGGGATAGATTTCTCCCTGATGATGACCAACGAAGTTGGCCGAAATATTGGGCAAATAAAGAAAAATAAATAAAAAAATTAAAGTATTATCTTTTATTTACCACGGACCTCAAGCCAAACAAACAATCCTATCACTGGCAAAGGATTTCATATTCCACGTTTGCTGTTGTCGAAAATATGGCCAAGTTTTAAAATTTTCCTCGAACCGACAGACGGTCGGACACTAATTAATTCATATTTTTTTAACCCATGGAAGACCCATGCTGAAATTTTTACATTTTGTGGTAAAATATGTGGGAAATTTTTAAAAATAAAACGAAAAAAATGAAGATATGCTTTTCAGGATATTCACTGATTAAGGACATTTATCTCCTTTTGATGTCTCTCAAAGACAAAATTTATAATTCTTAGAGAGGATGTTAAATTCTTTCAAATGGTACTTATATCATCCAAATCTGATATTGCTTTCAAAAGTTATGTTGACTTTAAAAAGGCTAAATTTGTAAAAAAATTATGTAGGTGACCAACTTGGGCACACAATAAATCTAAACCGTTATGAACTTGGACAATTGGTAAAAGATAATAATTCTGCATGGTCTTCTAGAATACGTGTGTAAAATTTCATTGAAATCGAAAGAGTCAAATATTTAAATTGTAATTTTTGGGTCGTTTTATTTTGGAATTACCCTACAGGGTCAGAATATTTAATATCGACCTATGTAGTTTATTTTTGGCTAAAATGTTTGTAAGCAGTAACAAATTGCAGTAACAAATAAGATCACGCTATCATTTTTTTTAAATTTTACTCGTATGGGCATTTTATTTTCTGAAAAAAAAATAAAAAAAAAACGAGTTTTTGTGTTTTACGAAATTTGTAATTTCTCTCGAACGCCTGAACCGATTTTTGCTTACTCTGTTTTAAAGAGAACACAATGCGCAATTTTCTGTAAACTTTTTTTTTTTTTTTAAATTTTTGAAAAAAAAATTTAAACAAATTTTTTTAAAAAACCTTTGTAGAAAAAATTGCTCCCTCCTCGATTTTCACTAAATATTTGTCGCACTCTCACAAATCCAGAACAGTAAAAAAAATTTGGGAGACTCGATACTTGTAAAAGTTATGGACGAAATACCAACAGTAGTCTGACAATTTTCGTCTGTTTCTGCAAAACACTGCACAGTGGTACGAATTAAAAAAGGGGAAATAATTTGACCGTTTCTTAACCAAGCAGCCGTTAGCGACCCAACTTGGCATGGTAGATGAAGAGGTGTTAGAGATGTTAAGTTTTATACTTGGGCCCCCTATGTCAGTCAGGGGCGGAGCTAGAGGGCCTCAGAGCTGACCACATCGGGTGAAAAAATTTCATTTTTTCCCTTACCGTGTGCTAGTAATTATTCTGTAAATATCGGAGCTCAATATGCACCGATTTCGTCCATATGAACATGCCTGAATGGACAATAAAATGTCCTATATGACGAAAAAAAATAGATATACAATAAAACAGTTATTATACAAACAGTTAAATATTTTTTATTCAAAACTATCAGACTTGACATACTAGTACAGATTGCGGTAGTAGTTTGAAAAAAATTACTTTCGCAACCTTCTAAATTTATGTTATAAGTTTCAAGACGCCTCGTTGTTTAGTTTGTTTTTTGAGCGCTCAAAAGTAAACGATCTCTCCGAAATTATAAATATGAAAAAACCGACGGAATGAAATTGGGCCCCAGGAAAATACATTCCAATATTTACATGAACATGGGCCCCAAAAAATAACATGTCAAACAACAACAATTTTTTTTGGGCTCAATTACATTTTTTGTCTGCTTTTTGGGGTTTCATTTAATTTTTTTGGTGCTTATTTTCATCTATAAACTTAGAAACAGGAGAGACTACGCATAAATGATTTGCTTCACGTTGCCAACTTTGGATCCTGTCCATAGGAGAAATTCTTAAACAGAGGCCGCAGGCCGTAGGCCGACTGCGCAAGGAAATAGATGTATTATTACATACTCCACAGATTTACGAAGATAACATTTCTTAGTTTTTTTTTGGGTTTATTTTCATTTCATACTGTTTTCTTAATTGGGGTGTAATTTTCTAAATCAGTTTTTGTAACGAATATAGGCCCCAAATATGGGGCCCACATTCATTTAGAATTTGGGGTGAATTTTCTTGGGGCCCAACTTCCGGCCGCCGAAAAAACCAGTAAGGAAAGGCTAAAGTCTGGCGGGACCGACTATATAATACCCTACACCACTCTCGTAATATTGAAAAACTCTGAAATATAAAGCAGAACGATCGGAGTGAAATTCCGACCTGTACTCGACGAACAACTTAAGATAGACAGACGGACGGACAGACTTGGTTAAATCGACTCAGCTAGTGATTCAGAGTCGATCGGTCTAGCTATAGTATTTTCAGGTGTTATTCTGCCATGAAACAAACTTATAATACCCTGTACAACAGTGTGGTGTAGGGTATAAAAACGATTGGATGTAAAATACAGCTTCTACAGGACTAAAGAGACAAATCGGATGAAACATATATGTATGTATATGGGAGCTATAGCTAAATCTTAATCGATTTTTTTCAAATTCGGCAATGTTAGTCCATGGATCAAGAAACTCTACTATTCTAAATATCAAAACGATTGGATGTAAAATACAGCTTCTATAGAACTACATAATGGGCCAAATCGGACGAAACATATATATGGGAGCTATAGCTAAATCTTAACCGATTTTCTTCAAATTCGGTAGTGTTGGTTCATGGATCAAGAAACTCTACTATTCTAAATTTCTAAATGATTGGATGTAAAATACAGTTTCTTCAGGACCAAAGAGCAAAATCGGACGAAACATATACATATATGGGAGCTATAGCTAAATCTTAACCGATTTTCTTCACATTCGGCAATGTTGGTTCATGGATCAAGAAACTTTACCATTCTAAATTTCAAAACGATTGGATGTAAAATACAGCTTCTATAGGACTAAAGGGCCAAATCGGACGAAAGATATATATGGGAGCTATATCTAAATCTGAACCGATTTCAACCAAATTCAATAGCGATCTTAACAGCTGCGAAATACTCTAAACTGCAAAATTTCAGAACGATCGGAGTGAAATTGCGACCTGTAGTCGACGAACAACTTTACATGGACAGACGGACGGACGGACGGACGGACATACATGGTTAAATCGACTCAGCTAGTGATTCTGAGTCGATCGGTATACTTTAAGGTGGGTCTACCTATGTTATTTTCAGGTGTTACAAACATCTGCCGTGAAACAAACTTATAATACCCTGTACCACAGTGTGGTGTAGGGTATAAAAATGGTCACCGATATGTAATACAAACTTTCATTTGAAAGGTTTCAGTTCAACCAATATTACAACCGAGCCAGATTATACTTTGGGGGAGTCTGCTCCTATTTTACAACTATAAAATATTGGCTGGCAGATTTCAAACGGGGCCGTCAAGGCGAAAACCGTAGTGGTCAACCGATTGATGCCAGAAATGGTTAAAAAATCCACAAAATGGTATTGGATGACCGTCGGTTGAAGGTTCGTCAGCTAGCTGAAGTCATTGGCATTTCAAAAAGTGCTAAACATATATTGACGGAAAATTTGATGATGAGAAAGCTGTGCGCAAGATGGGTGCTGCGTTTGCTCATACGCAGCGAAATATACCAAACGAAAATAAAAATACGAAATAAAAACCAAACGAAATATACTCTCACATTGTGTTTTCTTTGTTAGGTTGGCTAATTTTGGGACCGTCCTCTATGTACTCTAAATTCTAAAATGATGAAATCCAAATTTTTATCAAAATAAAAAATATTTTCAGAAAATTCTTTATTTGTACCTAAATTAATTTCGTCTACTATAAATTTGAGAGTTTCAGTGCCTTTGAATGTGTCTATATGCTAAATATGTTTTATTATGAGCCTTCCGAGAGTTATAAAATTTCATGGGTTTCTGCCTTATGATGATCTGAGTGTGTGTGTGTTCTGCTCTATATGTCGATGTTATATATATATATATGAAACTACGATTTCATATATGGATCTGTGTGTGTCGGTATACTTACATATAAAGTGAAGTATTATTCATATAGTAGAGCTACGCTAACGAACGAACAAACAACCGAACGAACGAATGAATGAAATAGTGTAAGGAATAAATTTATGAACCTGCTAAGTCATTTATACTTCGATAAAAGCATTTATGCAAATCTTTTTTATTTGAGTGTGTGAGCATTCATTCAACAGAAGCAAAATACGAAAATAAAAACCAAACGAAATGTACTCTCACATACAATCATAGAAATATGGAAAAGGTCATATTTATTAAAAATAAAAAGAAGAAAAAAAAACTATTAACTTACCTTAGGCTATTATAACTGAAAAGATCCAAAAAAAAGCGCATCTGAAAGAAAGAACAAAAAAGGTTGAAATTGAAATAAAAAATTCTTTGAAATGTATAAATACATAAATAAATAACTTCTCCATAACAATATGATTTGTATTCCTGCAGTGGATAAAGTGTTGTACAAAAATAAATGGACAAATTTGAAGAAGGTCACGTACAAAAGAATTAAATATAGGAAAAAAATAAATGACTTATAGAGATGTTTAACGGAAGATATCGATTCATAACATTAATTTACTGACATTTTGTTCTAAAACTAAAACTGTTCTAAACAAGCGAAATAAAAAATAATTTGGACACGTTTGACCTACTATCGTTTGGTGTTTAAGCAATCCAATTCCTAGATCAGGCATTTCCAACCGGGGAGACGCGGCTCCCCATGGGGTCAGAGCGATCTTCCACGGAAATCGTGAGTATTTCTAGCAAAAATATTACTACATATTGCAATTGTATTGAAAAATTTATAGAAATGCGTTTTCTAAAATTTTGTGGAAAATATATTTTCATAGAAAATTTAGTTTTTCATTCAAAATTTTGTCAAAATTAGATTTTTTTAGAAAATTTCGCTGAAATTGCATATTTCTTTTTATAATTTGGCATATTTTTCAAGTAAAAACTAAATTTTCAATAAATATTTATATTAAACAAAAAAATTAAAAAAACTTTTAAGCTTCAGCAGGTGAACAGTGTTTTTTGCGATATAAATGTAACTTTTCGTTTATTTAATATCCCTGAAGATGACCAGCGAAGTTGGTCGAAATATTGGAGAAGAATAAAAATAAAAATAAACAAATAGAAGTGTTTTTCTTTCATTTGTATGACCTACAGCCTAACTAAATACAACAACAAAACTTAAATTCAAGAAAGTTTGTAGGAGAAATTATTTAAAAAATTTGTTAAGAACTCCATCCAACTAAAAGATTTTTCTAGAAAAAAAATTGCAAAAAATATTGATTTCGTCGAAATTTGCACGAAAAACTATATTGCGTAAAAAAATTTAATTAGATTTTTTTTTTAGAAAAACACAGATTTGAAAGCGTTTTCTAAAAATGAAAAATTTTGAAGAAATTTTCTAAAAAATGCAAACTCGGCAAAATGTGTAGGAAAATGTAATAACATTTTCTATAAAATTCAATTTTTCATTAAATTTTCTAATAAACATCAATTTTAACAAAATTTTGCAGAAAAATTCTATTTTTAGAAAAAAATATTTTCAAGAAATGCAATTAAACCATTTTTCAAAAAAAACGCAATTTCAACAAAATTTTCCAGGAAAATGCTTTTTGACCTTTAATCCGCCATTGGAATACATTTTATGCAGTTTCGTCGAAATTTGCTAAAAAGAAAATCTAATATCGGTGTAATTTGGACAACATTTTGAGAAAAAGTAAATTTCTACAAAACTTTCTGAAAAAAATTATTTTCAAGAAATTTTGTAGAGGAATGCAATTAAAAAACTCTTAAAAATCAATTAAACGATCTCGACTAAATTTGCAAGAAAATTAAAATTTTGTAATTGTTTAAATTAAATTTAATTTTTCTTAGAAAAAAACAAATTTGAAAGAATTTTCTAAAAAAAAATGAAAAATCAGGAAATTTTGTAGGAAAATTTAATTATAATGAAAATTTCTATAAAATTGCAATTTTCATCAAATTTTCTATACATAAAAATTTATTTCGAGGAATTTTTGAAAAAAAACAATATAATTTTAAAGAAATTTTATTTTACTACTCGTATTCATATTAAAAAACTTCTTAATATAAGATATTTTTATAGTAAGAAGATAAGATATTTTTATAGCGTGAAGATTTTTGATGGGGTTGAAAGTGTTGGGAAGCACTGCCCTAGATTTTTCCCCTTTATATTCTTTCGATGTAAAATTATTTCTTATTTAAATTTTGACTTTTAAAATAAAATTAAAAGATTAAAATTAAAAGATTTTTCTAGAAAAACGCAATTTGAAAAAAAATATCGATAACGTCGAAATTTGCAAGAAAAACTGTATTTCGTAGAAAAATTTAATTTCATTTTTTTTAGAAAAACACAGATTTGAAAGAATTTTCTAAAATGGCAAAATTTCAATAAATTTTCTAAAAAATGCAAACTCAGAAAAATGTGTAGGAAAATGTAATAAAATTTTCTATAAAATTAAATTTTTCATAAAATTTTCTTAAAAAAAATAATTTTAACAAAATTTTGCAGAAAAATTCAATTTTTAGAAACAATTATTTTCATGAAATTTTTTAGAGAAATGCAATTTTAACAACATTTTCTTGTGAAATTCAATTAAACGATTTTTCTAGAAAAACCTAATTTCAACAAGAATTTTTCAGGAAAATGTAATTTTGACCTTTCATCCATCGAATAAATTTTATGCAGTTTCGTCGAAATTTTCTAAAAAAAAAGTATAATATTGATGTAATTTTGACAACATTTTGAAGAAAAATTAAATTTTTTTCTAGAGAAATTAAAAATTAATTAAAAAAACTCTTGAGAAATCAATTAAACGGTTTGCTACAAAAAAGAAATGTCAACAAAATTTTGCAAAAAAAAAATCAATTTCGACGAAATTTGCAAGAAAACGCAAACCTTGTAGAAAAATTGAATTTGATTTTTCTTGGAAAAAAAATAATTTGAAATAATTTTATAAAAAAAATGCAAATTTTGTAGGAAAATTTAATTATAATGAAAATTTTTATAAAATTGCAATTTTCAATTTATAAGAAACAATGTAATTTAAAGGAAATTTAATTTTATTATTCATATTAAAAAAACAGTGTAAGATAATTTTATAGTGGGAAGGGAGCGTTAAAATGTTTGAAGGGGTTGAAAGGGTTGGGAAGCCCTGCCTATAATATTCCCATTTATATTTTTTTTTGAAATAAAGTTTTTTTTATTTAAATTTCGTCATAATTTAGTAGAAAAAATTATTTTCAAGATTCAAGATTATTTTTCAAAACATTTTTTAGAAAAATGTAATTTTAACAAATTTATTCGATTGTCGCATTAAAGGTTGTTGGTCGATGACGGATTTGTGATTAAAGGTCGATGAATGGACTTAAGTCCGATAAACGGAATAACAACCACTGAACGGATTAAAGATCGATGGGTCTGTTAAAGGACAAATCTTCCAGAGGAGTCTTGAGTACATTTTATAAATATATTACTATTACAATGGTATTGCAAATTTTATAGAAAATTGCATCGAATTACACTTTTATAATTATTTATGCCCTTTAAAATTTACGAAATTTTATTTTTATAAAAAAAATTTAATAGAAATCTAATTTTTACAAAAAAAATTGAAAATTTATATTTAAAAAATTCGTCAAAATTTTATTTTTCTAAAAAAAATTTTGCCAAATATTCATTTTTAAAATTTTGTCAAAAATATATTTTTATTGAAAATTTCGTTGAAAATTATGTGAAAATTTAATTTTCTAGAAAATGTTGCTGAAATAGCAAATTTCTAATTATAATTTTGACATAATTTTCAAGGAAAAACTAAAATTTCTATAAAAATTTTCGGCACATATTTAAAAAAAATTATTTTGATGAAATTTTGTAAAAAAAAATGCAATTCTATTTTCAACGATATTTTTTTTAGGAAAATACAATATTGACAATTTTTTTAAAAATCAATTTTCAAAATCTTTTGTAGAAATTAAATTTCTATTACATTTTTTCTAGAAAAATAAAATTTCGTAAATTTTAAAGGACATAAATAATTATAAAATTGTAATTCGATGCAATTTCTGTAAAATGTTCAATACCATTGTAATAGTAATATATTTATAAAATGTACTCACGGCTCCCCTGTTTAATTTGTCCTTTAAACGACCCATCGATCTCTAATTCGTACAGTGGTTGTTATTGCACTCATCGGCCTTTAATAAAAAATCTGTCATCGACCACGAAACTTTAATGCGACCATCTTATAAGTTTTATGCAATTTCGTTAAAATTTAAAAAAAAAAGAAAGAACTGCAATTCAACGATTTTTCTAGAAAAATGCTATTTGAACAAAATTGGAGTCTAATAATTTTAAATTTTGGAGGAATATTTAAATAGCAAATTTGTAGAAATGTTCTAAAAAAATGCAAAATCAGGAAATTTGGTTTAAATATGTGATTATCATAAAATTTCCTATAAAATTGCATTTTTCTTAAATGTTCTAAAAAATTCAGTTTTAACAAAATTTTGCAGAAAACTGGAATTTCGTGGACATTTTTAAGAAAAAATATAATATAAAGGAAATTTTATTTTGTTGAAGAAATTGTATTTTTATGAAGATTTTTTTACTTGGTCATTGGGAGCCTTATGGTTGAAAGGGTTGGGTTAAATTTTCTATGCTCGCGATTTCAAATACCCACGTTTTTCAGTACAATTTAGGACTTTCTCTCAAAAAAACGCAAAAGCATTAATTTAAAAATCTAATAATTATTATGATTATTAGGGCGGGTCGATTTAAAAATCGCCCATTGCTCAGTGAAAATCGTATTCTAGGGATCAAAATAAGAAAATTTGCCGAAGGAACCATACCTCTAAAACGAATTCTGATGTCCCGGAAAAAATCCCACTTTGACCCATTTAGAGTGTTCCAATCGAGTCCAAACGTATGACCGACCCCCACTCAGTGAAGTGCTTAGTGAAAATCGTATTCTAGGGATCAAAATAAGAAACTTTGCCGAAGGAACCATACCTCTAAAACGAATTCTGATGTCCCGGAAAAAATCCCACTTTGACCCATTTAGAGTGCTCCAATCGAGTCCAAATGTATGGAACCCCCAGGGGGTTCCAGGGGGTGTGCCACTGGCATGGGTGGGTCGGGCCTCCAAAGTTAGTGGGGGTCGGTCTTACATTTGGACTCGATTGGAGCACTCTAAATGGGTCAAAGTGGGATTTTTCAAAATTTGCCCCTACCCAAAAGTTCGACCCAAATTCCGGGACATCAGACGTTTAGAGGTATGGTTCCTTCGGCAAAGTTTCTTATTTTGATCCCTAGAATACCATTTTCACTGAGCAATGGCGACTTTTTTTGCCTCCCCACAAATCGACCCGGCCTGATGATTATAATCAAAGTACAGGTCGCCATAATAGAACGATTATAACGAAATATGGCACGGAGTGGACTTCATGGTATTCATGAGCGAACAACGCCAAATTTTAAGAAAAGCGGTGCACATGCTTCTTGCTCCTTCTAGTGGTTTCATTTTTTTGCCACCTCAGAACTGCGATTCACAGTGCTATGTCCCATTGACAAAAATCGATAATAAAGTACTGGCTCAAATAATTGTACAATTGTTACTCATCTTATCTTAACAAACCCATTAAGATAAATAATAACAATATTTTTATATTTAGCTCTTATTGACACCGCGAAAGGGCGCCAAAGTCAATTGTTGTATACGCAAATCGACCAAAAAATAAACTAGCTTAAATGAACGTTGTAAAATAGCTGTATAAAATTCGTTTATTAGGGAAATTAAACCAACCTTTTTGTATATAATAGATAATCGAATTCCTAATAATATAAAGATACCAAGTCGGCAAAAAATTGCATTTGTACTATTCAAAATTGCTTTGGAAAATTAGTATTTTTTGTTAAACGCTTAACGTGTAGACCAAACCCATATTTTTTTGCGCCAGATAGCTGACAGAATTCTTAAAAAATACGAAATATGTAAAAAATCGCTTTTAATATGGTGCTTTTATGCCGAAAAATCAAAAAAATATTAAATATTGTATGGCATTAGAAAAAATATTCGTAAAGATCCTTATTTTTTTTCGCCATTATGTGCCCTCTTTAAACATAAAATATAAAAGTTCAAATTATTCGCGTAAAAAATTTCGAAAAAGTAATTTTGCTTTAGTTCTAAACATTTTTTTAGGTGGTACTCCAGAAACCATCTCCTTTAACTTTTAGAACAACCCCATATTTTTTTTGCGCCTGATAGTTGGCATAAATCTTACAAATACAAAAAATAATATTTATAAAATATTTTTGAGAAATATTTTTCATTCTTTAATATGGTGTTTTTATGTCGAAAAATTAAAAAAAAACTATTTTATGTCATCGGAAGAAAATCGTAAAAATCTAAATTTTTTCACAAACAAATTACTCGTATTAATGCCATGTCCTCTTTAAAATAAAATATAAAAGTTCCAATTATTCGTGCACAAAATTTTTTTGCGGCAAAAAATTAACAGTAGTGCATTTAAGGAGTTCCTAATAGCAATAATGATAATAATTTGATGCGCTACAATCATATTGTATGCCAGTAGTCTACATAAAGTACTAATTCATGTATACGATGTTATTAGTTACTTTAATTTGCTAGTATATAAATATTCACAATTTTTTCTGGAAACATTTATTTAATTTAAGGTTGTTTATCTGAGGAAGCCAGTCACAAAATTATCCATTATTTTTAAGACTAATATATCAAATATCCTTTAAAGGAAGATATAACTATGCGGTATTTTTGATGACATTTTTGACGAAGACGATAATATTATTTTAGAAGTCAACGAAGGAAACTCTTCTGACACATACACGCAATAATTTTTTAAAACGAAACAATACAGTACAATACTACGCTAAAACACTTTGGTCCACTTACACGGCGTTTGACATACAGAAATTTTCCCTATTGAGTCTTCTCACCATATATGTAATCTACGCAAAATTCCCTTTAATTTGATGGGTCGCACGATATATGGACCAAAAACCCATTTTTAAAGTTCCTCTAGGGGGCTGTGTTGGGGGATCTTGATTTGGTCGACATCCAGTGCCACTCTTGAGAGTTATTTATATATTTATTTTATGTCCTTTGAAACCTTTGTATGGGAGGTACCAAAAGGACTCCCTATATCCCGTCGAAATTTTGCACCGCAACTGATATATGTATATGAAATATTATGACATGTTAAATTTCATAAATCTACAATGCTGCAATTCAGTGTTATAGTCTGGTGAATTTTTGAGGTCCCGGAATAATTTGCATGGGGTTATGAGACCCGCGGACCGATTGGGACCAAATATAAAATCTTTCTTAAATATTACCAAATACACCTTGGTATCAAATTTCATAATTCTGCAATTACTCTTTCTATTATTGTCACATCGATACATGAAGACTGAGCACTGTGCGATTTGCCTTCGAAAGACTGTCGTGGGGTACTTTGAAGTATGTGAATAATCCATTAACGATTCCGACTCTTAAGACGAATATCGAGCAAGCCATTAGAGAGACAGAGCCAGATATAGTATTCAAGGTCTTGGGAAATTAGGTTGACAGGATACTCTACTACAAAGGCAGTTAAAAGAACCACATGAATGACATAGTACTCACAATGACAATATTTGCTCTTTCAAATAAGCCAATAAGAAGACAAAAACATATCGTCGGTGCGCCGACGAAATCTCCTATGTATTTTTTTAACTAGTTTTCAGGAGAGACAAAAAACGTAGCTATTTCATCAAATCGCCATATATGTGATATCTCAGATTTTTGCATTTTTCTTTTAATTATTTACCATAAAAATAACAAAAATCGTATATGTGAAAAGGCCATAACGTGGTAAATGGTTTTCAAGAAAATCGAAAAGGATATTTTGTTTGTAACATTTTAAATATTTATAAAACAAAAAAATTACACATAGGAGTTTTGGTATTCGAACGTTCACAGCGTGTCTCAAGTATACGAAAGTTGGGTAGATTTACGGCAAAAACGGCCAGTGAAGTTTTGTTTAGAATCATGCTCTCTACTCAGATAAGATGAGATAAAAATCTGATCTGCTTCCTATCGCGAGTTAACGCGATAAAAACAATTTTTAACCAAAAAAACGAACTTAATTACATTGAGTCGCGGAAATTTAAAACTGGGCATTTCCGCGGGTCGCGAACTTACGTTCGTACGCTTTTGATGTACAAAAATATAGAAAACAAAAATGTTCCCCGCATTTTATTGGTGATTTGATAGCATATTGGGTTTCGATGGGTTTCATCGAGTTTTAGTTTTCATAATGATAGCAATAAACATGTGGTCACGAACGTATGCGAAATAGAAGTCAACTTTGGCTGAATCTAGTAACATGCAAAAATCTGCGAAAAGGAACGGAATATTCTAAAGCTATTAATTTATTTTAAAAGAGGATTAATGTAGCATTCTATCGAGTATTTACACAATAAATTATCTCTATTGTTTTTTTTTTTCTAATTGGCTTAGGTGCCGGTCGCGAACTTACGATTTTTCCATGTGTTTAACCGTTAAATTAATCGTTAATCGAACTTTTTTTTTGTCTCCTTGCATTTTTCTCTTCTTAATTGATTGTAATAGAGAAATTTTGTAGAAAGAGTGCAAGCATAACATATGTTTTTCTATGTAAAATAATTAAATATAAAAATGTATGTAAAAGTAGCTTTAAATGGAAAAAATAAAATTTTTCAGTTTTTAGGCAAATTTTCTCATGAAAACAACTGATATATGCTATGAAACCATTATATTTTAAAAAATAATTATTCACAATAAAATACGATGATTACCAACATTTAATTTTTCGGCCCTGGTTGACCACTAGGCGGAAATGACCAACTATAACATAATTTCCCATAGATATGAACTTTGCAAGACGCTTTGTAGTGTCCGCGATATTTGCAATAGTATTCTATAGCAAAATTTTTGTAATCCAAAAATTCGACTTACACTGCCAATTTTTTACAAGAATTGATTAAAATTAATATATTTACATTCTATGATTTCTGAGGGATAGACTGACACCAGCAATTCGGCGATAAACATCCCGCGACGAATAAATTTCGAACAAAAAACATTGAAGTTCAGAAATATTGCTGATATGTATTGCAACCAACTTCAGGTTGCTAGCATTTCTAAACCGCTAGTCTGATAGCTGACAGATTTATTTTGCATTTTGAAGCATTTTGAACTATTGCATTCAGAAAAAAAGTTATTCGTGATGGAATTCAAGCGTGATAGTGTGATTGCTTTATATTTGGGTGGAAAAACAGCCCTCCAGCATTTAAATGTGAATAAATCTTTTGTTTCTCGCACCATTGCTCGTTACCGTGATACTGGCAGTGTTGCATCGCGTCCAAAAAGTGGACGAAGAAAAACGGTAACAACACCAGAAATGATCCGAAAAGTGAAGGCCAGATTTGATCGATATCCACGCCGCAGTGGTAGAAAAATTGCTCGTGAGCTCAACATATCGCGAGAACGGATACAACACATGTTAAAAAATGAGCTTGGACTAAAGCCATTGAAGTTCCAAAAAGTGCAAGAGCTCACCGATGCACACAAAAAAGTTAGACTGGAAAGAGCCAAGGATTTGCTTCGCTTGCACGGAAGTGGCCAGTTACCGAATTTGGTTTTCTCCGATGAGAAGCCATTCCAAATTGAGCAGTTTGTGAACAAACAAAATGATCGGGTTTACTTGCCAAAGAGGTCAGCTGAAAATTTACACCTTCGATTGGCCACCAGAACTCAAGCGCCGCCGATGGTAATGGTGTGGGCCGCTCCCGAATATTATCAGGAAAATGTCCTAAAGACAGTATTGAAGCCTTGGGCAGACAAACATTTCGGCCGCAGACCATGGACATTCCAACAGCACTCAGCACCATCGCACTCAGCACGCGCCAACTAAGAATGGTTAAAAAAGGAGGTTCCTCGCTTCATTTCTACCGCACAATGGCCACCAAGATCTCCGGATCTCAATCCGTTGGACTTTTGCGCCTGGGGCATTTTAGAGACTAAGGTTCGCACTAAAAAATACCAAAGTATCGATCATCTCAAGACGGCGCTTCGCCGGGAATGGGCCAAAATACCGCAGAGCCACTTTCGTGCAGCGTTTGATGGCTTTGTCGGCCGTTTGAAGGCCACAATTCGTGCCAAAGGTGGCCAATTCGAACAAATCTAAACTTTTTTTTTAAATTTTATGTTATTTCCGACATTTTTTGCTTTTGAACAATAAAATTTAAAAAAAAAAATTAAAAAAATATAGCGCATTACTTTGTTGCATTACATATCAGCCACCCTGTATATATTAAAAATGAAATGGTGTTCGTTGGTACTCGATGGACTCGAAAACGGCTGAACAGATTTTGCTGAATTTTTCCATGAGAATATCTTTTGGTGTGCGGAAGGTTCGTAGCAATATTCGGTTTTGATTGGACAAAGGGGCGTGGCACCGCCCATACAACGTAAAATTTAAAAGTGGAATATCTTGGGTACTATTGGTTCAAAATACTCGAAATTCGATGTGTGACCTTGGTACCAGTAGACATCATGGAGCCAAAAACCGGTGTGATAGAGACAGTGGGCGTGGCACCGCCCATACAACCTAAAATTCAAATATGAAATATTTCGAATACTATTGGAGCAAAATTCTCGAAATTGGGTATGTGTGAACTTGGTGCCATTACGCGCCATGTAGCTGAAAAGTGGGGTGATAGTGACAGTGGGCGTGGTACCGCCCACACAACCTAAAATTCAAATATGAAATATTTCGGGTACTATAGTAGCAAAATTCTCAAAATGTGTGTATGTGTGTCCTTGGTGCCAGTACGCGTTATTTAGCCGAAAAATTCAGAGTGATAGTGTTATTTGGCGTGACTCCGCCCACCCAACCTGAAATTTAAAAATGCTATATTACGAGTATTATTGCGGTGAGAGTCTCCAAATTTGGTATATGTGAACGAGTGGGTGTGGCACTGCCCCAAAACCTGAAATTTACAAATACTATATTTTGAGTACTATTGCAGTAAGAACGGCGATATTTAGTATTTGTGCCTTGGTAGCAGTACGCGTGTTGGAGCCAAAAACAGGTGTGATCGTGACAGTAGGCGTGGTACCACCCACACTACCAGAAATTCAGAAGTGCAAAATTTTGATTGCTTTTGGACCAAAATTCTCGAAAACCAATGACTGAACCAAAAACTGGCATCGTATTAACAGTGGGTACTCCTACACAACCTGAAATTTCAAAATTCAATATTTCGATCACTATATCAGCCATGGTTTCGAAGTTTGGCTGTCTGGCCTTGGTACCAATAGGGGTGATGGAGCTACAAACAGGAACGATGGAAACAGTTGGGATGACATCCCCATATAAATAAAAAATGTAGAACGCAATATTTGAAATAGTATTGCGGCGATATCTTTACAAAAGAGAGTGATAAGGGTGTGGCGCCGCCCATACAACCCGAGATATTTTTTTTTTTATTGTACTCTTTATTTGCAATCTATTTTTTAATAAAATAATAAGCAAATCTTATAACTATTGATAAATGACGGAATGTCAAGTTCCAGCAAACTCAACTATAAAATATTTTAAATATTTGATAAACTACAAAATTGATTTCAAAATATTAAGTTTAGTGATTAAATGGTAAATCGAGTATATGTGGCCTTTTCAATCTTCGTACTTCTTCACTGTCATCTAGCAGGGATATGGCCAGTACATTACAATGGTTACTGAGTCGGTTTAAATATCTAGAACTGAATCGAGAAATTTCGTCTTTGACTAAGGCAATACCAAGGTCCTTGTGAATGTTGTTGTTGTTTACGAACCATGGAGCATTGACTAGTAATCTTAAGGTTTTTGATTGATATCTCTGAAGAATCTTGATGTTTGAATTACTAGTTGTTCCCCAAATTTGGATCCCATACGTCCATACTGGTTTCAAAACTGTTTTATACAAAATAATCTTATTTTCCAATGAAAGTTGAGATTTTGGTCCCAATAGCCAGTACATCTTTTTTAACTTTAGATCCAAATGCTTTCGCTTAGCTATTACATGATTTTTCCATGTTAACCTTCTGTCAAGGTGAATTCCTAAATATTTCACAGTATTTGATTTCGGAATATTATTTCCATGTAGAAACACATCCGGGCAGTCTTCCTTTCTTAACGTGAAAGTAACATGAGCCGATTTATCAGTATTCACTTTTATGTTCCACCTGTTACACCAATTCTGTATTAAATTAAGCTCACTTTGAACAAGAGAGGAGGCCATTGTGTGCGATTCATTGCAGGCTAGAATTGCGGTATCATCGGCATAAGTAGCAATTGTTACGTCATTATTAGATGGCATATCAGATGTGAAAATGGTATACAAGATCGGTCCCAAAACGCTTCCTTGTGGAACTCCAGATTTCATTGAGCCAAACTCTGAGTTGACATCTTCTATATTTATAAAAAACTGTCTTTCATTAAGGTATGATTTAAAAAGTAGATAAAAAGGAGTTGGTAATAACTTTTTCAACTTAAAAAGTAGCCCCATGTGCCAGACTCTATCAAATGCTTGTTTCACATCTAAAAACACGACTGAACAATAAAGTTTCTTCTCAAGGGAATCTCTTATAACATTTACAATGCGATGACATTGTTCTGGAGTACCATGTTGATTTCGGAAGCCAAACTGGTGATCCGGAATAATTTTGAGACTATCAAGAATTGGTGTTAATCTATTTTTTAAAAGTTTCTCAAGTTTCTCTTTGCAAATTTCCATTGCGACGGATAATGGCTTATTCGTAAAACAGAATTGAATATTGTTGTTAAAAATACGATCCCTTTTTTTGGAAGAAATTTAATTACACCAGAGTCAATATTGTCGTATCCTGGAGCTTTAGTATTTTTAAGTTTCGAAATTTCTTGTTTTACTTCTCGAAAATTGAAAGCTTTTACGGGACGATACATTTGACATGGTACGTCAAGAAAGTCTGCTATTTCCGCATTTTCAACTCCATTAGAGAAGGAAAAGGGAGTAAAGGTCTCTTCCAAATGATCTTTAAATGCTGCCACTTTGGCTTCAGCTGATCTACACCACACACCACGCTCCGTTCGTGTCTTTAATGGGTACGTTTCTCTTCTTTGGTCGCGAAATATACATGGTAGCTCTCCAGAGACTGTGTTCATCATTTTTTGTGGGACTTAAACTATTCAAGAATATTCCAGTGGAATCTGATTTCTTTTCTTGCATGATTTTTTTAAGAATATTGGAAACTCGATTAAAATTGGTTCTGTCAGTAGGGGATCTAGTTCTCTTCCAAATTTTTCGCAATGTTCTCTTTTCTTTAATAAGTTCCCTTATTTCTGTAGACATCTGAACCAAAGAGTTATTTCTTTCATCATGTTGAGGTGTAGCTATGTACGCAGCTTCGTGAATAACTTTTGATAGAGTTTCTAGAGCGTCGTCTAAATCGGCTCCATTTTTAAGAGGAATTCCTAAGCTAATATTTGAATTTATATATGAGTCAAAAGATTCTTTGTTAGTTCTTTTACTTATGATTTTTTTCTTTTGCGTGAGTCTTCGACAACTAACACTGAATGTTATTATAATGGGGCTGTGATCGGAACCTAGGTCATTAGAATCTGATATACCCAACAGAGATTGAGAAATACCATTATAAATTGCAAAATCTAATAAATCTATTTGGTATTTTACATGGATCACTGGGCCAGTAAGTCGGGCTTCCTGTAGACAGAGCTTTATATTTATTTTTCGTAATGCACTTGTACAGCTCTTTTCCTTTTGGATTTTGTAGTCTGGATCCCCGCCATGGATGTTTTGCATTGTAATCGCCGGCAATAATAAATTTATTACCAAATTTTTTGAAGAAATTGTCATACTGTTCACATTTTATGTTGTATCGAGGCGGGCAATAGATAGAAACAATAGAGATGGTAGAATTTTCACAATATATTTTTATCCCTGCAGCTTGTAAGTATGGCTCAGAGACCGGTTCGATGACTTCATACTTGATTTTTGATTTAACCAACAAAGCTGCTCCAGCATGAGCTTTGTTGTCAGGGTGGTTAGAGATAACAGTATCGTAATTTTGGATTTTGAAAAAGGATTTATTTGTGAAATGTGTTTCGGAAATCAAAAGTATGTCGATGAAGTTATTTTGAAGAAATATTTCAACTTCGTTTTTATGATTTGAAATGCCATTAGCATTCCATTGAGCAATTCTAATATCTAATTGCATAATTTCGTCATCATCATTGACATCATATTTATTAATGTGTTGGTTAATTCTATTTGTTTGGCTAGCATAGATTCGATCTTCTCTAACAAATTATTACCATTTAAAGGACCTTTCAAAGTACCGGCATATGTCGCATTTCCATATGACTGATTTGGCATACATGCGTACTCTTTTCTGGGTTGGTAATACTCATTACTATTTGAAAATTGTTGGTTTCTGTGGCCATTTGTTTGTGAGATCATTTTCCTTTTATTGAGAAGAGTTTGGTAGAATTCACAACCTTTATAATTTGCTGTATGCGGTTTCAAACAATGTACACAACATGCCGGTGTATCTTTTGCTTTTGTACATTCTGCCGTGGCATGATTCATTCCGCATTTGACACAATTAAATGGTTTCTTGCAGTAGGTTTTGGTATGTCCAAATTGTTGGCATCTATGACATTGTACAAGGTCGTTGCTTCGGATTGGGGGTTCAATGGTAATTATTGCGTTGTCAATGCTTTTAATGTCATATATATCTTTATTGTTGACGTCGGGATCCAAATCTACGAACAACATTGAAAGAGGCTCCTTTGTGACACGACTTTTTCCGTTTCTTATGCTTCTAACTTGGTGTCCCAGTGAAAGAAGGCATGCTTTAATGTCTTCAATTGGTGTTGTATGGTGAAGACCCTTAATTACTACACTAAATGTTCTCTCCTGCTTGAGTTGGTATGTATGGTAAGCTATGTTTGATGCTTCAAAATGTTTAACAATTTTTCGGTAAGAATCGATAGATTTAATCGAAAGCCGAACCTGACCATCACGTAGTGATTTGTAATTAAACTCCTTACTGTCTATGACTTTTATAAGATTTTTGACCATTTTCTCGATACTCGCGACATTTGGAATGAATATTGGTGGAGGTTGGGGTGCTCGAGTTACAGTATCTTCCTTCTTCGATTTATCTGCATCTGTACTTAAAGCGGCGAATCTATTACTTGAAGTGCTGGGCTCATCATTAGTCCGTTGCTGTTTTTGTTTTTGTTGCAGAACCTCTGGAGGTTTCCTGTTTCTTCTTTTGTTATTGGATACATCTTGCCAGTCAGTTTCGTCATCGCTGCTTTCTTCACTCAAATGTATTTCTTTGGGTTGGTTCATAGCGACAATGTACTTGGTTGAACTCGTACTTTGTTTTTCCATGGTCGCAATGAATGGTGGTGGTTTTGCAACATAAGCATTACCTTTATTGCCGAGACAGCAAAACACTTTGCAAACCACTACTCACTTTGTCCGTTTTAAAAGAATTGTTGTTGTTATTAATATAGATTTTTGTTGTTTATTTTAATTATTTTCTTTTATTAACGAAAAGTAAATTTTTGGAGAAGACACACGTCCGTATGCAATCACGGCAAAATATGAACTGAACCCGAGATATGAATTTGAAAAATTTCCAATACCATTGCAGGACACTTTTGAAAATTTGCATGAAAATAGAGTCGATGGACAAAGTACTCAAAACGAAATATAGAGATGCGTTGCACTCATCGTCTTGAAATTTATAGTGGATGTTGTTGATAGCACTCTACGGAATCCGATTAAAAAGCTGATCAGTGGAAGTATCTGTGCATACGACACGCTTGCTGAAAACGAAATAACTGGAGACCTTTATATCTAGATTGACGCTTGACCACGTGTGTTTAGTATTCAAGTGCCTTCAAAGTTAGCGCGTGACTCAACAAAATTGGGAGATATCGGATTAGAGGGCATGACTACATCGGCATCTTTATAGAAAAAATAAGTAAAAGCGTTAAGTTCGGCCATGCCGAATCTTATATACCCTCCAACATGGATAGCATGTGACCACATAAAACAACTCAAACCTAAAGAAAATAACACCGAAAAAGACAGATGAGAACAGTAGGAATCACAACAAGTTAGATTTTATATATGGGAGCTATATCTAAATATTGACCGATATCGCCCATTTGCAATCCCAAACAATCTGCAACTATAAGAAATATTTATACCAAATTTTATCAACCCAGCTCTATTATTACGGACTGTTGCGTGATTACAACAGACGGACGGAAAGTCTGACATGGCTAAATCGTCTTAGAATTTTACGACGATTAAGAATATATATACTTTATGGGGTCTCAGATCAATATTTAGAGGTGTTACTAACGGAGTGACAAAATGAATATTCCCCCATCCTATGGTGGAGGGTATAAAAACACAAAAAATATAGTAGATGAGAACAGTAGCAACAAGTAAAAGCGTTAAGTTCGGCCATGCCGAATCTTATATACCCTCCACGGACGGACGGACTGACGGACAGACGGACATGGCTAAATCGTCTTAGAATTTTACGACAATTAAGAATATATATACTTTATGGGGTCTCAGATCAATATTTAGAGGTGTTACAAACAGAGTGACAAAATGAATATACCCCCCATCCTATGGTGGAGGGTATAATAAATACTGATAGAATTATTGCACTAATTGGTATGACTGTATTTCACAGCAATCTATGTGCCCCAACAGAGAATGAGCGACGTAGCCTCACAAGGTGATTTCACGGGTATTGTACTACACGAAATTTGTGCATTTAAGTGCAATATGGATGACCCGAAAACACTGCCGTAATATCAAGAGTGTCAACATATCATATGGTTCTATTTCACTGAAACGCACTTTGAGGTCAGCGAAGCGCACCGGGTCAGCTAGTTTACTATATAATGCTGTTACTACGCGCACGGTCAGTCCTAGGAAAAAGTGGCCAAAGAAAGTTCGGGAGATAATCGAAAGGCATACAACTCTTCCTCCAACAAAAAAATATAATAATTTGGTAAGGATTTACAATGTGTCAAATCAGAATATGCCTCATATAAACGGAAAAGCATACAAAAGTTTTAACACACTGTAAATCCTTAAAAAATTACTATAAATTTTATTTATTAAAGAAAGAGTTGTCTGCCTTCCGATTATCTCCCAAACTTCCTTTGACCACTTATTCCTAGAACTGTTCATAAGCGAGATAACAGCATTATCTAGTAAAATAATTCCGAACTCAATTTTTTTTGTACAAAATTTATTCGTCGAGGGATATTTTTCGTGAATATTCTGATATTAATCTATTCCTCATAGATTATAGAATGCAAATATATTAATCTTATTAAATTCGGCCGGAAAAATTTGGCCGTGTAAGTAGATTTTATGGATTACACAAAATTCGCAATGTGGACGTGGACGTTACAAAGTGTCTTACAAATAATCATATTCAAATTAACAGTTCTAAATTTCGGCGTTTTTATTTACAAATCAAAGCTATTAAGGTTGTTTTGAGTAAAAGTACTGTTTTCAATACTACTCGAGAATGGAAGCAGATCCAATTGATCTATTCATTGTCGAATAGAGGGGATGATTCTGAACAAAACCTCATTAGCCGGTTTTTGGTGTAAATCTAAGCCAACCTTCTACCCCTTGGGACACGCTGTGCCTACAACACATAGGAGTTTTTGTCGGAGCATTTCTATAGAGGGAAACACATAAGAGTTTTAGGAACTTCTGAACCAGCGAAGATAGCGCAAAATGCTTTGGTGACAATAAAAAAAATCGAAAATATACATATAGGAGTTTTCGTCGGCGCATATATATGTTTTTAATTTTGAAAAGGAATTTTGGATTTATACTTTACAAAAACTGAATTTTCAATAGACCTTTATGAAATATGAACATGAACACTGCGGGTGTTCTGCTCAAATCTGATGGAATAGAAACACATAGCCTTTAACATTTTTATACCCTACACCACACTTTGGTACAGGGTATTATAAGTTTGTTTTACGGCAGATGTTTGTAACACCTGAAAATAACACAGCTAGACCCACCTTAAAGTATACCTATCGACTCAGAATCAATAGCTGAGTCGATTTAAGCATGTCTGTCCGTCCTTCCGTCCGTCTGTCCATGTAAAGTTGTTCGTCGACTGCAGGTCGCATACGAGTATATATCTTTCGTTCGATTTGGCCCTTTAGTCCTATAGAAGCTGTATTTTACATCCAATCATTTTGAAATTTAGAATGGTAGAGTTTCTTGATCCATGAACCAACACTACCAAATTTGAAGAAAATCGGTTAAGATTTAGCTATAGCTCCCATATATATGTTTCGTCCGATTTGGCCCTTTAGTCCTATAAAAGCTTTATTTTACATCCAATCGTTTTCAAATTTAGAATGGTAGAGTTTCTTGATCCATGAACCAACATTGCCGAATTTGAAGAAAATCGGTTAAGATTTAGCTATAGCTCCCAAATGTATGTTTCGTCCGATATTGCTCTTTAGTCCTGAAGAAGCTGTATTTTACATCCAATCATTTTGAAATTTAGAATGGTAGAGTTTCTTGATCCATGAACCAACACTACCGAATTTGAAGAAAATCGGTTAAGATTTAGCTATAGCTCCCATATATATGTTTCGTCCGATTTGGCCCTTTAGTTCTATAGAAGCTGTATATTACATCTAATCGTTTTGAAATTTAGAATAAACAATTTATACATGAACTACAAAATTTATATTTCAGAGTTATTCAATATTACGAGAGTGGTGTAGGGTATTATATAGTCGGCCCCGCCCGACTTTAGCCTTTCCTTACTGGTTTAAAGTTGTTATTGGGTTGAACTGTTTTTCCATCGTTTTGAAGGTTATCTACAATTTTGTTGCTTCAACAACATTCAATTGTATTATTCGGCCAGTCTACATTTTTCGTATATTTCCAATTTTGAAAAATAACTCGATTTTAAAGTAAAGCCGAACCATTTTTTTGACGCCTACTGTATAAGAAATCCTTATTCGCATAACAAAATATATGTAAATTAAATATTTGCGGTTTTGTATGGCCATTACATGGGAATGAAAACAAAGGACATCAGCGGCAGGAAAAAATTCATCACGCGGAAAAGCGAGGAAACAAAAATAAAAATGCCGTCCGCAAAAAACTAAATTTTTTCTGCCTCTATTGTTGTTATTGTTCGCAAAAAATAGAAAATTGACTTTTTCGGCAAATAAAAATATATATGTATCTGAAGAACAACCACCAACAATACGGTGCTCATCCAGATTAAAATAAAAATATAAATGTATGTACATATATGTAAAAAAAAACTGTTAAAAATTCGTTTTTTATGACCACAGACAAAAACTGGCATTCCTTCATGGTTTTCTCGTTTCATTCAGTCATTCATTCGTTTTGTTGACAGGAATTTGCATATGTATGCAGATACAGCCTATGGTTAGATGATTGTGACTGAAACCGCAAAAGGCTTCACTCCGATATTATGAGTTTATTATACCGATCTACTTGGAAACAGTCGAGTCGACTTAACCGTGTCTGTCTGTCCGTCCGTCCGTTTTTAGATGTATCCTTGTAATCAAAGAGCAGTCTTTGGACCACACGATAATGCCTATTGGAATTGGTGATAATCGGCACAGTTTAAGATATGTCCCTCATATCGATGGCTTATATCCAAAATGGGCTATATTAAAAAACCCAATTTTTCAGGAGAGCAAAAAATTGTTGAATTTTATTATTTCGCGATAAATTAAATATGATAGAAGTTTTTTGGTCAAACAAATTGTTTAGTTTTGGATAAAAGATTTTCTTCTTATTTGGCATCTGATCGCTATAAAAGTTGCATTTTACATCCGATAATTAAGCAATTTGGTATATATTTGGTCGATATTCGTACGAAGTTCATCAATCGTCGCTAGCTTGTTGGCATAGACCATAGACTTGACGTAGCCCCACAGGAAATAGTCTAACGGCGTCAAATCGCACGACCGAGGCGGCCAATTGACTAGACCATTTCATGAGATAACACGTTCTCCAAACTTGGTTTCCAATAAATTGATTGTGGCATTCGCTGTGTGGCTTGTGGCTCCGTCCTGTTGGAACCACATGTTCTCTAAGTCCATATCATCCAATTGGGGCCAAAAATATTCGGTTATCATTGTACGATAGCGATTACCATTCAAAGTAACGTGCCTGTCTTGATCATCACGGAAGAAGTACGGCCCAATGACGCCGCCGGCCCATAAACCGCACGAAAACCGTAATTTTTTCGGGATGCAATGATGACTCATGGAGTACGTGCGGATTGCTGTCTGACCAATAACGCATATTTTGTTTATTGACGAAGCCATTCAGCCAAAAATGAGCCTCATCGCTGAAGATTATTTTTCGCGCTCTTAACGTTGAGGCCACTGACTCCGAATTTCGGTAGTAAATTTTAATAATTTCGACTCGTTGTTGGGTCGTATATCTTTCCATCATGAAATGGCAAACCGTACTGAAGAGAAATGTCAAAAGAGCGGCAAAATATATGGCGTCGTTTGCTGTCCCTGTCGGTCTACTTTTGTAGCGTCCCTGTTGTTATTACGGACTGTAGAGTGATTACAACAGACGGACGGACAGACGGACAGACGGACATGGCTAAATCGTCTATTGGTAGGGGTAGGGGTTGGATGTAATGTTCCCGATATCAGTCTCATATACAGGGTGGAGTGCGGGAATTTGCTTTTTTGCACTGCAGGCTAAGGCAATTAAGCAAATTACCGCACTCCACCCTATATATAATTTTCTTAATTGCCTTAGCCTGCAGTGCAAAAAAGCAAATTCCCGCGAACATTAACCCCCAACCCCTACTCAATGGTTTCCAAATCTCTTTAATAAGAAGGAAACAAGCATTACCACTTGAATACAATAAAATTCTTAATAATGATCATATTCCGCTTATAGCTGAGTTAAATAAACCTCCACGACAGCTATAAATATCAAGAAATATATATATATGGGCTAATATCAAAATTTTTTAATTTTGAAGTAAATTTTTATAAAGATTTTTTTGGCGAGCACATCAACGGCTTTTACAACAGACGAAGATAAAAATATAAACATGCAAAAACCGTTGTTGTGAATAAATTTCATCAAAGGCCGCGAAAGTTATGGCGGTTCCAAATTGAATTTTAAAAAAAAAATTATAAAATGCAATTTTGACAAAATATTCGCTGTAGCTTCATTATTCGGATAAATATAGCGAATCAAAATAATTTTTAATTGAAAAATTATATAATATATCGAGTACCGCGAAATATAAAAATCGGAAAAATATAAGTCCAATTTTCACGATTATATGAGGCAATTTTCTGTGGCCTAAAAAAGGAATGAGGATAATATCGCTATTAGTTCAAAAGTTATGTTTCTTTCATATTCGAAGTTCACATCATATGTGTTTTATTTTAATAAAAAAAATTTATGATTTCATCGTTATCATAAAAATATTATTTTTCTGGAAATATAATTTTTGCAATGTGCATAATTTCCACAATCATCAAATAAAATGACGGCCCTCCGATTTCGGAATAGAGCGTTAAAAACCCTTTTATTTCATATACACTTCCGCCATATCTGTACCCCGCACTGGGTGTGCCTTGACGATCATTGCTGAGACAAAAGTGTCACGTTCTTCGCGTACAAGACTTCAATATTCAAATAAGTATCCATGATTGTTAAGTGCACCACAGCACTACGCCCGAAGAACATAGAAATGAATTTCAGACGTTTATACTATTAAAAATGCCAAGGACAAAATTTGCAATTTTTGCAAAAATTGAAAAAAGTGAATAAAATTTCAGCGATTCATTATTTTATTACGGCCCCCTGATTTTTGGATTCACCAGTTCAAAAGCCATCTGGGATAATTAATTCAGCTCAACCTATACATAACTGTCGATGTGCTCAGCGAAATACACTATCAAAAAAAAAAATTCACGCAAGTTTAACAAAGGTTTGGGAAGCTATAGCGGTGGTTCCATTAAGAGCCCATCAACGACACCTATATAGATTTATAGGTATTTAAAGTCGCTATAAGCGTTTCTTTAGTGTTATTTCATTACATCGCGGGCCGCGCTGACCGCGGTTAAAAAACAAAAAACACTTGAAATCGCATTTCAAAAAGTTATGAGCTATAATTTTTTGCGGAAAGATCTCACATGAACAGTGCTCACGAAAAATTCTTCCTCCATGTGCCCCTCGTGTTTTTTGTAACTGACCAGTTACTTCAGAATAAATAGTTTGGCCACAACTAAAAGAATGGATACAGATATGAACATTTCTAGGGATTTTTTCACAATTTTGAAATGTATGTGCTTATAACTTCTAAAGTTTTTTAGATAATAACAAACGTTTTTGGGAAAAAACTTTTATGTTTGTGGTTTATCTAATTCCGTCAACTTATGCGCCGAAATCTGTACACAAAGCGAAAAAAGGGTAAAACAACATACATTACCCCTGTGTTAAAAAATTTTGATATTTGCCCATATATGTTCCATTGTTCCTATAAGGTGCATAGGGCCTTAAATCAACCTCATAGTTGTATTCAATTGAGTGTCGATTTTTGGATGTTACTAGCATTTGTTACGTATGTTGCTATGCCACACGAACGATTGTGGATTGCGATAATAAGCTTAAAGCCGTGTATTGTACCTTTATTTACCCGGGATAAAGGTTGGGGCATTATGTCTATTTTCTCAGCTATCATTATACGTGACAGGTAGTCAGACTTTGATCTAGTTATATCTTCTATATTGAGTTCGCAGATTCTTAACTGACTGATTCGTAACTGACTGATTTATTTGCATTTTATTCGGTTGTAGAGGGAGACTTTCCGCAAGCAGAGGCTGTTGTGGATTTTTCATCTTTGGCGCCTGTATTGAAATCAGTAATTTTTTAGCACTCGCGTGTGTATGTGTTCTGACACATATAGTAAAATTTTATGGCGAACATTTTTCTAGAACATTTCATCCCCGCCCTCCCCCTTTTAAGGGGTGTTTTTTACGATTTGTTAAAATGGGGCCAAAAATTACAGTTATGTGAGGGAGCTAGAGGGTTAAAATTTTCCACAAAAATATTGGCCTTAATATTTTCTATAAAATTGCTGAACATACCCCATACCAGAAAAATATATTTTTGTTACATAACAGTGAAATACTTACATTTTTGGGGTACAATGTGGATTTTTGAGCTATTTAAGGTGCCTAGACACGTTCAGATTGTATTGATATGTTCATAAAAGTCAGATTTACAGTGGCTACAATATTGCCAAATATTGGTAGTAAAAAATCAGCGATCCCTTAAAGTTATGCCAAAAAAAGTGAAAAAAAATAAATTTAATCCCAAGTTTTTGGAAAAAAAGATCATGAAAACAAATTTTTTTTGGCATGAAATGTTAACAGACTTTGTTCAACGTGTTCTTAGCTACATTATTGCCAAATATAGTTAAGCGCTATCACCAAGTGTGAAGTAGCTGTTGCTCAAAAACCGATGACACCTTTTTCAAGGGGTCCACTGATTTTCCGAATCTTTCGAGGCGCATAAAAAGAAATTGGTCACCAATCTCGCCAAACTGAGTATAGGGTTATACTACCATTTGGCAGTAGAATCGAACCTATACCGTCAGATCCGTGTATTTTTTTCACTGTTGCACAGTGTAATCAAGCTTTTGATGTCTAGTTGCATAAAAAGTAAAAAAATAATAAAAAATAGTGCGAATTTGATTAAAATTAAATACAAAATAAACTACTTAATATTTTTGAATAAAATAAAAAAACATTATTAAGATACATGAATCCATGACATTTTAAAATTAGTTGCATTAAAATATTCCTTCAGGTTTCGCTGAAATCAGTGTTTGATTGGTTTGCTTTGAAAGCGACTACTGTTTTTGTCGCGTGCGAATGGCTTGGTTTTTTGTAATTATCTTGAAAACGAACAATTGGCCAAAATCAACCTTAGCACCAATTATAGTACTAATCAAGAGCTATAAGTTTCACTTTTTGTCAAAATTAAATAATGTTTTGGCATATGTTTTTTTTTCACTTTGAATGCGTACTAATGTCGCATTCGACATTGGAGAAATGCCCATATGTCGTTCTACTCTCGTTCCGTTTGGATTTCTACTGATCTGGTGCGTCGCTACATGGTAATATTCATTGCCAAACAATACAATAAACCATTGCATTTATTATATTATTGAAAAACAAACCCCTTTGTTTTATTTATTTGCTCTCTTTTTTGTTCTACCACCCTTGTGGTTCGTACTCAAACAAAGAGTTTAGCTTACACCACCCTATTAGAGCAGAATAAGAAGAAATATTGTCAATTGTAATCAATGTTGTTTGTCTAATGATACTGATATCCGAAAAAAAAATTATTTGATAGAGCTTAGAGTCAAAATTAGATACACGTATGTACTTGGATTGGATCTGAAGCTGCACCGATTTTCTCGAAATTAGACAATGGTTGTTTTGGTTCAGTGTTGTAAGAATTAATTGAGAAATGAGGATTTTATAGGGCATAGATGAAAGCAAAATCGGGATATGGGGGTTATATGTACATCTGAAACGATTTTCTTGAAATTCGGCAGCGTTCGTCTCTGGATCAGGAAACTCGACTCTCCCAAATTCCAAAATGATTATACGAGTATGAACAATACAGCTTTTTCAGCGCTTAGAGGCAAAAGAAGAATATCGGTCCAGCTGTTTAGACTTATATACGGTACAAATAAAGAAAGAAGCAATTTTTTAAATATGTATTGATACTTCTAAACCTCAACATTAATCAGTTGATGTTCCTTAAAGATGCCTTGTTTTCTTCGTTGAGATGCTAGATGGAAAAATAAATAAAAATAATTTTGTGGGTTTCTTAAATTTGATAGAGTGGTATTTATCGAAACTGCCGCCAATTCTACCAAGCAATAGAAACTCGCTACCATTTTTTGTATTTGTTTATATTACATTTTTGCAATAGACAGAATGTAACTTAAACATATGGTCTCAAAACCAAATCAATTCTGATTAAATAACAAAAAAACAGACCAAAAACCAGTAAGGAAAGGCAGAAAGTCGGGCGGCGCCGACTATATAATACCCTACACCTCCCTAACAATGCGATAAGGGTCATTGCGATAATAATTTGGAATAATTGGTAAATGGGTAGGAACATATTATCTAATTCTGAACCGATAATCGCTAAATTAAGCAATATTCGTTCCTAAATTGAGAAACATATTTCTGGAAAATTTTAATGATCGGAAGTAAAGTACAACTTCTACAGCGCTTTGATACCAAATCAGGAGGAACATATATACGGATGTATATATAAATCTGAACCGATTTTCCCTGAATACTCATTCATGTAAAAATACATCTTTCTGTCGAATTTCGTACTGATCGGATATAAAATAACATTTTTACAGCTCTTACACGTCAAATCGGGGGTAACGTTTATATGGGGGCTATATCTAAATCTGAACCGATTTCTTCCAAATTTAGCAGTGTTCATTCAAATAATAGGAAACCTCTTTTTGCCGAATTTCATACTGAACGGATATAAAATAACATTTTTACAGCGCTTACACTTCAAATCGAGGGGGCTATATCTAAATCTGAACCGATTTCTTCCAAATTTAACAGTGTTCAGTCATATAATAAGAAACCTTTTTCTGCCGAATTTCAGACTGATCGGATATAAAACAAAGTTTTTACAGCGCTTACATGTCCAATCTGGGGTAATATATAAGCGCTATATTTTTTTATACCCTCGACCACACTGTGGTACAGGGTATTATAACTTTGTGCATTTGTTTGTAACACCCAAAAGGAGAAGAAATAGACCCATCGTTTATTATACCGATCGACTTAGAATCACTTTCTGAGTTGATTTAGCTATGTCCGTCTGTCTGTCTGTCCGTCTTTCCGTCTGTCCGTCTGTCCGTCTGTCTGTGCATGTATTCTTGTAATCAAAGTACAGGTCGCAATTATGGTCTGATCTCGACGAAACTTTACACATATCTTTTTTTTGGCCCAAGGACGATCCCTATTGAATTTGGTTAAAATCGGTTCAGATTTAGATATAGCCCCCATATATATGTTAGCCCCGATTTGACATGTAAGCGCTGTTAAAACTTTATTTTATATCCGATCAGTATGAAATTCGGCAGAAAGAGGTTTCTTATTATATGAATGAACACTGTTAAATTTGGAAGAAATCGGTTCAAAATTAGATATAGCCCCCATATATACGTTACCCCCGATTTGACATGTAAGCGCTGTAAAAACTTTATTTTATATCCGATCAGTATAAAATTCGGCAGAAAGATGTTTGTTATTATACGAATGAACACTGGTAAATTTGGAAGAAATCGGTTCAGATTTAGATATAGCCCCATATATATGTTACCCCCGGTTCGACATGTAAGCGCTGTAGAGATTGTATTTTATATCCGATCAGTACGAAATTCGACAGAAAGATGTCTTTTTACATAAATGAGTTTTCGGGGAAAATCGGTTCAGATTTATATATAACATCCGTATATATGTTCCTCCTGATTTGGTATCAAAGTGCTATAGAAGTTGTACTTTACTTCCGGTCATGAAAATTTTCCAGAAATATGTTTCTCAATTTAGGAACGAATATTGCTTAATTTAGCGATTATCGGTTCAGAATTAGATAACATGTTCCTACCCATTTACCAATTATTCCAAATTATTATCGCAATGACCCTTATCGCATTATTAGGGAGGTGTAGGGTATTATATAGTCGGCCCCGCCCGACTTTCTGCCTTTCCTTACTGGTTTTTTTTTAAATTTTATTGTTCAAAAGCAAAAAATATCGGAAATAACATAAACTTTTAGAAACAGTTTAGATTTGTTCGAATTGGCCACCTTTGGCACGAATTATGGCTTTCAAACGGCCGACAAAGCCATCACACGCTGCACGAAAGTGGCTCTGCGGTATTTTGGCCCATTCCCGGAGCGCCGTCTTGAGATGATCGATGCTTTGGTATTTTTTAGTGCGAACCTTACTCTCTAAAATGCCCCAGGCGCAAAAGTCCAACGGATTGAGTTCCGGACATCTTGGTGGCTATTGTGCGGTAGAAATGAAGCGAGGAACCTCCTTTTTAAGCCATTCTTGGTTGATGCGTGCTGAGTGCGATGGTGCTGAGTCCTGTTGCAATGTCCATGGTCTGCGGCCGAAATGTTTGTCTGCCCAGGGCTTCATTACTGTCTTTAGGACATTTTCCCGATAATATTCTGCATTTATTTTGACCCCATGTTCGATGAATACGAGCGGGGAGCGACCATCGGCCGTTACGGCGGCCCTCACCATTACCATCGGCGGCGCTTGAGTTCTGGTGGCCAATCGAAGGTGTAAATTTTCAGCTGACCTCTTTGGCAAGTAAACCCGATCATTTTGTTTGTTTACAAACTGCTCAATTTGGAATGGCTTCTCATCGGAGAAAGCCAAAGTCGGTAACTGGCCACTTTCGTGCAAGCGAAGCAACTCCTTGGCTCTTTCCAGTCTAACTTTTTTTGTGCATCGGTGAGCTCTTGCAATTTTTGGAACTTCAATGGCTTTAGTCCAAGCTCATTTTTTAATTTGTTGTATCCGTTCTCGCGATATATTCAGCTCACGAGCAATTTTTCTACCACTGCGGCGTGGATTTCGATCAAATCTGGCCTTCACTTTTCGGATCATTTCTGTCCACTTTTTGGACGCGATGCAACACTGCCAGTATCACGGTAACGAGCAATGGTACAAGAAACAAAATATTTATTCACATTTAAATGCTGGAGGGCTCTAACGATAGTCACTTTTGTTTTTCTACCCAAATATAAAGCAATCACACTATCACGCTTGAATTCCATCACGAATAACTTTTTTTCTGAATCTGAAGATCAAAATGCTTTTGAAAGCTTGTAAACAATAAAATGAACTGTCACTGAAATAAATCTGTCAGCTATCAGACTAGCGGTTTAGAAATCATAGCAACCTGAAGTTGGTTGCAATACATATCAGCCACCCTGTATATGGGTGCTATATCTAAATCTAAACCGATTTTAACCAAATTCAATAGGGATCGTCCTTGGGCCAAATAAAATATATGTGTCAAGTTTCGTCGAGATCTGGCCATAATTGCGACCTGTACTTTGATTACAAGAATACATGCACAGACAGACGGACAGATAGACAGAAGGACAGACGGACATAGGTAAATTAACTCAGAAAGTGATTCTAAGTCGATCGGTATAATAAACAATGGGTCTATTTCTTCTCCTTTTGGGTGTTACAAACAAATGCACAAATTTATAATACCCTGTACCACAGTGTGGTGTAGGGTATAACAATTAGTTTAAACTGTAGAAGAAATTCTTCTTGAAATTCCTCCTTTATTTCGTTCTCAGACATGGAACGTCTAGTTCGAAGACTATATTAAAATAGTCTTAGATTGTGTCTTAAATTTCTAACCTTTTGTTTGCCCAGCAAACTTTCTGTCTGAATACATCAAAACGTGATGTCACTAAAAAAAAACGGTTAATGTCATTTGATCATTTGGAGGGTCGAAATTATGAGGGATAAGTTGTTTTCACCGAGGATACATTTTTGAGCACATACAGTGTAACTATTTGGATTTACGAATAAGGTTGACAAGACTATAGCATGTGTATATAAAGTATTTTCCCATTTTCTTATCAACTCTATACAAGCATTTTTGCTCTGAAACTATCAAGTTTGGAGAAAATTAATAAGTTTCAAAAATTCATTGACCAGCGGCTGTAAGTATTTACTTATACATATTGCATATGCATGACCAAGGATGTGAGTGAGTGTGTGTTTGAAAGAGTGTTTGTTGTATATATAATACACATTATTTCATTTGTATTCATATGTGGTTATTTATTTCCACATTTGCGTATGTATGAGGGTCTGCATGTCCCCACGTATGTGTACGAGTATGTGTGTTTGTTTTTCTGTGCTACCTTACAGTTAATGTGTCCCCAATGATTGCCATACTCTCTGTCACATTTTTCTTTGCTGATTTTTTTATTTCTTGGGGCAATGTCTCTTCATTGCTTTTGTCATCGCCGTCCCCGTCCTTTTCTCCACCATCGTCACCGTCGAACGTGAGTGTTTGTTTGTCTGGCTGCCATATGTTTTTAATATTAAAATATGCTTGTGTGTTTTTCGTCCTTTCCTTTTTTGAATTATAAGTGTTTGGATATGTGCGTGTAACTGTGTACGTGTTCTGGCCAGTGTGCGTGTGAGGGTGTTAGTATGCAGATAAATCAATTTAGTTTAATTTTTATTTTATTTCTTTGGAGCATTATTATGCCGTCACATACGAACATAATTTTTAATGTATTTACATTTATGGCCGTGAGTGTTTTTTCATTGTTGTTGTTCTTGTCCTTGTAATATCCCTAAAAGGGGCTCTGAGGAGGAAAATTAAATAATATATACATATATGTGGGTCGAGGGGATTAGCAACAATGCGTTCAGCAGGGTAATACGAGTACTGTATTCTGTTGCTATAGGAAATATATACCAATTACAATATAATGGTTTGGTTTATTAAAATTCCATTTCTCATTTAAGATTTACATATGTAGAGTATTTAAAGACAATTACAGCGTTTTTATTTAGAACATGAAATAATATTTTATAATAAAGCAGAGATATTATGCGAATTAATAAAACGGAGTTAGAAAGACATGGGCTAATTTGAATCTAAACATCTGAAGAGTGCAGATAATTCTATTACGAGGAGACATTTTGATGTTCTCAGTTCGTATCTTGGCCAGATTTGTCTAGCTTACGTACAGGTGCCGAATTATGTCCTTGACTGCCTCTTGCCTAAGCCAAAGCTGGCATGTGGACAGTGGTGCACCAATATATGCAAATTCTTCGAGAATTTGTATTGTTGTCCCTTTCCTAGCATGTTCATCAGCATTGCAGTTCCCCGGGATATCCCATTGCACATGTACCTATATGAGGTTTAATTGTATGTTGAACTCCTCAGCCATATCATTAAGAAATCTGCGGCAGTCGAGGGCTGTTTGTGAATTTTGAGATGTGGCCTCCAGAAAATGTATGGCAGCTTGACTGTTTGAATAAATGACAAGGCCAGTGTTGGTCACTTCGCGCTGTGGGAGGAATTAAAAAATGAAGGGAAATAATTCTGCCATTTCTTAGCCAAACAACAGATTTCGAAAAAACATGACATGTTTATTTAGAAAATGTTTTAGTCTTCCCAGAAAAGATTATGAGAAAAAGGAATCCGCATATAATATATACCGATTCGTAGGAAAGTCATCTCTAAGATAAATATAAATATGTTATACTATGTTAATTATTTACTGTTGACCTTTATTATCTTATGAAGTTATTGGTGGTTTAGCTTGAGATCATGTATTATTTAAAAAATGATGGACTTGTAAGATTTCGACTGCCTTTGATAGACATCCAAAGGGAAATTAACTTAAAAAAAACAAATGCCTGGCACCATCTGACATTTCCATTGGAAAGTTACACATTTTTTTAGCATAACTTCACTCAGACCAATTTGTCATTTTAGCGCGAATTGTTTTGGTTACAGTGTGTTGAAAATTCACCTCCAAAACATGGTTTTTGAACGCTTCGACAGCTGCTTCAGGCGTCGAAAAATGTTGACCAAGCAGTTTTTCATGCTGTGAGTGAATAAGAATAAGTCATTAGGTGGAATAAGACGGCGGATGACCCATCAATTCGACGTTTTGGCCGGTCAAAAAGGCGCTGGTTTGAGCCGATGTGTGAGAGCTCGCATTGTCATGGTGCACAATGATTCGTCTTCTCTTGTTCTTTTTTCGAATTTCTCCGAAGACTTCCGGCAAAAAAATTGTGGTGTACCACTCAGAATTGGCCGTCCTACGTTGCTCAAGCGGAACAGTCACCACATGACCAGTTTTGACGAAGAAACAGGCGACCATTTGCTTCAAAGTGCTTCTTCCACGAACAACTTTCGTTGGATTTGGCTCGTCTTCGAAGACCCACACGGTCGATTGCTATTTTGTTTCGGGCTCATACGCATAGATCCAAGATTCGTCACCTGTGACGATCTTATAAACTTCTTTTGAAGCACCGCGATCGTATTTTTTCAAAATTTCTTTGCACCAAACGACACGAGCCTTTTTTTGAGCGATTGTCAAATTGTGCGGGATCCAACGAGAACAAACCTTTTTTACGGCCATGTGTTCATGCAATATCGAATGTATGCTGGTGGAAGAAATGCCCAAGGAAGTCTCTATCTCACGGTATGTCACATGACGATCTTGCATTATCAGTTCACGCACGGCATCAATGTTCTCTGGCACAACGGCCGTTTTTGGACGACCTTCGTCTTTGAGCGAGCGTCGGCCACGATTGAACTCATTAAACCAGTTATTCACAGTGCTATAGGATGGTGCTTCATCGCCATACAAAGATTTAAGTTCATCGATGCACACTTGTCGTGATAATCCACGTCGAAAGTTGTGAAAAATTATCACACGAAAATGTTCACGAGTTAATTCCATTTTTTTTTGCCAAATTGATTTTTTCAAGTCACTGTAAACAACACAAATGATGGTCGTACGTTAAAACGTTCTGAGTACGTTTATGCTAAAAAATGTCAAACTTTCCAATGGAAATGTCAGATGGCGCCAGGCAACACTTAGTGTTGCCTAGATCATATATATATATAGCAACCCTCGTACAAAAATGTCTAAAAAACAAAAATAATATCGCAATAATTACATGTAGAACAGAAACTATCGACTAGTTCTTAACAGAGTTAACGATTAACTAACAAATTAGTTTCTTCGTCCGTATTTTTCCACTAAATTTCTGTAAATCTGTGCACAATGGTACGTGTCCGTTTTATAGTTCATTCTAACATCGTTTTATACATTTATAATGTGTAACATTTATAATGTGTAACATTTCTAATGTGTATATCCTTTTATAATTTTTTCTTCTTCCAGCAAAATCTTGGTAAGTACATGTCATTGCCACTTGCATTACCACGTAATGACATCTCATTACACTCAGCATTACATTAAGTTAAGTGGGCGACAAAACAAATTTTTAATAAAGAAACGTTGATTTGATTTACAAATTTAGTAAAATTCCGAAAAAAACAAGTAAGAAATTTCAGTCGGGTAAACCGACTAAGGTATACCTACATACATACCCTCACTTTGTGAGCAATATAGGAATTGTAAAAACTATACACAGTGCATAACATTTGAGTATTTATATGCATTGGTATTCACGATATAATCTGTTAAATTGTTGTACAAAATGGTACGTTTGTGTGGGAGGTAGCAAAAGGGGCGTGCCAATGACTCCTCTTTTTCACTCAGCTGTAGGTATTATAAAAACAGTACACTGTACAAAATGTTTAAGTATTTTTAGCACTAGTATTAAAGTTATAAGATATTAACTTTTGGTGCAAAATGGTCCATTTGTGTGGGAGGTACCAAAAGGGGCGTGGCTACTTCGCCCATTTTTCACTGCATTGTAGGTACTATAAAACCATTACACTGCACACAATTTAAAGCATTTGTATGCACTAGTATTAAGTTATTAACTTTTGCTACAAAATGCTCCATTTGTGTGGGAGGTATCAAAAGGGGCGTGGCAACTTCGCCCATTTTTCTCGAGGCGACAAATAAAAAAATAAAATGTGTGAAATTTCAGAAGATTCTATTAAGTAGTATAGATGTTATTAAAGAATCAATATTTCACTAAAATGTAACCCTTTGTGTGGGACGTACCAGAAGGAGTGGACCAATATGGCCCATCTTCGAACTTAGGCGGAGATAGAAAAAAATATTACCGTATATTAGGGTCTTAGGTCACTCTTCGATGTGTTACACTTTTGGCTAGTAGGAATGATATATACCCTCCTCTCTAAGGTGAGGCGATAAAAATAGAAACAAGTAAGAAAGTTCAGTCGGGTAAACCGACTTATGAATCCCCTCACCTTAAGTCCCAAAAAAATATTAGTAAATTTATTATGTTTTTTTTTTTTAAATTAAATTATTATCAATTTAAATTGCATTTAATAACTTTAAGGTGTGTACTGGTATTAAAGTTAAAAGCTGTTTACTTTTGGTACAAAAGGGTCCAGTTGTGTGGGAGGTACCAAGAGGGGCGTCCCAATAACAGTCACTTTTCTCTGGATTCTAGTTACAATAAAAACATTACACTGTACAAAATTTCAAGTATTTGTATGCACTGGTATTAAAGTTATAAGCTGTTAACTTTTGGTGTAAAATGGGCTATTTGTGTCCCAAAAGGGACGTGCCAATAACGGCAACTTTTCTCTAGACTCTAGGTACTATAAAAGCATTGCAGTGTACAAAATTCAAATATTTGTATGCACTGGTATTTAAGTTATAAGCTGGTAACTTTTGGTACAAAATAGTCCAATTGTGTGGGAGGTTCCAAAAGGGGCGTGCCAATAACGGTCACTTTTCTCTGGGCTCTAGGTACTATAAAAGCATTACACTGTACAACATTTTAAGTATTTGTATGCACTGGTATTAAAGTTATAAGCTGGTAACTTTTGGCAGAAAATGGTCCATTTGTGTGGGAGGTACCAAAAGGAGCGTTACAATAATGTCCATTGTTCACTGTATTTTAGGTACTATTAAACCATTAGACTGTACAAAAATTCAAGTCTTTGTATGCACTGCTAATAAAGTTATAAGCTTTTAACTTTTGGTTCAAAACTGTCCATTTGTGTGGGAGGTACCAAAGGGAGGTACTATGTATGGAACTTCTGGAGATTCGAGTATTAAGTATAGAAGGTATTAAAGAATCAATATTTCATTAAAAGTTGACCCTTTGTAGAAAGAGTGGACCAATATAGCCCATCTTCGAACTTAGCCGGAGATAGAGAAGTCAATCGGTTAATCCCTTCGAGAGTTATAGTGCGCACCAGCCAGCAGACAGACAGACCGACGGACGGACATTGCTCATTCGACTTAAAATGACCCAAAACGGATATCCGCCGAACATACTTGGGGTCTTAGGTTACTCCATCGATGTGTTACACTTTTGGCTCGTAGCAAGTGATATATTCCCTTCTCTCCATGGCGAGGGGATAAATATGTTATACTATTGAAAATAATTTCTTCTATAACTCCAAAATACGACATATCGCGACCTAAGAGTGTGAAGGCGATAAGTCCAATATTTAAAATTTTACAGGAGAGGCAAAATACTTACTGTATATGAATGGTTTTATATATGGTATATGGACTTAGCGCTTTTACGATTCAGTTTTTAAGATGACAAAGCATGATTTTTTTGTTTTTTTTTTTCAAATCGATGTATATCCAACTTATCTTACATTCCGCTTCAAAAATTACATTTAGGCAAAAAGTGGACTTTGCGCCTTTACACTCTTAGGTCGCGATATACTTTTTCTAAAATAACTGTTAGGCGCAAAGTCTTTTGTAGACGCAAGAAAATATCTTATGAATCGGGAGAAACAGACGAACATTACACACGTTTAAACATTTTGTTCACCCGGGGAGCCAACTTTTAAGCCCTGTAGCTCAGTCCATGTATACCACAGTGGGTCAGATTCAAAACATAACTTCTCCCATACCTCTTCTACAAAAAGTGGAGATGTTACCTATTTCCTGGTGTTCTGCTACCCAATTCCTCTATGGCAGGTTTGTTAGGAGTTCCTCCCGTTGGTATATATTCCACTCGGTCGGTTACCAAATACTACATTGTGATATCCTCACGTAGCGTAGTTAGTATATTTCTAAATTGATAGACAGTTCAATCGAAATGCAACTCTGATGGCAACTTCTCTCGCTACAATATCATCTTGGAGACTCAGTCGCTGTAGTCCTCCTAAACGATCCGCTTATGAATAGGCAGGCGGTTCTCTGAACCTTTCATAATTGGAATGCAATGGATAATTTATTAGTTTTGCATTTTCAGAAATGACTAGTTCAGTTCGACTGTGTGAATAATTGCTCAAAACAAAAACTGTAAAATCGCCCAAATTATTTGGCCGTTTATTCATGTCATATCGCGTAAAACCATAAATGTCATGCATTGGGCATTGGGGATTATGTCCTTTTATACAACAAGCAAAAATATTTTTTTTTCGCCCAAAAAAAAATTTTATTTCATAACGCCCAAAGTACAGAAACAATTTTATTTTCAAATTGGGTGAAATTACACTGGGCTATATGATAATTTTATACAAAACCATGCAACAATTTTTTTTTTGTGTCCGAGACCTAAAATTTTTTATATATAGATTGAGGTATACTATTTTATGAAACCAAAACAAAATTTTTTTACCCTACACCACACTGTGGTACAGGGTATTATAAGTTTGTTTACCGGCAGATGTTTGTAACACCTGAAAATAACACTCAGAATCACTAGCTGAGCCGATTTAACGATGTCCGTCCGTTCGTCCTTCCGTCCGTGAGTCCATGTAAAGTTGTGACTGGTGTTTTGTATTAACTTTGGTTAACAATTGTTTTTGGAAGATTTTGGAGAAGTGTGGTTTCACAAAGATTTCTCATTCGCTTGCGTGTTGAAGTCAACCATATAGAGCTCCGTATCTCCCATACAATTGCAGCTGAACTGTTGATACCGAGTGTCACGGCTCAGAAATCATGATCCAGTATGTGTGCTGCCAATTTTTAATACATATTTATACACCGCCATGTATAAAATACTTGTTTCTATAATAATATAGAAACAAAATGGTCTTGAAGCCGGGAGAGTATCCTAGTTAGAATCACAATTTATACATGAATTACAAAATTTATATAACAGAGTTATTCAATATTACGAGAGTGGTGTAGGGTATTATATAGTCGGCACCGCACGACTTTAGCCCTTCCTTACTGGTTTTATGGTAATTTTTTTTTCCATTTTCATGAAAGTTAGCTTTAGTATTGGGACCATATTTTTTGAAGTATAGGCTCGATAAAGCCGAGATACCATTTAAATTAGCCGATGTTATGAGGGCTAAAAAAGTTGAAAACATAACTTTCACGTAGGAACGAAGTTTAGTAACTGTCGTTAAAAGAATAAGAACAATTTTATTTAAAAAAACATTTTTCGCTGGCACGAATAAACCCTTTAAAAAATAGAAAATTCGGAAAAAAAAAGTGTTCGTTCCATTTTTTAAAGCTAGCATCCTAATGAAGAAACAAAGCCTTTTTGGCAAAAAATTTATGGATAAATGTATATATCATGACCCATATTGTAAAAGTAAGGGAAATTCAAAAAAATCATTTTTCATATTTTTTATTTTGGCAATTTTGTTTGAGAGGTACCAAATGGGGCGTGATAATACCGCCCATTTTTTCATGTACTATGGGTACTATAAAAACATTACACTGTACAAAATTTCACGTGTTTGGTTACTGTAAAAGCATTACACTCCATACAATTTTAAGTATTTGTATGGACTGGATTCAATGTAAAAAGCCGTTAATTTTTTGTGCAAAATGGATTTTTCCCAGGATGATAACGACTGAGAAACTATTGCTAGTGTGGAATTGCGAATGATTGTCCCTAGTAGTATAGAAGTTATGAGATAATCAGTATTTTACAAAATGTTGACCGCTCGTGTGGGAGCTCCTCGCAGGAGTGGGCCAATATAGTCCATTCTTGACCTTAGCCTGAGATAGAAAATAATATTGACACACACCAACTAGACAGTCGGGCATTGCCCAAATGACTTTAAATGGCCCATAACGGATTTCCGCAAAATATTCTTGGGGTCTCTTAGCTCGCTATATCGATGTGTTACACTTTTGGCCCGCACTATCTGATATATCAAACCGAATGATTTTAGAAAAAAAATGATTTAAAAAAAAAAATTCGACGACGACTCCGATTTTTACGATTTTCGCTAGACATAGTCTGCTGTTAAAAATATTTTACACGTATTGTGTAAAAGAGGAACCGATTTTTTCAAAAGATATGACCAATTGAAAATTGGTAAAATTGTGAATAATGTGTCAGGTAGGAACATTGAAAATGGTGAAGGGATAAAACGCGTAGGCAGAATTCAAAGAATGAAGACTTGTTTTAAAAGATAATTGCAGGTGCATTTTGCCAGCGGTCTTGGCTAACAACCGCTACTGACAAAATTTTAATGTTTTTGATTTTTCTTCTTCTTTTGTCTTTTTAACTATGAAAACACCAACCTAAAAATTCCATAAAAGTATAGACATATTCATTGATCGATTCGAAACAAACCCTGAAAATGTCAGCTTGAAGAAATCATAGGTTACATTTAAAAAAATCATTTTCTAAATGTAGTCGCCCTAAAACAGTCTTTTATGATCGAGTGTTCAAATATTTTTCTATTTTTCCTGAATTTTTAGGTTGGTGTTTTAATAGTGAAAACTATGAAGAAGAAAAATCAAAAATATTAAAATTTGGTCGGTAGCGGTTATCAGCCAAAATTGCCGGCAAAATTCACTTACAATTACCATTAATATAAGCCTTCATACTTTGAATTCTGCCCACTCTTTTTCTCACTACACCATTTTAAATTGTCATACCTCGTCACTTTTTTTTGATAATTTTACCAATTTTTAATTGGTCATATCTTTTGAAAAAAAAATGGTTTTTTTTTTCGTCTTTTATAAATAGTGGGGGTATAAACAGCGGACTATGTTGGAATTCTGCTATTTCTACCAAAACTGCTATTAGTTTCTACATTATCCAAAGATTTTCTTTAAATAGACATTGCTCTATTATCTCGGAAGCTAGCTTTCAAAAATTGGCACACCATATAACCCTTCGATCAAAATATTGTTGCATAGTGTAATCAATAAAAATTATATCACGCTCATCCCAAAAAACAGACGCCATTACCTTGTCTGCAGATGGAACAGTCTTCACATTCTTTGGACTCGTTTCTACCATTCCAGTCTACTGCTTCGACTGTTCCTATGTCTCAGGTGTGAAGTGGTGGACCCATATCTCATCCATGGTTCCGAACCTAAACGCACAAACACGGTTTTGTTACGGTAAATCATTGCCAAACATCTTCAGCTTTACGACGCTTTGTCGTGAAGCTGAAGATGTCATTGTGAGCAAACGCAGAACCCATTTTGCGCACAACTTTGTCATCTTCAAATTTTCGGTCAATATGCGATGTCTACCGCTTTGTGAAATTCCTATCATTTTAGCTATATCATGCTCCTTCAGCCGACGATCATCCAATACCATTTTGAGGATTCTCTTAACCGTTTTTGACGTGGACACCACAATTGGCCCACCATTACGTTTTTAGACTTGGCAGCTCTTACGGCCTCGTTTATACTCTGCCACCCAATATATTATAGTCGTATGCGAAGTCGTAATATTGGTTGGAGTGAAACATTTCAAATGAAAGTATTGAATTACATAACGATGATGTTTCCATGTCTACAAATACACTGACTGATGACTCCAAAAAAGTAAAAAAACAACTTAATGCATAGTTTTATAAGGTTTCCACTATTCACCAAATTATTTTTGTTAACTACTTAGAAACTTATTCCGGATCTTATTTTCCTTTAAGTGTAGAGGTATTCTGCAAAGTTGTCTCCATTCTGATCTATTTTGGGCCTTTGTTCTGGCCTATCTGGGATCGATGTTGCATTTTAGTAAGCAATTGTTTCTTCCCAAGTTGTTCTTTTTCTTCCTCTAAGTCTTTTGCCTCTTGGTCTAGCTTTAAGTACACGTTTGGTTGCTTTACATCTTCCATTCTTTCGATATGTCCATATCGCCATAATTTATTTCTCTCGATTCTATCATTTAATAATTTAAAGCTCTGAGGGTGTAGTAGCTATTTTACAGAGGTGGCTCTTAAATATTAGTTTCAGCCTGCCCGAACTTACTACCGTTCTTACTTGTTTTTGTTTAATAAATCAATCCTTTCTAAACACAACTGCAACTTTAATTTCAACGGAAGCAAAAGAGCTACCCGTCATTATTAAGATTTCTCCTGTGAATTTCTTGCATCACTCAAAAGAACAAAACATAAAAGCACTCAAAATTTCACGAATTGAAGTGTAAATGAAGTCTCGACAAGAGCATCAACGGGGGATAAAATAAAGCTACTTAACTGCATTGCCTTGTTCCACCCGTCTCATGTTTCCCCGCTACCACGACCAGTCTGGCAATCGCACTTAGCTCCGGGAAGAGTGTCAAAGTCTCAAGAAATGCCAGAATTCATTTATGTTATGATTCTTTTTCTTCTTATAATGAAGTTGAAAAAAAACAAAGTAAATTGTTTGTAGGTGTTCCATTTCCTTTTTTTGTACTTGCCATTTTTCTGCACTTGATATTCTTGGTTTTTGCCTTTAAGTGGGACAAAACACAATCGTTAAAAACTTAAATATTTAAAGGTGTTAATTCGCTGAAAATAACGAACTTTGAGCAATTCAAACATGGTTAATAAACAAATTAGGTAAAGAAATTGTAACTGGTACAGACATTTTAGTATGGAATTGGAATTCAGAAACGAGTTGAATTAATCAGGTTTTGGGAATTTAACAGGTAAGAAATGGTAGTGGGGAAACCGATAGAGATACGATGGAATTTTTAGGTCATGATTATTTTGTATAGGCTATGACGCGAACATGAAGAAAAATTATGTCTTTACTCGTATCCTTTGTTTGGTAGTCATTGAAAAAATAAAGGGTTTTTCAACAAGAGGTGTTAAATTGGTATTCAAAGAAAAATTCCATTTTTTTGAGATAAATGATCGGATGTTTATTTCATTATTAAGAGGAAGGTATGCCGTTAATAACGAAAAACAACATCAGCCGCATTTGGGTCGAAGAGCAACCTGAAGAGATTCAAGAGCTGCCACTTCATCCAGAAAAAACAAAGGTTTGTTGTGGTTTGTGGGCGGTTGAATCATCGGTCCATATTTCTTCAAAAATGATGCCGGTAAGAACGTTACCGTCAATGCCGACCGTTATCGTGCCATGATAACCGACTAGTTGATGCCTAAAATTGAAGCTCGTGATCTCGGCGACATTTGGTTTCAACAAGACGGCGCCACTTCCCACACATCAAATCAATCAATGGATTTATTGACAAAACACTTCGGAGAGCAGATAATTTCACGGTTTGGGCCGGTAGATTGGCCACAAGATCGTGTGATATCACACCGTTCGACTTTTTATCCCCTCACCTTAGAGACGATGGTATATATAATTTGCTACGAGCCAAAAGTGTAACGCATCGAAGGAGTGACCTAAGACCCTAAGTATGTTCGGAGGATATCCGTTTTGGGCCATTTTAAGTCGAATGAGCAATGTCCGTCCGTCTGTCTGTCTGCTGGCTGGTGCGCACGATAACTCTCGAAAGGAGTTACCGATTGACTTCAAATTTGGTATGTGCAAATATTTCCTTCTATCACCGGCTAAGTTCGAACATGGGCCATATTGGTCCACTCCTTCTAGTACCTCCCCCACAAAGGGTTAACATTTAGTGAAATATTGGTTTTTTACTAACTTCTGTACTACTTATTTGAATCCTCTGAAATTCTACACATAGTATTAGTTTATTACTATTACCTCGAGAAAAATTGGTGAAGTTGCAACGCCCCTTTTGGTACCTCCCACATAAATGGACAATTTTGAAGCAAAAGTTAATAGCTTATAACTATATTACCAGTGCATACAAAGACTTGAAATTTTGTACTGTGTTATGGTTTAATAGTGCCTACAATACAGTGAAAAATGGGCATAATTGCCACGCTCCTTTTGGTACCTCCCACACAAATAGATCATTTTGTACCAAAATATATAACTTATAACTTGAATACCAGTGCAAACAAAAACTTTAAATTCCGTACAGTGCAATGCTTTTATAGTACCTAGAGTCTAGAGAAAAGTGGCCGTAACTGTCACGGCCCTTTTGGTACCTCCCACACAAATGGACCATTTTACACCAAAAGTTAACAGCTTTTAACTTTAATACCAGTACACACTTTAAAGTTATTACACGCAATATAAAACAAAAAATAAATAAATTTTCTAATATTTTTTTGGGACTCAAGGTGAGGGGATTCGGATTCAGTCGGTTTACCCGACTGAACTTTCTTACTTGTTCCTGTGGGGATATGTAAAGTCTAAAGTTTATGCGGACAAACCCGCGTCGATTCAGGCCTTGGAGCAAAACATCACGCGTGTCATTCGCCAGTTACAATTCAAAATGTTCGAACGAGTCATCGAAAATTGGACTCAACGGATGAACCATCTGAGACGTAGCCGCGGCCAACATTTGATAGACATAATCTTAAAAAAATGAATGCCAAATAATGTTCTTTCAAATGATAATAAACATTCCCCATTCAATTTGAATTTTCTGTGTTTTTTTTTTTACTTTAAAAAAGTAGGGAACCTCGGAATGGATCACGCTATACAAGTACACATTTACATTGCTCACATTTACATTCTTACTTGTTATACCCTCACTTTAATGATACGAGGGTATACTTATACAGTGATGTGAAAAATAATAGGGACAGTGTCTTGCAATTTAAATATTGTAAATAAAAGTAAGTAAAATAACAGAAATGATGATGGTTAGAAATAGTTTTTTGTAAAGTGTAGATTTTAAAAACGTATCCTATTAAAAAATTTAATATTTCAGTTAATTTTGTACAATCACAAAATTAAAGTAAAATGTAGCTTTTAAGCTGTGCAAAATAATGACACTTGACATTTTTGATAACAAAAGTAACATAAGCAGAATAATTATTATAAAAATGGTGTGTTTTGTAAGTTAAAGCTAAAAATAGAGTTTTAATGTACATTTAGAACAACTTTCATTTGAAAAATTTCCATGTAAAGGAGATAATAGCTGAATTTTGTTTGGCAAAATCGGCATCTTCTGTAAGTCGATCGCATGCCCACTTGTTCAAGCGTATATACAACCATACTAGTTCAGCGGAAGGAAGCGGAAAAAATGCACCAGTCTCTTAAAAATCCGTTTGCAATTGACGGAGTTATTAAAGTTTCATAAAAACTAAATTGGTATATAAACACTAGTTTTGCCATCAACTCAATAATGTCTGCTTGAGAGTTTCATTTTTAACCCGTAATCATCGTCAAAACTGGTATTTATGTACATATTTAGTTTTAATGAAACTTTAATAACTCAGTCAATTGCAAACGGATTTTTAAGAGACTGGTTGCATTATAAAATATACTATATATGTAAATCAATTAATCGTAATGTTATCTCACAAAATAATTGGTAAAAACATTACCTAAACTAGAAAATGACGGGAAAATTTGAAAAAATGTGTTTGTAGGACAAATAACTATATTTTTACAGCTTTAAGTAAACAAAATATATATCGTTCTAAAGGTCTAAGTCTCTTCTTTCCTAATTCGTTTATAGATTGAAAATGGGTTAATAATTAAGTTCAAGTGAAAAAACGCAAGAAAATCGAGTTTTTACCCGTAAATCCGAATTTTGGAAGTGCCCGGCAAATTTCGTAAAACAAACTCGCCAAGACCTACAAGAAAAATAGTATCGCGGTTTTTGGTTGTTGGGCTGTCGCCCTGTGTTATTTACGTCGTTTTCGCAGAAATTAGTCCAAGTATTAATCCTCCGTAATGCTCATGTATCTGGCCAGATATTCTACGAATTTAACTATGATTTAAATATTTTTCTAATTTAGCTAGGGGTTTGAGTCTTCAGGTACCCTCTACAAATATTATTACTTATCGTTTTATAAAAAAACACATTAAAATAAAACAAAAATAACAAAAACAATTTATGTGAATTTTTTAATCTACACATTACATACGTAGCACATGTGTCTGGCCAGATACACACATATTTTGTATAAAGAATAATGCACTGTATATGCATTTTTTATTTTTCTTTTCGTTTGTTTACTCAAATCAACTCAAACGGGATTTGATATGCACTCTGCATGGTTGTAGCTGGAAAACCGAATGTACAACATTCATATCAGCAAACAGTTCAGCCACCACTAAATGTAAGTTTGATTGATATAACAATTGCCCTTCATTTCATCTCATTTTCCCCGTTTTTCTTTTTTTTTAAATAGAAAATATATAATATAACAATGTAATATTATCACTAAAGTATCATATTTATACCCTAAACCACACTGTGGTACAGGGTATTATGACTTTGTGCATTTGTTTGTAACACCCAAAAAGAGAAGAAATAGAACCATAGTTTATTATACCGATCGTCATAGAATCAATTTTTGAGACGATTTAGCCATGTCTGTCTGTCTGTCTGTCCGTCTGTCCATGTATTCTTGTAATCAAAGTACAGGTCGCAATTATGATCCGATCTCGACGAAACTTTACACATATCTTTTGTTCGGCCCAAGGACGATCCCAATTGAATTTGGTTAGAATCGGTTCAGATTTAGATATAGCCCCCATATATATGTTAGCCCCGATTTGACATGTAAGTGCTGTAAAAACTTTATTTTATAACCGATCAGTATGAAATTCGGCAGAAAGAGGTTTCTTATTACATGAAGGAATACTGCTAAATTCGGAGAAAATCGGTTCAGATTTAGATATAGCCCCCATATATAAGTTACCCTCGATTTGACGTGTAACCGCTGTAGAAACTGTATTTTATATCCGATCAGCGCGAATTTAGCCAAAAATCCTTCTGCATGAAGGAATACTGCCAAATTCGGAAAAAATCGGTTCAGATTTAGATATAGCCCCCATATATATGTTAGCCCCGATTTGACATGTAAGCGCTGTAAAAACTGTATTTTATATCCGATCAGTGCGAAATTCGGCAGAAAGAGGTTTCTTATTACATGAAGGAATACTGCCAAATTCGGAGAAAATCGGTTCGGATTTAGATATATCCCCCATATATACGTTACCCCCGATTTGACATGTAAGCTCTGTAAAAATGTTATGTTATATCCGATCAGTGCGAAATTCGGCTGTAAGAGGTTTCTTATTACATGAAGGAATACTGCCAAATTCGGAGAAAATCGGTTCATATTTAGATATATCCCCCATATATACGTTACCCCCGATTTGACATGTAAGCTCTGTAAAAATGTTATGTTATATCCGATCAGTATGAAATTCGGCAGAAAGAGGTTTCCTATTATATGAATGAACACTTTTAAATTTGGAGGGAATCAGTCAATATTTATATATAGCCCCCATATATACGTTATCCCCGATTTGACATGTAAACGCTGTAAAAATTTTATTTTATGTCCGATCAGAATTAGATAATATGTTTCTACCCTTATCGCATTGTTAGGCAGGTGTAGGGTATTATATAGTCGGCCACGCCCGACTTTCTGCCTTTCTTTACTGGTTTTCATATACTTAAATGTATTGAAATACATAGTGTGTCTTGCCAGATACATGTGCTACGAATGTAGTCATCAGAACATGTGCATGACGGAGGGTTAAAAATTATCCGATTAAAGGACCAGAATTTTAACAGAATATTGCTTAAAATACTTTGCACTTTGTAAGGGAACATTTTCAAATTTTGCATCAAAATCCTGCTTAGGGACCGCCGACCAGCCCTGCGAAGATCTCGTGTTGTTGCAGTCTTTTCATGACGAGTGGCCAAACATCGTTTGAGAGGCCTCTGTTAGTGGAATGGTGGCCTCGGTAGTAGAATGCACACATAAATCTATATCTATAAAGAAGAATGTGTATTTGATGGTAGTCTAAGTGATTGGTCCAAAAATGGGCGGGATCCGACTAATGGGCGTGGCCTCGCCCATATAAGCCTAATTTTGCAATTGAGATATCTTGCACAATTTGTTAGCGAGTGTTGTAATTTTGTGCATATGTATCTGGTGGTAGTCTACGTGTTTGGTCCAAAAATGGGAGGAATCGGATCAATGGGCGTGGCCTCGCCCATAAATGCAACCTTTTGAAATTGAGGTATCTTGCACAATCTGTTTGCGAGAGTGTTGTAATTTTGTGTATATGTGTCTGGTGGAAGCTTACGTGATTGGTCTAAAAATGAGCGGGATTAGGCCAAAGGGCGTGGCCCCGCCCATATAACCCAAATTTGAGCTATCTTGCACCACTTAGTAGTAATAGTACTGTAATTTCGTTTGGAGGCAATCTACGTGATTAGTTCAAAAATTGGCGGAATCAGTCTAATGGGCGTGGCCCCGCCCATGTAAGCCAAATTTTTAAATTGATATATATTGCACAATTTGTTAGCGAGAGTGCTGTTATTTTATGTATATGTATGCGGTGGCAGGATTCCTGATTAGTTTAAAAATGGACGGGATCGGAAATCTCAATCTGGGGCAACGAAGTGGACCGGGTCCAGCTATAATATAAATATAAAAGAGAATGTGTGTTTGTTTCTTGGTTTGTTTGTTTGTACCGTATAGTAGTCTAAACGGCTGAACCGATCTTCTTGAAATTTTCACAGAATGTACGTGTGTAGGGGGTAGTGAAAATAGGGTACTTGAATTTTCGATATATCAAGTGGGCGTGGCCCAGCCTATACAAGCAAAATTTTGAAATTGAGATATCTGGCACAATTTTTTTGCGATAGTGCTGTAATGTTGTGTTTATATATCTGGTGGTAGTCTACTTGATTGGTCCAAAAATGGGCGGGATCGGACCAAAGAGCGTGGCCCCGCCCATATAAGCCAAATATTGGAATTGAGATATCTTGCACAATATTTTACCGAGAGTGCTGCAATTTTTTGTATATATATCTGGTGGCAGTCTACGTGATTGGTCAAAACATTGACGGGATCAGAAATCTGAAATCTGGGCCAACGAAGTGGACCGGGTCAGCCAGTACTCATATATAGCAAAATTAAAATAATCTATTACCTGATTGTTTTTTTATTTTAATTGAACTCGAGGTCGGTATATTATTGTTGATTAAATTTTATTTTTCTCAATATTTCGATCCTCATCGAGGATCATCTTCAGGAGATTGAAAAATATGTAAATAAACAAAAAGAATTTTAAAAACTGTTGCCGCATGTCGACAGTGACAGTGTCAATCCAGATGAGGAGAAAGAAGGTCGACATGCGGTAATAGTTTTTAAAATTCTTTTTGTTTATTTACATATTTTTCAATCTCCTGAAGATGATCCTCGATGAGGATCGAAATATTGAGAAAAATAAAATTCAATCAACAATAATATACCGACCTCGAGCTCAATTAAAATAAAAAAACAATCAAAATTTAATAAATACAAAGGTCGAATATAAAAAAAACACAAATATTCAAAATAATCTAATACCTCTACGACAAGCATGCTAGGTTTTGTCGCAATCGGTTGTTTTGTTAAGAAACGGCCAAATTACTTTCGTATTTTAATTCCTCCCACTGCGCAACGTAGAATGCTAAAAATTTGATGTGAATAGCAGAACAGTAAGATAGGCAAAATATTTTTTTCGAAATTTACTACCTTGGATCTTAAAGTATAATGAAGGTTTAAAATTATGGTCCTTTTTGAACTTTTAACTTCTAAGTTATAAAAAAATATTCCAAAATGTGTTCGGTCAATATTTGATGTTAATCCGTCAACGCACTGCACAAACGATGAAATGTGTTTGCAATTGTATTACAAATTTAATAATGTCATAAAACTTTGATCGTCTCTCCTGAAAAGTACCTGTTTCGACTTAGGATAATTTGGAATGAAGTTATCGATATTAAAATCGCCGTTTGGTAAATTTTACGATTTTGAGACGTGGTACTCTTGCACGAAATTATATCTGATAACATATAATTGGTTTGAGGTCACTCCTTAGAGGTTTTACCTTATGATATGTACCCAACTTCAATAAATTAAGGGAATATGCAAACCAACGTCAATAAATTAAAATAAAATTCAATTAAAAATTCGTATTACGATTTCTTTAATCCATCAATTAAATGTATAAATTTTCAAGTAAATAAGTATATCTACATTTAAATAATATACTGACCATTATCTACATCAAAAACCAGAAAATAACTAGTGCAAATTAACAATAAAAACTTTACATCAGAGTACACACAAATAGGATGAGAAGAGGAAAAAAACCCAAAAAGTCGACAGCCCCAACTGAAGCGAAAATAGACACATCACAGCAGTCATCCTTCCGCCAAAACCAACAAAGACGTGTTGACCGTAAATTTGTTCCACACAACACAACACTACACTGCACTAAACTCTGCTCTACAGTCAAGGCTTGAACGAGGACGATGATGATGTTATGGCTTTAGCTGTTTCGTTTGTTCCTCCAATGACCAAAACAAAACAAAAACACGCCAATATATGTAATATAACCGAAAAAAAGAACGATGATGGTTTTTCGAGGTGGAGAGAATAGGTTGCCAACAAATATGTGGTGACAAGAGGGGCAGGAGGGAGGGTACGATATAGAGAGAGAGTGTTAACACCACATTCGGTTCAGACCAAAAGGTCTTGTAAATGTTTACACATTGACACATTTAATGTTGCATGCAGCAAATGTTTGCACACAACTCCAGCCATGAGGATGATAACGTCGACAGTGTATGGAACGGGGACGGGGACACAGACAGGACGACACACTAGAAATTACAGCAACAAGCTGCATAAGGACAATAAAATCACTGTGATATACAAAAGTTTTGTAATAACCGAAATTCTACACTTTTGTTTATTCGACTACATATGTTCTTCCGAATAACATACGAGTATATACTATATATGCATGTCTGTCTGTCTGTGTGCTAGTGCAGATCCATGTAAAGGGCAAAGTTTTATTTATAAGAGTAAATACAACTGTAGATATTATGCATATAATAGATACATGCACATATTCAACTTTTCTATGTTTACTTAGTTTTGTTATAAAAACAATTGTAAACTATGTGACAAAAAGCCAAAAGTATTCAAAAGGTGTTGTCTTTTAGGTTGGAGGCATATTCCAAAAAAAAAAGTTTAGGTTTTGTGTTTTAATAAAAATCAATATGTAAGAAAAAGCAAGAAAGAAGAAGCATATTAACGAAGAGCGCAGTGCGTATTCGAAAAAATCTATTGATAAATGTATAAATTATGACCCATATTGTAGGAATAGGGAAATTAAAAAAAACAAATTTTTCATATTTTTAATTTTGGCAATTTTGTTTGGGAGGTACTAAAAATGTACCATTCTGCACAAAAAGTAAACGGCATATAACTTGCATTCCAGCATATATAACGGGTTTTTGAATAGGGATGATATGATTTTGAAGTGACGTTTCGGCCATTTGTAATATATCATGATCTGTCATTTGTGTTTTCATTGTAATCAGTAGTGTTTACAATTTCATAATGGAGAGATATACGCAAGAACAACGTTTACAAATTATTCAGTTTTATTATCAAAATAATCGTTCTCCAATTGCAAGTTTTCGTGCGATAAGTAAATTTTTTTTAAATCCAAAAAAACACTTTCCAGTCGACCCCGTTAAGAGCAATCTATTTGCCATTGACCGATTCCCGATCCGACGTACCGTTAAGGAAATTCTGCAAACTAAACTTTCCGTTCACATTTGAAAATGACGCTATGTGCATTTTTTTAAATCCCAAAAAACACTTTCCAGTCGACCTACGACAATGACACCCATGAGCAATATTTTAGCTCGCGTTAAAAGCTATCTTTTTGCCATTAACCGATTGTGGATACGTGCTACACAGCAAATGAAACAATTGAATTGTTGAGAGAAAAGTTTTGGAGATTCGATTATTTCGATTTCGATTCGATTGTTATATTGAATGGCCTCCAAGAAGTTGTGATTTAACACCATTAGACTATTTCTTGTTGGAGTTATTTGAAGTCATTGGTCTTTCGAAATAAACCAGACTCTCTTCAAGTCAATATTGAACGTGCCATTCATGACATACGACTTGTTTTAGTGGAAAAAGTGCTCGAGAATTGGGTTTATCGAAATCGTTCCTGAAGAAGAAGTTTTGGAGGCCATTTGAATGACGTTTTATTTATAACTTAATTGTATCGATTGTACTTCACACTAAATAAAAAAACTTTTTCTAACCTGCTGTTAGGTTAGAAAAAACTTACGAATCTTAGGTTAAGGGATCATTTGGTCCATACTGAAATTTTCATACAAAATACCAATTTAATCTTATTAGTTGTATCTATTTTGTTTCAATAATTCCTATAAATTAGTTATTTATTCTTTACTCAAAACAGCTAATGCAAGAATTAGATGTGGGGTTTCACTTTTTGCAGTTTTTCCTTACTCAACATAGCTTATGTAAAAACAATTGTGGGATTTCCCTTATTTGCTTTTTTGTATAAAATTAGCTGTGGGATTTCCCTTTTTGCATTTTTTCCTTACTAAACATAGCTTATGTAAAAACAATTGTGGAATTCCCCTTTTTATATTTTTGTTAACAAGAAGCACGAACATTTGCAGAGCTTTGTTCAAGTTGTGTGTCGCTTTCAATAGTTCAATAGTGTTTTCCAATAGTGTTTTTTCGAAATGGCGTATTTAAACGAAGATGAGATACGAGAAGTGCTTAATGCAGAGAGTGACTCGGATATTTCAGATTCGGATGTTGATTATATTTTTTGGAAGAAAACGAAACAAGTTTTTCTGAAACTGATAGTGAACAGGAACCCGACTTAGCTGCAGCTAGCTCTGTTGATCCCTTTTTTATTGCTAAAAACAAGATGGTATGGAGGGCAACTTCATTACCTCAGCCTATTGGAACTGAGACTGAGAATATTATCTCAGCACAACCAGGACCTACTCGATTTGCAGTGTCTAGATGCAGTGACATGCTGTCAGCTTTTTTGTTGTTTTACCCGCCTCCACTATAGAAAAAATTGTCATTGAAGTATGGCATTTGGTGACAAATGGAGAGATATTGATGAAGACGCATTGCGCGCATACATATATTTCTGTGCTGATTCTTGCAGGCGTATGTCGGTAAGTACATTCTTGATTTTATTATTTCAGAAAAATAGTTATCTCATATAAAATTAATCATAACAGCGGAAAAAACTAAGATGTTCATGGTTTATTTGATGAAAAATTGGTCGCCCCATTTTCCGATCAATTATGTCTGAAGAGACATTCCATATGATTACCAGTGCACTCCGTTTCGAGTCGGCGACAAATGCGTAGTAGCGATAAATTTGCTCCTATTCGTCAATTGTGGGATCGTTGGCAACTACTTTTTCCAATGTCTTACAACTGTCACGAAAATGTCACCGTTGATGAGCAACTTGTTGCATTCAGGGGGCGATGTTCTTTTCGACAGTTTATGCCATCAAAACCAGCAAGATATGGTTTGAAGTTTTAGTTATCGGTGGACTGAAAGTCGGGTTTACCATACCTTGGTAAACCTAGAAATGCACAGCCTGAAAGGAACCAAGGAGGACGCGTTGTATTGGAATTGACAGAAGGCTTGAAAGGGCAAAATATAACAGGCGACAATTTTTTTTCCACATTTGAGTTGGTAAAAAACTTAATGAAAGAAAACTTACATATGTGGGAACAGTACCCAAAAATAAAACTTTCATTCCTCCGAAATTGCTGACTGTCAAAAAACTCCCTTTGTACAAGTCCACATTTGCATCCAATGACATTGCAACATTAGTATCGTACATGAGCCACAAAAACAAAGCAGCGATATTGATTAGTACAATGCACAAGACGGCTGCAGTTGATGGGAGTGGATTGAAGAAAAAACCAGAGATATTTTCTTATTACAATTCAACAAAATGTATGCTAGTTTTTTAGTTTGCCTATAATTTCTTATACTTTATCTCTTTTAGGTGGCGTAGATACTGCTGTACAAATGATTGGCTCCTATAGCACAAAACGCAAAACAAATCGATGGCCGAACATTGTATTTGCAAATATACTTGATATACACGCTTTAAATGCGTACATACTTTTTTCTGACATCGATGTTTCATGGCATCCACCTGATCCGAATCGCAGGAGACCAGAGTTTTTGCGGCAACTTTGTTTGGCAAAGGCGTATATGGTGAAACGAACTAGATTACCTCAACAAAAGTTCTCAGCACACCTATTGACAGAAATACGAACACAATGCACAGTTTCAGAGGCCTCCTCAAATAATGCTACTTCTAGTTCAGGGGCTCGAAAGCGGGGAATTTGTAGCTGCTGCAAATCTAAATCTGATATAAAATGCTCCATTTGCAGCAAGTTTATTTGTAAAACTAACCGAAAAACATTTTGCTCATCATGTAATGACAAATATTGTCAAAGAAACTAATAAATACTTATTTTTAGATAGTAAATGTAAAGAAAATTCAAATAAATATACTATGGACCAAATGGTCCCTTAACCTAAGATTCGTATTTTTTTAATTTTCTCAGTCCTGTTTTGAGCCAGAATGCTGAATTTTTGAAAATAGCATTGTTTCACAAAAAGACCACGTGAACTAAGAAACTAAGTCAGCATATATCGCCGTTCAAAACTTACAAAGTAAACAAGCCAAAAATTAGACAATATGGGCTTAACCTAACAGCAGGGTTAACAATAAGCGTGTTTTTTTCAAAGAAATCATATCACTCTTTTTGGAAAACCCTGTACAAATATCTACTTAAAATTTTGTGGAGTGTTATGCCTTTACAGTACCTATAGTCCCGTGCAAAATGATCGTTATTGCCACGCCCCTTATGGTACCTCCCTTACAAATGGAAAAAAATAAATGGGCGTTATTGCACACCATAACGCCCATTTTTTAATATATTTTTTAATAATATAAAAATATTACACCGTACAAAATTTTAAGTATTTGTATGGACTTGAATCAAAGTTTTAAACCGTTAACTTTTTGTACAAAATGGCCCATTTTGGACTTGAATCAAAGTTTTAAGCCGTTAACTTTTTGTACAAAATGGTCCATTTTTATGGGAGGTACCAAAAGGGGCTGGCAACTTCGCCCATTTTTCTCAAGATGATAGCGACCAAGAAACTAATACTATGTGTGGAACTGTTAACGATTCTGAATAGTAGTATAGAAGTTATGGGATACTCCATATTTCACTAAATTTTTACCCTTCGTGGGGAAGGTACTCAAACGAGACGACCAACATATGTTGTCCATCTTCGACCTTAGTCGAGATAGAAAAAAATATTCACACATACCAAATTTGAAGTCAATCGATTAATCCTTGCGCACCAAACAGATAGACAGATCGCCATTCTAACGGACATTGCTGAAATGACTTAAAATGACCCAAAACTTTTGGCCCGCACCATCTGATATATACCGTTGCTCACAATAGTGGAGGTATAAAAACCGAATTATGTTAAAATTCTCTTATTTCTATCAAAATTCCTATAATCCCTACATTTATAAATAGATTTTCTTCAAATAGGCATTGCTTTCTTCGTTAGGATTCTGGCTTTCAAAAATTGGAACACACATTTTTTGCGAATTGTCTTCTATTTTTTAAACTTTCTTTTCACGCCAGAAAAAACAACAGACTTTTTAAAAAAAAACAATTTTTTCTAATTATTTTAATGACAGTTACTAAAATTTTGTTTCCAAGAAAAGTCACGTTTAAAAAAAATTTACCATAAACAAATTTAATATTTTTCGTGTTTAGGACACCATATTACCACAGAAAATGTTATGCACAGCCCTTCGACAAAAATGTTGTTGCAAAGTGTTTCAGACTTGACTTATCTCAAAGGATATGACTGAAAGATTTTTATAACCAAAGGTGTTTTAAAAAGTATCATAAATAAGGAGCGCACAACAGGCCGATCCACTGACTTAAGTGTATGTCTGTGGACATGAGTCGTTGAAACGTCTCCTCTCTTCAACCTAAAGTAACCTAAGTCGAACTTACCATGTTGCGAATTTCTGTGTTCTGTTTAAACTCCACACCACACTGTGGTCCAGGGTACTATGAGTTTGTACATTTGTTTGTAACACCTAAAAGGAGAAGAGACAGACCCATCGTTTATTATACCGATCGACTTAGAATCACTTCCTGACTGACAGACGGAACCATGTCCGTCTGTTATATATCTTTGCAATCAAATTGCAGGTCGTATTAATGGTCCGATTGTGATGAAATTAGGACTGTGATCTTTTTAGCCCAAGGACGATCCCTATTGAAATTGGTCAAAATCGGCTCATATTTACATATAGCTCCCATATATGTATATTTATTTCCGATTTTACATATATGCACTGTATAAGCAAATTTTTTAAGCTATCTGAATAAAAATTGACACAAAGAAGTCTCTTTATAAACATAGAGATAATAATAAACTTGAGGAAAATCGATTCAGATTTACATATAACACATATATATATTTTACACCCGATTTTACATGTAAGCGCTGTATAAACTGTATTTTATATCCGATCAGTACGAAATTCATCAGATAGAGTTTTCTTATTACACGAATGAACACAGCCAAATTCGGGGAAAATTGGTTCAGATTTAGATATATTCCCCATATATACGTTCCACCGATTTGTTACCAAAGCGCTATAGAAGTTGTACTTTATTTTCGATATTGCAACATTAGGCGGAGAGATGTTTCTTAATTTAAATTGGGGATAATCTGTTCAGATTTTGATATAGCCACATATATACTATTTTCCTGCCTATTTAGTATTTAAGCGATATTGAAACTGTATTTTACGTCCGATCTTTATATTATTTGGCAGAAATGAGGTTTGTGATCCAAGTTGTTTAGATTGCGTATAGCCACACCAATTTGTTCCTTACGATTGAATGAATACTGCGCAATTAAAATTATCGTTTCAGATGTAGTTTATTAATATGAACATCATCAACTTCTCTTTGGAATAAGCCTTGATCAGGAGATGGAGCTAACTACTCTGTTAACTAAAACGAAACCAATTATTCCAAATTATTATCGCAATGCCATCTTTCGCATTGTTAGGGAGGTGTAGGGTATTATATAATCGGTTCCGCCCGACTTTCTGTCTTTCCTTGCTGGTTTTTCGTTTAGTTACTTTTTGAGTGCTAGCATTAATATTGAGCAATCACCGTTTTTTTGTACGCCATCCATGAGTTTTCATGTTTTGCTTTTACTATGAATAAATACCAAATATTTTTAAATAAAATTACATTTTTGTATTCAAGTATTATTTTGTATTCATTACCACAATTTAATTTTAACACAAGCATTACTCGAAAACTGACCATTCAAAAATAAACAAACAGATTATCTATTGTCTGAAACACAACTCTCGGCTTCTATCATTAAAAACACATGATTTTGGGACTTAATTCTTAGAATTGGACGTGAAAGTAGCCCCAAAAATTAGAACTTCTGCATATATACCGTACGTAATATCTCTTTTGTGTATGAAGCAAAGTTGTAGATATAACCAACCTGAAAAAAGTGCATCCAGTGCCTTAAAAATTGCAAAAACGCCCACAAAGTCATAATCATGATGATAAGTACCTGTCAATAAAATATTGAAAAATACTTATACGTAAAACAGAGCATTAAAACAGAACATTTTTGGGATTTCTCCTATTCAATATCTACAACTTTGCTCAGAAACAAAAGAGATATTCCGTACGGTATATCCAGAAAAAAATTTTAAGAATACCCTATGGGCAAAAAAAATCGTATGGCCATTAAATTATTAATTGAGTCAACTTGACTAATCGAATGCTGCTACTACTTGGCCTACTTTCACGTCAAATTCTCATTCTCATCCCAAATCAATGCTGTACTGTGTTATAGAGTCAACCGTTAACAAAAAACCCTGATGTTCAGAGAAGGAAAGAGAGATTATAATTAACTTTGAGAACTTATCTATAATTAACTTTGAGCCTTAATCTTATTCCTTAAATTTTGCATTCTGATAATTAAGTCCGATCTGGCTTTAAAACTAGCACTTGTCTACATCATTGTTTTACGAGTAATGTACAAAATCCATAAAAGTATTGAAATATTACTTCAAATAATGAAGCCTACCACAAAAATTATGTTTTTTCTTTAATTTGAAGACTTAAATTTTATGATGGATGTACACAACACTAAAGATTAGTGTTTTATTAAATCAGATACAAATAACTTTATATCAATGAAAATTTCTTAAAGAAACATGTAAATTGCCTTTATTTTAATGAAAATTTGTGAGGATGTGTCGTCATTAATTTTATTACTATCTTCTTTTAGTGTATGGCCAGAGACTAAAATCAAAATTTATATAATTTAAAAATCTGTCATGCTCAAATTATTCAACTCATCTCACACTTCCACAAATAATAGGCAAACGAATAAACATAAGGATTAGTTTTATTTTCCATTTAACAGAAGACCGACAGGACTCTAAGTGCACCCTACACCAAAAGGCTAATAACTAAAGTTTTCAAATCTTTTGGTAACATTTTATGTTTGGGCAAAGTAAATTGTTTTATGGCAAATACTATGGCATTTTTGTATATCAATTTTGAAGTTAAAACTAAAGACGGCAGCAAACCAGACATTTTCAGACATAATTCCGAATAATCTCGTTGTAGCCCTCCACAAAGTCTCCTACACTATCCAAAAACCGATTTAGACATTTGTCTCTTTCATTTCATTCTATTTTCTGTTTATGGGACATGCAATTGAGGTACACAAGTATTCGAAAAGTAAGTTTTGAATTGATTCCTTGTTGTTTTGACCATGTTTTTCACTCTGAACAAACAACAATAACAAGAAAACACAGGGAAGAAGGAGTAACAAATAGAAACATGTTTTGGGTAAAATTTATGCAAATCAAAAATGGGTTATCTCTGGTTACAAGATTTCTGATATGTTTCGGTTGTTGGAAAACATTCTGTACTGTCACACTTATACAAACACAAACACATACACAACCACAACTACCAATTGGTCCGGAATTTACATATACACTAGTCCGGAAAGGGAAACCGAAAGGGGAACTGGGGCGTCGCCAAAGACATTCTGAGTGAGTGGGCCATGTGATTGTTGCCAATAATATAAGCCCTTTGTCTGTTCGGGGATTTGTGTTATGTGTAATTAAAAAACAAACAAACTGCCAGGAAGTGCACAATGAAATAATAAACAACAGACACACAAAAAGATAAAGTTAAGAGAGCTGTTATTATTTGAGGTAGAAAATATAAATTGTAAATCCTCAGAATTACAAAACAAACAAAATTCTAGTTATGAAACTCTGTGACATAACTACTTGAAGAGTAATTGCTTAAATTTGCTTTAGACAAAACAGAACAAAAATACCCAGGAAAATGAATTAAAAAATAATTATTACAAAAGAGTTTTAAATTGTAAATACAGATATTTTATATATTATATTAGAAAAAAACTATCAAAATACAGAAATATTTTCTTTAAATTGAATAAGTGGTTACAAATTATTTTTTTTTTTAAACTAAAGCAGTAAAAATCTTAAATTATTTAATAATAAACTTTAATCTTATAGTAATTTATAGTTATAGGATTTAGAATTATTATTGCAAAGTCAATTGGTTTTTGAATCATCAATAGACAAAAAATATATTTTAGCAAAACATACTATAGCAAATTTTGGAATTTATTTTTTTTTATATATTAAGCTTTAGGCACAGTGAAATGATAGAGACTTCAATTTGCACTTTATTATTATAAGAACTGAAGAAACAAGGGAATGAAACAGACACATATTTTTGATGTTTTATTTTAGATAAATATTGATTAATTTTTGGTTCACTTCATCTGGGAAACTAGTAAAAAGCTCACTTAATGTTAGCTTAATTAAAATTATTTCGTTGCAAATTTTTCTTAAATTTTTGTAAAATTATTATAGAAATGCAGAAGTCAAAACCCAGTTGCGTTAAAAAAATTGTCATACACTGAGTAATACTGACCTTAAATAGAATTGAAAACATGTATTCGTTTCATAATAAAGCATTTACTTTGTAGAAACAAACATCAAACAAAATGTATCCTCGATGAAAACAACTTACCCCTCATAATTTTGACGCGATAAATCGAATGGCATTAACGGTTTTCTCTGTGACATGACGTTTTTGAGATATTCAGGTAAAGGGTTAAGGACATAACATTAACTCTGTAGTGCGAACCGCGTATGCGAGCTAATCGCTTATGGGAGCGAATCGCGTATGCGGGCGAACCGCGTTACTGTTCAGAAAAGGGCTGATCTACAGCTACTAGTCTTGAAGATGACTTTTCTACGACTACCAGTCCTGGAAAGGACTATTGGGGCGGATCTTTGTTGCTTCGGGTTAAGTATTTGGACTGCTGACTATGCCACTTGTCGTTCAACTTGGTTGTTAGCTCCGTTGATCCACACCATTGACTGACAAATTCCGACACCTTATACCATTGGCTATACAAAGTGAAGGAGAATTATATTCACAGCATGTGTTTTCACGCACTTTCATGTTACACCCAGAATATGAAAGTATAAATTGCCATATATTCATTATCTGTGGCTGTCAATGGTCGTCTGTGGCTGCGTGCGTCTGTTCGCTGTGATGGCTCAGGCGATGGTGGATGCTGTTGTTATTGCGTTTGATGACGTCAATTTAGGAATTTTTTGACAGGAATTTTCCAAAAAAATTTATTTGATTTTTTAAAAATTGCTGCTTAACTAAAAAGGTTGTTTTTTTTCTGTGTAAAAAGGTCTTTTTGCACTGCGAAAGGTTTCGATTTCTTTTGTAAAACGTGTCGCACGCGCTCAGAGGGGCATCGCTGCCCTACAAAACAAATGTTTTTCAGCGTCAAGTGAACAGCCCAAATACCTGCGTGTGTATGTGCGTGGTGTCAAAGTATTTTTTCAAATGAAGTTTGGACATATGTTTTATTAGGTGACGATTTGAAAGATATTTTTTATTGTGCGTTAAAGGCTGCGTTTATTGCATTTTTGTTTTCATTCAAAAATTTTCGGTGCAAAAATAAAATGTTTCGGTGCAAAAATATCTTTTTTTTAGAAAAGAAAACACAGTTTAGTTAATTTTTCATATTTTCAATACATTTTTTTTAATTTCACTGCTGAAGTTTTTGGCTTCTATGGAGTAAATAAATAACATTTTATGAAGAGTAAGTCGGAACAATAATGACCCATTTTCAGTCCTTCGAAACTCATACGTATAAGATAGGTTTACACCAAACATAAGTTACTTATGACAATTTCGTTTTCCCAAAAACAGTGTAACATTTTCGTTGCCATTTCCAGAAAGCTGGACTTTTATAGCCATTTTGCAATTTTGAAAAACAAGCTATGTTTAATTCGAGGGACTACAGCTGTTCGTCCTAAAAAGGGCAAACATATTTAGTAACATTTTTTTTTAGAATCGAAATCTCCATTATTTTAATTAATGCAAAAATTGTATATTTCACAAAGAGAACGGTTAAACTACTGTATTCTTCAGTAAACACTGATGAACATATCTCTTGAGAGTACCAATAAGCCAATTAGCCAGAAAAAGTTCAAAAGATTTTGTAAATGGTAGAAATTTTCCAAAATTGAATGTGACGACTTTTTTGTGTCAAATTCATCAGTCAACACTGTGTACGGCGCACAGTGGGATGGCTTGCTACATTTTTGTGCAACAATTATAAGGAGTGGTCCTAGATCATTAATTATTGCACCGAGCATTATATAGACTATATTAAGAAAAAAAGGAATTTCAACAATATTTGCCACCTCAAACGGTATTTTCAAGAAAATTATACATTTGAATATGGACCACAGAATTGCATGAACATATAAGTCTTATCTTGCTTAACACCCTTGCAAGGTCTTTAATTATTTTTTTTTTTAAATATCAAACTTAAACATTTCTTTAAAAAACTGCACCATTAAAATGGAGTGGTCGTAAAAAATGGTTTTGACGCCAAAATCCCACTTTGGGGTACTGCTTACATGCTATGTGCATTTTTCGCAGAACTTGTAAGATCACAAGGCGAACAAGAGATTTCATGTCAAGTGAGTGCATTTTAAAAACCGATGCCTTCTGATAGGGATAAAACTTGCACCAAGTTTAGTCCTATTGAATAGTAGTTATGGCACAAAATTTCAACGAGATCGGTAAAGGGCTGTCCAAGTTGTAGGGTGTTGCACGAGGGTTGCTTTTTATATTTCGGTTCTGGCAATGCTGGAGTTGCCAGATGAAAACTGGAACTTCCATTGGAAAGTATGACATTTTTCTTCTTCACTCAGATCGTTTTGTCATTTGAGCGCGAATTGTTTTGGTTACAGTGCGTTGAAAATTCACCTCCAAAACTTGGTTTTTGAACGCTTCAACAGCTGCTTCAGGCGTCGAAAGACGCTGACTAAGCATTTTTTTCTTGATGTGTGGGAATAAAAAGAAGTATAGGGTGCCAAGTCAGGGCTGTACCGCGGATGACTCATCAATTCGACGTTTTGGCCGCTGGTTTAAGCCGATGTGTGAGAGCTCGCATTGTCATGGTGCACAAATATTCGTCTTCTCTTGTTCCTTTTTTGAATTTCTCCGAAGAATTCAGGCAAACAAATTGTGGTGTACCACTCAGAATTGACCGTCCTACGTTGCTCAAGCGGAACAGTCGCCACATGACCAGTTTTGACGAAGAAACATGCGACCATTTGCTTCGAAGTGCTTCTTCCACGAACAACTTTCGTTGGATTTGGCTCGTCTTCGAAGACCCACACGGTCGATTGCTGTTTTGTTTCGGGCTCATACGCATAGATCCAAGATTCGTCACCTGTGACGATCTTATAAACTTCTTTTAAAGCACCGCGATCGTATTTTTCAAAATTTCTTTGCACCAATCGACACGAGCTTTTTTGAGCGATTGTCAAATTGTGCGGGATCCAACGAGAACAAACCTTTTTTACGGCCAGGTGTTCATGCTATATCGAATGTATGCTGGTGGAAGAAATGCCCAAGGATGCCTCTATCTCACGGTATGTCACATGACGATCTTGCATTATCAGCTCACGTACGGCATCAATGTTCTCTGTCACAACGTCCGTTTTTGGACGACCTTCGTCTTTGAGCGAGCGTCGGATGGTGCTTCATCGCCATACAAAGATGCACACGTGTCGTGATAATCCACGTCGAAAGTTGTGAAAAATGACCCACGAAAATGTTCACAAGTTAATTCCATTTTTTTTCCAAATTGATTTTTCAAGTTAATGGAAACCACACAAATGATGGTCGTACGTCAAAACGTTCTGACTACGTTTATGCTAAGAAATGTCAAACCTTCCAATTTGAATTTGAATTTATTGAGTCTTTTATAACGGTACATATAATAGTGAATTAAATTTAACAGCATAATACTTAAGACTGTAATGTGTTATCTTAATAATTTATAGGAGTGACAATAAGCACCAGGCTTTATTAGAAATAGTTATTAGTTGAGAAATTTAATATACATAATATACATAAAATGTCTAACTTTCCAATGGAGATGTCAGATGGCGCTAGATGAAATATGTATGTAGCAACCATGGTATTTTGACATTTTGTTCAAACGGCCCTTTTTTCCATCCATATAACTATGTAATTACATATTGTATTTAGAATATTTTTCCGTTATCGCGTTTTCGATAGGTTGTTCTTCAATATTTTTTTTGGCGAAATTAAAACTTGTTTTGACATTTTTGTACAAATCCATATTTTATTTTTTTTGCTCAAACGAAAGCCTATGTCATTTCTTTAATAGCTTAAATGCAAATTGTGGGATGCGGCTTGGTTATAAATCAAAACAGAGATAAATAACTAAAAAATAGAACATCGATAAAGCATGGAGGTTGAACCACACATTTAACCATAACTCGAGAACAATTTATCCTAATTGGTATAGGGTAATTCCAAAGGAAATCGACCTACTCTGAAAATTTATGAATTTCGCTATTGCTGAAAAATTGTTAGAATTTGTGTGGTAGGTACTAGAAGGGGCGGGGCAATAACGCCCGCTTTGTACTGTCCTATACGTACTATAAAAATATTACTCTGTACAAAATTACAAGTATTTTTATACCCTACACCACACTGTGGTACAGGGTATTATAACTTTGTGCATTTGTTTGTAACACCCAAAAGGAGAAGAAACAGACCCATCGTTTATTATACCGATCGACTTAGAATCACTTTATGAGTTGATTTAGCTATGTCCGTCTGTCTGTCTGTCTGTCTGTCCGTCTGTGCATGTATTCTTGTAATCAAAGTACAGGTCGCAATTATGGTCGGATCTCGACGAAACTTTACACATATCTTTTTTTTTGGCCCAAGGACGATCCCTATTGAATTTGGTTAAAATCGGTTCAGCTTTAGATATAGCCCCCATATATATGTTTGCCCCGATTTGACAAGTAAGCGCTGTAAAAACTTTATTTTATATCCGATCAGTATAAAATTCGGCAGAAAGAGGTTTCTTATTATATGGATGAACACTATTAAATTTGGAAGAAATCGGTTCAGATTTAGATATAGCCCCCATATATACGTTACCCCCGATTTGACATGTAAGCGCTGTAAAAATGTTATTTTATATCCGATCAGTGAGAAATTCGGCAAAGAGAGGTTTTTTATTACATGAAGGAATACTGATAAATTCGGAGAAAATCGGGTTAGATTTAGATATAGACAACATATATACGTTACCACCGATTTGACATGTAAGCACTGTAAAATTGTTATTTTATATTCTTTTTCTTATTACTCGAAGGAATACTGCCAAATTCGGAGAAAATCGGTTCAGATTTAGATATAGCCCCCATATATATGTTACCCCCGATTTTACATGTAAGCGCTGTAGAGACTGTATTTTATATCCGATCAGTGCTAAATTCGGAAGAAAGAGGTTTCTTATTACTCGAAGGAATAGTGCCAAATTCGGAGAAAATCGGTTCAGATTTAGATATAGCCCCCATATATACGTTACCCCCGATTTGACATGTAGGCGCTGTAGAGACTGTATTTTATATCCTATCAGTACGAAATTCGACAGAAAGAGGTCTTTTTACATGAATGAGTATTCAGGGAAAATCGGTTCAAATTTATATATAACCTCCATATATATGTTGCTCCTGATTTGGTAGCAAACCGCTATAGAAGTTGTACTTTACTTCCGACCATTAAAATTTTCCAGAAGGATGTTTCTCAATTTAGGAACGAATATTGCTTAATTTAGCGATTATCGATTCAGAATTAGATAATATGTTCCTACCCATTTATCAAATATTCCAAATTATTATGGCAATGACCCTTATCGCATTGTGTCGGCCCCGCCCGACTTTCTGCCTTTCCGCCTTTCCTTACTGGTTATGCACTGGTATTAATGTTATAAGCTGTGAACTTATTGTAAAAATGTGTCCCTTTGTGTGGGAGGTACCAAAAGGGGCGTGACATTTTCGCCCATTTTTGTTAAACTTATAAATACGGTGAAATAATTACTATGTATGAAATTTCATTGGAGTCCCATGAGTAGTACAAAAGTTATAACAGTTTTAATATGTCACAAAATTTTAACCGTTTGTGAGGGAGGTACCACAACGAGGGGTCCGAAATGGGCCACTGCAAAACACTAAGTAGGTTTGAGGAAAATATTACCACATACTAATTTGTAAGTCATTCGGTCACTCCTTTTCAGAGATATCATTGGCATAAACCAGTCAAACGGACAGACAGACGGACATTAAATAAGTCATATCTTTTGCACCCATTGAGCACCCATTCTGAACATTTTATATTTTATATATTTTATGGAGCAGGTAATATTCAGAATTAAAATTAAAAAAATTGAAAATACTTTTTTCAGGATAATCAAGGATTAAGGACATTTTCGTCCTTTTGATATCCTTAATACACATATACTTATCCTTATGTGTATAATACTTACCATCTTTAAGATGGTACTTATTTCAATTAAATCTGACTTTCCGTTCAAAAGTTATGGCGACTTGAACATAGCTTAATTTTTTACAAAACAATGTAGATGTCCTACTTTGGCACCCTATAAAATCTAAACCGCTACAAATTTTGACATACGGTAAACTATCATTATTTCGTAACATCTTGCAGTATGCGCATGCAAAATTTCAGCAAAATCAAAAATGTAAAATTTTCAAATCGTCAGTTTTGGGTCGATTTTCTTTGGAATTGCCCTATAGGAAATCTTGAAGAAAAATACTAAATTATTCATCTTCTCCTAATATACTTTTTTCATTCTATCGGTGGTTCCAAATATATCGTACACGATATTGCGAAACATCCAAATTTTTATGAAGATTTTAACAATTAACCCTTTGACGACCACTGGGACATATATGTCCCATGCGAATTTTTTTGGAATTTTTACCAGAATTATGTCTAAAATGTCCCAATTTGCTTTAAATTTATATTTAGTCAGAAGCAAACCTATGTAACTTCTTGATTCCACTAAAATTATTTCACCATATTTTTAATTTTTCGAGTAGTAACACCTAAAAGTACAAAAATATGGTATTTTTTCAAACCTTATGGTCGTCAAAGGGTTAAAAAATTTTTTATATTTTTACTATTTTGTCGTAAAGTCTGACAGATCATGTATATAATGAGAATATTCCAAAAAAAATCGATGAATAGTTTAAAAAGCTGAAGCTTTCTTTTGAAAATATAAAAATATCGCTGTTTGACAAAGATGCCGAAACAAGTTTTAATTTCGCTAAAGATTTATTTTCTTATTTTCTTAAAAAAATTGATGAAAAAGCAATAGAAAATCCACAGTGGTATAAAAAGGGTTGAGCGTGGTCCCATGGTGCGAGGGAAGCTCTTACAGCGATTTATTTATTGACCTATTTAGTTGTTGAACATATCTCTCACTAACTTCAAGAGTAACATAACTCAAAATTTAAAATTTTTGAGGTTGCCTTACTAAAATCCGAATTTTGCAAATTTCCATAAATTAATCTCTCTCTCTATAAGTAAACACCAATATTTCCGATTATTCCAGCGTATTTAAACAAATTGTTTCATGTTACTTATCTTTTCATACGGACTTAAAGTTACACATCTTGGCAATTTTGTATTTTGAGTTATCGTCGGCTTAATGCTATTTTGGTCCATACGCCATTTTCGTGTTTTTTGAGTTAGGAGTTGATACTATGGGTTTAAAGCATGCTCTTTCAGAATCTTCAATCTCTTTTTTCCTATCTCGTCTAGTTTTCGAGATATTGGTAGGGTAAATCGATTTAACTCTGATTTACGGAAAATACATTTGATAGTTTTGTTCTATGTCTCCTTTTTGTTATCGCCCTATATTTTTTACTCAATATTTTACGTTCTTTCGATCACAATATGTAAATTAGTGTCCTTCCATACCGACAATTTTTGTGGTCCATGTAATACAAATACAAAAAAATATTAAAATAAAAGTGGATATGGACCAAAATGCCAAGTACAAAAATTGTTATAACTTGCTTATTTTTGGATGTAATGGCATAGAAATACATGAGAATCGTACAAACACTGTTGGGAACCCTATGAAATAGAAAGTGTGTAACTCTTCAGTCCCGTTTTTACTCAAACAATAAATTGCGTTTTTCTCCGTTCATACAAAATGGCGTATGGAACAAAATAGCATTAAGCCGACGTTATGTCACTCTTGAAGTGAGTGAGCGATATAGTTATAAATGTAAATAAAGTGTTCGCAAATATTTAGATTATTGACAAATTTCATTCATATAAGTTTTCCAATTAGTTCCATTATTTAAACCCCACACCACACTGTGTGTGGTACAGGGTATTATGACTTTGTGCATTTGTTTGTCACATCCAAAAAGAGAAGAGATAGACCCATAGTTTATTATACCGATTGGCATAGACTCTCTTTATGAGTCGATTGTGTTCATAACTATTTGTACTATTGGGTGTATCGAACCATTTTTTTCCGTCATATAGGAAATTTTATTGCCCATCCAGACATATTGATACGGATGAATTCAGTGCATATTGTGCTCCGATATTTACAAAATACTAGCACACAGTACGGGAAAAAATGAAAAATTCAATTTTCAATTGCAGATATCTCGGTAACTATACGAGATAATTCTTAGGTGTAAACAGTTTTTTCGTAGACCTCCGTTAGTAGAACACACACAAAAAGAAATTTTATAAATCGGAAGAAAAATACGAGTTACATGCGCTTGAACATTTTCTTCACCCAATGTAGCCAACATTAAGGCCCTCTAGTTCCGTCCCTGTCTGACATAGGGTGCCCAAATATGAAACTTAACTTTTTTAACTCCTCTTCATCTACCGTGCCAAGTTTGGTCGCAATCGGTCGTTTGGTTAAGAAACGGTCGAATTATTTCCCCTTTTTGAATTCGTACCACTGTGCAGTATTTTGCAAAAACAGACGAAAATTGTCAGACTAATCTTGGTATTTCGTCCATAACTTATTTTGCCTATTTGTAACAGCTTATAAACATTTTAGCCAAAAATAAACTACATTAGTCGATATTAAATATTCTGACCCGCTTCAGAATCGTCCTGGGGCCCAAAGAATGGGCCCAGGACGATCCCCATTGAATTTTGTAAAAATCGGTTCAGATTTACATATAGCTCCCATATATAAATATGTATATACCTCCGATTTGACATATATGCACTGGTTAAGCAATATTTTTTATACGATCAATATAAAAATTGACAGAGAGAGAGAGATGTTTTAATTTAACCTTTCCTTGGAGATGAGATGAAATGTGGTTTCCTCTGTTGCCTCGAATAAAAGAGACAGAGACGAGGGTTTTGTTTATTTGATAAACCGGATCGTATTTTATCATAAATGGCGAAGCACAAACAGAAATTAGTAATTAAAATTAAACCAAGTATAAATTAAAATTTTCAGGGTTGGAAAAATGCAATTAGCTCTTAAAAAAGTTTAATCCATCGCAATGAATAAATATTGTTATACAGATATTATTTTCGAGAGCAGAACGTCAAAAATAATCCGTGTACCTTAAATTCTTTCCGATATTTTCCATATTTAAATTTAAAGTTTTTCTATTACATTTAATTCGGTAATCGTCATATGCTACATGACGCTTCACATCATTTCGATGCAAAACGTTTGTCATTATTTACAGCGGTATGCACTCTAATAAATATATATGTATGTATATCGATGCCACTTAAAGTGTTCGAGTGTTCGTACATTTGTATATATTACACCATTATAAGGTGCAATAAAAGCCAAATGACTTAAACGACTCACGTACATTGCAACTAAAATCCTTCAACGTGAAAAATAGTGAAAACTTTATGAAGAAAAGTATAGGAGGAAGAACCAAAGTCGAAAGGATTGTCAAATTTGTACGTTATATTTTGTGGAAAAAAAACTATATAATGGAGACCAAATTAAAAAATATAGATGGCATTTTATTATACAGGATCGAGAAGAAAAGACGTGAAGGTGTGAACATGTGAGCTATTTCAAAACATAGATCAATACTGACCTTATCTTGTGAGGATGGATCTAGTTATTATTCGGTGTATTTCAGGTTTATCGGTGTTCATTGCCCGATCTGTTCATTGTGATTCATATAGCATTAATAAGTAAAATCCCGAGAATATGAAAGAATAGATAACAACTATATTCATATTCATGCATTTCAGGTCAATTTCATTTATTTAACAACACCTGTTTTCCACTTTAAAATTCAAATGAAATATAAAAACTATAATTTTGAGTCTTCGACAAGTTAAACAATCAACACATTTCGAGAGAATCGGGAACATCTTTCAAAATAGTGCCATTTTTTTAATAACCCTTTGGATATTTGTATGAAATCAGTTGAAACATTTCGTTTCCGTAGAAGCAGAGCGGAAACTTACAAACATATTAGCCACATCTTGTTTCCGCTATTAGGCTTTTAGCACACACACACACGCACACACAAATACTCATACACAGTATGGTGCATCAAACAACACACTCGCATACACATTCCCACGAATACACTTATAAAAATGTAGAAGTCATGTTATACCATGTAAAGACTCTTTGAAGTTTTTATGTCGTTGTAATTCTCGGAGAAAATCACTTGGGAAAACTTTGATTCTCCTTGGAATTACGTCATTTATGATGCCAACGACGATGTCGATGATGATGGCGATGGTATCAAATCAAACCAAATTGTTTGGAAGCTGTAAAAATGCTATTACGATGCAAACACACACACATATAGCTGCGTACACTTACTTATGTGAACTCTGTATATGTTTGTGAATTCGGTAGAGGTAGTGTTGATGTAGTGGCAAATCGAACCAGACCACCAACTACAAATACTAAAGTAAGTCATTGTGTATTAGCACTTTTACACACACACATACATATACATAGAGCAAAAATGTTTATGGTTTGTACACAGTTGGTTGCATAGACCCACCCGCAATAGCCTAATGTACATACTAAGCCAGGGACAATAAAAATCAAGACTACTTTCAACATCTTTCTGCGAACTGTGACCCCTATACACCTACAAAATGCATCAAAATCAAGCTTTATAACGAATAGTCCGGCAAAATATTTGAAAATTACCAATTTGGAATACAAATATATTTTGGCCCATTTCCCGTATTTAGATGAAAATGTATACATTTGTTACTCTTGGACAATAAGACATTTCGAATTGCATTTTCAATAGTGTTTTATTTCATTCGACAGAGAATTAAGAATGATCTTTAATTACACTATGCAACAAAAAAAAATTTTTTTTGTGTCCTAGACCTAAAAATTATTTGTTTGTATAGATTGTGGCATACTGTTATATAAAATCAAAACCAAAATTTTGTTTATGGGTACATTTTTTTAAAATTTGTATACCCTGCTCCACACTGTGGTACAGGGTATTATAACTTTGTGCATTTGTTTGTAACACCCAAAAGGAGAAGAAATAGACCCATCGTTTATTATACCGATCGACTTAGAATTACTTTCTGAGTTGATTTAGCTATGTCCGTCTGTCTGTCTGTCCGTCTGTCTGTGCATGTATTCTTGTAATCAAAGTACAGGTCGGAATTATGGTCCGATCTCGACGAAACTTTACACATATGTTTTATTTGGCCCAAGGACGATCCCTATTGAATTTGGTTAAAATCGGTTCAGATTTAGATATAGCCCCCATATATATGTTACCCCAGATTAGACATGTAAGCGCTGTAAAAACTTTATTTTATGTCCGATCAGTCTGAAATTCGGCAGAAAGAGGTTTCTTATCATATGAATGAACACTGTTAAATTTGGAATAAATCGGTTCAGATTTAGATATGGCCCCCATATATACGTTACCCACGATTTGAAGTGTAAGCACTGTAAAAATGTTATTTTATATCCGATCAGTATGAAATTCGGCAGAAAGAGGTTTCTTATTATATGAATGAACACTGCTAAATTTGGAAGAAATCGGTTCAGATTTAGATATAGCCCCCATATATACGTTACCCCCGATTTGAAGTGTAAGCGCTGTAAAAATGTTATTTTATATCCGATCAGTATGAAATTCGGCAGAAAGAGGTTTCCTATTATTTGAATGAACACTGTGAAATTTGAAAGAAATCGGCTCAGATTTAGATATAGCCCCATATAAACGTTACCCCCGATTTCACATGCAAACGCTGTAAAAATGTTATTTTATATCCGATCAGTGCGAACTTCAGCAAAAAGAGGTTTCCTTCTACATGAAGAAATACTGCCAAATTCGGAGAAAATCGGTTCAGATTTAGATATGGCCCCATATATATGTTACCCCCGGTTCGACATGTAAGCGCTGTAGAGATTGTATTTTATATCCGATCAGTACGAAATTCGACAGAAAGATGTCTTTTTACATGAATGAGTATTCAGGGAAAATCGGTTCAGATTTATATATAACATCCGTATATATGTTCCTCCTGATTTGGTATCAAAGCGCTATAGAAGTTGTTCTTTACTTTCGATGATTAAAATTTTCCAAAAATATGTTTCTCAATTTAGGAACGAATATTGCTTAATTTAGCGATTATCGGTTCAGAATTAGATAATATGTTCCTACCCATTTACCAATTATTCCAAATTATTATCGCAATGACCCTTATCGGATTATTAGGGAGGTGTAGGGTATTATATAGTCGGCCCCGCCCGACTTTCTGCCTTTCCTTACTGGGTTTTTATTAGAAATAATATAATTTTTGGAGTATATGCCCGATCAGGTCGACTTATACGCTAAATTGAAGCTATTAATGTGGGCAACCAATGTTGGAAATATCTCTTTCACTTAGAAACAGTGGTTTAGTAACAGTCATAAAACAAATTGGAAAAGTAGAAAAAAAATCCTGGGACAAAAAAAAACATAAACAAGTAAAAGCGTTAAGTTCGGCCATGTCTTATATATACCTCCACCATGGATAGCATGTGATGTCACTAAATAACTCAAACCTAAAGAAAATAACACCGATAAACACAAAAAAAATATAGTAGATGAGAGCAGTAGGAATCACAACAAGTTAGATGCTATATATGGGAGCTATATCTAAATATGCAACTATATTGATTACCACAGACGGACGGACGGAAGGACAGACGGACATGGCTAAATCGTTTTAGAATTTTACGACAATCACTTTCTGAGTCGATTTAGCTATGTCCGTCTGTCTGTCTGTAGATGTATTCTTGTAATCAAAGTACAGGTCGCAATTATGGCCCGATCTTGACGAAACTTTACACATATCTTTTTTTTGGCCCAGGGACGATTCCTATTTAATTTGGTTAAAATCGGTTCAGATTTACATATACCTCCAATTTGGAATATATGCACTGTATAAGCAACATTTTGTAACCGATTTGTACAAAAATTGACAGAGAGTAGTCTCGTGATACACCTAGATACAATACAAAATTTGGGGGTAATCGGTTCAGATTTATATATAGCCCCCATATATATGTTGCCCCGATTTGACATGTAAGCGCTGTAGAAACTGTATTTTATATCCAATCAGTACGAAATTCGGCAGAAAGAGGTTTCTTATTGCATGAAGGAATACTGCTAAATTCGGAGAAAATCGGTTCAGATTTAGATATAGCCCCCATATATATGTTACCACCGATTTGAAATTCAATAGCTGTAGAAACTGTATTTTATATCCGATCACAGCGAAATTCGGCAGAAAGAGGTTTCTTATTACACGAAGGAATACTGCCAAATTTGGAGAAAATCGGTTCAGATTTAGATATAGCCCCCATATATATGTTAGCACCGATTTGACATTCAAGCGCTGTAGAGACTGTATTTTATATCCGATCAGTACGAAATTCGACAGAAAGAGGTTTCTATTTTACATGAATGAGTATTCAGGGAAAATCGATTCAGATTTATATATAAGCTCCATATATATGTTCCTTCTGATTTGGTTACAAAGCGCTATAGAAGTTGTACTTTACTTCCGATCATTACAAAATTCTCCAGAAAGATGTTTCTCAATTTAGGAACGAATATTGCTTAATTTAGCGATTATCGGTTCAGAATTAGATATATCCGGATATATACAGGGTCCCCCATATTCGACGGACCCATCTGGCAACGCCATAACTTTTGACAGAGATGTCAGATCGCTTAATGACATACCGCGTTTGAAGCGTCAGTCCAAGCAGATTTTTACCATGGAACAATACACGCCACGCGAGCGCCTGAAATAGTTGAAATTTACATTCAACAGAAGAAGTCAATTGTGAAAACTCAACGTGCTTTTAAAATATTAAAAAATGTGGCCTTCTAAGAACACCATTAAGCGTTTATACGACTGGTGAGGCTCTTTCTAATCCGAAGAGGCCAAATAAAAGTCGACCAAGGCGATCGGCCGAGAATATCGCTGCCGTACGAGCCAGTGTTGAGAGGTCCCCAAGAACATCCCAAAAACGCCGTTCTCAGCAGTTGGGCATGGCTCGGTCCACTTTACAACGGATTATTCGCGTTGATTTGCATTTGTTCCCGTACAAAATTAAATTGAAGCAAAGATTGTTGCCTGCGGACAAGCCTCGTCGATTGGAATGGGCCCAACGGGTCATCGAAAAAAACATGGGTCCGTCGAATATGGGCAACCCTGTATGTTCTTACCCATTTACCAATTATTCCAAATTATTATCGCAATAACCCTTATCGCATTGTTAGGGAGGTGTAGGGTATTATATAGTCGGCCCCGCCCGACTTTCTGCCTTTCCTTACTGGTTTTAATTCGATCAGTACGAAATTCGGCAGAAAGAGGTTTCTTATTACATGAATTAATACTGCAAAATTTGAGGGAAATCGGTTGAGATTTAGATATAGCCCACAAATATATGTTACCCTTGATTTGACATGTAAGCGCTGTAGAAACTGTATTTTATATCCGATCAGTATGAAGTTTGGCTAAAAGAGGTTTCCTATTATATGAATGAACACTTTTAGATTTGGAAGAAATCGGTTCAGATTTAGATATATCCCCCATATATATGTTACCCCCGATTTGACATGAAAGCCCTGTAAAAATGTTATTTTATATACGATCAGTGCGAAATTCGGCAAAAAGATGTTTCTTTCTACATGAAGGAATACTGCCAAATTCGGAGAAAATCGGTTCCGATTTAGATATAGCCCCCATATATATGTTACCTCCTATTTGACATGTAAATGCTGTAGAAACTGTAACTTTATATCCGATCAGTACGAAATTCTACAGAAAGAGGTCTTTTTACATGAATGAGTATTCAGGGAAAATCGGTTCAGATTTATATATAACCTCCATATATATGTTCCTCCTGATTTGGTATCAATGCGCTATAGAAGTTGTACTTCACTTCCGATCATTAATATTTTCCGGAAAGATGTTTCTCAATTTAGGAACGAATATTGTTAAATTTAGCGATTATCGGCTCAGAATTAGATAATATGTTTCTACCCATTTACCAATCATTCCAAATTATTATGGCAATGACCCTTATCGCATTGTTAGGGAGGTGTAGGGTATTATATAGTCGGCCCCGCCCGACTTTCTGCCTTTCCTTACTGGTTTTTGTTAAGTATTGTTTGCCATTTCATCATGGAAAGACTTACGCCTGAACAACGTCCCAGATGGTCCATACGTTGAGTCCAATTTTCGATGACTCGATTATGTTGACCATAAGTTGAGCGAAGTGCACGAAACACATTCCTCACAGAACGTGAATTTTCGTAATAAAGTTGAACGATTTGTAAAAGTTGTTCAGGCGTAAGTCTTTCCATGATGAAATGCCAAACAATACTTAACAAAAATAACACGATCGTAAGACCCGATTATGTTGACCATAAGTTGAGCGAAGTGCACGAAACACATTCCTCACAGAACGTGAATTTTCGTAATAAAGTTGAACGATTTGTAAACGTTGTACAGGCGTAAGTCTTTCATGATGAAATGCCAAAAAATACTTTAAAAAAATAGCATGACACGACTCACACGTGATCTCTACTTGGATCACCCTATAGAAATGTATTAATGTCGTAAATTTTTAAAAATGTATATATTTCAAAGTTAGTAGGATTTTACTGCAGACTCCGTAATAATTTTAACATCATTATATTTCTAAAGTTAAATTGCAAAATTCCAATAAGAAATTGGTCATACAATTTAGGGTTATAACAGGTATAAAACTACGCGCAAATTTCAACAGCACATAATGTAAACATAGAAATTTTTGCTTATACAAATTTGAGGCACAAAGTGATCACATTTTTTGATTTCACTCATAAAATGTAACAATTTCCGTAAGAAACAGAAAACTATCTTAATATGGTCATGACCATCTAAAAAAGCTATAAGTAAGTGATACAAAAAATTTATGTAATTCCATTAGAACAAGTAAGAAAGTTTCAGTCGGGTAAACCGACTAAGGTATACCCTCACCTTGTGAGTAATGTAATATTGAATATTCCACGAATTATTCTGTTAGATTGTATGGTAGGTACCAGAACGGGTTTAACAAATACATCTATTTTTCGCTGAATAGTAGATACTTTAAATACATTGCACTGCGCCGAATTATAAGCGTTTATTTGCACTGGTTTATTAACGTTATGAGATATTAAATTTTGGTATGATTTGGACATTTTGTGTGGGAGGTACAAAAAGGGGCGTGGTGATAACGGCCATTTTTTACAAGGCTATAGACACTTCAAAAGCGTTACACTGTGCAAAATGTTGTGGCATTTACGTGCATTGGTACTCATGTAGTGAGCTCTTAACTTTTTGTGCAAAATTGTACCTTTGTGTGGGAGGTACAAAAAGGGCGTGGCAATAGCGTCCATTTTTCACAGGGCTATAGACACTATAAAAGCATTACACTATAGAAAATTTCAAGTATTTTTATACACTGGTATTAATGTTATAAGCTGTTAACATTTGGTGCAAAATGGTGCATTTGTGTGGGAGGTACCAAAAGGGGCGTAGCAACTTGGCCCATTTTTCTCGAGTTGATAGCGACTAATAAACTAATGCTATGTGTGGAATTTCAGAAGATTCGAATAAGTAGTATAGCAGTTATTAAAGATTCAATATTTTACAACATTTTAACACTTTGTGGGGGAGGTACTAGAAGGAGTGGACCAATATGGCCCATCTTCGAACTTAGCCGGAGATAGAAAAAAATATTACCACGTACCAAATTTGAAGTCAATCGGTTACTCCTTTCGAGAGTTATCGTGCGCACCAGCCAGCAGACACACAGACAGACAGACAGACAGATAGACAGACAGACAGACAGACAGACAGACGGACGGACATTGCTCATTCGTCTTAAAATGACCCAAAACTAATATCCGCCGAACACACTTAGGGTCTTAGATCACTCCTTCGATGTGTTACACTTTTTTTCGTAGCAAATGATATATACCCTCGTCACACTAAAGTGAGGGTATAAAAATCCATACATTTTGCAGGGAACTGTATCTTGGTGCGTATGATTTATCTATTGAGGAATAATATGCTTTGAAATTGCACTCATACGCCATGATGTACCACAAAGTAATCGTGAGTTGTATAAAATATTTATGTCCAAGAAAAGTAATGAATATTTATTCCGTTAAAATTTATAACTTTTTTCCCATATAAATATTATATTAAAAACTTTTATTAAACAAAAATACCAATTTCTGATTTTAAGAGCCTCACATTGTTATTGTATTGTCACAGTGTTATTGTATAAATGGCGTTTTCATGTCATGTACCGAGCCGACGTCAACTCGACTTTGTATACTAACTTACTTATTTCAGCCTCTGTTGAACGATTATGATGACCAAAAATATCCAAAATTTTAAGACGAGTTTTTCACACTTCTACTATTTTCGTTTTATTTGACTGAATATTTTTTAATTGATTTTAGATAAAATGTCCAAAATATTGTTATTTTTATTTCTATCACATCAAAAACTCTTGTAAGTGCTGCAAGATTTATTGATTTATTTTTCCAATAAACGTTTTCCCTTTGGTAAATCCCTTCGTACATATTTTCGCGTAACCTTCAACGTGAATTTGACATAATTGGCAAGTACGTATAAAACCATGTTACCACAGTTGGAAACTTAGATTTTTGCTATGCCCCACAAAAACAAACAAAAAACAAAAAACAAAAAAGAAAACCCTTAACCTGGTATGGATATATGTTCTGATAAAAGTTGGGAAAAAAATTTGAGCAGAACACAATCCCTATACACACACACTCCATATACATACACTCCATATACCAAATATTAGCCTCTTTTGAATTTGTATATTGGCAAGTGAGATTTTCAGGTTTGCTGTCAACAGTAGTAGCAGAACAAATGTTTTCTACAATAACATGTAAAGTATAATTGTGAATATGGCTGCATCCGGTTCGTAATGGTTCAAGAATCTCTAGAAAAAGTTTAGCGAGAATAAAAGAGAAAATATACATATCAAGGTGACAAATTTGCAATAATAAAAAGAATACGTACAAATGCTGCAGTGAAGTAAAATCAAAAAGACTCGACGATACCCTTTGATGTGAATAAATAAATATGAAATCTTAAGGCATAAATAAATCATTGTACCTAAGACTGGGCCTTGACATAGGATTTGGGAAATGTCAATGGGTGTCGTAATAAGAGGCGTGACAATTCTAATGAATTACAATCTAAAAATCATTATGAGGTATACAATTTGGTAGATTGAGGGAACATCATTAACAACATTAGTTCACATGGACGAGTTATAGCAATATTGTTAAATGCATATATATACGTATGTATATATATTTATGGGGGATTTCATATCAAGCAAGTGAATTTTTAAAATCGATGTCTTCTGATGGGGATGAAACTTGCACCAACTTTAGTACTATTGGATAGTAGTTAAGACACAAATTTTAAACCAGATCGATTAAGGACTGTCCGAGTTGGTGGGTGTTGAATTATGAAATTTTGGTCAAGCGGCCCTTTTGTCCCATCCAAATAACTTTTTACATATTGCATTTTGAAAATTTTGCCCAAAGTGTTTCCGATAGATTTTTCTTCAATCTTTTTTAAAAAAATTAAAAAGTCGCAAAAATATTTGTTTGCGACTTTTAAAATTGTTTTTGATTTTTTGTCAAAAACTACTTTTTTATTTTTAATTTTTTTGTTTTTTTTTATTTAATTTATTTGGTATTACTACGTAAGTGGCTAACGTGAAGTGGCTAACGTAAAATGAAACTCATGCCCAAAAACTAGATAAAGTTACCTTTCCAACGGTATATAAAATGGCTAACTAATGTTAGGTATACTCGGTACTATAATAAGCACAATATGTACCATTAACAGAAATTAGTAAATAATAATAATTAAATAATATTATATTCGAATATCCGCTTATTTTCCGGATTTTGTCAATCGTTTGTTAGCGTTACTAGGTTCTGCTGTTGTTTTCTCTTTGCCATTTTTTGTCATACTCGTATTAAAGGTAGTTTCAAGCGCACAGTTTATGAATGTGATTATTATTGGTCCCAAGGGCAAGTTTTTGAAACAGGTACAAATATTGTTGAGGTTAATAATATCGAGACAGCCGTCCAAAAGCAAACCTTTAGAAAAACTTCAACAATTGGGGCCCATACAAATTGTGCAAGAAAACGTCGTTATAACACAATGTTTGCTGGGTACACAAAAAGGTTAGTAAATTAGAACAGATGTTCCATGGCAAAGAACAAAATAAAGGGAACACTTCAAGTATTTTTCCTAAAATACACGCCAACCTTCTTCATACCCTTACCACTGGAAATCCCCGTCCAAAAATAATAATATATATAAAATTTTTAGTAATCGATGGATTTTTTGTGACGTATTCGGCAAAAAGATTCCCTGTACAAAATCACTATAGTCGACAGTACACTTTAATGGCAAGCCAGTGATTTTTCATATACGAGCATGTCGTGTTTGTCCACACAATTTTCTGTGTAAACAGAGGATTAGTAAATTCTGGCACAATTTTAGTACAGAAGGCTTCGCAATAGAAGTCACATGTCAATGAACAAAATAAAGGATAAACTTCAGGAAGTATTTTTCCCAAAACAACTGACACCTCTGCGTATTCACTTACCCCTGAATATGTCCCTACAAATATAATGATATATCAAAAGTCGTATGTATATATCGTGTTTATCTACAAAATTTGCTGGGTAAACACAGGTTTAGTAAATTCTGGCACAATTTTAATACAGAAGGCTTCGGAATAGATGTCACATGTCAATGAACAAAATAAAGGATACACTTCAGGAAGTATTTTTCCCAAAACAACTGACACCTCTGCGTATTCACTAACCGCTGAATATCTCCCTCCAAAAATAATGTTATACCAAAATTCGTAGAAACCAATATATTTAAAACCAGTAAGGAAAGGCTAAAGCCGGGCGGTGCCGACTATATAATACCCTACACCACTCTCGTAATATTAAATAACTCTGATATATAAATTTTGTAATTGATGTATAAATTGTTTACATAAATTTACTTTTGGGACATTTTATACTTAAATAATACCCTGTACCACAGTGTGGTGTAGGGTATAAAAACGATTGGATCTAAAGAGCCAAATCGGATGAAACATATATATGGGAGCTATAGCTAATTTTCTCCAAATTCGGCAATGTTGGTTCATGAATCAAGAAACTCTACCATTCTAAATTTCAAAACGATTGGATGTAAAATATAGATTCTATAGAACTAAAGGGCCAAATCGGACGAAACATATATATGGGAGCTATAGCTAAATCTTAACCGATTTTCTTCAAATTTGGTAGTGTTAGTTCATGGATCAAGAAACTCTACCATTCTAAATTTCAAAACGATTGGATGTAAAATACAGCTTCTACAGGACTAAGGAGCAAAATCGGACGAAACATATATATTGGAGCTATAGCTAAATCTTAACCGATTTTCTTCAAAATCGGCAATGTTGGTTCATGGATCAAGAAACTCTACCATTCTAAATTTCAAAACGATCGGATGTAAAATACAGCTTCTATAGGACTAAAGGCCAAATCGGACGAAACATATATATGGGAGCTATAGCTAAATCTTAACCGATTTTCTTCAAATTCGGTAGTGTTGGTTCATGGATCAAGAAACTCTACCATTCTAAATTTCAAAACGATTGGATGTAAAATACAGCTTCTATAGAAGTAAAGGGCCAAATCGGATGAAACATATATATGGGAGCTATAGCTAAATCTTAACCGATTTTCTTCAAATTCGGCAATGTTGGTTCATGGATCAAGAAACTCTACCATTCTAAATTTCAAAACGATTGGATGTAAAATACAGCTTCTATAGGACTAACGGGCCAAATCGGACGAAAGATATATATGGGAGCTATATCTAAATCTGAACCGATTTCAACCAAATTCAATAGCGATCTTAACAGCCGCGAAATACTCTAAACTGCAAAATTTCAGAACGATCGGAGTGAAATTGCGACCTGTAGTCGACGAACAACTTTACATGCACAGACGGACGGACGGACATCGTTAAATCGACTCAGTTAGTGATTCTGAGTCGATCGGTATACTTTAAGGTGGGTCTAGCTGTGTTATTTTCAGGTGTTACAAACATCTGCCGTGAAACAAACTTATAATACCCTGTACCACAGTGTGGTGTAGGGTATAAAAACGATTGGATCTAAAGAGCCAAATCGGATGAAACATATATATGGGAGCTATAGCTAATTTTCTGCAAATTCGGCAATGTTGGTTCATGAATCAAGAAACTTTACCATACTAAATTTCAAAACGATTGGATATAAAATATAGATTCTATAGAACTAAAGGGCCAAATCGGACGAAACATATATATGGAAACGAAACATATATATAGCTAAATTTTAACCGATTTTCTTCAAATTCGGTAGTGTTGGTTCATGGATCAAGAAACTCTACCATTCTAAATTTCAAAACGATTGGATGTAAAATACAGCATTTATAGGACTAAAGGGCCAATTCAGACGAAACATATATATGGGAGCTATAGGTAAATATTAACCGATTTTCTTCAAATTCGGCAGTGTTGGTTCATAGATCAAGAAACTCTACCATTCTAAATTTCAAAATGATTGGATGTAGAATACAGTTTCTACAGGACTAAAGGGCCAAATCGGACGAAACATGTATATGTGAGCTATAGCTAAATCTTAACCGATTTTCTTCAAATTCGGTAGTGTTGGTTCATGGATCAATAAACTCTACCACTCTAAATTTCAAAACGATTGGATGTAAAATACAGCTTCTATAGAAGTAAAGGGCAAAATCGGATGAAACATATATATGGGAGCTATAGCTAAATCTTAACCGATTTTCTTCAAATTCGGCAATGTTGGTTCATGGATCAAGAAACTCCACTATTCTAAATTTCAAAATGATTGGATGTAAAATACAGCTTCTACAGGACTAAAGAGCAAAATCGGACGAAACATATATATTGGAGCTATGGCTAAATCTTAACCGATTTTCTTCAAATTCGGCAATGTTGGTTCATGGATCAAGAAACTCTACCATTCTAAATTTCAAAACGATCTGATGTAAAATATAGCTTCTATAGAACTACATAATGGGCCAAATCGGAAGAAACATATATATGGGAGCTATAGCTAAATCTTAACCGATTTTCTTCAAGTTCGGCAATGTTGGTCCATGGATCAAGAAACTCTACCATTCTAAATTTCAAAACGATTGGATGTAAATTACAGCTTCTATAGGACTAAAGGGCCAAATCGGACGAAAGATATATATGGGAGCTATATCTAAATCTGAACCGATTTCAACAAAATTCAATAGCGATCTTAACAGCCGCGAAATACTCTAAACTGCTAAATTTCAGAACGATCGGAGTGAAATTGCGACCTGTAGTCGACGAACAACTTTACATGGACAGACGGACGGACATCGTTAAATCGACTCAGGTAGTGATTCTGAGTCGATCGGTATACTTTAAGGTGGGTATAGCTGTGTTATTTTCAGGTGTTACAAACATCTGCCGTGAAACAAACTTATAATACCCTGTACCACAGTGTGGTGTAGGGTATAAAAACTATAGGGTTGTCATAACGTCCCCTCAATAAAGCAATAGCGTTTACGCATATGCAACATTATTTTTTTATTGCATTATAAGAATCTACGTAATCGATTCTATAGCTTTTTAAAATTTGGTGGAATTCTACTTCCACAAAGTGGGTCAAAAGTTAAATTGAAAAAATAGTGTATATATGTATGTAGTATAGTACTTTGATCACATTTATTTACAATTAACGCACTTTTAGACTAATGGAGTTTCTTCTGGCGGTAGCCTGATTATTTCACCACATATTAAAATGACAAGAAATTGATTCTTGTCTTCTAAAATATACATAATTATCTTCCAAGAAGTCTAATTTCACAAAAACTTTAAATGTGATTTTCCCGAAATTACAAAAAAATAATGCACTTTTCTTTTATTGAGGGGTCGATAAAATTGTATTGAGAGGCCCTATAGGGAGTTTTTACAGCGAATCTTTTTGCCGAATACATCATCCAAAAAATCCATTGATTCCTAAGACTTTTGACATATCATTCTTTTTGGAGGGAGATTATCAGGGGTAAGGGGATGAGCGGGAGTGTCGGAAGTTTTAGAAGAAATACTTCCTGATCTGTCTCTTGTATGCTCTGAAGCATTCTATGCTAAAATTATGCCTGAATTTACTAATGGTTTCTTTACCCAGCAATCTGTGTCGATAAATACGATATACATTAATAAAAATTCACTGTGTTGTCATTAAAGTGCTTTGTGGGGAACTATCGTGATTTGTCAGATACATCATTAAAAAAATTCATGATTTCTGAGACTTTTTATATATCAATATTTTTTAAGGTGGATTTCCGGTGTTAATGAAGTTAGCGGGGCTGTCGGGTGTTTTGGAAGAAATGATTCTTGAAGTGTCGTCTTTATTTTATTCTTTGCAATGGAGCATATATTCCAAATCCTTATATACTAAAATTGTGTCTGAATTAACTAACCTCTTTGTTTTCCCTGCAAATTTTGTGGCTAAATATCTCGAAAACGCGATGTCACAAAAAACAAGTACAAGCGTTAAGTTCGGCCATGCCGAATCTTTTATACCCTACACCATGGATCGCATATGAAGGGTTGAGGGTACAAATAAACTCATTATACAAAATGTCAGCCCAATTCGTTGAAATTTGAGGTGTTTGTGGCGTTACGAAGTCAAAGAGAGACCTTTTTATGGAGGCTACAGGGTGTCTGATGAAAGCCGCTACAAAAAAAAAATTAATAACTTTTTTTCTATTTAATGCATTTTTTTTTATTTTGCAGATTGATTTTTAGATTTAACAAAAATGGATAACTGAAACAAGAATGGAGTCATTCCCATATAAAATTCAAAAGGCCAACAAACTGAACGCAACAGACTTCCCGATTCGCTAGGAATTTGGCCAGAAGATGCTCCAAATGGTGGATGAGGACGGAAACATTTTGAACTGTCTTTTCATATCTGACGAGGCCCATTTCGATTTAAACGGCAACAAAATTCTCAAATTTGGAGTGCTTCCAACCCACAGATACTCCATGAGACGAAATTGCGTCCACTTCGTGTCAAAGTGGGCGCTACTTCTTCGAAGAAAATGGTCACAAAGTTACTGTTACTGGAGACCGTTACTTGAGCATGTTGAGAGAGTTTTTCAGCAAGATGGTGCAACTCCTTACATAGCCCGACTTGTTATGACAGAATTGCGACGAAAATTTCCCATAAACTGATATCCAGAAACTTCACATTCTGTTGGCCCCCCAGGCCTCCTGACCTTACTGCACCTGACTTTTTCTTGTGGGGGTATTGCAAACAGGAAGTCTACAAAGCAAAACCAACAAACTTGAATGAACTAAAGCAATCCATCCGAGAAACAATTGCGGCTATTCCTGTCTCAATTCTCCAAGCAGTAATGAAGAACTGTTTGGTAAGATGCCGCACATGCATCAACGAGCAGGGACATTTAAATTCCATTCCAGACGAACGGACGGACAGTCGGACGGACGGACGGAGGTGTTACAAACGGAGTGACAACATGAATATACCCCAATCCTATGGTGGCGAGTATAAAAACGGTTAATGCCATTCGATTTAGCGGGTCAAAATTATGTGGCAAGTTCTTTTTACCGTGGATACATATTGGTGCATACACTGTGTTTTGGAAAAGTAATCTAACTTCGTGATATGAAGACACTTAGAATGACGCTATAAGGAACTCCAATGTGCACATACTTTCCGCAGCATTTTCGGCCCTATTTCGCCTATAACTCGTCGAGTGGTGACCATAGCCAATTAATTTCTATTTTTGTTATTTTGTTGCATGCTATTTTGAACATTATTACATATTAGGTGAAGAAAATGTATTTTAAATATACACATACCTTTGCTATTCTTTGTTATTGTATGAATGTTTATTCGTTTAGTATGCCTGGAATAATTGTACATTAATTATGAACTGTATGCGATTTGCACAAATTTTAAAGATATTACCTGAAATAAATGATAAAAAGTGAAATTGTTAATTTATACATATTAACAGTATTCGTTTAAAGGATATTGTCAAAAGAAGTTAACAACTATATATATGGTGTTATGGATAATACGCCTAACGGCCTTTTTCAGGTAGCTCCGTTAGTTATATTTATTGAAAAAGTTAGCTAACAGGCAGTTAGTCTAACGAACATTTTAAACGGCCCGTTAAAAAATTCTTTTTCAGGAAGGTTCCGTTAGATAACTTGAAGTTTATTACTATTGTGAATAAATCCTAAAATATTTTGACATTTCTATATGTTTGGTTTTTAAAATCATGCGCAATATTTGTATTTTAATTTTAAGAAAACGTGTAATTACATTCAATTATATTAGTCATTCAGATGATTTCACTCCTTTGTGTGGAAGGTACCAGCTGGGACAAAGCAATTTCGCACATTTCTCTCGAGATGTATTTTAATGGAGGAGAAAATAAATGTTTCGTATGCTATGAAACAAAAGTATAACACATCGAGGGAATGGCCTAGTTACATATACCAATGTATGTCCCTAGGTGTTACCACGGACTCAGGAGCCCCTCATCGAAACCAACCAGTAGGATAGACAAAGCTATCAATAGCACGAACACATAAAGATATGTACGACTTCCAGTAAATCCAGTGGTCGTCTAGTTAATGCCCGACAGTAACAAAGCAAGTGCTCACTGCTCTCCACTTCTTCCTCATCACCACAGCTCCTGCAGAAGTCATCTAGCGTGTTCGCCGATGAGACTGTGTCCCGCAGAACGGACACCATTGTAGACAGTATTTTCCTCTGCCGTGCGGGATATACTTTGAACTTCTTAGGTCATATCTTGTCTTGACTGTCTAATCGCCTCCTCCGAAATCCAAAGCTGGCATGTAGGCAGTGGCACCCCAATATATGCAAATTCTACGAGAATTTGTAATGTCGTCCCCTTCATCAGCTTTGCAGTTCCCCGGATATCCCTATGCCCAAGCAACCATAAGAGGTGTATGCTAAACTGCTCAGCCATCTCGTTAAGCGATCTGCGACATTCGGAGGCTGGTTGTGTATTGGGAATGACTTATGTCTAGGCGGAAATACATTTGATACATTTTAAGTTAGTTAAGCAGTGCCCTCCTTCCGTCTGTCTTTCTGGGTGATGCGCACGTTAATCGTGGAAAGGAGTAACAGATTGACTTCAAATTTGATATGTGTCTAAAGCCCCCCATACACGAGTACTGCCGCAGGAACGGCAATATGTGTGTATTGGTGAATTTGACACAACATGAGAATGTATTGGTTGCAGTATGAAAATCAAAATACTTTTGATTTTCAAAATGAACACATATCAATCAGATGAATTTTGTTCATCAATTAATGCCAGATTATTGGAAATTTTATTATAAGTATGTAAACAACGAAAATTTAAAATAGTTTTGTGTGAAAAGTGAAAAAAATGGATAAATTACATTTTGATTGATATGTGTGTATCGAAAATGTCAATCACACACGTACACAAGGAGTTCATCGGCATGAACTGCGGCAGTACTCGTGTATGGGCGCCTTAATACCACAATTTATTTACCTCAGTTCAAAGACACACCCTTTTGGTACCTAACACACAAGGTCGCCAAATCATACCAAAAAATTAATATCTCGTAACTTTAACAGTGCACAGTGTCTTAGAAGTATCCACTGTTCAGCGAAAAGTACTCGAATTTGTCGAGGCCCTTTCCCGGTACGCCCACACAAAGACATATTCATTCGGAAGCAATTTCCCCATGACTTTTCCTTTTTAGGCACCTTTACAATGGCTATTGACCTTTCTGGCTCCCACAAAGTACCATAATCTACATTACGCTACTCACACAGAGAGAGTATACATAGTCGTTTTAGCCAACAGAAATTTTCAATGACCTTTTTTCAAATATTTTCATTTATTTTTTGACAATTCATATTTTACCCCAGTTAAAACACATAACTGGTGAAAATATTTCAGTTAAATTAAACGACTTTTTTTCAGTTAAAACTGTCAGGTTAATTTTAACGGAGCTCATTGAATGCCATTTTTTCTTATGGGGTCGTTAAAGTACCAGTTAACATTTAACGGAGCTATCTGAAAACGGCCGTAAGATAGAAATTATATATTTTGAGATTTCAGCTAAGATGATTAATTGCTATCGATATACTTGTATATATAGCAATACATGGGTATAAGAACACCAGGTTTTCCTAAATTTTAAGGCGGAATTCGGAAAAAGGGAAAATATGCCGTTTTTTACCCAGGCAACCGATTGTGACAAAATTTCGCATGGTTCTGGAAGTTTATAATTTTATTCTTAAATACAGCCCTTGCATACATAGGGTATACAAAATGTTTAAATACGTGTAACTTTTGTGTTTCTCGAGAAGTATTTTTTAATTCTACCAGCCGAGGTAAACAAAATAACTGTTTAAACATTTGTTTGTAACACCCAAAAGGAGAAGAAATAGACCCATTGTTTATTATACCGAACGACTTAGAATCACTTTTTGAGTTGATTTAGCTATGTCCGTCTGTCTGTCTGTCCGTCTGTCTGTGCATGTATTCTTGTAATCAAAGTACAGGTCGCAATTATTGTCCGATCTCGACGAAACTTTACACATATATTTTATTTGGCCCAAGGACGATCCCTATTGAATTTGGTTAAAATCGGTTCAGACTTAGATATAGCCCCCATATATATGTTACCCCAGATTTGACATGTAAGCGCTGTAAAAACTTTATTTTATATCCGATCAGTCTGAAATTCGGCAGAAAGAGGTTTCTTATTATATGAATGAACACTGTTAAATTTGAAAGAAATCGGTTTAGATTTAGATATAGCTACCATATATACGTTACCCCCGATTTGACATGTAAACGCTGTAAAATCTGTATTTTATATCCGATCAGTATGAAATTCAGCAGAAAGAGGTCTCTTATTATATGAATGAACACTGTTAAATTTGGAAGAAATCGGTTCAGATTTAGATATAGCCCCCATATATACGTTACCCCCGATTTGACATGTAAGCGCTGTAAAAATGTTATTTTATATCCGATCAGTGCGAAATTCGGCAAAGAGAGGTTTCTTATTACATGAAGGAATACTGCTAAATTCGGAGAAAATCGGTTCAGATTTAGATATAGCACCTATATATATGTTACCCCCGATTTGACATGTAAGCGCTGTAAAAACTGTATTTTATATCCTATCAGTGCGAAATTCGGCAGAAAGAGGTTTCTTATTACATGAAGGAATACTGCCAAATTCGGAGAAAATCGGTTCAGATTTCGATATAGCTCCCATATATATGTTACCCCCGATTTGACATGTAAGCGCTGTAGAGACTGTATTTTATATCCGATCAGTACGAAATTCGACAGAAGGAGGTATTTTTCCATGAATGAGTATTCAGGGAAGATCGGTTCAGATTTATATTAAAGCTCCATATACAGGGTGACTGATATGTATTGCAACCAACTTCAGGTTGCTATCATTTCTAAACCGCTTGTCTGATAGCTGTCAGATTTATTTCAGTGACAGTTCATTTTATTGTTTACAAGGTTACAAAAGCATTTTGATCTATTGCATTCAGAAAAAAAGTTATTCGTGATGGAATTCAAGCGTGATAGTGTGATTGCTTTATATTTGGGTGGAAAAACACAAGTGGCTATCGTTAGAGCCCTCCAACATTTAAATGTGAATAAATCTTTTGTTTCTCGTACCATTGCTCGTTACCGTGATACTGGCAGTGTGTCATCGCGTCCAAAAAGTGGACGAAAAAAACGGTAACAACACCAGAAATGATCCGAAAAGTAAAGGCCAGATTTGATCGAAATCCACGCCGCAGTGGTAGAAAAATTGCGCGTGAGCTGAACATATCGCGAGAACGGATACAACACATATTAAAAAATGAGCTTGGACTAAAGCCATTGAAGTTCCAAAAAGTGCAAGAGCTCACCGATGCACAAAAAGAGCCAAGGAGTTGCTTCGCTTGCCAGTTACCGAATTTGGTTTTCTCCGATGAGAAGCCATTCCAAATTGAGCAGTTTGTGAACAAACAAAATGATCTGGTTTACTTGCCAAAGAGGTCAGCTGAAAATGTACATCTTCGATTGACCACCAGAACTCAAGCGCCGCCGATGGTAATGGTGTGGGCCGCCGTAACGGCCGATGGTCGCTCCCCGCTCGTATTCATCGACCATGGGGTCAAAATAAATGCCGAATATTATCGGGAAAATGTCCTAAAGACAGTATTGAAGCCCTGGGCAGACAAACATTTCGGCCGCAGACCATGTACATTCCAACAGGACTCAGCACCATCGCACTCAGCACGCGTCAACCAAGAATGGCTTAAAAAGGAGGTTCCTCGCTTCATTTCTACCGCACAATGGCCACCAAGATCTTCGGATCTCAATCCGTTGGACTTTTGCGCCTGGGGCATTTTAGAGAGTAAGGTTCGCACTAAAAAATACCAAAGTATCGATCATCTCAAGACGGCGCTTCGCCGGGAATGGACAAAATACCGCAGAGACACTTTCGTGCAGCGTGTGATGGCTTTGTCGACCGTTTGAAGGCCATAATTCGTGCCAAAGGTGGCCAATTCGAACAAATCTAAACTGTTTCTAAAATTGTATGTTATTTCCGACATTTTTTGCTTTTGAACAAAATTTTTAAAAAAAATTAAAAAAATATAGCGCTTTACTTTGTTGTATTACATATCAGCCAACCTGTATATGTTCCTCCTGATTTGGTATCAAACCGCTATAGAAGTTGTATTTTACTTCCGATCATTACAATTTTCCAGAAAGATGTTTCTCAATTTAGGAACGAATATTGCTTAATTTAGTGATTATCGTTTCTGAATTAGATACTATGTGTCTACCCATGTACCAATTATTCCAAATTATTATAGCAATGACCCCTATCGCATTGTTAGGGAGGTGTAGGGTATTATATAGTCGGCCCCGCCCGACTTTCTGCCTTTCCTTACTGGTTTTGTAATATTACAGCAGAATATATTGGTTTACACGAGTGCAATTTTCTTACTTATTTGAACATTACTACTGTACGGGGTCCCAGATCAATTTTTGAGGCGTAACGAATAGGTGACAAAATGAATACACCTCCTTATCCAATGATGGGAAGTATACAGATCGTTACAGAAAATATTTAGCGAAAAATCACCATGAGCTTTCTTTTAAATAAAACTACTTATTACAATTGTTATTGCTTCTGAAAAGAGAAGTTTCAGCAATATTTTTGGTGTGTTACAAACGCTCTGCAACAACCACCCCTTATAGAGTAGATGCTGCTTAACATGTATTCGTAGTTGTGATTCACTGTTACCACTTTAAGTTTTTCACATTTTTTGCCTTAGCACTTGCTAATACAATGCATTTTTTGTTTTCCATTTTGTTGTTGTCAAACTGCAGTTTATGGTTGAAAGTGTGAGCATAACCGTGGGAATTTGCACAACTTTGTCTTACATTTCACAACTTTATGACACATAGCTAGAATTTTGGTGTAAAAGAATTGAAAAACAACCAAATTGTGTTTATGCTTTTCAGTATACTTTTTATACCCTACACCACACTGTGGTACAGGGTATTATAAGTTTGTTTCACGGCAGATGTTTGTAACACCTGAAAATAACACAGCTAGACCCACCTTAAAGTATACCGATCGACTCAGAATCACTAGCTGAGTCCATTTAACGATGTCTGTCCGTCTGTCCATGTAAAGTTGTTCGTCGACTACAGGTCGCAATTTCACTCCGATCGTTCTGAAATTTTGCAGTTTAGAGTATTTCGCGGCTGTTAAGATCGCTATTGAATTTGGTTGAAATCGGTTCAGATTTAGATATAGCTCCCATATATATCTTTCGTCCGATTTGGCCCTTTAGAAGCTGTATTTTACATCCAATCGTTTTGCAATTTAGAATGGTAGAGTTTCTTGATCCATGAACCAACATTGCCGAATTTGAAGAAAATCGGTTAAGATTTAGCTATAGCTCCCATATATATGTTTCGTCCGATTTGGCCCTTTAGTCCTATAGAAGCTGTATTTTACATCCGATCGTCTTGAAATTTAGAATGGTAGAGTTTCTTGATCCATGAACCAACATTGCCGAATTTGAAGAAAATCGGTTAAGATTTAGCTATAGCTCCCATATATATGTTTCGTCCGATTTTGCTCTTTAGATCCAATCGTTTTTATACCCTACACCACACTGTGGTACAGGGTATTATTTAAGTATAAAATGTCCCAAAAGTAAATTTATGTAAACAATTTATACATGAATTACAAAATTTATATATCAGAGTTATTCAATTTTACGAGAGTGGTGTAGGGTATTATATAGTCGGCACCGCCCGACTTTAGCCTTTCCTTACTGGTTTTTCTTTCACATTTGTTTAACAAAATGTTACATTAAGTAGAAGGACTGTGTTTTTAGAAGTACAAGTTTTACAGATTTTCACTAAGTGTCTTTTATAACATTTATAGCAGTAGAAGTTCTGTATTTCAAAAGTAGGACATATGTTAAAAAAATAATGTATGGGGTTTGTAACTCAATTGGAGCATTATATCTCATTATAGAAGTAAAATTCCCTTGAAACTTTATAAAGCATTTTATATCAGATGAGATGTACTGTGGGGATTTGTAATTTAATTTCAGCATTATATCTCTTTAATTCTCATGGAAAGTTATAATACATTTTATATCAGATGAGATGTATCCCTCCATCCGTCGGTCTGCATTATTGTTATACTGGGTTTTCCAATAGGTATGATATGATTTTGAAGTGACGTTTCGGCCATTTGTAATATGTCATGATCTGTCATTTGTTTTTCATTGTATTTCATCATGAAGAGATATACGCAAGAACAACGTTTACAAATTATTCAGTTTTAACTTGAAAACGATAACGATTTTTTAAGAAAATCTTCTTCTTCGACGATGCTCACTTTCATCTGAGTGGTGCGGTAAATAAACAAATCTGTCAATTCTGGTGCGAATAAAATCCACAAATTATTCATGAGAAACCATTACATTCACCTAAATTGACAGTTTGGTGTGGTTCTTTGGTCAGGTGGAATCATCGGGCCGTACTTCTTTCGATAACACCGCTACTGTCAATGGAGAGCGGTATAGATCGATGATAAACAACTTTTTATGGCCGAAATTGGAAGAAGTTGATCTTGACAACATTTGGTTCCAACAAGACGGGGCTACGTGCCACACAGCAAATGAAAGAATTGCATTGTTGCAAGAAGAGTTTGGAGATTCGATTATTTCAAGAAATTGTGATATTGAATGGCCTCCAAGAAGTTGTGATTTAACACCATTAGACTAATTCTTGTGGGGTTATTTGAAGTCATTGGCCTTTCGAAGTAAACCAGACTCCCTTCAAGCTTTACAAGTCAATATTGAACGTGCCATTCATGACATACGACTTGATTTAGTGGAAAAAGTGCTCGAAAATTGTGTTCATCGAAATCATTCCTGCAGAAGAAGTAGTGGAGGCCATTTGAATGACGTTTTATTTAGAACTTAATTGTATCGATTGCACTTCACATTAAATAAAAAACTTTTTCCTTAACAATAAGTGTTTTTTTTCAAAGAAGTCATATCACTCTTATTGGAAAACCCTGCACAATATTTCAGTATCGAAATCTGGATAACCATTGCATCAATTGCCTTCAAGTTTAGAGTTTTTGATAACATTCTAAAAAAGTGATCAGTGCTTCCATACGACTTGAGACTACCGGTAGATGTTTCACCGACATTATTATACTTCAGTTATTTTAATAATTTGAAGGTAGTATTTAATAAATATAAGAAACAAATGCTGGAATTAATTGAAGCTATTAGCTGCGGATAGATAGAAGTGGAAGCCATTTGTAATGTCCCTATGATTCTTATAGAATCCAAGGGAAATAATAATAAATATATATTTCTATGTAGCTAAATGACCAGTTTCGAAATATATGTATTAGAAATACATAAGCGAAAATTTTCAAACGACTTGAAAAGGAAGAATGTAAAATTCACCAAAATGTCTAAAATTTAAAATTTAACACAATTCGGAAATTGTCCTAGGATTTCTGTCTATTTTTCAATTTTTCCTATTCTCGCACGATGTTTATGATCCGGATGAAATATGGTTACACTATAATGTGAAAACAGAATCGACACAAAATATTACAACTACACCCCGTTAGCGACACATGCACAGGTGGATGACTTCGAACATATACATATACCTACACACCTGTGTATATGTGTATGGGCATTAAGGTGGCTCTTGAGAAGGCTATTTTCTTTATTTGCGATCTGCGCTAAACTACCTTTTAGAAAGTATATTTTTCAAATGTGGAAATCCTTACAAAAATTATACAGAATAACTTTGAACAAATTTAATTTTGTTGTTGTCAAATAGTTTTCAAAATGTCAAATAGATTCCTCTTAAATAAAAATATGTCAGAGAAGAATAAGGAAAAAAATTGCGAAATTTTATTTTGTTTTGAAAATATGTTTGACAGCAAAATGTAAATATAATATTTCTTGTGTAAATGTATATATGAGGGATTCTCTGGGAATGGATCGATCATATACCAAATGTTTGTATCCGCCTAACAAGATATCAGATAGACCCATTGTTTATTATACCGATCGGCACAGTATCACTTTTTGAGTCGATTTAGTCATGTCCGTCTGTCCTTGTATTCTAGTGAAGAAAGTGCAGGTTGCATATAAAGAGTGGTTAGATTTTAAGGGCCGATATTGAATGTGAACCACACCTACACGTCAAGTTTTTTTCAGCATTTCATTTGACATTTCAACATTCTCATCTGAAAAAGATCAAATTTTTTAAGTGTGACAGAATGAACTACCCACCTGGAGATATATACGAATATTTAAAAAAATTGTAAAAAATGCATATTAACAAGAATCATACGCACCTATGGTCATACATTGAACCATGAGTGCGCATAATTTATAGAAATGCTCGAAATTATTCATACGCTCCGGATGATCTTAGTAATAACGATATATGCATTTTTCATTTCACGTGATGTTGTTTCTTTTGCATATACACAATTAGCAATTTAAAAAGTCTTTAACTATGTATATTTCTATTTAGAAAATTCTGTAAACTTTTGCCACATTTATTTTCAATTAATGCATTGAGTTTCTTTGCCTGATGGTATTTTGTTACATTCCACAGTGGTTCCGCCCATACGACAAAAATAGAACAATGTATGTCAGTATTTTGCAGTAATGACAATGTAAATAGTCGCTAATCCCATCAAACTACTGTGTTCCAAAGTTTTTGTGATATCTAACGGTACTTCTTCAATAAAGGCAATAGAAGTTTTCATTGAAGTACATAAATATTCAGCTGAAAGAAAGCGAAAAAGGTGAAATGTTAGCAGTAAAAATTACAAACAACAAGAGTGCAAAAATAAATGTGTGTATAATGGAGATTGAAGGGAATGGTATTAACATTATTTTAAAGCTGTAATACTTTCAAAAACTAATGTGTTGTGTTTAATTTGTATAATTATACCCTACACCTGAAAATAACACAGCTAGAAAGTATACCGATCGACTCCGAATCACTAGCTGAGTCGATGTTGCCAATATCCTCCTTTTCAATTTTTGTGAACAAAAATTGGTTCAACATGGCCCGATAACGATCGCCATTGACTGTAACGGCCACTCCTTGCTCATTTTCGAAGAAAAATAGCCCAATTATGCCTCTGCCAAAATCCACACCAAACAGTGACTCGTTTTGGGTGTATCGGCTTTTCAACGTATGCGTGCGGGTTTTCTGTGCCCCAAATGCGACAATTTTGCTTGTTTACATAACTGCCAAGATCAAAATGAGCTTCATCTGAAAAGATGATTTTTTGGCAAAATTGTTCAAGCGTATACACAACCATATTCGTTCAGCGGAAGGATAAAACTAATTATCTGTCAAATCAGACATGAGTTAAGTGTTACCATTCACGAAATAAGCACGTGTTGAAAAAAAAACGTTAGATGGCGGACCCTTTATATTTTTCGTCCGATCTGGCCCTTTAGTCCTATAGAGGCTTTTACATCCAATCGTTTTGAAATTTAGAATGGTAGAGTTTCTTGATCCATGAACCAACACTACCGAATTTGAAGAAAATCGGTTAAGATTTAGCTATAGCTCCCATATATATGTTTCGTCCGATTTGGCCCTTTAGTTCTATAGAAGCTGTATTTTACATCCATTCGTTTTGAAATTTAGAATGGTAGAGTTTCTTGATGCATGAACCAACACTACCGAATTTGACGAAAATCGGTTTAGATTTAGCTATATCTCCCATATATATGTTCCGACCGATTTGGCCCTTTAGTTCTATATAAGCTGTATTTTACATCCAATCATTTTGAAATTTAGAATGGTGGAGTTTCTTGATCCATGAACCAACACCACTGAATTGCAAGAAAGTCGGTTAAGATTTAGCCATAGCTCCCATATATATGTTTCGTCCGATTTTGCTCTTTAGTCCTGTAGAAGCTGTATTTTACATCCACTCATTTTGAAATTTAGAATGGTAGAGTTTCTTGATCCATGAACCAACACTACTGAATTTGAAGAAAATCGGTTAAGATTTAGCTATAGCTCCCATATATATGTTTCGTCCGATTTGGCCCTTTAGTTCTATAGAAGCTATATTTTACATCCAATCGTTTTGAAATTTAGAATGGTAGAGTTTCTTGATCCATGAACCAACATTGCCGAATTTGAAGAAAATCGGGTAAGATTTAGGTATAGCTCCCATATATATGTTTCATCCATTTTGGCTCTTTAGTCCTGTAGAAGCTGTATTTTACATCCAATCATTTTGAAATTTAGAATGGTAGAGGGTCTTGATCCATTAACCAACACTACCGAATTTGATTTGGCTCTTTAGATCCAATCGTTTTTATACCCTACACCACACTGTGGTACAGGGTATTATTTAAGTATAAAATGTCCCAAAAGTAAATTTATGTAAACAATTTATACATGAATTACAAAATTTATATATTAGAGTTATTCAATATTACGAGAGTGGTGTAGGGTATTATATAATCGGCCCCGCCCGACTTTAGCCTTTCCTTACTGGTTTTTGTATGATTTTGTCAATCATTGTTAGATTTACGTGGAGTTTTAGTAGCTATTCCCCTCGATTCCCTCAATCAAATAAATATGCAAATATAGGTAAAAGTCTCAAGATTACAAATATTTTTATTTCAACTGCCAATATTTTCCTCACTTTGATTTTCCATATATTTATTTTCAATTTCAATTTTGTTGGTATAGGTGCCAAATGTGAATGCGTATTTTCACGCTTGTATACATATTTTCGAAATCTGTTGTCCCAAAAATTCTGAATATGTGCCTCAAATTCAAGATGTGTTCGAAAAAGTTCTATCAAATGTTGAAGTAGTACACGGGGGAAAGCGCGATTTGCGCCGCCCACTTTTTGGAAAATTTTTTTTTCCAAAACCATCTCAGACAAAATAGCTTTCAAACAAAAGAAAAAATTTTTAAATCGGTCCAGTGGTTTAAGTGTCTATAAAACACATACATACATACAAACATTTTTCCATTTTTATATATATAGATGTTTACACACAAACAAAGTTCTTGTTTAAGAAGTTTTCCAATAATATTTTATTTAAATAGATTTTATTAAAAGTTTTTATTTAAAAAGATTTCGAATTTTAGTTGACATTTTTCTAGATTTCGTGTTATATTTAACAGTTAAAAATGTCATAAGCTTTTGGATTTACAGCGCTAATCTTAATTTATAAATTTTCCAATTCAATTTTTTCCAATTTAAATTTTTGTCTAATTTTACAAACATATAAATTTTAAAAAAAAAATGCACACTTAACTTCTGAAAAACAGAAAAAATGCCTTAAAATTAAGGCATTGATACATTGCCAAAATTTTTAAAAACAAATTAATCTTTGTTTCGGAAGTATTTGTTCCGAATAAAAATATATTTGGATGAAAACGTACTCTTGTTTAGAACAACACCCTCCCAAACATATAATATATTTGTGTGTGTCAAATACTATGTATTTGGAGTGTTCCCTAAATATATGTATGTTTCCAGCTGAATCTGTTTGGGACAATATACTACAGAAGCAAATTTGCAGATGGAGAAGATTTGTTTTCGGAGCGGTTAAAATTAATTAATTAATTATTTGTAAGTAAATTGTGGTCTTTTGGAGACATTATTTCATTCTTCGAAAGAAAGAGTTGCTGTGCAAAAATCAAATGCTACTAAAAAATGCGGGCGTCCTAAAGTGTATTTTGCAAAATGCACTGCAGGTTCACAACCAGATCAAAATATATTGGAAGTAAATAGTACAGAAAGTCTTGCGCTCTTTTAACACTAATTTAATATATCGATGGCTTAATATGAATTATGTATTCATTTAGTATCATGCTACCTTCGACCAAAAATGAAAACTTTGGCCACTGTAAAAAAAACTTAGACCAGCTGGACCATAAGTTTATTCTAGAAAAATTATCGCTATTCTGTTCCAAAAATGCTGTTGGACAGTTTTATTTTTATTTTGTTTACTAACAACTAAATAGAAGTCAAAATTATATACGTTTATTTCATGGGGAAATATACGCAAAGTGGGCGTTACCATTATATAACCACGCCTATTTCTGTAAAATACAATTTATTATTTCATTTCTTTTACTATTTTTGTCGCTCTCTCCCGTACAAATGGATCCACTGTGCATTCTTGACAAAGAACAATCTTTAGGGAATTTTCTAATATTTTTTGGTTGCAATAATGATACTCGTATATCTACTATATTAAAAGCCGGGATCCAAATTCCGTTTGCTGTTTAACTTGCAACGCCTATCCACATATAAAAATTGTTAAGGTTCCGACCACCAACTACCCTAAGGTTTTTGGTGTCACATTTGATAGCCTCTTCAGGTCCAACGCGCATGCCACAGCTATCTGCAATAAAATGAGAAGTGAGAACAAGGTCCTCAAGTCGCGAGCCGGCAGCGTTTGGGGAACAGATAAAGAAATCTTGAAGACCTCTTACAAATCGATAGGTCGTTCTGTAATAAACTATGCAGCACCAATGTGATCACCGAATGTGAGCGAGACGCAGTGAAAGAATATACAGACCTGGCCGCCCTGAGAACTGCGACATGTTGCCTCTTCATGTCTTCTGTGGACCACCTGAGACGAAGACCATAACAGTGCGACGACACCATTTTTTGCTGTCGAAGCAGTATCTGCTTGGTTGCTACCGTCCCAACCATCCCAACCAGCATATTGTGGACTGATTTCCACCACCCAGGCAGATCAGGAAAGACCTTCAAAAAAATTTAAGCATTTATAATTTATATTGTACCGATGTGCCCAAATAAAACATGGGCACATCGGTCCATGTTTTGATATAGCCCTCATATTAAGGTTCCCACAGATGGTACTTCTTGACGCTCTGGAGAATACATTTTCCAATTAATCTGGCTGAAATGTAAGCATTTATTCTTTATATTGCACATAATCATCACTAGTAGAAAACAAATAGCTCCCTAATATATATACCTTCCGATCAGATTTCTTGGCGGTCTGGGTGACGCATTTTATATATGAAGGTCGCAGACGAATTTGACTTCCTGGTGGTAGAAATTTTCTTTTTGAACCTGCAATTCATATAAAAATGTATAAAAATAAATAAATATTATGGGTCATGTTTGATATAGCCCCGATATAAATGTCACTTACGATTTAATTTCTTGACGCTCTAGGGGATGCATTTTATATTGGCGGTAGAAATGTGCTCTATTTAACCTGCAACAATTCATATTAATAAATAAATAAATATTTATTGAATTAGTTAGCAAGCGCTGGTGGAGGGTATTGTAAAGTCGGCCCCGCCCGACTTTATACTTTCCTTAAATTTTTGTTAACTGATTAAATAGCTTATATGAATACCAAATGACTTGATGTCAGCAGTTTGGAAAAAAAAATTCGTTCGTGAAAAGTGGCAACCTTCCAAAACATATGGATTAATGGATTAACTTTCAAGCCGCCATGTTGTTTAGTTTTTTTTTCGATCACCCAAAATAAAACGATATCATTAAATTAGTAAACATGGAAAAGATTGGTCACCGATATGTTATACAATACTTTCATTTGAAAGGTCTCTGTCCTAGCAATAGTAAAACCGAGCTAGATTCAACTTTGGGACAGTCTGCTCCTTCGTTTACAACTACAAAAGACGTAGTGGTCGACCAATTGAAGTGTCCACGCCAAAAATGGTTAAAACATCCACAAAATGGTATTTCATGACCGTCGGTTGAAAGTTCGTCATCTAGCTGAAGTCATACGAATTTAAAAAGAGCTAACCATCGCGTATTGACGGGCAAATTTATGATGAGAAAGCTGTGCGCAAGATGGGTGCTGCGTTTTCTCACAATCAAGACAATGTACCAGTTCACACATCCACTATTGCGATGACCAAAATCAATGAATTAAAGTTCGAATTGCATCAGCACTCACCCTATTCTCCAGATTTAAAATACTCAGCCTCTTTCCAAACTTGAAAAAATGGCTCGGCCGAAAAATATTTACCTGCAATGAATAGGTGGAGGTCGCGGTTAATAGCTATATTCAGGGGTTAGACAGCTCTTACTACAAACAGGGTATCGAAGCAATTGAAAATCGCTAGAAAAATTGTATCGAGCTAAAAGTAGATTATGTTGAGAAAGAAGGAAAACATTTCCCAACTTTGTCGTGTTTTATTTGTTAGGTTGGCTAATTTTGGGATCGCCCACGTAGGAAAGAGTGTCCGATGGTGCGTTTCGTGTTACACGACGGAGAAGTTTGGGGTAGATTATAAAAGACTTTGAAAATACGAAATTTGTTTTGAGGGTAGCCCTTAGGGCGTAGACTCAGGATAACACGGGATTCGAACATTTATGCACATAATTGGTCAAAAATGGATAAATAGGCGCCACCACCAAATTCAAATGGCATCAGCTGAAATAGAGAAATTTACTGTGTCAGTGCCAGATTTTGGAATTTCGAACTACTAAGCGCACAGTGGGATAAAAAGGAATAAATATGGTACAATTGCCTAATTCAAATGGCAAAAGCTGAAATCATGATATTTAGTGGAAGGGTAGTCCTTGGGACGTAACCATTGCACAACAACAACCAACGCCAATTTCGAACGGTTAGAGTTGGAATAGCGAAATTTGATGGGAGTGATATCCATAGGAAATGGGATCGGGATTGGAATCGATATTCCGAAATTTTTTGTGGAACAGTGGGGTATATATAGTACAAGTTTGCTCTGCAACTTAAATTAAAGATAAGAAGTGTTTTTTTTTAAATCCACACTTTTAGGAGAAAAGTGGAGCTAAAAGGGCAGAATATGGTCACAGTATAGGAGTGTAGCTCTTGTGGAGCATAAATTTGACATAGGCAGTGTTATTTCCAAAATCATATTATATATTTTAAAATAAATATTAAATACATATATGAAGCATTATTTGTCAGGAAGCCAGCTTTTTTTGGTAATGTTTTCAGACTTTAATGAAATTTGGTGTACATATGGGCATATGCCTAAATAGTATTAATCTAAAATATGACTGCATTCTGGTTACCACAACTGCAGTTGTATGCACTTTAATTTTGTCGATTTTAATAAATATGCTCCTATTCTTCGCCTTTTATGTCAGATTTGGTGAGCGACATGCAATTCGTAATACATGTTTCCTAAAGCTTTTTTTATGGGCTTTTCAATGTTGGTAATCATTTTTTGCAGAAAGATTAATTTGACATTGAAATTCAAGGTCAAAGTATTAATTGGCTAATATCAAAAAAGCGTGGTCAAGCGATTTTACTCAAATTTTTTCAGAAGAATGCTATTTTAGCGTGCTAATGATGGACAACATTTTGGAAAGGTATTTTTCCTAGTTTCCGAGATATTTAAATTTTAATAGAACCACCTTGAATGTGTTCTATAATAAAACGAGGAGAGTGATCGTTTATTACATTTCGTTTGACATTTGACGTTGTTTGACATACCGAAATTAAATAAATTTTCAGTACCTGGTTTGTTCGTCCAGTACGTGTAAGAATTGTGCAACAATGGCACAACGATCTGTGAAAAGAAAGGTTGAAATATTCAACAGTTTTAAATGTTTTAAGCCGTTTCCCAGAAAATCACACGATGTGAGTTTGCATAAACTTCCACCCAAATTCCGCTCCATCTTCCCAAATATTTCTGAAAACGCTAAGATTTGCTTTGGGTGCAGAATGCAACAATATAAAGGAAACTTCGATCCTTGTGATAGATTTGATCGACAGAAAAAGAAGGGTTCAAGTGACATCAACAATAACGACGAAAGAAAAAATATGTCAATTAAATGTCCTTCGGTAAGTTCAGACGACGAAAGTTGCAGCAGCACCGAGTGCAACAACCGTTACCACAAAGCTGGCGTTGAAGTAATTGAACAACTAAAAGATAAATTCAGAAATTCTCAAAATTTCAACGAGAAAGTTACGATACTTACTCTTGCGCCAAAAGCATGGGGTCGTATACAACTCAAAAGAGAATTCGGAGCTACTGACAGTCAAGCTAAACAAGCCATTAAATTGGCATCCGAAAAAGGTATCCTTTCGCCTCCCGATAAGATAAGAGGTAAAACCCTCAGTTCAGACGTTGAATCTGCAGTCCTAAATTTTTATGAACGAGATGACATAAGCCGACTGATGCCCGGTATTCAAGATTATGTCTCAGTCAAGCAGATGAATGGAGTGCGAAATCATGTTCAAAAAAGACTTATACTTTGTAATTTAAACGAGTTGTACACACAGTTTAAAGAAGAAAATATGAATATGAAACTCGGGTTCTCAAAATTTGCACAACTTAGACCTAAACACTGTGTCTTAACAGGCAGTTGTCGAACTCATACCGTGTGTACATGTTTACATCATGAAAATATAAAACTAATGATTCTCGGTGCAAATATTAAGAAGATAACTAATTCTGAAAGATTATCATTATAAAATTACAAAGATTGCATAAATGCGACTATGTGCAAAGAACCAAAAGTAGAATGTCATGAAAGAAGGTGTAACACTTGTCCAGATATGACGAAAACGAAGGAATATTTAATAAATATTTTTGATAAAAATTGCGTATCGGAAGTGAAATTCGATTTATGGCAACAAACAAACAGGTGCACGCTGGAAACTCTTGTTTACGAGTTGATTCTTTTGTTACCGATTTTTGTGAAAGATTGGAGAAATTAAAAGTCCATTATTTCATTTCAAGACAACAAACAAATTTTTTTAATAAATTGAAAGAAGAATTATCAGAGGGAGAATTTATCATAACGTTCGATTTTGCTGAAAACTATGCTTTTATAAAACAAAATTCAGTACAATCATTCCACTGGAATAACAATCAGGCGACAGTGTTTACGATTGTTATGTACTATCGGGAAGATGAAAAGGTAAATCATAAGAGCATGGTCGTAATATCTGATGACTTGAGGCACAATACTGTTGCTGTTTATGCCTATCAAAATATTATAATACAATATATTAAAGATACATTCAAAGATATCAGAAAAATATATTACTTCACTGATGGCGCATCGCAGCATTTTAAAAACAGGAACAATTTTTGTAATTTGGCAGCACATAAAAATGAATTTGATATAGAAGCTGAATGGCATTTCCATGCCACTGCTCACGGAAAAGGTGCCTGCGATGGTGTAGGAGGTAATTTAAAAAGACTAGCCACCCGCTACAGCCTGCAAGGTCCCCTTAGCCAGCATATCCTAAACGCAAAATATTTATTTATTCAATTGGGCCGCAAAGAATATGAAAGAAACTCAAAAATTTTATAGTTCAAAGGAAGAACATGATGCCAGAGAAGCATTTCTCAAACCAAGATTTGAAAATGCAGTGCAAATAAAATGAACATATACCAACTTCAGACAATAAACATTTAGTAAAAACATATTCTAGTTCTGACGACTTTAAAGTTTTCCATGTTCCGTAAACACAAACATATGCATATTATTTAAACCAATACTTTTAAAAATGTGTCTTGAATTACTAAAAACATAATAAATACAACGTAATTGTAATAATTCCACATCTTCATTGCTATATCTAAATAGGTTTCGTGGTTGGCTAAAAACAAAATTGCAAATGTGTTGCATGCATATATGCGTAGCAGACGTTGTAATCGATCACTCTCCTCGTTTTATTATAGAACACATTCAAGGTGGTTCTATTAAAATTTAAATATCTCGGAAACTAGGAAAAATACCTTTCCAAAATTTTGTCCATCATTAGCACGCTAAAATAGCATTCTTCTGAAAAAATTTGAGTAAAATCGCTTGACCACTCTTTTTTGATATTAGCCAATTAATACTTTGACCTTGAATTTCAATGTCAAATTAATCTTTCTGCAAAAAATGATTACCAACATTGAAAAGCCCATAAAAAAAAAGCTTTAGGAAACGTGTATTATGAATTGCAAGTCGCTCACCAAATCTGACATAAAAGGCGAAGAATAGGAGCATATTTATTAAAATCGACAAAATTAAAGTGCATACAACTGCAGTTGTGGTAATCAGAATGCAGTCATATTTTAGATTAATACTATTTAGGCATACGCCCACATGTCCACCAAATTTCATTCAAATCGGAAAACATTACCAAAAAAAGCTGGCTTCCTGAAAAATAATGCTTCATATGTAGGTGGGTTTTTTCAAAATGCATACTTTTGAGGACGCCGCGGGACAAAAGGGTTAAATATTGTACTGTGGGATCAAAAAAGTTGTTAAATATGGTACTAGAAACTTTTTTCGAGATTTTTATTTTACGGGTTGTTGCACTTTGAGTCCCTGACGGGTGTTAATTAAGAAAGGTTCATTGTGTTTATTTAAGAAATGTGGACATTTTCAGACGTATTTGACGAAAACATATTACAAATCACTATTTAGACTATTTGTAGTGCAGTTAAATACAACGATAATAGCATTATCGTTCCTGAATAAAATAAGTTGTTCCCTTATAACTTTTATGGTCAGTAATTTTTTTGGTTTACTTTCAAATGCATCAAAATCATTTTTACGTCTAAAGATTACCAAAATAAATTTAATCCCATACTTTAGGGCCACCTTAATGTGCATATCAACAATATATACATATCCAAAAATTCATACGTTTTCTAGCTGGTTTAGAAAATATGTAAATTTTTGCGTTTGTATTACAAATTTTCACAACTGACATCTGCATTTACATATACATTGAGAAAAAAATGTATGTTGGTATAATATATACATATTGTCACAAAAGCAGCTTAAAATATATTTCCAATAATGTATACTACATTGATTTAAACAGCAAATAGAGTGATTTTAGAGTTCAACGTAACATTTATTCCACGTCAAATCATCAACATTTGCATTAATCTCTCTCAGTGTACTCGTATTAATACTACTTGTGTACCTATCACCTAACCACAGGGTCTGGTACATATAGAATTAGGTTTTGCACTTTCAGTTGTGGAACTGTGACTTTTGGCAAGAAAGGTAGATTTGGTCGATATAAGATAGAAGGTGAGAGGAAATGATATGCGTGTGTTTTATATGTGTGTAGTTAAAGCTCATATTTAGCTTTACAAATATACAAATACAAATTACAATTTAAGCAGATTTTCAAAATTTGCTCAAATTCTGTGGTTCAGCGTACATGTGTGTGCGTGTGTATTTTGTTATATATGTATATACTCGTATATATATCACATATACACATGTAGATGTAATGGTAATGGATTATTATGTATGTGCAAGTGTATGGCTGGGTACGTATCCATTAAGCCGGAAAAAGGGAAAACGAATAGACAAATATTTTCACTTTTACATTGACAACATATAAATCCAATTTCTGCAACTGCTATAACTTTAAAGAAACATGCAACTCTACTTACATTCGTAGCAACGAACGAGTGCGTATGAATTTATTTGTTTATTTATTTCACATACTAAGAGTATTAAATTCAATGGCAATAGAATATATAATGCAATTTTGTCATCATAAATAAGTATACGCATACGTAAGTAGGTCAAATTTATTTTGTTGATATTTAAAGATATTTTGGCATCTCATATATTTTGAGCTAATAAAAGAAGAAAATAAACCAAAATAGAAAAAAAATAATTTACTTGAAATTTGTAAAAAACACAATTTAAGGTATTTTTCAAGTTTAGCATTCTGATAAGAGTGTACAGAATCTCTTAGAAACTGGCCAACTAATTCTTCAGTTTAAATCCAATTATATTTAATATAATACGCAAAATAAATCATGTAAAAAGCTGTAAGAACTTGCTAAAGTCGGGCGGAGCCGACATATCGATACCTCCATTCTCAACTATGCTAAGTGCAAAAAGGTAGTTTTTCTGGAGAGGCGATCAAAGTTTGATGATTTTTTTTTAAATTTGTGTGGAATTCCTTTATAATGCAAAGCGAGCGACCTGTACTGTTTTGTGAATAACTTTTGATTGGGTTGGCGGATAAACACCAAATTTTAACTAAATATTTATAAGTTAAAAATGCAATCTCCCTAAAAGTATGCTAAGTCGACTTAGCATGTTTTAGATTGGAGGTATCGATATAAGACACACAACAACTTCTATTAGAATAGGCACTATTATAGTAGTTCTAAATTAGAAACTCTTACATTTAAACTCACAATGTTGGAATCTATTACACAGTGCGACAGTCCAAAAACCGCTATACTGTTTTTCTCGTAGGTCTAGGCGAGTAGAACAACGTTTGTTCTACGAAATTTCCCGGACACACCCAAAATCCGGATGTACGGGTAAAAAACCGCTTTTCTTTTTCCTTTCCATTTTCACATGAACGCCTATAATCTTTTTAGATATTAACCGATTTTCAATCTCTAAAATAATTTGGAAAGAGGAGAAAATAGGCCTTTCCGACGATGTATATTTTGTTCATTAGAAGCTGTAGGAATATAGGTTTATTTGTTCTACAAAGACATTTTTTTCATTTTTGTCAGTCATTTTCTACACCATTTTCAACAGTAATTGAGAAAATGTCACTTGAAATTGAGATTTTACATTTGAAATTGGCTTAATTTCATTTGAAATTGAGATTTTTTATTTGGAATTGACTAAATTTCAATTGAAATTGAGATTTTCCATTTGAAATTGACTAAATTTCTATTGAAATTGAGATTTTACATTTGAAATTGGCAAAATTTCATATGAAATTCAGATTTTCCATTTAGAATTGACAAAATTTCAATTGAAATTGAGATTTTCCATTTGAAATTTACTAAATTTCAATTGAAATTGAGATTTTTCATATTTGGTATTCGACAAACACCTTTTCTTTCAGTTCACGAAGTGTAATATCTGGCTTTTCCTCCACCCATGACAATACGCTGCTTATTTCCACTGTATTTGGCACATGTGGCTTATTGCCGCCCCTTTTTGCTGGAGTTTCTTCACATAAATTAACCCAACGATGTGCGGTTTTATACGAAATTCCTAACGAAGCTGCAAGTTCGGACCAATTGCTCCCGCGTCTGGCTGTTTCCTGCAATCGATTCCGATCTTGATCAGTATGCTTTTCTTGCAATTTGTTCTGAACCTACAGGAATAATAATTTAATTTACACACATACAAAAAAATATAAAAATCGGAGAAATCGATGGTCAAAATATACTTACCATCGATTTCTCCTCGACATAGCGGACATGTGGAATTGACAATGACAAACATTTGGCGTGGAATAAATGACGACATGGTAGCAAACGGTTTACGTTTCCACTGGTCATATTTACCAAGCAAATTGCGCATTTATCCTTCAACTCCATGTTGTCTTCCGAGACTTTTATATTATAATGTGGTCATGTATGTATATATAATTTATTTATGTCAATACATTTCAAAATCAACTTCATTAATTTTCCCAGCTTTTAATATGTATTTCAAAATCAAAGTTAGGTTCATAAATTCAAAACAATTTCTCAATTTCAAATGGAAATATCCTAATTTCAAATGGAATGTTCTGAATTTCAAATAGAAATATCCTAATTGCAAATGGAATTTTCTCAATTCAATATGGAAATATCCTAATTACAATTGAAATTTAGTCAATTTCAAATGGAAAATCTCAATTTAGTCACTTCTAAATGGAAATATCCTAATTTGAAATGAAATTTAGGCATTTTCAAATGGAAAATCTCAATTTCAATTGAAATTTAGTCAATTTCAAATGGAAAATCTCAATTTCAATTGAAATTTAGTCAATTCTAAATGGAAAATCTCAATTTCAAATGAAATTTAGCCAACTTCAAATGTAAAATCTCAATTTCAAGTGAAATTTTCTCAATTACAATGAAAAACTTCTCAATTACTTCTGAAAATGGTGTAGTTTAAGCAATGTTTTTACCTATTATATTGAAAGATAACCGTGCGATTAATTAATTTACGTATATAGTATATTTTATAAGGAAAATATGCAATCAGTCCCTTAAAAATCCGTTTACAATTGACAGATTTATTAAAGTTTCATTAAAACGAAATCGGTATACATATAAACACTACACCATTTTCAACAGTAATTGAGAAAATTTCACTTGAAATTGAGACTTTACATTTGAAATTGGCTAAATTTCATTTGAAATTGAGATTTTCCATTTAGAATTGACTAAATTTCAATTGAAATTGAGATTTTTCATTTGAAATTGACTAAATTTTTATTGAAATTGAGATTTTCCATTTGAAATTGGCAAAATTTCATTTGAAATTCAGATTTTACATTTAGAATTGACTAAATTTCGATTGAAATTGAGATTTTCCATTTTAAATTGACTAATTTTCAATTGTAATTAGGATATTTCCATTTTTAATTGAGAAAGTTCCATTTGCAATTATGATATTTCGATTTTACAATGAGAAAATTTTATTTGTAGTTGAGAAATTATATTATGGTAACAAATAATAAAGTTAAATAATAAACTATGTAACAAACGTACAACAATTTCAAAATTATATAAATAATATGTACATAGAATTCATTACACACAAATTTTATTCTCCGACCGGCATGTCCTCCATTTCTAGGGCGGGGTGGTGGAAGGTTAACGAATGCTGAATAGCTCGGCTGCAGTCTCCTGCAGTAATTAATGGTTTAGATTCGTCGATGATTCTCTCTAAGAAAACTATGTAGCCGTTGCTCACCTAAATTTGGCCGTGTTACGTTTGGTACGTTCATGCGGCTTTTTACTTTCGACCAAATTATTTCAATTGGATTGAGCATTTGAGAATAGGGGCTAAGTCTGAGCAATGTGGCAGGATTATTTTGAAGGCTTCCTCTAATCTTCGATGACATGGAGCATTGTCGCATACTATCACGAGCTCACTGACATCATTTCCCATATCATGCCATCTTCGTACAAGTTCAATTACCCATTCGTTTGCATATACTGCAGTGAATGAACCGCTACGTCGATCCGGATGTTTCTATTGCACCTATCAAATGGACATTTGGACCACGCGAGGAAGGTATGAACTGTACGGACCGGGAACCCGCGCGGGACCAGCCATATCTTCTTCGGCAAAACAAATTGAAGTTTGTTTCGTCAATCAAAACTAACTGTTTTCCTGCTCTAATATAATCCACCAATTTTGAGACGTATGATCAACGGGCGATTTTATTACCATTTTATTTTTATTACTATTCATGGGTACAGGCTGGGTATGAACAGCTTTTATTGTGTACATTTTACCATTAAGCGTATTAGCCAATGTCGACAGGGCAATTCGATTTTGGTATGTGGCTTATTGCCGCCCCTTTTTGCTGGAGTTTCTTCACATAAATTAACCCAACTATGTGCGGTTTTATACGAAATTCCTAACGAAGCTGCAAGTTCGGACCAATTGCCCCCGCGTCTGGCTGTTTCCTGCAATCGATTCCGATCGTGATCAGTATACTTTTTGTATGTTTTTCTTGCAATTTGTTCTGAACCTACCGGAATAATAATTTAATTTACACACATACAAAAAATTTTATTTTAATTGTTTATGTACTTACATCGATTTCTCCTCGACATAGCGGACACGTGGAATTGGCAGATGACAAACATTTGGCGTGGAACAAATGACGACACGGCAAATTGCGCATTTATCCTTCAACTCCCTGTTGTCTTTTATATTATAATATGGTTAATTTAAAATGGAAATATCCTAATATCAAATGGAATGTTCTGAATTTCAAATAGAAAGACCATAATTGCAATAGAATTTTCTCAATTCAAAATGGAAATATACTAATTACAATTTCAATTTAGTCAATTTCAAATGGAAAATCTCAATTTCAATTGAAATTTAGTCAATTCTAAATGGAAATATCCTAATTTGAAATGAAATTTAGTCATTTTCAAATGGAAAATCTCAATTTCAATTGTAATTTAGTCAATTTCAAATGGAAAATCTCAATTTCAATTGAAATTTAGTCAATTCTAAATTGAAAATCTCAATATCAAATGAAATTTAGCCAATTTCAAATGTAAAATCTCAATTTCAAGTAAAATTTTCTCAATTACAATGAGAAACTTCTCAATTACTTGTGAAAATGGAGTAGTTTTGGCCATTCAACTCAACAATGTCTGTTTGAGCGTTCCATTTTTCACTCGCCATCATCGTCAAAACTACACCATTTTCCGAAGAAATTGAGAAGTTTCTTATTGTAATTGAGAAAATTTCACTTGAAATTGAGATTTTACATTCGAAATTGGCTAAATTTCATTTGAAATTGAGATTTTCCATTTAGAATTGACTACATTTCAATTGAAATTGAGATTTTCCATTTGAAATTGACTAAATTTCAATTGAAATTGAGATTTTCCATTTGAAAATGCCTAAATTTCATTTCAAATTAGGATATTTCCATTTAGAATTGACTAAATTTTAATTGAAATTGAGATTTTTCATTTGAAATTGACTAAATTTCAATTGTAATTAGGATATTTCCATTTTGAATTGAGAAAATTCCATTTGCAATTAGGATATTTCTATTTGAAATTCAGAACATTTTATTTGAAATTAGGATATTTCCATTTGAAATTGAGAAATGGTTTTGAATTTATGAACCTAACTTTGATTTTGAAATACATATTAAAAGCTGGGGAAATTAATGAAGTTGGCTTTGAAATGTATTGACATAAATAAATTATATATGCATGACCACATTATAATATAAAAGTCTCGGAAGACAACATGGAGTTGCAGGATACATGCGCAATTTGCTTCGTAAATATGACCCGTCGAAACGTAAATCGTTTGCTACCGTGTCGTCATTTGTTCTACGCCAAATGTTTGTCATTGTCAATTCCACATGTCCGCTATGTCGAGGAGAAATCGATGGTAAGTATAGTACATAAACAATTGAAATAATTTTTTTTATATTTTTTTATATGTGGGTAAATTAAATTATTATTCCTGTAGGTTCAGAACAAATTGTAAGAAAAACATACAAAAAGTATACTGATCAAGATCGGAATCGATTGCAGGAAACAGCGAGACGTGGGGGCAATTGGTCCGAAATTGCAGCTTCGTTAGGAATTTCGTATAAAATCGGACACCGTTGGGTTAATTTATGTGAAGAAACTCCAGCAAAAAGGGGCGGCAATAAGCCACATGTGCTTATGCTACATAGTTTATAATTTAACTTTATTATTTGTTACCATAATATAATTTCTCAATTACAAATAAAATTTTCTCATTTTAAAATCGAAATATTATAATTTCTAACGGAATTTTCTCATTTTATAATGGAAATATCCTAATTTCAAATGTAATTTAGTCATTTTCAAATGGAAAATCTTAATTTCAATTGAAATTTAGTAATTTTCAAATGGAAAATCTCAATTTCAATAGAAATTTAGTCAATTCTAAATGGAAAATCTGAATTTCAAATGAAATTTTGCCAATTTCAAATGGAAAATCTCAATTTCAATAGAAATTTAGTCAATTTCAAATGGAAAATCTCAATTTCAATTGAAATTTAGCCAATTCCAAATAAAAAAACTCAATTTCAAATGAAATTTAGCCAATTTCAAATGTAAAATCTCAATTTCAAGTGAAATTTTCTCAATTACTGTTGAAAATGGTGTAGTATTTATGTACACATTTACTTTTAATGAAACTTTAATAACTCCGTCAATTTCAAACGGATTTGTAAGAGACTGGTTGCATTTTTTCCCTTATAAAATATACTATATATGTGAATTAATTAATCGAACGGTTATCTCACAATATAATTGGTAAAAACATTGCCTAAACTAGAAAATGACGGACAAAAATTAAAAAAAAATGTGTTTGTAGGACATGTAAACCTGTATTCCTACAGCTTCAAATAAACAAAATATACATCGTTTCATTCCAAATTCTTTTAGAGATTGAAAATCGGTTAATAACTAACAAAGTTATAGGCGTTCAAGTGAACAAGGCAAGAAAATCGGTTTTTTACCCGTTAATCCGGATTTTGGGGGTGTCCGGGGAATTCCAAAAAAAGATTCGTGTTTTACTCGACGCGACCTACATGAAAAATAGTGTCGTGTCATTTGCTTCTAAACTTGAGTTTATTTTGTCGCACTGTGTTATCCTTCATAACTCACAACATTGAGGGATATATTTTGTTTAGGCGGTGGATATCAAACTGTAAACCTATTTCCCTCAAATTTGGCAGTATTTATTCTCAGATGATAATGAAATAAAGTTTCTGGGCAACTTTGATCAAAATCGGAAGGAACATATCGTCGGCTTAATGCTATTTTGTTCCATACGCCATTTTTTATGAACGGAGAAAAACGCAATTTATTGTTTGAGTAAAAACGGGACTGAAGAGTTACACAATTTTTATTTCATAGGGTTCCCAACAGTGTTTGTATGATTCTCATGCATTTATATGCCATTACATCCAAAAATAAGCAAGTTATAACAATTTTTGTACTTGGCATTTTGGTCCATATCCACTTTTATTTTAATATTTTTTCGTATTTGTATTACATGGACCACAAAAAGGGTCGGTATTGAAGGACACTAATTTACATATTGTGATCGAAAGAACGTAAAATACTGAGTGAAAAATATAGGGCGATAGAAAAATTGAGACATAGAACAAAAATATCGAAATTATTTCCCGTTATTGAGAGTAAAACAAATTTACTCTACCAATATCTCGAAAACTAGGCGAGATAGGAAAAAAATGATTGCAGATTCCGAAAGAGCATGCTTGGAACCCATATTATCAACTCTTAACTCAAAAAACACAAAAATGGCGTATGGACCAAAATAGCATTAAGCCGACGATATATTAATGGGGGTTATACAAGGTGGCGCAAAAGTAATCCTCCTATCAGAAAATGCAAAATTTTGCGATTGGCCCCTAATGTCAGTTCTGTTTTGACATTTGTGTAGTAAACACATGCGAAATACACGTTAATAAACAATGTTACGCTACACTGCTCCAGAACGCAGAATATTGCTGACTATTTATTTGACCAATAATCGGTCGGTGACTGGCCAAAAAAACATCTAAAGGTTACTTTTGCGCCACCTGTTATATACACTGGCTTGGCCTAGTGCACTTCGTTGCCCCCAAATTTTATTAGTGAAATAGAAACATGCGTTTCGACGCCCAGAAATGTAGTTTTTACAGATATTTTTCCCAATAACGCATATTGTGGGCAAAAACACTTTCTCAAGGTATGTATGTTCTCGCTTTAAAAGGACGTATACATAATTCCTGTTTAACATATAGAAATACTTAAAGGAATATTTTTTACTGGTCCATTCACGGCGATGCGTCGTTGATACACGTTCAAAAGCAAATATGCCAAACCTCATCAACGGTTTTCATATGTTTTGTTGTCGGAAATAGAGTCGTAATGGTGTTTTCTCGCCCTCTGGCGTGCTATTTTCAATTTTTTGTTAAGCCGCTGATATTGCTCTTCAATACATTCAGTTCTGTATTTCCGACATCGTCAATTTTCTGTTGGGTTATGCACAGTTCTGTCAAATCCCCTTTACAAAATTTTACGATGATTGGTGCAATAGTCCTCCACATATTTCGTTTCCAATAATGGAGTAGTATGATTTTGGCTTATGCACATATATGTGTAGGTGCCTAGCTCTTTATGGGATTTTTAAAGTATTGGAAGAACGAAAATTACTCTAGTAACTGCTACACTGACCACCTTCTGAGAATTCAATTGATGTTACCACAACAAGAGGTGAGCGATATATTTCCAAAATGTTTCAAGATCTTACAATGCAGTTTTATGTCCGGGTTGACCTCAGACTGAACATCCGATAGTTTTTTTCGCATCTGCTTTGAGATCAGCATGTGCACCTCAATTTGTTGATTTTTATTTCATAACGAATTTAGAAATGCAATGAAATAATGAAAATTGTCATGGCCACCACTAAGCCGACCACAATCTTAGTATTCAAAATAGCTTTTCCGTGTATAATACTACATATTTTTGTATCATTGTATCATTTAAGATGATTCTGAAATACAAAAATAATATTAAAGATTTTGATAGCGCGAGAACTAACCACGGGCCAAAAAAAAAGACTATTTCAATAGCAAAAGACAATATACAACACTCGAGTCTATACATATGCAAAATTGCAACTTTCTAGCTCTTACAGGAACCTCAGCGGTCTAGTGGTCAAAACCCATTTGGCGTAAAATCTCATTTCCGGGAGATTAGTATATTCACGTGTATTTGAGGGCTCATAGCTCTTAAGAGAATTTTTATACAATCCAGCATAGGATAGGGGTATATTCATTTTGTCACTCCGTTTGTAGCACCACTAAATATTCATCTGAGACCCAATGAAGTATATATAACGGGTTATCCAATAGAGATGATATAATATGATTTTGAAGTGACGTTTCGGCCATTTGTAATATGTCATGATCTGTCATTTGTGTTTCATTGTATTCAGTAGTGTTTACAATTTCACCATGGAGAGATACATATATGCAAGAAAGACGTTTACAAATTATTCAGTTGTATTATCAAAATAAACGTTCTCCAATGGCAACTTTTCGTGCGCCAAGTCCATGTTTTTTTAAATAAAAAAACACTTTCCAGTCTACCTCCGGCCTAGACACCCATGAGCAATATTTTAGCTCTCGTTAAGAGCCATCTTTTTGCCATTGACCGATTGTGGCTACGTGCCACACAACAGATTAAACAATTGAACTGTTGCGAGAAAAGTTTGGAGATTCGATTATTTCAAGAAATTATGATATTGAATGGCCTCCAAGAAGTTGTGATTTAACACCATTAGACTATTTCTTGTGGGGTTATTTGAGGTCATTGGTCTTTCGAAATAAACCAGACTCTCTTCAAGCTTTACAAGTCAATATTGAACGTGCCATTCATGACATACGACTTGATTTAGTGGAAAAAGTGCTCGAAAATTGGGGCCATTTGAATGACGTTTTATTTAGAACTTAATTGTATCGGTTGTCCATCACATTAAATCAAAAACTTGTGAATTTCCTGTATTATTAAACGTCGTAAGATTCTAAGACGATTTAGCCATGTTCGTCTGTCCGTCCATTTTTGTAATCACGCTACAATCTATAATACTTAGTGCATATACATACCTCTTATATCTGCAGGTATGTTGGGATTGAAAATGGGCAATATCGGTTCATTTTTGGATATAGCATCTCCACGATTTGACTTCTTAACGTCATAGAGACCACAAATGACAACTGTTCGGGCTGAAAATCTAATCGAATGCACGTAGGACGAGAAATTTCAAAATTCACCTTTTCTATTGTAGAGACCCCAAGAATATTTGCAAATCCGTTTTAGGACATTTCTGTCTGTCTGTCTGGCTGGAGCGCACGATAACTATCGAAAGGAGTAGCGGATTGACTTCAAATTTGGAATGTGATAAAATTTTTTCTATCTCCGGGTAATTTCGGTGATGGGCTTTATTGGTCCACTCCTTCCGGTATCTCCCACACAAATTGACAAATTAATTCGTGTAATTGTAGTGTATGTACGGACACATACACTGAGTATCCATATTTCAATTGTTTGGAGTAGCACCACTCACATTTACGACGGACACGGACACATACACTGAGTATGCATATTTCGAGAAGCACCACTCACATTTACGACGAAAGCAAGAAGTAGAGCAACGAATGGTATAAGTAGAGCAGATCCCGTACATTGACTTGGCTCGCGTCCATTGATGTAATATGATCACAAATCCACACCAAGTGTTTTGACTCTGCCTAGCGCCCACTGGTGATGAGTAGCAATATATGTAGAACAATGACTTTTGGTTGGTGACGAATAGCGACAAATGTGGAACAATAGAACAATGACATTTGGTCGTTCCCAATTTCAAAACGTAATTTGAATCCTCCCGTTTGTAACTGAAATGAACTGTAACTGAAAGTGAGTGTTAACAGAGGAGTGCTGAAGAAAGAGTTGAAGGGAACTCTTGTGAGTCGAACACCAGTAAAATCAAACACTCTCCCCCTGCCTACAGAGTAATGTTAGAATAACATTTAGAATAACATTTCTTTACATGTAATCTAGAATTAGAAGTCTTTGTTTGTAAAATTATGTTAAGTAAATGTAAAACTTTTAGTATATAAGCCATCAAATTTTATCAATAAAGCATCAATTGAAAAACTGAACTCGCTTGTATTACAAATATTCCATATTATTTACTCACAATGTGAGGACATATCTTAGTCCGCTTACCAGAATGAAACTTTCTTACTTGTTTTTTCTTGTTTTTTTTAACAAAAAAGGCTAATTTATTTATGTATTAATACCGTACCTCCGAAAATCTCAGGCTGAATATTTTATATGAATTTTTCTTAAAGAAGGAAGAATTGTCCCAAACATGTGTATGGATCGACAAAAAGTGATGATTTAGAATATTTATAAATTAAAAATTAGTACTGTAGAATATAAGCTAATGCAGCTTATGATATTTTTAACTATAAAATATAACACGACATCTAGAAAAACAATCCGAAAAAGTTAGAAAAGTTTTAAACATCTTTTTTAAATAAAATATATTGGGAAAATTAGTAAACAACAACTTTTTTTGTATGTAAACACATATTTTATTTGTGAAAGTCAGTTCGCACAAATATGTTGTTCTAATATATTAATATATGCGTGGCAAACAAAATTTTCAAATAAAATTTATTTCTTCACAAATATTTAAAATATTTAAAAATTTTGTTTGCATACGAAGGACCCCCTAATAATCAGAAGTTCACATTCATAGCACTCGTCTTCTGGAAAAATATTCCTCATATCCCAAATATTCCGCACATATGTTGATTTGTGCAATTTTTCACAAACAATATTGGGGAGACCCCCGAGCTTCCTGAAATAATGAACTTCATAATAGTTGCCATGTTTGATTCAATTAAAATCTGCACTTGAGCATATTTCTTCTACCTACCAAGAGCTATCCTGTCCAATAGCTATAGATTAACAAATAATGAGGAAAATGTTACCAATGTTTTGGCATCTCCCACAGAAACTACAAAATTCCATATCATATTTTCAATAAAGTCCTTTTACTCGAATGAATTGTTACTGTTGCCCTGTATTTTAAATGTATCCCACATTTACACATTACATACATTCCTTAACACTTTCACATCATCAAAAGCCTCAATCAAATATGTGTTTATCTGTCATGTCATACAATCTGTTATAGCAAAATAACACAAATAGTTGCAGCTCATCGGAGATATGTCAGAAAAGTAACCTTGAAGGTTCAGTTTCGATTAGCACGATACAAGAATGTGTTCAGACGAGTAGCTATATACGAGTACATCAATAGAATATATAGAAATCTGTGTATGTGTGTGTGTCTGACACATTCATTTTATGCTATGAAAGCCTGTCATATCAATAACTGACAGACAGAGAGACAGCAGGACAGACAGCAATTTGTTTTGCCAAAGAATTGAATGTGTTTGAATGTCAAAGACAATATACGTAATATATGTATATTTGTACTCGTATGTTTGTAAATACGATTTCCATTAAAATCAAAACACATCAAAATGTATCAGTAATTATGCTAGGCAGCACATATACAACAAGTAAGAAAATCTCAGTAGAGTAAACCGACTAAACTAGCCCCTCACTTTGTGAGTAATGTAGGATAGGATCGGGTACTTTGTGTGGAAGATGTCAGAACGGTTGTGTGCACTTGTGTTTAAGTTTCCAGTTATTTAATTTTGGTACGATTTGACCCTTTGGTATGGAAGATACTAAACGAACTGTGGGAACGGCAAACGCATTTTACTGAAGGTAGAATAGAAATCCGCCACACAATACATCATAATTAGCCAGACTATAAGTAGTAATTGCAAAAGTAATCTCAAATACAGAATCTGAAGAAATGGAGATGATTGCTACAGAAAATATGGGCAAAAGGATTTCGTTTCGGTGTGGTACCACAAGGAGCTTTATAAATTCATCGATTTTTCGCTGAACGATAGGTATGTACATTAAGAACACTGCACTGTATGAAATTTATGTGAACGGTTTTAAAAGATATCGAGCCATAACCGCTAAAATGATGTAAGCGCCACCGATAAATGGTCATAAATTCCGTCGTATTTGGTATATCAGATCGTTTCATAGGATGGGGGGTATATTAATTTTGTCACTCCGTTTGTAACACCTCTAAATATTGATCTGAAACCCCATAAAGTATATTAATATCCAAGTATAATATAGCTTATATCCAAAATGGGCTATATTAAAAAACCCAATTTTTCAGGAGAGCAAAAAAACTGTTGAATTTTATTATTTCGCGATAAATTAAATATGATATGGATTAAGATCTGAAGGTATATATTATACACGTTCGTATATATAAATTATATCATATAAAAATTATCGCGAAATAATAAAATTCTACATTTTTTCAATCGGTCAATGTTTTGATATACCGGTCAATGTTTTGATATACCTCCTCTATAGACGTCGCTCCAAAATAGGGTTTTTGAGCCATAGATACCAAATTGTTAAAGCAATTAAGCAGAAACCTTGCAGTTTGTATTCCATTTTGAAAATAAATCATCACAGCAAAAATTTTACAAATCGGTTCATATTTTGTTATAGTCACCCTGTAGACGTCGCACCAAAATATATGTAAAGGGTTTTCCAACAAGAGGTGTTATTTTGGCATTCAAAGAAAAATGACATTTTTGGAGTTAAATGATCGGATGTTTATTTCATAATAAAGAGGAAGGTATGCCGTTAATAATGAAAAACATCATCAGCCAAATGGCCACCACGACCACGTTTACAGGACCATATTCTTTTCATGAAATTTTCCATAACCAAATCGCAAAGTGGCTGCCCTATGTCCTCGATAGCCTCACGAATTCTATCTTTGAGGTCTTGAATCGACGCTGGGCTGTTGGCGTAGACTTTACCTTTCACTTGACCCCAAAGGAAGAAGTCGCCAGGTGTTAAATCACAAGATCTCGGTGGCCAACTGTGATCACCTCTTCGAGAGATAACACGCTCCGGAAACTTTTCCCATTTTTGTAATGATTTTTAATAACTTCAATGCGTTTTTGAATCGTGTATCGTTCGATTTTTAGTAATGGCGTAGTTTCTACGTGTCAAATGTCAAAGAATAAAAGCTAAAAAAGTGACAGCTACCGAAATACCGGGTGATTCAAAATAACACCTCTTGTTGGAAAACCCTGTATTTAAGCCATAAATACTCATTAAGCATTTTAACTGAATCTTTGCACAAGAATAATTCGCAGTAAACATTTTTCAAATCAGTTCATATTTTGTTATAGTCCACCTATAGATGTCGCTCCCAAAAAGGCTTATTTAAGCCATAAACACCACATTTTCTAAGAAATTTAACTGAAACTTTGCAGTTTGTTTTTTATTTTGGCAAGAATTCATCTCAATAAAATGCATATTAACAAGTAAAAAAGTTTCAGTAGGGTAAACCGACTAAGGTACGCCCTCACTTTGTGAGGACAGTAATATGAAATACACGAATTAATCTGTCAATTTGTATGGGAGGTACCAGAGGGGGTTTAACAAATACTCCTATTTTCGCTAAAGCGTAGATACCACAAATATATTGCACTGTACCGAATTGTAAGCGTTGATGTTCACTGGCATATTAAAGTTATGATTTATAAATTTTGGTATGATTTGGTCATTATGTGTGGGAGGTACCAAAAGGAGCGTGTTTTTAACGCCCATTTTTCATTGGGCTATATGTACTTTAAAAATATTACACTGTTCAAAATTTTGTTGTATTTTCGAGCATTGGTACTCACGCTATAAGCTCTTAACTTTTTGTATAAAATAGTACATTTGTGTGGGATGTACAAAATGGGGCGTGGCAAAACCCCCGTTTTTCACTGGACTGTAGGTCCCATAAAAGCATTACACTGTACAAAATTGCAAGTATGTGTATGCTCTGGTATTAATGTTATTAATATAATAGTAAGAGACATAGTCAAACAAATATCTAAAAACATCACACCCCACCAGACTACATCTGCTGCAGCCCCGCATGGTTGAATGTCCCGTCCGCGACCCGAAAAACGTCGGGAATGTCGTCTGTCCATAGTCACGTCCGTTATGAGGGTATGAGGCATCCAAGTATTCCTAATATAGTGCATAGGTGTAGGATGGAGAGACATGCGTGCAAGCAATGGTTTCTTGGAGCGCTTTCGGCCCTTTCCAGGGGCCATCATCAGCAAGATTCTCGATTGCACCCTAACGTATTGTGTAGATGAAATGTAGGTGTTAACAAGTAAGAATATAACCACAGTAATGTGAGTATCATGGGGTGTAGTAATCAAGATGCCCTATGACGCCCTAATGTAAATGATGTAACAGAATCTATATCAAAATCTGATTCACCTGGGAAATCAAGGCACAAACATCAATCGGATAAGAAACAATTGCAGTCCCAAGATGTCACCGTAACGGTCCCCACAAAAACTACACGGCCACCCAGTGTATCCAAATCCCTTTAAACCGACTTGGCAAAACAACTGCATCAACCATTGTGAATAGCGAATCACAAATTAAAAACCAGTAAGGAAAGGCTAAAGTCGGGCGGTGCCGACTATATAATACCCTACACCACTCTCGTAATATTGAAAAACTCTGATATACAAATACATATATAAATTTTTTACATAAATTTACTTTTGGGACATTTTATACTTAAATAATACCCTGTACCACAGTGTGGTGTAGGGTATAAAAACGATTGGATCTAAAGAGCCAAATCGGATGAAACATATATATGGGAGCTATAGCTAAATCTTTACCGATTTTCCTCAAATTCGGCAATGTTGGTTCATGAATCAAGAAACACTACCATTCTAAATTTCAAAACGAATGGATGTAAAATATAGCTTCTATAGAACTAAAGGGCCAAATCGGACGAAACATATATATGGGAGCTATAGCTAAATCTTAACCGATTTTCTTCAAATTCGGTAGTCTTGGTTCATGGATCAAGAAACTCTACCATTCTAAATTTCAAAATGATTCGATGTAAAATACAGCTTCTACAGGACTAAAGACCAAAATCGGACGAAACATATATATAGGAGCTATAGCTAAATCTTAACCGATTTTCTTCAAATTCGGCAATGTTGGTTCATGGATCAAGAAACTCTACCATTCTAAATTTCAAAACGATTGGATGTAAAATACAGCTTCTATAGGACTAAAAGGCCAAATCGGAAGAAACATATATATGGGATCTATAGCTATATCTTAACCGATTTTCCTCAAATTCGGCAATGTTAGTTCATGGATCAAGAAACTCTACCATTCTAAATTTCAAAACGATTGGATGTAAAATACAGCTTCTATAGGAGTAAAGGGCCAAATCGGACGAAACATATATATGGGAGCTATATCTAAATCTGAACCGATTTCAACCAAATTCAATAGCGATCTTAACAGCCCCGAAACACTCTAAACTGCAAAATTTCAGAACGATCGGAGAGAAATTGCGACCTGTAGTCGACGAACAACTTTACATGGACAGACGGACGGACGGACGGACATCGTTAAATCGACTCAGCTAGTGATTCTTAGTCGATCAGTATACTTTAAGGTGGGTCTAGCTGTGTTATTTTCAGGTGTTACAAACATCTGCCGTGAAACAAACTTATAATACCCTGTACCACAGTGTGGTGTAGGGTATAACGAGAACCCGACACCATTACGATTCCAAGACCGGGACAATGAAAAATCAAAATTCAAATTAGCTGACAATTTTAAAAAATGTATTCGAAATATTCAAAGACGGAAAGCTAATAGCCGACAACCTAAATTCAAATCGACTCCAACAATAGAACAACATCACAAACGACCTCACTAACGAAAACCTAAAACATGAAGAGTAGTTAGTATCCGTAGTTCCCGGAATACCAATCTACAGAAGCTTCCCCTCAGAAATGGTCAGTTATCGACCCTAGTCCCTGTGTACGCAATACATAATAATCCCCACATCTCACTAACAAAACCTAAATCCCGTAGTCAGTATCCGTGTTTTCCGAATACCAATCTACAAGATCCCCCCATCAGACACGGGGGGGACCTCATGACCTCATAACCTCAGTAACAAAAACTAAATCGAGTTGTTAGTATCCGTAGTTCCCGGAATACTCATCTAAGAAATCAAAATAAAAACCACCTTGCAAATTTTCATATCTACATCGAACAAAAGGGAGGAATTCACACACCCAAGAAAATAATTGGTTGCAATTCGATTGTAACAATAAAAAATAGTACTAGCAACTAAATTTATATTGCCTAATCCGTGTGTCGGTTGTATTTATACATAAATAGTTGAAACAACAACAATAATAACATGGATACGATCAAATGAAAATGCTTGCAACTAAATCGATGGTTGTATCAATCGAATTAAGATTGTTTTTTTCATTGACACTCGATTAGTTGTACCATATGATCAATTTTTTGTTTGTGACAACCAATGTTTTATTCTTGACAACAGAAATTGTATCAATAGACCGAAGATTATTATTGCAACGAATAATTGGTAACTAAATCAGAAAAAATATTAATATATAATCGTTTTTTGGTTATCCAAATAATTTCTCAAATTTAGAATAATTAAATGTATTTTGGGAAAAACAACCGAAAGATTGGTTGCTGTTCTTTTGCTGATACATGACAAACAAAAAATAAAATTACTCGACATAAAAAAATCTTCAACATTTTGCTCAAGAACGGTATATGTAGTCAAACATAATCTCGTGTTGATAATAATGTGTGGAATGCAGAATATGTTGTGCAAAATGTTTTACATAAATAAAAAATAAAAGCAACAATCATGAAACTGAAAGCACAGGATTAAGCGATATCTGCATACTCGTAAAAGTTTTGTGGGTTTTTCGTGTACTAAAATTTGTGTCACATATTTCCACATCTCATATTAGTAATGCATTTGTAATATGCGATTTTTAATCTTGTTATGAATTGTTTGGTTTTTTGTTCAATAAATAAAATAAAAATTAATTTAAATATTGTTATAAGCAGTTAATTTTTGGTGCAGAATGCTTCATTTGTGTGGGAGGTACCATAAGGGGCGCAGCAACTTAGCCCATTTTTCTCCAGGTGATATTTCGCTAAATATTCACCCTTTGTGGGGGAGGTACTAGAAGGAGTGGGCCAATATGGCCCATCTTTGAACTTAGCCGGAGATAGAAAAAAATATTACCACATACCAAATTTGAAGTAAATCGGTTACTCCTTTCGATAGTTGTCCTGCGCACCAGTCAGCAGACAGACGGACGGACGGATAATGCTCAATGACTTAGAATGGCTCAAAACGGATTTCCGCCGAACATACTTGGGGTCTTAGGTCACTCCTTCGATGTGCTACACTTTGTGTCCGTAGCAAATGATACAGGGTTTTCCAAAAAGAGGTGTTATTTTGAATTACCCGGTATTTCGGTAGCTGTCACTTTTGAAGCTTTTATTCTTTGACATCTGACAAGTAGAAACTACGCCATTACTAAAAATGGAACGATACACGATTCAACAACGCAGTGAAATTATTAAAATTCGAAAAATCGAAAATCATCTTGACTGATGAGGCCCATTTCCACCTGGGTGGCTACGTCAACAAGCAAAATTGTCGCATCTGGGGCTCGGAAAACCCAAGAGTTATTGTTGAGAAGCCTCTCCATTCTCAACGTGTGACTGTTTGGTGCGGTTTATGGTCCGGCGGTGTCATTGGACCTTACTTTTTCGAAAATGAGGTTGGATCAACAGTTACGGTGAATGAATTGCGCTATCGAGAGATGATTAATGATTTTTTGTGGTCGGAGTTGGATGGTATTGATCTGGACAACGTTTACTTTCAACAAGACGGCGCTACGTGCCACACAAGCAACGAAACCATTGCTCTGTTGCGGGAAAAGTTTCCGGATCGTGTTATCTCTCGAAGAGGTGATCACAATTGGCCACCGAGATCTTGTGATTTAACACCTCGCGACTTCTTCCTTTGGGGCCACGTAAAAGATAAGGTCTACGTCAACAGCCCAGCGTCGATTTAAGACCTCAAAGATAGAATTCGTGAGGCTATCGAGGACATAGGGCAGCCACTTTGCGATTTGGTTATGGAAAATTTCATGAAAAGGATATGGTCATGTAAGTGTAGTCGTGGTGGCCATTTGGCTGATGTTGTTTTTCATTATTAACGGCATACCTTCCTCTTTATTATGAAATAAACATCCGATCATTTATCTTAAAAAATTGTATTTTTCTTTGAATGCCAAAATAACACCTCTTGTTGGAAAACCCTTTATATACCCTCGTCACACTAAAGTGAGGTTATAATAAAATTTTATTTTGTTGTAGTCCCCGTGTAGATGTAGCTCTCAAAAAAGCTGCATTAAGCCTTAAATATAGCATTTTTCAGGTGAAAAGTTTTGCTAAACAATTTGCGGGCTAAAAAGCGTTCGTTTTTTAATAATTTACTAAAACAAAAAGGATCGTTTCATGATTTGCTCCATATCCAAAGAGTTTTCCTGTAATAAAATTAAATGCAATCCATGGTGGAGGGTATATAAGATATGGCATGGCCGAACTTAACGCTTTTACTTCTTTTGTATCATATAGCATATTATTTATTGTCAAATCAGAAAAGTTGATTTAAAAAAAATCGGTGGTTATTCCTGTCTTATATTCACAAAATACGAGGACTCAGTCGGGGATAAAAAACTGAAGTTATCTTATTCCTCTTCTACAAGTTTTGTCTCAATGGGTTGTCGGCCGAATTATTTCCCTTTTTTTAATTCCTCCCAATGTGCGACATAAGTCTTTCCTTACTGGTTTTGTGTGTATAATTTATTGGAGATAATTATCTATCAAATATATTTTGTTGTACTAGATTTATTATGAGCGTATGCGTTCCCAATAAATGGTATTGATTTTAAAATTCAACTATTTGTACAATAATATACATATGAGATTTTAAACATGTTGGGTCAGTTTTCCCCATTTACCAACATAATAATGAAGAAAATGGAAATATTGAAGGTATATGTTGAATTTGAAGCTGATTATTAATTTCTCTAGCTCCAAGTGTTTAATTTGTATTAATTTTCACCCTTTCCAGGATATTATTTACATATGAACTGTTTATTTTGAAAGTGGCGTAAACGCCATTCTGTTTTACTATTGAAAGAAGGGGGTTAATAAAAGTCAAATGCACAAATTTTTACTTACTTCAGATACATTGAAGTCTTGAGACGAACTGAATGTTAATAATATATTTCTATTGTTCACATAGCCCTTTAGCGATACTACTCTTGGTTTAAAAGCAGAATGGTATTCATATGGTATTTATATATGTACATACTAGTATATGTATTGTACACAATTAAATTTTATAAATATACACAAATGACTGACTAATCCCTCAGAGAAAATATTACTTATCTGAAAAATTTGTTATTCCATGATTCTAAGACTTAATTGAAGTTCTCAACTATAAAGGAGCTTCATCATCATCGCTATTGTCATCAGAGAGTAATTAGTATGCGACAATTCCTTTGTAGTTTTAACTCATTTCAATTGTAATGACGTATGGCATTCCAATTAAGACTGAAACCATTTCAGGAATTTATGTACAACCAACAAGTGTCACAGACACTAACAAGTGCGTAGATACTGATGTCTCAGTAAAAGTATCTACTCGTATGGCATTTACGTTTATGTATATGTAGATATATACGAATCAAACATTAGATTGGATAGCAAAAACTGCCCAAGGCTAATGGTGTTAACTTATACATAGGACAAATCAACTTACACACGCAAAGAAAAAAATAGTTTCTGCGAAACGAAATATTAGACAACTACAATTATCGTTTGCCGGAACTGAAATTTCGTTTGTTGTGACAGAAATTTATTTCGGGTAAGCAATTTTTTGTTCTGACCAAAAGAATTTCAGTCGTCGTAAACGAGAATTGTAGTTGTCTAATATTTCGTTTCTCAGAAACGATTTTTTTCTTTGCGTGCAGCAATCGTGATAAATGAAAACTGTTTTGTTAAAAATGAAAATAATTATTCGAAAGATTTTTGTTTTTTATTTTTTTTTTGCTCACAATATCCGCCTGTTGATCGACTTAACCTAATATATAATATATATAATATACTTAAATGCGTATCTCAGAATTCGTTTGAATAAAAAGATGTGTCACATACACAGTGTGGATAAATAAATAACAAATTGTTTGTACAAACAATTACTTATTCCACAGGCATCTGAAAGACTATTGGGAATAAATCAGGATATGATATTTTGTAAAACAAATATATGTAGGCATATTTACATAACCTCTGGGGGATTAGCTTTGTCGTTAATTAACCCAGTTTTAAATTTTTATAAAAGTATCAATGTTAAAATGATAATTTGTTTGGAATATTGTTAACAGGACCAGTTTAGAGAAAGACTGCCGACCGAAAGGCGAAGGTGTTACGTTTCTTTTTGATTTGTAAAATTTTTTCAAGGAATACTTACGGACGTAATCCCATTAAAATTATGAATTCGTTTGATATATAGTTATTTTTGTAGGGAGATTATCAGGGGTAAGGGGATCACCGAGGGTGCCGTGTATTTTGGAAGAAATACTTCCTAAAGTGTCTCCATAATTTGTTGTTTGACGTGGCAAACATATATGTATAGCGTGATCCATTTCGAGGTTCACTACTTTTTAAAGAAACCAGTAAGGAAAGGCAGAAAGTCGGGCGGGGCCGACTATATAATACCCTACACCTCCCTAACAATGCGATAAGGGTCATTGCCATAATAATTTGGAATAATTGGTAAATGGGTAGAAACATGTTATCTAATTCAGAAACGATAATCGCTAAATTAAGCAATATTCGTTCCTAAATTGAGAAACATCTTTCTGGAAAATTTTAATGATCGGCAGTAAAATACAACTTCTATAGCGGTTTGATACCAAATCAGGAGGAACAATCAATATAAATCTGAACCGATCTTCCCTGAATACTCTTTCATGTAAAAAGACCTCCTTCTGTCGAACTTCGTACTGATCGCATATAAAATACAGTCTCTACAGCGCCTACATGTCAAATCGGGGGTAACGTATATATGGGGGCTATATCTAAATCTGAACCGATTTCTTCCAAATTTAACAGTGTTCATTCATATAATAAGAAACCTCTTTCTGCCGAATTTCATACTGATTGGATATAAAATAACATTTTTACAGCGCTTACAAGTCAAATCGGGGGTAACGTATATATGGGGGCTAGATCTAAATCTGAACCGATTTTCTCCAAATTTTGCAGTATTCCTTTATGTAATAAGAAACCTCTTTCTGCCAAATTTTGCACTGATCGGATATAAAATACAGTTTTTACAGCGCTTACATGTCAAATCGGGGGTAACATATATATGGGGGCTATATCTGAATCTGAACCGATTTTCTCCGAATTTAGCAGTATTCCTTCATGTAATAAGAAACCTCTCTTTGCCGAATTTCGCACTGATCGGATATAAAATAACATTTTTACAGCGCTTATATATCAAATCGGGTGTAATGTATATATGGGGGCTATATCTAAATCTGAACCGATTTCTTCCAAATTTAACAGAGTTCATTCATGTAATAAGAAACCTTTTCCTGCCGAATTTCATACTGATCGGGTATAAAATAAAGATTTTACAGCGCTTACATGTCAAATCGGGGCTAACATATATATGGGGGCTATATCTAAATCTGAACCGATTTTAACCAAATTCAAAAGGGATCGTCCTTGGGCCAAAAATAAGATATGTGTAAAGTTTCGTCGAGATCGGACCATAATTGCGACCTGTACTTTGATTACAAGAATACATGCACAGACAGACGGACAGACAGACAGACAGACAGACGGACAGACGGACATAGCTAAATCGACTCAGAAAGTGATTCTAAGTCGATCGGTATAATAAACGATGGGTCTATTTCTTCTCCTTTTGGGTGTTACAAACAAATGCACAAAGTTATAATACCCTGTACCACAGTGTGGTGTAGGGTATAAAAAACACAACATTCTTTGGCATTTATTTTTTGAAGATTATGTCTATCAAATGTTGGCCGCGGTTAAGTCTCAGATGGTCCATCCGCTGAGTCCAAATTTCGATGACTCGTTCGAGCATTTCGACTGGTAACTGGCGAATGTCACGCGTAAACGTTGTTCAGGTGTAAGTCTTTCCATGATGAAATGCCAAAAAAATACTTAACAAAAATAACATGACACCATGACACGACTCACACGTGATCTGTCAAAAAAAGGCTATTGAAAAATGTATCTCTACTTGGATCACCCGTTATAACATTACACTAATTAATCTGTCAATTTGTTGTCAAAACGTTGTAAACGTTGTTCAGGCGCAAGTCTTTCCATAATGAAAGGCCAAACAATACTTAACAAAAATAACATGACAGCATGACACGACTCACACGTGATCTGTCAACCAAAGGCTATTGGAAAAGGTATCTCTACTTGGATCACCCTATATAATAATTTTAGGCCCACTTCCACCCAAAGCTTATATGTTAGAGAATTAATAGAAGCCTAAAATATAAGATATCGCGAAAGCGGTAGAAAGTCGGGCGGGGCCGACTATATAATACCCTACACCTCCCTAACAATGCGATAAGGGTCATTGCGATAATAATTTGGAATAATTGGTAAATGGGTAGGAACATATTATCTAATTCTGAACCGATAATCGCTAAATTAAGCAATATTCGTTCCTAAATTGAGAAACATATTTCTGGAAAATTTTAATGATCGGAAGTAAAGTACAACTTCTATAGCGCTTTGATACCAACTCAAGAGGAACATATATACGGATGTTATATATAAATCTGAACCGATTTTCCCTGAATACTCATTCATTTAAAAAGACATCTTTCTGTCGAATTTCGTACCGATCGGATATAAAATACAGTCTCTACAGCGCTTACATGTCAAATCGGGGGTAACATATATATGGGGGCTATATCTATATCTGAACCGATTTTCTCCGAATTTGGCAGTATTTCTTCATGTAGAAGGAAACCTCTTTGTGCCGAAGTTCGCACTGATCGGATATAAAATAACATTTTTACAGCGCCTACATGTCAAATCGGGGGTAACGTTTATATGGGGGCTATATCTAAATCTGAACCGATTTCTTCCAAATTTAACAGTGTTCATTCAAATAATAGGAAACCTCTTTCTGCCGAATTTCATACTGATCGGATATAAAATACAGTTTTTACAGAGCTTACATGTCAAATCGGGTGTAACGTATATATGGGAGCTATATATAAATCTGAGCCGATTTCTTCTAAATTTAACAGTGTTCATTCATATTATAAGAAGCCTCTTTCTGCCGAATTTCATACTGATCGGATATAAAATAACATTTTTACAGCGCTTACACTTCAAATCGGGGGTAACGTATATATGCGGGCTATATCTAAATCTGAACCGATTTCTTCCAAATCTACCAGTGTTCATTCATATAATAAGAAACCTCTTTCTGCCGAATTTCAGACTGATCGGATATAAAATAAAGTTTTTACAGCGCTTACATGTCAAATCTGGGGTAACATATATATGGGGGCTATATCTAAATCTGAACCGATTTTAACCAAATTCAATAGGGCCTTGGGCCAAACAAAATATATGTGTAAAGTTTCGTCGAGATCGGACCATAATTGCGACCTGTACTTTGATTACGAGAATACATGCACAGACAGACGGACAGACAGACAGACGGACATAGCTAAATCAACTCAGAAAGTGATTCTAAGTCGATCGGTATAATAAACAATGGGTCTATTTATTCTCATTTTGGGTGTTACAAACAAATGCACAATGTTATAATACCCTGTACCACAGTGTGGTGTAGGATATAAAAATTGGAAGAATCAAAATCTACATTTTTTGAAACCGTTGATTTGTTGTGTACTTCCCCATATAAACATGGTTTCCAATAAGAGTGATACGATTTCTATGAAAAAAACACACTTATTGTTAAGGAAATTGAAAAGTTTTTTATTTAATGTGAAGTACAATCGATACAATTAAGTTCTAAATAAAACGTCATTCAAATTGCCTCCTCGACTTTTTCTGCAGGAACGAATTCGATGAACCCAATTTTCGAGCACTTTTTCCACTAAATCAAGTCGTATGTCATGAATGGCACGTTCAATATTGACTTGTAAAGCTTGAAGGGAGTCTGGTTTAATTTGAAATGCCAATGACTTCAAATAACCCCACAAGAAATAGTCTAATGGTGTTAAATCACAACTTCGTGGTGGCCATTCAATATAAAAATTTCTGGAAATAATCAAATCTCCAAACTTTTCTCGCGACAATTCAATTGTTTCATTTGCTGTGTGGCACGTAGCCACAATCGGTCACTGGCAAAACGAGAGCTAAAATATTGCTCATGGGTGTCAAGGTCGTAGGTCGACTAGAAAGTGGTTTTTTTTTGGATTTAAAAAAAATGGACTTAGCATCATTTTTAAATGTGAACGGAAAGTTTATTTTTGCTCTAGCTCCTTAATGGTACGTCCGATCGGTCAATGGCAAAAAGATAGCTCGTAACGAGAGCTCAAATATTACTCATGGGTGTCAAGTTCGTAGGTCGACGAAAAGTTGCTATTGGACAATGATTATTTCGATAATAAAACTGAATCATTTATAAACGTTGTTCTTGAGTATATCTCTCCATGATGGAATTGTAAACACTATTGAATACAATGAAAAACAAATGACAGATCATGACATATTACAAATGGATTGGAAACCCTCTCTTTCTTGATAGTGGTATTGAAAATGAGGTGTATTGGGCAATTTTTTTAAAAGTCTCCCCTATAGAGGTCGCTTCCGAACTTGTTTCTTTAAGCTTAACTTCAGAAATTTAACTGAAACTTTGCAGTTTCTATTCTCCTTTGACAAGAATTATATATTTTAATATTGCTCTCATACCGAGAAAGCTCTCAAATATATTTACCTAATCCGCATCGCCACATTTGTCAAACAAGTTGGCTAATGACTAGTCGATTTGTCTGAAATTTTACAGTTTTTTTTATTTGTTTTTGTTCTTATTTTGAAAAATCAAGCTCGAGGGCTTTTTTGTTTGTTTGTTTATTTATTCTATTCGATATTTATTTATATTAAAAATCTGCACAACGAAAATTTATCATATCGGTCTCAGTTTTAACACAGTCCACATTAAGAGATCGCTACTAGTTATCCTTGGATAAGCCATACATATATGCCACATTTTCTAAACAACTAGGCTGAAACATTGCAGCTTTCAATTTATTTTTACAAAAATTTGCCGAAACTAAGTATTTTTCGGATATATGATTGAAAGTAATGTATGGCGAAGGTTTTATAAGATTCTGTCCAGCCGAACTTACCACCGTTTTTACTTGTTTAAACAAATCTCAAATGATTACTTATAATAAATATGCTATAGTGTTTCGTTAACTCAATTACCATAGTTATATTCACAAAATTCTCTCCAAAGTTTGAATTTCTTCTTAAAGTCAATATACACCTGTATCACATATGGGTGTATAAACTTTAGTTTGAGTTTACTCAGGTGTACAATGAGTCACGGCTTTTAACTTTTCAAAGTTCATTCGATATATGTATGTACTCGTATGCCAATTTAATAATTGTTATTGTTCTGCTCGAATAAATATGAAAATTTCTCGAACACTGAGTAATGTGTTGATGAACTGTAAACGTAAAACTAAAGGATCGCTGAGCAGGTGTCTCATACACAAAAGGAACAAAGGCTGTTATAGCGCCCACCAATTCAATCGGGGGACCAATTGTCTGAAGAAAAAAACTCTACCTTACCTTTCCAACTCCCTCAAAAAAATATTAACTGACAAAAGACAACAAAACGTACGACAATTTAACAAATCGTTTATTGACATTTGTTGACACATGCACCAGCAAAGCGACATTCCCTCCCGTAGTCCCCGGCTTTATTTCAATCGAATCCTTGTTTTTGGGAGGATTTTTTCGTTGATCCTTTTTTCTCCTTGTCGCAATGAAAAACAACACAGCTCAGACTCACATGAATGGCGTCTGTTGGAGACAGAAGCACCAAAAATGAAAAAGAAAATACCAAAAGACTTAGAGAGACTAAGAAATGTGATGGATATGGAAGCTGGGGGCTTTGAAAGCCTTTGGAGGAGACGGACGCACACATTCCACTTGTCTATCAACATATCACGTCACAATGTCATCCATCACGCAGCGTTGCAAAGTGGTGAATAATGTACGATGGAGATGAAGATGAAGACGAAAACGTAGACAACGACACAACAAATAGAAATCGTACAGGATATGTACAACATAGTCATGTGAATGTATTTTCTATGTATGTGTGAATGTATGTATGCGCATACATACATTTGGCAATAATAACAACAAAATCGTTTTAAATCCCTGTTATAGACAAAGGAATACACAATTTTTGAATCGTTCTTCTTTGTAGTCATTTGTTCTTGGCAACTGACAAAAATTTACAGTTGGGAGCTAAATTATTCGATTGCTCCAAAAAAGCAGATATTAATAAATTATGGAAAATGATGCTTATCCCCCAAATAATTGTAGACGCTTAAGAACGAATATATTCACTACTAATAATTATAAAAAATCCAATATTTATCATAAATAAATTTAACATAAACATATGTAGTGGGAGCGATTGCACAAAAAGTGGTAATAAATCTAGATCTTTTAAACTTTTGGTATAATTATTTTATAATTTCTAGACATTTGTAGGGGACAAGTTTGTCTTTCAGACTAATTCTAACTAATTCAAACAGCCTGTTAAGGAATACACCTATTTCTGTGTAAGAAATATTGTAATTTTGTATCCTAAATACAAAAAAGATATTTAAAATTATTTATATTATTATCTTCATAAATGGTCCTATTAGTATATGGGCCATATTTTTGGAAGTATAAATTCGAAAAGCCTGGATATGCTTTAAATTTAAGAAACAGTGTATTAGTAGCAGCTGTTAAAAAAATAGAAAAAAAATGTTTTTACTGGCACAGAAAAACCATAAAAAATAGAAAAAAAGAAACACATATAATAAAAAACATCTAAATTCAAAATATGGTTCCAATCGTATGCAAAATGAAAAATATGCAAAAATCCGATGTCTACTTATGACTTATTTTGTAAAAGAAAGAGAAATGTTTCGTTTTTTATTTTGGGCATTTTGTGTGGGAGGCACCAAAAGGGGCGTGGCAACAACGTCCATTTTTAAGGGGGTAACGTTTTTAAACTTTTTTTTGTATTTTTTTTAATTTTTTTTTCTGAATAGAGAATTTTTCCAAAATATTGTGTGAAAATTTGAGGTAAATTGGAGCAAAACTAACGAAGATACAGCAGTCTAAGCAATCGCGCCTCATATGTGACTCAGTACATCGAAAAACTTTAAAGCCTTTTTCCCACAACCCATGTTTTCAAAGACGGTGCCCCTGATAACTTAAAAACTACTGAACCGATCCTATTTAAATTTGTAACTATTTTTTTACATAATTTACGAGGTATAGCTATCATTTTTTTAAATTTTTTAATTTTTTTATTTAAAAATTGCCAATTAGTCGATTTTTTCTCGCAAAAATCGCATTTTTCAAAGTGTTACCAAAAATTAAAAAATTTAAATTTCGAAAAAAAAACTCGACAGCGTTATCTAAATAAATAATTTTTTTTTTTAATTTCTAATGATCCGGCATCGAGTTATGAGGGGCACCACAATTCAACGTTTTTCGAGACGCTTCCGCATTTGTATACCCTCACTTTAGTGTGACGAGGGTATATATCTTTTGCTACGGAAAAAAGTGTAACACATCGAAGGAGTGACCTAAGACCCCATGTATGCTCGGAGGAAATCCGTTTTGGGTCATTTAAAGTCGAATGAGAAATGTCCGTCCGTCTGTCTGTCTGTCTGCCTGTCTGTCTGCTGGCTGGTGCGCACGATAACTCTCGAAAGGAGTAACCAATTGACTTCAAATTTGGTATGTGGTAATATTTTCTTCTATCTCCGGCTAAGTTCGAAGAAGGGCCATATTGGTCCACTCCTTCTAGTACCTCCCCCAAAAAGGGTTAACATTTAGAAAAATATTGATTATTTATTAGCTTCTATGCCACTTATTTGAATCCTCTGAAATTCTACACATAGTATTAGTTTATTAGTCACTAGAAAAATAGGCGAAGTTGCGCAGCCCCTTTTGGTACCTCCCACACAAATGGACAATTTTGAACCAAAAGTTAATAGCTTATAACTTTATTACCAGTGCATACAAAAACTTGAAATTTTGTACAGTGTAATGATTTAATAGTACCTACAATACAGTGAAAAATGGGCATTATTGCCACGCTCCTTTTGGTACCAAAAAATGGTCCACACAAATGGACCATTTTGTACCAAAAAATTTACAGCTTATGAATTTAATACCAGTGCATACAAATACTTGAAATTTCGTATAGTGCAATGCTTTTACAGTACCTAGAGTCTAGAGAAAAGTGGCCGTAATTGGCACGCCCCTTATGGTACCTCCCACACAAAGGTTTTGTACCATTTTGCACCAAAAGTTAACATCTTTTAACATCAATACCAGTGTATAAAAATACTTGAAATTTTGTACAGTGTTATGCTTTTATATTGCCTACAGTCCAGGGAAAAATGGCCGTTATCGCCACGCCCCTTTTTGTACCTCCCACACAAAATGGCCAAAACATACCACAATTTAATATCTCATAACGTTTATACCAGTGCACATAAACGCTTATAATTCGGCACAGTGCAATGAATTTAAAGTATCTACTGTTCGGCGAAAAATAAGTGTATTTGTTAAACCCCTTCTGGTACCTCCCACACAAATTGACAGATTAATTCGTGTAATATTCAATATTACATTACTCACAAAGTGAGGGTATACCTTAGTCGGTTTACCCGGCTGAGACTTTCTTACTTGTTTTATGAAAATGTTACACAATAAACTTTAAGAGTTATACTTTAATGTACCATTGATTTCAATCAAAAAATTTTAACTGTTTGGTAACAAAAACATCATAAAAACTTGACTTTTATTGGACACATTTTAACGTTACCCCTCCTTAATGGATTGTGGGTATTATAAAAACATTATACTGCAGAAAATGTCAAGTATTTGTATGCAATGGAAGCAAAGTTATTTGTGTGGGAGTTAGGAAAAGGGCGTAAAAATTACTCAGTTATAAGCAGTTAATTTTTTGTGCATTACCCCTTTGTGTGTGAGGTACCAAAAGGGACGTGGCAACTTCGCCCATTTTCCTCAAGCCGATAGCGGCAAGTGAACAAATACAATATGTGGAAGTGCGAAATATTCCGATAAGTAGTATAGAAGTTATTATAGACAGAAGTAGTGAGAATGGATCCATCCTCAAGGACAAATGGAGCCATGGGCAATCCGCCATAATGGCTCATTACCTCGATGTCCGAAGAGGAATGCCACACTGAAAAAAAAGTGTACTGAAAATCATTTAAATTTTCTTTACTACTAAGATTTTTTCTTTGATTTGGCTCCAAAGACAAAGACTATTAAAATAAGTACATCTTGTAGTACAATTAAAGACATAAATCATCTTTAGATCAGGACATCAAACGTCTTTGAAAAAATTACGCCTTATACTTCGATGAAAGACTTCACATTTTTAAATCTATTACGCCTTGTGCTTACATCAAATACATAAAATTACTTTAGATTAAGTACATTCTGTAACTAAACTAAGCACATGCTGTACTTTCCACAAGTGTAAAATATGTTTCGTAAAATATTTTTTTTATTTAATTTTTTGTCTAAACGATCGTGATAAATTTTGTTTTTTGCTTCTTTATTAAATGATTATTTTTTAAACAATTGATTTCGATAAACAGTTTATTCAGTAGCAACCCCTACATACCTGACGATACCCGTAGCAATTGTGTTTAGTCTGGTTCTCTTTATATTAGAGGGAATACTTATTCTAATGGATAAATAAATGATAGTTGGCAAAATTTTTCCTAAAAAAATCGTTCTCTTCGTATAAGCTGCGGTGGCAAATATATTACTTGACGTGGATATTTTTGAGTTGAAATACCAGAAGTGAGGAATTCTTTTTATTCGTTTGGGAGAAGCTAGGCCTCTTAGAGCTGGTGTTTTAAATCTGAACCTTGCTGAATGATTGGTATTGGTTTTTTATACCCTCACTTTAGTGTGACGAGGGTATATATCATTTGCTACGGAAAAAAGTGTAACACGTCGAAGGAGTGACCTAAGACCCCAAGTATGTTCGGAGGAAATCCGTTTTGGGTCATTTTAGGTCGAATGAGCAATGTCCGTCCGTCTGTCTGTCTGTCTGTCTGTCTGTCTGTCTGTCTGTCTGTCTGTCTGTCTGTCTGTCTGCTGGCTGGTGCGCACGATAACTCTCGAAAGGAGTAACCGATTGACCTCAAATTTGGTATGTGGTAATATTTTTTTCTATCTCCGGCTAAGTTCGAAGATGGGCCATATTGGTCCACTCCTTCTAGTACCTCCCCCACAAAGGGTTAAAATGTTGTGAAATATTGATTCTTTAATAACTGCTATACTACTTATTCGAATCTTTTGAAATTCCACACATAGTATTAGCTTATTAGTCGTTATCAACTCGAGAAAAATGGTCGAAGTCGCCAGGTCCCTTTTGGTACCTCCCACACAAATGCACCATTTTGCACCAAAAGTTAACAGCTTATAACATTAATAACAGTGTATAAAAATACTTGAAATTTTGTACAGTGTTATGCTTTTATATTGCCTACAGTCCAGGGAAAATTGGGTGTTGTTGTCACGCCCCTTTTGGTACCTCCCACACAAAGGTACCTTTTTGCACCAAAAGTTAACAGCTTATAACATTAAAACCAGTGTATAAAAATACTTGAAAATTTGTACAGTGTAATGTTTTTATAGTGTCTATAGCCCTGTGAAAAATGGGCGTTATTGCCACTCCCCTCTTTGTACCTCCCACACAAAATGCCCAAATCATACCACAATTTAATGTCTCATAACGTTTATACCAGTGCACATAAATGCTTATAAGTCGGCACAGTGCAATGAATTTAAAGTATCTAATGTTCAGCAAAAAAAAGATGTATTTGATAAACCCCTTCTGGTACCTCCCACACAAATTGACAGAATAATTCGAGTAATATTCAATATTACATTACTCACAAAGTGAGGGTATACCTTAGTCGGTTTACCCGACTGAATCTTTCTTACTTGTTTGCCATACATTTTTGTAAAAAAGTTTGAATTCTGTAAAATTATAGACTTCTTATGCAGGAGAAAATCCTAGTTACAAATCAATAACGATTCAAAGACCAAAATAAAACAAACGAAAATTCAATATGTGATGTTTTATTCATAATATAATATGATATAATAACATATGTCAGAAAATATCAAAATATACTTTTAATTATATTTTCTTGCAGTGACATATTTCCGTTAATATTATTTTTTTGGAAATTAATATTTACGGAAACATTTTTTGGCTTCTACTGAAATTTTTTAAATTTTGAGTTTTTACCCTTTTGTGGAACTGTTATATGTAAATATTTCTTACTCATAAATTAAGATTTGTTCACATCAACATTTTTGTATCGCTTGGAAATTATTTAATATGACATATCGTTAGCAAAACATAATATGCTAAGTCCAGTGTCAAAAAGTTCTCAGAAGGAACATTTTTTTAACTGTTTCCATTTAATATAATTTTTTTCTGCAAATACGCAATATTTATTTGTTCCGCTTAAATATCAATAATAGTTAATTATAATTATCCGTTTTTATACAGACTTCACATGTTTTGCATGCTTGTGTGAACTTAGCATGTTTGTTTGGTAATTTCTTTTTTCTAGATGATGTATTTTTAAATCTTCTGTCATTCTATAAAAAATCTCAATTTTCATAAAATTTGAGGGAGCAAAGTGGCATATTTAGTTAATGATATTCTACAAAAATAATATTTTATTTATTCATTATGGAAATATTTGCAATTTACTTAGACAGCGGAAAAACAACGTTGGATAGTTTACTCGTATTGTTCCAAAATCGGCTTTATTCCGTTATTTCTTGAATACATACATACACACATTTACGGTCGTTTTGCATTGTTTTTGTCAAAGTAATAAATTCGTAAACGCACATATAAACTCCACTACTCTGAATGTCCGAAAGAGATTTTATGATTCTTTTTTGTTATCATTGCGCGTAACTACAACGCACACACCCACATTTGGTAATCTACCACTGAGACAAATCTAATCGTCGTATAAGCAGCCAGTCAATATTTCCAGATAATTTATTTTCGACTACCTGTTATACACACTGCCGACAAACAGCCTCCGAAACTGTTGCTATTAATGCAGAATTATAAACGTCCACTCGCGTAAGCGCACACAACCTTTCTCTACCACCGCTCAATAAGAACTGATTCCAAAAAATTCCAAACACACTTCACTGTAACTCTCACTATTATTCTCAATTTTGCGACCAAAAAGAGTCTAAATTTTCCTCTCGCAGATAAAAACGATCTCTTAATTTAAAAGATAAATAATCTTTAATTTAAAAATCAAAGAAAAGTGGACTGAAAATTAAGGCTAAATTGTTTTTAAAAACATGACATGAGAATTTCTACATTTTTAAGGAAAAAATCTTACAAACTATGAAAATGTGTACTTGATTTAACGACATTTGCACTACAATCAATTATTTTTCCTTTAATTTTATGACGTAACGTTAAAGTCAACATGACATAGTGTTATGGACATCTTATCATAGAAGTAAGAAAATTTACTTTAAACGAACGAAAATTTCTTTGAAATCAAGTAAAATTTCTTAAATTCAAAGAAATTTGTTCTTCAAACAAAGACAGATTAAATCTCTGATTTAAGGGCAAACTTGTTTTTAATTTCATATCAAATTTTTTTTTCAGTGCAGGCACACCACCAGTCTGCAACGAAGCAGGATGGCATCAGGGGAGAGTAAAGCTCTTATATTTCGGTGATGCCATATCAGTAGATCTGTATAAGGCTGCTCTGAGTCGAGCGGGTGAGGTATGTCCGGGTGCCCAGTTGGATGTTGTCGAAAAAACAACATCCCTAGTCACCCTAGAGCAGAGAATGAAGCCGAGCCAAAATTGGCGGCGGCGGCTGGCATTGAAAATTATAGATCGACGGCGGCGGCTAGGCGGCTAAGCCGACATAAAATTGACATACGGTGGGTCTATGATAGACATTTTAACATTTAAAATAATAGTTGAAAAGATAAGCTCTGGTATTTATTTTTAAATAATAGATGCTTTTAAGTTAATTGTAAGATATTGTGTGGTAAAAAAATCATCGATTCCATGCCGCTCGGCAGCTCTATGATATACGTACTCTATTTTCAAAGTATGCTAAAGCCATGTATAGATTGTCAGAACGGACAATGTTATCAACCCTGTTAAAGTGCCGCAAATGTACGGACAATGACAGATTGTTAGCCAAAGGTGAAGACGATTGCCAGAATCCCTTACAATTTCATATATTTAAAATATATTTTGTAAATATTCATATGCAGGATTGCCAATAAAAATATTTTATAGACAGTGGCCGTTGTCACATGCATAAACTTTGCACATATTACAATCTGCAAATTATCTCACAATGACTTTTCTGCCAACGTTGCAAGACAAAAATGTTATGTTTAAATAGAATGACCCCTACAGTTTAGAGCTCAACTTGAGATAGAGATATTCACGTCAAACGATAAATAAGTGCCTTTATTATGGATATTCCACGAAGTTGCACCTTTGCAATTCCTTCTAACAAATACATTTTTTAAGCCAGGTTTGCTTTTGAGGCTTAAAAGTAATCCTGACTTAAGAATTTTAAAAATATAAATCAGATTTTATTATTACCACGGTCCGATATACGTTCTCATAACAAATAATTATTTGATTCCGCTCACATAGAAAGAATTTACAATGTGTTTTATATAAAAATCCTGAAATATATGTGGGAGAAAACAGTAAAAAATCTGTATCTTTTAAACCAAAATGACCTCCATCGTGAAACTTATGTCACGTGTAAAGGACATTTAACAGTATAACTACAAAAAATATGAAAAAAAATTTGGTGCATTTCGAGATATTGAAGGATTAAAATTTTTTTTAGATTTCTAATGTCCTTCGACAAGGACAATATTTTTTTTAAATTATAAATTTTGAAGTACGAGAGTGGCCGGTTACAATGACACTAAAATCGTTGAAATCGGATAACGCGTTCTTAAGTTATACTCTGTTGAATTCAGTATCCTTTAAGAAAAAAGTAGAGATTCGACCAACTTTCGGACGCTGTAAAACAAGAACCATAACAAAGTTGGACTAAATATAGACATCATACAAATTGTACACACTAGGAGATAGTGTGTACCAAATTTCATCGAAATCGGAGGGGATCGTGTTAAAAAGTGGGTCGACTGCCGTTGGAATTACCCTTTAGACTATTTTAAAAAACATCAAACACGTTTAATATAAATTTTATTTATTTTTTTGTGTATACTGAAAAAAATTCAAAATCTATTTTCTTCGAATTTTTTTCTGAACAGCTATACGATAAAGAATTGCCTGCAGCTGAACGCTCATAGCTCCTGGATTATTGAAATTGTTTAAGAAAGCTTCAATCATGTTAAAGATTATGATAACAAAATCACCATTATATCACCAAACAATACTAATATGATTTTGTGGTAGAAAAAACACAATGTTGGCATGAAAGGTTTAAGTGGGTCCCAGATAAAGTGGATAGCTCTTGGAACATAAACGAGAGATAAGAAGCTTTTTTCGAAATATCACTTTTAAGAACACAGGGTTAAATATGGGCCACAAATTGTAAAATAGTATAGTGGGCAAAGAATGTTACGTATGGCCCTATGGTTTGAGAGTAGCTGTTGGAATTTAAACTATAGATAAAAGCATTTTTTCGAAATTCATACTTTTAAGGACATAGTGGGGCAAAAATCGTTAAATATTTCACAATGCGCCAAAAATGGTTAAATTGTGTACAATGGACAAAAAGTTGATCAATATGGTACAATGGGCAAATAGGCATTATATTATATCGTGAATAAACGTGGTGTCCCAAGAAGAGCGCAATTTTTTAATTACTGATGCAGCAAATGAATTGTTTCTCTGGCTTTATGACATGTGGCGCCGTCTTGTTGGAACCACATGCCCTCCACATTCATTTCTTCAATTCTAGGCAAGAAAAAACTGGTTATCATTTCACGATACCGAACACCATTGACTGTTTGCGCTTGACCTGCCTCAAAGGTCCAATGATTCCTCCAGCCCAAAAACCACACCACACTGACACTTTGAGGATGCATTTGCTTCTCGTGAATCACTCGAGGATTTTCCGCACCCCAAATGCGACAATTCTGCCTATTGACGAAGCCATCAAGATGAAAATGGGCCTCGTCACTGAAGATGATTTTATCGGCAAAATCAGCATTTTCATGTTGTCTCTCCAATACCCAATTAACGAACTCCCTTCGCTGTCCTTCTCCATTTTTACTAACCTCGTACCTTCTACTAACAGACAATAACAATTATTCAAATGTCAAACAATGACACTTCGAATGTTGCGAGATTTAAAAATTGCGTTCTTCTTGGGACACCCTTTATTAGAGCGAGAATCACAATATTGGCACTGTTTTAAGCAGAATAGCAAGTTCAAGCTGTAGATAGGAAAAATGCCGCGTTTTGGTGCAAGATGTCCGATACTTGCGAGAAAAATTAATTTTAGAGGTTATGTAATATCGCTTTAGCTTCAATACTGTACATACATACTCTAAAAATGTTTCATGGCAATACTCTATTCCGCATTCTTCCTTTTCTACATTGTACGCCAAAAAATACTCAGACAGCATTCTATTATGTCTGTCAGTGTAACTTTACACACGTCGCAAAACACACGTGTGCTTCAAATCTGCTTCCGGTTCGATGACAACTTCCTAATATACTTTCGCCTTTCATTGAAATCACACGGATAACCATTTTTCATATTGTTTTCGATACGACGTAAATCCATTGACATTATTTGTTGTTCAGTGCGCGACAGTGTTCACAAAAATAATAGGAATTGAAATTCAATGAATTGGAAAATGTTGTTTACCTATTATTTCATTTATTTCTTTTCGTTTTTTATACTCGTAATAGCTAAGGAGTGGGTATTGAAAAGCAAAGGTGTTCTTGTATAAGACGAAAATAAATGCATGAATAAGTTGACGTTAGAGTGGGTGGTGCTACTACGACTGCTCAGACATTTTTTAAGAGACCTGAAACCCTCGACTGAGTGCTGTTTGCGAATATAAGGATTCAGCCCCTAGAGACTTAGCGGCAACCTGGCTGTCCGAGAAAATTACGACAAACAGTGTTGGTCACTATCTTGCGACTTATTCACATGGCCACTAGTTTCCTTATTGTCATTATTACGGCTTGATAGACACTGCAAGTACCTGTTAGTCTGTGAGCTGAAGTTCCAATTCTCGTAATCTGCCAACCTATTCCTGCCTGCCAGGTAAATTAGTGGTAAAGTTCCTCCCGAAGGTATACTCGTATAATTTCCCAGCAAAAACTTGGTAAGTACATGTCATTACCACATGCATTACCAGGTATTGACATATCATTACCCTCTGCATTACATGTAGTCAACAAATAATGACTTACTTCTATTGACATAAATATGTACTTATTTGTATCTTATTTTAAGTCGGGTATTGTAACATATGCGACAATACCAATTTTTATTAAAGAAACATTGATTTGATTTAGAAACTTAGTAACATTTCGAGTAAAAACATCTCGTATGAAACATATGAAAATCATTATTGGTAAGGTGTTATAAAACCCCTTATTAAAATGATATCCACTACTTATATGTGGGATATTCATAAGCGTGGGGGTAAGTAGTTATTTGTTAACTCTTTGTATGTTTGCATTGAATCAATTTCCTCCAATATCATGCCCATGCAAAAACAATCTGAAGAGTGGCTAAATGGGAAGTCGTTATTTCTTTTGAATTTGTCAAGTTACCTGGTAATGCGTGTATTTGCCGAGTTACTAAATTTGTAAATCAAATTAACGTTTCTTTAGTAAAAATTGATTTTATTAGCCATATATACGAGAATATATATTATTAATATAACGAGATATATTTTTTATTCGGAATGTTATTAAATTTCTTATCAAGTTTTCTTTAATAAAAACTGTTGTTGTTGCATATTTTACAATACTCATCTTAACTTACAAATACATATCTATGTCAATATCAGTAAGTCATTATTTGTTGACTACATGTAATGCAGATGGTAATGACATGTCTTACATGCTAATGCAATGTACAATGACATGTACTTACCATGTTTTTGATGGGAATATTCCGAGTAAAAAATATGTCTCGACGTATTTAATTATGTATGATAAGTAAATGTTTATGAAAATCATTACTGGTAAGGTGTTATTCAACCCCTTATTAAAATGACAATAATAACTACTTATATGTTGGATCTTCGTAAGCGTGGGGGTAAGTAGTTATTTGTTAGCTCTTCGTATGCTTGCATGGAAGTACTTTCCTCCAATGTCATGCCCATGTAAACATAATCTAAAGGGTGGCTAAATGGTAAGTCATTATTTCTTTTGAATTTCACTTACCCGCCAGGTTACCTGGTAATGAGAGTTTTTGCTGGGTTTGGTGTATAATCTAACATAGTTCGGTATAAGGCATAAAAACCAGTATGGGGGATATTATGCCGAGTGTGACCCAATTTAATGTACCCCTGTACAATTGTCATAGGCAACTCTATATGTGTAACTATTTCCTTACACAGGTGTTTATCTCAGGCTAAGATGATGATGATGAGCATTATTTAGACGAGTATCAAATGATTTGACATGATAAAGAATTGCTTTTGACAAAATCACATTTATTACATTGCTACAATATCACATATCCTCCCCATTATTCGAGGAGGAAGAGGGGTTTATCAGTGTCTTTGTTATTTGAATAATCGTAATTTATTTGAGCTTCGAGTTAAATCATTATACGATAATAGGTTTACAACTTACCAGACACCTGTGACAGAATTGTGTTCAGTGAATATTATTCAATGAACAACGTTTAGCCGGAACAGTTTTAGGTTATTGAGATAATTTATTTCGTTTTCCTATTACAATAGGTAATTGTTAAGAGTTTTGTGTTTTTATCAACTCTCAATTGAATGCTAAAAAGAGTAGTTGTAGCACTATTTTTTTTAACAGGTTCTATATTTCACTTATATCCAAATTATTGATATTTCTTAAATTTGTTTTTTTCTTTAAAACAACTTCTTTAAGTATATCAGAGGCAAATTTAAAAATTTTCATTTCACTTAAAAAATTGTTACATTTAAAGTATTTCTAAATGCTTAAAATCAAACACCCCTTAAATGCAAATATTATCATTAAAAAAGAAACTTCAGACACATATTAATGACGAGAACAGCCAAAAAAAACTATACTAAATGCAAATTTCCATATCATCAACATCAGGGGAATTTTTCAACAATCATTTTTTTTTGTTCAGTCAAATGATTTATTACTTTTGGCCAAAGAAAATGCGACCACAAAAAAGTGTGCGCCGTTACAATTTATATTTATGCCTAAAATGTTAATTTCGCTCAGAAGAGACAGAAGATAAACGAGGTCAAACCATCAAACAAACAAGAGTAGACATCAAAAAAAACCGCCAAACAAAAATCTTAAAAGAAAAACAATTATTTCTGCATAATTGACTTTAATTACTCCTTCAACACAAAGATAAACTCAAACCTAAAGCGCTAAAAAATTCAGAAAAATAAACTTAAGTTTTACTTTAGTAGACACAACCAAATGCGAACAATTAGCCTCAAAGTAGGCAAGGGTAAAGTCTTGATAACCGGGAAAGAAATGACCACGACACCACGATGATGTTGCAGATTGTGAGGACAAATTTTAAGAAAACAACAACTTTCAAAAAAAAAACATTTGTCAAAGTGGCTCAAAACATTAGACGAGGAGCGTTTATAAATTATTACGAAATGAATGAGCTTTTAAGGGGAAATAAAGTATTTTATGAATTGCAGTGAGTTAAAAATCACTAAACCAGTTAACAAATTTCTCTCTCCCCGTTCTCTTAATCAGTGGAAATTAGTTAAGCTTTTATGTTATTGAGACGATTGGTATAGAAGTATTAGGGCGGGTCGATTTAAAAATCGCCCATTGCTCAGTGAAAATCGTATTCTAGGGATCAAAATAAGAAACTTTGCCGATGGAACCATACCTCTGAAACGAATTCTGATGTCCCGGAAAAAATCCCACATTGACCCATTTAGAGTGCTCCAATCGAGTCCAAATGTATGACCGACCCCCACTCAGTGAAGTGCTCAGTGAAAATCGTATTCTAGGGATCAAAATAAGAAACTTTGCCAAAGGAACCATACCTCTAAAACGAATTCTGATGTCCCGGAAAAAATCCCACTTTGACCCATTTAGAGTGCTCCAATCGAGTCCAAATGTATGGAACCCCAGAGGGTTTCAGGGGGTGTGCCACTGGCATGGGTGGGTCGGGCCTCCAAAGTTAGTGGGGTTCGGTCATACATTTGGACTCGATTGGAGCACTCTAAATGGGTCAAAGTGGGATTTTTCAAAATTTGCCCCTACCCAAAAGTTCGAACCAAATTCCGGGACATCAGAATTCGTTTTAGAGGTATGGTTCCTTCGGCAAAGTTTCTTATTTTGATCCCTAGAATACAATTTTCACTGAGCAATGGCGACTTTTTTTGCCTCCCCACAAATCGACCCGGCCTAATAAGTATACCAGGGTACCAGAAGGGGCTTGACAATTAGGTCCATTTTCATTGAACACGAAGCAAATACACAAACAAATCGACTAATTTTCAGGGAACATACATTAGAATGATGTTGTACCGAATTAAAGCGTTTAAAATTATTTTCGACATGGTTAGGTCCCATTGTATGACCGATATCAAAAAGCGTATGATCCATGTCCGAGGTATTAAGATCACAACTATAAAATATCAGCTTTAAAATTTCACATTCACCACTTATCTGGAAGGTACCAGAAACGCCAATATGGTCCATCTCGAAACTTAAACTAAATGTGGAGAAAATATAATCACATCAACAATTTCGTTTATCCTTTTCGAGATGCAAATAGTTAGCCCCACAGACGAAAATATGTGGAATGACTTAAGGGGATAACGTGTGTCCTTCAGTCTTATCAATAATGTAATTGTAATACTGAAAACTATTGTTCTTTTTCGTAATTGTATACAATGTTTGTCAGTTCAGTCCTATTTCCTGCAACGCTCCCGTTTCCTGCTACGATTTGTTCTTGCTATGTTACGGTTCCTGTTACGCTCCGTTCCTGTTACGCTCCATTCCTGCTATGTTCTACACCCGTCAACGTTCCTGCTCAATATTCGTCCCTGCAACTCTCTGGTCCTGCTACGCTCCGTTCCTGCCATGCTCTGTTTCGGCTCGGTCTTGTTCCTGAAAAGCTTTCTTCCTGCAATGATCTGTTCCTGTAACTCCCTGTTTCCTGCTTTGCTCTGGTCCTGTTTCCTCTAGTTCCTGTTTCGCTCCTGATGTGTTCTGTTCCTGCAACGGTCCTAAAGTTTTATTATTTTGTGGTAAGTCTAATCGGTCATGAATAAAATGAGACCATTCCGAAGCTGAAATGATAGACATTTCAAAAAACTCTATACATCGCACAAAGGCGGAAAATTTCTAGATGAGGAAGCTGTGTGCAAGATCGGCGCCGCGTTCTGTCACAATAGAACAAAAACAGCGTCGTGAACATAAAAAGTCATTTTATACCTATGAATTGTCTCATAAAGTTCCCGATGTATCTGTATTTGAAATTTGAATTTTGTTTCTTTTCAACCCATTTCTATGTAGTATTTCGTTAATACACATCTGAGCATTTCCTTCACATTAAATTTTCGGAATCATGATAATCGATATGATATATCCAGTAAGACAAAACCTAGGGCCATTGGGAGTAATATTTTCAAGAAAATTTAATTTTTTTCCTCTTTTAACGAAGAATAGGATGTCGTATTTTATCACTTATCTAGGTGGTAAGGCATTACGAGTTAAACTGCAAATCGAATTTGGAGTCCGACTTTTAGTACAGTAGATATATCAAAAAAGGTAAAGACGGATTCAGTTCGGTCATGCCAAATCTTATATTCCCTCCACCATGGATCGCATGTGAATGGTTTCGGGTACAAATAAACTCATTATACCAAATTTCAGCCAAATTCGTTGAAATTTGAGGTTTTTGTGTCGTTAGGAAGTCAAAGGGACATCAGCTTGGGGGCTATATAAAAACCTTGACCTATGTACAGTTCTCCAACAAGAGGTGTTATTTTGAATCACCCGGTATTTCTATAGCTGTCACTTTTGAAGCCTTTAGTCTTTGACATTTGACAAGTAGAAACTACGCCATTACTAAAAATGGAACGATACACGATTCAACAACGTAATGAAATTATTAAAATTCACTAGAAAAATGCTGAAAATCTTGCAGTCACAGTTCGCAAAACTAAAGCATTTTTAGGTCGTCGTGAAGCACCTTGTCGGACCGCAATACAGAAATTAGTGGACAAATTCGAGCTGTTGGGACAAGTTAGTGATGTGAAGAATAAAACCCGTGCACGTCGCTCAAGAACAACTGAGAATATTGCTGCTGTAGCCCAAAGTGTTGAAGAAAGCCCAGGTTTGTCCATTCCTCGTCGTTCTTTGGAATTGGGCATTCCACAAACGTCATTACACAGTATCTTGCATAAAGTCTTGGCTCTTAAGGCTTATAAAGTTCAGTTATCACAAGAACTCAAGCCGACCGATCATCAACAACGTCATGTCTTTACTGATTGGGTCCTTAAAATGCTTGGGTCCTCGAAAAATCATCTTGACTGTTGAGGCCCATTTCCACCTCGGTGGCTACGTCAACAAGCAAAATTGTCGCATTTGGGGCTCGGAAAACCCAAGCGTTATTGTTGAGAAGCCTCTCCATCCTCAACGTGTGACTGTTTGGTGCGGTTTATGGTCGGGCGGGGTCATTGGACCTTACTTTTTCGAAAATGAGGCTGGATCAACCGTTACGGTGAATGGATTCCGCTATCGAGAGATGACTAATGATTTACGAGAGATGAACGTTTACTTTCAACAAGACGGCGCTATGAGCCACACAAGCAACGAAAGCAATGCTCTGTTACTGGAAAAGTTTCTCTCGAAGAGGTGATCAAAAAGGATATGGTCCTGTAAGCGTGGTCGTGGTGGCCATTTGGCTGATGTTGTTTTTCATTACACTGTGCAACAGTGAAAAAAATACACGGACTTGACAGTATAGGTTCGATTCTACTATCAAAGGGTAGTATAACCCTATACTTGGTTTGGCGAAATTGGTGACCAATTTTTTTTATGGGCCTCCAAAGTTTCTGAAAATCAGTGGCCCCCTCAAAAAAGGTGTCATCAGCTTTTGTCCAACAACTAATTCAGACTTGGTGATACCGCTTAACTATATTTGGTAATAATGTAGCTAAGAATATGCTGAACAGAGTTTCTTAAATTTTTTTGCGAAAAAACAATTTTTCCGGTACTTTTTATATATATACTTTTATATATATATAATATATTTTTTTCACTTTTTTCAGCATAACTTCCAGGGACTCGTAATTTTTCAATAACAATGGTTGGCAAAATTGTAGCCAACGTAAATCTGAACAACTTTTGTGAACATATCAATACAATCTGAACGTGTCTGGGCACCCTAAATAACTCAAAAAACCGCATTGTACCCCAAAAATTTTAGTATTTCACTATTATGTAACAAAAATATATTTTTTTGGTATAGGGTATGTTCAGCAAATTTATAGAAAATATTAAGGCCAATATTTTTGTGGAACATATTAACCCTCTAGCTTCCCCACATAACTGTAATTTTTGGCCTCATTTTAACAATCATTGTTATCGAAAAATTACGAGTCCCTGGATGTTATGCTGAAAAAAGTGAAAAAAATATTTTTTTCCTTTACTTTTTCAAAACAAAACTTTAACGGAAAAATTGTTTTTTCGCAAAAAATTTTAAGAAACTTTGTTCAGCATATTCTTAGCTACATTATTGCCAGATATAGTTAAGCGGTATCACCAAATCTGAATTAGTTGTAGGACAAAAGCTGATGACACCTTTTTCGAGGGTCCCACTGATTTTCAGAAACTTTGGAGGCCCATAAAAAAAATTGGTCACCAATTTCGCCAAACCGAGTATGGGGTTATACTACCCTTTGATAGTAGAATCGAACCTATACTGTCACGTCCGTGTATTTTTCAAAAAGTGTTCATTTGTTGCATAGTGTTATTAACGGCATACCTTCCTCTTTATTATGAAGTAAACATCCGATCATTTATCTTTTTCTTTGAATACCAAAATAACACCTCTTGTTGGAAAACCCTTTATTTTTCGTGTGAAAAATTCCGGGTAAAAATAAATTTTTCGTATAAAAAATTCCAGGTATAAATATCGGGTGACTTTTGTGGTTTTTTATGACGTTAAGAAGTCAAAGTCGGAGATGCTATAATTAGGGGCTATATTAAAAAATCTACCGATATTGCCCATTTTTAACCCCAAGTAACCTGCAGCTATAAGAAGTTTCTACACCAACTTTGAGTCAAGGTATAATATACAAAAAACCTCAATGAAGTAAAACAAAATACTTATAGTCTATATATGGCACTGCTGACTGAACAAAATAAAATGTTATTTTTGAACTCGATGCTAACGATTCTGTACAAAAATTAGCTGTGATTTTTAAAAAGGTATTTCAGATTTTATCAACAGGATACTATTGCGTGATATTCGTAGCCATGAAACCCTATATTATAGTTGACGTTACGACCAACCTAATTTTTAATTGTTTTCATTTCACAATTTCCACTGAAATTTTTTTTTGCGAAATTTGTATATTTCGAAATCCATCTTTGCATTCTGATATGAATCTGTACAAAGCAGATGCTGCGCTGTCATGTTTGTTAAAGGAGATATCTGCTATTAAAATCCGAAGAATCCCGGATCCCGAAAAACCCCGGGATCACGATTTTCTAAATCCCGGAATTTGCGAAACTCAGTCCCGATCGACAAATTTGATGGATTTTTCAAATAAAATCTATTTGCTCAGAAATATTTAATATTTAAAAATTTTTGTTCCAAAGAACATACATTTTTAAAAGAAAGAAATTATTAAATTGCATTTAACCAACTTTCTGCTTAAATGCGTCAGATAATTGTAACAGGGTATTGTGAAAAGAAAACTTCAAAAAGTGAAATTTAAATTATTACCCGAGTTGGTGAAATATAGCAAAAATGATGTAAGAGTTTTTCTATCTCAAATATGAGTTGAATTCTATGTGTTTCAATATTTTCTTGGTTATATTATTAAAGTAGAGAAGCAAAGATTTAATTTTAGGGGATCTTTAAACCCTCCACCATAGGATGGGGGTGGGTCATTTTGTCACTCCGTTTGTAACACCTCTAAATATTGATCTGAGACCCCATAAAGTATATATATTCTTAATCGTCTTAAAATTCTAAGACGATTTAGCCATGTCCGTCTGTCCGTCCGTCCGTCCGTCTGTTGTAATCACGCTACAATCTATAATACTTGAGGTACACGCTGAAAAAATATCGCTTCTGTAATATATTGTCCCAAAAATATTTGGCTTGAATTATACACATGTTTAGGGTACACTCCAAATATATAATATTTGACATACACAAATATTATATGTTTGGGAGGATATTGTTCTAAACAAAAATATGTTCCCATTCTAATATTTTTTTATTTGGAACTAGTATTTTGTATTTTGGCAATGTATCAATGCCTTAACTCAAAGATAAGTTTTCTGTTTTCAGATGTTCAAGAGCATTTTTTTTATAAATTGTATATGTTTGTAAAATTTTGTTAAAACTTAAATCGTATAATATTTCGTAAATATAAATTGAATTGGTGGATTGACAAAAAGTGATAATTGGAATACTTATAAATTAAAATTTATTGATGTAAAACAAAAGCTAAATGCTGCTAAAGACATTTTAAACTATAATCTAGGAAAAAACTAACTAAAATTCGAAAAAATCTGCAAAGTTTAAAAAATCATTTTTAAATAAAATATATTTAGAAAACATCTTAAACGATAACTTTGTTTGTGGGTGAACACATATTTTATTTGTGAAAGTCAGTGCGCAAATATATATTGTTGTAATATATTAATATATGCGTTCCAAACAAAGTTTCATGATTTTTAAATCAAAATTTGTTTAACAAATTCGTTTCCAAATATATTTTCTTTCAATACAAACATATCAAAAATGGCGATTTTCCTCCGTGTAGGTGGCTGATAATACTTCTTATAGCTGCAGGATTGAAAATGAGCGATATCGGTCCATATTTAGATATAGCTCCCATATATAGCATCTAACTTGTTGTGATTCCTACTGTTCTCATATTTTATATATTTTTTTTATACCCTCCACCATAGAATGCGGGGTATATTCATTTTGTCACTCCGTTTGTAATACCTCTAAATATTGATCTGAGACCGCTTAGAGTATATATATTCTTAATCGTCGTAAAATTCTAAGACGATTTAGCCATGTCCGTCTGTCCGTCCTTCCGTCCGTCCGTCTGTGGTAATCACGCTACAGTCCGCAATAATTGAGCTAGGTTGATCAAATTTGGTATAGATACTTCTTATAGCTGCAGGTAACTTGGGATCGAAAATGGGCGATATCGGTCCATATTTAGATATAGCTCCCATATATAGCATCTAACTTGTTGTGATTCCTACTGATCTCATTTACTATATTTTTTTGTGTTTTTCGGTGTTATTTTTATACCCTCCACCATATAATGGGGGGGTATATTCATTTTGTCTCCCCGTTTGTAACACCTCTAAATATTGATCTGAGACCGCTTAAAGTATATATATTCTTAATCGTCGCAAAATTCTAAGACGATTTAGCCATGTCCATCTGTGGTTGATCAAATTTGCTACAAAAACTTCTTATAGTTGCAGGTTGTTTGGGATTGCAAATGGGCCATATCGGTCAATGTTTTGATATAGCTCCCATATATATCATCTTACTTATTGTTATTCCTACTGTTCTCATCTACTATATGTTTCCTACTGTTCTCATCTACTATATTTTTTTGTATCTTTAGGTTTTTAGGTATGCTATCCATGGTGGAGGGTATAAAAGATTCGGCATGGCCGACAACAAATACGTTGAAATGAATAAATTTTTAAATATTTTATTGCGTTATTATGATATTGTAGGTATCCCGATCTGTATGAAATTTTCAGGATATTTTTAGAATTAATTACCTTGGATATTGTAAGCAATTTCAGTCAAAAATTGAAAAATGGATTTTTATGCACTCACCTGACATAAAGAAAACAAAATAGTTTTCAAATAACTGAGAATAATGATTGACTGAATTGAGAATTAAATTAGTTTATAAGCTATTTAGACGATTTAAATTTGAAATCTCTGTCCCGTATAATATGCGTTTTAGGAGAGATTATACTTTTTGTTGTTGGACTCAATGTACATACAAAACTATTACAAAATTGTACAAAATTATTAGTCACGAACCGGTAAAAAACAACAAGTAAAAGCGTTGAGTTCGGCCAAACCGAATTTTATATACCCTCCACCATGGATTGCATTCAATTTTACTACTGCAATTTTTAGCCAAATTTAAGGCGCAAATTCTTTAGACAAACCCGTCACCTTAATAAATAGCATTTTTGAGAGCTACATCTACACGGGGACTACAACAAAATATAACTTGATTTGTATAAACTTTATTCAGATCAATTCTTGCCAAAATAGAATACAAACTTGCCAAATGTGGAGTTTATGGCTTATAAAAGCCTTTTAGGAAGCGACATTTATAGGTGGACTATAACATTATATATGAACTGATTTAACACATTTTTACTGCGATTCAGTTAAAATGCTTAGAAAATATGGTATTTATGGCCGTAATACTTATGTATATTTTGGAGCGACCTCTATAGCGTGACTATAACAAAATATGAACCGATTTGTAAAAGTTTTGCTGTGATGAATTCTTGTCAAAATATAATGCAAACTGCAAAGTTTCTACTAAATTGCTTTACAAATGCGGTATCTATGGCTCAAAACACGTATTTGGGAGCTATATTGAAACATTGACCGATATGGCCCATTTCCCAATCCCAAACAACCTGAAAACTATAAGAAGTATTTCTACCAAATTTGGTCAACCTAGCTCTATTATTACGGACCTAAATTGTCTTAGAATTTTACGACGATTAAGAATATACTTACGGGTTGCCCATATTCGACGGACCCACGGACTCGTTGGGCCCATTCCAATCGACGAGGCTTGTCCGCAGGCAACAATCTTTGCGTCAATTGAATTTTGTACGGGAACAAATGCAAATCAACGCGAATAATCCGTTGTAAAGTGGACCGAGCCATGCCCAACTGCTGAGAACGGCGTTTTTGGGATGTTCTTGGGGACCTCTCAACACTGGCTCGTACGGCAGCGATATTCTCGGCCGATCGCCTTGGTCGACTTTTATTTGGCCTCTTCGGATTAGAAAGAGCCTCACCAGTCGAAAATTTTTCGTATAAACGCTTAATGGTGTTCTTAGAAGGCGCACTTCTCACATTTTTTAATATTTTAAAAGCACGTTGACTTGACTTCTTCTGTTGAATGTAAATTTCAACTATTTCAGAGCGCTCGCGTGGCGTGTATTGTTCCATGGTAAAAATCTGCTTGGACTGACGCTTCAAACGCGGTATGTCATTAAGCGATCTGACATCTCTGTCAAAAGTTATGGCGTTGCCAGATGGGTCCGTCGAATATGGGAGACCCTGTACATATACATACATATATACTTTATGAGGTCTCAGATCAATATTTAGAGGTGTTACAAACGGAGTGACAAAATGAATATACACCCCATCCTATGGTGGAGGGTATAAAAAAATTTACCAAAATGTCTTCAGAATGTTAGTTAATTTCAATATTTTCTTTTCTTTAAACATACAATCTAAATAAGGATTAACAAACTAAAAACGTCATTGACAAAGGAAAATTTAGTCACAAATACTTTGTGGAAAGTCAAAAATTTGAAAAACGTTTTCTCATTTCAAAACACATTCCAAAATGTAACTTTGTTCCACAATTGTTAAGTTAAATATGAAGTGCTTCGTACGACTCACAGTGGCAGAAATTCTAAACAAAAGATATAACTCTGCCGTTTATTAACCAGACAACCGATTGCGGCGAAACTTGGGATAATTGTAGAAGGGGTAATGGAAAACGTATGTTTAAATTTGAATATATAGGGGCGGAGCTACAAATTAGAAAAAATACAGGGCCTAAAAGTATCCCATCTCGGGTATACGCAATTTTTAAACGCGATAAACGTTTGTTTTGCTCTTCGGTTTTAAAAAAGTATTTCTGTCTTGTATCACATACAGTTTCCGAGGTATATGTATTTGAAAATATAATTTTTTTTATATTTTTCCAGACATGTCATAGCATTTTTATATCTTAACCCTACACCGCACTGTGGCACAGGGCTCATAATCACAAGCTGATTCGATCTAGCGATGTCTGTCCATCCGTCTGATAAACGTCGTAATCAAAGTGCAGGACGCAATTCTGAACCAATCCAGATAATTTTATCGCGCAAACGACGAACGGTTTGGAGAAAATCAGTTCAGAGATAGCCTCCATATATATATTATCAACGAACCACAGAAGTATTAAAGAAATAAATTTTGCCTTAAGACAGAATCGTAGATTGAAAAAAATCGGTTCTGATTTAGATTTTTATCTCCGATTTGGCATCTATGCGCTATCGAAATCGTATTATACATCTGAGCATTACCAAAGTTGACATAGAGGAGTTTATTTGTCCAGGAATTAATATTGTCAAATTTGAAAGAAATCGGTTCAGATTTAGATATAGTCCCCAAATATATATTCATTTCGATTTTATAGCTAAGCGCTATAGAAGACTGATTTTTTAACGGATGTGTACGAAATTCGACAAATGAAAAACCAACGATCACCAAATTAAAAAAAAACGATTCAGATTTGGATACACATAACTCCCATATATATGTTTATACCGATTTGGCATCTAAGCTCTTTAGAAGCTGTGTTTGAAATCCGGAATTTATGATATTTAGCAGAGAAGATTTTCCAGATCCAACGAAAAACACTACTGAATTTGTAGAAATTTGGCACAGATTTAGATATTGCCCCTTTATATACTCGTATACCATATGTACCGATTTTGCATCTAACCGCTATATCCGCATTTCTCAATACATCTTTATCAATATTAGCAGAAACAAATAAACTCATTACAAAATTTCAGCCCAATTCGTTGAAATTTGAGCTCTTTGTGGCCTTATGAAGTCAAATTTAGAGGGTCCTTTATATGGGGACTATATCAAAACATGGACCTTTGGCCGTTGTTCGTGTGAAGTATTTCGGATATAAATAAACCAAAGTTACCAATTATCGAGTGATCAGTAGGCATTTGTGGTATCTATGACGTTAATAAGTCAAATCGAGCAGATGCTATACATGGGGTTATATAAAAAAATGGACCGATATTTCCCATTTTCAATCCAAAGCTACCTGCATCTATAAGAATTATATCTAGCTCAACTATTGTAGCCGTGATTACAACAGACGGACATGGCTAAATTGTCTTAGAACTTTAAGACGATTAAGAATACATATACTTTATGGGGTCTCAGATCAACATTTGGAGGTGTTACAAACAGAGTGACAAAATGAATATACCCCCATCCTATGGTAGAGGGTACAAAAAGTTTCATGTGCCAAGAACATTTATCAACAGATCCGTTGAAAATTTATCAGATAACAGCTCTTGAATCAAATTTTAAGAAAATTCCGTCCACTGATCATTTTTATTAGATAAACAACATTAATAAAACTTGACAACTTTCTGCTCTGAGAGGGTGATGTAGAGCTCCGCGATGTGGTACTTTGTGCGAACCTATAGCGCCGCCCTGTATAATATAGGCGACCCTAATTGAAATTCAAGTACTCTAATAGCTCTTCTCCAGGCATGCCATGTTCTTTCGCACTCGGTTGTCTGGTTAAGAAACGACATAATTACTTCCCTTTAATTCCCCCTACTGTGCAGCGCGACATGAGTAACGGGTGGACAAATCTAGTGTATCTCTTTGAATCGTGATGTCAACTATAAAAATAGTCCGTTAGTTTTTTAGTCCGTTGTTTATTCCACTTGGAAACTTAAGGTTTCTACAATAGCGTTCCATGTTAATCTGTCTTGACGTTACATCGATTTCATCTAAGGACCTGCTCAATTTTTCTAGTTCTAGCCGCATTGTTCGGCGCCATGTGTTTCTTGGCCATCCACGTCTTCGGTTGACCTGCTGGTTCCATTCATGTGCATTTCTTTTAATGCTTTCGGTTGACGTGCGACTTTTTTTTCTTGGCTATTTACTGGTAATTCATTTGACCTACCCCATAGTTCGTCATTGGTTATGGTGTTTGGCCAGGATATACGCCATATAATGCGCAGAATTTTATTTATTTGTGTCTATCATTAAAGATCCCAATATTTTGATACCCCATTGTCAAGAGGAGAAACCAACCATTCATTTAGTGTCCTTTTTTCAAAAAACCTCTGTTTCCAAACACTAAAGCAAATGATAATTCCAACTAAACTTATCATACAATCTTCCTTGAGTCAAATGAGAAGAAACAGCTGCTGCAAGTTCATCTACGAAAAATTCAACTACAATGAATACTTGTTTTAATCAGCGTCGGTCATAAAGTCAACTCTTAGTCGAAGGAAACGGAAACAAGTAATTTAGCGGCATGTTTCAGTTTTCGCTGTTGCTGCGCTACTTACGCTACGCTTAGACACAGAATCAAAGAAACTTTGCGAAACAGCCAAAATGAGTAGAATATATATTTGAACAAGGGTTATTCCTCCTCGTACACATACTTATAGACTGACATGTACATAATTATGGTCGGTGTATATATTTGTATATTTGAGTGTCTTACTACGTACTTATATATATCTACAAGTGGGTACACGAGTACTGCTAGATGTAAAGAACAGTGATTAAGTAAGCTCATTCCTAGTCAAAAGGAGGGAAGGAAACTGGTGACTAGCAAAATATGTTTGCCCGGCGAACGGAGCTTCTTTTTTCTTTGTAACCTAAATAAATCTTATGTCTTCCGACAAAAGCCTTTAGTTTGCTCTGACGTTGTTTCAGTATCCCTCTTGTTGTTGTTGGATTGTTAAGTTAATTAAAATATGGTTAATAATGTGCAAGACGATTGTATCTTTCCAAATAGTTCCGGTTTTCTATGTTCTTAGATAGAAAAAAATATTTTAAAACTAAACTGTTTAAAAACTAATAAATTCTTTGATTTTCAGGGATAACAGAATATGATAGAAATTTTCGATTTAGGGATTGTTACATAAATAGATTCAGTAAATCATTATCATTCTATGCATATGCGACTATTTGTATGAAATTTTTCCCAGTAAATTACTGTTCTCTTATTTTGAAATATTGCCATACGATGAAATAGTAAAAAGTAAGTAGGTTGTTTTTGAGTAAACCGACTAAGGTAAATCCTCACTAATTTTTATACCCTACACCACTCTGTGGTACAGGGTATTATAAGTTTGTTTCACGGCAGATGTTTGTAACACCTAAAAATAACACAGCTAGACCCACCTTAAAGTATACCGATCGACTCAGAATCACTAGCTGAGTCGATTTAAGCATGTCCGTCCGTCCGTCCGTCCGTCCGTCCGTCTGTGGATGTAAAGTTGTTCGTCGACTACAGGTCGCAATTTCACTCCGATCGTTCTGAAATTTTGCAGTTTAGAGTATTTCGCAGCTGTTAAGATCGCTATTGAATTTGGTTGAAATCGGTTCAGATTTAGATATAGCTCCCATATATATCTTTCGTCCGATTTGGCCCTTTAGTCCTATAGAAGCTGTATTTTACATCCAATCATTTTGAAATTTAGAATGGTAGAGTTTCTTTATCCATGAACCAACATTGCCGAATTTGAAGAAAATCGGTTAAGATTTAGCTATAGCTCCCATATATATGTTTCGTCCGATTTGGCCCTTTAGTCCTATAGAAGCTGTATTTTACATGCAATCGTTTTGAAATTTGGAATGGTAGAGTTTCTTGATCCATGAACCAACATTGCCGAATTTGAAGAAAATCGGTTAAGATTTAGCTATAGCTCCCATATATATGTTTCGTCCGATTTGGACCTTTAGTCCTATAAATGCTGTATTTTACATCCAATCTTTTTGAAATTTAGAATGGTAGAGTTTCTTTATCCATGAACCAACATTGCCGAATTTGAAGAAAATCGGTTAAGATTTAGCTATAGCTCCCATATATATGTTTCGTCCGATTTGGCCCTTTAGTCCTATAGAAGCTGTATTTTACATGCAATCGTTTTGAAATTTGGAATGGTAGAGTTTCTTGATCCATGAACCAACATTGCCGAATTTGAAGAAAATCGGTTAAGATTTAGCTATAGCTCCCATATATATGTTTCGTCCGATTTGGACCTTTAGTCCTATAAATGCTGTATTTTACATCCAATCTTTTTGAAATTTAGAATGGTAGAGTTTCTTTATCCATGAACCAACATTGCCGAATTTGAAGAAAATCGGTTAAGATTTAGCTATAGCTCCCATATATATGTTTCGTCCGATTTGGCCCTTTAGTCCTATAGAAGCTGTATTTTACATGCAATCGTTTTGAAATTTGGAATGGTAGAGTTTCTTGATCCATGAACCAACATTGCCGAATTTGAAGAAAATCGGTTAAGATTTAGCTATAGCTCCCATATATATGTTTCGTCCGATTTTTCTCTTTAGTCCTGTAGAAGCTGTATTTTACATCCAATCATTTTGAAATTTAGAATGGTAGAGTTTCTTGATCCATGAACCAACACTACCGAATTTGAAGAAAATCGGTTAAGATTTAGCTATAGCTCTCATATATATGTTTCGTCCGATTTGGACCTTTAGTCCAATAAAAGCTGTATTTTACATCCAATCGTTTTGAAATTTGGAATGGTAGAGTTTCTTGATCCATGAACCAACATTGCCGAATTTGAAGAAAATCGGTTAAGATTTAGCTATAGCTCCCATATATATGTTTCGTCCGATTTGGCCCTTTAGTTCTATAGAAGCTGTATTTTACATCCAATCGTTTTGAAATTTAGAATAAATAAATAAATTTATACATGAACTACAAAATTTATATTTCAGAGTTATTCAATATTACGAGAGTGGTGTAGGGTATTATATAGTCGGCCCCGCCCGACTTTAGCCTTTCCTTACTGGTTAATTAATGTAAATGTTGTCTAAAATACAGAATATGATGTTACAGAAGTTATTGGAAAAATGTGCTATAATGAATCTCTCAATTTGTGTGGGAAGCACCAGAAAAGGCTTTACAAATACTCCTATTTTAACTTAAACAATCGATACCTCAAAGACATTTGCACTCTTCCGAATTGTAAGTGTTTATGTGCACTCGTGTTCAAGCTATGTGATATTAAATGATTTGGCTATTTTGTTTGGGAGGTATCAAAAGGGGCGTGACAATAACGTAAATTTTGCACTATTTTGAACTACATGGTTTTGCAACAAGAGGTTTTATTTTGAATCACCCGGTATTTCGATAGCGGTCACTTTTGAAGCTTTTATTCTTTGACATTTGACAAGTAGAAACTACGCCATTACTAAAAATGGAACGATACATGATTCAACAACGCATTGAAATTATTAAAATTCACTACAAAAATGGTGAAAATCTTGCAGTCACACTTCGCAAAACTAAAGCATTTTTGGGTCGTCGTGAAGCACCTTGTTGGACCGCAATACAGAAATTGGTGGAAAAATTCGAGCTGTTGGGACAAGTTAGTGATTAGGGAATTTGGCATTCCACAAACGTCATTACACCGTATCTTGCATAAAGACTTGGGTCTTAAGGCTTATAAAGTTCAGTTAACACAAGAACTCAAGCCGGCCGATCATCAGCAACGTCGTGTCTTTGCTGACTGGGTCCGGAATTCCATCGAAAAATCATCTTGACTAATGAGGCCCATTTCCACCTCGGTGGCTACGTCAACAAGCAAAATTGTCGCATCTGGGGCTAGGAAAACCCAAGAGTTATTGTTGAGAAGCCTCTCCATCCTCAACGTGTGACTGTTTGGTGCAGTTTATGGTCCGGCGGGGTCATTGGACCTTACTTTTTGGAAAATGAGGTTGGATCAACAGTTACGGTGAATGGATTGCGCTATCGAGAGATGGTTAATGATTTTTTATGGTCGGAGTTGGATGGTATTGATCTGAACAACGTTTGCGGCGCTACGTGCCACAAAAGCAACGAAACCATTGCTCTGTTACGGGAAAAGTTTCCGGAACGTGTTATCTCTCGAAGAGGTGATCACAATTGGCCACCGAGATCTTGTGATTTAACACCTTGCGACTTCTTCCTTTGGGGCCACGTGAAAGATAAGCTCTACGCCAACAGCCCAGCGTCGATTCAAGACCTCAAAGATAGAATTCGTGAGGCTATCGAGGACATAGGGCAGCCACTTTGCGATTTGGTTATAGAAAATTTCATGAAAAGGATATGGTCATGTAAGCGTAGTCGTTGTGGCCATTTGGCTGATGTTGTTTTTCATTATTAACGGCATACCTGCCTCTTTATTATGAAATAAACATCCGACCATTTAGCTCAAAAATGGCTTTTTCTTTGAATACCAAAAAAACACCTCTTGTTGGAAAACCCTTTATTTCGACCATATTGTTTGATGTATACGCTCGATAAAGACGGTATATAATTTAAATTATATACACAAAATTTCGAAGCAATCAAAAATAGTGATGTCAAAAATCGTCCCGTTTGGCATGGAATGACTCATATGTATATTTATAGCTATATAATGAATATACTATAACAGTGTTGTACCTGGACGTCACGGAGAATATACACGGGGAAAATCACCATTTTTATATGTTTGAAATGAAATATATTTAAACAAAATGTTTTAAATTTTATAATTTTTTGTTTAAATACAATTTATTTGAAAAACAATCAAATTTATTTGTAACGCATATCTTAATATATGTTTTGGAACAATACATATTTGCAAACTATTGCTTAGGAATTTTTTCAAATATATTTTATTTCTAAATACTCGTATTCCAAGTCTTAATTTGTTGTTAATCCTTCAAACAATTCATTCTTATTCAAGATCATACAATATGCAATTAATAAAAAATTTACAAACGTTAACAATTTCTAAAAAAATTATTTTGAATTAAAGTATTGATATATTTTCTAAATACTCAAACGAAAATTAATCTTTGTTTTGGAAATAATAGTCCCAAATACACTATTATTATGTGAAGCAAAGTTTTGTTTGGAAAAATAATGTTCCCAAATGCATAATATTTGTTTGTGTCAAATGTATATATATTTCTAGCGGAATATGTTTGGCACAATATACTCAGCGTGTATGCACAAATTTCATCAAAATCGCAACGTGTCTGCGGTCGCCACAGTAGTTCAATATGTGACTTACGATAAAGTATTTTCACAAAAAATTTAAACAATCGCTTACGATAAAATGCAAATTTTAGTGTTTTATTGACAATTTGAATATTCTGGAGAAACACAACGATGGAGATTCAAACAGGGATTCATTTTCAATCATAAAAATTTTTCGGTGGAATGTCGCTTACAATAGATTTGCGCTCATGGCTCGATATGTAGGGGAGCTGTATCAAAACATACGACTTTTTTCAATCCCAAATCTGCAACAATAAGAAATATTTCTGCCAAAGTTTATCAACCTAATTCTAGTTATTATTAAGAATTTTAATACGACCAAGAATATATCTGTGGTTTTCTGGAATAACCTATATCCGAAATTTCCGATTTCGATATTTAAGCATAAATGTATTCAGCTAATCATTATCAATCGATCAATATATGACACACCTAGATATGTTAAATTTTTAGTATCAAATGTACTGCAAGAGATTCCAGACCACAAAAACCACAAATATATACTTTATAGGTTCTCAGATCAATATTTCAGCACACACGTTAGAATAATGTCAAGAAAGACTCACCCCTATTACTTATTATCGTTACTACTCCCCTGAAGATAGCTGATGGTACTACAACATCTTCATAAGGCAAGTAACTGGAGACCAGCCAGCATATACGATTACCAATGCCTAAACTAGCAGCTGCTTGGTCTTTGCCACTGAAATTAGTAAAGAGAAAAATGCTAAGATTTTTCCTGGCCGAAATGCAGGTTCTTGGAGTTCATTCACATCCGTCCTGTATCAGGACGATGTCCTGCGAACAAGCGCCGCTGAGGCTTATTTTCCGTGATGGAGGTTAATCTGTAGAATTCTTACCATCATTCTAAAAATTAACCTTCACCGCAATAAGAGTGTTATCGAACTCCTCATCCGTATCATCAAAGAACATGTTCCCATCAGATACGTCGAAGTGTCCGGAAAATCCTCTCAGCCCCTCAGACCACGAAGACATGCAATCTTCATCGGAAATAAATGTTACTGACTTTGTGCTAGAGCCATAGAACTTTATTCCCAAGATCAGCCATTTTTGACTATGCGCCTTACCAATCTTTCCAATTCACCAGTTATGGGTTATCAAACCATGATTGCAAACTTTCCATAAGGACAGCGAGACTTTGGGCCACAGTGGCCGCTTCAACAAGGCTCCATTTGTCCTTCAGAATGGTGCCATCTACATCACTTCACGTCTATAACGACCACCACTAGACTCTCCATATCCACATCACTGAAGGGTTTGGTGAGTATCGTGTTGACGGTTACGCTGTGGCCTATAGCCTTTTTCGAAGGTAGGGGTTCATCAGGTGATCTGAATATCTTGGTATTATTATCAGCTATTAACACAGCCAATGCTATGGCCCTATCAGCCGACTAAGTGGCTTTCGATGAACCCATGAAGTTCATATCCCAGGTAAGTGACTACACGGGGCAAAAACGTCTTTTTTGATATGTTTGAATCGAAAGAAAATATATGTGGAACACAAATTTTTAAATATTTTATATTTCTGAGCAAATAAATTCAATTTGAAAATCAATAAAATATATTTGGAACGAATTTATTAATATATTACAACAAAATATATTTGCAAACTAAATTTCTCAAATATTTTATTTTTTTAAGAACAAATAAAATTATTGTTTAGGAATTTCTCCAAATATATTTTATTTAAAAAATAATTTCAAATCTTGTGCTGAATTTTCGAATTTATTTTTTAATTTTTTTGGTTCCTAATTATATCTACCTCCCAGTTATGATACCTTATGCAGCATTGACGTTTGTTTCAAATCAATCATTTCAAATTTCTAAGTATTCCAAGCCATCATTAGTTGTCAATCCACCGAAAAATTTATTTTGATCCAAAATTATAGGATTTCAATTATTATTTATTATTTTTAGGAACATTAAAAATTTTTTAAAAAATAATTTTAACTTTTTTCGAAAAATAATATGTAGTCCCAAACAAAAAAAATTGGGAGTAAACAAAGATTTGTTTAGAACAAAATCTTCCCAAATATATAACCTTTGTGTGTACCAAATATTATATATTTAGAGCGTACCCTAAACATTTATATGTTTCAAGCCGAATATGTTTGGGACAATATACTACAGAAGCAATTTTTTTTCAGCGTGTATTTTTGCTTCTCGGTTATAGTCGCAGACACAACTATCCGCTGCTAGTTGTGCCTGCGTTTTGACGGTCGGATGCGATGATCCCTTTTTACTATACCACTTGTTGTGAGTCGGTTAGGTAAGGATTTTGCCAAGACCAACGGAATTCGAACAACTGAAGAAACCCGCTCCATTGGAGCATGCAGGTTCCTCCTGGATGCGTCTGGATTCAAAGCTCAGAGACCGCGTTTGTTTTTGCACAAATGTCCACCACAGTATATCATCCGGTACTGTGGCAAGAACTGGGTGGCGAAACACCTGTTACTTGCTAAAGCGCCAAGGTATCCCAAGGCAGTTGATTACCCCTGCCTGCAAACCCTACACCGATGGGCACGAGGTCGCATTACACCCCGGTGTTAGTGGAGTTTGTTTGAAGTATAACAACTACCGGAATACCATTTGGCGCTTCCCAGGGTGCACTATGTGGAAGCGGTCTACCTTTATACCCCGAATGATTTCCCTTGCACCGAGTCAGTCGACATAAATGATTCGATGAACTCTGTTGGACGATTATAACGACCAAAAATTTCCAAAGTTTTGCGAAAATGAGATTTTCACAGTTCCACCATTTTCCAAGCAGATTTTAATTGTTTTTATGTAATAATACTAATAAACTATAAATAACACATCAATTATCAAAGGTCCAGAGAACCGCCTACCTATGCATAAACGAAGCGTTGAGAACTACAGCGAATGAGTCTCCACAAGCCCTACTTCATCTACTGTCCAATGATATTGTGACGAGAGAAGTTCCACAGGAGCGGCATAACGATTAAACTGTCTATTAATGTGTAGGTATAAGAACTACGTCCACATGAGGATATCACAATGAAGTGCTACTGTAGCCGACCTAGTGGACTATATTCCAATGGTGTACTCCATCGAGAGGAACTTCACCACTAAGAAACCTGCCAGAGAAGAATGGGTTGGCAGAACACCAGGAAACAGACAAAATCTCCACTTCTACACAGATGGTTCAAAGCTTGATAATAAGGTCGGCTTCAAAATGCACTGTAAATAACTCAGACTTGATATAGCTCATAGACTGCCAGATACATGCAGTGTCTTCCAAGCCGAAATATGGCAATAAGGTAAGTCGCCAAGTGGGCATAGGGATGTCCCGGGGAACTGTAACGAAGCTGATTAACTTGCAAGGTAAGGGACGACATTATAAATTCTCGAAGAATTTGCATATACATATTGATGAGCTACTATCCACATAAAAGCTTTAGCTTAGGCAAGAAGAAATCATTCTGTTGGGTAGCTAGAAAAAACTGCCGGACCGGCGAAAACGCCAGTTCTATTGATAACTTTGTTTTGCAAACAGTTTAGTTTAGATGAGGGACCTACATTGGTCTATGTGAGCTGGCAAAGCTGGTTTCCACCTCAAACTTAAATTTCAAGCGTTGCTGTCGTATAAGTCTATCCATGACGAAATGACAAACCAATCTAAACAAGAAGCAACAATACATAACACCCTTCACATACAAATTCCTGTCCATATTCGACACGGTCCTTCAGCAGAAAATACCGCCGCTGTAAAAAAAAAAACTATAGAAGACCCACATTTACTTTATGAATTTTACCAAAGGGTTTGGCTCGTATGCCTTACATATTTCAGTTGGTGTGAAAAATTTGAGCCAAATTAAAATCATCAACTATTTTAATAAATCCATGTGAGGGGTTGATCTATTATTGATGTTATTTTTGAGTTTTCTCACTGTGGAGATGAGCTGAAGATCAAAGGGGTTTCTTCTAACTGAAGGAAGGTACTTGAATAGTCAAGTGAAAAAGAGAACGACCTTGAAACCCAACACCTACCACTCGGTTACATTTCCACAGATGGTAAACCAGATCTTCGGATGCATTGATCTGAAGATCTCAAATCTTCAACGTCGACAGAAAAATATAATTTTTCAGACGAAGATTCTTTTTAATTTATGTAAACAAATAAAATTACCGTATTTAAAATCTTTAGAAAAATAATTATTTTCAATCAGTTAAGTAAATTTATATTTGAACATTAATTCTTTTGGTGTATTTACATACAAATTGTAGCGAACCGATTGAAATGCAATTAATTGACAAATAAATCTAATATGTAAATATTTAAATGAATATATTAATGAGATTTTAAGAATGCCTTGAGGTTTCTTGCTAATGCCTTTAATCGATTCGTTTGAGGTTTGACTCATGCTGATACATTTACATATAAAGATAGACATGTAAAAAATCTATCCTACTCAATTACAAATTTACAGGGAAAATATTTAATTAATTAAAAACTGTTTGAAATTGACATTTACTCAAATCAATAAATCTTTACTTGGAAAATTTAAAATTTTAATTTCAAATGAATGTAACACAGACACATAGAAAGAGCGGGAGTGGGAGCACTTGACTGAATTCATTGCACTTTTCCCCCGACAGACTCACATGCTTCCTCCTCCTCCTCTTCCATCACTCTGTTAGCAAATTTGCCGAAGGCCATCCTCACACCATGTCCTGAAACCAGGACAACATCTATGGCACTTTGGCATAGATATTAATTTCTACGTAGTGGTAAAGGACTCACATACTCACACATGTAAGTGCATACATAACGTTTTTTATATGTTTGTATGTATATGTATGTGTAACAAGTAAATGCTCATTTTGCCAAGCAGAGAACTCAACTTTATTCGTTCGTATTTTAACAAACAGTTTACAAATTGCAAAAGCATTAAATTAAATGTTCGTAATTAATTATGCGCACACATGACTCAAATCAACGAGAGGACGGAGGCAGCGCAGGCATCCATCCTGTTGACATTCACATCACAAGCAGAAGCTCTGAGGAGCCGGAGGAGCCGGAGGAGCAGACAGAGGACTAGATATTGCAAATAAAATTAAAAAAGCTTCGTGTAACCACGGTAAATTAAAAATAGAACACTCACACACACATACACATAAAAGTGAACAAATACAATATGGCGGGTAAATAGAAATAAATCCTCTAAAGGACAATAGGGATGATGTCGATTGCATAATATGTAATTCTAAATGCGCTATTATCTATCTAGTCTGTTCCTGAAATACGGTGAGGGTGTTCGGTATTAGAAAACATGATGTCTGGTTTTATCCAGTTTCACATAATTCGACGACTACATGCAAAGAAAAAATTCGTTTCTGCGAAACGAAATATTTATTAGACATTTACGACGACTGGCATTTCTTTTGGTCATAACAAACAATTGTTTACGCAAAATAAGTTTCTGTCACAACAAACGAAATTTCAGTTCCGGCAAACGAGAATTATATTTAGTATAGGTCTAAAATTTCGTTTCGCAGAAACGAATTCCTTTCTTTGCCTGTATGTATAATATACATTTAGAAAAAATAGTTCCGCTTTGTCATGCATTAGGTAACCGAACGAAATCTTTTGTTCTTGTGGCTAAGCGAGATACTATTTTTCCCTTAATATAAAATTCGACAATTCGTAGTGCACCCTGCGCAACGCCAAATCATCTGCCCTCTAACGACGGGGTGTTATGCAACTTCGTGCCCATCGGTATATAGTTTGCAGTCAGAGGTAATCGGTGGAGCTATATCTCACCTACACTCGTGGGAACTATACGGACAACAACAATTTTAAACTTAACATACAACAAAAACCAACGCAGTCTTTGGGCTCTAAAGCCTACTGCATGCAGTAGATGTCTTCATGTTCCACTGGCGCTCGCAGTTCCAATGGACGGATATTCTTGAATCGTCCGACTGTCCTCCGTTGGTCTTGGCCAAAGCCGCCAACACCAAAAATATTGAAAATGTTCATCCAGTACTCGCAACAGGTGGTACGGTGAGGGGAAGGCTTATGGCTCAATACCTCGCTGTCCTCAGTGAGATGCTGGTCACGCATTGATTTGATTAGGGCATGGAAATTTACAGTGTTACTGTTCGCGAACGGTACCACTATGATAACGTACCGTTCTTAGAACACGACGAACGGTACACTACGATAACGTACGGTTCATACAACAGTATCACTACGTCGTAGTGATACTGTTCTTTTGAACAGAACACTACACTGATAGAAAAAGCTTCGCCATGACGACGAATTTGTACATCATCACGATTATTTTTTCGTCAAAAGTCAGCTAACTTACGGAATAATCCTCTTGATGAATTTGTTCGTCACCAACGAACATCGATTACGCTGTGCCAGTGCGGTTTGTTTGAACCAATCGGTGCTGCGTGGAACACACACGTGGACGAACATAACAACGTCGCATGTCTTACTTTGTTTTGCTGTAGGAGTTGACGTTGCCGTAAAGGGCGAATAAGTCGATCGTTCTCACGATGAATGGATAATCTTATTGACGAACGGTGTTCGTCATTAATTATTAGATTTTTTAAATTGATCTTTTACAACAAATTAGTTAACTAAGGTAATCAGAACGCATATAGAACGTACATTTAAGCAGAAACTATAATTTGAGTGCTTCGTTTGATCATATTTTCATCAAAATGGCCAAATAAATCTTTTCGTCGTGGGAATGAAACCTTATCGTTCTCTCGACGAATTTCGAAATCACCAAAAACATAACTTGATGATCGTGTTCGTTCTATTGACGTACAAAAACATCGCATGTACGAAACTTTTCGTCACCAGTACGAAGATATATTGACGAAACTGATTCGTCATGGTGACGATCGGTTTTTCTATCAGTGTAACAGTATCACTACGTTTAGCGTTCCGTTCTTTTTTATATTCGACACCACAGGTCGCAAATATGAAGCAATCTTAACGAAAAGGGACGATCCCTATTTAAAATGGGGCATATCGGTTCATTCTTTGATATAGCCCCCATACGAAGGTCCCTTTCGATAAGACATATTTAGGTACTAGAGAGCGCATTTTTTAACCTACCATGATGAAATTAAAATATTTGTACTGTGTATTACATTCACTCGTGCCTAGTGAAAATTAGGCATGTCGGTCCATACTTTAATATAGCCCCCATACGAAGGTCCCTTTCGATAAGAAATATTCACGCTCTAGAGAGTGCATTTATCTCGTTAAATAAGTCCCGTAGAAAGAAAAGGGCGAAATTTTGTTATCACAAATTATCCTTATCAAAACTTAAAATGCAAATACCTCTGTAAATACGATCCGTAGAAGGAAAAGGGCGAAATTTTGTTATCACTAATTTTTGGCCAAAATTTTGAATTTCCTTAGCAAAACATAAAATGCAAATATCTCGTTAAATAAGCCCCGTAGAAGGAAAAGGGCGAAATTTTGTTATCACTAATTTTTGGCCAAAATTTTAAATATCCTTAGCAAAACTTAAAATGCAAATATCTCGCTAAATAAGCCCCGTAGAAGGAAAAGGGCAAATTTTTTTATCACTAATTTTTGACCAAAATTTTGAATTTCCTTAGCAAAACTTAAAATGCAAATATCTCGCTAAATAAGCCCCGTGGAAGGAAAAGGGCGAAATCTTGTAATCACTAATTTTTGGCCAAAATTTAGCAAAACTTAAAATGCAAATATCTCGTTAAATAAGCCCTGTAGAAGGAAAAGGGCGAAATTTTGTTATCACTAATTTTTGGCCAAAATTTTGAATTTCCTTAGCAAAACTTAAAATGCAAATATCTCGCTAAATAAGCCCCGTAGAAGGAAAAGGGCGAAATTTTGTTATCACTAATTTTTGGCCAAAATTTAGCAAAACATAAAATGCAAATATCTCGTTAAATAAGGTCCGTAAAAGGAAAAGGGCGAAATTTTGTTATCACTAATTTTTGGCCAACATTTTGAATTTCCTTAGCAAAACTTAAATTGTAAATATCTCGTTAAATAAGCCCCGTAGAAGGAAAAGGGCGAAAGTTTGTTATCACTAATTTGTGGCCACAATTTTGAATTTCGCTAGCAAAACTTAAAATGCAAATATATCGTTAAATTAGCCACGTAGAAGGAAAAGGTTATCAGTCGCTATCAACTCGAGAAAAATGGGCAAAGTTGCCACGCCCCTTTATAGTGCTTACAGTCCAGTGAAAAATGGGCGTTATTCCCACGCACGTTTTGGTACCTCCCACACAAAAGTACCATTTTGCATCAAAAGTTAACAGCTTATAACATTAATACCAGTGTATAAAAATACTTGAAATGTTGTACAGTGTAATGCTTTTATAGTACCTATAGCCCTGTGAAAAATGGCCACATCATACCCAAATTTAATATCTCATAACGTTAATATACCAGTGCACATAAACGCATATAATTCGGCACAGTGCAATGTTTTTAAAGTATCTACTATGCAGGGAAAATGGGTGTATTTGTTAAACCCCTTGTGGTAACTCTCACACAAATTGACAGAACAATTCGGGTAAAATTCCATATAACATTACTCACAAAGTGAGGGTATACCTTAGTCGGTTTACCCGACTGAAGCTTTCTTACTTGTTTTTAAATTTATAAAAAAACAAAAAAAAATTATCGTTAAAAGCTGTAAAATGAGACTTTCTGCTAAATGTTAGTAAATATTTTCACTCTTAAGGAAAAATTAAAATAAATTCTCTTTAAAGAATTTAGTCTAAATTGTCTCCTAAAATTTAGTTCATATTCCAAGATGTGAGGGTAAACCTTAGTCGGTTTACTCGACTAATATTTTTTTATTTATTTTTTTTTTAATTATATACATAGCAACTAGGAATATATTCCATTTGTTTATAGTTGTTTTGAAATTCAATCTACTGCACCACTCAACGACATACAATTTCTAGCATTTCCACTTTTATAATATTGCACATTTGCTACAGCTTTTAAATTTATATTCGCAACGCCCAATGTTAATTGCTTTTCGCGAACTGAAGTTTTATAACGGTCGTTAATTGTTGCTGTTTATATTTACCCCCGTCTCGCCATCAGTAAATGGTCATCGTCAGACAGACAAGAGACAATTGTGAGACAGGAATGTGTTCTATGTTCTATGTACATATTATATCCTGCTCATTTCGCAAACAAACGAGAATTATTGGGTATAGGCGACTGCTTAAACATTCTATATTCAGAAAAAATATAATTAATGACGATTTCATTTCTGGAAAAAATTAAACACCGCGGACGTGAAATAATAGAAAATATTCTCTAAGTTTGCACTTTTTCCAGAATCAAAATCTCAATAAACTAATGATGAATTCTTTTCTGCAAAAAATTGCAACATTTTTGTTGTCCTTTTCCAGAAAACTTGACTTGATACGCATCATTTGATACGCAAAATTTTTTTCAGAATCGAAATCGCCATAAGTCTAGACAAATATTGGGGGATGACCCTCCCTACCTTTAACACATTTATTAAGAATGTCTTTATCCTATACGTATATATGTTTTGCCCTGGCGTTTCTTTTTTCTAACAAATATTTGTTATTCTAGACTTAATGTAGAGTACAAACTATTTATTTGCTTAGCTGCACTCCTGTGCCCCTAAGCAAATGCTCCGAGCGACACATTTAATGAACATTAAAACACGTTAAGCTATGACTGCCATTTGATAGTTTAATTTGTTTAAAGAATAAATTATGTTCAAGAGTATAAACTGAATTAAATTGCAAATAAATTCACCTGATAACATTTAAAGTATGCAAATTAATTATGTGTTGTTTAATTTTTTTGTAGCAGAAGGGGATATTCTGAAAAGGAGGAAACAGCAATAATGTTAAATTTTATTATAATTGTGGCTACATATTAAAAAAACATTGCGTAATACAACGAAAAGGCAATTTCTGAATGTGACAACACAACTTTATTGATGTGTTAAACAACCATATTACAAAATTGATATTTGTATGGATACTTTTTGTTGGCAAGTAAAAATAATATCATTATTTTTTAGTAAGATGCAATAGCGGTGGTAATAATTTGTTTGTCAGACTATACACGCTGAAAAACTCGCTTCAGCTAAATATTGTCCAAAACATATACTGCATGAAACATGCATATTAATTTTATACTCGTTCAGGTAGATGTTGTCCTTGGCAAATCATTATTTCCATACACATTTTTTTTTTTATTTATTTGAAAGAGAATTTTTAAAACCGATGTCTTCGGATGAAGTTTAGTCCTATTGGATAGCAGTAATGACACACAGTTTCAACTAGACCGGTTGAGGATTCTGCGAGTTAAAGGGTGTTGATTTCACATTTTGGTCAAACGTCCCTTTTTTCTCATGCAGATAACTAACAACATATTTTAATTAGAAAATGTTGTCCAAAGTGCTTTCGAAAGATTTCTCTTTAATATTAAAAAAACATTTTTTCTTTCAAAATTAAACTTGTTTCGACATTTTAGTCAAAAACTATATTTTTTATTTAGGTATCTTATGTCACTTCCTTTGTGAGTGGGGTGGGACTTGTTTATCTATCACAATAAAGATAAACATCTAAACCAAGTAAAAAAGTTCAGTTGGGTAAATCGACTTAAGAATCCCCTCACCTTCAGTCCCCAAAAATATTCGTAAATTTTAATTAAATTGTTATAAATTAATTGTATTTAATAGTTTTAAAGTACGTATTAAAAAATAGTAGTTATAAGTTATTTTTTCTTAAAAAGATTGAAGGGCAATGCAATAGAAAACCCATTGGGCAAAATTTTTTAAATGCAACAGATAATTAGTTATATGGATGGGAAAAAATGTCCGTTGGGTCAGAATTCATCGCAACAACTCTTACACGCATCAGTTCATATTTTGATGATTGGACAAAAGGATTAAATATGGTAGAGTGGGGCAAAAGGGTTACATATGGGACAGTGATGCAAATATCATTAAATATGGTACAGTGGGGGCAAAAAGGTGTTAAATATGGTATAGTGTGGCAAAAAGGGTTAAATATGTTCAGTGAAGAAAGAAAGAATTATATTATATATATATTCCTTGATCGAAAATTTCGTAGTTTAGAAGCACAGTAGAGTAAAAATGGTCACACATGGTACAGTGGTGTATTTTTTGGCATATTCAGTTGTTGAACTAATAGTTATAAATGTAAATAAAGTGTGTAAAATGTATCTTAATTTACTTATTGATTTGGAGGTCTCATTTTGAATAGCTCTCGTTCACATCATCCTCGGGCGGCCTCTTTTTCGCCTTCCTTGCGGTTAACTTGTTCGTTCGTTGCCAAAGTTGTTCGTTACTTATAACATTAGGCCATTATTTATACATGTCACCACACTGTGTGTGGTACAGGGTATTATGAATTTGTGCATTTGTTTGTAACACCCAAAAAGAGAAGAGATATACCCAAAGTATATTATACCGATCGACATAGAATCACTTTTTGAGTCGATTTAGCCATGTCCGTCTGTCTGTCTGTCCATGTATTCTTGTAATCAAAGTGCAGGTCGTATTTATGGAATTTAGCACAGTGCTCTTTTTTGGGCCACCGACAATCCCTATTGAAATTGGTCAAAATCGGTTCAGATTTAGATATATCCCCCATTTATTTGTTACCCCCGATTTGACATGTAAGCGCTGTAGAAGCTGTACTTTATATCTGATCAGTACGAAATTCGGCAGAGAGAACTTTCTTATTACATGAATGAACACTACCAAATTCGGGGAAGAACCTTTCAGATATAGATATATCCTCATATAAAGGGTTTTGCAACAAGAGGTGTTATTTTGATATTCAAAGAAAAATTCAATTTTTTGAGATAAATGATCGGATGTTAATTTCATAATAAAGAGGATGGTATGCCGTTAATAATGAAAAATAACATCAGCCAAATGGCCACCACGACCACGCTTACAGGACCATATCCTTTTCATGAAATTTTCCATAACCAATTCACAAAGTGGCTGCCCTATGTCCTCGATAGCGTCACGAATTCTATCTTTGAGGTCTTGAATCGACGCTGGGCTGTTGACGTAGACCTTATCTTTCACGTGGCCCCAAAGGAAGAAGTCGCAAGGTATTAAATCACAAGATCTCGGTGGCCAATTGTGATCACCTCTTCGAGAGATAACATGGTCCGGAAACTTTTCCCGTAACAGAGCAATGGTTTTGTTGCTTGTGTGGCACGTAGCGTCGTCTAGTTGAAAGTAAACGTTGTCCAGATATACAACGTCTATCATCTCATCAACTCCGACCATAAAAAATCATTAATCATCTCCCGATAGCGCAATCCGTTCACTGTAACTGTTGATCCAACCTCATTTTCGAAAAAGTAAGGTCCAATGACCCCGCCGGACCATAAACCGCAACAAACAGTCGCACGTTAAGGATGGAGAAGCTTCTCCACAATAACTCTTGGGTTTTCCGAGCCCCAGATGCCACAATTTTACTTGTTGAGGTAGCCACAGAGGTGGAAATGGCCTCATCAGTCAAGATGATTTGTCGATTATTTTCGATTTTTCGAATTTTAATAATTTCAATGCGTTGTTGAATCGTGTATCGTTCCATTTTTAGCTATGGCGTAGTTTCTACTTGTCATATGTCAAAGCATAAAAGCTTCAAAAATGACAGCTACCGAAATACCGGGTGATTCAAAATAAAACCTCTTGTTGGAAAACCCTGTATATGTTTCACCCGATTTGACATGTAAGCGCTGTAGAAACACTGTATGAACACTGCCAAATTCTTATCGCAATGCCCATTTTCGCATTGTTAGAGAGGTGTAGGGTATTATACTGCTTTTTAATTGAGATATCGGGCTGTAAATTTGTGTATATGCATTTGGTGGCTGGCTATGTTATTGGCCCTAAATGGTCGGGATCGGACCAACGGGTTTGACCCGCCCATGTAAGCCAAGCTTTGAAATTTATATATATTGAACAATTTGTTAACTAGAGTCCAGTAATTATCCCCTCACCTTAGAGAGGAGGGTATATATCATTTGCTACGAGCCAAAAGTGTAACACATCGAAGTAGCGACCTAAGACCCCAAGTATGTTCTGCGGATATCCGTTTTAGGTAATCTTAAGTCATTTGAGCAATGTCCGTCCGTCCGTCTGTCTGTGTGTCTGTCTGCTGGCTGGTGCGCACGATAACTCTCGAAAGGATTACCCGATTGACTTCAAATTTGGTATGCGGTAATATTTTGCTCCGGATAAGTTCGAAGATGGGTCCACTCCTTCTAGTACCTCCCCCACATAAGGTTAACATTTATCGAAATATTGATTCCCTAATAACTTCTATACTACTTACTCGAATCTTCTGAAATTCCACACATGGTAATAGTTTATTAGTCGCTTACACCTCAAGAAAAATTGGTGAAGTTGTCATGCCCCTTTTGGTACCTCCCACACAAATAGACCATTTTGCACCAAAAGTAAACAGCTTATAACTTTAATACCTGTACAGAAAAATGCTTGATATTTTGTACGGTGTAATGTTTTTAATGTGTCTACATTCCTGTAAAAAAAATGGGCATTATTGTACGGCCCCTTTTGGTACCTCCTACAAAAATGGACCATTTTTCACCAAGAGTTAACAGCTTATAACTGATAATAATTTAATTAAATCAAAAAATAAATAAATTTACGGAAATTTTTTTGGGACTCATGGTGAGGGGATTCTGAGTATATAAGTATACATTTGGTGGCAGGCTACGTGATCGGTCGAAACATGGGAGAAATTGGATCAATTGGAATGGGCATGGCCTCTACCATATAAGCCATGTTTTGACGATCCCATTTTTAAAAACGATGAATCTAGAGATCCATTTCACCTAAAAATTGCCGATATTCGATCACATGGACCTGGAGAACCATTACACGATTGGGCCTGACCAGTGAAACAAAACAAGTTTCTACGTATATATCGAGGGCTTAATATATAAGGGGCGTAACTTGTTTTCAAAATAATGTTTTCTGTTTATTCTGCGTTCAACCTAAAACAATACCACGAAGTGGTATAGGGTAAGTGTTTTTGCAATACAATGTGAGCAATTGAGATAAAATAGTTGGTCATAGTACTCAAATTTTTTTTTTCTGTGGTTATCGAGATTCCTATACGAAACACATGATATCGTTCTTTTTTACTACACTGAAATTTTGGGCAACGAAGTGGACCGGGTCCAGCTGGTAGAATTATATATAATTTTTAGGCAAATATCGTTTTATCGTTTTTACGATAAGTTGTCATTTCTGGCTACAACTGATCGTCCTTGAGCCAAGAATACTTGCGACTTGTACAAGAATACATTTACAGACGGACATAGCTAAATCAGCTCTGAAATTTATGCTTTTTTATAACATAAGGGCAAAAGTAAAAATTTTTTAAACGTGTGAAGCGGAGGTTTGCTCTGCGATATTTCCTCAGACGTTGAGTCAAATTGAGTATATATATTGAGTATATAATAGAGTGTATATATTAGGGCGGGTCGATTTAAAAATCGCCAATTGCTCAGTGAAAATCGTATTCTAGGGATCAAAATAAGAAACTTTGCCGAAGGAACCATACCTCTAAAACGAATTCTGATGTCCCGTGAAAAATCCCACTTTGACCCATTTTGAGTGCTCCAATCGAGTCCAAATGTATGACCGTCCCCCACTCAGTGAAGTGCTCAGTGAAAATCGTATTCTAGGGATCAAAATAAGAAACTTTGCCGAAGGAACCATACCTCTAAAACGAATTCTGATGTCCCGGAAAAAATCCCACTTTGACCCATTTAGAGTGCTCCAATCGAGTCCAAATGTATGGAACTCCCAGGGGGTTCCAAAGGGTGTGCCACTGGCATGGGTGGGTCGGGCCTACAAAGTTAGTGGGGGTCGGTCATACATTTGGACTCGATTGGAACACTCTAAATGGGTCAAAGTGGGATTTTTCAAAATTTGCCCCTACCCAAAAGTTCGACCCAAATTCCAGGACATCAGAATTCGTTTTAGAAGTATGGTTCCTTCGGCAAAGTTTCTTATTTTGATCCCTAGAATACGATTTTCGCTGAGCAAGGGCGACTTTTGTTGCCTCCCCACAAATCGACCCGGCCTAGTATATATATATATATATATATATATATAGTATATTGAGTATATAATTGAGTACTTATAGAAGGAAGGCATGTCGAGTCTTGTTGAAACGTCCAATTGTTTCCCCGTATTAACTCATTCTTTTCCGGTTTATTTTGATATGGGACATTTAAATGGACCTTATGTGCAATAACTAAAATGGTTTAATTTCATAGATGTATCCTGCACCGCAAACATGTATCCAGCGCAAAGCCATTTATAGAAATCAATCTGGACAAATAACTAAACTTATTGCTAAGATCAAAGAAAAAATGTTGACAAATTTACCTCAAGTTTTAGTATAATGTCAATTATTAAATATTTGCATAATATATTTTCACTGACAAAGACATACACGAATTTCATACCAGCAATATAATCACTCTCATATCGAGTTCTTTACGATGTTATTTGCTAATAAATCATAAATAACTCAATTCTTGAGGGCCATTATTCATAGTCAACAATACACACACAAAAACATAGATACGCAGATACACAGACACACACGTACATAGTTTTATCTTCATCACACACACTCAAACAGTCGCATAATATAGGTCTCCCTGAACGCACGCTCACGAAAGGAACCATAAAGTAGCGAAGGGAAGGGGCATGTATCCCGTCGTATGGAAATGAAAACGAACACCCAAAATGAACAGAAAAGTAGCGAAAAGTCTTTGAGAGCGCACGTGACCTGCTTTGGATGTCATCATAGCCTATTTAACCCCAAATAGGTGTCATAATAGCAAAACGAACGAAACGAAAAAGATGCTACCGAAAGTAAATTATTATCAAATCGTGATTGGCATAATATAGCCAAGGACCTGCTCCTGCTCCGGCTACAGCTGCTGCTGTAGCTAACTCTGGAACAGAGATTGCAGGAATGGAAATGAAATTACTTTTTACTCACACCTTATGTTAGTTCTAGATAAAAAGAAGAATGTCGTAGGGGAAGGAGTAGTACAAAGGCAAACAAACATGGTTGGAGTTTTGAGAGCTGATGTTGGAGGCATATGGGGGCGTACAACGAACCCAGGGAAAAAACTTTAGGTAAATGTCTTAAATAGTCAAAGGACATTGTGATTTTCTCCCACTTCGTATGACAGAGCGTTAATATCTTCTCAACAACATATCAATCTGTTTAATGCCGCAATCAAGATTCCTCACCTCCTCTAGAGTCGCCCCCATTTGAGGACCAATAATTGTGTCATTATTAACATCATTATTTTATTGCTAGGCTAAAGGGAATTGTGGTGGTGGTGAGAGTCTTTTATGGACGACAGACTCTCACCGATGATGGAAATGATAAGCACATTGATATTATGAATAATAATTCCCTGATGACAGTTGCTTGAAATTGTATTTAAATTATGATACATCACCGTGGAATAGATCACTGCTATTGATGGGTATAGGGCGATTCATGATTATGGGAAGAATGCGAATGGAAAATAAAAATTACGTACAGTGACACCGGTTGTACTTAAGGTACGAATATCATTATTAACGTTAAAGTCATAAATTTAAATAGAATACATTTCAAATTGTTCAATAATAATTAGGTTAGGTTAAAGTGTCAATCTATATTTCAGGATTACATAGAGTATTTAGTCAAATGCGCTACACCAGAGACGAAAGAAAAAATATGAAACCACCCGTTTGCTTTTTAAAACCCAAGAGTTGACGGCATTAGTCATTAACATTAGTCAAGTTGGCCAAATCACCAAAGGAATGAGAGCCTAAGGTATTCAGTCGCCTCATAGAGAGAGCGGGACACAGAACAAAATGTGTTCGACATATTCTGGGTTTCAAATGAAAGCTCTTTTTTTATAATTTTCAATGATAGCAGTCAACAACCCAATGTTATCGGAAAGGAAAAAAGGCGATGTCTGGATGCGGGATTGTTGCATCTCAGACAATTTACCTGACCCTGCGCTATGATTATCTTCCTTTAAAGATACATCTCTAATTGTTAAATTAGTATGCCATGTGGGGATATACACAATGGGGATTAATTAAGCATGGGTGCCTCAAATCTTCCAACATACATACATATTTCATGATATCGTATATTTTTTGCCTGAAAAAATTTGGGGATGACTTGTTCATTTCCAATTTATTTTGAAATTTTTTTCATAATGTCGTAATAAAAAATCATGCCATATTGGAAATTTAGAATTTCAGTAGATTTCTTCATACACAAAAGCTTTTAATAATGTATTTTTTTCATTGTAATGCCAAAATTTTTTAAATTATAAAGCTTTCACTTTGTCACAGGAATTCCAGAATATGTATTTAAAATACCAATGATAAGAAATGTGATAGTAAAAACTCTTGAATGATTATTGTTATGTATTCAAGAATAGCACCGATATTATCAACATAACACTGTCCAACAGCTTTTTTGGAACAGAGTAGCGACCCTATAATTTTGAAAGGGCATGTTGAGTAGATCATTTTTAAACTTATGGTCCAGCTGGTCTGAGTTTTTTTTTACAGTGGGTCAAACTTTTCAATTTTTGGTCGAAGGGAGCATTATGTTAAATGAAAAAAAGCTATAAGTTAATGTCTGAGAGATTTCTTATTGTCAGAGTTATATAGTGAGAATCATTTTTGTGGAAGATCTTAACCCTCTAGCTCCCCTCTTAATGGGTCAATTTGGCCCTTTTTTCGAAAAAATCATAAAAAGTCATTTTAAAAAGGACATTTAAGGATTAAAATATTCTACGAACATTTTTGCCGGAAAATTTCAGTGGGGGTCGCCAAAGATACCAAAGCTGTAAATATAGCTCTTTAAGCTTTAAGAAAATATTATAACGTAGATTTAAAGTCGTGATATCTATGGAATAATCGGAGCAGAAGAGCGACTCTATAATTCTAAATGGGCATGTTGAGTAGATTATTTTTGTAGAATAAATTTGTGGTCCAGCTGGTCTGAGTATTTTTTTACAGTGGATCAAAGTTTTCATTTTTTGATCGAAGGGAGCATTATACTAAACGCAAAAAATGCTGTAAGTTAATGTCTGATAGTTTGTTATTGTCAAAGTTAAGAAGGGAGCTAGAGGGTTAAGATCTTCCACAAAAATTATGCTCATAAAATTCTACTATATTACTCTGACAATAAGAAATCTCTCAGACATTAATTTCTAGCATTTTTTCATTTAGCATAATGCTCCCTTCGACCAAAAATTGAAAACTTTGACCCACTGTAAAAAAAACTCAGACCAGCTGGACCATATGTTTATTCTACAAAAATTATCTACTAAATATGCTTTTTCAGAATTATAGGGTCGCCATTCTGTTCCAATCAAAAATTCTTAAATTGTTGGACAGTGTAATCGTTCTCCAATTGCAACTTTTCGTGCGCTAAGTCCTTACTTTTTATATCCAAAAAAACACTTTCCAGTCTACCTACGACCTTGACACCCGTTTTTTAGCTCTCATTAAGAGCTATCTTTTTGCCATTGACCGATTCCCGATCCCACGTACCGTTAAGGAGCTAGAGCAAAAATAAACTTGCCGTTCATATTTGAAAATGATGCTAAGTCCATTTTTTTAAATCCAAAAAAACACTTTCTTTCGAAATAAACCAGACTCTCTTCAAGCTGTACAAGTCAATATTGAATGTGCCATTCATGACATACGATTTGATTTAGTGGAATAAATGTTCGAAAATTGGGTTCATTGAATTCGTTCGTGCAGAAGAAGTCGTGGATGCCATTTGAATGACGGTTTATTTAGAACTTAATTGTATCGATTGTACTTCACATTTTTGCAGTTTTCAGTGTAATACACTCCTATATATAAAAATGGTAAAGGTTTTTATTCTGCTAGAAGCTTTGCTATTGTCGAAAATGTGGCCAAGATTTGAAATTTTCGTTAAAAATTGCGTAATTTGGGGAAACGTGGCAACATTATTAATATAATTTTCTGAACCATTCTTTTCTCGAAAAACTTCTCCTAGAGGTTTCCTTTAAGATGAACATCAATATGTTATACTTTCTTGTTTAATTTGTCTGTATATCTCAAAAATACTATTCGCAATAAAATACAATAATTACACAGGTCTACAAAAAAGAAAATTTGTTTGGTGCCCTGAGTTTTGCAACTGATTTTATTTGTACTTTTAACGCTGATTTCAAAACTGAAAACCATTTTTCCCTAGCGGCTCTAGTTTTTGAGTTACAGAAATACTCAATTTATTTAGCCTACTATTTGTTTAAAAAAATGCATATGCCCTTCTAATATACATGTGTGTTTACATATTTTTTTCTCTGTTACAGGTAGTGTTCATTTTCTTATCCTATTTTATATTTATGATTAGGAATTGCATTAAAGTAATGTCATCTTCTTAATTAATACTGTAAGTGATTGAGAGCTAATTTTCAAAAATGTCATTTAGCCGCAAAATTTTTGTAAATCATCCCGAGCAATTTTGTTATGTATGTGGTGAATACACGACAAATCAGAACAGCAAATCTATTACTGAATTTGTGAAGAAAGCATACAATCCTTTTTTTGGTATCAAACTTGGTGAACAGGATAAATCTTGGGCACGACATGTAGTTTGCAAAATATGTACTGAACATCTACGTCAGTGGACTACTGGGAAAAGGAAGAGTCTGAAATTTGTTGTGCCTATGGTTTGGAGAGAACCAAAAACAGCACTATGATGACTGTTATTTCTGTCTAGTGAATTTCAGAGGCATCAATACTAAAAACCGAAGCAAGTGGACGTATCCTGATTTAGACTCTGCTCGACGGCCCATCCCTCATTCCGATGAAGTTCCCATATCAACATTTCATCAGATACCAGATCTTTCGGAGGATGAAATACCCCACTTCGACATAGATGAAGACAGTTAATATGAGGAAAATGCATAAAGTCCCCAACGATTTAACCAAAGTGAGTTAAGTGATCTCATCAGGGATCTTAACCTCTCAAAACAATCTTCTGAGTTAATTGCATCCCGGCTAAAAGAAAAAAATCTACTTGATGCAGGAACAACAATAACGTTCTATCGTAGAAGGGAAGCCGAGTTGGTTACGTTCTATTCTCAGGAATAATATCTCGTTTTCTATCAGGATGTTAAAGGTCTCTTAACAAAAAATGGGCCTTCCCGAGTATGATCCAGATCGTTGGTGTTTGTTTATTGACAGTTCCAAGCGAAGTTTAAAGTGTGTGCTTTTACACAATGGTAACGAATTGGAATCAATACCTATTCCTCACTCAACCCAAATGAAAGAAGAATACAAGAATATATCTATAGTCTAGGAAAATACTAGGTATCGAGAACATGGATGGGTAATTTGTGTTGACTTGAAAATGGTTTACTTCCTCCTTGGACAGCAAGATGGATTTACAAAATATCCTTGCTTCTTGTGCCTTTGGGATAGCAGTGCTAAACATGATCATTGGGTAAAAAAAGACTGGCCTGAAAGAGAGAACATGGTTGTTGGAGGAAAAAATGTTATTAAGGAGCCTTTGGTTGATCGGAGTAAAATAATCCTGCCTTCAATTCATACAAAATCATGTTTCAAATATATATCTACAAAGACGAAAGGATTCAGCATTGAAAAGATGAAAGCTGGCCCTCAAATCAGACAGTTAATAAAGGACACAAATTTAGTTGAAGAGCGAAAAGCGTGGACATCATTTGTGTCAGTAGTCGAAAACTTTCTAGGCAACAAGAAGGGATGCCTTCTAAGGATTTAGTTCAGAACATGCTGACTGCTTTTCGTGCATTACTTGCAAAACCATTTGGACCGGTTTTCTGAAAACTTGGGAGACTAGAGTGAAGAGCAAGGTGAACGATTTCACCAGGATATAAGGACAATGGAAGAACGATACCAAGGCATGTGGGATACGCATATGATGGCAGATTACTGCTTTAATCTGCAAAGAGATTGTCCGAAAAAAACACATTGCAGATCAAGCAAAAAACGAAGCTTCTTAGGTTTCAGTTCATCAAATCAGCAGTGAAAAATATATTGTACTAGCTGAGCCCGGTGCGCTTCGCTGCCCATGTCAAAATTCGCGCTGTAGAAACTGTATTTTATATCCGATCAGTACGAAATTCGGCAGAAAGAGGTTTGTTATTACATGAAGGAATACTGCCAAATTCGGAGAAAATCGGTTCAGATTTAGATATAGTCCCCATATATATGTTACCCCCGATTTGAAATTCAAGCGCTGTAGAAACTGTATTTTATATCCGATCAGTAAGAAATTCGGCAGAAAGAGGTTTCTTATTACATGAAGGAATGCCGCAAAATTCGGAGAAAATCAGTTCAGATTTAGATATAGCCCCCATATATATGTATATGTTACCCCCAATTTGACATGTAAGCGCTGTAGAGACTGTGTTTTATATCCGATCAGTACGAAATTCGACAGAAACAGGTTTCTATTTTACATGAATGAGTATTCTAGGAAAATCGATTCAGATTTATATATAACCTCCATATATATGTTCCTCCAGATTTGGTTACAAAGCGCTATAGAAGTTGTACTTTACTTCCGATCATTACAAAGTTCTCCAGAAAGATTTTTCTCAATTTAGGAACGAATATTGCTTAATTTTGCGATTATCGGTTCAAAATACATTTACCAATTATTCCAAATTATTATCGCAATGACCCTTATCGCATTGTTAGGGAGGTGTAGGGTATTATATAGTCGGCCCCGCCCGACTTTCTGCCTTTCCTTACTGGTATTAGTAATAAATTCACTGAATGAAAAAATACCGAATTCAGTGGAAAGTCCAGAAAATAGAAATGTATACTTATAAAATTTCCAAATTCTTGTTTCATTGATATTGCATCACATTATCATATTGCGATTGTATTGGAGTAAGCAGCTGTAATTATCGCATACCGAGCATTTTTGTTCATGTATTTCCTATATAATACTTGCAAGATATATCAAAATATGGGCTGGGCCACGCCCACTGGTCCTATTCCGCCCATTTGAAAGCCAATCACGTAGACTGCTACCAGATACATATACGCAAAATTTCAACACTCTCGCTAACAAAATGAGCAAGATAATTCAATTTCAAAATTTGGCTTATATGGGCGGTGGCCCGCCCATTGGTCAGATCCCGCCAATTTTTGGACCAATCACGTGGACTGTCACCAGATACATATCTACAACATGACAGCACTCTAGATAAAAAATTGTGCAAATTATATCAATTTCAAAATTTGGCTTATAAGGGCGGGGCCACGCCCATTGGTCCGATCCCGCCCATTTTCTGACCAATTACGTAGAATGCCACCAGATACATATACACAACATTGCAGCACTCCCGATAGCAAATTGTGCAAGATATAAAAATTTCAAAATTTGGTCATTGTGGGCGGGGCCACGCCTATTGGTCCGAACCCGCCCATTTTTGGACCAATCACGTAGATCGCCAACGGATATATATACACAAAATTTCAGGTCTCTCGCTAATAAATTGTGCAAGATATCACATTTTTTAAATTTGGCTTATATGGGCGGTGCCACGCCAATTGGTTCGATCCCGCCCGTTTTTGGATCAATCACGTAGACTGCCACCGTTTACATATACACAAAATTCCAGCACTCTCGCTAACAAATTGTGCAAAATATCTCAATTTCAAAATTTGGCTTATATGGGCGGGGCCACGCCCATTGGTCCGATTCCGCCCATTTTTGGAAAATTCACATAATCTGCCATTAAATGCATACAAACAAAATTTCAGCACTATACCTATAATAGGAGCAGAAATATCGGATTTTTAACCTGCGATTTGTATGGGAGGTACCACGCCCCTTTGTCCAATTAATTTTTTTTTTTCTATATAAACCATCTCGTGAAAATTTAGAATCGAATAAAAAAAAAATCATCCAAATCGCTCCAGCCGTTCTGACGTGATGCCATTACACAGATGGACCGTTTCATTTTTATATATATAGATATGAAATGTACTCGCTAGTATCTTGTTAAAAGAATTATAATTTTTTTATATTTCTATGTAAACGTCACTTAATGAGCTGGATATTCAAAGAAAAAATGTTTTACTTTTTTCTTTTCACAATTATTTTGGGTATTTTTAAGTGGTGTCAGGTTTGCAACACCCTACCCCATAACATGAAAACGGGAGCTGCTAGGCCAAACCCGATTGCATATTCGTATTCTGGAGGTCGAATTTACTAAAGACCAGTTCAAAAAGTATCGGCACCGAAATGTGTGTATACCTGTGTTATAGGTGTCCCAGTCCTGTGGAGCTCTTGCAATATTTGTCTTATTAAAGAGCTTTATGTAGCACTTTCTCGCCATATCTAATTATCATTGTCTTAATTTTAAAACATAACAAGTGATTTAGGGTCAGTGACTCGTTCCACCGTTTCTTCTATTTCTCCAAAAGTTCGCATCTTTATGTCCGGTGTTTTTCGAAGAGACCTGTTGAATGATCCTCTGATTAACCCTGCCTTCTTAAAATTATATATTTTTGGCAAAAATATAAACGGCTAAAACTTTCCAATCAACAATTTTTTCACTTAATGAAAAATACAGTATTTTGAGGTTTCAGAGAAGGGAATTTCCATACCACCCAAGGAGACATGTACATAGAGGAAAAAGAAGCTACAACTTTGCCTCAGAGAGTAAATCATAATTCCGAATGGTTTGCAAGATACGAGCCTGAGAAAATTATCGCTTTTTTGCCATATATGGGCCTTTTATGGGAGCCCATAAAACGTGCATGACTTTTCGGCAAAACTGTTAGGCACGGGTCTTTTTTGGTCTTTTATCTCGTAGTGGTGTCCGTATATTGTTATATTTTTTTGTGTTATTATTTGAGCCAACTCTACAAAACGAATGTTGCAGAAGTTCTTATTTTTGTGGCTACTTTCACGTCCAATTCTCAAACTTTGATAAAAGGTTGACAAGGGTAAATCTCGTTGGCGACGTCTGCTATATGCACTTCAAAGGAATCCCCAGCTGAAATACTAAATTCCTCTTCAGAGTTGCCCAGGAAATGTGTATCCAGGAGCATCCTCAGCGATTTCTTACTGGACGTAGTTCAATAATGATCATATATCGTGATGAACCCAATAGCGCAAACATTTTTTCCTATCCTTGAGGCTTCACATCAGCTTTAGGTTCCTCCAAAAAATTGTTGGCTTTGACTTGGAACGAACTATATCTGTAAATATTCACACGAGTTTCCATCCCAGATACAGTCAAATGAGTTTTGTTTCATTTTACTTACTAACCAGTACAGAGGTCACGTCTTGGAATAAGGTGAAATCAAAGGATACTATGATTTCAGTGAATAACATATGTATTCGAGACGACACGTCTCCTCGTCCATCGCTGTCGCCATCAAAAACTCGTTTACAACACAATTTTGTGATTAATATTCAATACGTCGTCGTTTCTATTATTCATATTGATTTAGTTTCGGATGCCATTGTCATCTGTAATGAATCCAAATCGGATGATTCGTCCATTCCAGACGATTTGATTACTTTCCGTTGTCGTTTGTTTGCCTTTTTCACGTTTGTTTCCGATTATCTTTTGTGATTAAGAGTTGAGTGAATGTCATTAAATCTGTTGTGTCTTTTTATTGTGTCTTAATAGTAAACAAATTAATAACACATTGTTGTTTTCTTGTTGTTTCCAGGACTGCGCTTATTCACGTCTTTGAGAAGAAATAAAAGACAGACGTTGACTCTCACAAAGCTATATACATTTGTATAAGTGGTATTAGTAAAAATAAAAACTAAAAATTGGGTATCGTTTTTGGTTTTCTATTTTTGATGATAGGTTCACAACTTTGAGTTGGAAACACTGATTTGTTTGACAACCAATTTAACAGCTGATAGAACGGCAATATAAATAACATTCAAAAATAGTCAAAATTTTCCCGTTATAAATTAAATAGTCGCTATTAAAAAATAGCCGTTTCAACGGCCACCCTAATTGTATACCATGGCGGATGTTTGCTATAGCAATGCCTATTGTTGTCAAGTATGTTACTCATAGGTACCTTGCTCCTTGTTTTGGACACAATTGTGAGAATTGGACGTGAAAGTAGCCCCAAAAATAAGAACTTCTGCAACATTCGTTTTGTAAAGTTGGCTCAAATAAGAACACAAAAAAATATAACGATATACGGACACCACTACGAGATAAAAGACCAAAAAAGACCCGTGCCTAACAGTTTTGCCCAAAGTCATGCACTTTTTATGGGCTCCCATAAAAGACCCATATATGGCAAAAAAAACGATCATTTTCTCAGGCTCATATCATGCAAACCGTTCGGAATTATGATTTACCCTCTGAGGCAAAGTTGTAGCTTCTGTCTCCTCTATGTACCGGTCTCCTTGGGTGGTATGGAAATTCGCTTCTCTGAAACCTCAAAATACTGTATTTTTGTAGACATGAAGTTGAACTTCATATTTAAGATTCACCAAAGAGCAACGAAGGCTGTGGTAGCGCTATATATGTACATGTAAAAATACAATCATTAGGAAAACGCTACGGTCTGAACCTTTGGTTGCATACGGCAGTAGTCAAACCGATAATGCTGTACGGCATTGTTGCCCGGTGGATGGGTCTGCAAAAATCAACTTTCTGCGCTATTCTGCGAATAGCTGATATATGTATTACTGGTGCGCTGAGAACCACACCAACTGAGGCACTAAATGTTATACTACAATTTGTGCCGATAGACATTATAACAGTGCAATATGCCGCGTGTACTGGGATTAGGTCAGAAAACGGATACGGACATAGTTGTCATTCTAGACATAATGCCTGACCTTCCGGCCACTGTTGACCATGACTGAACCACTCTTTGACAACAAGTATCTCAGTCTTATACCTGATAGATCTGAGTGGAATGTTCGTATCCCAGGACAGAGGAGATTCGTTAACTTATATACTGAAGGTTCCAAACTCAACCAGCAAGTGGGCCAAATTTTTGGGGGCCCATAAAAAAAGTGCATGACTTTTTCAAAACTTGTATACACGGGTTTTATCCCCTCACCTTAGAGAGAAGGGTATACTCGTATATCATTTGCTACGAGCCAAAAGTGTAACACATCGACGGAGTGACCTAAGACCTCATGTATGTTCGGCGGAACTCGTTTAGGAGTCATTTGAGCAATGTCCGTCTGTCTGTCTGGCTGGAGCGCACGATAACTCTCGAAAGGAGTAACCGATTGACTTCAAATTTGGTATGTAATAATATTTTGTTCTATCTCAGGCTGAGTTCGAAGATGGGCCATATTGGTACACTCCTTCTAGTACCTCCCTCACAAAGGGTTAGCATTTAATGAAGTACTGATTCTCTGATAACTTATATACTACTTATCTGAATCTTCTTTAATTCCACACATAGTAATATTTTACTTGTCGCTATCAGCTTGAGAAAAGTGGGCAAAGTGCTCCCACCCCTTTTGGTACCTCCCGCACAAAAGCGGTCATTTGTACAAAAAGTAAACTGCTAATAACTTTAACACCAGTACATATAAATACTTGGCTTTTTTGTACTTTTGGTACCTCCCACACAAATGGCCAATTTTGAACCAAAATTTAAATGCTTATTGCTTCAGGCGTAAGGCTTTCCATGATGAAATGCCAAACAATACTTAACAAAAATAACATGACACCATGACACGACTCACACGTGATCGTAAGACCCGATAAGTTGAGCGAAGTGCACGAAACACATTCCTCACATAACGTGAATTTTCGTAATAAAGTTGAACGATTTGTAAACGTTGTTCAGGCGTAAGTCTTTCCGTTATGTGTATGGCAGGCTCAGAGCCTAGGAGCTCTAACAGGAGCCTCAGAGGTCCACTGGACGAAAGTCTCTTGGCGGAAATCGAAAATCAAAGTAGCATACTCGTATGACACTTCCCAGGCATTGGTCTACCAGACAAACAAACTACTTTTTAACGTTAATAGGATTTTATTAATATAACGAGTTTTCAAATAGGGATGATATAATTTTGAAGTGACGTTTCGGTCATTTGTAATATGTCATGATCTGTCATTTGGTTTTCATTGTATTCAGTAGTGTTTACAATTTCATCATGGAGAGATATACGCAAGAACAACGTTTACAAATTATTTATTTTTATTATCAAAATAATCGTTCTCCAATTGCAACTTTTCGTGCAATTTTTTTTAAATCTAAAACCATAAGCAATATTTTAGCCCTCGTTAAGAGCTATCTTTTTGCCATTGACCGATTCCCGATCCGTTAAGGAGCTAGAGCTTTCCGTTCACATTTAAAAATGATGCTATATCCATTTTTTAAAAATAAAAAAAAACAATTTCCAGTCGACCTACGACCTTGACACTTATGAACAATATTTTAGCTCTCATTAAGAGCTATCTTGTTGCCATTGACTGATTGTGGCTACGTGCCACACAGCAAATAAAACAATTGAATTATTGCGAGAAAAGTTTGAAGATTCGATTATTTCAAGAAATTGTGATATTGAATGTCCTCGAAGAAGTTGTGATTTAACACCATTAGACTATTTCTTGTGGGGTTATTTGAAGTCATTGGTCTTTCGAAATAAACCAGACTCTCTTCAAGCTTCACAAGTCAAGATTGAACGTGCCATTCATGATAAACGATTTGATTTAGTGGAAAAGTGCTCGAAAATTGGGTTCATCGAATTCGTTCCTGCAGAAGAAGTCGTGGAGGCCATTTGAATGACGATTTATTTAGAACTTAATTGTATCGATTGTACTTCACATTAAATAAAAAACTTTTGAATTTCCTTAACAATAAGTGTGTTTTTTTTAAAGAAATCATATAACTCTTATTGGAAAACCCTGTAAATATCCAAAAATGTGTATAAAAAGTAGTTTAGTAGCTTTCGAGGTTACGGCAACAGAAATTTTTTCAATTCAAACTTTGTTTTCTAAAAAGGTTATCCGTTTTGATTTGTGGTATTCATAACATTTCAATCCAAAACTTTCCCAAATGGTCACGTTCATAGCACATATTTGTCTCATAGTCAGTAAATCAATTTTGATTATATTCCTAATACTAAATGGCCCCCTTTCTTCTCAAAACGTTATGGCATTTAGCACGAATTTCCCTTACTTTTTTGTGCATTCCCTTGTGGGACAAAAATATAGAGAAATAAACACGTCAAAATTAAGTTGATTTGTATGTAAATTGTCGGTAGTGGATCCTTCTGTCACATTGGTCGCATAGAAAGACACAGTGGAAAAAACTCCCTCAGCTATGGACGGGCGGACGGATGGTCTTTTCCATATGGATGTTGGATGTTGTTAAAAAAGTCATAAATTTTGGGTTTACTTCGTCGTCGTCATCATCATCTTCTTTTATGACTTTAACGGCTGTTAAATAAAGCCCTACAATAAGGTAAGAGATTATTACAGTATTTAATGGTTTAAATTAGGGACAATTTGATTTGCTTTTCACATTTCCCATCAAAACCCGAAGAATTTCTTGTGTTTTGAAGGAAAAGGGACCAATTTTTGTGGGATGATTTTCGGTCTATTAATAAAGTGTAACAGCAACAAATTATGTGGTGAGATTATGAAGTGGTCATTTATAGGGGTCGCAGAGGGATTAATAGCTTCGAAGAGATTTTTATGTTTATCATGGAGTGAATAAGTTATGTAAAGTTTATTGTAATCGAGTAAATCATAATTTGGATTAGTTTGTTGGAACAATGAAAAAACGGAATTATTCTAAATATAAATGTTATGGTAAATTCTAAAGACTATTAGAATTTAACGCAAAACGTTTTTACTTTTTCCAGATGTGGGACAGATAAGGTTCAGAATATTTACATGCACTTTGCAACATTTTTTCGGCGGATAGTGCTCCATGAGTAGAACAAATCCTCTCCTCAAATTTACCGACAATTCCGAAGTGGTTAACGAAAATTTAAAAAAAACACCACCTTGCTTAACCGTAGTAAAAATCTGCGCACACGTAGTTTCCCAACGAATATATTCGAACAGGTCACACATTTGTTGCCCTTTAACTAGAATAATTTACTGTGTAAGATTTCTTGATAATGTATTTACATGTAATTACAATCTATAAGCAACGAAATTCAACTTATATAACATTAAAAAATCAAGTCAACAAACATTCAATTTTGTTATTTTTATATACGACTTAACTTAAAAATAATAAATATTTAATGACAAGAAAATATAATCAACTTCAAAATCTTGATTGATATTATTAAGTTATTTATGAAAAATAATCATGGTAAGGAGTTTTGCAATTAAATCAGAATGAAATAAATGTGCAAACGTTCATATGCATACATATGAAACATTGAGAATAAAAGTGAGATAAGTCACAAAAAAAGAAGTAAATCGCAATATTTTTATCGGCGAATTATGCAGAAATCATTGGTGTTACGTTTAGAGAATTAGACTTCAATGAAATTTATGACTTTTATCAAATCTTTGTATCCTGAATCTGCAATTCTTGGACTGGGCATGTTGACACAGGACAACTCCCGCTCCTGCGAGTAGAACTGACAGATAACACTATGCAACAAAAAGTTTGTCCAAGGGATGTGGATAACAATTTGGTGTCACAAACACGAAAAAAATATTAAAAAAATTTAGTATGGTAATTTTTTTTTTTAATTCCAGCTTTCATGGAAAGTACATTTAGTATTTAGACCATGAGCCGTGTTATGCCTTAAATTAAAGGGAATTATGAGGGCTACATATGCTGCAAATATCTCTTTCACGTAGAATCTTTGCTTTAGTAACAGTCGTCAGTAAGAAAAAAATTATTTTTTTTAAAAAAAAAACACTTCTTCCTGGTACAAAAAACCCCATAAAAAATAGAAGAAAAATCGAAAAAATTATTTTATCACATTTTTAAAAAGCCAGCATGCTAACGAAGACACTGTCTATTTGAAAAAATCTAAGGATAGACGTAAAAGTTATGAGCCATTTTGTAAATGTTAGGGAAATTCAAAAAAAATCTTGTTTCATATTTTTTCGTTTTTAAATGATGTTTTTGCTTATATTGAATTCGCCATATGTGAGAGAGACGTATAAGAGACATTGCACTTGCATTTTATTTTATGAGGATTAATGTCAGACATCATAAAATTATAGCGAGGACGAGGTTTTATGGTTGTTCGTAACCCTCCCTAAAACATGATATGCAAGGTGAGATGTATATTGAATGAGATCCGTTCAAGTAGAGGGTCATTCAACAATATTTGTGGGTTTTTATTTATGAGGTTTCCATTCAGTTACGCCTTTTAGGTAGTCAAATTTATGTACGCAATACAAAGTAGTACGCGGCAGTCTTGAAAATATTGGGTTTCTACGTTCGAAACAAACTATATGTCAGCTACAGGTACTGCAACTTATGAACCTTAAACCCGGAATTTATGAATGAAATTTCTTATTAATAAATTAGTGTAATTCACCGCCTTAAAGAGATAAGTCAATTTTCTGAAAAATATTACAAAGTTATATTTCGAAGTATGAGTAAAAGGCAATGTGTAAATGATCAATGTTTAAATGATCCCGACAATTTCTGCCACATCTGCGAAAAATATGTAATTAAAAAATCGACGTGCCTTTAGTAAAATAATAGAAGAAATATATGTGTAATATTTTGGTATACGAGTTAAAAATATGAACGAACCGTGGACACCTAGTATTTTGTGTAATTCGTGCCATGTAAATCGTACTCGATGGACTAGTGGAAGAATGCGGTAAGTACACTACAATTAATGTATTACAATGTTTTGTGGAATAAAACGTTTCAATTTTAGACTTCACGTGCTATTTGGAATGCCAATGATTTGGAGACAACCATTCATTCACGATACGGACTGCTTTTTTTGTCTAAGTTAACAGATTGGTGTTGGAAGGAGCATTCGCTGGAATAACGCTGAAGTAAAATCCGTCACTTTGCCAGTTGCACATTCGGAAACAATACCAATTCCCAAGTGTCCAAGTATAGCTAACAGCCTAATTACGGAAACATCATCAAGTTCAACTGAGTACTCGATTCTGAGCGATTCAAGTTTGTGTCAGAAGTCATCGCTTTTAACTCAGTTTCAAGTCATTGATCTAGTTAGAGATTTGGAACTGACCATAGATAAGGCAGAACTACATAGTTACATCTGGGATAAACAGTACAATATTTTGGCCCCAGATGTTAACATATCATATTATAGAGTCCGTGATATACATACCTTACAAACAATTTTATACAACTGTGGATAACAGATGTTTTGCAAGGACTTTCCCGGATTGTTCGAGGAATTTAATCAAACATACAATTCAAAGGAATGGCGGTTACTTGTTGACAGCAGTAAAGAAAGTTTGAAAGCAGTACTTTTACACAACGGAAATCAGAAACCGTCGATTCCCATTGCTTATGCTGTCAACACTAAGGAATCGTACGAAACAATGGCTAAATTGATAAAATACATAAAATATGAACATGACTGGAAATTTTTTTGCTATCCTCTGGGATAGCCGATATTTTGCCAACACTGCATATTAAGCTGGGGCTCTTTAAAAATTTTGTAAAAGCCCTTAAGAAAGATGGCAATTCACTCTCATATTTAAAAAGTTTATTTAAAAGTCTTTCTTTTCAAAAAAATACGGAGTTGTTGATGGGCCTAAAATAAGGAAACTGATGAAAGATGTGAATTTCGAATCATATTTGACGTAGGATGAAATTTCAGCACGGAGGTCGTTTAAGCTTGTAGTTTCAAATTTCCTTGGATCCAGTAAAAATATGTCCCTCAAAATTCATTTATTTTTCCCCGAGAACATGGCGAAAGGTTTCACCAAGAATTGAAGTCCATCGAGCGGCGTTACCAAGGGCACTGGGATGAAAGAATGGTGGGAGATTATATTTGGTTCCTCATTAGAGAAACCGATTCCGAAATCTACAAACGTCAACACAGAACTCACAATTACTTCTAATGAAACTTGTTCATGTAAATAAACTCAAATGTACATAATATAAATAAAAGTAATAAATAAAATCGCTATTTAAACAGAAATTTAAAAAAACAGATTTTTTGAAATTCTCTTACCTCCACCAAATGGTTCTACATTTATCCATAGATTATTTTCAAATAGGCATTATTTTCTTCTCTAGGATGCAAACTTTAAAAAATGAAATAAAATTAGTGGGATGCGACCTGCTTATATATCAAAACAAAGATAAAAAGCTAAAAAAAAGATGTTGAACCACATATTTTAGCATTACTCGGGAACCTTTAACACAAACTGCTTCAGGAATTTTTCATCCTATCACCGGTTTTAAAGATATCTTAGAAGATATTGCGAAATATCTAATTTTTAAGAATATTAATATTTTTAAGTAAAACCTTTTAAAATCATCGAATAATTCACAATTACTGTATTTTATCGTACGGAAAATCTATGCATAATTCAAAAACTTGTAGCTAATATAGATAATCTACTAATGTACAATAGTCTAAATAAAATGCCAAATGTAACGTAACATTTTGTAACATAACATACTCGTAACATCATCATAACAGTACACTACTAAAACGAATATTCTCGGCTGTTTCTGTATTTCGAACAAAAGTCTCTACGAACGAAAACCGGTCACTCACTTTCGTCGGGATTGACGTTACAAATTTATTCTTATTATTTTCTTCGCTAGGATGCAAACTTTTAAAAAATGTAATAAAATATTTTTTATACATTTTTTTTTTGTCCCAGAATTTTTTTTTTTTTTTGAAAAAAATCTACTTTTTCCAATTTGTTTAATGACAGTTACTAAACCACTGTTTCTAAGTGAAAGAGATATTCTCATCATTGGTAGCCCACATTAATAGCTTCAATTTAACGTATAAGTCGACCTGATCGGGCATATATTCCAAAAATTATAGTGCAAATACTAAGGGTACCTTCGACGATAATATTATCTTTAATAAACATTTTTTTTAAAAAATTTATCCATAAAACCAGTAAGGAAAGGTTAAAGTCGGGCGGGCCGACTATATAATACCCTACACCACCTCGGCAATGTACATTAAGAATTTCTTTTTGAATAGTTGGAAAAATTAGTTTCCTTTCTTTTACGAAAGTACTTAGCTCCCCCGCCACGTCAAGGCTTATTCCAAAGAGGAGTTTAATATAATGTGTGGAATTAAAAACTGAACTAATGATAATATTCCACATATTTGCATTTACTGTGGTTATTATTAGCCTTAACACAATAAATAGTCCGATTTTTGGTCGTACACAATATAAGTAATATATGCAGGGTATGTTAGGTAGGTACTACCTTGGAATAATTGGTTTAAGTAATGTTTTAATTTTCCGCTGAAGCCTTTCAGGTCTCTAAAAAAGCGCTTTTATAAAAAAATTAGGAACATCTTTCTGGAAAATTTTGATCGGAAGTAAAGTACAACTTATATAGCGCTTTGGTACCAAATCAGGAGGAGGTTATATATAAATCTGAACGGATTTTCCTTGAATACTCATTCATTGAAAAAGAAACTTCTTTCTGTCAAATTTCGTACTGACCGGATATAAAATACAGTCTCTACAGCACTTACATGTCAAATCGGGGGTAACATATATATGGGGGCTATATCTAAATCTGAACCGATTTTCTCCGAATTTGGCAGTATTCCTTCGAGTAATAAGAAACCTCTTCCTGCCGAATTTCGCACTGATCGGATATAAAATAAAGTTTTTACAGCGCTTACATGTCAAATCGGGGCTAACATATATATGGGGGCCATATCCAAATCTGAACCGATTTTAACCAAATTAAATAGGGATCGTCCTATTGCCAAAAAAAAGATATGTGTAAAGTTTCGTCAAGATCGGGCCATAATTGCGACCTGTACTTTGATTACAAGAATACATCTACAGACAGACGGACAGACAGACGGACATAGCTAAATCGACTCAGAAAGTGATTACAAGTCGATCGGTATAATAAACAATGGATCTATCTCTTCTCCTTTTGGGTGTTACAAACAAATGCACAAAGTCATAATACCCTGTACCACAGTGTGGTGTAGGGTATACAAATTTTGGTTTTGATTTTATATAACAGTATGCCACAATCTATACAAAAAAACCAGTAAGGAAAGGCAGAAAGTCGGGCGGGGCCGACTATATAATACCCTACACCTCCCTAACAATGCGATAAGGGTCATTGCCATAATAATTTGGAATAATTGGTAAATGGGTAGAAACATGTTATCTAATTCAGAAACGATAATCGCTAAATTAAGCAATATTCGTTCCTAAATTGAGAAACATCTTTCTGGAAAATTTTAATGATCGGCAGTAAAATACAACTTCTATAGCGGTTTGATACCAAATCAGGAGGAACAATCAATATAAATCTGAACCGATCTTCCCTGAATACTCTTTCATGTAAAAAGACCTCCTTCTGTCGAACTTCGTACTGATCGCATATAAAATACAGTCTCTACAGCGCCTACATGTCAAATCGGGGGTAACGTATATATGGGGGCTATATCTAAATCTGAACCGATTTCTTCCAAATTTAACAGTGTTCATTCATATAATAAGAAACCTCTTTCTGCCGAATTTCATACTGATTGGATATAAAATAACATTTTTACAGCGCTTACAAGTCAAATCGGGGGTAACGTATATATGGGGGCTAGATCTAAATCTGAACCGATTTTCTCCAAATTTTGCAGTATTCCTTTATGTAATAAGAAACCTCTTTCTGCCAAATTTTGCACTGATCGGATATAAAATACAGTTTTTACAGCGCTTACATGTCAAATCGGGGGTAACATATATATGGGGGCTATATCTGAATCTGAACCGATTTTCTCCGAATTTAGCAGTATTCCTTCATGTAATAAGAAACCTCTCTTTGCCGAATTTCGCACTGATCGGATATAAAATAACATTTTTACAGCGCTTATATATCAAATCGGGTGTAATGTATATATGGGGGCTATATCTAAATCTGAACCGATTTCTTCCAAATTTAACAGAGTTCATTCATGTAATAAGAAACCTTTTCCTGCCGAATTTCATACTGATCGGGTATAAAATAAAGATTTTACAGCGCTTACATGTCAAATCGGGGCTAACATATATATGGGGGCTATATCTAAATCTGAACCGATTTTAACCAAATTCAAAAGGGATCGTCCTTGGGCCAAAAATAAGATATGTGTAAAGTTTCGTCGAGATCGGACCATAATTGCGACCTGTACTTTGATTACAAGAATACATGCACAGACAGACGGACAGACAGACAGACAGACAGACGGACAGACGGACATAGCTAAATCGACTCAGAAAGTGATTCTAAGTCGATCGGTATAATAAACGATGGGTCTATTTCTTCTCCTTTTGGGTGTTACAAACAAATGCACAAAGTTATAATACCCTGTACCACAGTGTGGTGTAGGGTATAAAAATTATTTTTAGGTCTAGGATACAAAACAATTTTTTTTTGTTGCATAGTGTAATTAACGATGTCAATTGTGAGTCACAAGTGGCGAGCCGTGGCGAGCAGTTGGCCGTTATTTTGTTTCACAAATAACGGTCATAGATCCTTATATCATAATAAAAATTATTAAGATATTTCTCTGAAAACTTTTTGTTTTATTATACCCTACACCACACTGTGGTACAGGGTATTATAACTTTGTGCATTTGTTTGTAACACCCAAAAGGAGAAGAAATAGACCCATCGTTTATTATACCGATCGACTTAGAATCACTTTCTGAGTTGATTTAGCTATGTCCGTCTGTCCGTCTGTCTGTCTGTCTGTCTGTCTGTCCGTCTGTCTGTCTGTGCATGTATTCTTGTAATCAAAGTACAGGTCGCAATTATGGTCCGATCTCGACGAAACTTTACACACATCTTTTGTTTGGCCCAAGGACGATCCCTATTGAATTTGGTTAAAATCGGTTCAGATTTAGATATAGCCCCCATATATATGTTAGCCCCGATTTGACACGTAAGCGCTGTAAAAACTTTATTTTATATCCGATCAGTATGAAATTCGGCAGAAAGAGATTTCTTATTATATGGGTGAACACTATTAAATTTGGAAGAAATCGGTTCAGATTTACATATAGCCCCCATATATACGTTACCCCCGATTTGACATGTAAGCGCTGTAAAAACTTTATTTTATATCCGATCAGTATGAAATTCTGCAGAGGTTTGTTATTATATGGATGAACACTATTAAATTTGGAAGAAATCGGTTCAGATTTAGATCCCATATATACGTTACCCCCGATTTGACATGTAAGCGCTGTATAGACTGTATTTTATATCCGATCAGTACGAAATTCGACAGAAGGAGGTCTTTTTACATGAATAAGTATTCAGGGAAGATCGGTTCAGATTTACATTAAAGCTCCATATATATGTTCCTCCTGATTTGGTATCAAACCGCTATAGAAGTTGTATTTTTCTTCCGATCATTAAAATTTTCCAGAAAGATGTTTCTCACTTTAGGAACGAATATTGCTTAATTTAGCGATTATCGTTTCAGAATTAGATAATATGTTTCTCCCATTTACCAATTATTCCAAATTATTATGGCAATAACCCTTATCGCATTGTAAGTGAGGTGTAGGGTATTATATAGTCGGCCCCGCCCGACTTTCTGCCTTTCCTTACTGGTTTACAATTAACATCGTGCGTTTAATATGGACCACCAGTTATATAAATATGGCCTATTTTCGAACTTAGCCTGAGATAGAAACGTGGCTTTTGTAAAGCTTAGATGTAAAATTGAGAAATATATTGTAAATTGGGTCTACATATATCTAAATGTGAACCGATTTTCTTCAAATTCATTCATGGGACAATTAACATCCTTGTGCCAAATTTTGTAATGTTCAGATGTAAAATACCGACTTCTGTAGCACCTATGTCCCAAATGGGAAGGAATATGTACAGGGTCTTTTTTTACAGGTTCCCAACTTTGAGTTGGTAACACTTCTTTATTTGACAAACGATTCAACAGTTAATAGTTGCTTTTTGTTTAGTTTGGTTTCCCATTTCACGATGGATAGACTTAGACGAGAGCAACGCTTGCAAATTGTTGACATTTTCTTTAAAAATAATGGTTCTGCTATTTGACAAACGATTCAACAGTTAATAGTTGCTTTTTGTTTAGTTTGGTTTCCCATTTCACGATGGATAGACTTAGACGAGAGCAACGCTTGCAAATTGTTGACATTTTCTTTAAAAATAATGGTTCTGCTTGTTAAATTCCAGCCATGAAGCTCATTTTCAGTTGTGTGGGTATGTAAATAAGAAAAATTGTCGCATTGTCGGAGTGAAGATAATCCACAAGCTTTTGTCCAAAACCCATTACATCCACAGAAAATTACTGTTTGGTGCGCTTTACAGACCGGCAGATTCTTGGTCCATATCTTCAAAAATATGATGGGTAGAATGTTACTGTCAACGGTGAGCGGTATAGACAAAACTATTAGAAGTTTTTTCGTACCTCAATTACCTGGAATTACTTTTGCTGATATGTGGTTCCAATAGGACGGAGCCACATGCCACACATTTCACTCAAAGAATCTTTTTTGAACGAATAATTGCACGTAATGACCAACAAGATCATGTGATTTCAACCCAGCGGATTATTTTCTTTGGATCGAATTATTTAAATAAAGTCACTCGTCTGCGCCGATAAACCAGAGACAATTGAACACCTGGAAATCAACATTCGACCAGTTATTGGCGAATACGGCCGCAAATACTGCGAAAAATATGTGGAAATTGAAGTTCCAAATTGCGAATATGGCTAAAACGTTATAGAATATTACGACAATCAACAATATACTCGAATATGTACTCGGGCTCTATAGAAGCAACCCGTATTGTCGTTGGTTTCGATATAACATAACAATTCGATATAACATATCTCGAAATTTTTGATCTATCATCTGTAAAAATCGCAATTTCTTGTTGCTAAAAGTATAGGTTTCAAATGACATTAGCTTCTTCTTGAATGTTTTAAACTAATGATATTTAAAGAAAAATAATGTGTTAAAAAATTACAAGGTCCTTGAATATTTTACACAATTTTTTTGCATACTAACCTGTAATAAAGAAAATATTATGATTAATACTGAATTTCATAACAAAGAAATTATAGTGATTAAGCCCCAAATAAAACAAACAATATTTTATTTTATTTTACTTTATTTTTTGAAAGATTTTACCTATTTATTTTTAAGTCATTTCTGCATTAACTCGTCCACAACATTGCCACACAAAATTAATATATCAACTGACTGAAATTATTGCAGCATTTTCAATGCTATCTCTTCTTTAACAATGTTATTGCTCAATAATTTATTTCCATGAAAATGTCATGACAAATATATTCATAATTGTGGATAACCATAATTGCATTGGACTGCAGTATTCTTGATATTAACATAACAAATGCTGTCGTCATGCAAAATAGGACAATCAATACTTAGTGGGATTTAAAAAGAAACCACATCCACAATATGAAAATCATCAGACAACAAACATTTGCAGTGATTTTGCAGAATAAAGTTTGCCATTGCCGCTTATCGCAACATTAATTTGTTGCAATATAAAATTGATTATTTTATAGATGCATCTGAATTTTAAAATATTCACAAAACATTTTCAGTAAAGAGAAATGGAAGGGAGTGGGTATTTATCTCTCAATGTGCTTGAAATTTAAAACAGATAGAAATTCTACTTACTAAATACTTTAACTTAAATATAGTTGTTAATATTTGTCTTGACAAAATTGGCAAGTTAAAATTTAAATACACTGTGCAACAGTGAAAAAATTGCACGGACTTGACAGTATAGGTTCGATTCCACTACCAAAGGGTAGTAAAACCCCATACTCTGTTTGGCGAAATTTGTGAAACATTTTTTTATAGGCCTCAAAAGTTTCTAAAAATCGGTGGGCCCCTCGAAAATGGTGTCATCAGCTTTTGTCCAACAACTAATTCAGACTTGGTGATACCGCTTAACTATATCTGGCAATAATGTAGCTAAGAATATATTGAACAAAGCTTGTAAATAATTTTTGCGAAAAAAATGCCCACTTTTTAGAAAAAGTGATGGAAAAAAATATTTTTTTTTTAGCATAACTTACAGGGACTCGTAATTATACCCTACACCACACTGTGATACAGGGTATTATAAGTTTGTTTCACGGCAGATGTTTGTAACACCTGAAAATAACACAGCTAGACCCACCTTAAAGTATACCGATCAACTCAGAATCACTAGCTGAGTCGATTTAACCATGTCTGTCCGTCCGTCCGTCCGTCTGTCCATGTAAAGTTGTTCGTCGACTACAGGTCGCAATTTCACTTCGATCGTTCTGAAATTTTGCAGTTTAGAGTATTTCGCAGCTGTAAATATCCCTATTGAATTTGGTTGAAATCGGTTCAGATTTAGATATAGCTCCCATATATATCTTTCGTCCGATTTGGCCCTTTAGTCCTATAGAAGCTGTATTTTACATCCAATCGTTTTGAAATTTAGAATGGTAGAGTTTCTTGGTCCGTGAACCAACATTGCCGAATTTGAAGAAAATCGGTTAAGATTTAGCTATAGCTCCCATATATATGTTTCGTCCGATTTTGTTCTTTAGTCCTGTAGAAGCTGTATTTTACATCCAATCATTTTGAAATTTAGAATGGTAGAGTTTCTTCATCCATGAACCAACACTACCGAATTTGAAGAAAATCGGTTAAGATTTGGCTATAGCTCCCATATATATACTCCGTCCGATTTGGCCTTTTAGTCCTATAAAAGCTGTATTTTACATCCAATCGTTTTGGAATTTAGAATGGTAGAGTTTCTTGATCCATGAACAAATAGTGCCGAATTCGAAGAAAATCGGTTAAGATTTAGCTATAGCTCTCATATATATGTTTCGTCCGATTTGGCCCTTTAGTTCTATAGAAGCTGTAAAATACATCCAATCGTTTTGGAATTTAGAATGGTAGAGTTTCTTGATCCATGAACCAACAGTGCCGAATTTGAAGAAAATCGGTTAAGATTTAGCTATAGCTCCCATATATATGTTTCGTCCGATTTTGCTCTTTAGTCCTGAAGAAGCTGTATTTTACATCCAATCATTTTGAAATTTAGAATGGTTGAGTTTCTTGATCCATGAACCAACACTACCGAATTTGAAGAAAATCGGTTAAGATTTAGCTATAGCTCTCATATACATATATGTTTCGTCCGATTTGGCCCTTTAGTTCTATAGAAGCTGTATTTTACATCCAATCGTTTTGAAATTTAGAATAAACAATTTATACATGAACTACAAAATTTATATTTCAGAGTTATTCAATATTACGAGAGTGGTGTAGGGTATTATATAGTCGGCCCGCCCGACTTTAGCCTTTCTTTACTTGTTTTTCACTAACAATATTTGACCACATTGTAGCCACGGTAAACCTGAACAATTCTTGTGAACATATCAATCCAATCTGAACGTGTCGAGGCACACTAAATAGCTCAAAAAACCACATTGTACCTCAAAAATTTTAGTATTGTACTCAATGCTCTCCACTTTTTCCACAACATTACAGCTTCTGCAGAAATCATTTGAGTCAATACCCCATTTTCTGGCATGTTCGCCGATCAGGCAGTGTGCCGTCAGAACTGATACTAACGTAGACAATCTTTTCCTTTCTAGTGCAAGGAGATATTTTGACGTCTTCAGGTCATATCTTGATTTCCATATCCAGATTTGTCTAGCTACCGTACAGGTGTCGATTTCTGTCCATCTTTCGTTGGACTGCCTGATTGCCTCTTGCCTAAGCCAAAGCTTGCATATGGATAATGGCGCACCAATTTTCCATACCTGAACTGGAGACCACCCAATGTATGCGATTACCGATCTTCAGATTAGCAGCTTTTTGGTCTTTTTCACTTGAATTAGTCAGCAGAAAGGGGCTTAGATATTTCCTGATGCGGGTTTTTCACAGTTGGTCAAAAGAAATATAATGTTGGGTGTCGTGATACCGCACATCCCTTCTCCTACTACGTAGGTCTTCTCTATCAGGACAATGTCTACTACACCAGAGGCTGCTTTAGCGTGATAGATGTTAATCTGTATAAATGCTTACCATCATTGGTAACCGACAAATTAACCTCCACCCCGACAAGGGTGTTATCGAACCCTTCGTTCGTATCATTGATGAGATTCGTCAAAGAGTCCGCCGACTGCCGAAGTACCGAAGTAGTGCTTTCGTCCTTAGACAAGGACGTTACAGATATTCTGTTAGAGTTGGAGTCACAAGAAATAATGGGTAAGTCGTGTATCAAACACGGTGGACGACTCGCCTTCCGCAGTGGGAGTCATATCCTATTTGTATACCTTCAAGACTATAGTCTCGAAACAATATTGCTCGAAACAATATCAAGACTGTAGTCTCGAAACAATATTGTATATGGGAGGTGGATTCAGCGTTAAGAATCAAATTGACCTGCCGCTTTTTACCATCCGTCTCACCCACCTTGCTAATTCTCCAATTATGGGCCCTGCAGACCAGGATTGGAATGTAATGTGTCTTTTATTATCTCTAATATGTCAGCCGAGGTGGAGGGCTCCTCTGTACCTCAGGTGATGGTTCTAGGGTGACTAGGAATAGGGACATCGATGTAATGAGCCATAATGCCGGTTTACACATGGCTCCATTCGTCCTTGAGGATGAAACCATCCTTACAACTTCTGTCTATAAGAGCCATAACTAGAAGGAGAGCTTCGCATTTTCATTGAAGTGTCCTGTTGATGGTGACATTAGAGCCTCTTGCCTTTCTCGAAGGCGGGGGTTCATCAGGTGATCTGATTATTTCGACTTTATAAGCCGTTAACACAGCTGAATTTGTGGCTCTTTCATCCGGCTCATTGGCTTTAGAAACATCTATGACACCTTTAGCCCAGGTAGGTAACACTTTTTGTTTTTCGGTAAGAGCCGAAACCTCAACAGCCTCCAACTTCGTCAAAACTCTGAGCGCTATACGGTGCTCATTGTGCTTCCGTTTCAACGTCAGACATGACGTACCACCTGTTGTGAGTACTGGGGGGAATTTTCATAATTTTTGTTGTGGTCGGCTTCGGCAAAGACCAACGGAAGGACAGTTGGAGGATTGGGGATCCCCGCTCCATTGGAACATAAAGGCATCTCCGTCAAGCGAATTTATTTAGTATTTTGTCTGTGACCCATAATAGGGCTACGATGTAGACCTCTAAGACTTTGTACAGATTTTTTTCCGAATTCGTAATAGGTACTGCGTAATAGGTACCACGTAATAGGTACTGTGTAATAGGTTTTAACTATCCGTTATGTGATAAACAAGTTCGTTCACTACGATTGATCAGCAACGACATAGTTCACTGTACTATTTAAAAATTTAAAAATTTTTAGAGTTCAGACTGCCAATATACCAATTTATTATTAACGTCTTTAAGGTTGATAAATATAATAGTGCTATGTTCCACATTGAATAAAAATCTCACAATAAATTAAATACTAAATAATTCCTAAGCAACCGCCAAATATTAGCGCAAACACATCTTCGTCCATTTAAACGAATTAAAATCATGTTTACAACCGCAAATTCCCCAATCTGCTGAAGAATAAACGAAAATCTTTAAACCCCTAATAACCTCAGTAATGTTAAACAATTAAATTCCCGCGGTTTTACCACATACAATCCCTCCCTCACCACACAATCCCCGCCACCACTGCCCTGAAAGTCCAAGAGAACACAATTGCTCGATATCATAACCATAAGATTTCTCATATCATCCACATAATGACACAGAACAAACAATTAAAACAACTTAAAAAATTATTAAAGAACATTTTGTGAAAGTACAAAAGTTGCCAGTTGTTATAGCAAAAAGAACAACGGGAGCGGGAGAACACGAAGCAGTAGCAGGAAGGAACAGGGGCAACATTCATTGGGAATGACAATGACAATAAGAAAACAATGCCACAACATGACATTTATGGAAACTTTTCATTGCTGGCAATTGTTGGCGGAGGAACAGTCAGACACCTTGGTTGGTAGCAGAGGGCGGGGTGAAATTAACTGACAATTATTTGTCGGTGTTTGCCAGACCGAGCACAATTAAAATTTTCCACTTTCTATAATCGTTGGTTGATTGTTGCTTTTATTGTTGCTGCTGCTGCTGTTGCTTGAGATCTCCGCTGATGAGGACTACAAGTTTTGACCTGTTTTTAACTGCCCCATAATTGCCAGAAACCCCCCACTCATTAAAGTCATCCACTCTCCCCCTCTGCCACTACGATAACAACATGTTGTTGTTAACTTGGCCAAGTTAACTTCAGTGGACAACCACAAAACATATTTGTGACTCGTTCTCTCTCTCTAACAAAAATATAACAATGTCTTGTAAACCAGAGCCGAGATTTGGTTGGGGATACTGAAATTATATTAACCGCCACAGTCGTAGCGGGTGAAGTCATGCCACCAGCCCTTTTCCCATTAATTTTCATAGTTGAACAGTAGCAAAAACGGCAACGAAAATAACAACAACAGCAATGTCCAGAGTCCCACTTGTACAAAAAGCGGAAATCACGTTATCTTAATGAGTTTAAACGTTAATCAGTTAAAGCGTAAAATTGTTTGGCCACCCGCACAGGATGTTCTATAATAGCTTGCATCAGCGAGGGCAGCCACATAAATTGTGGTTGCATTCCGAATAAAGAGTCCAATAATTTGTAAAAAGTTACACTATACATGAAAAACATTAAATAACAACATGCAAGCAAATTCATATCCGATTTTTAGATTTTTGTCTACAAAACACAATATTTTATGTACGATGGTCGGTCCCAAAATCAAATTTTCATGGCATAGGCGGTTATTCCAGAAAACCGCAGATTTCGATTCATATTCGATAATTATGGCATTTGGCATAATTAGGTTTCTTGATAGAGATATACATAAATATTGCCTGAGATCGATCGAAGGCGGTTTTTATGGCCGAAGCCGAAGATCGGCCAAAATTCGGCCGAAGCCGAAGGGCAAATATTTTCAATTTTCATTTAGACATATTCAAACTCTCGAATAACTTTGTAGTTTTAGGTTTAGGTTAGGGTGGCAGCCATTTTTTACCAGCTCACATTAATCAGTTTAGGTCCCTAGTGTTACGCCGGGATAAAATGCCTCTCATCGAAACAAACCTGTTTGATAAACGTACTGGGTTATCGATAGTACGAATATCAGTACCGGAAAGATCTTTTAAGATTGCCTAGAAAGGCCGACCCCAGTATGTCCAGACGTCGTTAAGTCAAAGCGGGACAGTCGCATAACTAGTACTCAATGCTCTCCACTTAATCCTCATCTCCACAGTTTCTGCAGAAGTCATTAGGTTAGGTTAGGTTGAATAGAGGAGACGTTTAAACGTCTCATGTCCATGGACATACACTTTAGCCAGTAGTTCGGCCTGTTGTGCGCTCCTTATTTATGATTTTTATACCCCACGGGTTACAGAAAACCGGTACTATTTTCTCAGTATCTTCCAGTCATATCCTCTGAGATGAGTCAAGTCTGGTAATATATCGGACCCGAAATGTTGGGATCATGCAAGTGTGAAAGCCGGACAGTGACACAGAAAATGTTCCATCGTTTCGATGTTTTCTCTGCATGCCCTGCATGCCCTGTATTCGTCGTTTTCTGCTAGTCCTATGCGATGAAGATGTGCCTGTCCCATTAGAACACTCATCATCTTACTAATATTGATCTTCTTTAGTTTCAGAAAACTTCTTGTTTTCTTTTCATTTGGGTCACCCCACAGTATCTTTGCAGTTGCTCCTACCGTTGCGCTATTCCACACCGTTTTGTGAGCCATCACTGCCCAGTGCTTCAACTAATTTTTCGTGGCTTCGAAAGGTTTCCAATTTTCCAAGTTTATTACTCGAAGTTCTCTGCCCTTTGAAGCCAATCTGTTTGCTCGTTCATTTCCAATCACTCCGTTGTGTCCCGGTACCCAGAAAATACGCAGTTCACCATGGACTGAGTAATTATTTATCGTTCTTTTACAGTCTAACACGGTTCTGGATTTCACCTTTTCCGATGTTATTGCTTTGATCGCCATTTATCCGTGAATATGTTACCATCTATCTGTGAATATGTTGGCATATTTTGGCTTTGTGGTATTACTGAGCCAGTTAACACACTCCGTGATTGCTCGAACTTCTGCTTGAAATGCCGTGTTATGGTCTGGGAGGCGGAACTAAAGTTCGACTTCTGGTTCATCAATTAAAAGTCCCAGACCCGTCCTTCCTCCTAGCCTGGACCCATCAGTGTAGCAGCTGGTTCCCACTGGCGCATGAATCACAGGTAGCTGTAAGCCGCACTTCAGGAATGCGTGATTGTAATATCTTTTGATGGTACGACTTGTGGTCTCGATTTATCCATTCACCCATCACTTGTAGACGTCTTGCTGTGAGGGCTACCTCATACTTTATACCGATATCTATTGGTTGGATGTGCAGTACAGTCTCCAACGCTCTTGTTGGTGCGGTTTTAATTGCCCCGCTTATGCCTAGACAGCACATACGTTGCACTTTTTGCAATGGTATTACGTTGTACTTTTTGTCTATTGGTGTCCACCACACTACAGAGGCGTAAAGCCAGTGTGTCATATTTGGTCCCCATTTTTAACATATAGCTCTTCTGCACAACGACCAACATCTGTGGGCCTTTGTAACTCTTTCTTCAATATGATCCTTCCAGTACAGTTTCTGATCCAAGATTACTCCCAAGTATTTTACCTTTTTAGATATGGCAATATTCTTATCCAGGAATCGAAGCACGGTAAAAGATGAATCTTTTCCTTGTAAATAGACATATTTCTGTTTTGTCTGGGTTGACACTTAATCCCCTTTGTTGTGCCCAATTATATGCTATGTTAAGTGCCTCCTCAGCTCTTCTGCATAGTTGGTTTGGATGTGTGCCCCTTAGAAGTATTATAACGTCGTCTGCATAACAGACTGGTTTAAGTCCTTCATTGGTGAGGGCTTTAAGGAGACTGTGTATCGTCGTACCCCATAGGAGAGGCGATAAAATGCCCCCGGAGGTATACCACCGATTTACCTTGTCTCTGATTTTTAGGTCATATGACCCACAAATAATCCACCTATTCCTTAGCATATTGTTGATCCAGTTTATCAGCGCCCGGTCAACCTGAAACTCGTCAAAGGACTGGATAAGTGTATCGGTCTGAACGTTGTTAAAAGCGCCCTCAATGTCTATACATGTGTGTACATTTCTTCACTGAAGGACTGTTCTATGTGGTGTACTTCCTCATGTGGAGCTGTTTCTACTGATCTTCCTTTAACATATGCGTGTTGCTTGAATTTTAGCTTGTCATCGGCTATCATACCTTTGACCAGTTCGTCAATTATTCGCTCCATTGTTTTTAACAAGATAGAAGTTAGGCTAATAGGCCTTTGGGATCGTATAACTCACCTTGCCAGGCTTGGGTATGAAGACCACCCTTGATTCCTGCCAATTTTTTGGGGTATATGCATGAGTTAGGCATGTAGTGAAAACTCCAACCAGATGAGTTGAAAAAAAACTCCAACCAGATCCACCTCATTCTGAAGAAGCGCTGGAAATATTCCGTCCGGTCCGGTAGCCTTGAAAGGAGAGAAGCTTTTTATTGCTTCGTTAACCATAGCATCCGTAATAGGTACTTGGTGCATCACATTTTCGGTCTGTAACTGTTCCTCTGTTGGCCCAGCATTACCACTCGGAAAATGAGTTTTCATCAAAAGCCTTACGGTATCATCTGTAGTTTCCATACTTTTATCCGTTTCATCCACCAGTGTTTCAGTTTGGATATGAGTTTTTGAGAGGAACTTTTTTATTTTAGACATGCTGTTAGTGCTGTTTACCTGTTCACAGAAAGCCTGCAGGAGTTAAGTTTCGCCATTCTAATGATTACTGCATTCTTTGAGTCTTTTGTGGTAGTCATCCCAATATACTGATAGCTTTTTACGTCAAGCAGAAGTCATTGGAGTCAAAACCAATTCACAGAAAGCCTGCAGGAGTTAAGTTTCGCCATTCTAATGATTACTGCATTCTTTGAGTCTTCTGTGGTAGTCATCCCAATATACTGATAGCTTTTTACGTCAAGCAGAAGTCATTGGAGTCAATTACCAATCTTCTGTCATGTTAGCCGTCAGAACTGAGACTAACGTCTAAGATAGTCTTTTCCACTCTAGTGCGAGGAGATAGTTTGACTTTCTCCAGTCATATTTTGGTTTGTCTAGCAATCCTTTAGGTGCAGATTTCTGTCCATATTTCGTTGGACTGCCAGATTGCATGTTGCCTAAGCCTAAGCTTTCATGTGGATAGTGGCGCACCAATGTATTCAAATTCTTCGAGAATTTGTAATGTCGTCACTTTCCTTGCAAGTTCATCGGCTTTGCAGTTCCCCGAGATATCCCTATGCCCAGACACCCAAATGAGGTGTACATTAAACTACTCAGCCATCTCGTTGAGAGATGTGCGGCAGTCGAGAGCTGTTTGTGAATTTAGGGATGTGGCCTCCAGAGAATGTATGGCAGCCTGGCTATCCGAGAAAATGGCAACGCCAGTGCTGGTCACTGTGTTGCGACGCAGCCACTTGGCGACTTCCCATGTTGCCATTATTTCGGCTTTATAGACACTGCAGGTATCTGGTAGTATGTGCATTCCGAAGCCAGTTCTATCATCAAGCTAGAAGTGAAGATAGTTTCAATTACCAGGTATTCCGCCAACCCATTCATCTCAGGCTGCTATCATAGTGATATAGTTCCCCTCAAAGGTGATATATAGTCCACTCGGTCGGTTGCCATAGCACTACACTTTGATATCCTCATTTGACCGTAGCTCTTGTACCTCCACATTGATAGGCAGTTTAATCTCAATGTCGCTCTGGTGGCAACTTCTCTCGGCACATTTTTAATTGACATTAGATGGATTAGGGCTTGTAGAGGCTCAGTCGCTGTAATCCTTAAAGCTACGCTTATGCATAGGTAGTCAGTTCTCTGATCCTTTGATAGTAGGTTGGTGCTGGATAGTTTATAAATTGCCGTCCATCATACCACAATGCCGTACAACAGTATTAGATGAACTACTGCTTTATATATCCAATGGACGATTTTAGAGGAGAGGCCCCCACTGCGACCCTGCAGCCTTCCTGAGACATTCAGTACGTTAAGTATCAACAACAGTTTCCTATCTAGAATTATTCCTAATAATTTTGAACTTTCACATGTGGGACCTTATTCACCCTAGTAAAGAGAACCAATTATGTATTGTGTGGGTTAACACCGAAACCGTTGCATCTGGGCAATCTAGCCAATTTGTTCAGAGCCACCTGTAGGATGTATCTGAGGACGTTTTCGAAATTGTCATTGAGTGCGATTGCAACGACGTTCTAGATCTAGCAGGATTTAATTCACTTAATTCGATAGGTTCGAAATTAGTGGAGACAGTACTTCTCTTTGTGGAGTCCCTCTGTTAAAAATAGGGTTCGTCTTCGGCTAATCGGCTTTTTCACCGAAGGCCGAATGCAGCCGATTGCCAGCTTTTTGCCGAAGGCCAGGATATGTCAATACCTTACAATGGAAATTATGGAAACCATATCAATCGAAGGGCTTACGATTGTAGGACCATATTATTTTCATAAAATCATGGAAGTATATTCGGTCGTTAACGGGCGCGCCGTTTTTACATGTACATTTTTAAAAAGAAAGTTCAAAAACGTCAACCTTTTAAAACGTCTCCGTTAAATATTACAAAGATATAGACATATATTGGAGCAAGATAACTGTGAACCGATTTTCTTCAAATTTGGCAAGGGTTCACAAAACTGACATCTGCTACTTTTATGAATTCGTGTTATGAAATGAGGACTCTGCTGCGTCGAAATACAATACATACTTAGATTGAAAACAATTACATTTGCCAAATTTTATAAAGATCTTTTGAGAAATATAAATTGCCGGGTAAAATAACGCGTGCACCTCTTCGGTTCAGTCACAGAGGTGCCACCAAATGATCCAGCCATTTATTCCGCTTGTATTCGTCGATTTTCCCAGTGATTTCTAGATTCAGTTCCCTGATTCTAGATCAGCAGGTTTAGAACGACGAATTTCATCACGCTCGTCTTCGAGTCCTGCTGCATCTGCTGGGAATTTAGGTCATATCTCTGGACCCGAAAATCTGAGAGGATGGGTAGTTCACTGAAGCCGCGGTTGTAAATTCTCTGAACCCGTCCCAGTCCGTTTTCATTTGATTCAGGAAAGTACGGCGTTATGAGATGATGAAATCGGCTGGTCTGTCTATGGAGAGGAGGTCCGGTCCCAATGAAATGACGGGCTGCCAGGTGACGTCATTTATCAGACCAGGCCACACGATGGTGATATCTGGTGAAGTACTGCAATCACCCATAATCCGTGTGGGGGCGTCCTCATTCACTTTGCAGAACGTAGAGCGATCTATTTGCTCATCCAAAGCTATGCCTCTTTGGTCATTAGCTAGGAGAAAACGCCAAAGTTCTTGATGGGCATTAAAGTGTCCTAGGGCCTTGCAGTAACGGACTGATGTTCGGTGAATAATGCGGAGAACAGCTACCAATCGCGGTATATATACGTTATACAGCTCTTTCTCGGCAGTCCAGGTCTTAACTGTTCAATGTATGGGTCTCTAGAGTACCACAGTGGAGTGCAGGGTTACAAATCGGTTTAGGGTTAGGTATATTCCTCCCATAAATATTATTTTTTTATTTTCTTCAACATCTTCAACTCCTCCTTGGAGTAAGCCTTAATGTAGATCTAAGTATTTTCTTAACTGAAATGAAACAATTTTTCGACTCATTAATATTTTGCTAAATTAATTCGGATTATTTGTTCTCTAGTTCAATATGTGGGCCGAACTCTCTATATTTGCATATAACGGTTTATCGCGGGAACTGTGAAGGAGAACTGTATTATTTCACATCAACTGCAATATCTTATGACGGAGAAAAAAATAATTTGTTTGTTGATCTGTGTTATTTGTGGTTTGTAAATTTGTTGGGCACCCTCGAAAAATAGCTCCCGCGCAGCTTCGGCAGGGAACTTGCTCTGTCGTTGTAATTATTGCCCTTGCAGCTTCTTGCTAAAAAACAACAAATGTTTAAAAAATAAACCATATTTTCTGACATTAGGGGAAGGAGGTCGGTCAGTGGCTATTTGGTCCACTGTTCCTGTCGTTGTTCAAAACAAACTTTGGCCATAAACTTTTGGCCCCCACGTTCTCTTTGGTGCTGGCTGGCGCTCTTAGCAGTCTAACTAACAATCATCCTTTCAAATTAGCCACCAAAAAATGCCGAAAAAACAGCAACAACAAAATAGGCAAAACAGAATCCGGTAAAGCAATTTAGAATTTCATCCCCATTAACGCTGAGAGGGTCGATGAAATGGCGGAGACGGAGACGACAACAAATGTTCGGGGGATAGGAAAGGAGTAGGTAGGTAGGCACTCTTGAAGCGGAAGTAAGCTACCGGATGCATATTAAATTAATAATTTGCAACCTTTTCCGCCACCGCACCAGTTTTAAGGGAGAGCAAAGTTTTTAACTTTCCTGCTTTTTTGGAAGCGGGCATTTTTTCTAGCGCGGATAACGGCTGAGTACCTCTGATTATTTTGGACCGCATGAAAGTTGGTGCTCCTTTTTCCGAGTTTTTTGATTATTAACTAAGCTAAACGTTTTGTAGTTTTTGTTGGCTACTTACTTACTTACATACTTGTTGTTCAATGACTAATGAGTTTTGGTTACATTCAAATGAGCGACAGGTATAATTACTCCTGATATCATTTTGATTTGGGATAAAGTTGGAGTGGGAAACACTTGTGGAATATAGGGCATCGATTTAATCGATTTTATTATTATTATTTGTATTTATTTATTACAATTAAAATTATAATAAACTTAATGTAAAAGGCACTAGCATCTCAGGCTATCGGCGAAATAATCGAGTTTAAATCTGTTGAGAATTATAGATTCAGCAGCGCTTCAAAGATAAACGGGAAATAATTATTATACCCTACACCACACTGTGGTACAGCACGCTGAAAAAAAATCGCTTCTGTAGTATATTGTCCCAAACATATTTGGCTTGAAACATATATATGTTTAGGGTACAATCTAAACATATAATATTTGGTACACACAAAAATTACATATTTGGGAAGATATTGTTTTAAACAAATCTTTGTTTACATCCTAATATGTGTTTATTTTGGACTATTCTTTCCGAAACAAATATTTATTTACATTTAAGTATCAGAAAATACCTAAATTGTGTTAAATTTTTCAGTAATTCAAAGTAAATTTTGTACAAGTTTTTCATGTCGTAAAAATAAATAATAGTAATAAATAAAATCGTATAATCTTGGATCGATATATATTGCTTGGAGGATTGACAACTAATGATGCCTTGGAATATTGAGAAATTTTAAATGATTGAAAGCTAATGCGGAATTTGGTATCATAACTGGGAGGTTCATTTCGAAACCAAAAAAAATTAAAACTAAAATTCGAAAAATTCAAAAAAGTTTCGAAAATCTTTTTAAATAAAATATAGTTGGAGAAATTCCTAAACAATTATTTTACTTGTATTTAAACACATATTTTATTTGAGAAATTTAGTTTGCAAATATTATATGTTGTAACATATTAATATAGGAGTTCCAAATATATTTTATTGATTTTCGAATAAAATGTATTTGCTCAGAAATAGATAATATTTAAAAATTTGTGTTCCAAATATATTTTCTTTCGATTCAAACATATCAAAAAAGGTGATTTTGCCCCGTGAGAGTATTATAAGTTTGTTTCACGGCAGATGTTTGTAACACCTGAAAATAACACAGCTAGACCCACCTTAAAGTATACCGATGGACTCAGAATCACTAGCTGAGTCGATTTAAGCATGTCTGTCCGTCCGTCCGTCCGTCTGTCCATGTAAAGTTGTTCGTCGACTACAGGTCGCAATTTCACTCCGATCGTTCTGAAATTTTGCAGTTTAGAGTATTTCGCAGCTGTTGAGATCGCTATTGAATTTGGTTCAAATCGGTTAAGATTTAGCTATAGCTCCCATATATATGTTTCGTCCGATTTGGCCCTTTAGTTCTATAGAAGCTGTATTTTACATCCAATCGTTTTGAAATTTAGAATAAACAATTTAAACATACAAAACTACAAAATTTATATTTCAGAGTTATTCAATACTACGAGAGTGGTGTAGGGTATTATATAGTCGGCCCCGCCCGACTTTAGCCTTTCCTTACTGGTTTTATTAATAATTTTGCCAAATTAAATAAAGTTCAGTTGAGAAATGTGGATTCTATAGCTCTTAGATGCAAAAACTGGATGAGTAACCTTTTCTTAGGATTTATATAAATTTGGAAGATTTTATTTCATTGTCAAAAAAACAAATTATTTTTATCTGTTTTGGCTTAAACAAAATCTTAGGTCATTTCCTTCAAGAGCTTTGTGGTCTATTTGTGGGATGGAGCTTGTTCATCTATCAAAATAAATATAAGCCTCCAAAAAAAGAGGTTGAAACAAATATATTATCGTTACTCGAGAACCATTTATCCCAATTGGCTCAGGAATGCTTTAAAGAATACTAAATTATATACACCTTCTTCTAATAAAATTTGTTCATCCCATCAGCGGTTTTAAAGGTAACTTACAACATAAAATACCCATATTTTGAGAAATGTTAATACGTTTTCAATTAAAACCTTTATTATATTTTTAATACTTTATCGAGATCGGTTAGGAATAAAATGAGACCATTCCGAAGAAAATCGATGTGTATGTAAAAAATATACATTTTCCAAAATATAAACGGTAGGTATAAAACGGGTATTAACCAGTAAATAAAGTCTTAAGTTGGGCGGGGCCGACCATATAATACCCTCCACCATCGTTTGACAGCAAATGCACGGAGAACCATTGTTACTATGAACAGTTGCAGGTTAAATGAAGTACATTTCAGAATTCCAGGCTCATAAAATAAACAACGATTTAACAAGTAAGAAAGTTCAGCCGGGTAAATCGACCCTCACCTTGAGTCCCAAAAATATTCGTAAATTAATTTTTTTGTTTTGTTTAAATTATTATTATTTTAATCATTATTATTATTGCGTTTTATAGCCTTAAAGTATGTACTGGTATTAAAGTTATAAGCTGTTAACTTTTGATGTAAAATAATATCTACGAAATTCAATTTTGCTATGGTTTCTTCGGCAAAGTTTTTTGGATTCACCCATAGAACAAGAATCGCGAAGCGACTTTGTACATTGTTAATCTCTCACCTTAGAGAGGAGGGTATACATATATCTCTTGCCACGAGCCAAGAGTCTAACACATCGAAGGAGTGAGCTAAGAACCCAAGTATTTTTGGTGGAAATTCGATTTGGGACATTATAGGTAATTTAAGCTATGTCCGTCCGTTCGTCTGTCACTCTATCTGTCTACGTGTCTGGATGCTGGTTGGTGCACACGACAACTCTTTTTCGAATAACATAGAACAAGAATCGCGAAACGCCTTTGTACATTTTTATCCTCTCACTTTATAGGGGCGGGTATATATCATTTGCCACGAGCCAAGAGTGGAACATATCGAAGGAGTGACCTAAGACTCCAAGTATTTTTGGTGGAAATTCGATTTGGGATATCTTAGGTAATTTCGTCCGTCCGTCTGTCTCTCTGTTTGTCTACTATGTGATTTTCTGCTGGCTGGTGCGCACGATAACTCTCTAATTATTTAATAACTTATATACTATTCATTCGAATCTTCTGAAATTTCCCACATAATGGGTGATTTTTTGGCAACTTCTTTTTCGTATAACATGTTACTGTCGAGCATGTTCAGTTTATTCTATTACTTAACCATGAATCGACTTACAATCGAACAATGCTTGCAGATTATTGAATTTTATTATCAAATTGCATGCTCCGTTAAGAAAGTGTAACGTGCACTTCATTGTGTTCAGCGACGATGCTCATTTCTGCTTGAATGGATACGTGAACAGCCAGAAGCATTGCAAAAACTGCCTATGCTTCCCGAAAAATGCACTGCTTGTTGTGGTTTATGGACCGGTGGCATCATTGGACCGTACTTTTTTACTTTGGCGGTTACAAACTTTTTTTGCCCAAAATGGAAGAGCTGGACTTGGCTGACGCGAAACATTGGCCCGATTGAGAGGCGAGTTCGGTATTTCACGTTTGAAGCCGGTCACTTGGCCGCATAGATCATGCGATTTAACGCCTTCAGATCATTTTTTGTAGGGCTATGTTAAGGCTCATGCCTACAGGGACAAGCCCACAACGTCCCTGTAGTCCCAGTGTCACGAGCGTGGCCAAAAATGGTAAGAGCTGATGTTGGAATTGCTGATTTTTCTACACAATTTTATGAAAAAGACAACAACTAAAAGAAGTGTAAAATATTATCCACAAATATTGAGCAGTTTTTGAGTTAATGTGGCTCAAAGTTGTGGTTTGTTTGCAAAATGATAATTGTTAAGAAACACAATGAAATTTCGAATCCAGTAATAAGGGGTTAAATTCACATTTTTTGTTAACGGTTGGTACAAAATGCCATTGAAATGCAAGTGTGATACATATTGGTACAATTGCAACACTGTTATAGTTTACAAATATTGATCATATATGATGTACCATTAACAAGAAGACAGGTCTGGTGTGAAATCAGGTTTTGACAATATACACAAACTTGCGTAGGCAATTAAAAAAAACATCTCTCCCATTTTTTGATGTTTTTTAGCTATAAGTATGTATTTTAACATATATAAGTCTCAGCTGCACAGCTCTGCACAAATTTTATTGGTGAATCTTTTTTTAGTGTCGGTCCCAATGCAAATCCGTGATATTTATAACATATGGTTGAAGTTGAAGCAAAATAAAACCACGTGTATAAGGTTTAGGTTAGGGTGGCAGCCGTATTTTTTTACAAGCTCACATAGACCAGTTTAGGTCCCTAGTGTTACCACGGGCTGAAATGCCCCTCATCGAAACCAACCTGTTTGATATATAAATTTATGGATAGTTCGAATATCAGTACTGGAAAGATCTGTTAGGCTGCCTAAAAAGGCCGACCCCAGTATGTCCAGTCGTCGTTTACTCAAAGCGGGACAGTCGCAAAGCAAGTGCACAATGCTCTCCACTTCTTCCTCATCTCCACAGCTTCGGCAGAAGTCATTGGAGTTAATACCCAATCTTTTGTCGTGTTCGCCGATCAAGCAGTGTCCCGTTAGAACCTGTACTAACGTAGACAATCGTTTTCTCTCTAGTGCGAGGAGATATTTTGACCTTCTCAGGTCATACCTTGGCCAGATTTGTCTAGCTACCCTGCAGGTGCCGATTTCTGTCCATCTTTCGTTGGACTGCCTGATTTCCTCTTGCCTAAGCCAAAGCTTGCACGTGGATAGTGGCGCACCAATATATGCAAATTCTTCGAGAATTTGTAATGTCGTCCCTTACCTAGCAAGTTCATCGGCTTTGCAGTTCCCCGGGATATCCCTATGCCCAGGCACCCATATGGGGTGTATATTAAACTGCTCAGCCATCTCGTTAAGAGATCTGCGGCAGTCGAGGGCTGTTTGTGAATTTAGGGATGTTGCCTCCAGAGAATTGATGGCAGCCTGGCTGTCCGAGTAAATGACAACGCCAGTGTTGGTTACTATGTTGCGACTCAGCCACTTGGCGACTTCCCATATTGCCATTATTTCGGCTTGATAGACACTGCAGGTATCTGGTAGTCTGTAAGCTATATCCAGACTAAGTTCTTCACAGTGTACTCCGAAGCCAACCTATTCATCAAGCTTCGAACCATCCGTGTAAAAGTGGAGATGGTTTCTATTACCTGGTATTCTGCCGACCCATTCATCTCTGGCGGGAATCATAGTGATGTAATTTCTCTCGAGGGTGTACACAGTTGGTATATAGTCCACTCGGTCGGTTACAATAGCACTACACTTTGATATCCTCATGTGACCATAGTTCTTGTACCTCCACATTGATAGGCAGTTTAATATTATTGCCGCTTTGGTTGCAACTTCTCTCGCCACAATATTAATCGGCAGTATATGGAGTAGGGCTTGTAGAGACTCGGTCGCTGTAGTCCTTAAGGCTCCGCTTATGCTCAGGCAGGCAGTTCTCTGAACCTTTGTTAGTAGGTTGGTGATGGTTAGTTTGTCAGTTGCCGTCCACCATACCGCAATGCCGTATAGCAGTATAGGGCGAACTACTGCTATATACATATATCCAGTGGACGATTTTAGGAGAGAGGCCCCACCGAGACCCTACAGCCTTTTTGCAGGAATATAAGGCGACGTTGGCTTTCCTTACACGTTCCAATACGTTAAGTCTAAATAACATTTTCCTATCTAGAATTATTCCTAAAAATTTTGCACTTTCAGAAAAGACTAGATCTGTTCCATTTATTCGAGGTGGAGGGTCCACATGTGGGACATTATTCATCCTAGTAAAGAGAACCAATTCTGTCTTGTTGGGGTTAACGCCCAAACCGCTGCTTCTGGCCCATCTAGCCAACTTGTTCAGAGCCACCTGTAGGATGTCTCTGAGGACGTTTACGAATTTGCCACTCACTGCGATTGCCACGTCGTCCGCATATGCCACGACCTTGCAGCCACAACAGGATTTCAAGATTTCATTCACCGCTAGGTTCCAAATTAATGGAGACAGTACTCCTCCTTGCGGGGTCCCTCTGTTTACAAACCTTGTTAGAGTTGTGGACCCTAGACATGCTGTTATGCGTCTTCTGGTGAGCAGACTTTGATTTAGGCTAATCAAACTAGTGTTAACTTTTAGATGTGAGAGTGCCGCAATTACCGCATCTCAGTGAATGTTGTTAAAAGCTATGTCAAGAAATGCCACCATGGTGAATTCATTGAAATGCAGGGACGATTCGATAGTGCTCACAAGTTCGTGCAGGGCTGATTTTGTAGACTTGCCCTTATTGTAAGCATGTTGGTTCCTCGACAGGAGTTTTGTATGCAGGTTTTCCCTAATGAAATGATCTAAAAGTCTTTCCAGACCTTTTAATAGGAAGGAGGATAGGCTAATTGGTCTGAAGTCTTTTGGCCTAGTGTGAGATATCTTTCCCGCTTTAGGTATGAATACCACTTTGGTATCCCTCCATCGATTCGGGACGTATGAAAGCCTGATACAGCCTACATAAATTTTCTCCAGCCAGGGGATAATGTACTTTAACATTTTCTGCATTTCTGCTGGAGTGATGCCATCTGGTCCAGGTGACTTGAAGAGCTCAAAGCTATTAATAGCCCAGCTTATTCTGGATCTCTCAGTCAAGAAGCTAGCGACGCTCGCAGTCCACTCGCACTCTTGTTGGTCCTGCTGATCCTCGGGTTCTGTTACAGAGTTCCCCGGGAAATGTGTGTCGAGCAGTACATTGAGCGACTGCTCGCTGTTTTTGGTTATTTGCCTCATCCAGTTATTTGCCTCATCCTGTAAATATCCCACTGTACAGGGTGAAGCAGATAATATCATCCACAGCCTAGCGGCGTCGGAGACCTTTTCCACTTCACCACAGAAGGTATACCAAGAGCGCCTTTGCGCCTTTCTAAGCTCCTTCTTATAGATCTTGAGTTGCTCTTTATAAGCATCCCAATCATTAGCGACCCCAGTAGATTTAGCCTTATTGAATAGCTTGTTGCAGGTCTTTTTCATAGCCGTTAGCTCAGAAGTCCACCATTGGGGTTTAGTTTTACCCTTGTACCTTGTTTTTGGACAGGCTTCTTCAAGGGATCTATTGAATGATATGGTGATATGATCGACCAGATTATCCAGACCGGCTTTGTCATTCGGTTCGTAAAGAAGTTTAGAGTTGAGGACTTTCTTGAAATTCTTCTCATACAGGTGCAACTTTGTCTTCCTTACATTTCTGTGGACGGCAGATTTAGACGCTTTTTCCGCGAGTTTGAACTCAATATAATGGTGATCTGAGAATGAGTGCTCGTCCAGTACATTCCACCCAATAATTTTGTCTGACAGCCGGTCAGTAGCAAACGTTACGTCTAGTACTTCTTGTCTGTCTTTAATTGTAAAGGTCGGTTTATTACCTATGTTACAAATACTTAGGTTGGTAGTTAGAATAAAGTCAAGAAGCGAATCACCCCTATTGTTTATATCCGTACTACCACAGATAGTATGATGAGCGTTCGTGTCTGCGCCAATAATCAGCTCGAGCTCGTCAGACGTTGCTTCTTCTACAACTTCCCTGAATAGAGCAGTCGGTACTACAGATTCATAAGGCAAGTAGCTGGAGACCACCCAATATATGCGATTACCGATCTCCAGGCTAGCAGCTGTTTGGTCTTTACCATTAAAACTAGTCAGGTGAAAGATACTTAGATCTTTCCTGGCCAAAATGCAGGTTCTTGGAGTGCCTTCACAGTTGGCCACAAGCAGTTTAAAGTTGGGTGTCCTAATACCGCACACCCTTCCTCCCACTACGTAGGGCTCCTGTATCAGGACGATGTCTACTGCGCCTATGGACAGGCGCAGTAATAGAGCCGCTGAAGCTGCTTTAGCGTGATGGAGGTTAATCTATAGAATTCTTACCATCATTGGTAATTGACAGATTAACATCCACCCCGACAAGGGTGTTATCGAACTCTTCGTCCGTATCGTCGAGAAGCATGTCCCCGCCAGATGCGTCAAAGTGTCCGGAGACTCCCCTCAGCCTCTCTGTGGCCGAAGTAGAGCTTTTGTCCTCAGAGAAGGACGTTAAAGATCTTCTGTTAGAGTTGGAGTCACCAGACATAATAGGCGTGGGTACCTCCGCACTTCCAGAAAGTGCCACGGTGGACGACTCACCTTCTGCAGTCGGAGCTATATCCTGCTTGTATATCTTCAAGACTATAGTCTCGAAGCCATATTGAAGGGTTGCACTCGCACTTTGTATATGGGAGGTGGATTCAGCGTTTAGGATAAGATTGACCTGCCGCTTTTTACCATCCGCCTCACCCACCTTGCTGATTCTCCAATTATGGGCCGGCAGACCAGGATTGGAATATTTTATTATTTCTAAGATGTCAGCCGGGTTGGAGGGCTCTGCTGTAACCCAGGTGATGGCTCTAGGGTGACTAGGGATGTTGTTTTTTTCGACAACATCCAACTGGGCACCCGGCCACACCTCACCCTCTCGACTCAGAGCAGCCTTATACAGGTCTACTGATCTGGCATCACCGAAATATAAGAGCTTTACTCTCCCCTGATGCCATCCTGCATCGTTGCAGATTGGTGGTTTGCCCAGCATTTCTCTACGGATATCGAGGTAATGAGCCATAATGGCTGATTGTACATGATTCCATTTGTCCTTGAGGATGGATCCATCCTCACTACTTCTGTCTATAACAGCCATCACTAGACTCTCCTTCGGCACTTCATTGAAGGGCTTGGTGAGTGTCCTGTTGATGGTGACATTAGGGCCTCTTGCCTTTTTCGAAGGCAGGGGTTCATCAGGTGATCTGATTCGTTTTACTTTATTAGCCGTTAACACAGCTGAATTTGTGGCTCTTTCAGCCGACGCATTGGCCTTATAAGCATCTATGACGCCTTTAGCCCAGGCGTATAAAGTATTATGTTAATGAATTTGCGACAAAAAACATGCAAAGAGAGTTGTCGGATACAAAAGAAAAGAAACTTAGACTTATCCTACTAAAATCTACCCATTATTGGAGCAAATACTCCCAGATGAAAAATAGATTCGAACATGAGTTAAGTGATTGGCACAACATTTTAATACATGGTATAGATTTTATCAAATATTCGACCATTCCAATTGGGATGTTGTGAGAAGAGGCTTTAGAATCAAGTCACAAAATCATAAGAAATGCACGATTAAGACACACGAGAAAACGAAGAAGAGTTGATTGTAATAAAGACTTAATAGCATATCTTATTATCCAATCAGAACCACCGATTTTTATCCACATCCAAAAAAGACTTATAAAAAAGTGTGATATGGGTGATTTAAAAAAGTATATAACTGCGAGCGAAAATTGTAACAATGAATTAGTGGAGAAATCGGAACGCGATAGTGAGTAGTATATTTGTTCGTACTTACTAGTATATCTGTATTTATTACATATTATCTCAATTTAGTCATTTCGCAATGTGTTAAAATGTATTATGTATTATGATTTGCTGTAAATATTTTATGGAAAACTAAATCCTTTTTTGAACATTTACTATTACTATGTTCAAAATGCATATGTGATAAAAATCAAAAAAAATAAACGAAAATTAAAAACAAATCAAAATTGAAAATGAAGGTGAACCTCAAAATTTGAGCCTATTTTAATTTAAAATTTTGACAATAAAATTAAATAATCTGCAAGCGTTGTTCGTTTGTAATTTTCGTGGTTAAATTATAGCCCAAACTGAACATGTTTGACAACCAACACAGCTGAGCTGCCAAAAATAGTGTTGCCAAAAAAATCAACCTTTTTTAAAAATACCGACTCTTACTTAAGGTGAAGTCTATAAAAATCTTGGTCAAAACTAAATTTTTAAATAACCCTTGTAGAACAAAAGTTATGTCCATTCGAATGAAAGCTCTTTTCCACATTTTTTGGTTAATTTCAAATGTTTAAATGTTGATATCTCCCATAGTTTTCAAGATTTTTCAACTAAATTGTATCTTCATCAAAATCGGAGACCATAAGCAATTTCATACTCCATACTCGTATCACTTAACAAAATTCTCGTCAACTACAAAATATACATACATATTTTGGATGCTCTCTGATATTTACTCGTATAGTATAAAACTGGTGACTCAGCGATCGGGTTTAGTAATGCGATATTGTCAACGTTGTTTTACGAGTACATTGAAGTAACTTGTTTACAATGCACATTGCAAATTTCAGACACATAGCTTTACTATTATTTTAAATTTTACTGCAACTATCGAGTTTTCTTTCTGTATGTAGATTGGAAAAAAATTATAACCCTTTAGTAATAAAATAGGTATTGATACCTCCATTTAAAAGTATGCTAAGTGGAAACAGATAGTTTAATGAAATTTTTAATATGATAATATTGTTATCTCTACTATTGTGTGTAGAACTTATAATTTGGTTGACAATAAGAAAAGTTTTTTTCTAAATATAATTTGGAATAGTTGGAATTTCCAAATGCAAAGTCTCTTCGGACTTGCCAAGTCGACTGGAAAAGTGATACCACAGTGTCTCTGACATTCTTCTAAATTGACTAAATCCTTTTATAGGAAAAAAGGTCAATCAAGGACGATCAGCTTCTATGAAATGAAATCCTTCCCTAAGATTTGCACAGTTCCATATAACAAATAATACCCACATAATCATAAACTCTATGAAATGATATTTTTTTCATAATCTCATAAATAGTTCTTTCAGCAACATGCAATTTCAACGCAATTCCACAAATAACCACAGAACCAACCATCAAGAATAAAACAAATGCAACAATTAACATCCCTTCAGCATTGCAAATAATCAACAACAAACCACCAAAAACAAATAAAGATGTGACGTGTGGGGATGGTGATGGGAGGAGAGGGGAAAGGGAGAAATGTTCAACATCCGTTTAACTTGACGAAGGGACAAGAAATGAAATACAGCAAATGTCATACAATACGACGACAACAGACATTTTATATGAAACCGCAAATTTTTATTTCGAGAACTACCGCTGACAAAACTTGTGTTTTTCGTGGTTACCGCCAGTGCACAGTGGCGGGTTGCAATAAAAGTATCCAGAAGCAAATAGTTAAGTTTAAAGTCAAAATCAGTGAAATTTGGAATTATTATTTGTCCGTTAGGTCTTCTCCTATCATTGTAAGTTTTAAAACATGTTGCTTACAAGAACACAAGGATAGACGGACGGACGGGCGGTCATACCAAAATCAATTCAAAGTCTTTCGTTATAACTAGCACTGGGTCTGTCGTTCTCGTTTCTGTGTCAAAAAACTCCTCTCTGCCAAATGTATAGCAAACTGAACCCGTTCTCTTCAGAATGGTCCCATTTTATTCATGACCGATCACTTCACGCTAAAATAATAAAAATTTAATAATTGTGAATACCTTTCAAGTATTGTTTAATAACTGCCGTAAAGCAATTTGATTTTTTTGAAATAAAAAAAATTTTTGGCACAAAAAAACCATAAAAAAATTCCCCAAAAAAATTGTTTGTTCCATTTTTTGAAAGCTAGCACCCCAAAAAATCAGTGTTCAGAAAAAACAGTACGTTATAGGAACGGTTCCTTCAGAGAACACTAACGTTATTTATTTTTTTAGTGTTACTGTTCGCGAACGGTACCACTATGATAACGTACCGTTCTTAGAACACGGTTCTTTTGAACAGAACACTACACTGATAGAAAAAGCTTCGTCATGACGACGAATTTGTACATCATCACGATTATTTTTTTGTCAAAAGTCAGCTAAGGTACGGAATAATCCTCTTGATGAATTTGTTCGTCACCATGACGAATTTCTGTTTCCAAAAACTTTCGTCCTCAGGATGATCCATTCATCACCACGACGAACCCCATTCATCATCATGACGAACCCCATTCATCATCACGACGAATAGCATTCATCACCACGACGAAGTCTATTCATCACCATGCTGAACTCCATTCATCACCACGACGAATTCCATTCGTCACCACGACGAATCCTACTCATCATCACGACGAATTCCATTCGTCACCACGACGAATCCCATTCATTATCACGACGAATCCCATTCATCACCACGACGAATTCATGCCCACGATTATTTAAATTTTAAAAATTCCAATAAATGTTCTTCTAGTTTTAAACCATTTAAAATGGTATGGAAAATAAAATTATTTGACTGCATTGCTAGGTTTAGTTGTGAATATTCGTTTCGAGACGCAGTTCTTATCAGGTAAGGCTGATAGGGGCCGTTCAAGTATTACGTAAGCACTATGGGGGGGTGTGGGGGTCTTTGCTTTGCTTATTTTTGATGACATTGGGGGGGGGGTGTTGGAGATGGTGATTACGTCAGCAGTAGTTCTTTACTTTTTTCCACATATGACAAGTATTGATCAAGTATTTTTCATATCTCAAGATGATAAAGCTCGGGTCCCTATTGGTGTAACTGCGGCAAATAAGCAAGCACCTCTTCTAATGCACATGGAATATAGAATCAAATTGCCTGATCACGACTGGGTAATCGCTGAGCGGCATAAATTAATACCATCAGTTTATGCTGGTATCAAAATCACTTCCAGTATGCTAGGACAACCGCAAGCCGTTGGATATTCTGGACCAACATACATCGCTATTCGAAGTGGAAAGCATAGTTCATCTACTGCAAATACTCATGCTCATGATTTCGAGACGCTTCTCGAACTTGAAGAGTTTCAAGCATTAGCTAAAACTGACCATGGGTTGGTAAAACCCGTAGTAATCATGACGGTTGATGGAGGGCCAGATGAAAATCCGCGTTATACAAAAGTTATAGGGTTTGCTATTAAACACTTTAAGCGACATGATCTCGATGCATTGTTTTTAGCTACCAATGCTCCTGGCAGAAGTGCGTATAACAGAGTAGAGCGCAGAATGGCTCCTCTTAGTCGGGAACTGGCTGGTTTGATATTGCCTCATGACCATTTTGGGTCACATTTGGATGCACGTGGTGTTACAATTAATGAACATTTAGAAAGATCCAATTTCGAGTTTGCAGGAAATGTGTTAGCTGAGATATGGAGTTCAATGGAAATTGATGGCTATCATGTTACTGCACAATATGTTGGGCCGGGCGAACAAGATCTGCCTGATTTGCCAGGTATTCAGAACATGTGCGTGAAAGCCAATACTTACTTCAAATTGTAAAATGTAGAAACATAGAATGCTGTAGTCCAAGAAGTGGCCTATTTAGATTACTAGACAACAGGTTTCTTCCACCACCAGTAAAAGTAAAACAAACAGTTGATGACTTGGTTTTGGATGATGGAGGGCAATTTCTCAATCTTCCAGTCAATTTAGCTCTACGCTTAAATTCTTCACTCAAAGATTTCCTACAAATGCCATACGATTATTTTTATCCGACGGTAAAATTGAAACTATTAAGTCGAACATGCAAAACGTGTGGTCTTTATCATACTTCCGTCAAGTCACTAAATCGTCACATCGAGAAGATCCATAAAAAAGTAAACACGCACACTGATATGAAAGTTAGGCCTTTAAGAGTGGCTGATCGTCGTGCTAATGAACTGATGTGCATTATTCAAAATTTAGAGCACCAAGATGTTGAATGGCTCGATGAAAACGACGTAGACATTCCAAAATCGAATGAAAGTGAGCAGACACACAACATTGAGCAGCAAACATCCAATGTCATCGAAAACTTAGAATCATGGATTCGGGTGTCATGGACTGAAGACTGTTAATTGGAATTAATATGTACACCAAAAATTTAAAAGAATTTTGTTTAGTTCGTAATATTACTTAATAAGATTATAATATTTGTACTTTACTCTATGTTGAATACCGTATCAATAAAGTTTGTTTAAATGAATATTATGTGCGTTAAAGTCCTCTATCCTAAGCCTATTTTCTTATTTCTAGAATTTTAACTGCTGCTCATGAATGAATAACAAAAATAGAATACATTAAATGAAAAATGCATATAACAATGTTTACGTAAGCATGGGGGGGGGATAAGAGCTTTGCTTACTTTTGATGACAAGGGGGAGGGGGGGGTAAATAATTGCAATAAATCTGCTTACGTAATACTTGAACGGCCCCATAAGAACTGCGATAAGTATTCATTACTTCTGCTATTTTAAATCAAAAATAATCACATCAAGTAATGTATTTGCCAACAGACCACTAGCACAAATGTTTCACACTTATACAGCTTGTCGAGCTGCATGTACGAGTATGCATGTGTTTGATGTTTTGTTAAACGAACATCAGTTACGCCGTACCAGTGCGGTTTGTTTGAACCAATCGGTGCTGCGTGGAACACACACGTGGACGAACATAACAACGTCGCATGTCTTACTTTGTTTTGCTGTAGGAGTTGACGTTGCCGTAAAGGGCGAATAAGTCGATCGTTCTCACGATAAATGGATAATCTTATTGACGAACGGTGTTCGTCATTAATTATTAGATTTTTTAAATTGATCTTTTACAACAAATTAGTTAACTAAGGTAATCAGAACGCATATAGAACGTACATTCAAGCAGAAACTATAATTTGAGTGCTTCGTTTGATCATATTTTCATCAAAATGGCCAAATAAATCTTTTCGTCGTGGGAATGAAACCTTATCGTTCTCTCGAAAACATGACTTGATGATCGTGTTCGTTCTATTGACGTACAAAAACATCGCATGTACGAAACTTTTCGTCACCAGTACGAAGATATATTGACGAAACTGATTCGTCATGGTGACGATCGGTTTTTCTATCAGTGTAACAGTATCACTACGTTTAGCGTTCCGTTCTTTTTTATATTCGACACCACAGGTCGCAAATATGAAGCAATCTTAATGAAAATTGGTACAGAGTTATTTATTAACCCAGGGACGATCCCTATTTAAAATGGGGCATATCGGTCCATTCTTTGATATAGCCCCCATACGAAGGTCCCTTTCGATAAGACATATTTACGCACTAGAGAGCGCATTTTTTAACCGACCAAGGTGAAATTTAAATATTTGTACCGTGTATTACATTCAATCGTGCCTAATGCAATGGAATGCACATATATTCAAATTTTGGCATGATCGGTTAAAAAATTCTCTCTCTAGTGCGTAAATATGGCGGAATGCAATTGGGCCCCATGAAATTACACCCCAATATTTTTATGAATATGGGCCCCAAAAAATAACATATAAAACAACAACAATTTTATTTGGGACTTAATTTCATTTTTTGTCTGCTTTTTGGGGTTTAATTTCATTTCTTGTCCGCTTTTTGGGGCTTATTTTCATCTATAAATTTAAAAACAGGTGATGCTAAGCATAAAAGATTTTTTCGCGTAGCCAACTTTGGATCCTGTCCATAGGAGAAAGTCTTAAACAGAGGCCGAAGGCCGCAGGCCGTAGGCCGACCGCACAGGAAAAGATTTATAATTAGAAAATAGGTTCGCATACGTGTATTACTGCTAACTCCCCAGATTTACGAAGAGAAAATTTCTTAGTTTTTTTGGGGTTTATTTTCATTTTATGCTGTTTTCTTGATTGGGGTGTAATTTCCTAAATCAGTTTTTGTAACGAAAATAGGCCCCAAATTTGGGGCGCACTTTCATTTTTAATTTGGGGTGCATTTTCTTGGGGTCCAACTTCCGGCCGCCCGTAAATATGTCTTATCGAAAGGGACCTTCAAAGAATGGACCGATATGGCCTATTTTAAATAGGGATCGTCCCTGGGTTAAGAAATAACTCTGTACCAATTTTCATTAAGATTGCTTCATATTTGCGACCTGTGGTGTCGAATATAAAAGAGAACGGGACGCTAAACGTAGTGATACTGTTAGTGTTCTGTTCTATGAACCGTACGTTATCGTAGTGGTACCGTTCGCGAACAGTAACAATAAAAAATGTTTAGTGTATTCTGTTCTCGTGTAAGGGTTGCGATACTGTTCCGTTCGCGACGAAGGAACGGTACAGAACGCTAAGGAACCGTTCCTTTGTGTTTTTTTCCGAACTCTGAAAAAAATGCATATTTGCAAAAAGTCTTTGGATAAATGTATAAATTATGATCCATATTGTGAAAGCACTATGCAACAAAATCTTTTTTTGTCCGGGACGTAATATTTTTTTATAGATTGAGGCTATTTTATGAAGCCAAAACAAAATTTTTTTACGGTCAGATTTTTTATTCTTGATGTTTTTTTTTTTGATATGACTATACATGCACGGGGGGAAATCGTCATTTTTGGTATGTTTGAATCGAAAGAAAATATACTTGGAAACAAATTTTTTAAATATTATATATTTGTGAAGAAATAAATTATATTTGGAAATCAAGAAATTTTATTTGGAACGCATATATTAATATATTAGAACAAAATATATTTGCGAACTAACTTTCACAATTTAAATATGTGTTTACACACAAACAAAGTTATTGTTTAAGAAGTTTCCCAAATATATTTTATTTAAAAAAGGCTTTTAAAACTTTGCTGAATTTTTCGAATTTTAGTTAGTTTTCATAGATACTTTATAGTTAAAAATGTCATAAGCAGCATTAGCTTTATCTTACAGAGCTAATTTTTAATTAATAAATATTACAATTCATCACTTTTTGTCCATCTATCAATGCAATTTAAGGGCCTTAAACACAAATTGATCTTTGTTTCGAAATAATAGTTCCAAATAAAAACGTATTAGGGTGGGAACAAAGTTTTGTTTAGAACAACATCCTCCCAAACATATAATATTTGTATTTGTCAAATATAATATATTTGGAGTGTACCCTAAACATATGTATATTTCAAGCTGAATATGTTTGGGACAATATACTACAGAAGCGATTTTTTTCAGCGTGTGCAACAAAATTTTTGTCCAAGGGATGTGGATAACAGTGTCTGGTGCAATTAGGTGTCACAAACACGAAGAAAATACATATGCAGCAAATATCGCTTTCACGTAGAATCTTTGGTTTAGTAACTGTCGTCAAAAATATGAGAACAAATTATTTTTTTTTTTAAAAAACACTTTTTCCTGGTACAAAAAAACCATAAAAAATAGAAAAAAATTAAAAAAGCCAGCATGCAAACTAAGAAAATACTGTATATTTGAAAAAAATCTATGGATAGATATAAAAGTTATGAGCCATTTTATAAATGTTAGGGAAATTCAAAAAAATCTTGTTTCAAATTTTTTCGTTTTTAAATGATGTTTTTACTTATACACGCTGAAAAAAAATTGGCTCTGTAGTATATTGTCCCAAACATATTCTGCTTGAAATATAAATATTTTTAGGGTGCACTCCAAATATATAATATTTGACACAAACAAATATTATATGTTTGGGAGGATGTTGGTCTAAACAAAACTATGTTTACATCCTAATATTTTTTTTGGATATGTTATTTCCCAAACAAAGATCTATTTGCTTGTTTTAAAGGTAATTTTTAGAAATTTTTAATGTTAGTAAAATTTCTTTATAATTGAAAATAATGACTTGGAATAGTTAGAAAATAAAAATAAGTGGTTTCAATAGGTAAGTATGCCATTTTAATAGGAATGCATAATTCGAAAACAAAGAAAAAATTAAAACTATAATTCGAAAAATTCAGCAAAGTTTTGAAAATCTTTTTAATAAAATATATTTGGAAATATTCATAAACAATAATTTTATTTGTATTTAAACACATATTTTATTTGAGAAAATTAGTTCGCAAATATATATTATTCTAATATATTAACATATGGGGTCTAAATATATTTTATTGATTTTCAAATAAAATTTATTTGCTCGAAAATATATAATATTTAAAAATTTCTGTTCCAAGTATATTTTCTTTCGATTCAAACATATCAAAAAAGGCGATTTTGCCCCGTGTATTGAATTCGCCATATGTGAGACAGACATATAAGAGACACTGCACTTTATTTTATGAGGATTGATGTCAGATATTATAAAATTATAGAAAGGACGAGGTTTTATGACCGTTCGTAATCCTCCATAAAACATGATATGCAATGTGACAGCTATATTGGAAGAGATCCGCTCAGATATTTATGAGGATTCCATTCAGTTACGTCTTTTAGGGGCATGGACATCCCAGTCATATATACAGGTAGTAAAATTATATGTACGCAATACAAAGTAGTTCGCGGCAGTCTTGAAAATATTGAGTGTCTACTTTCGAAGCAAACTATATGTCAGCTACAGGTACTGCAACTTATGAAACTTAAACCCGGAATTTATGAATGAAATTTCTTATTAATAAATTAGTGTAATACAGCGCCTTAAAGAGATAAGTCGATTTTCTAAAAAATATTACAAAGTTATATTTCGAAGTATGAGTAAAAGGCAAAGAACTTTTCAATGTGTAAATGATCCCGACAATTTCTGCTACATCTGCGGGAAATATGTAATTAAAAAAACGACATGCGTTTAGTAAGATAATAGAAGAAATATATGTGTAATATTTTGGTATACGAGTTAAAAATATGAACGAACCGTGGACACCTAGTATTTTGTGTAATTCGTGCCATGTAAATCTTACTCAATGGACTAGTGGAAGAATGCGGTAAATACATTAAAATTAATGTATTACAATGTTTTGTGGAATAAAACGTTTCAATTTTAGACTTCACGTGTAATTTTGAATGCCAATGATTTGCAGACAACTATTCATTCACTATACGGACTGCTATTTTTGTCTAAGTTAATAGATTGGAGTAGGAAGTGTCCAAGTATAGCCTAATAACGGAAACATCATCAAGTTCAACTGAGTACTCAACTCTGAGCGATTCAAGTTTGGGTCAGCAGTCATCGCTTTTAACTCAGATTCAACTTATTGATCTAGTGAGAAATTTGGAACTGACCAAAGATAAGGCAGAGCTAATTACATCTGGGATGAAACAGTACAATATTTTGGTCCCAGACGTTAAAATATCATATTATAGAGTCCGTGATATACCTTACATCAATTTTATACAACTGTGGATAACAGATGATTTTGCAAGGGCATTCCCGGATTGTTAGAGGAACTTAATCAAACATACAATTCAAAGGAATGGCGGTTACTTGTTGACAGCAGTAAAGAAAGTTTGAAAGCAGTACTTTTACACAACGGAAATCAGGAACCGTCGATTCCCATTGCTCATGCTGTCAACACTAAGGAATCATACGAAACAATGGCTAAATTGATAAAATACATAAAATATGTACATGACTGGAAAATTTGTTGCGATTTAAAAATAGTTGGTATGTTATGCCTCTGGGATAGCCGTTATTTTGCCACCACTGCATATTAAGCTGGGGCTCTTTAAAAATTTTGTAAAAGCCTTAAGCCTTTTAAATAAAAAAATTTATTTAAAAGTCTTTTTTTTTCAAAAAATCGAAGAAGGAGTTTTTGATGGGCCTAAATTAAGGAAACTGATGAAAGATGTGAATTTCGGATCATATTTGACGTCGGATGAAATTGCAGCATAGAGGTCGTTTAAGCTTGTAGTTGTAAATTTCTTTGGATCCAATAAAAGCCCGCAATATGAAACAATGATTAATGATTTGTTAAAAAATTAGGAAGAAATTGGTTAGAAATATATTTTTTTATATTTATGTATATAACACATATATATGTCTTCCACCTTATTTTTCGCATTATGTATTCCAACAGGTGTATATATCGTCGCTTGGATGACCAACTGCAGTAACTGACATTTTCAAAATTGTTCAGGAGAGCCGTTTTTCTGTTTTTGAGACAATGTCCATTCTTCCCCACGCCGTAATATTTATTATATTTCCAGTTTGCTTTTCTTATTGTGTACTTAACTCCATCTTTTTCAATATTATTAACGAAACCAGTAAGGAAAGGCAGAAAGTCGGGCGGGGCCGACTATATACTACCCTACACCTCCCTATTCCTTCGTGTAATATGAAACCTTTTTCTGCCGAATTTCATACTGATCGGCTATAAAATGCAGTTTCTACAGCGCTTACATGTCAAATTGGGGGTTACATATATATGGGGGTTATATCTAAATCTGAACCGATTTTCTCCGAATTTAGCAGTATTCCTTCATGTAGAAGGAAACCTCTTTTTGCCGAAGTTCGCGCTGATCGGATATAAAATAACATTTTTACAGCGCTTAAATGTCAAATCGAGGGTAACGTTTATATGGGGCTATATCTAAATCTGAACCGATTTCTTCCAAATTTAACAGTGTTCATTCAAATAATAGGAAACCTCTTTCTGCCGAATTTCATACTGATCGGATATAAAATAACATTTTTACAGCGCTTACACTTCAAATCGGGGGTAACGTATATATGCGGGCTATATCTAAATCTGAACCGATTTCTTCCAAATTTAACAGTGTTCATTCATATAATAAGAAACCTCTCTCTGCCGAATTTCATACTGATCGGATATAAAATACAGTTTTTACAGCGCTTACATGTGAAATCGGGGGTAACGTACATATGGGAGCTATATCTAAATCTGAACCGATTTCTTCCAAATTTAACAGTGTACATTCGTATTACAAGTAACCTCTTTCTGCCGAATTTCATACTGATCGGATATAAAATAACATTTTAACAGCGCTTACACTTCAAATCGGGGTAACATATATATGGGGGCTATATCTAAATCTAAAGCGATTTTAACCAAATTCAATAGGGATCGTCCTTGGGCCAAATAAAATATATGTGTAAAGTTTCGTCGAGATCGGACCATAATTGCGACCTGTACTTTGATTACAAGAATACATGCACAGACAGACGGACAGACAGACGGACATAGCTAAATCAACTCAGAAAGTGATTCTAAGTCGATCGGTATAATAAACAATGGGTATATTTCTTCTCCTTTTGGGTGTTACAAACAAATGCACAAAGTTATAATACCCTGTACCACAGTGTGGTGTAGGGTATAAAAATAAAAACCAGTAAGGAAAGGCAGAAAGTCGGGCGGGGCCGACTATATAATACCCTACACCTCCCTAATAATGCGATAAGGGTCATTGCGATAATAATTTGGAATAATTGGTAAATGGGTAGGAACATATTATCTAATTCTGAACCGATAATCGCTAAATTAAGTAATATTCGTTCCTAAATTGAGAAACATATTTCTGGAAAATTTTAATGATCGGAAGTAAAGTACAACTTCTATAGCGCTTTGATACCAAATCAGGAGGAACATATGTACGGATGTTATATATAAATCTGAACCAATTTTCCCTGAATACTCATGCATGTAAAAAGACATCTTTCTGTCGAATTTCGTACTGATCGGATATAAAATACAATCTCTACAGCGCTTACATGTCGAATCGGGGGTAACATATATATCGGGCTATATCTAAATCTGAACCGATTTTCTCCAAATTTGGCAGTATTTCTTCATGTAGAAGGAAACCTCTTTTTGCCGAAATTCGCACTGATCGGATATAAAATAACATTTTTACAGCGCTTACATGTGAAATCGGGGGTAACGTTTATATGGGGGCTATATCTAAATCTGAACCGATTTCTTCCAAATTTAACAGTGTTCATTCAAATAATAGGAAACCTCTTTCTGCCGAATTTCATACTGATCGGATATAAAATAACATTTTTACAGCGCTTACACTTCAAATCGGGGGTAACGTATATATGGGGGCTATATCTAAATTTGAACCGATTTCTTCCAAATTTAACAGTGTTCTATCAAATAATAGGAAACCTCTTTCTGCCGAATTTCATACTGATCGGATATAAAATAACATTTTTACAGCGCTTACACTTCAAATCGGGGGTAACGTATATATGGGGGCTATATCTAAATCTGAACCGATTTCTTCCAAATTTAACAGTGTTCATTCATATGATAAGAAACCTCTTTCTGCCGAATTTCATACTGATCGGATATAAAATAACATTTTTACAGTGCTTACACTTCAAATCGGGGGTAACGTATATATGGGGGCTATATCTACATCTGAACCGATTTATTCCAAATTTAACAGTGTTCATTCATATGATAAGAAACCTCTTTCTGCCGAATTTCAGACTGATCGGATATAAAATAAAGTTTTTAAAGCGCTTACATGTCAAATCTGGGGTAACATATATATGGGGGCTATATCTAAATCTGAACCGATTTTAACCAAATAGGGATCGTCCTTGGGCCAAATAAAACATATGTGTAAAGTTTCGTCGAGATAGGACCATAATTGCGACCTGTACTTTGATTACAAGAATACATGCACAGACAGACAGACGGACAGAGAGACGGACAGACGGACATAGCTAAATCAACTCAGAAAGTAATTCTAAGTCGATCGGTATAATAAACGATGGGTCTATTTCTTCTCCTCTTGGGTGTTACAAACAAATGCACAAAGTTATAATACCCTGTACCACAGTGTGGTGTAGGGTATACAAATTAATTATAATGCATGTTTTTCATAAACAATGCAGATACGTCACTTTGTGGGAAAAAAAATTATACTTAATGTCAGTTACGACTGATCACCGCCCAGCCCAAACGGCTAAAGCTAGAGTCATGAAATTTGGTAGGATGGTAGTCCTTGCTATATAGTGCAATATGGAAGGGTTTTTCTAAATTTTGGGCGCACAATGGGTCAAAAAAGAAAAAAATATGGTATCACAGCCATCAAAGAAACCTCTTTGTGTAGATTTTTTTACTGATCGGATATAAAATACAGATTGTACAGAGCTTACGTGTTAAATCGGGGGTAACATATATATGGGGGCTATATCTAAATCTGAACCGATTTCCCTCAAATTTGGCAGTGTTAATTCATGAAATGAGAAACCTCTTCTGACAATTTTTTTACTGATCGGATTTTAAATACAGTTCAACAGCGCTTACATGTCAAATCGGGGTAACATATATATGTGGGCTATATCTAAATCTCAACCGATTTCCGTCAAATTTGGCAGTATTAATTCGTGTAATAAGAAACCTCTTTCTGCCGAATTTCGTACTGATCGGATTAAACATTTTTTACAGCGCTTACATGTCAAATCGGGGCTAACATATTTATGGGGGCTATATCCAAATCTGAACCGATTTCTTCCAAATTTAACAGTGTTCATTCATATAATAAGAGACCTTTTTCTGCCGAATTTCACACTGATCGGTTATAAAATAAATTTTTTTACGGCGCTTACATGTGAAATCGGGGCTAACGTATATATGGGGGCTATATCTAAATCTGAACCGATTTCTTCCAAATTTAACAGTGTTCATTCATAAAATAAGAGACCTCTTTCTGCTGAATTTCATACTGATCGGATATAAAATAAAGTTTTTACAGCGCTTACATGTCAAATCGGGGCTAACATATATATGGGGGCTACATCCAAATCTGAACCGATTTTAACCAAATTAAATAGGGATCGTCCTTGGGCCAAAAATATATATGTGTAAAGTTTCATCAAGATCGGGCCATAATTGCGACCTGTACTTTGATTACAAGAATACATCTACAGACGGACAGACAGACGGACATAGCTAAATCGACTCAGAAAGTGATTACAAGTCGATCGGAATAATAAACAATCGATCTATCTCTTCTCTATTTGGGTGTTACAAACAAATGCACAAAGTCATAATACCCTGTACCACAGTGTGGTGTAGGGCATAAAAATCTACGCGCACATTGGGACAAAAAGGGATAAATATGGCACCAAAGCCAAGTCCAAATGGCAAGAGCTTGAATCGTCTAATTTGGCTTGAGGGTAGCCATTGGAACGTAGACTAGACACAAGGAGTTTTTTAGGCAAAAATGGTGGAAAAATTATAAATATTATGCAGTGGGACAAAACTATGTTGTATATGGTGCAGTGGGGCAAAAATTGTTAAATATGGTACAGTGGGGGAAAAATTTAAATTTGTGCAGTGGGTCAAAAATGTGTTAAATATGGCACAGTGGGGCAAAAAGGGTTTAATATGGTACCGTAGTGCAAAAATGGTAAAATATGGTACGATATGCCAAAAAGGGTTAAGTATGGTAGAGTAGGGCTAAGGGTGCGAATTTAGCTTTTGGAATATACAGTATGTTTATCTCTTAATACATACTTATAGTGGCACTGTGATGCAAAAACGATTAAATGGTGTACAGTTGTGGTTTAATGGCATTTAGAGGCACATAACGGAAAAGGGATAGATACTGTAATCTTTAGATTATCCTAGCGGGTGACATAGGCTATATTAGTTATTTATTGAGGAGGCGTGGCCCCGCGCAAATAAGCCAATTTGGAGTTATTATTTTCTTAGTGATTCCTACTGTTCCTACCTACGAATGGATTATCGAGATTCCTACTGTCGTTATATGATGAATTTGACTGGACCGTGATGTTGTTTCGAACGCAATCGGTCCAAAACTGGGCAACGAGTGGGCTGGGTCCAGCATGTACTCCATAACATTTTGCAATAATGAACAAGCACTTACGTCTCTTGGTGAAAATTTTTTTTGGCATTGTGTCAGTTACGTCTAAAATCATTTACCGTTTTTTTGAGAAAACGGTAATATATATATGCTCAAAATTTATACACACGTTGAACTTTGAGTAGACGAATCAATTTCTGAAAAATGGTCAGTTACGTCGGTTGGTCATCCAAGCGACGATATGTCCCTCAAAATTCATTTCTTGCATTCTTATTTACACTTTTTCCCCGAGAATCTTGGCGACATAGGTGACGAACATGGCGAAAGGTTTCACCAAGAATTGAAGTCCATCGAGCGGCGTTACCAAGGGCACTGGGATGAATGAATGATGGGAGATTATATTTGGTTCCTCATTAGAGAAACCGATTCTGAAATCTACAAACGTCAACAAAGAACTCACAATTACTTCTAATGAAACTTGTTCATGTAAATAAACTCAAATGTACATAATATAAATAATTGTAATAAATAAAATCGCTACTTAAAGAGAAATTAAAAAAAAAAGATTTTTTGAAATTCTCTTACCTCTACCAAAAGGGCTATAATTTCTACATTTATCCACAGATATAGGCATTATTTTCTTCGCTAGGATGCAAACTTTTAAAAAATAAAATAAAATATTTTTTTTCCATTTTTTAGGTTTTTTTTTGTCCCAGGTTTTTTTTGTTTTTTTTTAAATCTACTTTTTCCAACTTGTTTAATGACTGAAACCACTGTTTCTAAGTGAAAGAGATATTTCCAACATTGGTAGCCCACATTAATAGCTTCAATTTAACATATAAGTCCACCTGATATACTCCAAAAATTATAGTGCAAATACTAAGGGCACCATCGACGATAATAGTATTTTTATTAAAAAAATTTTAAAAAAAATTATGTATAAAAAAATTTTTGGTTTGATTTTATATAACAGTATGCCACAATCTATACAAAAAAATAATTTTTAGATCTAGGACACAAAAAAAATTTTTTTGTTGCGTAGTGTATTCGACCTTTTTCTTACGTGTTTTAAAAAGACAAGAAGAAAAACACTTAAAAATTGTTTTTCTGACTTTTGGATTTTCATTGGACCTTAACTTTTTGTGCAAAATGGTACATTTGTACGTAGGTCTTGTATGACGTTTGACAGTTTGAACATTTTTTAGAGGTAGTGTGCCTTGAAACTTGCCCGATTGTTTTTAGAGACATAATTCTCTAAGGGTTCCCCTTATTTCGTTATTTGGACTTCAGCGTGTATCATCGTTATACACGCAAAAATTATCACCCACTGTGCTCCACTTGTCGTTGCAAAAAATGGTATATTTGGTGTTTTTGCAAAATAAATAAAAACCGAAATTGTAGATTCCAGGCCATCCGTCCGTTTATGGTTGATGCTTGTTGATGTTGGTGTTATTATTGCTGTTGTCCACATTGTTAACACATCATAACATTCACAATTATTGCCTTAAAGTTGGCAAAGAATGGGTCGGTAGAGTGAGAGAGAGAGAAAAAAACACGACATTTTATACGGACGTTTTCTCCCCTAACTACGAGTATGTTTGGATGCAAATGCAAAAACACATCTTTACCTCACTCAACACAACCACTTCATGTACGAAGAGTACATGTACATGCACTTGCACATGCACATACACACGTATGTATATGAATTCATTGCGATTTTATTTATTTGTTGTTTTTGCTTTTGTTTAATTGTTGTCAGCGTTAAACCATGCTATTACAACTGTCGCTGCTGCTGTTGCTTTTAGCATTTCACTTCTATGAAGCTGTTGTAAATTTATGTTTTTATGCGTATTTTATTCAGCAACACAACATATTTTACATTGTTACAGGGCACATGCATGAAATGCGTAAATAGTCTACCAAATACATATACATATATAGTGTTCGTCTAAAACCTGTAAGTCCTATGAGACAAAGAATTGTGTATTTTCAGGAAAGATTTTAGAATTATTGTTTAATTAATTACCTTGAATATATAGTAAATATCCAAATTATTTTATATGCACCTACCTGAAAATAGAGAAAATCATTCTTGTAATTAAAATGAGGATAGAAAGAGTAAGATATTGAATTTTAAAATAATGATTCGACTAAAATGCTTAAAATGTGAAAATAATATAAACATTAATTGGAAGGAACCCTTTGATATTCAGATCAACTCAATAGTGAGAAAATCATAAGATCACGTCAACTACAGATCAACAGATAATGCACTAAAAAAATATAATAAAATTAAAGACGACACATACATAAATCAAGTATGCGACTTCGGCATAAATTCAAGAGCAGTTTTCATTAAAATAGTGACGATATACATATTTTTTAAGAAATTCTCATTGATATAAAATTATTTGTATTTGTTTTAATGAAACACATATCTTTAAATTAAATCTTTAAATTAAAAAAATATTATTTAATTAAATTTAATATTATTTTTGTGACAAGAAGACACGAATTTTAAGAATTATTTTAATACTCTTTAGGATTTTGTACATTTAAATAATGATGTATACAAGTAATAGTCTTAAAGCCGGATCCGAATTAATTATCAGTATGTAGAATTTTAGGAATCAAATTAAGGCTGTGCTGACTTTAAAAAAAAGTCGGCTCTGTATGTCTATCGTGTGACATTTTCCATTATTTTTAAGAATACTTTTTAATGACTCTGTATGAGATATAATTGTAATCTCTCGCTCATAGAGTCAATTATAATCTTTATTTCCTTCTTTGAGCATCTGAGTGTTTTTGTCAGCATTTGGGTCAAAGCCGGAAGTTATTGTCTGTTTATTTTTGAATGATCAGTTTCTGATAAAAGCTATAATAATGTGGTGGTTTTTACGACGCTCACTGTGATTGTGTTAAAATTAAATTGTGGTAATGATGTAACATATATTTAAATATTTTACCTTTATTCATAGTAAGACAATAAAGAACAAACTCAGGAATGACGTACAAAATTACGGCAATTGGTCAATATTTCATGTATACGTGTTAACAGAAAACAAATATTGTCTTAAAATTAAAGATTTGCGCCAAAGACGTCCTCATCTTTAAAATAAGAACTTTTTGTAATTAAAATTAAGAAAACTTACATAATATCAATTAAACTATATATATTTTAAGTACAAAATGTACTTGTTTTAATGATTAAGGGCATCTTTGATGCAAATCTTTAATTTTAAGACAATTTTTTTTTCAGTGTGTGTATATTAGGGTTAGTCAATTTTTTTTTTGGCAACGGCCGTACCCGCCATGACTTAGGGGTAGTTCAACTGATTACAAAAATCATGGTTTGATGTCGTTCACGCTCAAAAACCTTCCGCACCAAATGCAATTATTGAGGCTCAAAGTCACATTTTTCAAATACTGAAAAAATCAATATTCAAATATGGTAAAAAAATTCAAAGTTTGTAATTTATTTTGAAATTCACCATTTGTTACTGCATTTCTTACGCAGATTTCAAATATATAATTTGGTATGCTATAGTCATTTAGTTTTCAAGATATAGCGATTTTAATCTAAATACGCTTTGCAGAAAATCTTCTTGGCAGTAAGTTTTGTAACTGATTGTGGTACGCTAATCACGAATTTATAATTTGATCCAAAATCTATGAAATTGTAATATTTAATTTTGATTTGACTATAAGAAATCTTCATGTTTATTAACAAATTTATTTAATACGTTTGTATAACATAATTAACCAGGCACCTGCTATAATTTCACTAACCGGATACAATTTGTTTCGGTATTTCGGAAGTAGTATAAAAGCCAGAACCCCAGAATTGCCCTCGAATTCCAGCGAGCATTACTTATTGGTGGTATGTGTTTCAATTCTATATACGAAAATTTTTTGTTTTGTATATAATATCGAAAATAAATCATCCCGTCATTTAATTTTTTCGATATTTATTTTCTGCGCATTTTGTTTATAAAAACGTTTCATATCGTCGTAATTATTTATAATTTCCAATACAAAGGGATATTCTATATTTGGAGAAATTGTTTTTCCTCCGAAAACGTCATCCACTATGTGCCGAAGTAATAAATCCAATATGTGATGCTGACAACCAACATATTGTGGTGGAGGTAAAGACAAAGATTTGTAATGGTTTTGCAATAACGTAACGACACCACTTGATCTTCCAATGTTAACACTTGTTGTATCACATATTATCAGTTTTATAGATTCAATTATATTGTATTTTTCCACTAAATTTTTAGTACCACGATATATATTGTTAACGAGCTTAGTACCCCGAGCTTTATTTGTTTAGATTCATTTTTTAGAAGTACTACTTGGATTCCACTTTTGTTAATGTTTTTCCATCAAAATGGAGAGCCCAGTATTCATTTCGTAAATTTTTTTTGTAAAGTTCTTCCTTGGCAAGAATTTAGCATGTCTGAGAATACTACTTTGTGATGGTGTAGGAATGTCCACACCTGAGTCTGCCATTTGCTTGCAAATTTTCTGGAACTAATATTTGTGTTTTTAACTAAACAACCGACTATACTTGAATATAATGTTGAGTTCCCTTTTTTCTTGTACGCAGGAGGGCAGTAATCATTATCACATTCTTCTATATCATCCGTTATCGACTTTGTATCATATTCTAAATCGTGACCGGTTATAACTTTCGTATCAGATAAGACTGTACTTTGTTTATTGGATAACACTGAAGTCATTTTGTATACCCTCCACCATAGTATGGGGGGTATATTCATTTTGTCACTCCGTTTGTAACACCTCTAAATATTGATCTGAGACCCCATAAAGTATATATATTCTTAATCGTCGTCAAATTCTAAGACAATTTAGCCATGTCCGTCTGTCCGTCCGTCCGTCTGTTGTAATCACGCTACAATCTATAATACTTGAGCTAGGTGGCTGAAATTTTGTATAGCTACTTATTATAGCTGCAGGTAACTTGTATTGAAAATGGGCGATATCGGTCCATATTTAGATATAGCTCCCATATATAGCATATTTATATTTATACCCTACACCACACTGTGGTACAGTGTATTATAACTTTGTGCATTTGTTTGTAACACCCAAAAGGAGAAGAAATAGACCCATCGTTTATTATACCGATCGACTTAGAATCACTTTCTGAGTTGATTTAGCTATGTCCGTCTGTCTGTCTGTCCGTCTGTGCATGTATTCTTGTAATCAAAGTACAGGTCGCAATTATGGTCCGATCGCGACGAAACTTTACACATATCATTTGTTGGTCAAGAACGATCCCTATTGAATTTGGTTAAAATCGGTTCAGATTTAGATATAGCCCCCATATATAAGTTACCCCCGATTTGACATGTAAGCGCTGTAAAAACTTTATTTTATATCCGATCAGTATGAAATTCGGCAGAAAGAGGTTTCATATTATATGAATGAACACTTTTAAATTTGGAAGAAATCGGTTCAGATTTAGATATAGCCCCCATATATATGTTACCCGGATTTGACATGTAAGCCCTGTAAAAATTTATATCCGATCAATGTCTGTATTTTATATCTGATCAGAACGAAATTCGACAGAAAGAGGTCTGTTTACATGAATGAGTATTTAGGGAAATCGGTTCAGATTTAAATATAACCTCCATATATATGTTCCTCCTGATTTGGTGTCAAAGCGCTATATAAGTTGTACTTTACTTCCGATCATTTAAATTTTCAAGAAAGATGTTTCCCAATTTAGGAACGAATATTACTAAATTTAGCGATTATCGGTTTAGAATTAGATAATATGTTCTACCTATTTACCAATTATTCAAAATTATTATCGCAATGACCCTTATCGCATTGTTAGGGAGGTGTAGGGTATTATATAGTCGGCCCCGCCCGACTTTCTGCTTTTCCTTACTGGTTTTTGTGTGTTTTCGGTGTTATTTTCTTTAGGTTTGAGTTATTTTGTGAGGTCGCATGCTATCCATAGTGGAGGGTATATAAGAATCGGCATGGCCGAATTAGCGCTTTTACTAGTTTATAACTAATGTCAAACATTTTATGAAAACTTATGACATTTCTGCGTTTCAAAAACTTTTGATATTTTATTATCAAATTACTAACATTTTCTTTTATGTTGTTTAGGCGTATTGCATATATAACTTCAATGGTATTTTTTCTTGATTTTAAATTGTCCTATAATACAATACATATATCTTCCAATAACATCAGCTTCTTTTGGAATTTCGTGGCCATAAAAAAGTGGAATTACATATTTAGGAACTGCGGTATTTTTCGATTTAAAATTATTCGACCACTTATCGCGGTTTTTGTGAACACTAGTCGAACTTTTTTTTAACATGACTATATTGTTAACAACAATAGAAACAATAAAACAATTCTGAACTGGAAAAAGTCACAAATTACAACGCCGTCTTATTTAAGGCAATGTAAATATTAGTTGCTTAGTGCTATAACATATTTTGAGATGTTTATAGCGTGGTACATTTACTCACTATAATCAGGCACATGAAAGAACGATACTTTTAAGAACGATACTTAAAGAAAAAATAAATTTTTGAAATCAAGACAAAATAGAATCTAAAAATATGGGTTTGAGCTTCAGTAAATGCATTTGGTGCGGAAGTTTTTTTAAGACTAAAAATCAGTAAGGGTAAGTTTCTATATAATTGTTTCATGCTCTACATGATGGTGTTAACGGCTTTTTGATATTCAAAAATTTTAAAAAAAAGTGACTCACCCTAGTGTATATGCTATTCTGTAGTCGACGTCGCCGTCTACATTTATTCGGGAAATTTGTATTTCTTGTGCAGACTAGAATATGACTATTTTTTAGTGTTCGTGGTATGTTTAAGGGTTTGGTGTGTTCTGACATGTATAGAAAAATGTCATGGCCAATAGTTTTGTAGAATATTACATTACCACCCTTCCATGTTTTAGGAGGTGTTTTACGATTAGTTAAAAAAAGCTAAAAAAATGTTATTATGTGAGGAGCTAGATCAGAAACTATTGATCAGATTAAAAACTTCAGTACGCATTGGTTAACGGTTATTCAAGTTTTAATTTTCCTAAATTTTATCAAACTAAATGAACAAATCGTTTCCTAATTATGATAAATTAAATTGTTGCGATAAACAAACTGTTTCAAAAAATAAAGGGTTTCGACAATCGATTCTAGTAGAAGAGACCAAAAATTATATACAGGGTTTTCCAATAAGAGTGATATGATTTCTTTGAAAAACACACTTATTGTTAAGAAAATTCAAAAGTTTTTTATTTAATGTGAAGTGCAATCGATACAGTTAAGTTCTAAATAAAACGTCACTCAAATGGCCTCCACGACTTCTTCTGCAGCAACGAATTCGATGAACCCCATTTTCGAACACTTTTTCCACTAAATCAAGTCATATGTAATGAATGGCACGTTCAATATTAAAGCTTGAAAAGAGTCTGGTTTATTTCGAAAGAACAATGACTTCAAATAACCCCACAAGAAATAGTCTAATGGAGTTAAATCACAACTTCTTGGAGGCCATTCAATATCAAAATTTCTTGAAATAATCGAATCTCCAAACTTTTCTTGCAACAATTCAATTGTTTCATTTGCTGTGTGGCACGCAGCCACAATCGGTCAATGGCAAAAATATAGCTTTTAACGAGAGCTAAAATATTGCTCATGGGTATCAGGGTCGTAGGTCGTCAGGAAAGTATTTGTTTTTTGGATTTTAAATACATTGACTTAGAGCACGAAATGTTGCAATTGGAGAACGATTATTTTGATAATAAAACTGAATAATTTGTAAACGTTGTTTTTGCGTATATCTCTCCATGTTGAAATTGTAAACACTACTGCAATGAAAACCAACTGACAGATCATGACATACTACAAATGGCCGAAACGTCACTTCAAAATCATAACATCCATATTGGAAAACCCGTTACGTTTATCGGCGTTTTGAAATTTCACATCGGAATTTCAAGTTTCTCCCCATTTGCCTGTTCATGCAGAATGTCGGTTTATCAAACAATCTGTTCTTTAGATCTGAGAAAACATTAAGGGCAATGTTTTTGTGGAAAATATTATTCATCTACCTCCCTCACATAACGGTAATTTGTTCTACAAAAATGTTTGCCATAAAATTTTGCTATATATGTATGTCAGAACACGCCAAAGCCCAAACTTATAAAATCACCAAAAAAAGTCAAATTCCATTCAAAACCAATCTTTGGAATATTTATCCAGCAATGTTATTCATACAACCCAATGGTCGAAGCAATAACTATACCAGTAAAGAGGAGTTTAACTAAAATTTAACTGTAAAATCAGTTTTCTGAGAAAGTGAAAATGGTACCAGCGGTTTGGCCGTTAACCCGAACAAGACAGAAGTGGTTCTCTTTGCTAGGATGAATAATGTCCCCACCCTCCACCTCGGATAAAATGAATAGATCTAGTCTTTTCTGAAAGTGCAAAATTTTTAGAAATTATTCTAGATAGGACACTGTTATTTAGACCTAACGTATTGGAACGTGTACAGAAGGTCAACGCCTACTTATATTCTTGCAAAAAGGCTGTATGGTCGCGGTGGGGCCTTTCTCCTAAATCGTCCATGGGATATATATAGCAGTAGTTCGTCCAACTAACAAACTAACCATCACCAACCTACTATCAAAGGTTCAGAGAACTGCTTGCCTGAGCATAAGCGGAGCCTTAAGGACTACAGCGACTGAGTCTCTACAAGCCCTACTCCATATACATACTGTCGATTAATATTGTGGCTAGAGAAGTTGCAACCAGAGCGGCACTAAGATTAAATTGGCTATCAATATGGAGGTACAAGAACTACGGTCACATGCGGATATCAAAGCGTAGTGCTATGGTAACCGACCGAGTGGACTATATACCGCCTGTGTACACCTTCGAGAGGAACTACATCACTATGATTCCAGGCAGAGATGAATGGGTTGGCGGAAAACCAGGTAATAGAAACCATCTCCACTTCTATACGGATGGTTCGAAGCTTAATAAATAGGTTGGCTTCGGAGTACACTGTGAAGAACTTAGTTTGGATATAGCTCACAGACTACTAGATACCTGTAGTGTCTATCAATCCGAAATAATGCCAAGTCGCCAAGTGGCTGAGTCGCAACCAACACTGGCGTTGTCATTTACTCGGACAGCCAGGCTGCACCAATTCTCTGTAGGCCACATACCTAAATTCACAAACAGCCCTCGACTGCCGCAGATCTCTTAACGAGATGGCTGTGCAGTTTCTGTGCAGGATATCCCGGGGAACTGTAAAGCTGATGAACTTGCTAGGAAAGGGACGACATTACAAATTCTCGAAAATTTGCATATATTTGTGCGCCCCTATCTACGTCCAAGTTTGGCTTAGGCAAGCGGCAGTCAAACGAAACGATGGACAGAAATTGGCTCCCGCAGGGTAAATACAGGGTGGCTGATATGTATATGTATTGCAACCAACTTCAGGGTGCTATCATTTCGAAACCTCTAGTCTGATAGCTGACAGATTTATTTCAGTGGCAGTTCATTTTATTGTTTACAAGCTTACAAAAGCATTTTGATGTATTGCATTCAGAAAAAAGTTATTCGTGATGGAATTCAAGCGTGATAGTGTGATTGCTTTATATTTGGGTGGAAAAACACAAGTGGCTATCGTTAGAGCCCTCCAGCATTTAAATGTGAATAAATCTTTTGTTTCTCGTACCATTACTCGTTACCGTGATACTGGCAGTGTTGCATCGCGTCCAAAAAGTGGACGAAAAAAAACGGTAACAACACCAGAAATGACCCGAAAAGTGAAGGCCAGATTTGATCGAAATCCACGCCGCAGTGGTAGAAAAATTGCTCGTGAGCTGAACATATCGCGAGAACGGATACAACACATATTAAAAAATTAGCTTGGACTAAAGCCATTGAAGTTCCAAAAAGTGCAAGAGCTCACCGATGCACAAAAAAAAGTTAGACTGGAAAGAGCCAAGGAGTTGCTTCGCTTGCACGAAAGTGGCCAGTTACCGAATTTGGTGTTTTCCGATGAGAAGCCATTCCAAATTGAGCAGTTTGTGAACAAACAAAATGATCGGGTTTACTTGCCAAAGAGGTCAGCTGAAAATTTGCACCTTCGATTGTCCACCAGAACTCAAGCGCCGCCGATGGTGGGTCGCCGTAACGGCCGATGGTCGCTCCCCGCTCGTATTCATCGACTATGGGGTCAAAATAAATGCCGAATATTATCGGGAAAATGTCCTAAAGACAGTATTGAAGCCCTGGGCAGACAAACATTTCGGCCGCAGACCATGGACATTCCAACAGGACTCAGCACCATCGCACTCAGCACGCGTCAACCAATAATGGCTTAAAAAGGAGGTTCCTCGCTTCATTTCTACCCCACAATGCCCACCAAGATCTCCGGATCGCAATCCGTTGGACTTTTGCGCCTGTGTCATTTTAGAGAGTAAGGTTCGCACTAAAAAATACCAATGTATCGATCATCTCAAGACGGCGCTTCGCCGGGAATGGGCCAAAATACCGCAGAGCCACTTTCGTGCAGCGTGTGATGGCTTTGTCGGCCGTTTGAAGGCCATAATTCGTGCCAAAGGTGGCCAATTCGAACAAATCTAAACTTTTTCTAAAATTTTATGTTATTTCCGACATTTTTTGCTTTTGAACAATAAAATTTAAAAAAAAATTATAAAAAATTTAGCGCTTTACTTTGTTGCATTACATATCAGCCACACTGTAGACAAATCTGGCCAGGGTATGAACTGAGAAGTTCAAAATATATCCTCGCACTAGAGAGGAAAAGATTGTCAACGTTAGTATCAGTTCTTACGGGACACTGCTTGATAGGCGAACACGCCAAAAAAACTGAGTATTGACTCCAATGACTTCTGCAGAAGCTGGAGTGGAGATGAGGAAGAAGTGGAGAGCATTGAGTAAACGACGACTGGACATACTGGGGTCGGCCTTTCTAGGCATTTTAATAGATCTTTCCCGCGCCGATATTCGTACAATCGATAAATTTGTATATCAAACAGGTGGTTTCGATGAGGGGCATTTCAGCCCGTGTTAACGCTAGGGACCTAAGCTGGTCTATGTGAGCTGGTAAAAAATACTGCTCCGCTTTTTTTAGACCCCCACATTCACAAAAAACGATAAAATTCAAAATCGACACGCCCTACTATATCATTTGCTACGGGTCAAAAGTGTAACACATCGAAGGAGTGACCTAAAACCCCACGTATGTTTGGCGGAAATTAGTTTTAGGGCATTTCAGGTAATTTGTGCAATATCCGCTCTCAAAGGAGCAACGGGGTGACTTCAAATATGACTTCTAACGTTATTACGAGTATCGGTGCACATAAACACTTAAAATTTGGTATCTAGTCAAGTCCCCACACAAATTTATTCGAGCACAAATTTCTCATATATTTTGTTACTATTATCTTTATCACATTTTATTTAATGTCAAATCAAACTATCCCCGTTCTTTTTGGAAAAATTTAGGCTTTTAATTATTTATTGGTGCCGTATTAATATTGACGTTCAGGAGTGTTACATATCTTTAAAAATATCGTCTTTAGAACAACAAGGAACAGAAATCGTAGGCCGTTTGAACTTTGTTGTCCTAAGGTTGCACCAGAATATCGGTCGCACGCCTAGTCTTGCTATACTAAAATTACACATTTTACCCCGATTTGTAGTCCTTTCGCATTTATCGACTACTATCAGTGGTATAACATTCCAAGTACTGTTGCGGTTGTTGATTGTTTATGGTTTCAGTAGTTCTGTGAAATGTCCTTCGGATTCTTGTGGGTTTCCATCATCGTTTTAGTACGACGACTATTATATGGTAGCTGTGACCACAATCGAGTTTTTTTTCTGCTCCATCCTATAGTCATAGTGGAATAATACTTTTTACATACATACGCAAACATGTGTATGAAAACAACTAAATGCATTTGGATATGTGAGTTTTGGTGTGTATGATTATTGTACTTCATAAATAAACAGTTTTTCACGAAAATTGTTAGGAAAAAATTCTTAACTGAAATGGATGCAACCACAAGTCTTCGATGGGCACAACAGAAGTTTGCAATGTGGACCACGCCAAGCTCGGATTGCAGTAGATTGCAATATACACAAAAGACCATTACTGTGTGTGTAATTCCACAGAACATTAAGATAGGAAGTATAAAAGTTAATAGAGAATCAATATTTCACTAAATGTTAATCTTTTCTGTGGAGGTACTAGAAGGAATGGACCAATATGGCCCATCTTCGAACGTAACCTGAGTTAGAAAACATATTACTCCTTCCAAGAGTTATCATGTGCACCAAACATGCAGAAGGACGGACATATCTCGAATGACTTAAAATGCCCCAAAGCGAATTCCCGGCGAACATACTTACGGTCTTAGGTCACGAATTCAATTCACTTTTGGTATGTGGTCGAGTAAACCGATTATGGTACACCCATATGCCAACCAAAACTCTAAACTAAACCTTAATACCAGATATAAGTCAAAACTAAGATACATTTTTAGGTTAATATCGTACTTTTTGAAATTGGTACTAAACCTAAACATGGATTTTAAGTTTTGCATTATTTCTGGCATTTAAGTCTAGTTTCGAGTTTTGGTGTATTCAGAGACTTATAGTAGAATTTTGTGGCAAATATTATTGTAAAACATTTTGACTCGCTAAACACCTATTAAAGGGGTGATTTTTTACCTTTTCTACAAAAGGGACAAAAAGACCCCTAAATTTAGGAGCTAGATGTTTAAAATATACAACAAAAATCTTCTCCGTAGCGTAATATTGCTGAAGACATCCTAAACCTAAAACTAAAGGATCACACGGTTTCCTATGCCGATTCATCAGAAAAGTGTGGAAAAGGGGCAAATATTGATCCCCCTGTAAAATGACCGCCATGAGTAAACTTTAAAATCACCGATACAAATACATTTTTTTTATCCCCTCTATCGTAAAGATCCCTTATTTTTCAACAGAAATTATTAATGATAAAAGTTCAAATTATTTGTGCACAAAGTTACGAAAAATTAGTTTTCTTGCTACAAAAATTTACCCATAATGCATTTATGGAGTTGCTAATAGCAAAAAGGATAATAAATTGATGCGCTTCCTATTGTAATATATTCCGATTTGTGTTCATAAAGTACTAACTCATGCTTGCGATGTTAATTAACCAATAGGTATATAAATATTGAAAACTTTATTTCCAAAAACGTTTATTAACTTTATAAACTTTGGTCGAAATCCAGTGTCACTCTTGAGCATTCTTTAAATATCTAAACCCCAATTTCACAATCTCTGGTTAGTGCTAACTCACAGTTAAAAAATAAAAATTGCATACAATTTGACAGCTATAACTGTAGGTTAACTCTAACTGTAGGATAACCGGAGATTGTGGAATTGGCCTGTAAATTTTTCTGAGAAGACTCCTTATCCTATGCTTATTTTCATCTTCGAGCCATCCATGAATTTGGAGGTTTCGCCCTCCAAGATGACCACGTTGTATGTTCAATCTCCTCCGGTGGGTATTCCAGTTCTAAAAGTCTGGTGTGTATTTTTGAGGCTAGAGAGTGTGAGAACACTAAAGGTATTTCACTAGCCCTCCATTACTGAACTATGTCCATAGGTATTATATTTCAAAGTACCGAAATTTCTAATCCATAGGGCCACCATTATTGCACATCATTGTATGTAAATATACATATGTTAAGGAATAGAATGTTGAGAATGTCATACAAACTATCAGTGGCTATACTGAAAAAAAAATAGTAATAAAACTAATTATGACACATTCTTGTATTAAGTATGCTACCTCGGCATCAATTCAATGACAATTTTCATTATAATAATGAAAATTTACACGTTTTTTACGAAATTATCCTTAATATAAAGTTTTTTGAATTTGAATTAATGTCTATCTAATCATTAGTTTTGTGTACGCGCTTCTTTAAATGTACGCATTTAAATTAAAGAAAAAAATCATTATTTTTTTTGACAATCCGCATTATTTTAAGTAATATTTCAATACTTTTAAGGATTTTCTACATTAACACTACGACGTAGACATGTCATAGTTTTAATGCCGAATCGGACTTAATTAACAGTATGAGATATTTGAGTAATAAATTTAAGGCTATGCTCCCCTTAAAGGAAAGGCTGTCTGGTAATAAATTTTATGACTATTGTCATTATTTTTACGAATACATACGAGAGAATTATACAATCTCTCCCTCCCTCTCTCGCTCGGAGAATCAGTTTTGTTTGTTAATGTGTGAATCAATAATTGTTATGGAATGCTAGAAGAGAAAATTGAGAACAGTTCTGTTGTTCGTTTTCTTTTAAATCGTCAGTTATTTACAAGCGATGGAACGAAACGGTTGTTTGTTTTCGGGACGCGGATTGTGAAAAAATTTGATTGCTGTGAATATGTAAGTATACAGGGTTGCCCATATTCGACGGACCCATGTTTTTTTTGGGCCCATTCCAATCGACGAGGCTTGTCCGCAGGCAACAATCTTTGCGTCAATTGAATTTTGTACGGGAACAAATGCAAATCAACGCGAATAATCCGTTGTAAAGTGGACCGAGCCATGCCCAACTGCTGAGAACGGCGTTTTTGGGATGTTCTTGGGGACCTCTCAACACTGGCTCGTACGGCAGCGATATTCTCGGCCGCTCGCCTTGGTCGACTTTTATTTGGCATCTTCGGATTAGAAAGAGCCTCACCAGTCGAAAATTTTTCGTATAAACGCTTAATGGTGTTCTTAGAAGGCGCACTTCTCACATTTTTTAATATTTTAAAAGCACGTTGAGTTTTCACAATTGACTTCTTCTGTTGAATGTAAATTTCAACTATTGCGCTTGGCGTGTATTGTTCCATGGTAAAAATCTGCTTGGACTGACGCTTCAAACGCGGTATGTCATTAACCGAACTGACATCTCTGTCAAAAGTTATGGCGTTGCCAGATGGGTCCGTCGAATACGGGAGACCCTGTACGTGCATACATACGTGCATATTGCACCGAAAATAATTTTAATATGAGCTGTTAACAGTTATTTTTGTTAAAGCATAGCAACAACAACAAATGAAACCGTCGTGTACATGTGTGTATGCATGTGGTTATGCCGTCGGCGTCGCCATCGATCTCTGTGATAAGGGAGTGCGTGTGTCATAGTTATTTTTGCTGTATGTTATTTATGGCGATGTACATGCGTTTTTGAAGGAGATCTTGTTTGTAAGTCCTGTGAAGAGATTTGTGCTAAATGGATGACAAAAATGTGAGTAATAGATTTTGTAATACTGAAAGAGACAATGGGAAAACGTTTAGGTACGTGAAAAATAATATTATTATCATGAAATAAACATCTTATTGGCAATTACAAAATTAACAAAACACATTTTAATTGAAAGTATTTATTTATTAAAAATACCAGCGCATGATGCAGAAATGTAAAATTATTTGTGGCAATATAGAAATTTATTATTAATAATATGTTATACATATAACTATCTTTTTTAATTTTTTTAGTAAAACAATTTTAGAATGGGTCTTTTGTGAGAAGAGTGGCAAATTTTACAAAATATTTCAACGTAATATATGAACGGTTGAAATATTTCTCTTAGATTTCAGCGTTTTCCAATTGTGATATGATACAATTTAATTTTTTTTGTTTATAGATAATTTTATTTAATTTATTTTCAGAAAAAATTTAATTATTTTAATTTTAGATCACGCAATATTTGAAGATAAATGTGATGGATATACATATGAAAAATGCAGTGCTGAATGCCATTTATAAATTGCAAAAAATAAGTGAGCATACACCTACATGGGAATGTTTGAATTGAAAGGAAATAGATTTGGAAACAATATTTGTAAGTATTATGTATTTCTGAACAAATATATTTTATTTGAAAATCAAGAAATTTAATTTGGAACGCATATATTAATGTATTAGAACAATATATATTTGCGAACTGACGTTCACATATAAAATACGTGTTTTCACACAAACAAAGTTATTGTTAAAAAGTTTTCCAAATATAATTTATTTAAAAAGATTTTTTCCTATTTTAATTTTGGTTTACATTTTTCCTTGATTTCGTGTTCATAAGTACTTCATAATTAAACCTGCTGTTAGATTAGGCCCATTTGGTCCAATTTTTGTATCGTTTCGTTTATAAACGGTAATATATGTATGTATATATATTATATTATAATATATTTTATTATATTATATTATATATTATATTGCCTTATAATTGTGTCCAAGGGATATTTTTGTTTTACTGAAATCAAAATAATAAGCGTTTTTGCTCAAAAATAATTGTAAATAAGCTGCTTTCTTTTCACGAAGTATTGAATAAAAATAAATATAAAATATTGTCTTCCATATTCATTTTATATGAAAAATGTAATGTTGACCAAATGGACTCTTAATCTAGGATTCGTACAGATTTGCTAATCTAACACCAGGGTTAAGAATGTCATAAGCAGCATTAGCTTTTGTTTTACAGAAGTAATTTTTAATAAGTTTTTGTAGTTTTGTTTTCTAACAAAACTTACGATTTTAAAATCTAAGTCACGATTGATTTTTTTGAGAAAATTATTTTTGATAACTGAATTTATATGAAAAATGTCACTTTCGCCACTTTCAAAACAATCAGTTTCTATTATTAATAATATCTTACATAAATATTTTTTTTAACTTTTAGTACAGCAAATTTGTGTCGTAGAAGAGTGACTAAATATTTCAGTGTAAGTAAGTATATTCCAAAGATTTTAATATATCTCTTATCTTTCAACATTTTGTGACAGTTATATGATAAAATTTATTTTAATACTTTATCGTATATAAATCATTCTGTTTGATTTCTTTTCAAATTATTTTTATTTTAGTTCGCGCAATTGAACTTTATTTGGATATATGAAAAATGCAGTGTTGAATTAAAAATTTACAAATTGCAGGAAATAAGTGAGCATCCAAACTATATGATATAATAATATAATATTTGTTTTATATAATTTCTATTTAAATTCCAGCCAAATTCTAGGTTAAAAATCATTAAGGTCGGTTCCGATAAAAATTGTTCATGGACAACAAATAGAGAAATGAATCCCGCTATAGAATCGATACATAACAATACAATATTCGAATAAAAGTCAAACTTCATAGTGTGTTGGCCGATTTGTCTTTATACAATTACATATTGTTTTGAATTATTTTATTTTTTGTATTTTCCATTATTATTATATTATTTTTTGTATTTTCCAATATAAAATATAACAAATAAAATATTTATTTAGAAAGATAAAGTGTTGTGTTATTGAATTTTCTATGAATAGTAAATGATTTCAAAGAAAATTATTCATTTAAAAGAGTAACATTATAATCAATATAATGTAACGAATTTTCGATACGTATTTAAAAAAACTGTATTTAAATTCATGTATGCCTTAAATTAATTACCAGTATATTCTTATATCAAGGACAGACATTTTAAATTTTATTACGATAATGTTTTAAATTATACGATATTTTACTAAAAATAAGCACGCGCCACACTTAAATTTACACAAATATTTGATTATTTTAAGACCAAACTTAATTAGTTTTATTACCCAGAATTCTTAATTCTATGAAATGCATCCTCAAAACAAATACTATTCATGTCTTTAAATTAACTATAAAACCTTCTTATTTTTATAGCGATTGCCTTTGGCTCGAAATCATTGCCGAAATCTTAAACTTTACGAAAAATTCATTGATTTTCAGTACGCTTTTTTTTAGTGTACATTTAAAATTCGGTTGCAATCATTTATTTCATCGTTTATTTTTCAATGTAAATTTCTCAACTCGACGCATCACTAATGGTTTTAAAATTCCTTGAAATTGAAGGAATTGGAATTATGTAAAACTGTTTTTCATTTGTTCACATAGTGTTATTAATTGTTCAAATCTGTAATAAATAAATGAAACACTGTTCAATAGAAAGTTCAATATCTGTCATTCTGAGTGATGGCTGCATTTAGTTAAATTCGCTCTGCATTTCATACTCCGATGACTTCAAACGCCTATAATGTATTTTGTAATAATTTTATTTCAAAAGTGTATGTTTCAGATTTGTTTTCCACAACATTTGCTAATTCCGCTGCGAATAGTAGGCCAATTATGTGTTGCAAGCAAATACGGTCTAATTAAGCATGTTTTCATTGGGTAAATATTTGACACACTCTGGTCTGGTCTGGCCATCCAACCGACCGTATCTCCGTGCTCAGTGCTATGGAACTTTATTTAGCGTAATTGTATTTCAGGCAGGCATTGATTGGCTAATGCCGCGAGCGAAGTAGCCCATTCCCATCCTACCAACTCATCCCATCGTTGATAAACATAACGATTTGTCAAATCAACATTCAAACGGTTTGAAACATCCACATTGTAGGCTAAATATGCAATGTTGTGAAACGAATTTATTCATTTATTTCTATATGGACAAATTTTTGGTAAATATTTAGTCACAACAAATTTGCACAGATTTTTAGAGGATATATCAGTCAGCACATGTAGAGAGACTGAGTCCATGAGAAAAATGATTAACCAGCATTTATTACAAATAGTCAAGAATAAATAAATAAACGGATTTCAGTTGAGTATACTAAGTAAGAAAAATCTGAAGACTGCTCTATTCAGGCGAGTAGTAGAAGAAGCAACGTCTGACGAGGTCGAGCTGATTATTGGCGCAGACACGAACGCTCATCATACTATCTGGGGTAGTACGGATATAAACAATAGTGGTGATTCGCTTCTTGACTTTATTCTAACTACCAACCTAAGTATTTGTAACATAGGTAATAAACCGACCTTTATAATTAAAGACAGACGAGAAGTACTAGACGTAACCTTTGCTACTGACCGGCTGTCAGACAAAATTATTGGGTAGAATGTACTGGACGAGCACTCATTCTCAGATCACCATTATATTGAGTTCAAACTCGCTGAAAAGCGCCTGAACTTGTCGTCCACAGAAATGTGAGAAAGACAAAGTGGCACCTGTATGAGAAGAATTTCAAGAAAGTCCTCAACTCCAAACTTCTGTACGAACCGAATGACAAAGCCGGTCTGGATAATCTGGTCGAGCATATCACCACATCGTTCAATAGTTCCATTAAAGAAGCCTGTCCAAAAACAAGGTACAAGGGTAAAACTAAACCCCAATGGTGGACTTCTGAGCTAACGGCTATGAAAAAGACCTGCAACAAGCTATTCAACAAGGCTAAATCTACTGGGGTCGCTAATGTTTGGGATGCCTATAAAGAGCAACTCAAGATCTATAAGAAGGAGCTTAGAAAGGTGCAAAGACGCTCTTGGTATACCTTATGTGGCAAAGTGGAAAAGGTCTCCGACGCCGCAAGGCTAAGGAAAATACTATTAGCTTCACCCTGTACTGTAGGTTATTGCAGGATGAGGCAAATAATTGGACCAAGAATAGCGAGTAGTTGCTCAGTGTACAGCTCGACACACATTTCCCGGCGAACTTTCTAACAGAACCAGAGGATCAGCAGGATTAACAAGAGTGCGAGTGGACTGCGAGCGCCTCTAGCTTGTTGACTGAGAGATCCAGAGTAAGATGGGCTATTAATAGCTTTGAGCCCTTCAAGTCACCTGGACCAGAAGGCATTATTCCAGCAGAAATGCAGAAAATGTTGAAGTACATTATCCCCTGGCTAAAGAATATTTATGTAGGCTGTATCAGGCTTTCATACATCCCGAATCGATGGAGGGATACCAAAGTGGTATTCATACATAAAGCGGGGAAGATATCACACACTAGGCAAAAAGACTTCAGACCAATTAGCCTATCCTCCTTCCTAATGAAAGGTCTGGAAAGACTTTTAGATTATTTCATTAGGGAAAACCTGGATACAAAACTCCTGTCGGTGAACCAACATGCTTACAATAAGGGCAAGTCTACAGAATCAGCCCTGCACGAACTTGTGAGCACTATCGAATCGTCCCTGCATTTCAAGGAATTCACCATGGTGGAATTTCTTGACATAGAAGGGGCTTTTAACAACATTCACTCAGATGCAGTAATTGCGGCACTGTCACATCTAAACGTTAACTCTAGTTTGATTAGACTAATTCAAAGTCTGCTCAACAGAAGACGCATAACAGCATGTATTGGGTCCACAACTCTAACAAGGTTTGTAAACAGAGGGACCCCGCAAGGAGGAGTACTGCCTCCACTAATTTGGAACCTAGCGGTGAATGAAATCCTGCTAGATCTAGAACGATGTGGCTGCAAGGTCGTGGCATATGCGGACGACGTGGCAATCGCAGTGAGTGGCAAATTCGAAAACGTCCTCCGAGACATTCTACAGGTGGCGCTGAACAAATTGGCTAGATGGGCCAGAAGCAGCGGTTTCGGCGTAAACCCAAACAAGACAGAATTGGTTCTCTTTACTAGTATGAATAAAGTACCACATGTGGACCCTCCACCTCGGATAAATGGAACAGATATAGTCTTTTCTGAAAGTGCAAAATTTTTAGGAATAATTCTAGATAGGAAACTGTTATTTAGACTTAACGTATTGGAACGTGTAAGGAAGGCCAACGTCGCCTTATATTCCTGCAAAAAGGCTGTAGGGTCGCGGTGGGGCCTGTTATACGGTATTGTGGTATGGTGGACGGTAACTGACAAGCTAACCATCACCAACCTACTAACAAAAGTTCAGAGAACAGCCTGCCTAAGCATAAGCGGAGCCTTAAGGACTACAGCGACCGAGTCTCTACAAGCCCTACTCCATATACTGCCGATTAATATTGTGGCGAGAGAAGTTGCCACCAAAGCGGCAATAAGATTAAACTGCATATCAATGTGGAGGTACAAAAACTACGGTCACATGAGGATATCAAAGTGTAGTGCTATGGTAATCGACCGAGTGGACTATATACCAACTTCGTACACCTTCGAGAGAAATTACATCACTATGATTCCCGCCAGAGATGAATGGGTTGGAAGAATACCAGATAATAGATACCATCTCCACTTTTACACGGATGGTTCGAAGCTTGATGAAAAGGTTGGCTTCGGTGTACACTGTGCAGAACTTAGTTTGGATATAGCTCACAGACTACCAGATACCTGCAGTGTCTATCAATCCGAAATAATGGCAATATGGGAAGTAGCCAAGTGGCTGAGTCGCAACATAGTAACCAACACTGGCGTTGTCATTTACTCGGACAGCCAGGCTGCCATCAATTCTCTGGAGGCAACATCCCTAAATTCACAAACAGCCCTTGACTGCCGCAGATCTCTTAATGAGATGGCTGAGCAGTTTAATATACACCTCATATGGGTGCCTGGGCATAGGGATATCCCGGGGAACTGCAAAGCAGATGAACTTGCCAAGAAAGGGACGACATTACAAATTCTCGAAGAATTTGCATATATTGGTGCGCCACTATCCACGTACAAGCTTTGGCTTAGGCAAGAGGCAATCAGGCAGTCCAACGAAAGATGGATAGAAATCGGCACCTGCAGGGTACCTAGACAAATCTGGCCAAGGTATGAACTGCGAAGATCAAAATATCTCCTCGCACTAGAGAGGCAAAGATGGTCTACGTTAGAATCAGTTCTGACGGGACACTGCTTGATCGGCGAACACGCCAAAAGATTAGGTATTGACTCTAATGACTTCTGCAGAAGCTGTGGAGATGACGAAGAAGTGGAGAGCATTGAGCACTTGTTATGCGTCTGCCCGCTGTGAGTAAACGACGACTGGACATACTGGGGTCGGCCTTTCTAGGCAACAACGGATCTTTTCAGTACCGATATTTGTACTATCGATAAATTTGTATAGTTGATGAGGGGCATTTCAGCCCGTGGTAACACTAGGGACATAAACTGGTCTATATTCGCTGGTAAAAAAAATTCGGCACCCTAACTTGAACCTAAACCTAACTCTCGAAAGGAGAAACCGATCGACTTCAAATGTTGTATATGGTAATATTTTTTTCTATCTCTGGCTAAGTTCGAAGATGGGCCACATTGGTCGACTCCTTCTAGTACCTCCCCCACAAAGGGCTAAAATTTCGCTTTTTTCTAGGAAATTTCGCCGAAATTAAAATTTTCCAGGAAATTTCGTTGAACTCTTAAGTAAATTTCTACGAAATTTAATTTCTGTAAAATATCATTTTTATAGAAAATTTTCATTTTTATAGAAAATTTTTTATGTTCAATGTGAACCAAACCTAAAGACACACTCTAGCGAGCATTAAAGTTATTCAGGCTTATTATGCAAATGGACGTTCAAATCAAAATGCATTATCGTGCACTTCGTGATTTGTTCGGTCAATTTAATCGTCCAAATGTGCGTACACAGAAAGAAACAATTTAGTAATCCGTACTTGAATCAAGCCTTAGCGGTGTCAAATGTACGTTAAGTACGGATTTTCTTCAACCAAGTACAAAATACTTGAATCAAGTACGGATTGTTAAGCCCTGAATTCTTAATTTTAGCGCTTATTAAGCCTGATTAGGCTTAATTTTAAGCCGAAAAATTCTTATTTTAAGCATAAAATGATTGATTTAAGAATTTTATCGGATTAATTTGAATGCAAAACGGGCTTCAATGAAGAAATTTTTGATTGAATTAAGCCTGCCCAATACTTGATTTAAGTCTGATAATACTTGATTTAAGCCTGATCAGTTCTTGATTTAATCCTAACCAATACTTGATTTAAGCCAGATCAGTTCTTGATTTAAGCCTGGTCATACTAAATTTATTGTGCTTTCGTTCGTTTTATACCTATATACCATTTATATTAATTATAACATTTTTGCAACTGTATTGCATGCAATTTTTAAAAATGGTATTTCAAAAGACAATTGATTGAGAGCAAAAGTAAAAGTTTTGCTGCATTTATTCGATTTAAATATGAAACATATAAGGAATAGCATCAACGAAGCGAATAAGAATTATTAACAACTTCAAAAGAAGAAAAAGAAACGAATTTGAAATGTTCGCGCACAAATTTTTATACATATACATCTCGACAATTTATATGCATGTGTGTTTGATGTTGCGTCAGCCAAAATCAACCACTTGCATGAGAGTTGTTGAGAGGGTAATTTTATTGTGCTCTATAATGGTTCTGTCTCTCAGAGATAAAAGTAAGCTTTTTTTCTTACTTTAAGCCATATTAGGCGTAATTTTTTAATGGTTACTTGATTTCAAGTATTAAATACTTATTGTAAGCCTTCCAGCGCTTGATTTTTTCAATTTAAGCCTATTTATACTTGTTTTAAGAAAAACTTAGTACGCACGTACTTAAATTTTTAAGTACGATTTCGGCTTAAATTAAGAATTTTTTACTTGAATTTAGTATGGCATTTTTCTTTCTGTGTACAATCGGAAAAATCGTGCAAAAATTTGAGCTGTAGGAGATGTGAAAACACCAATGCATGCTCGTACAGCTCGTAATGCAGAAAATGTTGCTGCTGTTCGCGATAGTGTGGCTGAAGAGCCGTCCAATTGCACCTCTCACGCTCGTCGTTGATGAACATTATGCATAAAGACTTGCATTTACACGCTTACAAGGTGCAATTGACTCAAGAACTAAAGCCTCTTGAGAAGCCAGAATGGTGGCAAGAAATGACAACAGTAGATGATAAATTTTCGAAGAAAATCATCTTCATTTTCGTCAATAAGCAGAAGCCGCATTTGGGCGAATGATACTCCAAAAGTGATTGTCGAAAAACCAATGCACCCACAAAGAGTGACTGTTTGGTGCGGTTTATGGGCTGGGGGCATCATCGGCCCGTATTTTTTCCAAAATGAGGCCGGTGTTCGCTATCCTGAGATGATAACGAACTTTTTATGGCCCGAATTGGAAGATATGGATGTGGACATTATGTGGTTTCAACAGGACGGTGCGCATCAAATTCAATGGCGTTATATCTCACGTCGTGGCGAAGTCAATTGGCCGCCAAGATCATGTAATTTGACACCGTTGGGTTTTGGGGTTATTTGAAAGAAAAGGTGTACGTCGATAAGCCAGCAACAATTCAAGAGCTAAAGCATGAGATATTTCGGCACATTAACGACATAGAACCTCAATTATGCCTCATCGTCATCGAAAATTTGGACCATCGGATGGAGGTGTGCCGCCGAGGTCGCGGCGGCCATTTGGCCGATATTTTGTTCCATACACAATTGAACCATACCAATATTATCATAATAAAAAGAAATGACAATAATTTCCTAAATAATTTGTGTTTTATTCGAAATCAACATCGGCCCTTAAAATTTACCCACAAACTTCTGTAAATTTTTTATTTTTATAGAAATTTCTGTAAAAATTTCTTTTTTATAGAAATTTCTGTAAAAATTTCTTTTTTATAGAAATTTCTTTAAAAATTTCTTTTTTATAGAAATTTCTGTAAAAATTTCTTTTTTATAGCAATTTCTGTACAAATTGAATCTCTATAGAAATTTCGGTAAAAATGAAATTTTTATTAAAATTTCTGTAAAAATTTAATTTCTATAGAATTTGTTTGTAACAATTTCATTTTTAGGAAATGTAATATTTTCTCAAATTTTTTCAAAATTTCACTTTTCTATTAAATAAATTATCGTTTATGAACATCATTGCTATTGAGCTCTAAGAATGATAGAGTAGCGTCTATCGAAACTGCAGTCGGCTCTGCCAAGCAATTGCCATTTTTATACCCTCCACCATAGGATGGGGGTATATTCATTTTGTCACTCCATTTGTAACACCTCTAAATAATGATTTCAGACCCCATAAAGTATATATACAGGGTCTCCCATATTCGACGGACCCATCTGGCAACGCCATAACTTTTGACAGAGATGTCAGATCGCTTAATGACATACCGCGTTTGAAGCGTCAGTCCAAGCAGATTTTTACCATGGGACAATGCACGCCACGCGAGCGCTCTGAAATAGTTGAAATTTACATTCAACAGAAGAAGTCAAGTCAACGTGCTTTTAAAATATTAAAAAATGTGAGAAGTGCGCCTTCTAAGAACACCATTAAGCGTTTATACGAAAAATTTTCGACTGGTGAGGCTCTTTCTAATCCGAAGAGGCCAAATAAAAGTCGACCAAGGCGATCGGCCGAGAATATCGCTGCCGTACGAGCCAGTGTTGAGAGGTCCCCAAGAACATCCCAAAAACGCCGTTCTCAGCAGTTGGGCATGGCTCGGTCCACTTTACAACGGATTATTCGCGTTGATTTGCATTTGTTCCCGTACAAAATTCAATTGACGCAAAGATTGTTGCCTGCGGACAAGCCTCGTCGATTGGAATGGGCCCAACGAGTCCGTGGGTCCGTCGAATATGGGCAACCCTGTATGTATATTCTTAATCTTCGTAAAAATCAAAGAAGATTCAGACATGTCCTTCTTTCTGTCAGTCCGTCTGTTGTAATCACAGTCCGTAATAATAGAGCTAGGTTGATCAAATTTAGTAGGAATATTTCTTATAGATGATGGTTGTTTGGGATTACAAATGGTCAATGTTTTGATATACCTCTCCTATAGAGGTCGCTCCAAAATACGGGTTTTGATACCACATTTTTTAGGCAATTTAGCAGAAACTTTGCAGTTTGTATTCTATTTTGACAGAATTCATCAAAGCAAAAATATTACATATCGGTTTATATATTGTTACAGTCACCCTATAGAGGTCGTTTCAAAAAATACGTATTAAAGCCATAAATACCACATCTTCTAAGCATTTTAACTGAATCTTTGCAGTTTGTATTTAATTAAGACAAGAATTCATCGAAGATGAAGATGATTTTCATCGAAACTTAATTTTTAGGAAATCTGATGAATTTTCCTCAAATCTTCATTTTCTAGTATCTATTTTTCGTCGAAATTCAATTATTTAGGAAAATTTTGCTAAAAGGGCAAATTTCTATGAAATATCTTCGATATTTGTATTTATGAGATTTCGTTTTATTGTTGTCCTTCTAATATTAACATTAATTGATTTTTGTCAAAATTTTATTTTCCCCCGAAATTTCGTTGAAACAGAATTTTTGGATAATTTCGTCGAAATTGCTTTATTCTGGGAAATCTAATCGAAGATGCATTTTTCTAAGAAACATTTTAAAAATGTAATTTCAATAGTGAATATTGTCAAAATATAATTTTTAAAATTTTTTTGACAATAGTTAATTGATTTTTTTTAGGAAATTTGATCAAAACTGATGTTTGCCAAAATTGTATCTTTCTGAGATATTTCTGCAATATTGTATTTATCTGGAAAATTTCGTTGGATTTACACTTCTTAAAATATTGTCGAAATTAAATTTTTTTAGGAAATTTCGAATCAATTGCATCCTTTTTGGGTCTTTCCTTTTTTATGATATTTTTATATTTAGTATATATTTTTATAATATTTCGTCGAAAATGCAGTCTCAAAATAGCACTTTCCTAAAAAAAATTTTCGGAACTGATTTTTGTTAGAAATTTCTTGAAAATTTTATTTTTCTAGGAATTCGAAATTGCATTTTTCTGGAAAATTTCTTTAAAATTGCATTTTCCTGGGATATTTGATATTTCTAGGAAATTTCGAAATTTTTTCAAATCTGCATTTCAATAGGAAATTTACTTGAAATTTATCTTTTCTAGAAAATTTCTTAGTATTAAAATTTTTTAAGAATTTTGTTTTCTTAGAAATTTTTTATGAATTTCACAATTAAAAAATTAAACTCTGCCAAATTCGGGGAAAATCGGTTCAGATTTAGGTATAGTCCCCATATATATGTACACCCGATTTGACATGTAAGCGCTGTAGAAACTGCATTTTATATCCGATCAGTACGAAATTCGGCAGAGAGAATTTTCTGTTTTTGTGTACATGAATGAACACTACCATATATATGTTTCACCCGATTTGACATGTAAGCGCTGTAAAACCCGTATTTTATATCCGATCAGTACGAATTCAACAGAGATAGTTTTCTTATTACATATATGTATAAGTACACTGCCAAATTCGTGGGAAATCGTTTCAGATTTAAACATAGTTCCAATATATATGTTACACCCGATTTGGCATGTAAGCGCTGTAGAAACCATATTTCATATCCGATCAGTACGAAATTCGACAAATTCTTATGGCAAAGCACATTTTTCCATTGTTACGGATGTGTAGGGTAGTATATAGTCGGCCCCGCCCGACTTTCTGTTTTTCATTTCTGGTTTTGTATAGAAACCAAAACACCTTTTTTTTGGTAGTTTATTTTTTAAAAATTTTTTCTAGAACTTCAATTTTCATGGAAGATACCATTATTAATTTGAACCATATTTTTCGAAGTATTAGATCGATTAACCCCAGATACTATTTAAATAAAAAAAATATTAGGGATATAAGTTCTGAAAACATTACTTTCATGTAGAAGCTGAAGTTTTGTAACTGTAGTTAAAACAATTAGAAAAAATTCGAACTGGCACGAAAAACACATCTGCAGCATTTGATATATACCCTTGTTCACAATAATAGGGGTATGAAAACGATATTTGTTGAAATTCTCGTATTTCTACCAAAAGTGCTATAATTTCTACATTTATCCAAAGATTTTCTTCAAATAGTCATTGTTTTCCTCGATTTTTTTGACGATTTTTCTATTTTTTATGGTTTTTTTCGTGCCAGCAAAAAAAGTCAATTTTTTCAAATTGTTTTAACGGCATTTAGTAAACTTCTGTTGCCACATGAAAGTGTCATTTCTAACATTTGTAGTCCTCATAATATCCATTCATTTAACGTGTATCCAGGCATTTTCGAATATATTCTCCAAAAATATGGTCCAAATATTAAAGGCACATTCCAAGAAAATTGGAATTTTAAAGAAAAATTAAAAAAAGCAAGTAAGAAAGTTCAGTCGGGTGAACCGACTTGTGAATCCCCTTACCTTGAGTCCCAAAATAATATTCGTAAAATTATTAATTTTTTGTTTTAACAAAATTATTATAAATTTAAATTGCATTTAATAACTTTAAAGTATGCACTGGTATTAAAGATAAAAGCTCTTTACTTTTGGTACAAAATACTCCATTTGTATGGGAGGTACCAAAAGGGGCATACCAATAACGGTCACTTTTCTCTGGACTCTGGGTACTATAAAATCATTACACTGTACGAAATTTCAAGTATTTGTATGCACTGGTATTAAAGTTAATAGCTGTTAACTTTTGGTACAAAAACGTCCATTTGTGTGGGAGGTACCAAAAGGGGCGGACCAATAACGCCCACTTTTCTCTAGACTCTAGGTACTATAAAAGCATTACACTGCATACAATTTTAAGTATTTGTATGAACTAATATTAAAGCCATAAGCAGTTAACTTTTGGTGCAAAATGGTCCATTCGTGTGAGAGGTACCAAAAGGGGCGTGGCAACTTCGCCCATTTTTCTCGATATAATAGTGACTTATAAACTAATACAACGTGCAGAATTTCAGAGGATTCAAATAAGTTGTATAGAAGTTATTAAATAATCAATATTTCATTAAATGTTAACCATTTCTGGGGAAGGTACTAGAAGGAGAGGACCAATATGGCCCATCTTCGAACTTAGCGGAGGTAGAAGAAAATATTACCACATTGAAGTCAATCGGTTACTCCCTTCGAGAGTTATAGTGCGCACCAGCCAGCACACAGACAGACGTACGGACATTGCTAATTCGACTTAAAATGACCCAAAACGCATATCCGCCTAACATACGTAGGGTCTTAGGTCACTCCTTCGATGTGTTACACTTTTGGTTCGTAGCAAATGATATATACCTAAGGTGAGGGGATGAATATTGACACATACCAAATTTGAAGTCAATCGATTAATGCTGTCCATAGTTATCATGCGCACCAACCAGACAGACAGACGGACAGGCTGCCGAACATTGCTCAAATGCCATAAAATGGATTTCCGTCAAATATTCTCGGGCTCTCCTAGGTCTCTCCATCGATGTGTTACACTTTTGGCCCGCAGCATCTGATATACAATAGTGGGGGTATAAAAACCGAATTTCGTTAAAATTCGCGTATTTCTACCAAAAGTGCCATAATTTCTACATTGATTCATAGATTTTCTTCAAATAAGCATAACAATGCTGAGGATTTAAAAAAATATAATCAACAATTTTGTTGGATATTTTTTCAATTTTTTATAGTATTATTCGTGCCAGCAAAAAACGAATTTTTTGAAAAAATTCAATTTTTTTCTAATCGTTTTAACGACGGTTAAAAAACTTCTGTTTCCACATGAAAGTGTCATTACAAACATTTGTCGTCTTCATATTTCCCTTTAATTTAACGTTTATCCCGGCATTTCGAGCATATATGTAAAAAAATACGGTCCAAATATTAAATGCACATTCTAAGAAAGTTGGAATTTTAAAGAAATTTTTTTTAAAAAAAATAATTTACCATAAAAATATTTTTTAATATTTTTTTCGTGTTTATGTCTTTATATTACACCAGAAAATTTTATGCGCAACCCTTCGACAAAAGTGAGAAATTTGGGGATTTAGAGAATTTTACATAAATGGCCTCAGCTATTCAGTAACTATTGATCCATATAAGAAACACCAATTAATTGTTTGTAACCTTTTTCAACAATTAACTGCGCACATCGAGTATCAAAAGTCCTGCGAATGAAAACAAATTTGACATCTGAGTTTTTTTTTGGGATAGGCGTTTATTCCAACAAACTAAGCATTTAAATGAGATAATAACACAAATTTTTGTATGCAATGAGAGACGGATTAATATTGTATATGTAATTAAAACCTGTACTCGTTGTTTTTCATTAGTTAATTTCCTTGAAAATTCCTCATAGTAATTCTCATATACATTTCCAACATATCAACAACATACACTGAAAAAAAATTTGTCATAAAATTAAAGAAATGCTCCAAAGTCGTCATTAGTTTTTAAAATAAGTACATTTTGTACTTAAAATAAAGATAATTTCAATAATATTAAGTAATTTACTTAATTTTAAGTAAATTTTCTTAATTTGAAATACAAAATGTACTTATTATGAAGACTAAGGACGTCTTTGGAGCATTTCTTTAATTTTATGAAAATTTTTTTTCAGTGTATACACAGATATCAACGAACACTCCTACTCACATTCGTGCAGTGCCTTTACAAAAATTCTTTAAGAAATTTTGTAACCTCTTACCTTTGTAGGATTACCATTCATACCAAGCAAATGTTTGGTATGCAAACTATCAAAGGCCAAAAGGAGGAAAACCTCAAGCAAACATGTGAAAGTGTGGCCCAGAGAGCAAAAAAGTTAAAATAATGAAACATTTCACACCTAACACATTTAAATACCAGAGAGTTCTGCTCAAGCCTCGGTTGGCCTAGGTATCTGTAAGTGAAGTGAAAGGTCTAAGGAAACCGAAAACTGAGGAATGATATGTTTTGTTGTGGCATCTGCAATGCTGTGGAGAAGAGGCCTAGAGATAACATGTTTGTAAGTGGTTTTTTGATATGATAGCTTTGAAGGAAATTTTCGAAATATTATATGACCTAGAATTAGGTTGTGAATATAATAGGAAACAAGGATTTCAATTGCATGCATTGCTCAAAGTAATCGTATCTATTCATTAATGAAGCTCTTCAGCCACGAAATGAAAAAGAACTCTAAATTTTTAGAATTTTTCAATTAGAAAATTCTCCTTAGCAACATCTGAAAGGGTGCCCATTAAAAAATCGGTTACAAAATTTTACTTTTCCAACGAGAAGTTTGCTTTGTAATCTAATTTCAACTTTGATCTACTTAGAAACCGGTTTTAAGTCTAGCGGTATAACAAATGATGATCAGCCCTTCCTCTTGTGGGTGTTGCAAAACATTGCCCTATACCATGGTGCGATGAAAAACAGTTTTTTAAAATCCTCTCCTAAGTTATTAAAACAAATGTATTAGTTCAAGGCCATATCCTTTAGAAATTAAAGAAACACTTTTTTTCTCAATAATCCAAGAAACGTACGCAGTACGCATGACTGCAAGATTTCATAGTTTTTATCTTTCAATTTTCCTTAAGATAAGTAAAAGAAAAACCTTCTACGAGTATCCTTCCAATGCCTTGCTTTACACCTGCTCAACCTAAAATATTTCTATTCATGATGTTAATCAGCACCTCACCTCCTTAAATCATTAAGTGAATAGAACAGCACTCGAAGCGAATGGCAGACTTTGCAGCAAACTCTTAAAATAGTCCTGCCACACAGATATAACTATCATTGAAGCACATCCTGTGACGGTGCGACTATGCCGACGACGGCGACACCAAACCTAAAACGTTAAAAAATACTTGGAAACAACCGAATGAAAGGAGCGAACGAATGCCAGGCTCAGTTTGAGAAGAATTCGAAGAAAAAAACACAGAAATGTCGACGTGAAAGGAAACTATAGACAAAAGGAGAATAAAAGCTAATTAAGTTTATGTCACCGGAAATTTAATTCACATAAAGTATCCCTGCACAACAAAAGGACACCCAAACGAAACGAAGTGCTGTCGACAAAAACTTCTAAAGAAACTACTCTCGTACACTAAAATGTACCAAGGACGAACAGGACTACTGCTGAACTCCAAAAACTAAAATTTGACTGAACAAGACTGTATGTATAGCCGTGTGTCTGCGAGGGGGAATGGGTATCGAAGGAATTGGCTAGAAAAGACAACGACGACCGATGGCTTGTCCGTTCTTCATTATTTCATTTTCTATTTAAACATACATTTGAACTTGTGCACTCATTGCCAATTAATATTGTTTCCAAACTATACATAATTGTTACTGAACAACTTAAACACATAGTTACAATGTATATATATATATATATATATGTGCACTGAGTATAGCAATGTTCGAGAAAAATCGAGACACCAAAAGGAGGCACCATCACTGAAAATTGGTTTTGGCAAAAAAAACTGAATGATCGGCAAGAGGAAGTTATTTAAGAAAAAGAGAAAATTCATAAAAATTATAGACACAGAATGTAAATGTTCAAATCTACATCAAATCATTTGATATGAAATAAGTGTAACACATCGAAGGATTGACCTAATAAGTTGTTAAATACCTTCTGGGGGCACAAATTGTCAGTTTCACACGAAAATAAATTATCCACAACTTATTCTCCAATCGTCTCAATATACCCACCAAGTGAAAAATATTTAACTCCGAAGTTCAGTCATAGCCCCTTAAACAAAAAACTAAAAAATTTCGAGACGAACGAAATTTCGAGACTGGATAGATTTTTATTTTCTCTGAAATTTTAAATCATTATAACTCCTTAAATATTTTAGCGGTAGCACAATGGACTTAGGACACACAGAATACAGTTTGGTTGCCTCAACCGAATTTTGGTAGTTCTGTCTACTATCATGCGATTTCATCAGGACAACCAACATTTTGGTTGTGGTATACTTCTGCTTCCATGTTGACAACAATCATATTTGATTGCGCCAACTACGAAAATGCGAAACTACAAAACTTTTATGCAAATATCGCGTAGGCCTGTGCCTTCAATTTCATGATTGTTGCATTAATATTTTATTTATGTAAAACATTTTGCACAACATACTCTGCATTCCACACATTATTATCCACACCAGATTATTTTTGACTACATATACCGCTTTTGAACAAAATGTTGAAGATATATTTATGTCGAGTAATTTTATTTTTTGTTTGTCATGTATCAGCAACCAATATTTCGGTTTATTTCCCAAAATACATTTAATTATTTTATATAAGGGAAATTTTTGGGATAACCAAAAAAACGATTATTTATTAATATTTTTTCTGTTGTAGTAACCAATTATTCGTTGCAATAATAATCTTTGTTCTATTGATACAATTTCTGTTGTCAAGAATTAAACATTGGTTGTCACAACCAATAATCGATCATATGGTACTATAATGAAAGTTTAAAATTGTTTACCACAACTAACCGAGTGTCAATGAAAAAAACAATTCTAAATCGATTGACACAACCACCGATTTAGTTGCAAGCATTTTTATTTGATCGTATCCATATTATTGTTGTTGTTTCAACTATTTATATATAAATAAAACCGACACACGGTGCACAGTGGGCTAAAATGGAAAAAAATTGACATAATTCTGCCATTTCAAAACCACTTATCGTATGGCGATGAAATTTTAGGTGTATGTACAAGAGGTGTTAGAGAGTTTAAGTTCGGAACTTGGGCCCCCTATCTCATACAGGGGCGGAGCTACAGGGCCCTAAAATTGACCACCTCGGGTATACAACATTTTCATCGGTTTCTAACTTTTGATTGGAGTGTCCGGTTTTAGTGGCGTTTTTTCTGTGGATACTTCTAGACCAGACATACAATAAATATTTTATAGGTTGAAGATATCTTAAATAGTTTCCGAGATATGTGGATTTTAAATTTGAATTTTTCATTTTTTCGCCGACTTTGCCTTAGAGTTTAACCAATATCTCAGTCAAAAGTTTACCGATTTCGCGTGTTTTTTATAGATTGTCAATAAAATTTATAATATCATGAAAAAAAGAATTGATAAGATATGTGAAGAAATAAGAAAGTTATGGCCCTATAAAATAAATTTTTTGAAAAAATTTAATTTTTGGAGATTTTTTGGCTAAAAAAGTTCAAATCGTATTTAGGTTTTGTAGAAAAAGTTTGTTACACAAAGTATATCAAATTTACACTCATTTTAAAGGAGACGTTTCACAGAATCTGCTAGAGAAAATCCGAAGTCAAAATTTTAATTGGTGTGGTTGCCACCCTTGGACCTTTTTTTACATAAATTTCAAAAGTTTGATCGATTTTCTCCAATCGCAAAGCTAAATTGTTAATTTTTTCTTTTTATTTATTTGTATTAGGGTGTAACAAAATCGACTGCAAAGGGAATCCCGAGCGCGGCTTTTCATATCGAAGATATAGGACTAAAAGTAAAAAATCCCATTTTTTGGGATTTTTCATGAATTTTTTGGGAATTGAGGGATTTTCCATTGGAAATTTCCGCATGTTGCGTTTGATTATTATTACTAATATCAAAAGAAAGAACTTTAATAAAAATTCATCGAAATATATACATTTTTAAGAATTTTATGCCGTATTTGCGTTTCTGTCTATATGCAAAATATTTTTTTAATTATACCGTACACCACACTGGTACAGGGTATTATAACTTTGTGCATTTGTTTGTAACACCCAAAAGGAGCCGAAATAGACCCATCGTTTATTATACCTATCGACTCAGAATCCTTTTCTGAGTTGATTTAGCTATGTCCGTCTGTCCGTCTGCCTGTCCGTCTGTGCATGTATTCTTGTAATCAAAGTACAGGTCGCAATTATGGTCCGATCTCGACGAAACTTTACACATATTTTTTTTTGACCCAAGGACGATCCCTATTTAATTTGGTTTAAATCGGTTCAGATTTAGTTTGTTACTTTGTGTAACAAACTTTTTCTACAAAACCTAAATACTTTTTGAACTTTTTTCGCCAAAAATGAAATTTTTTCAAAAAATTTACTTTATGGGGCCATAACTTCTTATTTCTTCACATATCTTATCGATTCTTTTTTATGATATTATAAATTTTATTGGCAATCTATAAAAGAACACGCGAACAAAATCGGTAAACTTTTGACTGAGATATTGGCTAAACTCGAAGGCAAAGTCGGCGAAAGAATGAACAATTCAAATTTAAAATCCACATATCTCGGAAACTATTCAAGATATCTTCAACCTATAAAATGTTTAGGTCTGGTCTAGGAGTATCCACAGAAAAAAAACGTCACATACCCGAGGTGGTCAACTTTAGGGCCCTGTAGCTCCGCCCCTGTATGATATAGGGGCCCTAGTTCCGAACTTAAACTCTCTAACACCTCTTGTATACACACCTAAAATTTCATCGCCATACGATAAGTGGTTTTGAAATGGCGGAATTATGTCAATTTTTTTTTAATTTTAGCCCACTGTGCGGTGTAGGTAATATACTTTTTGTTGCTAGTACTATTTGTATACCCTCCACCATAGGATGGGGGTATATTCATTTTGTCACTCCGTTTGTAAAACCTCTAAATATTGATCTGAGACCCCATAAAGTATATATATTCTTAATCGTCGTAAAATTCTAACACGATTTAGCCATGTCCGTCTGTCCGTCCGTGTGGTAGTCACGCTACAGTCCGCAATAATAGAGCTAGGTTGATCAAATTTGGTACAAATACTTCTTATAGTTGCAGGTTGTTTGGGATTGCAAATGGGCCATATCGGTCCATATTTAGATATAGCTTCCATATGAAGCATCTAACTTGTTGCGATTCCTACTGTTCCCATCTACTATATTTTTGGTGTTTTCTGTGTTATTTTCTTTAGGTTTGAGTTATTTTGTGAGGTCACATGCTATCCATGGTGGAGGGTATATAAGATTCGGCATGGCCTACCTTAACGCTTTTACTTGTTTATTGTTACAATCGAATTCCAACCAATTATTTTCCTGGGTGCAGTCTTAGCGACACGGTCAAACAGCATCCACCTCTTAACCTATTTATTAACTATACAGCCGGTTCCAAACTCGAGAACCAAGTGGGCTTTGGTGTCGTTTCTGTGAAACTTCAACGATCACTCGCCAAAAGACTGCCTGATCACTGTGGTGTTTACCAGGCAGAAATCCTAGCTATTAAAGAGGTAGTTGAATGGCTGAAAATTAATGTGCTGACCAAAGTCGGTATAAATATTTTCTCTAATATTCAGGCTGCTATCAAGTCCCTGGAATATATATTCCAGAATTCAAAAACTGCCCTAGACTTACGCAGATCTCTTAACGAGATGGCTGGACAGTTCAATATTCAACTGATATGGGTGCTGGGCCACAGGGATATACCAGGGAACTGCAAGGCAGATTAACTTGCAAGACTAAACATGTGGGCAAGCCTCTCACAACCTGCAAGCTCCTCTTGAGAGATAGTGCACTAACGGCAACAAATGACAGGTGTTGCCTAATCAGGAATTGCGTCCATTTCAGGCTGATGTGGCCCGGCCTCAACTTAAAACGCACAAAAGCACTGCTGTCGTTCTCGAGAACGGACACTTATCGTGTCTGTCTACTGTCTTATTGGACAGTGGACAGACTTGCATAATGTCTTTTGCAGAAGCTGTGGAGACGAAGAGGAGGAGCAATTAATAGACCTAATAATAATGTTTGGTCCAATGAATAATGGTGGTAATTCTGAAGTCCCATCTGGGGCATAAATTGTCAGTCTCGCACAAAAACCAATTATCCACAACTTATTTTACAAACACCTCAATATACTCCAATTCAGAACTATAAAATAAACTTGCAAATTACAATAGTCTGACAAAGACTAAGCATAATTCCAAAATACCACAAAATACAATGATCGATCATAACACCTTTAACAAAATCGAAAAAATAACACTGGATACATTTTTTATTTTTCTCGGAATCTTTAAACGAATAATAACTAAATATTCTTGTGGTAGCACGATGGACTTAATGGTCTCAGTGCGAAAAACAGCCATACAGGCTCCAACTCTTAATATAAACCTAACCTAATCCTTTAATAAGAGCACAAGAACGCAATGAGCGCAATTTTAGGTTCACATATTACACTATGCAACAAAATTTTTGTCCAATGGATGTGGATAACAGTTTCTGGTGCAATTAGGTGTCACAAACACGAAAAAAATACATATTAAAAAAATTGTAATGGTAATTTTTTTTTTATTTTTTTTTTAAATTCCAGCTTTCAGAAAATACATTCAGTATTTGGACCAATTCAGTATTTGGATTTAATATGCTGCAAATATCGCTCTCACGTAGAATCTTTCGTTTAGTAACAGTCGTCAAAAATATGAGAAAAACAATTTTTTTTTTAAAAACACTTTTTCCTGGTACAAAAAAAAACATAAAAATTACAAAAAAAAATCGAAAAAAATATTTTATCACATTTTTAAAAAGCCAGCATGCTAACGAAGAAAACACTGTCTATTTGAATCTATGGAAAGATGTAAAAGTTATGAGCCATTTTGTAAATGCTAGGGAAATTCAAAAAAATCTTGTTTCATATTTTTTCGTTTTTAAATGATGTTTTTGCTTATATTGAATTCGCCATATGTGAGAGAGACATATAAGAGACATTACACTTGCACTTTATTTTATGAGGATTGATGTCAGACATTATAAAATTATAGAGAGGACGAGGTTTTATGGCCGTTCGTAACCCTCCATAAAACATGATATGCAATGTGAGAGCTATATTGGATGAGATCCGCTCAGATATTTATGAGGTTTCCATTCAGTTACGTCTTTTAGGGACATGGACATCGCAGTCGTATATACAGGTAGTAAAATTATATGTACGCAATACAAAGTAGTACGCGGCAGTCTTGAAAATATTGGGTGTCTACTTACGAAGCAAACTATATGTCAGCTACAGGTACTGCAACTTATGAACCTTAAACCCGGAACCCGATTTAAAAGTAGATGGTATGTTATGCCTCTGGAATAGCCGTGCTCGCGAAGATCATTACAGAAGAAAGAAAGGGCCAACAAGAAAACACATTACATTGGGTGAAAACAACATAAAATATACACCTCTCGTCCAAAAAGAAAACATTATTTTGCCACCACTACATATTAAGCTGGAGCTCTTTAAGATTTTTGTAGAAGCTTTAAGGAAAGATGGCAATTCACTCTCATATTTAAAAAGTTTATTTAAAAGTCTTTATTTTCAAAGAATCGAAGAAGGTTTTTTTGATGGGCCTAAAATAAGGAAACTGATGAAATATGTAAATTTCGAATCGTATTTGACGTCGGATGAAATTGCAGCATGGAGGTCGTTGTAGTTTCAAATTTCCTTGGATCCAATAAAAGCCCGCAATATGAAACTATGATTAATAATTTGTTAAAAAATTGGTAAGATATATATTTTTCTATAGTTATGTATATAACACATACATATGTATCTATTCTTCTAACTTATTTTTCGCTTTATGTATTCCAACAGGTGTAAATATGTCCCTAAAAGTTAATTTCTTGCATTCTCATTTAAACTTTTTCCCCGAGAATCTTGGCGACGAACATGGGGAAAGGTTTCACCAAGAAATGAAGTCCATCGAGCGGCGTTACCAAGGGCACTGGGATGAAAGAATCATGGTAGATTATATTTGGTTCCTCATTAGAGAAACAGATTCCAAAATCGACAAACGTCAACAAAGAACTCACAATTACTTCTAATGAAACTTGTACATGTAAATAAACTCAAAATGCGCATAATATAAATAAAAGTAACAAATAAAATCGCTATTTAAACAGAAATTAAAAAAAAAAGATTTTTTTTGAAATTCTCTTACCTCTGCCAAATATGCTATACAGGAAATTCTAATTTTTTTTTTTTTGAAAAAAATCTACTTTTTCCAATTTGTTTAATGACTGTTACTTAACCACTGTTTTTAAGTGAAAGAGATATTTCCAACATTGGTAGCCCACATTAATAGCTTTAATTTAACGTATAAGTCGACCTGATCGGGCGTATACTCCAAAAATTATAGTGCAAATACTAAGGGTACCTTCGACGATATTAGTATTTTTAATAAAAAATTTTTTAAAAAAACAATTATCCATAAAAAAAATTTTGGTTTTGATTTTATATAACAGTGTGCCACAATCTATAGAAAAAAATAACTTTTAGGTCTAGGACACAAAAAAAAATTTTTTTTGTTGCTTAGTGTATTTGATCTCGAACGAAAAGAGAGTTTGAGATCACAAAAATTTAAAAAAAAAGATTTTTTTAGAAATTCTCTTACCTCTGCCAAAAATGCTATACAGGAAATTCTATTTTTTTTTTTTTTTTGAAAAATATCTACTTTTTCCAATTTGTTTAATGACTGTTACTAAACCACTGTTTTTAAGTGAAAGAGATATTTCCAACATTGGTAGCCCACATTAATAGCTTTAATTTAACGTATAGTCGACCTGATCGGGCGTATACTCCAAAAATTATAGTGCAAATACTAAGGGTACCTTCGACGATATTAGTATTTTTAATACAAAATTTTTTAAAAAAACATTTATCCATAACAAAAATTTTGGTTTTGATTTTATATAACAGTGTGCCACAATCTATAGAAAAAAATAATTTTTAGGTTTAGGACACAAAAAAAATTTTTTTTCTTGCTTAGTGTATTTGATCTCGAAAGAAAAGAGAAATTTAGGGTCAAACATTTAATTTTTTGTGCAAATGTTTAATTGACTGAAGCTCCTTAAATAAGAGCCTTGTAGTTTCTTAATTTTTTAGAGTATAGAATCTACTCTACCATCCTAAAAATATTTATAAAACTGTACAAAATTATGACTATTTTAGGGTAAAATATCAATTTTCTTTAAATAGTCATAGAGGTCATTTGGGTTCACCGATTTTCAACCAAAATTGTCATACCGCTGAAAAGAAAAGCATCACCCAGTTTGAAATTACCACTGCAATTCCTAAAATGGCAGTAACTGTTGATGTAAGAGTCTTAACGCGAAATGAAAGCATCATTTTCGGATTAACATTTTTATTTTTTAATTGCATATCGCATCTGTTCCACAAAAGGGTAACAACTAAAAATTTATAAATTTTGCTTTTTGGCAAGAAAACAACAATGGTAATTTCTACCCACTGCAAAAAATATCCATTGATTTTTCTCCTTTTTCATAATAAAAAACCGTTATGACTCTCTGTGTGTTTTCAGAATAACGTCTTTAGATTCAACTAAAGAGTTATATTTTGAATTGTATCCAAGTGCTTAAGCAAATGGGGCCGTTGATTTATCATCTAAAGAGTAATATTTTTAGTTGTGCCCTTTTCAACTTATAATCCGAGTAAGATTTTTCAGTTAAAAAGGTACAACTCAAAATAATACCTCTATTTATATACAAACTTGTTTCAGGAAAAGAGTAACAACTCAAAAAAGTTGTTATTTTTCTATAATCAATAAAAAAAAACAAAAAAGAAAATAGCGTTATTATTTTTTCTAGGATATTTTCTTGCAACGACATATATTTTTTTTGTAATTTATTTATTTATTTATTTACTATTTCCGCATCTGTGTGAATGTTCTTAAAAGCCCCTTCAATATTAACAGCCTGTTTCTGTAACTTAAAAATTTGCTTTCGTTCGTCGGCCAGACGACAAACAGCTGATTTGGGTTTCACTAACTACCATCACAACTCGTACGAAAACGTAATCATTTCAGTGCAAATTTTCGTTTCTCTATCTCTCTTTGCTGTCATCTCGGCGAACACAAATGTCAGATCGAGTCACATTATTTTATTTGTCGACTGATAGGAACAATGACAAAATAAACATTATTAAAAGCAAACAATAAGTAGATATTAATATAATTATGGTAAAATTATGGTAAACAGCTGATCACCCAGGGTTGCTTTTTTGGCCACCGCTAGTGTAAATAGTACAGAGATGTATTTGCTAAGGTCGAGCATACAAAAATGTGTGCTTTTTTAGACCGGAAGTTGTGAAATTATTGATCTGGCAGTTACATTATTTTCCAATTGGTAAATTGCTAACGTCATAGACGTAAGGCCAGGCGAACGAACGATAGAACGTTAGAGAAACCAAATTCCTGACGAAAGTGAGTGACTGGTTTTCGTTCGCAGAGACTTTCGTTAGAAATACAGAAACAGGCCGTAAGAAAGGCCACCATAGTGAATTCCTTGAAATGTAGGGACGTTTCGAATCTGGGAGGCTTTTCAGCATGAACGAAGATAGTCTGAAGATAGTCAGAAGTCTTTTGACCTATTGTGTAATAGCTTTCCCGGTTTTAGATATGAATATCATTTTGGGAATATACTCGTAATACAACATAATGTAGCCTGCATATATGTACTCGCATTTTCTCCAACCAGGAGATAATGTACTTCATTATTTTCTACATTTCTACTGCTGAAATTCCATCTGGACCAGGTGATTTGATCGATTTAAACCAGTATTTCACTCTGCTTAGTCCGGATTTGTCTGTCAACAATTTATAGATGTAGTTCAATCGTTGTCTTACCGATCCCGCCATTCATCGAGTTCTGTCCTGGGACAGGGAGAGTTCGCTGCTTTTTAGTGTAGTAGCAAATTTCCTTAACTATAATTTTTTTTTAGACTTTAATGGGGTCAATTTTAAAATTTCTCCGCAAAACTTTAAATGGTCATAGTTCCTTAAATAGGATAATTCCTTAAATTCCTTAAACAACAAGATTTGAATTTCTACTGCAAAATTTTTTGGCATTCAGGGTCACAATTAAAATTATCTCCATATCCCTTTATGTAAGGGTCTTACTGCTAACGAATCCTTAATAATAAATGATACATAAATTGTTGTGTTAATACTTTAAATGTCTAACTCATTCAATAAGAGATCTACGCAAAAAGGGCGTTTCTGAATCACTCACTTACAGGTAAAAATTTTAAATAGATTCAAGCTGATCACCGATAGGTTTTAAAACATCCCTATTGGAAATTCGACAAAACCAAATGCGTGATATGTCACTTTTTTATGAAAACAACCTGTAACTTTACCATGGGTTTGTCATTGGAGGTGGTGAATTGGTACCTAGTGACATATCTAAGTACTCGTCTAAATGAATACCTACAGTAGCTCACCCTTCAATCTAAGACACATCAAAATTACTTTTGAAACCAATGAACTATTTAATGGTTAAACTTCGAAAGCCAACTTAACTTCTACTAAACAATAAATAACCCAACTGTTCGCTTTCTAAGGAGTATATAACCCTACCGGCCATCTATTAATAAGTAGAGAAGCCAAATGTCCGCTAACTACGAAGTATATAACTCAACTGGTCGCTTACTGTGGAGTAGAAAAGTCAATAGATATTCTACTAAGGAATAAATGAACCAATAGATGTTCTATTAAAGAGTAAATAACCCAACTGGGCATTCATCCCCTAAGGAATGGAAAAACCAACTGGTAATTTACTAAAGTATAGATAACCTAACTAGTAGTCTAGTTGGAGTAGATAACTAAACTGTTCGTCAACTATGTAATGTGTAGATAACCCAGTTGGTCCTCTAAAAAGCAATAGACAAACGAACTGCAGGTTCACAAAGGAGTAGATAACTTAGTTGGAAGTCTATTACGAATTTGATAAACCAACTGGAATTGTATTATATTTATTTGATTGTTCCAATGTGGAGCATAGGACCATAACAAATAACTGTCATTATGATCTATTAAGGGCTAATATCTTTATTTCATTCCATGTCTTCATTGTCCGTGTGATTTCGTTATCGAGTTGTCTTCTCCATGTATGGGCGGGTTTTCCTCTTCTTCGGCTTCCCTGTGGATTCCAATCAAGCACAGAACTTTGTCAGGTCGTCTTTTGCTTTGGGATTTCAGTTGCCAGAGGGGATTGTCCTGTCGGTGTCCATAGATCCCTGTTCAGGGATCTGTTGGTGACAACTTGTAGGTCGCGGGATCCTGCGTTCCAAGTTCGCATCCATACAACAAATTTGATTTTACATTGGAGTTGAAAGTTGCGATCTTGATCCAGAGAGGGCTCAGTGTTCCAAATGTGTGCTTGGCGTTATTTATACCTTGCTATCGATGATGCTACCTAAATAGCAAAAGCTATTGGCGTCGTCTTGCTGTTTTGGCGGCCGGAAGTTGGACCCCAAGAAAATACACCCCAAATTGAAAATGAAAGTGGGCCACAAATCTGGGGCCTATTTTCGTTACAAAAACTGATATACCAAATTACACCCCAATCAAGAAAACAACATGAAATGAAAATAAACCCCAAAAAACTAAGAAATTTTATCTTCGTAAATATGGGGAGACGTAATAATACACGTATACAAACCAATTTTTTTAACTATAAATTTTTTCATGCGCGGTCGGCCTACGGCCTCTGTTTAAGACTTTCTCGTATGGACAGGATCCAAATTTGGCAAAGTGGAGCAAATCTTTTATGCGTACCTCTCCTATTTCCAAATTTGGAGATGAAAATAAGCCCCAAAAAGCAGACAAAATATGAAATAAAATTAAGTCCCAAAAAATAATAGTTGTTGTTTGACATGCTATTTTTTGGGGCCCATATTCATAAAAATATTGGGGTGAATTTTCCTGGGGCCCAACTTCATTCCGCCTGCTGTTTTTCTTTTGGCTATTAATCTCCATGTGTTATACAACATACATATTTTACCACTGCGTTGCGTATGTCTAAGGTGGTGTGCTGATATATCTGTAAAGTAGCTCGAACGTATTCCCAGTTTGTTTAAGAGATTCTACGTAGATAGCTGATATGGAAGGGTCTTTAAGTTTGGTGATGTCTTACTTTGGCACAGAGGTTTGAAAGTTTACATCAACAGCAGCTAATTTTATGCGGAGTGTACCAATTAGTAGATGGTGGTTGCTGCTGACATTGGAATTGTTGGAATTGTACTCGGATTATGCACTAGATAACCCAAATGGCCGCATACTAAGGAATATATAGCCCAACTTGTCCTCTTCTAATTCATAACGTCTTCTTCTAAGGAGTAGAAAATCCAACAGGTTATCTACTATTGTAAAAATTTCAAGATATATAAAGATTCGCATATAAAAGCGTACATAAATCATACAACATTTCTTTGATTTTACATGTACATACACAGTCCTAATCCATACTAACTAAAAAAGTATCCTCTAAATTATTACCCCAACGTCGTATTTTAAATCTACTCCATCAAAATATGGCAATGTACCAGTATAACTATCCCAAAGCAAAAACTTATATCGTACACACCCTGAAATGTATCTACTCTAGTAACAATTTAATTTTCATTCCAATTGCCAAATACTTTGGCAATACGCGTTGACACTTTTATTTAACCGACAACTCCTCTACCCGAGTCCAGGCTCCTCCTCACACACATTCCTACCAAAAAATTATCAACAAATTTGTTGAGTTTGAGTGTCGTTTTATATTCAAAACCAAAAATAAAAGAAATTAAATGTAATTTCGCAATGAGCTCCCAAAGGAAAGTACTACCAGTAGCCATAGCACAATTCCAGAGTTGAGAGAATTTTCAAAACAAAAAAACTTTATTTGAGATCTTACGGCAGAAGGGATACTTTTTGGCACAGGAAAAATACCAATAATCCTGTACAAATGTATGTATAGTATGAGAGTAACCATAACAGACTTTGCGATAAGTGAGGTTGGATATTATGGGCAATTTCATTAAAAATATCTCCGTAAGGTAAGATTTTTTTCCTTATAAAAAGTTAAATTCTTATTCAAGTATTTTCTTACACAAAACGCTAATCAACGCCGAAATTTTCTTATAGAAAACATTTCATCTATAATATAAAAACATCAACGTTGACTTTTTCGTATAGCGAGAACATCAACGATATCAATGATGAACTTTTCCTATTAAAAAGTCATCAATGATGAACTTTTCCTATAGACAAGTCATCAATGATGAACTTTTCCTATAGAAAAGTCATCAATGATGAACTTTTTCTATAGAAAAGTCATCAATGATGAACTTTTACTATAGAAAAGTCATCAATGATGAACTTTTCCTATAGAAAAGTCATCAATGATGAGCTTTTCCTATAGAAAAGTCATCAATGATGAACTTTTCCTATAGAAAAGTCATCAATGATGAACTTTTCCTATAGAAAAGTCATCAATGATGAACTTTTCGTATAGAAAAGTCATCAATGATGAAATTTTCCTATAGAAGAGTCATCAATGATAAATTTTTCCTATAGAAGAGTCATCAATGATTAACTTTTCCTATATAAAAGTCATCAATGATGAACTTTTCCCATAGAAAAGTCATCAATGATGAATTTTTCCTATAGAAAAGTCATCAATGATGAACTTTTCGTATAGAAAAATCATCAATGATGAACTTTTCCTATATAAAAGTCATCAATGATGAACTTTTCCTATAGAAAAGCCATTAATGATGAACTTTTCCTATAGAAAAGTGATCAATGATCAACTTTTCCTATAGAAAAGTGATCAATCAACTTTTCCTATAGAAAAGTGATCAATGATCAACTTTTCCTATAGAAAAGTCGTCATTGTTGAACTTTCCTATATATAATTCATCACCGATCAACTTTTCCTATTGAAAAATCATCAATTATGAACTTTTCTTACAGAAAAGTCATCAATTGTGAAATTTTCCTATAGCAAATTCATCAATGATGAACTTTTCCTATAGTAAAGTCATGAATGATGAACTTTTTCTATATAAACTTTTCATATGGAAACGTCATCAATGATGAACTTTTCCTATAGAAAAGTCATCAATGATGAACTTTTCCTATAGAAAAGTCATCAATGATGAACTTTTCATATAGAAAAGTCATCAATGATGAACTTTGTCTATAGGAAAGTCACCAATTATGAACTGTTCCTATAGAAAATTCATCAATTATAAACTATATATAGAAGAGTCATCAATGATTAACTTTTCCTATATAAAAGTCATCAATGATGAACTTTTCCTATAGAAAAGTCATCAATGATGAACTTTTCCTATAGAAAAGTCAACAATGATGAACTTTTCATATAGAAAAGTCATCAATGATGAACTTTGCCTATAGGAAAGTCACCAATGATGAACTTTTCCTATAGAAAATTCATCAATTATAAACTTTTCTTACAGGAAGTCATCAATAATGAAATTTTCCTATAGGAAAGTCATCAATAATGAACTTTTTCTATAGCAAAGTCATCAGTGATGAAATTTTCCTATAGAAAATTCATCAATGAGAAACTTTTCTTCTAGAACCTTCAACAATGATGAACATTTCCTATAGAAAAGTCATCAACCATGAACTTTTCCTATAGAAAAATCATCAATTATGAACTTTTCTTACAGAAAAGTCATCAATTATGAAATTTTCCTACAGCAAATTCATCAATGATGAACTTTTCGTATAGGAAAGGCATCAATGACAAAATTTTTCTACAGTGATGAAATTTTCCTATAGAAAATTCATCAATGATAAACTTTTCCTATAGAAACGTCATCAATGATAAACTTTTCCTATAGAAACGTCATCAATGATGAACTTTTCCTATAGAAACGTCATCAAAATGAACCTCTCCTATAGACAAGTCATCAGTGATAAACCTTTCCTATAGAAAAGTCATCAATTATGAACCTTTCCTATAGAAAAGTCATCAATGATAGATAAGTCATCAATGATGAACTTTTCTTATAGAAAAGTCATCAATGATGAACTTCAAGTATGAAATTTTCCTATAGGAAAGTCATCAATGATAAAATTTTCCTAACGAGAAGTCATCAATGATAAACTTTTCCTATAGAAAAGTCATCAATAATGAACTTTTTCTATAGCAAAGTCATAAACTTTTCCTATAGAACCGTCATCAATGATGAACTTTCCCTATAGAAAAGTCAATAATGATGAACTTTTCCTATAGAAAAGTCATCAATGATGAACTTTTCCAATAGAAAAGTCATCAAGGACGAACTGTTCCTATAGACAAGTAAGAAAGTTTCAGTCGGGTAAACCGACTAAGGTATACCCTCACTTTGTGAGTAATGTAATATTGAATATTCCACGAATTATTCTGTTAGATTGTATGGTAGGTACCAGAACGGGTTTAACAAATACATCTATTTTTCGCTGAATAGTAGATACTTTAAATACATTGCACTGCGCCGAATTATAAGCGTTTATTTGCACTGGTTTATTAACGTTATGAGATATTAAATTTTGGTATGATTTGGACATTTTGTGTGGGAGGTACAAAAAGGGGCGTGGTGATAACGGCAATTTTTTGCAGGGCTATAGACACTTCAAAAGCGTTACACTGTGCAAAATGTTGTGGCATTTACGTGCATTGGTAGTCATGTTGTGAGCTCTTAACTTTTTGTGCAAAATTGTACCTTTGTGTGGGAGGTACAAAAAGGGGCGTGGCAATAGCGTTTCTCGAGTTGATAGCGACTAATAAACTAATGCTATATGTGGAATTTCAGAAGATTCGAATAAGTAGTATAGCAGTTATTAAAGATTCAATATTTTACAACATTTTAACACTTTGTGGGGGAGGTACTAGAAGGAGTGGACCAATATGGCCCATCTTCGAACTTAGACGGAGATAGAAAAAAATATTACCACGTACCAAATTTGAAGTCGATCGGTTACTCCTTTCGAGAGTTATCGTGCGCACCAGCCAGCAGACACACAGACAGACAGACAGACAGACAGACAGACAGATAGACAGACAGACGGACGGACATTGCTCATTCGTCTTAAAATGACCCAAAACGAATATCCGCCGAACATACTTAGGGTCTTAGATCACTTCTTCGATGTGTTACACTTTTTTTCGTAGCAAATGATATATACCCTCGTCACACTAAAGTGCGGGTATAAAAAGTCATCAACGATTAACTTTTCCTATAGAAATGTCATGAATGATTAACTTTTCCTATAGAAAAGTCATCAATGATTAACTTTTCCTATAGAAAAGTCTTCAACGATTAACTTTCCCTATAGAAAAGTCATCAATAATTAACTTTTCCTATAGAAAATTTCATCAATGGTGAAATTTTTCCTATAGAAAAGTCATCAAAGATGAACTTTTTCTATAGAAAAGTCAGCAATGATGAACTTTTCTTATAGAAAAGTCATCAATGATGAACTTTTTCTGTAGAAAAGTCTTCAATGATGAACTTTACCTATGGGAAAAGTCATCAATGATGAACTTTTCTGACCTTCGTGGAGTGTCTACTGATTTATTGGAAAAACTTCAGAAAAGTATATTTATAGAACATTTCACTTGGAATGTCTTCCCAAAATGGATTCATTGAACCGTCCGTATTTAAGGAACTCTTTCATGAGACTGTGTATGTGTGTGTCGCTTCCATTTGTCTGGCAGTGTCTGTGCCCTCTTATGTGTAAGTTGGCCATAATGAATTGATTGGCTTAACACTTTGTACGTAGTAAAGGCCAATATAAGTTATGTTGTGTCAACAAGAATTATGGCCACTTATGTGTCTGTGTGTGTGTGATTATGTGTTAGCCCTACGACCCCTCTTTATGTCAGACGCAATTGCATTGCTTGAAGTTTTACAAAGAGGAACAGGAGAAGGAGTAGTGAGTTGAGCAGTACGGGTAATATCCTCATTTGCCCACACACACACACACACTTCTTGCCATACAGAACTCTGAACACAATCTCAATTACGTTAAAAGTTTGTCCTGGTACTTGTCAGAGAAGATTTGTGGACTTGTTCTTTGTTTGTTGGTGTCTTGTACAGAATTATGACTTCTGTGAAGTTTGCACAATGTCTGTCCGTCCGTCTGTCTGTAATGGAAGTTAAACATAATTAAATTAATTAATATTGAATTATTAGCATTTAATTAACAACCGCGTACGTCACAAATGAAGACGTTGCAAATTTATGATTTATTCATTTGTTGCGGAAGTGAAAAATCAAATGAATAATTTTAAGTACTTAATGAATTAAGAGGTTTAAATAAAGATGGGTAAAAATGAGATTGTTTTAAATTGTATTGCAAAATCATTGTAGGATCTTAATGATTATCAGGAAAAATTGGCACAGGTACGAAACAAATGTTTGTTGGGATATAAAAAGTATAACTAGGGATAAAACCCATGAAACATTTTTGGTGTTTATGGTAAATATTCTTAGAAAAGCTGTACAACTATCATATTTTGGAAGGTTCTTTATAAATAAACCAGTAAGGAAAGGCTAAAGTCGGGCGGTGCCGACTATATAATACCCTACACCACTCTCGTAATATTGAATAACTCTGATATATAAATTTTGTAATTCATGTATAAATTGTTTACATAAATTTACTTTTGGGACATTTTATACTTAAATAATACCCTGTACCACAGTGTGGTGTGGGGTATAAAAACGATTGGATCTAAAAAGCCAAATCGGATGAAACATATATATGGGAGCTATAGCTAAATCTTAACCGATTTTCTTCAAATTCGGTAGTGTTGGTTCATGGATCAAGAAACTCTACCATTCTAAATTTCAAAACGATCGGATGTAAAATACAGCTTCTATAGGACTAAAGGACCAAATCGGACGAAAGATATATATGGGAGCTATATCTAAATCTGCACCGATTTTCTTCAAATTTGGCAATGTTGGTTCATGGATCAAAACGATCGGATGTAAAATACAGCTTCTATAGGACTAAAGGACTAAATCGAACGAAAGATATATATGGGAGCTATATCTAAATCTGCACCGATTTTCTTCAAATTCGGCAATGTTGGTTCATAGATCAAGAAACTCTACCATTCTAAATTTCAAAACGATCGGATGTAAAATACAGCTTCTATAGGACTAACGGGCCAAATCGGACGAAACATATATATGGGAGCTATAGCTAAATCTTACCCGATTTTCTTCAAATTCGGCAATGTTGGTTCATGGATCAAGAAACTCTACCATTCTAAATTTCAAAACGATCGGATGTAAAATACAGCTTCTATAGGACTAAAGGACCAAATCGGACGAAAGATATATATGGGAGCTATGTCTAAATCTGAACCGATTTTCTTCAAATTCGGCAATGTTGGTTCATGGATCAAGAAACTCTACCATTCTAAATTTCAAAACGATTGGATGTAAAATACAGCTTCTATAGGACTAAAGGACCAAATCGGACGAAAGATATATATGGGAGCTACATCTAAATCTGAACCGATTTTCTTCAAATTCGGCAATGTTGGTTCATGGATCAAGAAACTCTACCATTCTAAATTTCAAAACGATCGGATGTAAAATACAGCTTCTATAGGACTAAAGGGCCAAATCGGACGAAAGATATATATGGGAGCTATATCTAAATCTGAACCGATTTCAACCAAATTCAATAGCGATCTTAACAGCTGCGAAATACTCTCAACTGCAAAATTTCAGAACGATCGGAGTGAAATTGCGACCTGTAGTCGACGAACAACTTTACATGGACAGACGGACGGACGGACGGACATCGTTAAATCGACTCAGCTAGTGATTCTGAGTCGATCGGTATACTTTAAGGTGGGTCTAGCTGTGTTATTTTAAGGTGTTGCAAACATCTGCCGTGAAACAAACGTATAATACCCTGTACCACAGTGTGGTGTAGGGTATAAAAATGATTCATGAAGAAAGCATGTAAGACGATAAATGTAAAAATTACACTAGTTTAAAAATTTCTTGGCCAATGAATGTACATACAATTTTCTGGTATAATTTGGTATTCTAAATACGAAAAAAAATATTAAAAACTTTATGATAATTTTTTATCCCCTCGCCTTAGAGAGGAGGGTATATATCATTTGCTACGAACAAAACTATGTTCGGCGGATATCCGTTTTGGGACATTTTAAGTCGAATGAGCGATGTCCGTCCGTCCGTCTGTCTGTCTGTCTGTCTGCTGGCTGGTGCGCACGATAACTCTCGAAAGGAGTAACCGATTGACTTCAAATTTGGTCTGTGGTAATATTTTCTTCTATCTCCGGCTAGTTTCGAAGATGGGCCATATTAATCCACTCCTTCTGGTACCTCCCCCACAAAGGGTTAAAATTTAGTGAAATATTCATTACTTAATAACTTCTACACTACTTATTTGAATCCTCTGAAATTCTACACATAGTATTGGTTTATTAGTCACCATTACCTTGAGAAAAATGGGAGAATTTGCCACGCCCATTTTGGTAAGTCCCACACAAATGGACAATTTTGAACCAAAAGTTAATAGCTCATAACCTTATAACCAGTGCATACAAAGACTTGAAATTTTGTACAATCTAATGGTTTAATAGTACCTACAATACAGTGAAAACAGTGCATTATTGCCATGCTCCTTTTGGTACCTCCCACACAAATGGACGATTTTGTACCAAAAGTTACCACCTAATAACTTTAATACCAGTGCATACAAATACTTGCAATTTTGTACAGTGTAATGCTTTTATAGTACCTAGAGTCTAGAGAAAAATGGGCGTTATTGGCCCGCCCCTTTTAGTACCTCCCACACAAATGGAACTCTTTGTACCAAAAGTTAACAGCTTTTAACTTTAATACCAGTGCATACAAATACTTGAAATTTCGTACAGTGTACTGCTGTTATAGTACCTAGAGTCCAGAGAAAAGTGTACATTTTGTACCAAAAGTAAACAGCTTTTAACTTTAATACCAGTACAAACTTTAAAGTTAATAAATGCAATATAAAATGTTAATAATTTAAATAAAACAAAAAAATAAATTTACTAATATTTTTTGAGATTCAAGGTGAGGGGATTCATTAGTCGGTTTACCCGACTAAACTTTCTTACTTGTTTTAATTGAACTTCTGTTTCTACGTGAAGTCACACATTCATACCAAATCTCCTGGACTTATGCACTTTATCGTTATCAAAATGTAATAATAAAGTGATAGTCAAAATGTAATAAATTTCAAAACGATCGGATGTAAAATACAGCTTCTATAGGACTAACGGGCCAAATCGGACGAAACATATATATGGGAGCTATAGCTAAATCTTACCCGATTTTCTTCAAATTCGGCAATGTTGGTTCATGGATCAAGAAACTCTACCATTCTAAATTTCAAAACGATCGGATGTAAAATACAGCTTCTATAGGACTAAAGGACCAAATCGGACGAAAGATATATATGGGAGCTATGTCTAAATCTGAACCGATTTTCTTCAAATTCGGCAATGTTGGTTCATGGATCAAGAAACTCTACCATTCTAAATTTCAAAACGATTGGATGTAAAATACAGCTTCTATAGGACTAAAGGACCAAATCGGACGAAAGATATATATGGGAGCTACATCTAAATCTGAACCGATTTTCTTCAAATTCGGCAATGTTGGTTCATGGATCAAGAAACTCTACCATTCTAAATTTCAAAACGATCGGATGTAAAATACAGCTTCTATAGGACTAAAGGGCCAAATCGGACGAAAGATATATATGGGAGCTATATCTAAATCTGAACCGATTTCAACCAAATTCAATAGCGATCTTAACAGCTGCGAAATACTCTCAACTGCAAAATTTCAGAACGATCGGAGTGAAATTGCGACCTGTAGTCGACGAACAACTTTACATGGACAGACGGACGGACGGACGGACATCGTTAAATCGACTCAGCTAGTGATTCTGAGTCGATCGGTATACTTTAAGGTGGGTCTAGCTGTGTTATTTTAAGGTGTTGCAAACATCTGCCGTGAAACAAACGTATAATACCCTGTACCACAGTGTGGTGTAGGGTATAAAAATGATTCATGAAGAAAGCATGTAAGACGATAAATGTAAAAATTACACTAGTTTAAAAATTTCTTGGCCAATGAATGTACATACAATTTTCTGGTATAATTTGGTATTCTAAATACGAAAAAAAATATTAAAAACTTTATGATAATTTTTTATCCCCTCGCCTTAGAGAGGAGGGTATATATCATTTGCTACGAACAAAACTATGTTCGGCGGATATCCGTTTTGGGACATTTTAAGTCGAATGAGCGATGTCCGTCCGTCCGTCTGTCTGTCTGTCTGTCTGCTGGCTGGTGCGCACGATAACTCTCGAAAGGAGTAACCGATTGACTTCAAATTTGGTCTGTGGTAATATTTTCTTCTATCTCCGGCTAGTTTCGAAGATGGGCCATATTAATCCACTCCTTCTGGTACCTCCCCCACAAAGGGTTAAAATTTAGTGAAATATTCATTACTTAATAACTTCTACACTACTTATTTGAATCCTCTGAAATTCTACACATAGTATTGGTTTATTAGTCACCATTACCTTGAGAAAAATGGGAGAATTTGCCACGCCCCTTTTGGTAAGTCCCACACAAATGGACAATTTTGAACCAAAAGTTAATAGCTCATAACCTTATAACCAGTGCATACAAAGACTTGAAATTTTGTACAATCTAATGGTTTAATAGTACCTACAATACAGTGAAAACAGTGCATTATTGCCATGCTCCTTTTGGTACCTCCCACACAAATGGACGATTTTGTACCAAAAGTTACCACCTAATAACTTTAATACCAGTGCATACAAATACTTGCAATTTTGTACAGTGTAATGCTTTTATAGTACCTAGAGTCTAGAGAAAAATGGGCGTTATTGGCCCGCCCCTTTTAGTACCTCCCACACAAATGGAACTCTTTGTACCAAAAGTTAACAGCTTTTAACTTTAATACCAGTGCATACAAATACTTGAAATTTCGTACAGTGTACTGCTGTTATAGTACCTAGAGTCCAGAGAAAAGTGTACATTTTGTACCAAAAGTAAACAGCTTTTAACTTTAATACCAGTACAAACTTTAAAGTTCATAAATGCAATATAAAATGTTAATAATTTAAATAAAACAAAAAAATAAATTTACTAATATTTTTTGAGATTCAAGGTGAGGGGATTCATTAGTCGGTTTACCCGACTAAACTTTCTTACTTGTTTTAATTGAACTTCTGTTTCTACGTGAAGTCACACATTCATACCAAATCTCCTGGACTTATGCACTTTATCGTTATCAAAATGTAATAATAAAGTGATAGTCAGTGGAAGAAAGTTGTAATTGTTAGTCACTTACAACGTTTTTCCACTGAATTCAAAATAACCGAACTGGAATCATTAAAATGTTCTTAACTACAATATTAGGGTGTCCGTTATTTGCATGAGCATTTTTTTCTTATAAAAATGCTCAAGTCCCTACAAAAATGTCACGCCCCTGGGACCACGCTTTCCCGTGCCGACTTACGGTTGAAATTTTATTCAATTACACTCATACGGATTAGTGGGTATGGCAAAAGTGGGCGTATCGTTAGTTAAAAATTTATTATCTCACAAACTATTGACCGTAAGAGAACAAAACTTTGGATTGTGAGTTATTGGAGTCAACGTTGGTAATTTCAGCAAAAGTTGGTGGAACATAATAAGTACCACGCCTACTTTTGTATAAAATTCAATTATCTCAGAATATGTTGATCGCAGAAGAACGAATATCCAAAACAATAATTAGAGTTTTGGACTCAATATTTGTAAAAGTTATGGCCCAAATAATAATTCAAGTCAGCCAGTTTTCTAACACTGCGTTAAAAATTTCATACAAAGAGATTTTAAAATTCATATGTGCAGAAACAGAAGGAAAATATCCAAAATGACCAGACATACCTTAGTATTTCGTCCATAAATTTGACAAATATTGAGTTCCCAAAAATCTAATTACCGTTTTGGATTTTTGAGAGACTAGTGAATATTCGATGAATGATTGTTTTAAGTTAAACTTTTAAAAAACTTTTATTTTCAGAAAAATCAATAGATTTTTGTATTACAAGTAGAAAAAATCATGCATTTTTTTCGCGGTTCAATATACATATATTCCTATTTTACCCTGAGAAATCACATTTGTGCCCTATACGTCCAAAAATAAACCATTTTTGGATCACCGGTAATTTGGGAGATATCAATAAAATCATAAGATAACTTCACAATTTAAAATTGAAATATCTCGGAAATAAGGAAAAACACCTCTCCAAAATTTTGTCCGTCGATAGTGCGCTAAAACAGCATTCTTCCGAAAAAATTTGAGTAAAATCGCTTGACCACGCAAATTAATAGTTTGACCTTGAATTTTAATGACAAAATAACGTTTCTGCAAAAAAACGATTACCACCATTAAAAAGCCCATAAAAAATTCTTTAAGAGATAGTTATTACATATTGCATGTCGTTCACCAAATCTGACATAAAAGACAAAGAATATAGATTAATACTATTTAGGCATATGCCAAATTTCATTCCAATCGGAAAACATTGCCAAAAAAAAGCTGCCTTCCTGACAAATAGTGCTTCATATCGTCATCAGAAACGAAAAAGGACGTAACAACAAGGAAAATGGAAATTCAGTTTTGGATGGATTTCGGTACACTGCATCAAAATACACATCTTGACAAATTTTTAGCGACCTATTATCACAAATGGCGAATTTATTACCGAAATTAAAAAGGGCCTAACAACAAATTATTTCTTGTTTCATAATTAAAAATTTAAATTTCACGCAATTTTCACGAAAAAAGTTATAAAACACGTTTGTGTGAATATATGTATATGCGTCATTATGCTTAGGTATTGTCATGAAAACCTCTGACTACTACTTTATTCCTGTTTTTTACTTCTCTTGTAAAATTTTCACACATGATGATACGCCCTTTCTCGTTTCTGATGACGATATGTATTTTTTAAATTTATACGAAACGCTCCTTATCCCATTTATAAACATATGTTACAAAAAAAGTTCTTAGATCGATATTAAAAAGCTTTCCCCCGAAAGGTTTGAATACTCGTATGCGGCCACAACTATTCAAAATAATCTGCAATTTATCATGTTCAGATTTCATTGAAACTGCTGAAACTTAACATTCAAAGATAAACTGTTGCTGTTTTCGTAAAATGTCTGTTAAAATTTATGTTATCTTTTTAAGGTTAACAGCCCTCGCTTTAATAAGCAGCTTTCCGTATCAAAGAAAATAAATTTATGAAGAAGTTCTGTTAAGTAGCGAGTAGTCTATCAGTGACGAACGAATAGAAATTTGATTTCAGCGAGTGATTTTTTTGCGTATTTCAAGACCGATTTCCGAGTTTTTTTTTTGTTATTATCACATTTAGAAAATAAATATCGATCGTTATGTACCAAAAAAGTTCAAAAAATACTCCAGAAAACTATATTTTTCGCGTTTGAAAATCATTTCTATTCGTTCGTAACTCACGCATATGTAAACACAGTCACAACGGAACATCTGTGTAATAAAGAGTCTGTGTTCTTTCGTACGGTTTTGTTTTGTTTCTTTTGTAGCAGTTGTGTTTCGAAATAGTTCCGTTTCGTTCCGTACAGTTGTTCCTTCTCTTTTCTTCCTTTTGGAATTAATTTTCATCTTCAATGTTAGTAACTTCCCATTTTTAAGATTTATTTAAATTATATTAATTTAACTAGCTGAGCCCGGTGCGCTTCGCTGCCCATGTCAAAATTCGCGCTGTAGAAACTGTATTTTATATCCGATCAGTACGAAATTCGGCAGAAAGAGGTTTGTTATTACATGAAGGAATACTGCCAAATTCGGAGAAAATCGGTTCAGATTTAGATATAGTCCCCATATATATGTTACCCCCGATTTGAAATTCAAGCGCTGTAGAAACTGTATTTTATATCCGATCAGTAAGAAATTCGGCAGAAAGAGGTTTCTTATTACATGAAGGAATGCCGCAAAATTCGGAGAAAATCAGTTCAGATTTAGATATAGCCCCTATATATATATGTTACCCCCAATTTGACATGTAAGCGCTGTAGAGACTGTGTACGAAATTCGACAGAAACAGGTTTCTATTTTACATGAATGAGTATTCTAGGAAAATCGATTCAGATTTATATATAACCTCCATATATATGTTCCTCCAGATTTGGTTACAAAGCGCTATAGAAGTTGTACTTTACTTCCGATCATTACAAAGTTCTCCAGAAAGATTTTTCTCAATTTAGGAACGAATATTGCTTAATTTTGCGATTATCGGTTCAAAATACATTTACCAATTATTCCAAATTATTATCGCAATGACCCTTATCGCATTGTTAGGGAGGTGTAGGGTATTATATAGTCGGCCCCGCCCGACTTTCTGCCTTTCCTTACTGGTATTAGTAATAAATTCACTGAATGAAAAAATACCGAATTCAGTGGAAAGTCCAGAAAATAGAAATGTATATGTACTTATAAAATTTCCAAATTCTTGTTTCATTGATATTGCATCACATTATCATATTGCGATTGTATTGGAGTGAGCAGCTGTAATTATCGCATACCGAGCATTTTTGTTCATGTATTTCCTATATAATACTTGCAATATATATCAAAATATGGGCTGGGCCACGCCCACAGGTCCTATTCCGCCCATTTGAAAGCCAATCACGTAGACTGCTACCAGATACATATACGCAAAATTTTAACACTCTCGCTAACAAAATGAGCAAGATAATTCAATTTCAAAATTTGGCTTATATGGGCGGTGGCCCGCCCATTGGTCAGATCCCGCCAATTTTTTGACCAATCACGTGGACTGTCACCAGATACATATCTACAACATGACAGCACTCTAGATAAAAAATTGTGCAAGTTATATCAATTTAAAAATTTGGCTTATAAGGGCGGTGCCACGCCCATTGGTCCGATCCCGCCCATTTTCTGACCAATTACGTAGAATGCCACCAGATACATATACACAACATTGCAGCACTCCCGATAGCAAATTGTGCAAGATATAAAAATTTCAAAATTTGGTCATTGTGGGCGGGGCCACTCCTATTGGTCCGTTCCCGCCCATTTTTGGACCAATCACGTAGATCGCCAACGGATATATATACACAAAATTCCAGGTCTCTCGCTAACAAATTGTGCAAGATATCACATTTTTTAAATTTGGCTTATATGGGCGGTGCCACGCCCATTGGTTCGATCCCGCCCGTTTTTGGATCAATCATGTAGACTGCCACCGTTTACATATACACAAAATTCCAGCACTCTCGCTAACAAATTGTGCAAAATATCTCAATTTCAAAATTTGGCTTATATGGGCGGGGCCACGCCCATTGGTCCGGTCCCGCCCATTTTTTCACCAATTACGTAGAATGCCACCAGATACATATACGCAACATTGCAGCACTCCCGCTAGCAAATTGTGCAAGATATCAAAATTTTGTCTATGTGGGCGGGGCCACGCCCATTGGTCCGATCCCGCCCATTTTTGGACCAATCACGTAGACTGCCACCGTTTACATATACAGAAAATTCCAGCACTCTCGCTAACAAATTGTGCAAAATATCTCAATTTCAAAATTTGGTTTATATGGGCGGGGCCACGCCCATTGGTCCGATTCCGCCCATTTTTGGAAAATTCACATAATCTGCCATTAAATGCATACAAACAAAATTTCAGCACTATACCTATAGTAGGAGCAGAAATATCGGATTTTTAACCTGCGATTTGTATGGGAGGTACCACGCCCCTTTGTCCAATTAATTTTTTTTTTCTATATAAACCATCTCGTGAAAATTTAGAATCGAATAAAAAAAAAATCATCCAAATCGCTCCAGCCGTTCTGACGTGATGCCATTACACAGATGGACCGTTTCATTTTTATATATATAGATTTCACAGAAATTTTGATGTATTTTGATCCATTCATTGCTTGTTTATGTTTTGGTTTTTGCTGTTGTGGTCATTATTATTTATGCTCTCTTCTCACGCATTTGCCATATTATCTGTTGTATAGTGGGGTTAGATAACACATGTTCGGCGGGCAACGGATAATAACAAGGGCTGTTAACTTTAAGCAGATAAGATAATGTTAACCCAGACTCTGAGTGATGTATCATGTGGAAAAATCGCCCTCATTAAAAGGTATGTATTGGAAAAAGAAAATATTTTTTGAACAAACAGATATATATTTTTTGAAATTCAAGAAATGAATTTTGCACCAAATTGTATTCCTATTGGCTAGTAGTTATGACACAACTGTCAGAGTTGGAGGGTGTTGAATATTGACAGGTTAGTGGAATGGTCCTTTTTTTCCATCCATATATTAGCTACTACACTTAGAAAATTTTGTCCAAAGTGTTTTCGATAGCTTTTTCCTCAATATTTTTAAGAAAATAAAAAAATTGCAAAAATATTTTTTTTGCATTTTTTTGCAATATTAAAACTTTTTTTTACATTTTTGTCTTCCTTAAGATATTTGTGGTTTATTAGAGAGATGGGAATTGTTTATCTATCAAAAAATAAAGATAAACCTACAAAAAATTGAGGTTCAACCATATATTTTAGCACAACTGGATAACTATTTATCGTAATTGGTTGAGGAAAGCATTAAATAATCATAATATATTTTTTAGTCCCGTCAGCGGTTTTAAAGATATCTTACAATACATTGCAAAACAATCACATATTTGGGGAAAAATTTAATAATTTGTTAACTTAAAAACAAAAAAAAAGAAAATCGATGCATAATTTAACAAGTTGTAGCTAATTAAGTAAGTACACGAACATAACGAGTGATTTGTTAAGAGCTTTCGGATTTTATTTAAAAAAATTTTTTTTTGAGAATTTTGTGAAATCTTTATTTCACCAAGGAAAATAATTGGTTGGAATTCGATTGTAAAAATAAAAAATAGTACTAGCAACAAAAAGTATATATTGCCTACACCGTCTGTCGGTTGTATTTATTTATAAATAGTTGAAACAACATTAATAACAAGGATACGATCAAATGAAAATGCTTGCAACTAAATCGATGGTTGTATCAATCGAATTAAGATTGTTTTTTTCATTGACACTCGGTTAGTTGTGGTAACCAATTTTAAACTTTCATTATTGTACCATACGATCGATTTTTGGTTGTGACAACCAATGTTTTATTCTTGACAACAGAAATTGTATCAATAGACCAAAGATTATTATTGCAACGATGGTTACTACAACAGAAAAAATTTTAATAAATAATCGTTTTTTGGTTATCCCAATAATTTCCCAAATTTAGAATAATTAAAAGTATTTTGGGAAATACCCTACACCTCCCTAACAATGCGATAAGGGTCATTGCCATAATAATTTGGAATATTTGGTAAATGGGTAGAAACATATTATCTAATTCTGAAACGATAATCGCTAAATTAAGCAATATTCGTTCCTAAATTGAGAAACATCTTTCTGGAAAATTTGATCGGAAGTAAAATACAACTTCTATAGCGGTTTGATACCAAATCAGGAAGAAACATATATATGGAGCTTTAATATAAATCTGAACCGATCTTCCCTGAATACTTATTCATGTAAAAAGACCTCCTTCTGTCGAATTTCGTACTGATCGGATATAAAATACAGTCTCTACAGCGCGTACATGTCAAATCGGGGGTAACATAGATATGGGAGCTATATCTAAATCTGAACCGATTTTCTCCGAATTTGGCAGTATTACTTCATGTAATAAGAAACCTCTTTCTGCCGATTTTCGCACTGATTGGATATAAAATACAGTTTTTACAGCGCTTACAGGTCAAATCGGGGGTAACATACATATACAGGGTGTTATATCTAAATCTAAACCGAGTTTCTCCGAATTTGGCAGTATTCCTTCATGTTGAAAGAAACCTCTTTTTGCGTACTTGCGCACTGATCGGACATAAAATAACATTTTTACAGCGCTCACATGTCAAATCGGGGGTAACGTATATATGGGGGCTATATCTAAATCTGAACCGATTTCATCCAAATTTAAAAGTGTTCATTCATATAATAGGAAACCTCTTTCTGACGAATTTCATACTGATTGGATATAAAATATAGTTTTTACAGCGCTTACATGTGAAATCGGGGGTAACATATATATGGGAGCTATATCTAAATCTGAACCGATTTTCTCCGAATTTAGCAGTATTCCTTCATGTAATAAGAAACCTATCATTGCCGAATTTCGCACTGATCGGATTTAAAATAACATTTTTACAACTCTTACATGTCAAATTGGGGGTAACGTATATATGGGGGCTATATCTAAATCTGAACCGATTTCTTCCAAATTTAACAGTGTTCATCCATATAATAAGAAACCTCTTTCTGCCTACTTTCATACTGATCGGATATAAAATAAAGTTTTTAAAGCGCTTACATGTCAAATCGGGGCTAACATATATATGGGGGCTAATCTAAATCTGAACCGATTTTAGCCAAATTCAATAGGGATCCGTCCTTGGGCGAAAAAAAAGATATGTGTAAAGTTTCGTCGAGATCGGACCATAATTGCGACATAGCTAAATCAACTCAGAAAGTGATTCTAAGTCGATCGGTATAATAAACGATGGGTCTATTTCTTCTCCTTTTGGGTGTTACAAACAAATGCACAAAGTTATAATATCCTGTGCCACAGTGTGGTGTAGGGTATAAAAATAAAAGCAATAATCATGAAATTGAAGCACAGGGTTAAGCGATATTTGCATAAAAGTTTTGTGTTTTTTTCGTGTTTTGTGTCAAATATTTCCACATCTAGTGATGATAGTGATGAATTTGTAATATGGGATTTTTAATTTTGTTATGAATTGTTTGGTTTTTTGTTCAATAAATAAAATAAAAATTAATGAAAGCTGTTTTTAATTGTCGGTAGTATATGATTGACAAATTGTCAGAACAACCAATTTTTTAAAACAGTTGGTTGTGACAACATACTACAGATAATGTTAGCCACCATTTTCGCAGTTGGCGCAACCAAATGTGATTGTTGTCAACATGAAAACAGAAGTATACCACAACCAAAATGTTGGTTGTCCTGATGGATTCGCATGATAGTAGACAGAACTACCAAAATTCCGTTGGCAAATAATTCGGTTGAGGCAACCAAACTGTATTCTGTGTGTTCAGTCGATAGAATACAATGTTTAAAGATGATTTCATGTACATAAATGTCGACCGCGGCTTCGCCTCGAATGTTTCATATACTGGGTCCAATTTTGGCATACTCTCTCTAACATAAATTCTTCAATATTGGCTTCCAGTGTGTCAACCGTTGCGGGCTTGTCCCTATAGACATGAGCTTTAACATAGCCCCACAAAAAATAATCTAAAGGCGTTAAATCGCACGATCTAGACCAGCCGCAAAATTGATATAAACTGTTCACTCAACTCAAAATTCAATAAAATTAAATAATATGCATGCGTTTTTCGTTTGTAAGTCGATTCGTGGTTAAATAATTGAACAAATTGAACTTGTTTGACAGTAAGATGTTACACAAAAACACCTGAGCTGCCAAAAATAGTGTTGCCAAAAGAAAATTGCCGCATTACAATATCCATTTTAGTAGTGTGATGTTATGATGATGTTATGTTACTAACATAATGTTATGTTACATTATATAATTATTAACTATAACTTGTTATCCCCTCAGCATAGAGAGGAGGGTATATATCATTTGCTACGAACCAAAAGTGTAACACATCGAAGGAGTGACCTAAGACCCTAAGTATGTTCGGCAGATATCCGTTTTGGGCCATTTTAAGTCGAATGAGAAATGTCCGTCCGTCCGTCTGTCTGTCTTCTGGCTTGTGCGGACGATATCTCTCGAAAGGAGTGACCGATTGACTTGAAATTTGGTATGTGGTAATATTTTTTTCTATCTCCGGCTATGTTCGAAGATGGGCCATATTGGTCCACTCCTTCTAGTATCTCCCCCACAAAGGGTTAACATTTACTGAAATATTGATTATTTAATAACTTCTATACTACTTATTTGAATCCTCTGAAATTCTACACATAGTATTAGTTTATTAGTCACTATTACCTCGAGACACACCCCTTTTGGTACCTCCCACACAAATGGACAATTTTGAACCAAATGTTAATAGCTTATAACTTTATTACCAGTACATACAAAGTCTTGAAATTTTGTACAATGTAATGCTTTTATAGTATATTCGTTAAGCAATATTCGTTCCTAAATTAAGAAACATCTTTCTGGAAAATTTTAATGATCGGAAGTAAAGTACTTCTATAGCGCTTTGATACCAAACAAGGAAAAACATATATATGGAGGTTATATATAAATCTGAACCGGTTTTCCCTGAATACTCATTCATGTAAAAATACCTCTTTCTGGCGAATTTCGCACTCATGGGATATAAAATACAGTCCATACAGCGCTTATATGTCAAATCGTGGGTAACATATATATGGGGGCTACATCTATATATGAACCGATTTTATCCGAATTTGGCAGTATTCCTTATGTAGAAAGAAACCTCTTTTTGCCGAATTTCGCACTGATGGGATATAAAATAAAATTTTTACAGCGCTAACATGTCAAATCGGGGGTAACATATATATGGGGGCTATATCTAAATCTGAACCGATTTCTTCCAAATTTAAAAGTGTTCATTCATATAATAGGAAACCTCTTTCTGCCGAATTTCATACTGATCGGATATAAAATACAGTTTTTACAGCGCTTACATGTCAAATCGGGGGTAACATATATATGGGGGCTATATCTAAATCTGACCGGATTTCTCCGAATTCAGCAGTATTCCTTCATGTGATAGGAAACCTCTTTCTGCCGAATTTCGCACTGATCGGATATAAAATATAGTTTCTACAGCGCTTACATGTCAAATCGGGGGTTACATATATATAGGGGCTATATCTAAATCTGAACCAATTTTCTCCGAATTTAGCAGTATTCCTTCATGTACTATGAAACCTCTTTTTGCCGAATTTCGCACCAATCGGATATATAATAACAATTTTACAGCGCTTACATGTCAAATTGGAGGTAAAGTATATATGGGGCCTATATCTAAATCTGAACCGATTTTAACCAAATTCATTAGGGATCGTCCCTGGGCCAAAAAAAGATATGTGCAAAGTTTCGTCGAGATCGGACTATAATTGCGACATGTACATTGATGATTGAGAATACATGCACAGACAGACGGACAGCTAAATAAGCTCAGAAAGTGATTCTAAGTCGATTGGTATAATAAACGATGGGTCTATTTCTTCTCCTTTTGGGTGTTACAAACAAATGAACAAAGTTATAATACCCAGTACTACAGTGTGGTGTAGGACATAAATGCCAAAACAAGTTTGAATTTCGCAAAAAAATACAAACAAAATATTTTTTCGATTTTTTTATTTTCTTAAAAAGATTGAAAAAAATCGATCTAAAACACTTTGGGCAACATTTTCTAAATACAAAGGGTAATTAGTTATATGGTTGGGAAAAAAGGACCGCTTGGACAATACGTCAATATTCACCATCCTCCAACTCGAACAGTCCTTAAGCGATCTCGTTGAAATTTTTTGCCATAACTACTATCCAATAGGACTAAACATGGTGCAAGTTTCATTCCGTTCGAAAGACATCGATATTAAAAACTGACTCACTTGACATGAAATTCTCCATTTACATACCGAAAAATATGTTTGAATACCTCTTTTATCAGTATTATTTGCTGTAAAATATGGGGAAATACTTAAATGAGTCACAGGATGTTGTTTCCGACTTATAGAAAAAAGTTAATTTTCCCAAAAATATTATGTTTCCAGCAAATATACTACAGGAACGATTTTTTCTTAGGGCATAAAGGAAAATTCTGTGGTCACAAGCAATAACCGCCTAACTCGAAAATCATGCTTTCGGAAAACATCACTTTTAATATTTCTGTAATTGGTATTCATTACGACTTAGGTCAATATCTTCTTAAACAACAATGTTAGAGACATGGGGATTTCACGTAAATATAGAGTATTGTTAGTAGAATATGATATCATACATAACTCAAATCTTTCTTAGGTCGACTTAGGCGGTTATAGATTGTGACCACAGAATTTAGGATTATTCAAAGCTGCGCAACATGGCCATCACGACCATATAACTCATAAAATCCCTACCTTCTCTAGAAAAATAGCTTAAATCGACGCACGCCTTTTCCTACCGCCAACACAAACCCACAATTTTGTGGAATAAGTTTCGACAAATACTTTTTTACTTGTTTTTAATTTCAATTTACCTTTTTGAGAATTTCAAATGGATATTTTCAATTTAGTGTTTATACCCTACACCACACTGTGGTACAGGGTATTATAAGTTTGTTTCACGGCAGATGTTTGTAACACCTGAAAATAACACAGCTAGACCCACCTTAAAGTATACCGATCGACTCAGAATCACTAGCTGAGTCGATTTAACGATGTCCGTCCGTCCGTCCGTCCGTCTGTCCATGTAAAGTTGTTCGTCGACTACAGGTCGCAATTTCACTCTGATCGTTCTGAAATTTTGCTGTTTAGAGTATTTCGCGGCTGTTAAGATCGCTACTGAATTTGGTTGAAATCGGTTCAGATTTAGATATAGCTCCCATATATATCTTTCGTCCGATTTGGCCCTTTAGTCCTATAGAAGCTGTATTTTACATCCAATCGTTTTGAAAATTAAGAATGGTAGAGTTTCTTGATCCATGAACCAACATTGCCGAATTTGAAGAAAATCGGTTAAGATTTAGCTATAGCTCCAATATATATGTTTCGTCCGATTTGGCCCTTTAGTCCTATAGAAGCTGTATTTTACATCCGATCGTTTCGAAATTTAGAATGGTGGAGTTTCTTGATCCATGAACCAACATTGCCGAATTTGCCCATATATATGTTTCATCCGATTTGGCTCTTTAGATCCAATCGTTTTTATACCCTACACCACACTGTGGTACAGGGTATTATTTAAGTATAAAATGTCCCAAAAGTAAATTTATGTAAACAATTTATACATGAATTACAAAATTTATATATCAGAGTTATTCAATATTACGAGAGTGGTGTAGGGTATTATATAGTCGGCACCGCCCGACTTTAGCCTTTCCTTACTGGTTAAGTTATAAAAAGGGTTTTTGTTAGTTCATGGATACCAAAAACATTCGTTTTGGCGAAAAGATGACAAAGCTAAAACTTCATAGATATGACGAAAATGATGTGATGACGTCGACGACGCCAACTGGAATAAGGGCGATTATATCATGTGAAAAATATGTATTATTTCAATATTAAAAATTCCGAACAAATTCGAATTTCATTAATTCATGGTCCCGATAGATTTGATATTTGCAGTGCTATTCGCCATTATCTTCTGCAGTATCTATCCATTCAAATGCTGTAATTACAATTCATTTCTTAGACACCATCACACGTTCTACATACATGTTTGTTGCAAAACCAAGCATCAATACCATCATCTTGGCCAAAAACGAAAGAAATCCCGAATTCCATCCATTCCATCAATTCATGTCAAATCTGCCACAGCCTTTAAGCGAAATACGTGAGAATGTGTCCTATGCCGCACAACAAAAATGGAACGAATGGAAAAGTTTCCCGAAAGAAGAAATAAAGCCAAATGGCAGAAAGGGAAAACCAAAGAAAGATTGCTGTCGAAAAAGTCATTTAAATCTCCTGAAAACCTATAGCCAAAGGCCAAATGGGAAATGCTACGATGTCGGCAAACGCAACAAAAACATGTCTAAATTGGAATAAAAGCCATTGTTGTAATTGAAGAATTACAATTTTAAATGTGAATGTGACTTTGTGAAGGACACACCGCACCGCGCTATGATATGGAGTTGGTGTTGAGGTGGGGGAGTGGATGCGGTGCAGTTGGGCAAACGACTGCGGGAATGTATGAGAAAAATGGGTAACGCACGGTAAACACATTGCACAAGACATAAAAGCAATAACACCGACACATACTCGAGATGTGTTGGGTTTTTTTTCTCGTTTTTTCCCGTTGTTGGTTTCTACTTAATTGCGAGGGGATAATTGAGGAGTACAAGTATCAATGCAACCTTGTTCGATCGACTCAGTATAACTTTCAAGTCGATTGAGCCGTGTCCGTCTGACCAAAGTCCAGCTCAAATATCAACGAAATTTTGCAGAGAGTATTTTAGGGATTTATTGTCTCTAAGGCAGATATTTAGGCAGATATATACATATATTTGCCTTAAAATTAAGATATAAAAAACTGATAAAAACTAAATAAATTTATTAAGAGCGCCCCAGTAGGCGAATTGGTAGCGTACTCGCCTATGAGTTTGGGGGTCGTGGGTTCGATTCCCACCAGAGGCTCTGGTCTGTCGCTGCAAAATTTAGCCATATGGTCTTTGTAACCCGGCCTCTCCTTGGACCTTAAAAATTAGAATATAAATTTACTTTGTATTGTAATTCATATAAATAAATAAATAAATAAATAAAATTTATTAAAAATATTATGAGACGTAAAGCGATTAACAACAGTGGTTAGTTCGGCTGGTTTGAATCGTGTTTATTTTAAGGCAGATAAGAATAAATCGATTTTTGCCTTAAAATTAAGATTTTTAATGTTATAAAAACTGACAAAAACTAAATAAATTTATTACAAAATATTAAGAGAAGTAAAACGATTAACAACAGTGGTTAGTTCGGCTGGACTGAATCTTGTTTACCATCCACTAGGTATTGAATTCAGTACCATAACAGGAAAATTCTCTGTGAGGGAACAATTTTTTTTCGCGAAAAATGTTTAGAAGCATTGTTCAGCATATTCTTAGCTACATTATTGCCAAATATAGTTAAGATGACACCTTTTTCGGGGGCCCACTGACTTTCAGAAACTTTGGAGGCCCATTAAAAAAATGTGGTCACCAATTTCGCCAAACCGAGTATGGGTTATAATACCCTTTAGTAGTACATAGAGTCAGACCTATACTGTCAAGACCGTTTATTTTTCAAACAGTGTTCATTTGTTGCATAGATTTATCAATATTAAGCCCAATTGGTGAGAAGTTATGTACTCTATGGCGCCAAGAAGTCAAATTGTGTGAAACCTTAATATGCAACTAAAGGGTGGTTAAATTGTAAGGGCCGATGTTGAATGTGAACCACACCTAAACGTCAAGCTTTTTTCTGCATTTCATTTGACATTTCTCAATTTCAGACTAACTCAATTTGAACCATGGAAAGATACACAATCGAGCAACGCGTTAAAGTCTTTTATGCCTTTTACGAAAATGGGCGTTCAAATCAAAATGCATTTCGTGCACTTCGTGGTGTTTTTTTGATCAGCATAATCGACCAAATGTGTCCACAATCGGGAGAATTGTGCGCAAATTTCAGCAAACCGGGTCGCCCAGTTCGTTTGGTGCGGATTATGGGCTGGCGACGTCACCGGGCCATACTGCTTCAAAATGAGGTCGGTCAGGCAGTTACCGTGAATGGCAATCGTGAGATGATAACGAACGTTTTATGGCCCGAATTGGAAGATATGGATGTGGACAATATGTGGTTTCAACAGGACGGTGCCACTTGCCACACAGCTAACGAAACAATGGCTCTTTTGCGCAACAAATTCAATAGTCGTGTTATCTCACGTCGTGGCGATGTCAATTGGCCGTCAAGATCATGTGATTTGACACCGTTGGACTTCTTTCCATTGGGTTATTTGAGAGAAAAGGTGTACGTCGATAAGCCAGCAGCAATTCAAGAGCTAAAGGATGAGATAAATCGAGCAACGCGTTAAAGTCTTTTATGCCTTTTACGAAAATGGGCGTTCAAATCAAAATGCATTTCGTGCACTTCGTGGTGTTTTTTTGATCAGCATAATCGACCAAATGTGTCCACAATCGGGAGAATTGTGCGCAAATTTCAGCAAACCGGGTCGCCCAGTTCGTTTGGTGCGGATTATGGGCTGGCGACGTCACCGGGCCATACTGCTTCAAAATGAGGTCGGTCAGGCAGTTACCGTGAATGGCAATCGTGAGATGATAACGAACGTTTTATGGCCCGAATTGGAAGATATGGATGTGGACAATATGTGGTTTCAACAGGACGGTGCCACTTGCCACACAGCTAACGAAACAATGGCTCTTTTGCGCAACAAATTCAATAGTCGTGTTATCTCACGTCGTGGCGATGTCAATTGGCCGTCAAGATCATGTGATTTGACACCGTTGGACTTCTTTCCATTGGGTTATTTGAGAGAAAAGGTGTACGTCGATAAGCCAGCAACAATTCAAGAGCTAAAGGATGACATAATTCGGCACACTAACGGCATAGAACCTCAATTATGCCTCAGCGTCTTCGAAAATTTTGACCATCGGATGGAGGTGTGCCGCCGAGGTCGCGGCGGCCATTTGGCCGATATTTTGTTCCATACATAATTGAACCATACCAATATTATCATAATAAAAAGAAATGACAATAATTTCCTAAATAATTTGTGTTTTATTCAAAATCAACATCGGCCCTTAAAATTTAACCACCCTTTATTTCGGTGGTACAATATGTCCCGCTTTGTACCTAATTGTGCAATATCTACATCCCCTAGAAGTACTACATCCCAAGAAGTACTCTCACAGAAAATATAAGAATTCTAGTTCAATTCATATATAAATGTGAAGAATTTGTTCCACGGTACTATATTTATCCCTTTTTTCCATTCTGTCCCATATAGGTTAAATTTCAAAAAAAAAAAGCTTCCTTTCTCTAGTGTATGTTCCAAAGCTAACATCGCCACCTTTTTGCACCTATGTACCCTAAAAGTACAAATTAAAAAAGCTTCCTAGCTCTAATTTGTGTACCAAGATCTACCATCGCTACCTGGTACCACATTCAAACAATTTCGATAAACTATGGCCCTAAAGGGCGATTTTCGAATTTGCATGTGATGTCATTATTAGGAAGAAAATCATATCGCTGTTGGGTGCAATGTTAGGGTAAAACTTTCAGCAGATTCCACGTTTAGTTAACGATGATGACGTCGATGATGGAAAACACCATTACAATGACACTTGGCGTACACACTGTGCGAAGATATTGAAAAACCATAAAGGCCAAAAAGCCCCAAAGCCTTCACATGCACCTTTGTTATCCATTCCCTTCTCTACACGAGCGACTAAAGTGCGCCTTAAACTGCGTTATCGGAACATTTCCCGATGCGGGGGGAATTTTAGATGCAACCCAAAAAGTGTAAAATTATGTGAGCGTGCGTGTGTGTGTGAGTGCATCATCAAAGTAAGCGCGTACTGCCTAGAGGTTCGGGTGATTTCTACTCCCCCCCACAAGGGCTTAGGATAATCCTCAAAACTATTAGGAAACCTGACACAAAAGAAGAAAAAGTAGCGGAGCGGAGGTTTAGATACCGCAGTCATTGGGGAAAACCATTACAATGCAAGCCGAAGAGTATGCAAATGCTTTTGAAGGTTTCACATGCAGACAATGTGAGTACAAGGATGTGGAAGAGAGAGACAGAGTGAAAGGGCAAAGACGACTTACGACTTGGAGTCGACGGCATTCGACGCCGCCAAACAAATGTTGAAGACAAATTGCATTGTGGCAAGAATCTATTGCCAAAGGAATTCAAATGAAACGAAAACATTCCAATAACGACTGCAAAAACTTGAATAACATAAATAACAGACACACTCGTGCACTAACACCTAAGCACACACACACACACATACTTATACATATACTCTCGGCAGTACAGTGGGTGAAGTTTGAGGGATCAGAGCTTTTCAAGATGTTGCAAACAGAATGACAAAGTTAATACACCCCCCACCTATGATGAAGAGTATAATGATCGGCTAAGTTATTTTTAAACTACTAGAAGTAGGGTAGTGAAAAATTTAAAATTAAATGTTTCTAATGCATAAATCTCGGGAACTGAGAAAGATAAACCATGGGTTTAATAATTTAAACAGTTATTTGTAGGGGTTGATTAGTTAAATCTGTTTATAGAAATTTCTTCCACCTGAGCTGAGAAACAGAAATGTTACATTCGTATTAAAATTATGTATATCCGAGACATTCCATTTTTTTAGGCCCAGTTTCTCCCTCCCTATATAATATACTATATACGATATAAAACTTATGCTCTCCAAGGATACATTCACCTGACAAATATATAAGTTCCCCCACTGTGCGCCGCCAGCACACATTCCCACTCGCAGAACAATGCCTGCCGATGGCATATTGGAAGAAGGCGGCATACAACGCTCTTCTCTCCCTACTCTCATTACTGTTAAAATATATTGCCAAAAACTGCGCTCGCAATAGATTTCATTCAAAGCAACTTTCTTTGTCCACCAAAATATTGCTGCCGAGGAGTGAATTGAAGTTTCTCAACGACAAGGAGAGGCGAACAAATCTAAAGTGAGGAGAAAGAGGGGTGCAATTCAATGTACACATGTTTTATTTCCGTGTCTGGCATCGCGCAGTTGTAACGTTGCTGACATTTCATATTCAAATTCGAAATTCATTTGAAAATTGTTGTCTGATAGTAAATTCGAGCTATTCATTCATTCATATAAGAGTATCCGTGGAAGAGGTATTATTCTTTACATGTCTAAAGAACCCATCATAAGGACAATATTTAAAGGTATAGCGCTTGATCAGCTAAGGAAATGAAGAAAGGAAATATTTTCAAGGCTCTTCAAATATGTTATTTTCACTGTAAAAGTGGTCTTAATCTAAGTTTATTTGTAAAACTTCAAATCAGTTAATGTAATGAAGTTCTTGGAAACAAACTCAATTAAAAATTTTAAATTTCAACAACATATTATTGGTTTATTCGAATGAGCACAGATTCCGTTTATTCATGGAACACGATTTCATTCAAGTGACTGCATTGGCTTCGCAGTTGGGCATCCTATCAATACAATTTTCCAAGAACTTGGTGAGGGTTTCTGGCTTTATTTCCCGAACGGCTTGCTCGATTTTCGCCTTAAGGGCCTGAATCGTTGAAGATTGTTCTTCAATCCCCGGCCACAAAACATGGTTTATCATGTCTCTGCAGCGCTCACCTTTAATAAACGAAATAGCTTTTCCAGTAGCAATTTCAAAGAAAAATCGACCAATGATGCCGCCGCTCCAAACATTGCACCAAACCATCGCTCTCTAAGAATGCATTGACTTCTCGACGATCACGTGCGGGTTTTCCGATTACCAGATGTTAAAATAGCCAACAATATGAAAATGCGCTTCGTCAGAAAAGATGCCTTTTCGAGTGAAATCGTGGTCCATTTCGAGATTCCCTTAGGCCCAAGCTGGGTCAATTATACCTTGTAAGCGAATTGTGCTAGGTCTTTGTGAAAAATGCGTATGTGACTGGTTGTTGTTGCACTGTTCAGCTATCTTGTTAAGAGATCTGCGGTAGTCGATGGCAGTTCTTAATTTCAGGAAAACAGGACATATTCTAATCACAGGTGCTGAGTGGCCATGGTAGCTTCAAACACTACCTACACCGCATCGGCCGAGAGACAGTCCCGTTTTGTTGAAATTGGGAATATATTGTGGATGATGCTGAACATGTACTGTTTGAATGTCCTTGGTTTGCAAATCTGAGGGTGCAGTTTGGGGAATCGCTAGGAGTTGTTTTGACTCCAGTCAACATAGTTGGCTGTATGCTATCTTCACAAAGTAATTGGCAATGTATAGAGACTTTAATTAGGTCCCTTATGACCGAATTGTGTGAGCAAGGTTAGGTTAGGTTAGGTTAGGTTAGGTTAGGTTAGGTTAGGTTAGGTTAGGTTAGGTTAGGTTAGGTTAGGTTAGGTTAGGTTAGGTTAGGTTAGGTTAGGTTAGGTTAGGTTAGGTTAGGTTAGGTTAGGTTAGGTTAGGTTAGGTTAGGTTAGGTTAGGTTAGGTTAGGTTAGGTTAGGTTAGGTTAGGTTAGGTTAGGTTAGGTTAGGTTAGGTTAGGTTAGGTTAGGTTAGGTTAGGTTAGGTTAGGTTAGGTTAGGTTAGGTTAGGTTAGGTTAGGTTAGGTTAGGTTAGGTTAGGTTAGGTTAGGTTAGGTTAGGTTAGGTTAGGTTAGGTTAGGTTAGGTTAGGTTAGGTTAGGTTAGGTTAGGTTAGGTTAGGTTAGGTTAGGTTAGGTTAGGTTAGGTTAGGTTAGGTTAGGTTAGGTTAGGTTAGGTTAGGTTAGGTTAGGTTAGGTTAGGTTAGGTTAGGTTAGGTTAGGTTAGGTTAGGTTAGGTTAGGTTAGGTTAGGTTAGGTTAGGTTAGGTTAGGTTAGGTTAGGTTAGGTTAGGTTAGGTTAGGTTAGGTTAGGTTAGGTTAGGTTAGGTTAGGTTAGGTTAGGTTAGGTTAGGTTAGGTTAGGTTAGGTTAGGTTAGGTTAGGTTAGGTTAGGTTAGGTTAGGTTAGGTTAGGTTAGGTTAGGTTAGGTTAGGTTAGGTTAGGTTAGGTTAGGTTAGGTTAGGTTAGGTTAGGTTAGGTTAGGTTAGGTTAGGTTAGGTTAGGTTAGGTTAGGTTAGGTTAGGTTAGGTTAGGTTAGGTTAGGTTAGGTTAGGTTAGGTTAGGTTAGGTTAGGTTAGGTTAGGTTAGGTTAGGTTAGGTTAGGTTAGGTTAGGTTAGGTTAGGTTAGGTTAGGTTAGGTTAGGTTAGGTTAGGTTAGGTTAGGTTAGGTTAGGTTAGGATAGGTTAGGTTAGGTTAGGTTAGGTTAGGTTAGGTTAGGTTAGGTTAGGTTAGGTTAGGTTAGGTTAGGTTAGGTTAGGTTAGGTTAGGTTAGGTTAGGTTAGGTTAGGTTAGGTTAGGTTCCATCATTTATTTATGAGATTAGGGGTTCGGCGTATGTATTTGTTGGTGTGCTGTCTTTTCTCTCATGGTTGTCTGTATGAGGTTGGAGTATTTGTACCAGTCCTGAACATTTCTCATCATTGATGTAACAACTTGAGCGATTGTCATATTCATTACCTCTGGATATAACGTTCGTCTGCTGCTCCAATATCTACATTTTAAAATAGTGTGTTCGACGTTGTCCTCAAATTCGTTACACATTTCACATATTGCTTTGTGTCGTATTTGGAATTTATTTAGGTAACTGCCAAAATTACCATGAGCACTGAAAACCTGTGTCAGGTAAAAGTTTAGTTGTCCATGTTTTCTGTTCATCGACGTCTTTATGATTGGTATAGGGCTGTGGGTCCATCTACCTCTGTCGGTTTCCTCCCATCGTCTTTGCCATATTAGCATCATTTTCTCTCTTGCAGCTTCTTTTATACGGGACGTTTCCCTGTTGCGATTCTCGGCAGTATACTGTATTGCTATTCTTTCATCGTATATCTCTTTTCTTACAAGCAACAAGAGATCAATTGGTGGTATTCCAGCGAGAACGGACATAGCTGCAGTTGATATAGTCCGATATGCCGATGTTACGCGTAGTGAGCATGTCCTATGAACTTTCTCTAGTAGTTTTCTAAGCACTTGGCTGTTTGAAACAGCTTCACTTAGGACTGGAGCAGCATATAACACCTGTGAGTATGCTACTGTTGCAATTAAGCGTCTGGTTGTCTGTCCTGGACCTTTTATATTTGGCATTATCCTTGCTAATTTTGTTGCAGTTCCTAGTGTTTTTTCTGATACCATCTTAATATGCGGCTGGAACGTCAGTTTGTTGTCTAAGATTACTCCGAGGTATTTCAGGGTCTTACTTATTTTTATCTCGCACTTCTCCACTCTCAGTTTTAGATGTTCAAAGACAGTCTCCTTGTTACCAGGATAGCTTCTGTCTTGTGTGCAGCAAGTGTTAGGTTTTTTGAGTTTAACCATCTATTTATTCTTCCTAGGCAGTCATTTGTTATTATCTCTATAAGTGCTGCGGAAGGTTGATCCACCACTAGGGCTATGTCATCTGCATATCCTACTAATGTTGATATTTCCGGGAGTTTTATGTTTAATAACCCGTCGTACATTAAATTCCATAGGAAAGGACCCAGTATGGAACCTTGAGGTACGCCCGCTGTCACTTTATATTGTTTGAGTCCATCGTCCGTTTCATACTCCAGCATTCTATCTCGTAGATAACTATCAACCATTTTGATTAGGTATTCTGAGAAATTTCGTTCTCGCATTGTTTACGAATTACTTGCCAGTTCGCAGAGGTGAAGGCATTTTTTATGTCTAGAGTGACAATGGAGCAGAATCTCTTCTGTTGCATTGAATCTCTTGCTGCATTTATTACCGTGCGGATAGCATATATGGTTGATTTGCCTTTTATGAAACCGAACTGCATGGATGAAAAACCTCCCTTTCTATTTAATTCACCTTCGAGTCTGTTAACTATCAGTTTTTCTAAGAACTTTCCGCAGGTGTCCAATAGGCAAATAGGCCTGTACGATGATGGATTCTCTAGTGGTTTGTCTCCTTTGCGTAATAACACAAGGTATTGTTTTTCCCATATCTTTGGAAAAACTCCATTTTTTAAGCACTGGTTGAATGTATTTAAGAAAATATCCGACCAGAGCTTACAAACTATAGTGGCTATTTCATTTTGAGTGACTATTTCATTTGGGACTTCGGTAATTTCATTGTATGAGAAAGGGTCATAAGGAGTTGCGCATTGACGCGTATCAAAGTGTTCCTCAGTTCTATCAGTTTTGGGGAAAAGTGTACTCACTATTTTATATGCCCAGCTTGGATTCGTGATACCCGGAATTTTGGTTCGGTTTCCAAGTTTCTTCATTATTATTTTATAAGGGAGGCCCCATGGATCCTTATTCACTTCTTCGCATAATAATTCCCAGGATTTTCTCTTTGATTCTTTTATGGCTGCTTTCAGCCTCTTTCTTGCTATTCTGTAGAGGTCCATTGCTTCTAAATCACCTTTTCTTAGTGTGGCTACCAGCGATGCCAACTTGGTGATTTTTCCGCTACTTGTGGTGATTTTTGATCTCCAAATACCACTGTTTTGCAAGAGTAGTGATTTTTCAGAAAAACCACTACGGTAGCGTTTTTAAACATTTTTTGTAGCGCTTTTAGTGATTTTTTACATACATCGGCGAAGAATGCAAAATGAAGCCGACATTAAAACAATTCATGTATTTTACGCAATCTTTTAGAGCATATGGAATGTAAAAACGATGTCACTTTCATTTATGTTTCTCCATATGTTCTTATGTGCCCGCAATTCACAACTGAGCGTTATGAATTTCTGTAAGAACAAAGTTAGTCCTGAATCCAAGCAAGTGCCAAAGTTTGTAGAAGAGAGACTTTGACACTTGCTTGGAAAAAATTGCCTCGTGTGATTCAGGCCTTAGGAACCGAATGTCTTAAAATACAGTAAATTCTATATTACAAATAAAATATGTGTTAAAGTTTCAAAATGTTTGCTGCTCGAAGTATAAAATACCCAATAATTTATTTTTAAAAATATATCCAATGAAACCAATGAAACATTTAGAAATCAAAATTTTATACACAATCAATATTATGGCCAGAAGATATAGAGGAAAGTTATACTATTTTATTTGGCCAATAACAAGTCATTTATTAATAATTTAATCCTAAGAATGGAAAACAAAAAAGACTGTTACGTTTATGTTATAAATAAAAGTTTTTATTTATGTTTTCAAAGAAAAATGTTACAAACATTATCTAAATGTTTAAAAAATTAATTGAATTCAAAAATATTTTGTTGGTGGTTTTTAAATATAATTCATGGTTAACATATTTGTCGGTGGTAGCGTTTTTAAGAGATTGTGTTATTTTCTCACAGCGATTTTAGGCGTTTTTATACTTGGTTGGTAGTGGTTTTGTGGTGGTTTCTGCACAGTTGTTCCGTAGTGATTTTTGCCTCGGAAGAGTTGGGAACACTGGTGGCTACACGTTTCGCTTTGTGACATGATTTTCTAAGCTCAGTAATTTCATGGTTTCACCAGTATGCGAGATTTCGAGATTTACCAAGTGATGATGCGTTAATCGACATCAGTGGATTGCGTACGTATAGAGATGATTTGCCAGTAACGTCTTGGTACCACGCCATTTCTTTCCTCTTAGTATACTGTTCACTTACTAGTACTATATCAACCTCTTTGTCCATAGCATTTTGTATCATTAGTTCTTGCGCTTCGCGACATCTGCCTAGATTTACTTGGAGTATCCTAATCGTCATTTTTATATCTACTACATTTTATATCTACTTGCTACACGCAAAGAAAAAAAACCTTTGGGCGTCGTTTATGGCAAACATTTTTGTTTGTCTCAAACGCTCTACTTTTCCCGTACCGGTTGAAATTTTTGCGGTGAATGCAAAAGTTTATCGTAAACGTAGTTTCTCTTACTATAAACGAACATTCTTTCATTCCAAAATTTTCGTAATTTATTTTATGGTAAACGAAAAACGTTTACGGAACCATATTGTATTTAAACATGATTGAATATATTAAAGAGAGTTGAGAGAACAAAGAGCTAAACTTTTCATTTTGTGAGAGTGCGGTTTTATAACTTTTTTTTATTACTTATATGACGGAATAATATGTGTAGATGTATGTGTACAGAACTCAAAAGATGCAGATGTGTGTGTATACAACACAAAAAGCGACGTTCCAGTGTTTCTGCAAAAAGATGGTGATGTGTGTGTACAAAACACAAAAAAAGAAACGTTGCAACGTTGCATACATGTTTGTCCGCGTTGCTTTATTAACAGGCGGTGGTGGATATTTAGTTATCTGCATCCCTCCCTCCCTTTGCAATCGTACTCAGCATGCGTAGAGTCGTATGCTGGTGGGCCTTTAGTTTTGTACTGGCGCTTGTGGTGTTCGGTATTTGTGCGCGTGTGGCAAAATTAAAAATGTTTTTATCAGTTAACTTAAAATGATTTTATTCAAAGAATTAATTAAATCAAATAATCTAAATTATCGGAGGTGCAATATCTCGCAAATATACTGCGGACTCCAATTTAATGTTATAGGTAAATGGTAAATGAAGTGAAGACATGTGGGAAAATAACAAAATTGTTAATAGAAAAAAAAAATGGATCGAGCACTGCATGAAAATATTGAATACTTTGTGGAAAGCCGGAATAACAAAAACAATAGATTTTAACAGAAACTGAGACCATCTATTGCTTTTGTTAACGACTAACTGGTTATTTTTCCACTCGCCTTAAATTGTGAATAAGCAAATTAAAATCATTAACAATCAATCATCCCACGTTTAGGTACTGAAGTTGCTAGTGGTAATTGTGAAATAAATTTATTCTGGCACAATACAACTGGATACTTCTGGAAACTGCTGATATAAAACTCACTTTTGACTAAAAAGTTTGATATATGGTAAGATAAAATCTCGCTACATTTTTAATATGTTCTAACATACATGCTTTTTTTTACAGTTTGTCTACAACTCAATTAGAAGATAGCAGCCAAATAATAGCAGAGGTGTTTGTCGGGGAGCTCCCGGGGACATTTTACAAAAAATTGTGAAATTTTTGATTATAAACATAATATTACAAAACATATTAAATATCATAATTCAATCAAATAATTCTTTTGTGACAATCGTTTTCTCATTTATTGTTAAACTGACATTGCTTGTGACAAACGAAATGATTGTTTGCAACACACGTTTTACAGGGTTTGGGATAAACACGCATTGCTTGTGACAAACACAATAACCGTTTGCACTAAACGTTTCACAGGGTTTGTAATAAATGTAAATCATTTACGATAAGTACACTAACCGTTTGCTATAAACGTTTCTTTGGGTTTTGGGATAAACATAAATCGTTTGCGACAAACATACACCACAAACGAAATTCGTTTGTCTAATTTTTCGTTTGGGAGTAACGAATTTTTTCTTTGCGTGTACTGCCCACATAGTGGCTAATATTTTGTCTTCCAGCCTCTAGGCAGATTACACACCTTGGTTCATTTTGACATGTGTTTGCCTTATGTCCGTTTAGGCCGCATTTCATGCAGGTTTGGCTGCGATCCTTTCCACGACGGAATCGTGCAAGATGGCCTTGATCTAACCATCTAAAACACCTTTTGGGAAGGGTTTTCCTTCTTACTCGACATATTACCAGTCCGACTTTAATTCTGTTCTTTTTTTGTATGGTAACTGCAACATTTCCAGGAACTTCCACGAGTGCCTGCTTTGTACCGCCATAGTATTCTCGGATGTTATGAACTGTTATTTTGCTAGCATCGGTTTCTGCAGAGGCTTTTAGAATGCCACTGATTATGTCATCATTTTCAGTGGTTTCTTCCATATCTCTAATATCTAGGAGTTATTTTTCTATGAATGTTTGCACGTTCACATTTTCTCCGAGTGATCCTTTTATTGCACCTTCTAGTTTCTTGGCTTGACCGTCTCCCTTTGTCATCTCTATTAGGACATTTCCATCTGCTGTTTTCCGAATCTTTTTTATGCCAATTTTTTTTACCAATTTCCTCGGGTTTTATTGCATTCTTCATTTCTTTCACTATTTCAGCATAGCTGCAATTGCCTGTTTTAATTGTCAAGGTTTCTCCTTTTTTTCTAATCTGTTTCTCTATATTTTTACTTGGTCTCTTCTTTTTATTGCGATTTTTTCTTTCCACCAACTACCACTGCTGTTCTTTCTCAACATCTGTAATATTTTCATCTGGTTTCTGTATCCTGACCTTTTTGTCCAATTTATTTTTCTCCGGAGAGATGGAGGCTGCTTTTGGAACTTTTCTTTTGATGCTCTTTCTCTGTTTGGGTACCTTTATTTGTCGTCTTAAACACTGTATTTTCCTCTGGTGCACCTATAACGTTGATCACTGCTATCGCTTCTCTATTCTCACGTATCTGTTGGTACAAGGCAACGGCCTGCAGAAGGTTATCTCTAATACTCTTATGTGTGTTCCTTGAGTCCATGACTATAGTATGCATAGCACTCAGTTTGTTCGCAAGGTTAACAAAAGCTATTTCTTCTTAATTTTTAAGTGAGTCAAAATTACTATCTTCGCTCATTGCTCCTGTTATAGAGGATGTTTGGAAATTTCCACTCCTAAGTGGAGATCTTTGTATTTTTCCGCCGGGTTCGGAAGGGGTTTTCTTCTCTTACATCTGTTATGTTATTTTTTTTTTGGGTATTTTATATTGTTTATGTTATCGTTGTTAATATTTTCGGTACTCATTTCTTCACTGGGTCCCAACTCAGTATCGTTATCTAATTTCGACGTGTAGTTACGTTTTATTTGGTCTCATGGTTATCTTTGCTTAGCAGGGAGGCCATGCGAGGGTTGACGCGAAGTCCTTATAAGACTGCGTTCAGTGCCAGACCCGAATAAATCAGGACAATGTTAGTTTAGGTTAGGTTAGGTGAGGTGAGGTGAGGTTAGGTTAGGTGAGGTTAGGTTAGGTTATGTTAGGTTAGGTTAGATTAGGTTAGGTTAGGTTAGGTTAGGTTAGGTTAGGTTAGGTTAGGTTAGGTTAGGTTAGGTTAGGTTAGGTTAGGTTAGGTTAGGTTAGGTTAGGTTAGGTTAGGTTAGGTTAGGTTAGGTTAGGTTAGATTAGGTTTGGTTAGGTTAGATTAGGTTAGGTTAGGTAGCTTAGGTTAGGTTAGGTTATCTTCACCAGTTCAGAATTAGTTCCGGAAGTCTCATTCCTTTATAAAAAGAATCGGAGAAGCAAGTGAGGAATCAGTACACAAAAAACTGGGGTCCAATTACCGCATCCGTTTCGTATCGCAATCTGAATTTTCGACAGCATAAAACGAGTAATTGGGAAGCTAACTTTTCATTAATTTTTATATAAATAAGTTAATCCCATTTGAAACTATATGCTAAAATTTCATCAACATATGTGCATAAATGTTAGAGTTATTAGATCTCACGTAATGGAATTACGATACGAAACGGATGCGGGAATTAGGCCCCTGCTTAATTCTCTAGTCGATTGCTTTTTCGAAATTTGTTACTGGGAATTGTTACTATTTTTAAGTGACCTGAAAAAATAGAAAATGTTTGATCGTTTCAATGTCTTCCCTACATGTCCTGCATTAATTTTTATCTGCTTGCTTAGGTATATCATTGTAGGCAGAACTCCTAGCTATTAGAGGGGAAGCAGAGTGGCGTCTATCTTATCTGATAGTCATGCTGCTATAATGTCCCTGGAAACTGTGTTCCTGGATTCACGAACTTCCCTTGCACTTCCCACACTATATCTTACATACATACCTCTAGCGACCTGCATGTCCTTCTTGAGAAATAGGACCCTTACGATAATAAATGACTGGTGGTCACTAGTCAGAAACTGCAAACATTCCAGGCTTATGTGGCCCTGCCTAAACTCCAAACGCACGAATGCCCTGCTGTCGTTATCGAAACTGTACGTCTCACTTATCGTGTCTGTTATGACAGGTCACTACCTTATTGGACGGCTCGCAGGGAGATTGAAGAACTTGCGAAATGATTTTTGCGGAAACTCTGGAGATGAAGAGGAGAAGGAATCCATGGACCACCATATGCTTCTGTGCCCTGCTCTATGGAAGGTAGGGAAAAACATATTGTTCCTAACGTTAGCACAATGTGCTGGTGCTGTAGGCATGCAGTTGATTGGCTTGTCGTCTGTTCAGATTTAGTCCTGAGGTTAATATCAAGTGTAGAGCTCCCAGAAATAGTGTATCTCTCCCCTAGCCGTAGCTCTGTCGGCGAACTTTCGTCGGTCCTGGCGACTTCAAAGGTTTAAGGTAATAGCCCAACGAATTCTTGATCCAGTTACAATCTCGATGGCGACCTCTAATGGTTGCGCTTCCACGGAATCCCGAACTGAAGTATTAAATATCTCTTCACAGATGCTCAGGGCAGGAACACCGCCAGCGAATCCTCACTGTATATAATCCATGAACTATCATCTTAGCGAGAGTAAAGTTATTTTAAGAGAACGCGTTGGATATTCAAATTGTACATGGTCGTGCTAAAAGTGGCAGGGATCAGATCAGTGGGCACAGTGTATCCAATTTGATATATGGCGAGTCAACAATTATTGTAAGCAGGTTTAGGGAAATGTATATGACAAGTTTTCACAAAAAATAAATCTCCAAAATCCCAATGCTATCATACCGGCCTCTATTTCAATCAGATCTCTTTTTAGAAACCCCTCCAACGTCTATAAGTACATCAGCAGTTAACTTATTGCATTCGCAGCATCCTTTATGTGTGAGACTACATTCAAAAAATGACTTTCATAGAATAATATTTATTCTTATGCGAAGCAAAAACGACCCCAAAGAACACGGGGAATGGAAACTGGATTTCCTTGCAGAAGAAGGCACAGACAAAGAATAAAGCATACCGCGCCACCATTTGCCACACATAAATTGTCTTTGTACGAAGAATACGTAGAATACGAAAAGAAGACGACGAGTATTTGGACATAAATCAATGTTTGGCTCCTGTCAACATTTGCAACATCTTCCACTAAATCGTTTCTTGGCAATGAAGGACTCTTCACTTAATGCCGCCGTTGTGCGTACCTATGCTTTGTGGCTGTGTAGATGTGTGGAGTAGCTATGTACAAAAGCCGCGCCGCCTTTGCCTCAATTCCGGCCCAACCCAGAATCAAGTCAGCCGTAGACACTGCAAGGAAATCAACCTAACAACATGTCTTCCAAGGAAAATGTATTTGAGGGCACACGTTTGTACACGTAAGTGTATATGTAAGGATGACTACCGTTTGTGAGTGTGTGTGCATTCTGCTATGCTTCCTTTCCTTCATTTCCTGCGGCATCTAAAGTATTGAAGGGCTTTGGGGATCAATTACTTACTTGTTAAACAACCAACATCATTTGACTTAATTATGTGATTCCTAAGATTTTGAGAATTCGAGATTTATATCCGCAATTGATGAGATTTCCATAGGTGACGGTAAATCACTTTCACCCAATGTACCCATAAATTCAATAATGAGTCAATAGACAGACACACACAATGTGTCTAAATTTTGGGGGAATAGGCAATTAATATTGAAAATTGACACAGAGAGTAGCAATATGTTGACTTTGACAACTATAGTATCAATAGTAGTGTGTTGTTAGGGATGTAAAACATTAAAATGAAATAAAATAACAAGTATGGACATTTAAGTCGAGTAAAGGTATACCCTCACTTAGTGAGTAATAAAATATTATATTTTTGGGGGATCCAGGGTCCACTCGAAATACATATATAATATTGTTGTTTACATCCTAATATTTATACCCTACACCACACTGTAGTACCAGGTATTATTGCTTTGTGCATTTGTTTGTAACACTTTAAAGGATAAGAGATACCCATAATTTATTATACCAAGAAAGTGATTACGAGTCAATTTAGTCATGTCCGCTCGTATGTCCGTATGTCTATCCATCTGTGAACACAGTCAAAGTACAGCAAGCACATATTAACCGATCCTTACGAAAATTTGCACAGGGACTTATTTGGGGTAAGGGACGAACTTTATTGAAAATGGTGACTCCCATATAACTGTACCATCCAATTTGAGTTCTTCACGTTCTAGAAGTCACTTTATTCAAGCTCTCTGGCTAAAATTTGGTAGTTTACGATATATGATGTCTCTAATTATTCCTGGAAAAATGGGCCAAATCGGTTCCGATTTTACTTCATAACATTCTGAAATTTTGAAATTTGCCACTTAATGTTTTATTATGTTCTTAACTATGTATCTTGGAAGATCGGTTCATGTTATAATATTCCCCACACTTTTAGAAGTCACTCTCTTCAAGAAATCCGCCTGAAATTTGGTTGTTTGGGTTATACAGGGTGGTTCATATTAAACGCACGATGTTAATTGTAAATAAAACAAAAAGTTTTCAGAGAATTATCTCAATATTGTTTATTATGATAGAATTTGTGAAACAAAATTTGTACAAGCCGTGTAGCTGAAAATTCTCTGATGGTATTTTATGTTATCCTAAACCATTCATATGGTTCACATCTGTCAATATTTATACCCTACACCACACTGTGGTACAAGGTATGTCTTATAACTTTGTAAATTTGTTTGTAATACTCCAAAAGGAGAAGAAATAGATTCATCGTTTGTTATACCGATCGACTTAGAATCTATTTCGGAGTTTATTTAGCTATGTTCGTCTATACGTCCGGCTGGCCGTCCGTCCGTCTTTCTGTGCATATATTCTTGTACAGGTCGCAATTATAACCCGATCTCGACAAAACAGATGATCTCTATCGAATTTGGTTAAAATCGGTTCAGATTTACATATATCTCACATATATATGAACTGTTTGTTTTGAGTTAAGGGTGGATTCGGCATCAGAAAAATTATTATCAAAAAGAATTTTCTAAAAAAGTCAACGGTGACTATGACGATTTCGTTTCTGCAAAAAAGTGCAACAATAAAATTATTTTTTAAAAATTCGCGTCGACGGGGCAAAATTTTTTTCAGAATCGAAATCACCATTTGATGTTTAAAACTTAAGTTTTGCTAGGAAACAAAATTACAAAAATGTTTGTTTTGAAAGTGGCGTAACTCCAATTACGGTCGATATTCAAACAAACCTTGAATAGTATTGCAGAACTTATATTTTTTTATTAAAACATGGTTAAAATACAACAATTTAATGGAGTTCTAAAATTATTAATGTGTTTAATTAAAATGCAGTTTCGTCTTAAAAAACGAGCTGCAACAAAAATTTAACATAAAATCTTCTTCGGGTAAAATTTAACTGTATTTTCTTCATAAAAATTAATGCAAATAACCGTGAGTTTGTTAATTACAGGCAATACTACCGACAATTAATTAAAAACAGTTTACATTATTTTTTTAATAAAACAATTAATAAGAAAATTAAAAATCCCTAATTACAAATTTATCACTATTATGAGATGTGAAAATATTTGACACAAATTTTAGTACACGAGAGTACAATGTATAACAACACTTTTATGCAAATATCACATAACCTTGTGCTTTAAATGTCATGATTGTTGATTTTATTTTTATACCCTACACCACACTGTGGTACAGGGTATTATAAGTTTGTTTCACGGCAGATGTTTGTAACACCTGAAAATAACACAGCTAGACCCACCTTAAAGTATACCGATCGACTCAGAATCACTAGCTGAGTCGATTTAACGATGTCTGTCCGTTCGTCCGTCCGTCCGTCCGTCCGTCTGTCCATGTAAAGTTGTTCGTCGACTACAGGTCGCAATTTTACTCCGATCGTTCTGAAATTTTGCAGTTTAGAGTATTTCGCGGCTGTTAAGATCGCTATTGAATTTGGTTGAAATCGGTTAAGATTTAGCTATAGCTCCCATATATATGTTTCGTCCGATTTGGCCCTTTAGTACTATAGAAGCTGTATTTTACATCCGATCGTTTTGAAATTTAGAATGGTAGAGTTTCTTGATCCATGAACCAACATTGCCGAATTTGAAGAAAATCGGTTAAGATTTAGCTATAGCTCCCATATATATGTTTCGTCCGATTTGGCCATTTAGTCCTATAAAAGCTGTATTTTACATCCAATCGTTTTGAAATTTAGAATGGTAAAGTTTCTTGATCCATGAACCAACATTGTCGAATTTGAAGAATATGTTTCGTCCGATTTGGCCCTTTAGTACTATAGAAGCTGTATTTTACATCCGATCGTTTTGAAATTTAGAATGGTAGAGTTTCTTGATCCATGAACCAACATTGCCGAATTTGAAGAAAATCGGTTAAGATTTAGCTATAGCTCCCATATATATGTTTCGTCCGATTTGGCCATTTAGTCCTATAAAAGCTGTATTTTACATCCAATCGTTTTGAAATTTAGAATGGTAAAGTTTCTTGATCCATGAACCAACATTGCCGAATTTGAAGAAAATCGGTTAAGATTTAGCTATAGCGCCCATATATATGTTTCGTCCGATTTTGCTCTTTAGTCCTGAAGAAGCTGTATTTTACATCCAATCATTTTGAAATTTAGAATGGTAGAGTTTCTTGATCCACGAACCAACACTACCGAATTTGAAGAAAATCGGTTAAGATTTAGCTATAGCTCCCATATATATGTTTCGTCCGATTTGGCCCTTTAGTTCTATAGAAGCTGTATTTTACATCCAATCGTTTTGAAATTTAGAATGGTAGAGTCTATTGATCCATGAACCAACACTACCGAATTTGGAGAAAATCGGTTAAGCTTTAGTTATAGCCCCCATATATATGTTTCGTCCGATTTGGCCCTTTAGTCCTATAAAAGCTGTATTTTACATCCAATCGTTTTGAAATTTAGAATTGTAGAGTTTCTTGATCCATGAACCAACACTACCGAATTTGAAGAAAATCGGTTAAGATTTAGCTATAGCTCCCATATATATGTTACGTCCGATTTGGCCCTTTAGATCCAATCGTTTTTATACCCTACACCACACTGTGGTACAGGGTATTATTTAAGTATAAAATGTCCCAAAAGTAAATTTATGTAAACAATTTATACATGAATTACAAAATTTATATATCAGAGTTATTCAATATTACGAGAGTGGTGTAGGGTATCATATAGTCGGCACCGCCCGACTTTAGCCTTTCCTTACTGGTTTATTTATGTAAAACATTTTGCACGACATATTCTGCATTCCACACATTATTATCCATAAGAAATTATTTTTGATTACATATACCCTGTACAAAAAGTTGAAGATTTATTTATGTCGCATAATTTTATTTTTTGTTTGTCATGTATCTGCAAAAGAACGGTAACCAATCTTTCGGTTGTATATCCCAAAATATTACATTTCATTATTCTAAATTTGGAAAATTATTGGGATAACCAAAAAACGATTATTTATTAATATTTTTTCTGTTGTAGTAACCAATTATTCGTTGCAATAGTAATCTTTGGTCAACTGATACAATTTCTGTTGTCAAGAATAAAACATTGGTTGTCACAACCAAAAATCGATCATATGGAATTATAATGAAAGTTTAAAATTGGTTACCACAACCAACCGAGTGTCAATGAAAAAAACAATCTTAATTCGATTGATACATCCATCGATTTAGTTGCAAGCATTTTTATTTGATCGTATCCATGTTATTATTGTTGTTTTAACTATTTATATATAAATACCACGGACACACGGTTTAGGCAATATACTTTTTGTTTGCTAGTACTAGTTTTTAATTACTACAAGCGAATTCCAACCAATTATTTTCCTGGGTGTAGTAAGAATTGTCTAGTTCCTGAAAATAGCCATCGACCGCAACCTCGACCTACCTCTTATTGCCGGCAAAACTTTTTCCGCCGAGCCATTTTTTCGAGTTTGGAATTAAAATATAATCCGAGGAAGTTATATCTTGCGTGCTGAAGTGTGAACTGGTGCATTGTCTTGATTGTGCACAAGCGCGGCACCCATCATCAAATTTTCCGTCAATATGACATGTATAGCACTTTTTGAAATGCCTATGACTTCAGCTAGCTCACGACCCTTCATTGAATACTATTTTGTTGGTTTTTTTCACCATTTCTGTGGTGGACACCTCAATTGGACGACCACTACGGTGTTGGTCTTGGCAGCTCGTACGGCCCCATTTAAAATCTGACATCCAATATTTTATAGTTGTAAACGAAGGAGCAAACTCACCCAAAGTAGAATGTACCTCGGTTTTAATATTGGTTGGGCTGAGACCTTTTAAATGAAAGTATTGTAGTACATATCGGTAAACAATTTTTTCCATGTTTACGAAGTGACTAAGATCTATGACTTTTGATGGGTCAAAAAAATAACTAAACAACGTGGCGCCTTTAAACTTTAAATATATATGTTTATATATGTTTGACGAAGTTAATTTTTCAGGTCGGCTGATATTGAGACCGTAGTTTTCCTTATTTTTCTCCTAGTCTATACCTTCAATTATGCTGTGGCTGTAAAAGAAAATTCTCATCGGTTACCTAAATATAGCCGTTGAAAAAATTTAATTTTCTCAGAAAACATTCTCAAAATCAAGTTTCTGCCAAAATATTCGCGGTACGATAAAATCCCAGCTAGAGCTAGCAGAAGTACCCAAATGGCATTTTGTTACTTTCGATAAGCACTTTCAGTAATTGAAGTCAAAACGGGGTCAACTTTTTATGTGTTGCACTGTGATGTCATTGTATTATTTGCAATGCTACTTAAACTCACCACAAACCTCTGCACAATGAAAATTTATCATCTCTGTAGATGTGTTTTTGATCTGCTATATCTTTAATGTCATCCCTCAATATAACAATAGCCTATAATAGGCTCTGCATAGTGTATTGTAGTTTATTGATATATTTATCTAAACCGTATACGCTACATTTGTCAAACAATTTGGCTGAAATTATGCAATATTATTTTTTTGGACAAGAATTATTTGCAAAAAATAACTACATCTGTCGGTGATTTGATATAGTCACAATACAGAGGTCGCAATCAAATTGTATCTGGTTCATATAAGGAACATAGGGCCTCAACAAATTTGTTCCTTTTGATTTTGTCTGTCGCTAATATCTTTAGCTCATTCCACGATTTGTTTGCATCAGCTATCTCAATATATCCAATTGTCGCCTCCAAGTGTGGCTGGGGCGTCCTCTTCTTCGGCTACCTTGAGGGTTCCAATCGATAGCATTTCTGGTTATGTCATTATGGAGCCTGCGTAGCGCATGCCCTACCCATCTCCACTTCCGTCGCTTGCTGTTGGTTTGCAATTGTGTTTGGCCAGAATATTTTTAATATTCTGCGTAGGCAGCGGTTCATGAATACTTGCAACGAGTTTACATCTTGGATAGAAGCATTTCATGCCTCGCATCCGTACAACAGAACTGACTTCACACAGCTATTGAATATATCGCACTTTGTACGCAGGCATATGTCATTGGATCTCCACACTGTGTTTAATTGCCCGTACGACTGTTTTGCCTTGTTTATGCGGTTTAAAACATCATCGTGCGAGCCCCTGATTTTGTTATAATACTGCCGAGGTAGCAGAAGGATTCAACTTCACCGATGGTATCGATGGTATCGAAGGTATTCTCGAAATCGATAAAGGTTAGATATAATGGTGTGCGCCATACGCAGGGTTGCTCCTTTATTATCCGAAGACTATTGATGTGATCAATACAAAATTTGTTAGGCAGGAACCAGCTTGTTCGTTGCGAATGTTTTTTTTGGAGTGAGTTGGATAAGCGCTTGTTTAGGATGTTCGCTTTAACTTTATTTACCATCGATAGGAGATTTATTCCCCTCCAGTTTTTGCATTCTAATAAATCGCCTTTCTTGGGAATGTTGACAATCATTCGTTCCTTTAGTTCCAAATCTAGGGTACTTGTTAGCCAGAATTGGTTTATTATTGGCGCTAGGAGGTGGGCGCTTGTGATTGAGTCAGCTGTGAGAAGCCAGGTGACTTATAGTTTTTGAGGCATCTGATGCCAGTCTCTATCTCGTTAATATCTGGGCATTCGATTGATACATCGGTCTGTTCAGAAGAGTATTTGGATTTAGGTGGATACACGCCGTTAGGCTTAACCCCACCGTGCTCTAAACACTCGGGTAAATTTATGCGTCGACCAGCGCCCTCACACACAATGCGCATGAGTTCCAATCAATTCCGTGCTTCTGGCCACTTCTTCCCCTCCTTGGTTAGGAGCGGAGCCCATCTAAAACTCCTTCCAATCTTTGGGTCATGGCGCACGGTTGGTTTGAAACTCCACATCCGAGACCATTCTCTCCCAGCGATTTTGGTTTAAACCACAGCCACCACGTTGCATCCAACAGGATCCTCACCAATGGTCAGGCCGGTACCTGCGTACCGAGGGCTTTCCTGACCCCCGTGGTACCAGATTAAGTACTCTGGTCAGACTGCGTAGCCGAAGATACTACCAGTTAGACTCCAGAAAATCTAGGACTGGTGACCAGTCTTGGATCTACTTGTCCAGCCCCCATCCTGAGAATAGATGGGAGCTATAGGATTCGTAGATCCTTTTGTGAAACACAGACCATTTCGGACTGTGATCCTCTGGGATCTACTGTCCAGCCCCCATCCTGAGAGTAGATGGGACCTATAGGATTCGTAGATCCCAATCTGGGATCACTGTCCAGTCCCCACCCTGAGAATAGGTGGGAACTATAGGATTCGTAGATCCCCCACATCGGTCCGTTCAATATGATGCGAGCACTCACAGGTGGTATTGGTTGGGCTGTGCGGTATGTTTAGTAGTTTCGTATAATGCCCTCTCCATACATCGAGCCGTACTTGTTTAGATGTTTTTAGTTCCCCGAGTTCGTTTTTCCGGGGTTTGGCAGAGTAAAATTTCGTGTTACATAGTTTCCTCGCTGTTCTATAGAGGTCACGAGTTTTGTGAGTCTCCGATGCTGCTTGCGCTTCTCTAGCAAGAGCTTCCGCATGTCTTCGCTTGTCCCTGCGGGCACTTCGTTTTACTTCATTATCAACGTTATGGTACGACTCCGCTGTTCTTCGTTTTTCGCTGCGAGTTTTCGCTGAGTTCTGATCTGCCTTAAGTTTTTTCCTTCTTTGGATTAAGTTCCAGGTTTCATCAGATACCAAGTCATTTCTCTCTGGATTTCTGTAGCCTACATTGTCTCTAGCGGAATCTATAAAGAGGTTATTTATAGATGTCCAGTTTGAGGTGGTGTGATTGGCATTTATGGTCCTCAGCTTAGATCTTAAAGCGTTAGTGTATCTTGCTCGGTATGTTGGATTGTAGAGTTTTTGAGTGTCAAATATTTTTTGCACAATATTCATCGGTTTTATAGTTGTAGGGTTCCAATTAGTAAATGGTGGTCGCTGTTGCAGTCTGCTCGTCTTTTATTTCGGACATCAAGTAGACATTTTTGCCAAGTTTTGCTTATAGCAATGTGGTCTATTTGGTTTTCTGTTATTTTATCGGGCTATACTCGTGTGACTTTGTGTACTCTTTTATGGGGGGAACACAGATCCTCCAATGAGCAACTTGTTTGCAGCGCATATTTCCGTTAATAGTTGGCCGACTCCATTTGCGCGGGGTTGCTCTTCGGGTTTTCCGGAGTACAGCAGAGTGTTCCCACCTGGTATCTTCAACTCTCCTGACTCAGGCCATCTGGTTTCAGAGACCCATGAAAAGAAGATTATAGTTCTTCATCTTTTTGTAGCAAAGTAGTGCGAATTTCGCCGGTTGCAAAATCGATCGCACGTTCCAGGATCCAAATCGGGTCCGATGTTTGTAGCTAACGGTCGTCATCAAGTTAATCGGTTGGTTTTAATTTTTTTCGGTTTCAGTAATTACTTCTTTAAGATGAGCAGTTGATTGGGCTTCTGCATCCGATCCTAGATCTGGGGCTACCAGTATGCCTCTAGGAGGGCAACCTTGTGTGAGCATTTAATCAACACCGTAAAAGAGGGTTATTGCGCCCATGGTTGGTCGTCAGAGCCTCGTCAGGTTTCGGTGGGCTATGCCTCCGTGCTTTCTTTATACCAAAGCTCAGAGCAACGAAAATGTTGCATGTCGGTCCATGTTTTAATAAAATCTCCACATATAATGGTCACTCTTAAATATCTTTAATTAAACCATAGATGCCGCAATTGTTTAACAATTTGGCAATTTTAAGAATTTGCTACAAAATCATACCCTCTTTTCTATTTCAAAGATTTTTCGGGTTATATAACTGAATGCAATCCATGCTGGAGGTTATATATGAATCGGCCCTGCCCAACCAACTACTGATCTACTTTTATACAACCATCTCCATTTTATCCCTACGACCTAGTTCTTTGCTAACCTTCATTCTGTTCGGTCGCAAGCTCTTCGTCTCAAAATCTGTTCTGTTATCAGTGCATTGATTTTGCAATTCCCTTACAAACAGTTTTTGCATTCGACAAAAAAAAAATAAATAAAACAAAAAATCACCGTATATTGTTGAAAACAAAGTGAAAATGCCCCGCGCTGCCAAATCCTTGGCGCGCTTCAAGGGGAAACCAATTTTCAAAAAACCCAAACCTCAGACAATGGCATTTAACATGGGTTCCATTGGTGCAACATCATCTTCGTACAACAGATATAGTGATCTATCTAGTATCGAGGATATGGACGAGACTCCAGAATCCAATATCACCATGGCTGATATTCCACATAAACAACCTATCGTGACGGATGTTAACATTCCTCTCCGAGAAATTCAACACTTGTTGGGCAAAGATTGCATCTACAAACGTACTTCCATTGGAATAAAGATATTTCCTCAAAACAAGGAAAAATTTGATTTTTGCATAAAATCATTAAAGGAATCTAAAATTGAGTTCCACACTTTTAATGCCAAGGAGGATAAACTCTATACTACATTCATTTATGGTTTACCGCGCATTAAGGTCAATGATATAGCAGATGAATTAAAAACTTATAATTTATCGCCCGTTTCCATTACTGAGGTTAATACTCGTTTCAGCTCCGAAAACGACGCAGTTTATAAAGTACAATTTGTTCGCCGATCTTTTGCCCCAAAATCGCTAAACAGTGTCCGAACAATTTCCAATGTTATTATCACATGGAAAAAACAGAAACCGAAATCTAATAACAGACCAACACAATGCTGGAATTGTTTGATGTACGGTCATGGTGGACAACACTGCAACCGTCAACCATCCTGCATGACTTGTGCAAATCATCATCCAACAAACGATTGTCCGTTCACGAAAAACAACAAAAAGCCAGCAGTATTCACGTGCTTCAATTGCAAAAAAAGTGGATATGAGAGAACCGATCACTCAGCAAATGACTTAAGTTGTCCAATGCGATCCCATTATTTCGAAGTCAGAGCTAAAGTGACAGCGACTCCAACAACAAGAAACACCTCGAATCGTCGTCGTTCAAACAACACATTTGTACCAACATCCACACCCAATACCCGCGGTGCAATAAATAGAAGCACTCAGCAGCAGCGCGACAGCCGTTCATACGCCAGAGTAATGCGAAATGAGAGTAGTGATCTCTTCAACATTGACGAACTGTTCAATATATTTACTTCTGCCCTCGATGAGTTAGGCAGGTGCACAACAAAAATTCAACAAATACATGTCGTAATGTCACTCTTAAAATATGCCCATGACATCCGATAATTTAAGAAGATTTAACCTACTTCACTGGAATGCCAATGGTATGACAACTCACTCTCAACAAAAACAACTAGAGAGCTTATTAGTTACTAAAAATATTCAAATTGCCAGCATAAATGAGACTTTTCTCAAAGAGAATCACAAACCCTTTTTTGAAAATTATTTTCTCTATCGCAATGACAGGCTAAGTAGCGGAGGGGGAGGAGTCGCCCTTCTGGTACACAAATCCATTTCCCACAAACTTCTGCCAATAACAAAAACAGCGTACATCGAAAGTCTAGCTGTCGAAATTGTTATCAACAGAACCCAGGTTGTTGATACTACAGCATATTCACCTAGACATAACAGACATTTCTGCAATGACATATCGGCCTTAACACAACGATACAATGATTTTATAAGCCTTGGCGATTGGCGATATATGTTTAATGCTAAACATATATCGTGGAATTGCCCATGCAATAATGCCTCCGGTACTGCTCTAAACAATATGCAGTACTCTGACAATTTTTTTGTCTATCACCCTCCTAACTACACATTATATCCCCACCAAACAAGTAGAAGGCCGTCAACAGTAGATATTATGTTAAGCAATATAACTAGGGTGTCCAAAAAACCGATTATTTCGAAAAAACGGTTTCCGGTTTAACCGAAATATTACTTTTTTTAAAACCCGGTTTTCGGTTATTATATTTTGTCGAAACCGGTTAACCGGTTTTAAGACCGGTTTTTAAATAATATACGAAATTGTCATTAAATGTCATTACATGTTTACTGTAAAACAAAAAACAACTAATAATCATTTGTAGTAAAAATTAGTAAACAAAAATAGATTATTATTACGTTTATTACAGTTTTAATTTTTAGCTCTACTTTAAATAGAAAGTATTATATTTCAGTAATTACCTTAAAAAAAATAATAATAATACATTTAGAAAGTTTTTTTCTATAATAATATCTTAAAAATAGAATACAATCTAAATGATTATGTTTAAACGATTTTTCTTTTAATTTTTTATGTAACGACGTTGAAAAACCTCACAAACGTTGGTGTAGTCAATATTAGTCCGATAGTCATTAAAGCATTGTATAAGTAACACAGCTTCTCCGTTTTCTTCTGAAACTTTTCAAAAAAAAGCAAAGTCATCATACAATGTTACTTGCTATTCGTTTTTCGATTCGGTGTGTGACATAAATCCAAAATTAAATAATTTGACTCATCAATATAACAACGTATATATCAAACCGAATCAGAGGTATCTGACTGTTCTGTCGGGATTTAACATCGCAAAAAAGTCGAAGCTATTTGTCTTTCCGTTCTTGAACGTATGCTTGAAGTGTTCTGTGCTTCATGGACGACTTATTGAATGCTTTGTTGTACTTCCTGACTTTATTTATTACATCATGGATATCAGGAATAAAGCCAAAATAATTTTCAAGATCAGTGAATTCATATTCACTTTCAGAATATTCAGAACAACTGTCAGAATTATCCACCTCATCGTTGTTATTTGTTTCATCTTGTATAAATGTTATCCACAAGTAGAAAAAATAAATCAATACTTTAATTTTTGTTTTAAACAATAAATAAAAAAACCGGTTAACCGACATGAAAAAACCGGCTTTCTCGGTTAACCGAAAATGACATTTTTTAAGAAACCGGTTACGGGTTTGGATTGCAAAACCGGTTAATCGGATAACCGGTCCCGGTTTTGGACACCCTAAATATAACTCTTCCAATGACTTTAAAAACTCTTGAATATGAAATACCATCAGATCATCGTCCCATTACTTGTTCCGTTCACATATCCAAATCAGTGAACCAAATCGTTTCTCCTACAAAAATACTAATTGGAGGTTATTCAGAAATATCATCGACAGAAGCATCGATGTTTCAATTGAAAGATTCAACTCAAAAGATGCAGTCGAACATGAAATCGAGTCATTTAAAGAACTCATTTCATCTGCACGAACTTTATCTACAAATTCAACTTCAGAAACTTAAGATAGATCTCTTCCTCCTGATATAATTAGACTAATTGGACAGAGAAAGAAATACAAAAGAAAAGAACAACGCTCAAACAACCCACAACAAGCAGCATTTTACAAAAAATGTGTAAAACTTTTATGTAATTTTATCGACAAAAGTATTGAAGAAGAACAGAAAGTGGACTAATCTTTTACAGCGTCTTAAACCAGGTGACATAAAATTCTGGAGGATAAGCCGTTCTATAAGATCGAGGCGAAAACATTCAATATCCCATTTAATTGATAATGGATCTAAAATTATCACAAATATTGACAAAGCCGAATTACTAGCTAATACTTTTGCCAAAGCTCACACTCTTGATTTTACGCATTCTGTAGATTCTGTGGTAAACTGTGCGGTTACAAATATGAGGAGTGAGCCCACTAACACAGAAGAGGCAATTTTTACAAATTTTCATGAAACTGTGTCCTTACTTTCCACGCTAAATGCATCGAAGGCACCAGGATTTGACGACATTTCCAACTCATGTTGAAAAATCTACCCAAGAAAGCAATACAACAAATCACATCAATTTTTAATAGCTGAATTTTTCTGAATTACTTCCCAAAAGCGTTCAAACAAGCTAAAGTTATCCCGATTCATAAATCAAACAAGCCGGTTAACAATGCTTCCAGCTACAGACCTATAAGCCTTTTGAGTAACATAGGTAAGATCTTCGAAAAACAGATCTACATCAGACTTCGTGATTTCGCATCAAGTCATAATATAATTTCCGAAAACCAATTCGGTTTTAAAAAGGAACACAACACAATTCATCAGGTCAGCAGAATAAAGAATAAAATCACCAGAAACGAACGATCAAAAGGATCCACTGGATTGATACTTCTAGACATAGAAAAGCCATTCGATACTGTCTGGCACAATGGCCTTCTCTATAAGCTAATATCTGTTAACACGCCGAAATATATATGTAAAATTATATCTGATTTCCTGTACGAAAGAACATTTGCGGTGTCGATAAACAACTGTATTTCATTCTCCAAAAACATACCAGCGGGGCTACCTCAGGGTTCGATGCTCTCTCCAATTCTTTATTCCATCTATACCTCTGACTTCAAACCTCTAAAAGAAGTAGATATTGTTTATTATGCTGATGACACTGCGCTAATATCGTCAAGTAAGCTAAAAAGTGCCTTGTTAAAGAAAATGGAGTACATACAGTCTTATAACTTGCAACAAGCAACAGTACTTTCAGAAATGGAAAATAAAAATTAATCAACCGAAAACTCAATGTATTATTTTTCCGTGGAATAAATCACCGAAACGAGCACCTTCCAGGCAAATACGGTTCGAAAATAATTACATTCCCATACAAAATGAGGTGAAATACCTCGGGGTTATCCTGGATAAAAAATTATCATTCCGAGAGCACATTAATAAGACTCGCGAGAAAGCACTAAAAAGCTTTAGAGCACTTTGGCCTCTCCTAAACAGACGATAATTTTTGAATAAATCGAATAAAAATTTATTATATAAATGCGTTATCAGACCCATAATTACATTTGCCTCGCCAATCTGGTATAGAGCTGCAAACACTCACCTTAAACGTCTGCAAATCATCCAAAATAAATGTCTTAACATGATCTACAACAAACACTGGCGTTACTCCACTACAATACTGCACGAAGAGACCGAGTACGAGCTTCTTAAAGACTTCATAAACCGCCTAAATGAAAATTACTTCAGAAAGATCGCAGACTCCCCTTATGAAATATTAAGGGAGTGTAGTGAAATATTATAAATATGTATATATAACACATAAATTCAACAAATTAAAATAAATATTGTTTCCATAGATAATTATTTTCTAAAATAATTAACCTATCTTCAATAATTTTTACATATATTTGGCTCCTAGTTTTAAATAGCAAATAAGGTTTTTCCAATCCTTTTTACCTTCAAATGTATTAAAATAAAAACAAAATACTGTAGCCAAATTTATAAAATAATTACAATTGCTGAAATATCCTAGATTTAAGATGTAAATGTACTATTGGATTAATTAATATTTGAAATTGAAATTGAAATCCCTACGTCCTAATGTGCATTATTCTCCTGCTATGAAAATATCTCGTTGCCATTTAATTTCTGTGGCAAACAAGAAAAATACACATCAACAGACCACAAAAGTTGCAGTTTCTGTTTCCGTTTCCTTTTCAGTTTATCTTGTAAGACAATGAAATTACCTTAAGATTTATTTGCTTGTTGATCTTTTCCCGGGCGGAAGGAGTAAGTAAGTGAGTAAGTATTCAACAAATTAGAACTAAAATGATTGTGGTAAATTTTTCATAATGTTTTATTGTTTCCATTTCTCCTCTGACTCTTTTGTGGCTGTTGAATGAAATTGCAGCTCTTGTGGGCAAATTCTTAAAATGAAAAATTCTGCATTATTTCAATATCTTCTTCAAGTTTTTCTTTTCATTTTTTGGCAATGATGTCTTTATGGTTTCGGGCAGAAATGCACTTTGCCTTGAAAGTGTAGAAAGTTTGTCTTGCGAGAGAAGAGAAACAACAACAAAATAACCAACAAAATAGTGAAGAAATATTTGTAAACAAATTCGTACGTTTTTTTTCTCGAATATTTTAGAAATTTCTTCGGCACTATATTCAACGAGTTTGAAGATGTTAAATGTTTTTCTTTGAAAAATAAACAAAAACTTGGTAAAAGGACACCGAAGTGTTTTTTAAATAACTAAAAGAGAATAAGTTATTGAAAGGTTGGCAGATTATATAAAATGATTTTATAATGTAGGGAATATTTTAAAAAATAAAGCAATGGCATGATTTTTGGAAAGATGTGAGGTAAAATGTGGTTGTCCTTAAGACGGCTTGAAACAGAAACTAAAGTATTTGAAACATTTTCTATTCTTTCAATTTCCTGCTGGAATTTTCACAGGACATCTGTAATAAAAATAGATTTAATACTACACATCTCTTTGTTATGACCCTTCTTAAATATTGATTTTTTGAATTCCTGATTGTACAACGATTTTTAAATTAATTTCCGTCCTTTCTTTGAGAATTTATGTCAGTCACTTTATTAAATATGAATTTTAACACTTTCCTTCCATGAGCTCGCACCGGATATCTTGCACTTTGCTTTTAACCGGAGTCAGTGCTCCGTAACGGTCGGTGTCTGTCTCTATTAAATTTGTGTCATTTGCACATCCTTTCACAGAAAATAATGACATCAGTAAATGTATCTGTTGCCACGTAATGAAGGTGGATGTGGAAGTAGCAGAAGTGCTGGTGTGTCAGCTCACGCTTGCTCTCCTCTGGACGATAGTTATGCACGGTAAAGTCATGCCTATAATGACATTGTTATACTCCATAGCACTGCAGCTTCTGCTGCATCGATGGAATATCGGTAATCATATTTCACTGAGGCAACAAATGTGTAACGAGGAAAAAATGCAACAAGGATCGTTAGCAAATGGACTTGAATTTTTCAATGTCATTTATTATTTAAATAATTTAAAATATTGTCAACAAGTTAAGCGAAGAACAAAGCAGAAGTACATATTTGCTATAAATCTCAATGTTCGTCCTTGGAATAAGTTTATTTTATCGTTGAAGAACGTATTTAGGCATTGCGAAAACCCTAACATTCCTCTCGTCACACTGTTTGGTGGGCATTTTGGTCTGGTGATTCAATTACAAGCAGAGACCAGGTGGGATAGGTCTAAAGCATTTCGCAATCCCAAAAGCACCTGGTCAAAACACAACTTTCAACAAAGTTTCTGATCAGCCACAATCGACAGAACTTGTCAAGACTAATAGCGGTGTTAAAAAGTTTTTTATTTAATGTGAAGTACAATCAATACAATTAAGTTCTAAATAAAACGTCATTTAAATAGAATTCGAATTCAATGAACCCAATTTCGAGCATTTTTTCCACTAAGTCAAGTCGTATGTCATGAATGGCACGTTCAATATTGACTTGTAAAGCTTGAAGAGAGTCTGGTTTATTTCGAAAGACCAATGACTTCAAATAACCCCAAAAGAATTAGTCTAATGGTGTTAAATCACAACTTCTTGGAGGCATATTCAATATCACAATTTATTGAAATAATCGAATCTCCAAACTTTTCTCACAGCAACTCAATTGTTTCATTTGCTGTGTGGCACGCAGCCACAATCGGTCAATGGAAAAAATATAGCTCCTAACGAGAGCTAAAATATTGCTCATGGGTGTCAAGGTCGTAGGTCGACTGGAAAGTGTCTTTTTTTTTATTTAAAATAAATGGACTTAGCATCATTTTCAAATGTGAACGGAAAGTTTATTTTTGCTCTAGCTCCTTAACGGTACGTCGGATCGGGAATCGGTCAATGGCAAAAAGATAGCTCTTAAAATATTGTCAAGGTCGTAGGTCAACTGGAAAGTGTTTTTTTTTTGATTTTAAAACAAATCGACTTAGCGCACGAAAAGTTGCAATTGGAGAACGATTATTTTGATAATAAAACTGAATAATTTGTAAACGTTGTTCTTGCGTTTATTTATGTAAAATTTTAAACACTACTGAATACAATGAAAAACAAATGACAGATAATGACATTTTACAATTGGCCGAAACGTCACTCCAAAATCAGGGGTTATATCTTTATATATAAAATCCTTTGTACGTTTGTTAGTAACGCATGATCTCCGAACCCATAAAAGCGAATGGGCTGAAAATTGGACAATATATTCAGTTTGGGGTCATCTGTGTTTTAGAATTATTTTTAACGCGGTAAATTGCGGAGTGGTCAAGTTATTTGCAAAATTCGCATTTCAAGAGCGATTTGACTGAAATTTAAAATGTACAGGTGGTTAGTCTTGATAATAGTTTGTATGTATGATTCTAACCGGTAGATGGTGCTGTAGTGGACATATGGTCAAAATAAATTTTTTTATGATTTTTTCCTGAAACTCGGGATGTATGAATTTTTGAATGACAATGACAAACAAACAAACCCATCCAAAACAGGACGGGCAGGACAACGTCTGCTGGGGTCAGCTAGTAGATATATAAATATCTTAATCTGAACCGACATGCCCCAAAGATTCAATTATAAATTCAGAAACTTCTTACTGCGAAATTGTTTAATGATCGGCGAAGTGCAACTTATATATCGCTTAGATAGCAAATCGGAAGTAACAGATATACAGGGGCTATATCTAAATCTAAACCGATTTTCCCGAAATTTGGCAGTGTTCATTTGTGTAATAAGAAACCTCTTTCTGCAGAATGTTGTACTGATCGAATGCAAAATACAGTTTCTATAGCGCTTACATGTCAAATCGGAGGTAACCTATATATGGGGGCTATATCTACATCTAAACCGATTTTCCGCGAATTTGGCAGTGTTCATTCATGTGATAAGAAACCATTCTGCAGAATTGTGTACTGATCGGATATAAAATAAATTTTTTACAGCGGTTACATGTCAAATCGGGAGTAACATATATATGGGGCCTACATATATCTACATCTGAACCGATTTTCCGCGAATTTGGCTGTGTTCATTTAAGTAATACGAAAACTTTCTCTGCCGAATTTCGTACCTCATCGGATATAAAATATGGATTCTACAGCGCTTACATGTCAAATCAGGTGTAACATATATATGGGGGCTATATCTAAATCTGAACCGATTTTCCCCAAATTTTGTATTGTCTCTAAGTGTATCACAAGACTACTCTCTGTCAATTTATGTACAAATCGTTTCAAAAATGTTGCTTGTACAGTGCCAAATCGGAGGTACATATACGAGGTATGTTCCAAAAATATGGCGAATTTTTAATTTCCGCGGGCTGCGTGTATTTGATTTTTGATATTTTTGTAGCATTATGTTGGTACTCATGTCGCTTACTAATGGCCATTTTGAATGTTGAGTTAATTTTTGACAGCTGTTGTGCTTGGATGTGTTTTAACTTGTCTTCAATTTTTATCTATTTTAGAAAATGGATCAAAGAATCTGCATCAAATTTTGTGTGAAAAACAAAATAAAGTGCGCTGACGCATTCCGAATGTTGACTATGGCATATGGTGAAGCTACCTTGGACCAAAGCAACGCTTATCGGTGGTACAAAATGTTCTTAGAGGGCGAAGGACGAACAACGTGCCGGACGCCCGAGTTCGGTCGAACGTAAAGGTTTGGCTCACAGTTTTCTTTGATTGCAGGGGCGTGGTGCATTATGAGTTCTTGCCACAGGGTAGTACGGACAATAAGGAATATTACCTGCAAGTTATGCGCAATTTGCGCCAAGCAATCCGCCAAAAACTTGGCGGATTGCTTGGCACAATCCGGACTTGTGGAAGAACAATCCGGACTTGTGGAAGAACAAAAACTCTCTTTTGCAACACGATAACGCTCCTGCACACACATCGTTGCTTGTGCGCGTATATTTGGCCAAAAACAACATAGTAATGGTGCCGCAGCCACCGTTTTCCCCTGACCTAGCCCCCTGCGACTATTTTTTATTCCCAAAACTGAAAAGGCCCATGAAAAGACGACGCTACGCCACGATTGAGGAGATAAAGACGGCGTCGAAGGAGGAGCTGAACAAGATCACAAAAAATTATTATTTGAAGTGCTTCGAGGATTGGAAAAAACGTTGGCAGAAGTATATTATATCCGAGGGGAATTACTTTGAAGGGGACATAATAGATATTCATGAATAAATAAATACTTTTTGAAAAATACAAAATTCGCGATATTTTTTAACATACCTCGTATATGGGAGCTATATGTAAATCTGAACCGATTTTAACCAAATTCAATAGGGTCCTTGGGCCTAAAGAAAGATATGTGCAAAGTTTCGTTGCGATCGAAATACATCTACAGCCAGACGGAATGACAGACAGATGGACAAGCTAAAAATCGACAAGTCGATCGGTATAATAAACAATGTGTCTATCTCTTATCCTTTTGGGTGTTACAAAGAAATGCACAAAGTCATAATACCCTGTACCACAGTGTGGTGTATAGTATACAAATGGACCGATATTACCCATTTTCAATCCCAAATTACGCGCAAATATTAGAAATACTTGTAACGGGTTTTCCGATAGGGATGATATGATTTTGAAGTGACGTTTCGGACATTGGTAATATGTCATGATTTGTCATTTGTTTTTCATTGTATTCAGTAGTGTTTACAATTTCATCATGGAGAGATATACGCAAAAACAACATTTACAAATTATTCAGTTTTATTATCAAAATAATCGTTGTCCAATTGCAACTTTTCGTGCGATAAGTCCATTTTTTTTAAATCCAAAAAAACACTTTCCAGTCGACCTACGACCTTGGTACCCATGAGCAATATTTTTGCTCTCGTTAAGAGCTATGTTTTTGCCATTGACCGATTCCCGATCCGACGTATCGTTAAGGAGCTAGAGCAAAAATAAACTTTCCGTTCACATTTGAAAATTATGCTAAGTCCATTTTTTTAAAATCCAAAAAAACAAACACTTTCTAGTCGACCTACGACCTTGATACCCATGAGCAATATTTTAGCTCTCATTGAGAGCTATCCTTTTGCCATTGACCGATTGTGGCTATGTGCCACACAGCAAACGAAACAATTGAATTGTTGCGAGAAAAGTTTGGCGATTCGATTATTTCAAGAAATTGTGATATTGAATGGCCTCCAAGAAGTTGTGATTTAACACCATTAGACTATTTCTTGTGGGGTTATTTGAAGTCATTGCGTTCATCGAATTCGTTCCTGCAGAATGAAGTTTGACCATTTAAATGGCGTTTTATTTAGAACTTAATTGTGTCGATTGTACTTCCCATTAAATAAAAAAACTTTTGAATTTCCCTAACAATATGTGTGTTTTTATTTCAAAAAAATCATATCACTCTTATTGGAAAAACCTGTATTTGTACCAAAGTTCAGTCATCTAGATAAATTATTGTAAATTGTAGTGTGAGTCGGACAACAGTCGGACATGGTTTAAACGCCTTATAATTTTACAACGGCTAGGAATATATGTTCTTTATTTGGCCCCAGATTAATATTTCGAGGTGTGTGCATCCAAAATGGTGATCTGCATCCAAATTAGTTTTTTTGTAAAACAACATACAATGGGCCTAAATGTAGCACCCATTACTAGAGATGCACTTGTTAAACCCTGCACTACAAGAAGGAGGACATTCCTACAGCTCACTGTGGTCCAGGGTATTATGAGTTTGTGCATTTGTTTGTAACACCCAAAGGGAAAGAGATAGACCCATTATACCGATCGACTTGGAATCAATTCCTGAGTCGATTTTACTATGTCCGTCCGTAGGCCTATCCTTGTAATCAAAGTGCAGGTCAATGTTATGATTCGATTGAGATGAAATTTAGCACAGCGCACTTTTTTTAGCCCAGGGACGATCGCTATTGAAATTTGTGAAAATCGGTTTAGATTTATATAAAGCGCCTTGAGTTAATATTAGATTAAAAATGTCCACCCCTGGTTCATTCTCCCTGTAGATGAGCTAAAATATTCACATATTCGAAATTTAAATTTACGGGCTACAAAGAAGAATTAATCGTACTTTCTTCGGAAAAAATGGCAAAAACAGCTAATTTGGTACCCTCTTCTACAATCGGTCTGTAGAAGAAATTTGTTACTTTTTGTGGTAAAAAGGGACAGCAAAAGGCCGAATTATGGTACCCTTCCCACGAGATGAACTATGTGCGGATCCCCTGTACCACAGGTGGCTCTGTTTTCTTAATTTGTCTAATCTAAAACACGTTTTGGCCAGCGAAAATATCGCAAGTGGAACTGGCTTGGACACACGTTGCGCAAACAACAAGACGACCTGCGCTTGATTGCAATCCACAGGGAGGCCGTAGAAGAGGAAGACCCGCCCATACATGTAGAAGACAACTCGATAGCGAAATCACACGGATGATAAAGTAAATATAGATGTTAGCCCTTAATAGATCCGAATGACAGTTATTTGTTATGACCCTATGCTTAACATTGGAACAATGTGAATAAATCTAAACCACGTTTACCTTTATGCTATAATTTGCAAATTTTAATTTTATCCCAAAATTAATTTAAACAATTCTATAAAGTGGAATATTTATGATCAAATAAATCCATCCCTTTCAACGCCATGTTTACACTCCGATACATTATTATTGTGTCTCAACACACAGACACAAAGGTCTCATTATCAAATGCAAATTCATAAACCCCCAAAAGTCCTTCATCTGAAACCCATAAAATTACAAATATAATAACTTTCCATCCCAACAACAACATCGGAAAAAGTATTCTTTAACGAGATGATTGAATACATCAACATAGCTTTTCACCTTAGCCATTAAATGCTGCTTCATGACTCTGCTCCGCCTTTTCTACATGATCCTACTCCGGTGTCTAGCGGTTGAAGGTATATTAAAATTTATGCGATTTTAATATGCTACAAGAGGCTTATGAAATTTTTATTATGTCACATTTATGACTTTATACCCCCAAAAGTATGACAATCTTTTTATGAGCGTTTGCCGTTGTCGCCAGCAGCTTAACACACCAATTTGCGAGCAATATTTGTACCTTTAGGAGGAATATGAGGGAATGTATGTACTTTCTCGCCCCCTCCTTCACACTAATATCAAGTAGAGAGAGAGAGAAAATAAGTAAACACTCAGAAACTAAATTAGGTTTCTTCCAGCGATAGCAGCATCAGCGCTAGACGCCAGCAGCAGCGGCAGTAGCATCAGAAGCAATTTTCATATTTTCCTGCCAAAAAAGACTATTAACCGTATCTATGTAAGGATGTGAACGAACCAAAATGTGAGTTATAGGGTGGGCAGGGGGGCAATCCAATTGGAAGTTGTCTTCGATGTTGTACCCTCTCGCCTCCCATTCCAAAACCATACGATGACATGAATTTTGCATATCAAATTATGTTAAGTCTGAAACCTTTGTTTTTGATGTGGAGCAATTACTTTGCGTATGATGAGGTGGCAGGAGAGCAGGGTTTTCGAAATGACGAGATTGATATCTTATTAAATATGACAAATTTCCATTTTACAAAATAATGAAAAATAACTACCCAATATATGTAGACATTTTGGGGCGAGCATATTTTTGGTTTCTATCGTATATTTGGATTTTTTGATATTATTTACAGGCCTTACACAGTGTTATATTACACCGCAGATGAAGAAAAACATAATGATAATCGTGACTAAAATATTACACTGTGCAAATTGTTCCAAGGACACGTTCATCATAGGTTCACAATGCACTGTGGGCTGGAAATCCAGAAAAGTGGCCACTTCGCCTTGCGACACATATTTTCTGTAGCTGAACACCTTGGAACATCTCTATATGAAGTAGTAAAGATTGTGTACAGGTTTTCGATAGCAGTGCTCTATTACTTTCGACATTTTACATTTTGTCTAAAATTTAACATTTTCCTTAATATACATATACGTATATGTATTGACAATCAATTATACACCATGGTGAATTATTACAACCAAATAAGAACTGCATCAAGATATTCTAAAAATATTAAGAGCACGATTTTTCCTTTAAAAAATTATAAAATAAAATATATGTATGTATTAATTTGTTTGTAAACTTCTATAATCGATATGATTGCGCCTACGCACCGACACAATATAGGTTTTTGCGGACCATTTATACATATTAATGTCTGAATTTTCAATTTAAGATATAAACATGGGATCTTTTTTGAAAATGGAAATTTTGCACAATTTGTAAAATGAGAACAAAATAGAAAGTGGTGTTAAATATATCTACATTTTAAAAATTTCCACCACATTTAAAACAATCTTTATAACTTTATTATTATGACTTTAGAATCAAAATTATCTATTCCCAAAACCCATATTGGTACCATATTTATCCCTTTTCCCCAATGTACCTCTAAATGTCGAAAAATTTTCCCCTGCGTGGAGATATTTTGATCTTCTCTCACACATGTGCCGATTTGTGTCCATCTTTCGTTGGACTGCCTGATTGCCTCCTGCCTAAGCCAAAGCTTGCACGTGAATAATGGCGCACCAATATATGCAAATTCTTCGAGAATGTATATTGTGGTCCCGTTTCTAGCAAGTTTATCGGCTTTGCAATTTCCCGGGATATCCCTATGCCAAGGCACCCATAAAAGGTGTATGTTAAACAGCTCAGCCATCTCTTTAAGAGATCTGCGGATGCCGAGATCTGTTTATGAATTTAGGGATGGGGCCTCCATAGAATTGATGTCTGGATGTCCGAGTAAATGATAACGCCAGTGTTGGTTACTATATTGAGTCTCAGACACTTGGCGACTTCCCATATTGTCATTATTTCGGCTTGTTAGCCAGGTATCTGGTAATCTGTGAGCTATATCCAATCTATGTTCTTCACAGTGTGCCCCGAAGCCAACCTTTCATTAACCTTCAAACCATCCATATAGAAGTGGAGATGGTTTCTATTATCTGATATTCTGCCAACTCATTAATCTCTGGCTGGTATCATAGTGACGTAGTTCCTCTCGAAGGTGTACACCGTTGGTATATACTTATAGTCCACTCGGTCGGTTACCATAGTAATACACTTTTATATCCTCATCTCCACATTAATAGGCAGTTTAATCTTAGTGCCGCTCTTTTTGCAACTTCTCTCGTCACAACATTAATCAGCAGTATATGGAGTAGGGCTTGTAGAGACTCGGTCGCTGTAGTCCTTAAGGCTCCGCTTTTGCTCAGGCAGGCTGTTCTCTGAACCTTTGTTAGTAGGTTGGTGATGGTTAGTTTGTCAGTTGCCGTCCACCATACCACAATGCCGTATATCAGTATAGGACGAACTACTGCTATATATATCCAGTGGACGATTTTAGGAGAGAGGCCCCACCGCGACCCTACAGCCTTTTTGCTGGAATATAAGGCGACGTTGGCCTTCCTTACACGTTCCAATACGTTAAGTCTAAATAACAGTTTTCTATCCAGAATTATTCCTAAAAATTTTGCACTTTCAGAAAAGACTAGATTTGTTCCATTTATCCGAGGTGGAGGGTCCACATGTGGGCCTTTATTCATCCTAGTAAAGAGAACCAATTCTGTCTTGTTTGGGTTTACGCCCAAACCGCTGCTTCTGGCCCATCTAGCCAATTTGTTCAGAGACACCTGAGAATGTCTCGGAGGACGTTTTCGAATTTTCCACTCACTGCGATTACAACGTCGTCCGCATAAGCCACGACCTTGCAGCCACAACGTTCTAGATCTAGCAGGATTTCATTTACCGATAGGTTCCAAATTAGTGGAGACAGTACTCCTCCTTGTGGGGTCCCTCTGTTTACAAACCTTGTTAGAGTTGAGGACCCAAGACATGCTGTTATGCGTCTTCTGTTGAGCAGACTTTGAATTAGTCTAATCAAACTAGAGTTAACTTTTAGATGTGACAGTGCCGCAGTTACTGCATCTGAGTGAATGTTGTTAAAAGCCCCTTCTATGTCAAGAAATGTCACCATGGTAAATTCCTTGAAATGCAGGGACGATTCGATATTGCTCACAAGTTCGTGCAGGGCTGATTCTGTAGACATCCCCTTATTGTAAGCATGTTGGTTCACCGGCAGGAGTTTTGTATCCAGGTTTTCCCTAATGAAATAATCTAAAAGTCTTTCCAGACCTTTCAATAGAAAGGAGGATAGGCTAATTGGTCTGAAGTCTTTTGACCTAGTGTGTGATATCTTCCCCGCTTTAGGTTTGAATACCACTTTGTTATCCCTCCATCGGTTCGGGATGTATGAAAGCCTGATACAGCCTACATACATTTTCTCCAGCCAGGGGATAATGTACTTCAACATTTTCTGAATTTCTGCTGGAGTGATGCCGTCTGGTCCAGGTGACTTGAAGGGCTCAAAGCTATTAATAGCGCAGCTTATTCTGGATCTCTCAGTCAACAAGCTAGCGACGCTCGCAGTCCACTCGCACTCTTGTTGGTCCTGCTGATCCTCTGGTTCTGTTAGAGAGTTCCCCGGGAAATGTGTGTCGAGCAGTACATTGAGCGACTGCTCGCTGTTTTTGGTCCAACTATTTGCCTCATCCTGCAAGTAACCCACTGTACAGGGTGAAGCTGATAGTATTTTCCTCAGCCTTGCGGCGTCGGAGACCTTTTCCACTTCGCCACAGAAGGTATACCAAGAGCGTCTTTGCGCCTTTCTAAGCTCCTTCTTATAGATCTTGAGTTGCTCTTTATAGGCATCCCAAACATTAGCGACCCCTGTTGATTTAGCCTTGTTGAATAGCTTGTTGCACGTCTTTTTCATAGCCGTTAGCTGAGAAGTCCACCATTAGGGTTTAGTTTTACCCTTGTACCTTGTTTTTGGACAGGCTTCTTCAAGCGAACTATTGAATGATGTGGTTATATGCTCGACCAGATTATCCAGACCGGCTTTGTCATTCGGTTCGTACAGAAGTTTGGAGTTGAAATTCTTTTGATACAGGTGCCACTAATTTTGTCTTACAGCCGGTCAGTAGCAAAGGTTACGTCTAGTACTTCTCGTCTGTCTTTAATTATAAAGGTCGGTTTATTACCTATGTTACAAATACTTAGGTTGGTAGTTAGAATAAAGTCAAGAAGCGAATCACCCCTATTGTTTATATCCGTACTACCCCAGATAGTATGATGAGCGTTCGGTCTGCGCCAACAATCAGCTCGACCACGTCAGACGTTGCTTCTTCTACTACTTCCCTGAATAGAGCAGTCGGTACTACAGCTTCATAAGGCAAGTAACTGGAGACCACCCAATATATGCGATTACCGATCTCCAGACTAGCAGATGTTTGGTCTTTACCACTTAAATTAGCCAGGAGAAAGATACTTATATCTTTCCTTGCCAAAATGCAGGTTCTTGGAGTGCCTTCACAGTTGGCCACAAGCAGTTTAAAGTTGGATGTCCTGATACCGCACACCCTTCCTCCCACTGCGTAGGGCTCCTGTATCAGGACGATGTCTACTGCACCTGTGGACAGGCGCAGCAATAGAGCCGCTGAGGCTGCTTTAGCGTGATGGTGGTTAATCTGTAAAATTCTTACCATCATTGGTAATTGACAGATTAACATCCACCCCGACAAGGGTGTTATCGAACTCTTCGTCCGTATCATCGAGATCTTCTGTTAGAGTTGGAGTCACCCGAAATAATGGGCGTGGATACCTCCGCACTTCCAGAAAGCTGTGTATCAACCACGGTGGACGACTCACCTTCAGCAGTGGGAACTATATCCTGCTTGTATACCTTCAAGACTATAGTCTTGAAGCCATACTGTAGGGTTGCACTTGCACGTTTTATATGGGAGGTGGAATCAGCGTTAAGGGTCAAATTTACCTGCCGCTTTTTACCATCCGCCTCACCCACCTTGCTGATTCTCCAATTATGGGCGGGCAGACCAGGATTGGAATCATTTATTATTTCTAATATGTCTGCCGGGTTGGAGGGCTCTTCTGTAACCCAGGTGATGGCTCTAGGGTGACTAGGGATGTTGGTTTTTCAACAACATCCAACTGGGCACCCGGTCACACCTCACCCGCTCGACTCAGAGCAGCCTTATACAGGTCTACTTATCTGGCATCACCTAAATATAAGAGCTTTACTCTCCCCTGATGCCATCCTGCATCGTTGCAGATTGGTGGTGTGCCCGGCATTTCTCTAGGGACATCGAGGTAATGAGCCATAATGGCTGATTGCACATGGCTCCAATTGTCCTTGAGGATGGATCCATCCTCACTACTTTTGTCTATAACGGCCATCACTAGACTCTCCTTCGCCACTTCATTGAAGGGCTTGGTGAGTGTCCTGTTGATGGTGACATTAGGGCCTCTTGCCTTTTTCGAAGGCAGGGGTTCATCAGGTGATCTGATTCTTTTGACTTTATTAGCCGTTAACACAGCTGAATTTGTGGCTCTTTCAGCCGGCTGATCGGCCTTAGAAGCATCTATGACGCCTTTAGCCCAGGTAAGTGACTCTTTTTGTTTTTCGGTAAGAGCCGAAACCTCAACAGCCTCCAACTTCGTCAAAACTCTGAGCGCTATCCGGTGCTCCGTTTTGAGGGTCGGACATGACGTTTTCCCCTCACAGAACCACCTGTTGTGAATACTGGGTGGAAATTTTCACCATGTTTGGTGCGGTCGGCTTTGGCCCCGCCAAAATTTTATTGTCTGTATTAGCCCGTAATAGGTACTACGATGTAGGCCTTCCAGACTTTGTACAGATTTTTTTTGCAATTGCGTAATAGGTACTCCGTAATAGATTTTAACTATCCGCTCTGTGCTAAACACGTCCGTTCACTATGACTGATCAGCAATTTACTCCTTTCAATGTGTAAATTATCCCGACAATTTCTGCTACATCTGCGGAAAATATGTAATTAAAAAAATCGACGTGCGTTTTGTAAAGTAATAGAAGAAATATATGTGGAATATTTTGGTATACGAGTTGAAAATATGAACGAGCCGTGGACACCTAGTATTTTGTGTAATTCGTGCCATGTAAATCTTACTCGATGGACTAGTGGAACTAGAATGCGGTAAGTACTTTAAAATTAATGTATTACAATGTTTTGTGAAATAAAACGTTTTAATTTTAGACTTCACGTGCAATTTGGAATGCCCTTGATTTGGAGACAACCGTTCATTCACGATACGGACTGCAATTTTTGTCTAAGTTAATAGATAGGAGTAGGAAGTGTCCAAGTATAGCTAACAGCCTAATAACGGAAACATCATCAAGTTCAACTGTGTACTCAACTCTGAGCGATTCAAGTTTGGGTCAACAGTCATCGCTTTTAACTCAGTTTCAACTTATTGATCTAGTGAGAAATTTGGAACTGACCAAAGATAAGGCAGAACTACTTACATCTGGAATGAAACAGTACAATATTTTGGTCCCAGATGTTAACATATCATATTATAGAGCCCGTGATATACCTTACAAACAATTTTATACAACTGTGGATAACAGATGCTTTTGCAAGGACATTCCCAGCTTGTTCGAGGAACTTAATCAAACATATAATTCAAAGGAATGCCGGTTACTTGTTGACAGCAGTAAAGAAAGTTTGAAAGCAGTACTTTTACACAACGGAAATTAGAAACAGCCGATTCCCATTGCTCATGCTGTCAACACTAAGGAATCATACGAAACAATGGCTAAATTGATAAAATACATAAAATATGAACATGACTGGAAAATTTGTTGCGATTTAAAAGTAGTTGGTATGTTATGCCTCTGGGATAGCCGATATTTTGCCACCACTGCATATTAAGCTGGGGCTCTTTAAAAATTTTGAAAAAGCCTTAAGGAAAGATGGCAATTCACTCTGATATCTAAAAGTATTTTTTTTTTTTTAAAAAATCGAAGAAGGAGTTTTTGGTGGGCCTAAAATAAGGAAACTGATGAAAGATGTGAATTTCGAATCATATTTGACGTCGTATGAAATTGCAGCATGGAGGTAGTTTAAGCTTGTAGCTTCAAATTTCCTTGGCTCCAATAAAAGCCCGCAATATGGAACAATGATTAATGATTTGTCAAAAAATTATGAAAAAATTGGTTACAAATATATTTTTCTATATTTATGTATATAACACATATGGGTAAAAATAAAGCAAGTGTGTCAACATTTTTTGGAAGGCCAAGATTTTTTTGAAATTTGTTATTAATTTGGTTGAGAATTTGAAAAAAATAAAACAATTTGAACCGTTTTGCAAAGTTATGATTTTTTTGCGAGAAATTTTTGCAGGTCGGTCCGAAACATTTCCTAAAATCTAAATATATCATAAACTTTTATTACCAACTGACCATATGAAAAATATTGCAAAATATTTTTGGCATATGCGAATAATTTCACTTTCTGGAGCAGTAATTTGAAATATTTTGTATTTAGAATGCGTCCTATATTGACGTCCACCAGAATCAGAAAAAACATTTTGGTAGATCGCGCTTTGTAAAAATTTACAGCAAATTTACGGACACTACCTGTTTGAAAATATTTTTGGTTCATTATTACAGGACCTCAAGGGCCTTACCAATTTTGTCCAAATTTACACAATAGCTGAATCCATTAGTTCTGAGTCCAAAAACGCATTAATTTTTTTTCGGCGGATCAAGTTCTCAGCATCTGGAGCTTCCAAACTGTGGATATATAATTTGCAATATCTCCGTCAATTCCTAATCAAATCAACGACAAAAGATACGTGAGAAAAGTCACTTTCATATCTTGTTTCCTAATATTTGTTTTATTAACCCATTAAGATCCAATTTGTTTACTTTTTGTGTTAAATGCAATGATTTTGGAAAATGCGTTATGGGCTGGACTATCCGCGCGGTGGAAGTATAAATTGGCGATTCTATTAATACAAACAACACCTTAAGCTTTATTTCAATGTATTATATGACCAATGTTTCCCATAAGAACATAAAATATTACTATTTTATTGTAACCCATACAAAATGTTATTATTTGGTAATGAAATAATACAGAATTGATTTTAGAATTTTTAACATAATTTTAGTTTCAATGTATGACAAAAGTTTTAGAGGCAATATGCTAAGTGGTTTTTAAAGTTTTATACCTTTAAATAGAGCTTACGGTGTTGTATGTATTAAAGAATAGCGAATTTTTACATCCACCGCACGAACAGTCCAGTACATAACGCATTTTCCAAAATCATTGCATTTAAAACAAAAAGTTAAAAAATTGGCTCTTAATGGGTTAAGAAAACATATATTAGAAAACAAGATATGAAAGTGACTTTTCTCACGTATCTTTTGTCGTTGATTTTGTACAGATTGATTAGGAATTGACGGAGATATTGCAAATTATATATCCACAGTTTGGAAGCTCCAGATGCTGAGAACTTGATCCTCCGAAAAAAAATTAATGCGTTTTTGGACTCAGAACTAATGGATTCAGCTATGGTGTAAATTTGGACAAAATTGGTAATTTCCTTGAGGTCCTGTAATAATGAACCAAAAATATTTTCAAAAAGGTAGTGTCCGTAAATTTGCTGTAAATTTTTACAAAGCGCGATCTACCAAAATGTTTTTTCTAATTCTGGTGGACGTCAATATAGGACGCATTCTAAATATAAAATATTTCAAATTACTGCTCCAGAAAGTGAAATTATTCGCATATGCAAAAAATATTTTGCAATATTTTTCATATGGTCAGTTGGTAATAAAAGTTTATGATATATTTAGATTTTAGGAAATGTTTCGGACCGACCTGCAAAAATTTCAGTCGAATCCGTTCAATATTTCCGGAGAAAATTGCAGTTTTCTAAACACACTCGGAAAAATTTAATAGGTCATATCTCGCGAAAAAATCAACATTTTGCAAAACGGTTCAAATTGTTTTATTTTTTTCAAATTCTCAACCAGATTAATAACAAATTTCAAAAAAATCTTGACCTTTCAAAAAATGTTGACACACTTGTTTTATTTGTACCCATATGTATGTACTCTTCTTACTTATTTTTCGCTTTATGTGTAAATATGTCCCTCAAAATTCATTTCTTGCATCCTCATTTAAACTTTTTCCCCGAGAATCTTGGCGACGTAAGTGACGAACATGGCGAATGGTTTCACCAAGAATTAAAGTCCATCGAGCGGAGTTACCAGGGACACTGCGATGAAAGAATGATGGGAGATTATATTTGGTTCCTCATTAGAGAAACCGATTCCGAAATCTACAAACGTCAACAAAGAACTCACAATTACTTCTAATGAAACTTGTCCATGCAAATAAAATCAAATGTACATAATATAAATAAAAGTAATAATAAAATCGCTATTTAAACAGAAATTAAAAAAAAAGTTTTTTGAAATTCTCTTACTTCTACCAAAAGGGCTATAATTTCTACATTTATCCATAGATTTTTTCAAATATGCATTATTTTCTTCACTACGATGCAAACTTTTAAAAAATAAAATAAAACATTTTTTTCGATTTTTTTCTATTTTTATACCCTCACTTTAGTGTGACGAGGGTATATATCATTTGCTACGGAAAAAAGTGTAACACGTCGAAGGAGTGACCTAAGACCCCAAGTATGTTCGGAGGAAATCCGTTTTGGGTCATTTTAAGTCGAATGAGCAATGTCCGTCCGTCTGTCTGTCTGTCTGTCTGTCTGTCTGTGTGTCTGCTGGCTGGTGCGCACGATAACTCTCGAAAGGAGTAACCGATTGACCTCAAATTTGGTATGTGGTAATATTTTTTTCTATCTCCGGCTAAGTTCGAAGATGGGCCATATTGGTCCACTCCTTCTAGTACCTCCCCCACAAAGGGTTAAAATGTTGTGAAATATTGATTCTTTAATAACTGATATACTACTTATTCGAATCTTTTGAAATTCCACACATAGTATTAGCTTATTAGTCGTTATCAACTCGAGAAAAATAGGCGAAGTCGCCACGTCCCTTTTGGTACCTCCCACACACATGCACCATTTTGCACCAAAAGTTAACAGCTTATAACATTAATAACAGTGTATAAAAATACTTGAAGTTTTGTACAGTATTATGCTTTTATATTGCCTACAGTCCAGGGAAAAATGGGTGTTGTTGTCACGCCCCTTTTGGTACCTCCCACACAAAGGAACTTTTTTGCACCAAAAGTTATCAGCTTATAACATTAAAACCAGTGTATAAAAATACTTGAAATTTTGTACAGTGTAATGTTTTTATAGTGTCTATAGCCCTGTGGAAAATGGGCGTTATTGCCACGCCCCTCTTTGTACCTCCCACACAAAATGCCCAAATCATACCACAATTTAATGTCTCATAACGTTTATACCAGTGCACATAAATGCTTATAAGTCGGCACAGTGCAATGAATTTAAAGTATCTAATGTTCAGCAAAAAAAAGGTGTATTTGATAAACCGCTTCTAGTACCTCCCACACAAATTGACAGAATAATTCGAGTAATATTCAATATTACATTACTCACAAAGTGAGGGTATACCTTAGTCGGTTTACCCGACTGAAACTTTCTTACTTGTTATACCCTCACTTTCGTGTGACGAGGGTATATATCATTTGCTACGAAAAAAAGTGTAACACATCGAATGAGTGATCTAAGACCCTAAGTATGTTCGGCGGATATTCGTTTTGGGTCATTTTAAGTCGAATGAGCAATGTCCGTCCGTCTGTCTGTCTGTCTGTCTATTTGTCTGTCTGTCTGTCTGTCTGTCTGTCTGTCTGTGTGTCTGCTGGCTGGTGCGCACGATAACTCTCGAAAGGAGTAACCGATTGACTTCAAATTTGGTACGTGGTAATATTTTTTTCTATCTCCGGCTAAGTTCGAAGATGGGCCATATTGGTCCACTCCTTCCAGTACCTCCACCACAAAGTGTTAACATGTTGTGAAATATTGAATCTTTAATAACTGCTATACTACTTATTCGAATCTTCTGAAATTCCACACATAGCATTATTTTATTAGTCGCTATCAACTCGAGAAAAATGGGCCATGTTGCTACGCCCCTTTTGGTACCTCCCACACAAATGCACCATTTTGCACCAAAAGTTAACAGCTAATAACATTAATACCAGTGCATAAATATACTTGAAATTGTGTACAGTGTAATGCTTTCATAGTGCCTACAGTCCAGTGAAAAATGGGTGTCATATTCACGCCCCTTTTGGTACCTCTTACACAAAGGTACCATTTTGCACGAAAAGATAACAGCTTATAACATTAATACCAGTTTATAAAAGCACTTGAAATTTTGTACAGTGTAATGCTTTTATAGTGTCTTTTGCACTGTGAAAAATGGGCGCTATTGCCACGCCCCTTATTGTACCTCCCACACAAACGTACCATTTTGCACAAAAAGTTAAGAGCTCACAGCATGAGTACCAATGCACGAAAATGCAACAACATTTTGCACAGTGTAACGCTTTTGAAGTCCCTATAGCCCTGTAAAAAATGGCCGTTATCACCACGCCCCTTTTTGTACCTCCCATACAAAATGGCCAAATCATACCAAATTTAATATCTCATAACGTTAATATACCAGTGCAAAAAACGCTTATAATTCGGCGCAGTGCAATGTATTTAAAGAATCTACTATTCAGAGAAAAATAGGTGTATTTGTTAAAAACATTCTGGTACCTCCCATACAAATTGACAGAATAATTCGTTTAATATTCCATATTACATTACTCACAAAGTGAGGGTATACCTTAGTCGGTTTACCCGACTGAAACTTTCTTACTTGTTTATGTTTTTTTCGCCCCAGGATTTTTTATTTTTTTTTTAATCTATTTTTTCAAATTTGTTCAATGACTGTTACTAATGTTGACTGTAACCACTGTTTCTAAGTGAAAGAGGTATTTCCAATATCAGTAGCCCACATTAATAGCTACAATTTAACGTATAAGCCGACCTTATCGGGCATATACTCCAAACATTATAGTGCCATTACTAAGGGTACCTTCGACGATAATAGCATTTTTAATTTTGGGGTTTGATTTTATATAACAGTATGCCACAATCTATACAAAAAAATAATTTTTAGGTCTAGGACACAAAAAAAAATGTTTGTTGATGCATAGTGTTCTTAGCATCTTCACCGCCAAGAAGTCAAATCAGTCTGGGCCTTCAAAACGTTTACCAATTTTGCCAAGTTTTACAAGAAGTAGTACTACACAAAGTATTCAGCCAGATTATTTGTTTAAATGTAATAATAACGCCGACAAGGAATCAATTCGGATCGGACTTCATTAAAACCAGGGATGATATGACCCCATTTTTCCTTTAAAAGATTTTAGGCATTATAAAATATAACTAAAAGCCTAAATTTCAGCATAATCATTGAAAAATGTCTTTCTCTATTCGGAAGGGTCCTTAATACCGGGCCTTTATCAAAACATGGAGCAATGTGTCCAATTTCCTTCAAGGACGATAAGTAAAACATAAAGTTCAAATGCTTATATTTTGTGGTAAATTTGCTGATTTTTTTGTAAAATTTTGTTACCATTTGCAAAAATCCATAATAATCGTGTATAAACATATTTTTCTAAAAAGCCTCGTATTCAATATTCAACGAATGTTAACCATAATTGACTGACATATGTAATTGTGTTTCAAATATTTTTCATGATATTAAAAATTATGACGCACAACATTGTAATTATAATCGAACAACAAAATTTTCGAGTATGTTTAGTAGAATGCGTATCTGACAAAAAAAATAGTAATTTCGTGCATTTTTAGATTCTATACATAAAAAAATTTAATTGTTTTTCAGCCAAAGAAATCTTTTCCTTATTTTAAAGAAAATTTTCTTTAACAAAATTAAGAAACGTTTCTTTGAAATAAAAAAATATTTCAAATAAATAAGTTTCGTTGAGTGAAAAAAACTAGGCATCATAATATTTTTTCAGTGTTCTCAAAATATGTGAGCCTTATCCTTATTTGCTTAAAGTCAAGTTCTTTTATTTTTACATGAATGCCTGTTTTAATTTGTGTAAACCTCAAACATATTAAATGCCCAAAAACTTTTTAGACAACATCGGTTTCGGAAACAAACAAAAACTCTCTGACATTAGAAATCCTCCCAAACTCAAGCAAAGTGTGGATTTGAATTCTCCGAAGAGAAAATCATTTGAGATACAAATGCCAGGTGTACGAGGAGGAGCAGAAGGAAGAGCTGTGGCAGCTGCAGGATCCCAAACTATTTACATCCCGGGCACAGGTGCAAATTGCAGCAAATGAATAATTTGTGCTCAGTGTTCAAAGTAGTTTCCCCAAAAGTGAAACGAAGGCAGCCAACACAAGTCAAAACTCACAAAAGATGCCGAAGGACCAAAAAGGATGTGTACACATGCCGAACCCTCTAAACGCTATGGCCAAACTGGCAACATTAAAAAGTAATTGCGGCAGAAATCATTTGAAAGCCATTTGCCAAAAATTCATGTACTACAGACAGATGAACGGACAGACAGATGGACGGACGGACAGGCCGACAAGTGAATGAAGTTGCAATGAATGCAAAACTTTTACGTGCCGTGCCACATTCACCAACACCAAAGCTATCACCATCGCTGCATCCACCGCCACCACCACCAGCACTACCAACAACTAGAACTGAAACTGCGAACTGCACAAATATTAAATGGCCGATTACATTAACAGATAAACACTCTACCGAGACAGAGTTGAAGAAGAGCAGTCGAACTGTACAAACGTATCCGCATCCGCCGCAGCTGATGCAATCTGCGACAGCAGGAGCAAGGATCGGCAACAACAACAGCAACGCCATCATCATAATCACCATCTTCTTCATCGTCATGGACGCCTTCATATTCCAAACACGGGATTATGATTTTTCATCCATTAGGACAGGACCATGGACCAATGCATATCCATGTATATATGTGTGAATGCATATAACTTTGTGTGTGTAGTCGAGAGTAATTCACAGTTGGCACAGAGCGTGCCAACATTTTTCGAGTGTAAAACTGTTTTTCAACCTTTTTTTTCCAGCCTCTGTTTAGCATATTTTTCCCAATGATTTCTTTTTGTTGATTACAAACGCCCATCCACCACTTCGGCGTTCCATCGAAGAGGAGAGTCGATGGCTCGCCAACATATAAATACACTACTCAGTATATAAATAGGTTGCAATTTATTTACCCTCCACCATAGGATGGGGGTACACTAGATTAGATTTTTTTTAGATTAGATTCTTTAATAATTCATTCATTCATATTTAACATATACATGTATGCAATACATAATTGTTTTGAGATATACATACATTGAATTATAAAGATTTATACTTTGACAATGTTTTCATTTTAAACGTCTGTCAATTATAATTTACTATTATATGTAAAGTAGTTTAAAAACTTTCATTTATCAAAAATGTTCTATATTTGATTGAGTTCTTCAAATAAATTAGCAGATTTCCCCATACTGTTTCGTGCTGACCGTTGAGAATGGATGCCACTTCCAGCTCGCTTAAAACAATTTTTCCGAATGAGCTTATACGGAATTCTTTGAAGACTGGACAAACACCTAAAAAGTGATACGTTGATTCTGCTACATGTAGATTACATAGAGAGCATAGCTTCTCTTCATCTCTAATTCCATACTTCGACCCGTTAAGATTCAGCATGTCGCTCCTTGACTTCAGCAGCAATGTAATGTCTCAGCAGCAATGTAATGTCCATACGCCTGTATTGATCTACAGACGGCTAAGTATACCTTCCACTTCATGCTTAAATTTATAGACTCTTTGCTAAGTAGTTCTTTCCATGTGCTATTGATAGCGTTTTTGGCTTGAATATTCCTCTTCTCGGTATGTTTGAAGAAGCTCAGCTTTGGGGTGAAAGTTACGCCTAAGTAAGTATGTTCAGTTACAATCTTAATTTCTTCGCCATTGTAAGTCCACTTTTCATTTTGGTTTAGCTTTCCTCCTTTACGAAATACAAGCATCTGTGACTTATCTAAGTTAACAACCAAATTCCAGTTTCTGCAGTATAATTCTAAATTATTTATCATATGTTGCATTGTTTCCACATCATCAGCAAGCATGACAATATCATCTGCGTACATCAGTACGCGTATGTTAAGATCTTGTACACGTAACACGCCTTGGATGCAATCGTGTATGTCATTAATATATAAGGCGAATAAAAGGGGGGATAAGAGACAGCCTTGTTTAACTCCAGAGGAAGTTCGGAAGAATTCTGACAGTTCTTCGCCAGTCCATACAGAATATTTAGTATCTCTATACATACTTTCTATGAGTCGAACAAATTTGTATGACACTCCCATTTCATAAAGCTTATAAACAAGAGCTTGTCTGCAAACTTTATCAAAAGCAGCTCAAAAATCTATAAAGAACGCGTAAACCTTCTTCTTTTCGGCTAGTTTGATACTAACAATTGCCGAAAGGTTATATATATTATCACTCGTCGAGTAATGTCTCCTAAATCCAGCTTGATATTCGTTGAGGCTGTTACTAGTCTCGGTCCAATTTAAAAGCCGTTCATTTAGCATACCCATCATCAGTTTCACCACGCAGTTCATAAATGATATGCCCCTATAGTTTTCGGGCAGTTCCAAACTCCCCTTTTTATGCATAGGAAAAATAATAGTTTTGCAAAACGATGCATCTATGTTACCGCTATCAAATATTTGATTATATGTGTCGACTAGAACTCGTAAAAAATTTTCTGTTGCATTTTGGTAGAATTCGTACGGGATTCTGTCCTCCCCTGGAACCTTGTTGGACTTAACTTTATTCAACTGTTTGTTTAACTCTTCAATAGTGAACGGCCTATCCAGATATTCATCTTCCGAGTAAATTGGGGCATAGTATATGTTTACTACAGATTGTTCCAGACAGAGAAGTTTTTCAAAATATACTTTGAAGCGTTCTGCTGATAGAGTTGAACTAATTACAAATTTTCTGTCTCGTACTTCGTTGACACATCTCCAACACTCTTTACATTCTATTACGTTATTAATTCGTTCTATAAGTTGCTGATAATATTCATCTTTACTGCATTTACATACATGTTTGTATCGTTTTTGTTTTTCTACGTATGCTTGTTTATCATTTATCTTTCCAGTTTTCCTGTATTTATTTAGCAACTTAAATGTTTTCTTTCGGGCTTCATTGCACATTTTGTTATACCACTTTTGTTTCGCCTCAAACTCTTTTCTTTTGAAGGGTGATTTATCTGTAGATTGTATAATTGTTTTAGTTAAGTCAGCTAAGGTGGGATTCTGATTAAGGCTTTTAAGAATTTCGGTGTTGACTCTTAGTTTTGTTTGGTATTGTTCAATTTTTCGATCTTGCCATAATATCTTTGGTAGCAAATTGAGATAATTTGTCCGGCAGTTTGATCCTCTTATTTGCAGACTGAGTACAAAGGGCATATGATCTGACAATACTTCCTCACCTACTTTGAAACTTGAGACATTACATAACAATTCCTGGCATACCGCACAAAAGTCGATCACAGAATCTCCATTGTTGCTTAAATATGTAAAATTGCCATGCTCATCTCCAACAGTTTGTCCATTTAGGATCATAACGTTGTTATCAGACATCAATTCTAGCATCTGTAATCCTTTTTGGTTGATTGTAGAATCCTTTGATATTCTTGTTTCGAGGCCTGTGTAGAATGTTTCCTCATATATCCCGTCGGTATGTTGTATAATTTGTCCTATCTTGGCATTCAAATCTCCCATCACAATTGGTTTGGTAATTTCTCCGTTCTGCAGGATATTTACAAGATTTCCAAATTCGGTTTCCCAAGTATTCGGTCTTAGATATGTTGGAATTAAAGTGAAGTTATCTCTATTGCAAGAGAGTTTGAAAATATTTACTTCATACATTTGTTGGACCTCATAACGAAAACCTATGTTGCGCAAATTTGTACTTATTCCAACTAGAATTCCTCCAATTGCTCTTCCATATCTATGTAGCTTCTTGGCTGCTTCAAAATGTAGGTGGAAACCTTTGAAATATTTTCTAATCATTTCATATTTTTCATTCATTAAGTGGGTTTCTAACAGAATAAAGATATGAAAACTTTGTATGTATTTAAATAAAGACGGAAATAAGGTTTTATTTGCTAGACCATTAACGTTATATGATGGGGGTACACTCATTTTGTCATACCAGTTGTAACACATCGAAATATCGAACTGGGAACCCATAAGGTATATACAGGGTTGCCCATATTCGACGGACCCACGGACTCGTTGGGCCCATTCCAATCGACGAGGCTTGTCCGCAGGCAACAATCTTTGCGTCAATTGAATTTTGTACGGGAACAAATGCAAATCAACGCGAATAATCCGTTGTAAAGTGGACCGAGCCATGCCCAACTGCTGAGAACGGCGTTTTTGGGATGTTCTTGGGGACCTCTCAACACTGGCTGGTACGGCAGCGATTAGAAAGAGCCTCACCAGTCGAAAATTTTTCGTATAAACGCTTAATGGTGTTCTTAGAAGGCGCACTTCTCACATTTTTTAATATTTTAAAAGCACGTTGACTTGACTTCTTCTGTTGAATGTAAATTTCAACTATTTCAGAGCGCTCGCGTGGCGTGTATTGTTCCATGGTAAAAATCTGCTTGGACTGACGCTTCAAACGCGGTATGTCATTAAGCGATCTGACATCTCTGTCAAAAGTTATGGCGTTGCCAGATGGGTCCGTCGAATATGGGAGACCCTGTACATTAGTATGGGTCGGTCCCCACACACAATCAAAGTTGAGGCGGACACCCTCTAAGTTTAAAGATTATTCAAAGACAATTTTAGAAAAACAAAATTTTTTTTATTCCGTGCACCCTACATACCGCCCTAATATTTTTTATTTGCAGAGCTGTTATTTGGTATCCTATCGAAACAAACCGCATACCGTTGTTAATGGTTTGTCAATATCTCCATTTTCCCTTTGATCACTTTTGACTCAAAAATCAATTTTCCTCTATTCGTTTGCTGCATCCATATGATGCCTTTTTTTCATTACGACCATGAAGACTCCTAAAAACCATGAAACATTTGTTTAACGTCATTTATTTTTATTCAAAAACGAAAAAGTAATGGAGGTTTCAAAAAGTAGGTCATCCTACGCTCCTATAATTCATTTTCTGTGTTGTGTTGTCAATTGGCGTAACGAAACACAAAGAATTGTTCATGGTTTGTCAATGGCTATGTTTTGCCCTCTGAACACTTTTGAGTCCTAAGTCAATTTTGACTGTATCAGTATCTTTCAGTCATATCCTCTGAGATGAGTCAAGTTTGGTAGTGTATCAGACCCGAAATGTCGGGATCTTGCCGACATTTCGGCTTTGCCGAACATTGCCTCAAAAAAATGTTCCAATGTATGATGAATGGGATTCGTCTTGGTGATAAATGGAGTTCGTCGTGGTGACGAATGGTAATCGTTGTGGTGACCAATGGGATTCATCTGTTAGCAAATACATTACTTGATGAGATTATTTTTGATTTAAAATATCAAAAGTAATGAATATTTCTCGTTCGTTTGCTTTAAGCCTCTTCCCTGATAATAACTGCGTTTCGAACTGAATAATCACAACTGAACCCGGCAAAGCAGTCACGTAATTTTATTTACATACCGTGTTTAATGGTCTAAAACCAAAAGAATATTTATTTAAATTTTTAAAATTTAAATAGTCGGGGGCATGAATTCGTCTTGGTGCCGAATGGGATTCGTCGTGATGGTGAATGTGTTTCGTCGTGGTGATGAATGGAATTCATCGTGGTGCTGAATGGGATTCGTCGTGGTGATGAACTCGATTCATCGTAGGGATGAATGGTGTTCATCGTGGTGATGAATGGGATTCGTCGTGGTATTGAACTCGATTCATCGTATGGATGAAATTTGATCATCCTGAGGACGAAAGTTTTTGGAAACAGAGATTCGTCATTGTGACGAACAAATTCATCAAGAGGATTATTCGGTACGTTAGCTGACTTTTGACGAAAAAATAATCGTGATGATGTACAAATTCTTCTTCATGACAAAGCTTTTTCGATCATTATTGTTTTCTCCCACTTGGTATCTTTGCAGTTTCTCTCACTGTTTCGCTATCCCACACAGTTTTGTGAGCCATCACTGCCCGTTGCTTCAACTCATCCTTCGTGGATTCGAAAGGTTTCCAATTTTTTAAATTTATTACTCGAAGTTCTCTGCCCTTTGAGGACAATCTGTTTGCCAGTTCATTTCCAATCACGCCTGGTATCCTGAATATACGCAATTGACAATGATAATCATTTATCGTTCTTTTACAGTCCAAAACAGTTCTTGGTTTGACCCTTTCCAACAGTGAAGATGTTGGCATATTTAAGCTTTGTGGGATTACTCAGCCAGTTCACACAATCCGTGATTGCTCAAACTTCTGCTTGAAATGCCGGTTTATGGTCTGGGAGGCGGAAGTAAAGTTCGACTTCTGGTTCATCAATAAAAAGTCCCAGACCCGTCCTTCCTAATAGCATGGACCCATCCGGGTAGCAGCTGGTTGCCATTGGCACATGAGCCTGTGTTCCGTTTTCCCAGCAGCGTCTGTCTGGCACAAACGAATCACAGGTAGCTGTAAGTCGCACTCCAATAATGTGGTAGGAGATTTCTGTGTTTTGAATGTGGTTTCGATTTATCCATCACTTGTAGACGTCTTGCCCTGAGGGCTGCCTCATACTTTATACGGATGTCTATTGGTTAGATGTGCAGTAATTGCCCCGCTTATGCCTAGACAGCACATACGTTGAATTTTTTGCAAAGGTATTACGTTGCACTTTTTGGCCATTGATGTCAAGCACACTACAGAGGCGTATGTTATTATTGGTCCAATCATGCGTAATTAAAACAAGTGTGTTCTATTTGGACGTATTCTCCATTTTGAACCTGTAGTTCTTCTGCACAACGACCAATAACTCTTTCTTCTAGATGATATTTCAAACTCAGTTTCTGATCCAAGATAACTCCAAAGTATTTTACCTTTTTATACCCGACACCACACTGTGGTACAGGGTATTATAACTTTCTGCATTTGTTTGTAACGCCTAAAGAACAAAGAGATAGATCCATTGTTTACTATACCGATCGGCATAGAATCGCTTTTTGAGTCGATTCAGCCATGTCCGTCTGTCCATGTATTCTTGTGCAGGTCGCAAATACAGGTTTTTCCAACAAGAGGTGTCATTTTGAATCACCTGGTATTTCGGTAGCTGTCACCTTTGAAGCTTTTATTCTTTGACATTTAAAAAGTAGATACTACGCCATTACTAAAAATGAAACGGTACACAATTCAACAACGCATTGAAATTATTAAAATTCACTACAAAAATTATGAAAATCTTGCAGTCACAGTTCGCAAAACTAAAGCATTTTTGGGTCGTCGCGAAGCACCCTATCGGACCGCAAAACAGAAATTGGTGGAAAAATTCGAGCTGTTGGGACAAGTTAGTGATGTGAAGAATAAAACCCGTGCACGTCGATCAAGAACTACTGAGAATATTGCTGCTGTAGCCCAAAGTGTTGAAGACATTAGCGTAGGAAGGGGGTGGCTGGGGTGGTCTAATACCACCCCAGAAGTTTTTTAGCACCCCCCCCCCCACAGATATTTCAGCTGGATGTTTTAATTTGATCAACGCCAATCATCTATCAATTTTACTGTTACCAATGCCAGAAATAATATAAATTTTTGCAAATGCTGTAATGAATCTCAAAACTCAAGGGTTTGCAATCAATTTGGATGTAAAGGGTTTTCCAACAAGAGGTGTTAATTTGGTATTCAAAATGCAATTTTTTGAGACAAATTATCGGATGTTTATTTCATAATAAAGAGGAAGGTATGCCTTTAATAATGAAAAACAACATCAACCAAATGGGCACCACGACCACGCTTACAGGACCATATCCTTTTCATGAAATTTTCCATAACCAAATCGCAAAGTGGCTGCCCTATGACGCTAGGCTGTTGGCGTAGACCTTATCTTTCACGTGGCCCCAAAGGAAGAAGTCGCAAGGTGTTAAAACACAAGATCTCGGTGGCCAATTGTGATCACCTCTTCGATAGATAACACGGTCCGGAAAGTTTTCCCGTAACAGAGCAATGGTTTCGTTGCTTGTGTGGCACGTAGCGCCGTCTTGTTGAAAGTAAACGTTGTCCAGATCAATACCATCCAACTCCGACCATAAAAAATCATTAATCATCTCTCGATAACGCAATCCATTCACCGTAACTCATTTTCGAAAAAGTAAGGTCCAATCATCATCAGTCAAGATTACTTTTCGATGATTTTCGATTTTTCGAATTTTAATAATTTCAATGCGTTGTTGAATCGTGTATCGTTCCATTTTTGTAATGGCGTAGTTTCTACTTTCAAATGTCAGAGAATAAAAGCTTCAAAAGTGACAGCTACCGAAATACCGGGTGATGCAAAATAACAACTCTTGTTGGTAAACCCTGTATAAGAACGATTCTTAGGCGTCGTAAATTGTTCTGCATTTACTTGCAATGCCAATTCTTTTCATACATTTTTCTGGATTTTTTGTGGACGAATAAAATGGAAAATATTTCAATAATTGAAAGTCTTATAATGGTGCAAATGTAATTTGAGATAAAACATGAACATGACATAAAACCGATTGCGTTTAACTTTTGAATGCATAGATGATAATAGAAGTATCGTGCAAATTGATATGGGATCACTAACTGCAGAAATTATTGAGCTAAAAATATCTTCAAGACTCGTTATGACAATAAGCTAATCAGAGAAAGAAAAGGTTGATAAAAATACATAAATTGTAGATTCAAAAAAAAGATAGTATAAAAACAAAACCTTTTTAAATATTTATCCAAATGCATGTTGCAACTAAGATCTTCTGGCTGTAAAAGACATCGTTGCGATGCGTCGAATTAAAACATGATTAAGATCTACATCGAAACATCTTATATCGAAAACTATGTAGTAAAATTGTTAGTGAAATTAAAAAATTCGTATAATTTTAAGACGATTTAGTCATTTCTCCGCAATACGAATTTATTTGTGCCCGAAACAATTCACATGCTATGCATGGTGGAGGTTATATGTACGAGTATAAGATTCGGCATGGCCGAACTTAACGCTTTTACTTGTTTTTTCTTTAAACATTTAAGAGACCGAATTATTCTTAATGCAATATATTAATTTATCGTAGAAAGGTTGTAAGAAATTATATTTCAATATGATCTAATTTCCTAATTTTTGCTGACAATTTCATTTGTGAATAATTTTAAACCATAAAAACAAACTTTTATTCTGGGGGCTATAGCCCTCCCCAGCATAAATCCATTGCTACGCCAATGGTTGAAGAAAACCCAGGTTTGTCCATTCCTCGTCGTTCTTTGGAACTGGGCATTCCACAAATGTCATTACACCGTATCTTGCATAAAGACTTGGGTCTTAAGGCTCGTAAAGTTCAGTTAACACAAGAACTCAAGCCGGCCGATCATCAACAACGTCGGGTCTTTGCTGGTTGGGTCCTTGAAATGCATGAAAATGATCCGGAATTCCATCGAAAAATCATCTTGACTCGGTGGCTACGTCAACAAGCAAACTTTTCGCATCTGGGGCTCGGAAAACCCAAGAGTTATTGTTGAGAAGCCTCTCCATCCTCAACGTGTGACTGTTTGGTGCGGTTTATGCTCCGGCGGGGTCATTACACCTTACTTTTTCGAAAATGCGGTTGGATCAACAGTTACGGTGAATGGATTCCGCAATCGAGAGATGATTAATGATTTTTTATGGTCGGAGTTGGATGGTATTGATCTGAACAACGTTTACTTTCAACAAGACGGCGCTACGTGCCACACAAGCAACGAAACCATTACTCTGTTACGGGAAAAGTTTCCGCACCGTGTTATCTCTCGAAGAGGTGATCACAATTGGCCACCGACATCTTGTGATTTAACACCTTGCGACTTCTTCCGTTGGGGACATGTGAAAGATAAGGTCTACGCCAACAGCCCAGCGTCGATTCAAAACCTCAAAGATAGAATTCGTGAGGCTACCGAGGACATAGGGCAGCCACTTTGCGGTTTGGTTATGGAAAATTTCATGAAAAGGATATGGTCCAGTAAGCGTGGTCGTGGTGACCATTTGGCTGATGTTGTTTTTCGTTATTAACGGCATACCTTCCTCTTTATTATGAAATAAACATCCGATCATTTATCTCAAAAAATTACATTTTTCTTTGAATACCAAAATAACACCTCTTGTTGGAAAACCCTTTATAAAGCTATCTTTATCGAAAATTGGTAAAGAGGCATGCCTTGGACTAGGGACGATCCCCATTGAAAATGGGGCATATCGGTTCATGTTTTGATATAGCCCCCATATAAAGCTCCCCACCGATGTCACATCTTGACGCTCTAGAAAAAACATTCTTCAATGGATCTGGCTGAAATTTAAAAATTTACACTTTATATTGGACCTAATCGTCCATAGTAAAAATGGGACACATCGGTCCATGTTTTTGTATATCCCCCATATAAAGGTCCCCATCTATGTCACTTCTTGACGCTCTACAGAACGGATTCTTCAATTGATCTGGCTGAAATTTAAGAATTCATACTAAATATTATACCTAATCGTCTCTAGTAAAAATGGGGAACATCGGTCCATGTTCTGATATATCCCCCATATAAAGGTCCCCCCGATGTCACTTCTTGACGCTCTAGAAGAAACATTTTTCGATATTGCTGAAATTTAAGAATTTCTACTTTATATTGGACTTACTCGTTTCTACTGTCCAAATTTTGATATTGCTCCCATATAAAGGTCCCTCCCGATTAGACTTCTTAGCGTTCTAGGGGACGCATTTTTCAACCCATCACGCGGAAATTAAAGACTTTGTACTTCATATTAAATTAAATCGTCTATAGTGAAAATGGAGTATATCGGTCCGTGTTTTGATAAGTATTAGACCATCATGAAGGTCAAGTTTTTTAACATGTGTGTCTGGAATTTAGAAATGTACAACGTCCCACAGTGGTTCAGAATAAATATCAATCGGCCAATATTCAGTAACTTTTGTTGGGTACGCAGCTAAAAAGCTGAGCAAATTTCCTTTATCCTCAACCCAAATTGTATGCCAATCGGAGTTAATTTGCCATCACTATGCCCAAGAAATATATATTAATATCTGTTAACAGTTTCTTGAACCAACAACGTACTTGGCAAATTTTAAGAAAATCGCTTCAGATTTTAATGTTTAGCGCAAAGTAGATGTATTTGTCAAGCCTCTTCCTTTGTCCTTGTCAATCAATTGTCCAAATCCTTTTAAAATGCCGTTTCCTTATTCTATTTGTACGCAGTGTACATTCATGAAAATTAACATTTTCATATGCAAACCAACAACTTCAAAAAGGATAAAATCAACAGTGGCAAAAACAGGATTTTAGACATGTTTTCCAACTCTCCATCCACATGAGCGGATGGATGGGCATAGAAGATGGGTGAGTGGCGGGGCCATTTTTCGTTCGAGTGTTGTGCCAACAGATGACGTTATTGTCGGTCGATGTTTTGCCATCTGAATGCCGGTCTATGGGCGACACAACTTTTGGCTGAACATCATATCTACTGTAAAATTTAAGATTGGCACTCGTCGCACAACCTCCCTCACATATACTCTTATACACACACACACATATCACTACAGATTTTTTGGAGGCAATTGTCCACGTATCACTTGTGATGTAAATAGTTCTTCCGAACTAAACACTTCACTAGTACAATGTTATGTACACCCTTAGTTTGTTAGTCCTAATTGACTCTGATGTCCAAGTAATGTAGTTACTTCATATGTACTGCATACTTTATGGACCCAAAGTAATGAAGGAGCGAGTCCGTTCGTGCCACTCCCGCTTTTGATCCTCATTGTTGCTTAAATAACTTAAACAATAATTGGCAAGCACAATAAATGGTTTCATGTGACTAGCCAATCTGTTACCGAAAGGTAACGCAAAAACCAGTCAATTGGTTCAGTCTTCCACCAATCTTTGTTAAATACACCAGTCCAAATCGTGTAAATGGGATTGGCGCTGAAATAGACGTGCTCTTTTGAAACTATTGATGTTACTAGTTCAAGTTGCTACAGGGATATATCGTACATATGTCTTTCTATATCTACATGTATAAATGGGCCTATATTATTCTAGTGTCGCTTTGATTTGCTTTACTTGATTTTTGTGCGGAGGGTTGCAAACTTGTCACACACTTGTCGTCCAGTTTGTCGGCTAAATTTTGCGGACAATTTGATGAGAACTATGAGACACTTTGGAGTGGCGCTGTGTTATGTTAATTTTGAAATATACACCATGTATGATGATTGTTTTCCCTGCCATGTGACGAATTTATGTTTATGCGTCAATCGGTAGCGGATTGTTGGGATACGAATTACAAATCCTTTTAAATACATCAGTCTAAATTAAAACGAAGTTACATCCAGCAAAGGTTCATATCCACAAATCGTATGTTTGTGCTGTTGTTGGCAGAACAAATAATTTCTTTTAATAATGCTTTGATATATTAACAAAACACAAGTGAAAAAGGCGTTAATTTCGGACAGGCCAAATCTTCTATGTACCGCATTCAACAGAATAATAAAGAAAATTGGAAACTATATAAGATACTCAAGGAAGATGGGAGATTCGAGTTACCAATGTTGTTCGTGTGAATGGTTCCTTGTATAAACTAACTCAAATTAGCTAATTTCAGCCTTATCAATTGAATTTTGTGGTTTCTATGCCGTTAAGAAGCCAAATCGGAAGGGAACGTTGTATGGGGGCTATATAAAAGCATGGACCATTGTTCGTATAAATATAGAAATGTTACCAATTCTCCGGCCGATCACTTGAAATAGGGCGTTAAGAAGTCAAATAGGACAACATTTTAGTCATCTAGCAAATTTGAAGATGGAAGGACGTGCAGACGAACAAGGCAAAAAATTGTACCGTTGCAAAGAACACAATTTTTTCTTTAAAACTGAGTTTTAGTGTTACTTTACACATATCTCGTTAATTTTTCAACGCTACAATGTTGTAATTCATATATATCGATAGGATAATAACCCTATACAACAAAAAAAATTGTTTGTGTCTGGGACCTAAAAACATTTTTTTGTATAGATTGAGGAATACACTTTTATGAAACCAAAACTAAATTTTTGTTTATCGGGTCTGTTCTGTAGCAAGGTAGTTGGATATCACGGCGATTTACAGTCGCTGTTGGAGTTCGAAATCGCCCGGTTTATTATTCATAGCCTCCCAAAAAAGATTGTTCGAATTATGTTCGGGTGATTTCGAACTCCAGAAGTGATATCAAATCGCCGTGATTACAGAACAGACCCGTTTTTCTAGAATTCCAAATTTCATGGAAGGTACCTTTAGTATTTGAACCATATTTTTTGAGGTAAAAGCTCGATTAAGCCGACATACAATTTAAATTAAATCTAAAAATGCTAAAAAAAAAACAACTTTCATTTACTGAATACTGGAGTTTAGTAACTGTTGTTAAAACAATTAGTAAAATCGATTTTTTAAAAAATATCGTTTTTTGCTGGCACGAAAAAAACATAAAAAATAGAAAAAAAATTGTAAACAATTTATTTGTTCCATTTTTTGAGAGTGAGCGTCCTAACGAAGAAAACAGTGTATATTTGAAAAAAAATCTATTTTAAGGGTTTTCCAACAAGAGGTGTTATTTTGGTATTCAACGAAAAATGTCATTTTTGAGATAAATGATCGGTTGTTTATTTTATAATAAAGAGGAGGTATGCCGTTAATAATGAAAAACAACATCAGCCAAATGGCCACCACGACCACGCTTACAGGACCATATCCTTTTCATGAAATTTTCCATAACCAAATCGCAAAGTGGCTGCCCTATGTCCTCGATAGCCTCACGTATTCTATCTTTGAGGTCTTGAATCGACGCTGGGCTGTTGGCGTAGACCTTATATTTCACGTGGTACTTCTCAAAAAATGTGATTTTTTGCAATACTTTGTAAGATATCGTCGAAACCGCTGAACGGATGGAAAATTGTATTGCGCGAAGTTGAAGGCTACCTAATTCTGAAGTTTGTAAAGCTTACTTGAACCAATTCGGATGAATGGTTCTCTAGTTATGTTATAATATGTGGTTCAACCTCTCTTTTTTCTTAGCCTAAAGGGTTGTCTCTTTAAATTCTCGCGATAAGCTCTGATATGGAAAGAAATTAGTGGTTGAACCACATATAGTGGCATAACTCGAGAACCATTTATCCGATTTGGTTGAGGAAAGTTTTAAAGAATTAAATATTAAGTAGCCTTCAACTTCATATAATACCATTTTCCATCCGTTCAGCGGTTTCGACGATATACGAGTATTACAAAATATTGCAAAAAAATTTGATTTTTTGATAAAATTTTAATATTTTTAAAATAAAACTCCCATAAAAATAACAAATGTTATATTTTTATGATTTTATCGTAAAGTATGTTCGGTCATGAATTAAACGAGCCCCTTCCGAAGAGAATCGAAGCATAATTTAAAAAGTTATAGCTAATTTAGTAAGGTTTTTACTTTAAAACTTTCTTATCGATGTAAAATTTACAAAAACAAACTTTAAAAGCTACGATTGGAGATTTTGACGTTTTTTGACGTCTAGAATCAGAATCTATGCATTAAAACAGAAACCCAAGAAAAAATGTTGTTTTTGTCGAACGGTGTAATTATTGGTTGGCTTTAAATTTATGATAACCACATATGGTGAACATTAAGTTAAAACTACCTTTTCTACCTTTTTAACATGTAGGTTGCAGTGATGGAATGAGTTTGCACAACCGTGTGTGTAAATTTTACTTTATACTGGGTGTGGTAATAATTAGTACGGTTTTGGCCATTACACAGAACTTATCACAGTATTTGCAAACGATTAACCTAGATATAATAAAGGCTTACGAAATCATAAAATTGGCAACGACTAAATTAAGTGACATGCGTAGAAATTCAGATGCAGAGTTTGATAAACTGTTTGAAGAATGCAAAGAAGTTTTGGAATAGAAGCTGCACTACCTAGAAGAGTAGGCACTCAAAAGTATAGGGCTAATATTCCTGGTTCAGATGCCAAGGCGTATTTTAGGACAACATTGTTCATACCATATCTGGACGAAAGTAATATCACATTTAAATAATAGATTTTCCGAACATGAAGCTATAATTACAAGTCTGTTTAATGTCGTTCCGATACGAGTTGTAAATCTAATAAAGTAAGATTTCGAAGAAGTCACATTTTTTTACAAAAACGATTTAAAAAATTCAGAAAAATCTGTTTTAGCTGAAATAAGTATATGGATTGATTATTGGAAGCAGAAGAATGATAAGGCAAATGCATGAGATGCTATTTCAGTTTGTGATGAGGACATGTTCCCAAGCGTTTTTACCCTTTTGCAGATACTGGCCACAATACCTGTGACAACGGCATCTGCTGAGCGAAGTTTCTGGACGTTAAGAAGAATAAAAACTTATCTCCGGAACAGAATGGAAGGAGAAAGGCTATCTTATCTGGCTTTGATGTCTATATACAAAGATGAAGTCAAAATCGATGAAATAATTGATATATTTCTTTCAAAAAATCCAATATTACATTTTTAACTCTTACGTATTTTATTATAAAAAATTTTACTGATCTCGTACTAAAGTACACATTTATATTTAGGAATAAAATTCGAATAAAAAACAAAAGGAACTTAACTTCCATTACCTACACAATAAACGCAATTTTTTTTAATTGTTTATCTTTGTTATGGAAAAAAAAGTTAGAGTCATGAAATTTGGTATAATGGTAGTCCTTGCTATGTAGACGTGCAATATGGAAGGGTTTTAGAAATTTTGGACGCACTATGGGTCAAAAAAGAAAAAATATGGTATCACAGCCAAATACAAACGGCTGGGGCTAGAATTGCAACATTTCGTGTGAGGGTAGCGCATAGGGCAAAGATACGGTATGAATCACAATCTTTCGAAATTAAAATATTTACGCGCACATTGGGACAAAAAGGGATAAATATGGCACCAAAGCCAAGTCCAAATGGCAAGAGCTTGAATCGTCTAATTTGGCTTGAGAGTATCCATTGGAACGTAGACTAGGCACAAGGAGTTTTTTAGGCAAAAATGATAAATATTATGCAGTGGGACAAAACAATGTTGGATATGGTACTGTGGGGCAAAAAGTGCTAAATATGGTACAGTGGGGAAAAATTTTAATTTGTGCAGTGGGTCAAAAATGTGTTAAATATGGCACAGTGGGGCAAAAAGGGTTAAATATGGTACAGTTGGGGAAATATTTTAAATTTGTGCAGTGGGACAAAAATGTGTAAAATATGGCGCAGTGGGACAAAAATGTGTTTAATATTGTGGGGCAAAAATTAAATATTGTGCAGTAGGAAAAAACTGTGTTTAATATGGTACAGTGGGGCAAAAAGTGCTAAATATGGTACAGTGGGGGAAAAAATTTTATTTGTGCCGTGGGTCAAAAATTTGTTAAATATGGCACAGTGGGGCAAAAAGGGTTAAATATGGTACCATAGTGCAAAAATGGTCAAATATGGTACGATATGGCAAAAAGGGGTTAAATATGGTACGCCACAATCTTCCACAATTCCACATATAGTATTAGTTTCTTCATCGCGATCATCTTGAGAAAAATAACCCAAGTTGCGGCGTCTCTTCTGGCATCTCCCAAACAAATGGATCATATTACAGAAAAAGTTAACGGCTGATGACTTTGATTCCAGTTCATATAAATACTTGACATTTTATAAAGTGTAATACTTTTATAGTTTCCATGGTATATTAAAAAATATGCGTTATTGTTATTACATTGTAGAGAGACGGAAAGACATCTCTCAATCGAAAATACATCACGTTTTCATTATATATTTATAATCGGGATATAATTAATTATACTTGTATATTCATCCTAATAATTTATTTTTTAATCATTAGTATACAGAATCTATATATACGAGTATATATAAATGGATGTGTTTGTTGTTACGTATGGACTCCAAAATGGCGGGTCCGATATTGTTACGTATGGACTCCAGAATGACAGGACCGATATTGATGAAGTTTTCAGGGAATCTTCAGATTATCCTAGCGGATGACATAGGCTATATTAGTTATTGATTGAGGAGGCGTGGCACCGCCCAAATATGCCAATTTGGAGTTATTATTTTCTTAGTGATTCCTACTGTCCCTACCTACGAATGATGATTGGGACTGGACCGTGATCCCGTTTCGACCGCAATCGGTCCAAAAATGGGCAACGAGTGGGCTGAGTCCAGCAACTACTCCATAACTTTTTGCAATAACGAACAAACATTTCGATAAAACGAAATATTAAATAACATATTGCACTTACTTCTCTTGGTGAAAATATTTTTTGGCATTGTGTCAGATACGTCTAAAATCATTTACCGCTTTTTGAGCAAACGGTAATATATACATGCACAAAATTTATACACACTCAATTTCTGAAAAATGGTCAGTTACGTCGGTTGGTCATCCAAGCGACGATATCTGCAACAAACCCAAAAAGTTCTTAGAAAATCCAAAGTAAATAAGTTTAATCATTTTGGTTGGGCTTACTCTTACTCTTACTCTTACGAATATCAGAATAGATCTTTGAAGTTATTATCAGCTTTGTTACACTTGTCAAAAAGTTGGTTTGTACTATTTTTGTACCAATAATTTAAAAAAAAAAAGATAGAAAATATTAAAAATATCAAAAAATGCAATAACAAACGTTACAAAATCTATCGGAATAATATGACTTTTTTGTTCTTTTGAGATGTTGGGTTACGAAGGCTTGAGTGTTTTTCTACACTGCTATTCAATTTCATTAAAATTTAGCCCATTTTGTTAGAGGTAAAGAAGGGTTAGAGGTGAAAAACTCCAAAAAGTCAAACTCTTTTTCCACCTACAATATCTATATTCCATCATATGGGTAATTCCACCAAAAGGTCTACCGTGATCAAAAAAATTAAAGTTATTAAAATCACATTAATGTAATTTATTATTATACAAAAATATTCAAATTTTAATAAAATGACAAAACTTCACATGTATTTACTCAACATTTTAAGAAAAAACAATTGCGTAGTGGAAAATTGAAGTTTTGGTTCATTTACTCATTTTAGTTGCACATTTCTTTAAAATTATCCTCGTAAATAGAGGCTTATGCAAAGAGAGGATTATTATAAATAATTTTTCTAAAATTAAACTTAAATAAAAGCGTCAAAGCAAAAGGAATGAAAAATATCGGTAATTTTTGGGTTATCTCTACTACAAATTCTATTGTCACGTTCGACACCGAAAAGAAGCATTAGTTGAGGAGGTACTTTTCAAAACTTGACTATTCCACTTTTTACAGAAATGATTTTTATTTGTTTTTTTGCTTGATAGCATTGATTTCAATACTCAGCGAAAATAAAATTTTGCGAAATATCTATAATTACACTGGAAAAAAGGAAAGAAAAGGAATGAATTCATCAAAGTAGATTATTCCACTTCAAAATGACATTACCCATTTCAAATATGCATTTTTGGAACAAAATATTATTAATCCAAAAGTTAATTACCGATTTTTGTCTAAATTGAAATTTTATCCCCAAATTTTTCAGTCAGAACTTGAAGTTCTTAAAGTACAAAACCCGTGGCCGCAATGTCTCCGTAAGAACTAAACTGTACTAAACTGGTAGTCGTCTCGGCTATGTTATGTGATTTTACAAGATGTCACAGATGTCATTAGTGCATAAGGGTCCAATCTTTATACCCTACACCACACTGTGGTACAGGGTATTATAAGTTTGTTTCACAGCAGATGTTTGTAACACCTGAAAATAACACAGCTAGAACCACCTTAAAGTATACCGATCAACTCAGAATCACTAGCTGAGTCGATTTAACGATGTCCGCCGTACGTCCGTCTGTCCATGTAAAGTTGTTCGTCGACTACAGGTCGCAATTTCACTTCGATCGTTCTGAAATTTTGCAGTTTAGAGTATTTCGCAGCTGTAAAGATCCCTATTGAATTTGGTTGTAATCGGTTCAGATTTAGATATAGCTCCCATATATATCTTTCGTCCGATTTGGCCCTTTAGTCCTATAGAAGCTGTATTTTACATCCAATCGTTTTGAAATTTAGAATGGTAGAGTTTCTTGATCCATGAACCACCATTGCCGAATTTGAAGAAAATCGGTTAAGATTTAGCTATAGCTCCCATATATATGTTTCGTCCGATTTGGCCCTTTAGTTCTATAGAAGCTATATTTTAAATCCAATCGTTTTGAAATTTAGAATAAACAATTTATACATGAATTACAAAATTTACATTTCAGAGTTATTCAATATTACTAGAGTGGTGTAGTTACATAACCATTGGACTAGTTACATAACCATTGGACCAGAAATAGGCCTCATCGCTGAACAAAATTTGGCTCGAAAACGTCGGATCTTCTTGGAACTTTTCAAGAGCCCATAGAGCGAAGCGATGACGCTTGGGAAGGTCGGGCGGCTTCAGTTCTTGCACAAGCTGTATTTTGTATGCTTTCAATTTAAGATCTCGACGTAAAATGCGCCAAGTCGTTCCATACGTCAGTCCGAGTTGCTGCGAACGGCGCCGAATCGACTCTCCACGGTCTTCGTGTACACTCTCAGCTACGGCCGTTACATTTTCTTCACTGCGTGCAGGACGTGGTCTATTCGGTCGAATATTATCCAATAATGAATGCTGGGTCTCAAGATGGGTGATGATGTTGCGAATAGTACGCTAGTTGAGCGAAGTGCACGAAACACATTCCTCACAGAACGTGAATTTTCGCAATAAAGTTGAACGATTTGTAAACGTTGTTCAGGCGTAAGTCTTTCCATGATGAAATGCCAAACAATACTTAACAAAAATAACATGACAGCATGACACGACTCACACGTGATCTGTCAAAAAAAGGCTATTGAAAAAAGTATCTCTACTTGGATCACCCGTTATATGATACCCCCGATTTCACATGTAAGCGCTGCAGAAACTGTATTTTATGTACGAGCAGCACGAAATTCAGCTGAAAGAGCTTTCTTGTTACGTGAATGAACACTGTCAAATTTGGAGGAAATCGCTTCATATTTAGATATAGCCCCCATATATATGTAACCCCCGGTTACATAAAACTGTTTGAGGAGCCTGGAGATGTCAAAGTCTATACGAACGCCGCAGGTCATCAAAGCCGTCACGTCAAGAATTCTGCGAAATCCGCTCCGAAAACAAAATCATGGCCCATGAGATGAATATTACGCAAAAATCCATGAGTCGAATTATCAAACAAGACTTGGGACTTGGGGCTTTCAAACGCCGTACTGGACATCTGTTGACTGCAGCTTTAAAAAATATAGAAATGAAAAATGCAAAGGTCTTTTGGTGAAGCACGCTGATAACTTACATAGAAAAATCTTGTTCACGGATGAACACATTTTTACCGTTAACAAAAAAAAACTAAATACACGGGCGTCTAAGGAAGGTGTATGCACGGGCATCCATGCATCGAAGCATCCATCATCCAGCTTCAGTCATGATTTGGTAAGGAAGCATCGACTTGCATTTCTGTGAAAAAGGGGTCAAAACATCGGCCAAAGTTTACGAAGAACCCGTTTTGGAAGCTGTTGTGAAGCCACTTAACCACACTTTCTCAATGGACGATGTGCGTGCGGCTATTAATGATTGGCCTGTGCGACTTAAGACATGTGTGAAGGCTAAAGATGGACATTTCGAATTAATGCTTGCTTTTTGTTTACAATATATATCAATGAATATATACAACTAATTTGGTCCAAAAGCATTCATTAATTTTAATCTTATTGCATAAAATCTGTGCAACAGTATTTACGTCCCTACTAAGTATATGTGTTCCTACCTATTTTCGAATTATTCCAAATTATTATCGCAATAACCCTTATCGCATTGTTAGGGAGGTGTAGGGTATTATATAGTCGGCCCACCCGACTTTCTGCCTTTCCTTACTGATTCATAGGTAGTTGTTAACGTTTAAGCAGACCGCCCGAAGTATAATCTATCTCGGTTTTAATATTGGTTGGACTGAGACCTTTCAAACGAAAGTATTGAATAAAAAAAACGGTGTATAATTTTTCCATGTTTACAAATTCACTTAGATCGTTAACGTTTGATTGCTAAAAAAATAAATAATGTGGCGCCTTGAAACTTAAAACATATATTTTAGAAAGTTGTCACTTTGCAAGATAGAAATGTTCTTCAAACTACTACCGTCATTTATATGTCAGTTTCGCTAATTTTGGGACCGCCCTCATATATCAAGATATATGTTCTTTACAGTGTACTCCGTATTCAACCTTATTATCAAGCTTCAAACCATCCGTATAGAAGTGGTCTATTACCTGTTATTCTACCAAGCCATTCCTCTATGTCAGGCATCTTAGTGGTGAAATTCCTTTCGAAAGTGTTTACCCTTGGTATTGGCCGCAGTTCCTGTACCTCCACATTGATAGAAGTGGGCTATTACCTGTATTCTGCCTACCCTTTCCTCTCTGTCAGGCATCTTAGTGGTGAAATTCCTCTCGAATGTGTTTACCCTTGGTATTGGCCGCAGTTCCTGCACCTCCACATTGATAGACAGTTTAACATGAATGCAACTACGGGTTGCAACTACTCACGCCACAATATCAATCGGCAGTTGATGTAGTAGGACTTTTATATACTCGGTCACTGTAGTCCTTAAAGCTCCGCTTATGCATACGCAAGCTGTTCTCTGAACAGTTGGTAATGGATCGATTACACAGGTATACACACATTTTGGTGCCGATTCTTTTGAACTGTTCTTTAGTAAATTCGACAAACCGAATACGAATCTGCAGTCGATTTTTGCGTAGCAGCTCCAGTTTTCATGTTATGGGGTAGGGTGTTGCAACCCTGACACCACTTAGAAATACCCAAAATAACTGTGAAAAGAAGAAAGTAAAATATTTTGTGTGTGTTTTTTTGTCGTGTATTCACCACATTTATAACAAAATTGCTCAGGATGATTTACACAGATTCTGTGGTTAAACGAAAATTAGCTCACTTATAGTATTAGTAATAAGAAGATGAGATTATTTGACTGCAATTCCTTATCAAAAAATATAAAATAAGATAATATAAGAGAGATAAGTTACACTACCTGTAACAGAGAAGAAAATTATGTAAACACACGTTTGTTACGTGTATATCAGAAAAAGTATATGTACTTTTTAAATATATAGTAGGGTAAATTGGATATTTCAGTAACTCAAAAACTAGGGCTGCTAGGGAAAAATGGCATTCAGTTTTGAAATCCGCGTTAAAAGTACAAATAAAATCAGCTGCAAAACTCAAGGCACCAAAAAATTATGTCTTTTTTGTAGACCTGTGTTATCAATTGTTGTACAACAGTATTGGCAGAACAGTACGTCTTGTTTGAGTTAACGCCCAAACAGCTGCTTCTGGCCCATCTAGCCAATTTGTTCGAGAGCCACCTGTAGGATGTCTCTGAGGACACTGATGAATTTGCCAGTTACTGCGATTGCCACATCGTGCATATATGTCACGAACTTGCAGCCACAATGTTCTAGATCTACCAGGATTCCACTCACCGCTAGGTTCCAAATTAGTCAAGACAGTACTCCTCCTTGTGGAATTCCTCTATTCACAAATCTTGTGAGAGATGTGGACCCAAGACTTGCTGTTCTGCGTCTTCTTGTGAGCAGGCTTTGAATTAGTCTAATCAAGCAAGAGTTCAGCCTTAGCTATGACAGCGCCGCAATTACCGCATATGAATGGATGTTGTTACAAGTCCCTTCTATGTCAAGGCCACCGTAGTGAATTCCTTGAAATGTAGAGACGATTTGATAGTGGCCAAAAGTTCTTGACATATTCTACAGACTTTTCTTTGTTGTAAGCATGTTGGTTCCCCGACTGTAGTTTCTTATCTAGGGTTTATCTAATGAAAGATTCTAAGGGTCCCTCCAGACCTTTGTATAGGCTAATTGGCCTGAAGTCCTTTGATCTAGTTTTGGTATCTATCCATCGATTGGTAATGTATGAGAGCATGATACAGCCTTCATAAATTTTCTCCAGGCAGGGGATAATGTACTTCAACATTTTCTGCATTTCTTCTGGAGTAATGACCTCTGGTTTAGGTGAATTAAATGTCTCAAAGCTGATAATTGCCCTGTTTCTGGATTTCTGAGTCAACAACCTAGAGATGCTTCTTGGTCTTCCTGTTCCTCGAGTTATGTCGGTGAGTTCCCCGGGAAATGTTTGTCGAGCAGCAGTTTCAGCACCTGCTCGCTGTATTTTGCCCATTTGATGATCTCATATACAAGGTGGCGCAAAAGTAATCCTCCTATCAGAAAATGCTATAAATTTTGCGATTGGCCCCTAATGTCAGTTCTGTTTTGACATTTGTGTAGTAAACACATGCGAAATACACGTTAATAAACAATGTTACGCTACACTGCTCCAGAACGCGGAATATTGCTGACTATTTATTTGACCAATAATCGGTCGGTGACTTTGGCACAGATTTCCTGGCCGTCCAACGCCTACTGGTGAAACACTGCGACGTTTAGCCGCTCGCCTCGAAGAGACTGGCACAACACGAGATGCTGCCAGGCGTGGCAGACCCCGGAGTAGCCGTTCTGCAGAGAATATTGCTGCTGTAGCCGAGGATGTCATGGAAGCGCCGTCGACATCGACCAGACGACGTGCCACGCAAATGGGTATCAGTCGACGGTCTCTACAGCCAATTTTGGTACAAGATTTGAAGATGTTTCCGTACAAAGTCCAGACGGTGCATCAGCTGTTAGCTGCTGACCGCCAATCGCGTCTAACATAACATCGAAAGGTTACTTTTGCGCCACCTGTTATAGTCGGCCCCGCCCGACTTTAGCCTTTCCTTACTGGTTTTTTCATAGAACGGCTGAACAGCCCAGTTATCCACTTAAGTCCACCTCCGGGACTTGGAATTATTAAGAATTTGAAGTACAAGAAACAATATCATTAAAAATCATGAAAATTAGTTCGTATTTTATTAGAAATGAACATTGCATATTTATGTATGTGTTCCAATAATAAAACAAGCTCCAAGCCTCAGGTTATTTTACTTCAGAATAATATTTCTGATACATAACTAGTTTCAGCAAAACAAGATTAATCCACAGTGGTTTGAATCGAAACATGATTATTCCTCTGGAGCACATAACAAAACTTGATTATTCCAATCAGTTGCGTCAAAACTTGATTATTCCATTTAAAATTTTGGATTTATTCAAAATATATTAGGGGTAAATTTTTGAATCCTATACAGGACAATAGCTAATCTTGACGTCTTTAATAATGGACCAAAATGTCGGGTTAAATACATAGGGCCATACCTATAAAACAAATATTTTCTCATATTGTGAAAAAACACAAAAAGTGGAATAGCCAAGTTTTGAAAGGTACCTCCTCAGTTATCAGTAGACCAGAATTATTCAAAGAAAGTGTATCAAACTATTGGTACAAATAGAATTTGTATAAAATACAAATATTCAAAAAAAAAATCTGTTTAAAAAATTATATAGATTTTTTTCTGTGTCCATTTGAAGTTTGTCACTTTCGACACCGTAAGTGTAAAATTCAAGCATCCGCCCGTCCATCCGTCTGTTGTAATAACGCTACAGTCCACAATAATTGAGCTAGATGACTGAAATTTGGTATAGATTGTTCCCTTATACTTGACCCCATCTATCGAGACCACAAATGTCAACTGATCGGGCTGAAAATTGGTAACTGGTGTTTATGTATACCCGGAATCCTTCACATAAAAACCTCAAATTTTCGACGAATTGAGCTGAAATTTGGTATAATGAGTTTATTTGTACCCGAAACAATTCATATGCGATCCATGGTGCAGGGTATATAAGATTCGTCATGACTGACCTTAATCCGCCTTTACTAGTTTAATTTCAAAATAGTCATGGAAAAAATGTCACGTTGGACATGTCACGTTCGAACTAACTTCAAAATTAAATTAAAAAAAACTACCAAAGATATTTCTACCAGGATTCAAAAACTTTATTATTTTTTAACATTTTAAAAAATTCTTTGTGATTTCGCTGAATCTCATGTTTTTAAAGATGTTCACGAAAACAACTTCCATTTTTGTCGCGTTCGAACCGCTCCTTTTTTTGTCCTTATTTTCTAATCAATATTTCGCCTGAAAAAGACTAAAATACCAGTGATAGTACTAACCAGTAAGGAAAGGCTAAAGTCGGGCGGTGCCGACTATATAATACCCTACACCACTCTCGTAATATTGAATAACTCTGATATATAAATTTTGTAATTCATGTATAAATTGTTTACATAAATTTACTTTTGGGACATTTTATACTTAAGTAATACCCTGTACCACATGTGGTGTAGGGTATAAAAAACGATTGGATCTAAAGAGCCAAATCGGATGAAACATATATATGGGAGCTATAGCTAAATCTTAACCGATTTTGGACAAATTCGGTAGTGTTGGTTCATGGATCAAGAAACTCTACAATTCTAAATTTCAAAACGATTGGATGTAAAATACAGCTTTTATAGGACTAAAGGGCCAAATCGGACGAAATATATATATGGGAGATATAGCTAAATCTTAACCGATTTTCTTCAAATTTGGCAATGTTGGTTCATGGATCAAGAAACTCTACCATTCTAAATTTCAAAATCATTGGATGTAAAATACAGCTTTTATAGGACCAAATCGGACGAAACATATATATGGGAGCTATAGCCAAATCTTAACCGATTTTCTTCAAATTCGGTAGTGTTGGTTCATGGATCAAGAAACTCTACCATTCTAAATTTCAAAACGATCGGATGTAAAATACAGCTTCTATATGACTAAAGGGCCAAATCGGACGAAACATATATATGGGAGCTATAGCTAAATCTTAACCGATTTTCTTCAAATTCAGCAGTGCTGGTTCATGGATCAAGAAACTCTACCATTCTAAATTTCAAAACGATCGGATGTAAAATACAGCTTCTATATGACTAAAGGGCCAAATCGGACGAAACATATATATGGGAGCTATAGCTAAAACTTAACCGATTTTCTTCAAATTCGGTAGTGTTGGTTCATCGGTCAAGAAACTCTACCATTCTAAATTGCAAAATGATTGGATGTAAAATACAGCTTCTACAGGACTAAAGAGCAAAATCGGACGAAACATATATATGGGAGCTATAGCTAAATCTTAACCGATTTTTTTTCAAATTCGGCAATGTTGGTTCATGGATCAAGAAACTCTACCATTCTAAATTTCAAAACGATCGGATGTAAAATACAGCTTCTATAGGACTAAAGGACCAAATCGGACGAAAGATATATATGGGAGCTATATCTAAATCTGAACCGATTTCAACCAAATTCAATAGCGATCTTAACAGCCGCGAAATACTGTAAACTGCAAAATTTCAGAACGATCGGAGTGAAATTGCGACAGACATCGTTAAATCGACTCAGCTAGTGATTCTGAGTCGATCGGTATACTTTAAGGTGGGTCTAGCTATAGTATTTTCAGGTGTTACAAACATCTGCCATGAAACAAACTTATAATACCCTGCACCACAGTGTGGTGTAGGGTATAATAACGATCTATAAGATTATGTAAAAGATGAATCTAAAATATGTTTTAATTTGACCTTTTTATCACTTTGAATGTGTACAACGGTCACGTTCGACACCGTGGAATTGCCCATATGTAACCCCCACATTTTCTTACAATAAATATTTCGTGTCAATGTTCGCGAATGTGTAGATATTTACATAATGCATGTCTACGTTTTTTGTTTACCTCTGAATTTTGCAAAAGGCAGTTAAATTGGCAACATCAACAAACTGCTGGCAAAATATACTCAAATCAATGAATACCTACTCAAACATGCATAACTTTAGTTGGGATATCGCCAACAAGGATAACTAAAACTACAGCGAAAGAAAGTCAAGGGGTGCAGTGAATCTGTGTTTGCTCTCTTATTCTCTTTGCCACTAAAAAGGTAAAAATCGAGAAGAAGAACTAACGGAGCAAATTTCCAGTTAATTCCCCGAGGTAGTTATTCACATTTTGCTTGACGTGTCTTTGATGAGCAAAAACACAAACGAGAAGAAGCGGAGCAAAGCTCCTCCACGAATTCCCCAGCTCAAAGTCAACATCGTTAGTGTCCTTAGAAGAAGACGAAGCATCAGTAAGGCTTGCATCTTTCGTCGCTTACACTTACGCTCAGATGAGACACACACAAACGCCGAAGAAGATGCATAGTGCCACAAAGTATCCTGGCGTAAGGACACTTAAACACATTGCCCTTTGTAGGTGCAAAGGTTTACTTAGTTATGCCGCTATAGTTGTATAGCTGAATCTGCCTATGTATTTGTATAGGGAAAGATCTATATACATACATACGAGTACATAAGTGTTGCTTTATTTTTGTATCATGATGTAATGATACCTTAATAAAGTGTTTGAAGAAAATTAGAAAAGGAGTGATAAAATTAGATTTTTCTCCAATTACATTTGCGCCTCTGTGACTATGTTGGCTCTTTTGGGGGAGGATTCACAAACACCTGGGGGCTTTTGTTGACATTTTTGTCACTCAGGCAGTGTAAGTGAATGTTTTGCTATTGATATAGTTGCTCATAATTCGCTGAACATCATGTCAATTAATTAATTAACTACGTAATCATTAAGATAGCCATAGTTAAAGAAGTTTAAGGAAAATATCTTCGCTATATCAAAGGTAATTCACCATATTTAGAACAAAATCGGGATAACTTCGATAGGTAGAGTCAAATCAAATTAAAATCTTGAGAAAAAAAGATAGGGAAATATAGAAAAACCTTTGGATAAATATATTCTTAACCGACCTGCATTCTCTACCTCATCTCGTTACTCCTAAAAATCGTCATAAAAATTATCATATTTCAAACGTCAAAGACATTAGGAGTATTTTCAAAAGTTCCTATTAGGTTAGGTTAGGTTAGGTTGAAGAGAGGAGACGTTTAAACGTCTCATGTCCATGGACATACACTTAAGCCAGTGGTTCGGCCTGTTGTGCGCTCCTTATTTATGATCTTTTTATACCTCACGAGTTACAGAAAATCGGTACTAGACACGAATTTCCTCAGTATCTTCCAGTCATATTCTCTGAGATGAGTCAAGTCTGGTAATATGTCGGACCCGAAATGTAGGGATCTTGCATGTGTGAAAGCCGGGCAGTGACACAGAAAATGTTCCATCGTTTCGATGTTTTCTCTGCATGCCCTGCATTCGTCGTTTCCTGCTAGTCCTATGCGATGAAGATGTGCTTGTAAGCTTGAGTGTCCCGTTAGAACACTCATCATCTTACTAATATCGATCTTGTTTAGTTTCAGAAGACTTCTTGTTTTCTTTTCATTTGGGTCACCCCACAGTATCTTTGCAGTTGCTCCTACTGTTGCGCTATTCCACACAGTTTTATGAGCCATCACTGCCCAGTGCTTCAACTCATTTTTCGTGGCTTCGAAAGGTTTCCAATTTTCCAAGTTTATTACTCGAAGTTCTCTGCCCTTTGAAGCCAAGTTGTTTGCCCGTTCATTTCCAATCACTCCGTTGTGTCCTGGTACCCAGTAAAGACGCAATTGACCATGGGCTGAGTAATCATTTATCGTTCTTTTACAGTCCAACACAGTTCTGGATTTGACCCTTTCCGATGTTATTGCTTTAATCGCCATTTGGCTATCTGTGAAGATGTTGGCATATTTAGGCTTTGTCGTGTTACTGAGCCAGTTCACACACTCTGTGATTGCTCGAACTTCTGCTTGAAATACCGTGTTATGGTCAGGGAGGCGGAAGTGAAGTTCGACTTCTGGTTCATCAATAAAAAGTCCCAGACCCGTCCTTCCTCCTCGCTTGGACCCATCCGTGTAGCAGCTGGTTCCCACTGACACATGGGCCAAAGTTCCATTTTCCCAGGAGCGTCTGTCTGGCACAAACGTATCACAGGTAGCTGTAAGCCGCACTTCAGGTATGCGCTCCGAGATTTCTGGCGTTTGAATGTGACCAACTAGATATTCTAAAATCTTCTGATGGTACGACTTGTGGTCTCGATTTATCCATTCACCCATCACTTGTAGACGTCTTGCTGTGAGGGCTGCCTCATACTTTATACGGATGTCTATTGGTTGGATGTGCAGTATAGTCTCCAACGCTTTTGTTGGTGCAGTTCTAAATGCCCCGCTTATGCCTAGACAGCACATACGTTGAATTTTTTGCAAAGGTATTACGTTGCAATTCTTGTCCATTGATGTCCACCACACTACAGAGGCGTAGGTGATTATTGGTCTAATCACGCTCATGTAAAGCCAGTGAGTCATATTTGGACGTAGTTCCCATTTTAAACCTATAGCTCTTCTGCACAACGACCAACATCTGTGTGCCTTTGTAACTCTTTCTTCAAGATGATCTTTCCAGTACAGTTTCTGATCCAAGATTACTCCCAAGTATTTTACCTTTTTAGTTATAGCAATTGTCTTATTCAGGAATCGAGGCGGGGTAAAACGTGGGATCTTCGTTTTCCTTGTAAATAGACATATTTCTGTTTTGTCTGGGTTAACATTTAATCCCCTTGGTTGTGTCCAGTTATATGCTATGTTAAGTGCCTCTTCAGCTCTTCTGCGTAATAGATTTGGATGAAAGCCCCTTAGAAGTATTACAACGTCGTCTGCATAACAGACTGGTTTAAGTCCTTCATTGGTGAGGGCTTTTAAGAGACTGTGTATCGTCGTAACCCATAGAAGAGGCGATAAAATGCCCCCCTGAGGTATACCACGATTTACCTTGTCTCTAATTTTTACGTCATATGACCCACAAATAATCCACCTATTCCTTAGCATATTGTTGATCCAGTTTTTCAGCGCCCGGTCAACCTGAAACTCGTCTAAGGACTGGATAAGTGTATCGGTCTGTACATTGTTAAATGCGCCCTCAATGTCTATGCAAACAGCAATTGTATACATTTCTTTACTGAAGGACTCTTCTATGTGGTGCACTACCTCATGCAGAGCTGTTTCCACTGATCTTCCTTTGACATAGGCGTGTTGTTTGAATTTTAGCCTGTCATCCGCTATTTTACCTTTGACCATGTCATCAATTATTCGCTCTATTGTTTTTAACAGGAAAGAAGTAAGGCTAATGGGTCGATAAGCCTTTGGGGTCGTGTAACTCGCCTTGCCAGGCTTTGGTATGAAGACCACCCTTGATTCCTGCCAGTTTTTTGGGGTATACGAATGGGTTAGGCATGCAGTGAACACTCCAGCCAGATGAGTTGATACCAGATCCACCTCATTCTGCAGAAGTGCTGGAAATATTCCATCCGGTCCCGCAGCCTTAAAAGGAGAGAAACTTTTTATCGCTTCTTTAACCATACCATCTGTTATATCCGTAATAGGTACTTGATGCAATACATTTTCATTCTGTAACCGTTCCTCTGTTGGTCCAGCATTACCAGCCGGAAAATGAGTTTTCATCAAGAGCCTTACGGTATCCTCTATAGTTTCCACCCTTTTACCCGTTTCATCCACCAGTGTTTCGGTTTGGACATGAGTTTTTGAGAGGAACTTTTTCATGCTGTTAACGCTGTCTACCTGTTCACAGAAAAGCCTCCAGGAGTTACGTTTCGCCGATCTAACGATTTTATTGTATTCTTTGAGTCTTCTGTGGTAGTCGTCCCAATATACTGATTGTTTTTTACGTCGAGCTCTGTTGTAAAGTCTGCGGACATCTTTGCCAATCGAGCGAATTTGTCCTGTCATCCAGGGTTTCTCAAAGGCAGATTTCCTTTCTCGAAGTGGGCAACTATCTTCGAATGATTTTACAAGAGCCTCGGTAATCTTCTTAACATTGATATCAATGTCTTCTGCACATAGATAATCGCGTGTAGGCTGCCCCAATCGATTTCTAAGTAGATTTCCGAATTTAGTCCAGTCGGTCTTAGCCTTATTACGGAAACTTATGGGGTTTGGCGGTGGCCGTGCAATTTTAAACCTTATATAACGGTGGTCTGAATAGGAGTGTTCATCCGAAACCCTCCACTCATGAATCTCATCAATAAGATTTTCTGAACATATCGTTATATCTAATACTTCTTCCCTAATTTTGTTAACAAAGGTTGCAGTGTTTCCTATGTTAAGAGTTATGAGGTCATTTGTATTCAAAAATTCTATAAGGGCGTGTCCCCTTTTATTGGTGTTAGTACTACCCCAAGCGATATGATGGGAGTTGGCGTCACATCCAGCTAATAAGTTCCTATTAAGTTGTTTATCTAAAATGGTCATAACTTGTAATAGCCTTAGAACGGACGGGATCTATTTTGTGTTCACTACTTTTCGTGCCAAAAACAAATATCTCCTACAAACTTTAAATGTTTAGAACTCTATATATAATAAGTGCCTTGGAGAAAAACCGGTGAAGAAGGGTTAAAATCGGGCAGAGCCGACTATATGATACCCTACACCACCCTATCGGAGCAGCATAAGTAAGTATCAATATTGTTAAGGTTTATTTATCAATATTGTTTTCCTAATGATAATGATCTGTCAAAAAATCATTATATACCGCGGCTATATCTACATCTGAAGCGTTTTTCTTCAAATTTTGCAACGTCCTTTCTCTGCGGATTATATAGCCTTAAATGCAAAATCAGGATGTACATACAGGGTGGCGCAGAATGAGCTATATGGTTTGAATTCTTTATAACTGTTTTAATTATTATTCTTTCTGTGTTTTTTTTTTTCAGCATTTTGTGAAGGAGACTTGGGGAATTGATTATGAATCAACGTACAAAAATAATTAAATTTTTCCGAAATATTGCGAAAAGTGAAAAAAATATGCTAAAAAGAGCACGTATGTGCGAAGCAGAAAATTGACTTCACTTACAGGATATCATTTTTCAAAGCTAATTGCAAAAAATTCCCCAAAAATACTAAAAAACTATATTTAAAAAAAATATATAATAATCGCATAGATAAAAAAGTTATAAACCATTTAAACCATATAGCTCATTCTGTGCCACCTTGTAGTTATATGTCCCGATTCCGAACCGATATTCTTAAAATGTGTCAAGTAACCTTCTTGGTGGAAGAAATTGTTATCTGCTAAATTTTATAAAGATCTGTTCAGAAATGCGGGTTCTGTATCCTTTATATGCAACATCGGAACATAGGTATCTAAAACCATATCTAAAACTGGACCGATTTGCTTCGAACAAAATATTTTTCTGTATCAAATTTCGTAAGGATTTGAGTCAACATATTGCTTATACACCGCGAATATGCCAAATTTATAAATATGAACCGATTTTTCAGGGAGGTTAACTACCTCATACTATGTTCCAGTACTAAATTTCATAAAGATCTGCCAGAAAATAAAGTTTCTACTCTACATAAATGCCAAATCGGGACGTACATATATAGGGGAGCTATATACACATATTAACGGATATTGTTAAATATGTAAGAACTGTCTAGCTCCTAAAAATACCCATCAACCTCCACCTCTTCATTGCTGGCAAATTGTTTTCCGCCGAGACATTTTTTAATGTTTGGAAACTAAGGGTATACTAAGGTATACCCTCACTTTGTGAGTAATATAATATTGAATATTACACGAATTATTCTGTCAGTTTGTGTGGAAGGTACCAGAAGGGGTTTAACAAATACACCTATATTTCGCTGAACAGTAGATACTTTAAATGCATTGCACTCCTTCGATGTGTTACACTTTTTTCCGTAGCAAATAATATATACCCTCGTCACACTAAAGTGAGGGTATAATAATCCGAGGGAGCTAGATCTGGCAAATTAGGTGCGTGCTGAAGCAATTCGAATTTTAAGTCATTAAATTTGGCTATCGCAATTGTGGATGTGAGAACTGGTGTCTTGTCTTGATTGTGAGGAAACGCGACACCCATCTTGCGCACAGCATTCTTATCATCAAATTTTCCGTCAATACGCAATTTATATCACTTTCGGAAATGCCTATGACTTCGGTTAAGTCTCAGGGAGCTTTTGTACAGTTGTGGAAAATGGGAAGATCGTCATCGATCTATACCCACACTAAACTAAGTATCTTCAATTCTAATGTAAAATCGGTGCTACTATATGGCGAATGCTCTTGAGAAGAAAGTTAAAACGTTCATTAATAAATGCCTAAGGAAATTTTAAAAGATCTGGTGGCCAAATACCATATCCAATAAACAACTTCTGGAGAAATGCAACCATGTTCGAACCAAGTCGATGGAACTGGATTGGACATACCTTGCGAAAGCCATAAACCTTAATCTGTGGACAAGATTTATAATTTGTGGGTTCCACAAGGCAGCAGGTGACGAAGGAAACCAAAAGAAACATGGCGACGAACTATTGAGGAAGACATGAAACGAATGTGATACAATTTCAACAGAATAAAATCAATTGCACGAGATAGAAGAGATTGCCGAAACTATGTTGAGGCTCTATACTTCACTGGGAGTGAAAGGAATTAAGAAGAAGATGACTTCAGCAAGCTCACGAACCTTCAACCGACGTTCATCCAATACCATGTTGTGTTTTTTAACCATATCAGGCGTGGTCACCTCAGTTGGTCGACCCCCGGCCCCGTTTAAACTCTCCCACCCAATATGTATACCCTACACCACACTGTGGTAAAGGGTATTATAACTTTGTTCATTTGTTTGTAACACACAAAAGGAGAAGAAATAGACCCATCGTTTACTATACCGATCGACTTAGAATCACTTTCTGAGTTGATGTTGCTATGTCCGTCTGTAAATGCATTCGTGTAATCAAAGTATATGTCGCAATTTTGGTCCGATTTCGACGCAACTTATACATATCTTTTTTTGCCCAAGGACGATCACTATCGAAATTGGTTAAAATTGGTTCAGATTTACATATAGCTCTCATATATATGTATCTCCAATTTGGCATATATGCACTGAATAACCAACATTTTGAACCGATTTGTAAAAAAACTGACAGAGAGCAATCTCGCGATACACTTAGACAATACAAAATTTGGGAAAAATCGGTTCAGATTTAGATATAACCCACATATAAAGCGTGATCCATTTCAAGGATCCCTACTTATTTAAAGAAAAAAACACAGAAAATTTAATGGGGAATGTTTATTATCATTTGAAAGAACATTCTTTGGCATTTATTTTTTGAAGATTATGTCTATCAAATGTCGGCCGCGGCTACGTCTCAGATGGTCCATCCGTTGAGTCAAATTTTCGAGCATTTCGACTGGTAACTGGCGAATGACATGCGTGATGTTTTGCTCCAAAGGCCTGAATCGAAGCGGGTTTGTCCTCATAAACTTTAGACTGTACATATCCCCACAGGAAAAAGTCTAACGGTGTGATATCACACGATCTTGGTGGCCAATCGACCGGCCCAAAATGTGAAATTATCTGCTCACCGAAGTGTTCTCTCAATAAATCCATTGATTGATGCGATGTGTGGGAAGTGGCGCCGTCTTGTTGAAACCAAATGTCGCCGAAATCACGAGCTTCCATTTCAGGCATCAAATAGTCGGCTATCATGGCACGATAACGGTCGCCATTGACGGTTACGTTCTCACCGGCATCATTTTTGAAGAAATATGGACCGATGATTCCACCGGCCCACAAACCACACCAAACCGTTGTTTTTTCTGGATGAAGTGGCAGCTCTTGAATCTCTTCAGGTTGCTCTTCGTCCCAAATGCGGCAATTTTGCTTGTTTACATAACCATTGGACCAGAAATAGGCCTCATCGCTGAACAAAATTTGGCTCGAAAACGTCGGATCTTCTTGGAACTTTTCAAGAGCCCATAGAGCGAAGCGATGACGCTTGGGAAGGTCGGGCGGCTTCAGTTCTTGCACAAGCTGTATTTTGTATGCTTTCAATTTAAGATCTCGACGTAAAATGCGCCAAGTCGTTCCATACGTCAGTCCGAGTTGCTGCGAACGGCGCCGAATCGACTCTCCACGGTCTTCGTGTACACTCTCAGCTACGGCCGTTACATTTTCTTCACTGCGTGCAGGACGTGGTCTATTCGGTCGAATATTATCCAATAATGAATGCTGGGTCTCAAGATGGGTGATGATGTTGCGAATAGTACGCTAGTTGAGCGAAGTGCACGAAACACATTCCTCACAGAACGCGAATTTTCGTAATAAAGTTGAACGATTTGTAAACGTTGTTCAGGCGTAAGTCTTTCCATGATGAAATGCCAAACAATACTTAACAAAAATAACATGACAGCATGACACGACTCACACGTGATCTGTCAAAAAAAGGCTATTGAAAAAAGTATCTCTACTTGGATCACCCGTTATATGATACCCCCGATTTCACATGTAAGCGCTGCAGAAACTGTATTTTATGTACGAGCAGCACGAAATTCAGCTGAAAGAGCTTTCTTGTTACGTGAATGAACACTGTCAAATTTGGAGGAAATCGCTTCATATTTAGATATAGCCCCCATATATATGTAACCCCCGGTTACATAAAACTGTTTGAGGAGCCTGGAGATGTCAAAGTCTATACGAACGCCGCAGGTCATCAAAGCCGTCACGTCAAGAATTCTGCGAAATCCGCTCCGAAAACAAAATCATGGCCCATGAGATGAATATTACGCAAAAATCCATGAGTCGAATTATCAAACAAGACTTGGGACTTGGGGCTTTCAAACGCCGTACTGGACATCTGTTGACTGCAGCTTTAAAAAATATAGAAATGAAAAATGCAAAGGTCTTTTGGTGCAGCACGCTGATAACTTACATAGAAAAATCTTGTTCACGGATGAACACATTTTTACCGTTAACAAAAAAAAACTAAATACACGGGCGTCTAAGGAAGGTGTATGCACGGGCATCCATGCATCGAAGCATCCATCATCCAGCTTCAGTCATGATTTGGTAAGGAAGCATCGACTTGCATTTCTGTGAAAAAGGGGTCAAAACATCGGCCAAAGTTTACGAAGAACCCGTTTTGGAAGCTGTTGTGAAGCCACTTAACCACACTTTCTCAATGGACGATGTGCGTGCGGCTATTAATGATTGGCCTGTGCGACTTAAGACATGTGTGAAGGCTAAAGATGGACATTTCGAATTAATGCTTGCTTTTTGTTTACAATATATATCAATGAATATATACAACTAATTTGGTCCAAAAGCATTCATTAATTTTAATCTTATTGCATAAAATCTGTGCAACAGTATTTACGTCCCTACTAAGTATATGTGTTCCTACCTATTTTCGAATTATTCCAAATTATTATCGCAATAACCCTTATCGCATTGTTAGGGAGGTGTAGGGTATTATATAGTCGGCCCACCCGACTTTCTGCCTTTCCTTACTGATGCATAGGTAGTTGTTAACGTTTAAGCAGACCGCCCGAAGTATAATCTATCTCGGTTTTAATATTGGTTGGACTGAGACCTTTCAAACGAAAGTATTGAATAAAAAAAACGGTGTATAATTTTTCCATGTTTACAAATTCACTTAGATCGTTAACGTTTGATTGCTAAAAAAAAATAAATAATGTGGCGCCTTGAAACTTAAAACATATATTTTAGAAAGTTGTCACTTTGCAAGATAGAAATGTTCTTCAAACTACTACCGTCATTTATATGTCAGTGTTGAACTGACAACAGCTGTTCTTCAACAGCAGCGCCCCTACCTTCACTTCAACAACGATGCAGCTGAAATGTATTGCTGCTAACGCCGTCATGGTGATGGTAACGCCGCCGTTTTTTAAAAAGTTAGTTATCAACTCACCCGCTTATGGCATACTGCCACCGCATACGGCTCACGGCCGAAATAAAATCATAAAATATTTAATAAAATATACAAATTTTGTGTTTTTCTTTTTTTAACTCCCGCCACTCTGGCGCGGAGTTAAACAGTCAGTTTCGCTAATTTTGGGACCGCCCTCATATATCAAGATATATGTTCTTTACAGTGTACTCCGTATTCAACCTTATTATCAAGCTTCAAACCATCCGTATAGAAGTGGTCTATTACCAGTTATTCTACCAAGCCATTCCTCTATGTCAGGCATCTTAGTGGTGAAATTCCTTTCGAAAGTGTTTACCCTTGGTATTGGCCGCAGTTCCTGTACCTCCACATTGATAGAAGTGGGCTATTACCTGTATTCTGCCTACCCTTTCCTCTCTGTCAGGCATCTTAGTGGTGAAATTCCTCTCGAATGTGTTTACCCTTGGTATTGGCCGCAGTTCCTGCACCTCCACATTGATAGACAGTTTAACATGAATGCAACTACGGGTTGCAACTACTCACGCCACAATATCAATCGGCAGTTGATGTAGTAGGACTTTTATATACTCGGTCACTGTAGTCCTTAAAGCTCCGCTTATGCATACGCAAGCAGTTCTCTGAACAGTTGATAAACGGTTGGTAATGGATCGATTACACAGGTATACACACATTTTGGTGCCGATACTTTTGAACTGTTCTTTAGTAAATTCGACAAACCGAATACGAATCTGAAGTCGATTTTTGCGTAGCAGCTCCCGTTTTCATGTTATGGGGTAGGGTGTTGCAAACCTGACACCACTTAGAAATACCCAAAATAATTGTGAAAAGAAGAAAGTAAAATATTTTGTGTGTGTTTTTTTGTCGTGTATTCACCACATTTATAACAAAATTGCTCAGGATGATTTACACAGATTCTGTGGTTAAACGAAAATTAGCTCACTTATAGTATTAGTAATAAGAAGATGAGATTATTTGACTGCAATTCCTTATCAAAAAATATAAAATAAGATAATATAAGAGAGATAAGTTACACTACCTGTAACAGAGAAGAAAATTATGTAAACACACGTTTGTTACGTGTATATCAGAAAAAGTATATGTACTTTTTAAATATATAGTAGGGTAAATTGGATATTTCAGTAACTCAAAAACTAGGGCTGCTAGGGAAAAATGGCATTCAGTTTTGAAATCCGCGTTAAAAGTACAAATAAAATCAGCTGCAAAACTCAAGGCACCAAAAAATTATGTCTTTTTTGTAGACCTGTGTTATCAATTGTTGTACAACAGTATTGGCAGAACAGTACGTCTTGTTTGAGTTAACGCCCAAACAGCTGCTTCTGGCCCATCTAGCCAATTTGTTCGAGAGCCACCTGTAGGATGTCTCTGAGGACACTGATGAATTTGCCAGTTACTGCGATTGCCACATCGTGCATATATGTCACGAACTTGCAGCCACAATGTTCTAGATCTACCAGGATTCCACTCACCGCTAGGTTCCAAATTAGTCAAGACAGTACTCCTCCTTGTGGAATTCCTCTATTCACAAATCTTGTGAGAGATGTGGACCCAAGACTTGCTGTTCTGCGTCTTCTTGTGAGCAAGCAAGAGTTCAGCCTTAGCTATGACAGCGCCGCAATTACAGCATCTGAATGGATGTTGTTACAAGTCCCTTCTATGTCAAGGCCACCGTAGTGAATTCCTTGAAATGTAGAGACGATTTGATAGTGGCCAAAAGTTCTTGCGGGACATATTCTGCAGACTTTTCTTTGTTGTAAGCATGTTGGTTCCCCGACTGTAGTTTCTTATCTAGGGTTTATCTAATGAAAGATTCTAAGGGTCCCTCCAGACCTTTGTATAGGCTAATTGGCCTGAAGTCCTTTGATCTAGTTTTGGTATCTATCCATCGATTGGTAATGTATGAGAGCATGATACAGCCTTCATAAATTTTCTCCAGGCAGGGGATAATGTACTTCAACATTTTCTGCATTTCTTCTGGAGTAATGACCTCTGGTTTAGGTGAATTAAATGGCTCAAAGCTGATAATTGCCCTGTTTCTGGATTTCTGAGTCAACAACCTAGAGATGCTTCTTGGTCTTCCTGTTCCTCGAGTTATGTCGGTGAGTTCCCCGGGAAATGTTTGTCGAGCATCAGTTTCAGCACCTGCTCGCTGTATTTTGCCCATTTGATGATCTCATATACAAGGTGGCGCAAAAGTAATCCTCCTATCAGAAAATGCTATAAATTTTGCGATTGGCCCCTAATGTCAGTTCTGTTTTGACATTTGTGTAGTAAACACATGCGAAATACACGTTAATAAACAATGTTACGCTACACTGCTCCAGAACGCGGAATATTGCTGACTATTTATTTGACCAATAATCGGTCGGTGACTTTGGCACAGATTTCCTGGCCGTCCAACGCCTACTGGTGAAACACTGCGACGTTTAGCCGCTCGCCTCGAAGAGACTGGCACAACACGAGATGCTGCCAGGCGTGGCAGACCCCGGAGTAGCCGTTCTGCAGAGAATATTGCTGCTGTAGCCGAGGATGTCATGGAAGCGCCGTCGACATCGACCAGACGACGTGCCACGCAAATGGGTATCAGTCGACGGTCTCTACAGCGAATTTTGGTACAAGATTTGAAGATGTTTCCGTACAAAGTCCAGACGGTGCATCAGCTGTTAGCTGCTGACCGCCAATCGCGTCTAACATAACATCGAAAGGTTACTTTTACGCCACCTGTTATATGATGATCACAGTATATGGTGTAGCGGATAGTATCTTCTGCAGCCTTGAGAAAGTCTACCAAGAACGCCTTTCTCTTTCCCAAGCAACTTCTTATAGATTTTGAGTTCTGGCATTTTTTTAAAAAGATAATTTCATTCATTAAACCGTAGTTGGTCTATTCGGAAGATCTAATTTTCGATCACTCTTTGCAGCATGATGATGATTCCACGATCGATAAACCACACCACACAGTGCATTTTGGTCGATGCAACAGTAAATCCACAATCTCTTGGGCGCTTCTCTGGAGTCAAATTTATCACCAGATATTTGCCTAAAGGTCTTATTCGATTTCTCAGCAAACTTTGATTTGCAAACTTTGATTTTCCTTGATGCACTCACAGTATTATTACCTTAAACTATTTCTTATACATAAAATTGCATTCTAACCTTCCATGAACAGCTTTACGTTAAATTAAAAAATTTCAATTAATTCTTACGCTCGAAGTTACCAGTCTCCTACTCCAACGATTAACGAAAATCCTTTATTCAATTTCACCGTTACTATCCTTTGGCGATAATTATTTTCTCAGCAATATATCACTTGACTGCCTGCATGAGCTCCATGTGCTCCTTGTGCTCCATGAGCGCTCCACCATATGGCCAAGTAATTATTTTGAGAAGTTGAAGTGCAACAACAACAGCAAGAACAAGAACAAAAATCGTATAATCTCTGGCCTATCAACTGCCGAAAAGGCATAAGCCAAAGCAATTAGTTATAAACTGCAAAAAAAAATCCTTGCGGAAAAATAAAGATTTTAAATGATTTTTCCTGCTGCCTTAACAAGAACACTTTACTCGGCACGTTCACACACACACACACTCAAGCGCACACCCAAAAGTTGGCAGGATGGATATTCACACTTTGCCTAGCCAGTTTTCACTACACCCTCAGCGCATCCTCGGACCGGAAAAGCTGCCTCTGTTTCACGGGACACATGTTATAGTTTCACTTACACACAGAAGTGAGGCAGACACACACATAGGCAAACACTAAGGCATTTAAGCATACGTGCTGCGGAAGCGGTGTTGAGAGGAAAGACAAAAAACATCTCCAGATTTTCATATTCACATAGAGATACAACTCGTGTTTATCCTTGAGGCCTTTGCTACAGCTAAAGCTGGGAGGAAGGAGTTGTTATACGTATGTGGGGAGAAGTGAGGGGCATCACCAGGACATGTGCAGGTTTTCTGTAGGACTCGTCTCAGCATTGGCCATAAATCCCCAGAGAGGGCAGAGCCAAGCCGAGCACAAAACTAGATAGGTTGTGTAGGATAAGGAATCATTAAAATTGAAACCGTTTTCGGCTATGCGAACCCATCCCGTGGCATGGCAATTCTGTTCTTCCTTGCAAGGATATCTTATATTTGGTGTACACGAAGGACACCGCATTTCCGTGAATGCTGCCTGGAAATAATTACCTTGTTATATCGTTCGTCTTTACCGAAAGGTAAATACTGATGAAAACTGTCAGCGTCTAGACCATAGACCGGTCGACCTTCCATGTTGTTGCCGAGGCAGTGCTTGTTGTTTTAAACGGTGATGTCTTGGTGATGCTTCTGCAAGTCATATATCTTGTCATGCGTTCCTTAAACGTATGTATGCTTGACATCATTTAAATATTAACTATCAAATCACTGAAGGCCAATTATTTTTTTATGGTGAGTGCAAAAGGAGATGAATAACGATTCAAAACAATATGAATTCAATATTGAAGAAATAAACCCAGATATGAATATTTAAAAGCAATTCCAGGAAAGTTTAAAAAAAATCTTTGGCGGGTATGAATATTCGCACAGCAACAATAATTGATTTAATATTTCTAAGCCAAATTGTTTAGAATCCCCTCACCTTGAGTCCCAAATAAATATTCGTAAATTTATTTATTTTTTGTTTTTATTAAATTATTAACAACTAAAATTACATTTAATAACTTTAAAGTATGTACTGGTATCCAAGTTATAAGCTGTTAACTTTTAGTGCAAAGTGGTCCATTTGTGTGGGAGGTACCAAAAGAGGCGTGCCAATAACGCCCACATTTCTCTGGACACTAGGTGCTATAAAAGCATTACACTGTACAAAATTTCAAGTAAGTGTAAGCACTGGTATTAAAGTTTAAAGCTTTTAACTTTTGGCGTAAAATTGTCCATTTGTGTGGGAGGTACCAAAAGGGGCATGACAATAACGCCCAATTTTCACTGAACTCAAGCTACTATAAAACCATTAGACTGTACAAAATTTCAATTGTTTTTTTGATGTTTGATCCATTTCGAGGTTCCCTACTTTTTTAAAGAAAAAACCAGTAAGGAAAGGCAGAAAGTCGGGCGGGGCCGACTATATAATACCCTACACCTCCCTAACAACGCGATAAGGGTCATTGCCATAATAATTTGGAATAATTGGTAAATGGGTAGAAACATATTATCTAATTCTGAAACGATAATCGCTAAATTAAGCAATATTCGTTCCTAAAGTGAGAAACATCTTTCTGGAAAATTTTAATGATCGGAAGTAAATTACAACTTCTATAGCGGTTTGATACCAAATCAGGAGGAACATATATATGGATCTTTAATATAAATCTGAACCCATCTTCCCTGAATACTTATTCATATAAAAAGACCTCCTTCTGTCGAATTTCGTACTGATCGCATATGAAATACAGTCCCTACAGCGCCTACATGTCAAATCGTGGGTAACGTATATATGGGGGCTATATCTAAATCTGAACCGATTTCTTCCAAATTTAACAGTGTTCATTCATATAATAAGAAACCTCTTTCTGCCGAATTTCATACTGATCGGATATAAAATAACATTTTTACAGCGCTTACAAGTCAAATCGGGGGTAACGTATATATGGGGGCTATATCTAAATCTGAACCGATTTTCTCCAAATTTAGCAGTATTCCTTTATGTAATTAGAAACCTCTTTCTGCCAAATTTTGCACTGATCGGATATAAAATACAGTTTTTACAGCGCTTACATGTCAAATCGGGGGTAACATATATATGGGGGCTATATCTGAATCTGAACCGATTTTCTCCGAATTTAGCAGTATTCCTTCATGTTATAAGAAATCTCTCTTTGCCGAATTTCGCACTGATCGGATATAAAATAACATTTTTACAGCGCTTATATGTCAAATCGGGGTAATGTATATATGGGGGCTAAATCTAAATCTGAACCGATTTCTTCCAAATTTAACAGAGTTCATTCATGTAATAAGAAACCTTTTCCTGCCGAATTTCATACTGATCGGGTATAAAATAAAGTTTTTACAGCGCTTACATATCAAATCGGGGCTAACATATATGTGGGGGCTATATCTAAATCTGAACCGATTTTAACCAAATTCAATAGGGATCGTCCTTGAGCCAAAAATAAGATATGTGTAAAGTTTCGTCGAGATCGGACCATAATTGCGACCTTTACTTTGATTACAAGAATACATGCACAGACGGACAGACAGACAGACGGACATAGCTAAATCGACTCAGAAAGTGATTCTAAGTCGATCGGTATAATAAACGATGGTTCTATTTCTTCTCCTTTTGGGTGTTACAAACAAATGCACAATGTTATAATACCCTGTACCACAGTGTGGTGTAGGGTATAAACACTGAAAATTCAAATTGAATAGGGAATGTTTATTATCATTTGAAAGAACATTCTTTGGCATTTATTTTTTAAAGATTATGTCTATCAAATGTTGGCCGCGGCTACGTCTTAGATGGTCCATCCGTTGAGTTCAATTTTCGATGACTCGTTCGATCATTTCGACTGGTAACTGGCGAATGACACGCGTGATGTTTTGCTCCAAGGCCTGAATCGAAGCGGTTTTGTCCGCATAAACTTTAGACTTACATATCCCCACAGGAAAAAGTCTAACGGTGTGATATCACACGATCTTGGTGGCCAATAGACCGGCCCAAAACGTATCTGCTCACCGAAGTGTTTTCTCAATAAATCAATTGATTGATGCGATGTGTGGTAAGTGGCGCCGTCTTGTTGAAACCATATGTCGCCGAGATCACGAGCTTCAATTTCAGGCATCAAATAGTCGGTTGTCATAGCACGATAACGGTCGCCATTGACGGTTACGTTCTCACCGGCATCATTTTTGAAGAAATATGGACCGATGATTCCACCGGCCCACAAACCACACCAAACCGTTGTTTTTTCTGGATGAAGTGGTAGCTCTTGAATCTCCTCAGGTTGCTCTTCGTCCCAAATGCGGCAATTTTGCTTGTTTACATACCCATTGAGCCAGAAATGGGCCTCATCGCAGAACAAAATTTGGCTCGAAAACGTCGCATCTTCTTGGAACTTTTCAAGAGCCCATAGAGCGAAGCGATGTCGCTTGGGAAGGTCGGGCGGCTTCAGTTCTTACACAAGCTGTATTTTGTATGCTTTCAATTTAACATCTCGACGTAAAATGCGCCAAGTCGTTCCATACGTCAGTCCGAGTTGCTGCGAACGGCGCCGAATCGACTCTCCACGGTCTTCGTGTACACTCTCAGCTACGGCCGCTACATTTACTTCACTGCGTGCTGGACGTGACCTATTCGGTCGAATATTATCCAATAATGAATGCTGTCTCAAGATGGGTGATGGTGTTGCGAATAGTACGCTCAGTAGGCCGATTATGTTGACCATAAGTTGAGCGAAATGCACGAAACACATTCCTCACAGAACGTGAATTTTCGTAATAAAGTTGAGCGATTTGTAAACGTTGTTCAGGCGTAAGTCTTTCCATGATGAAATGCCAAACAACACTTAACAAAAATAACATGACAGCATGACACGACTCACACGTGATCTGTCAAAAAAAGCCTATTGAAAAAAGTATCTCTACTTGGATCACCCGTTATAAGCAGTTAACTTTTGGTGCAAAATTGTCCATTTGTTTGGGAGTTTCCAAGAGGGGTGTGGCAACTTCGCCAATTGTTCTAGAAGTGATAGCGACTAATATGTGTGGAATTTCAGAGGGTTCCAATAAATAGTATAGAAGTTATTAAAGTATCAATATTTCACATAATGTTAACCCTTTGTGAGGGGTACTAGAAGGAGTGGACCAATATGGCCCATCTTCGAACTTAGACGGAAATAGAAAAAAAATTTTTCATATACCAAATTTGAAGTCAATCGGTTACTCCTTTCGAGAATTATCGTGCGCACCAGCAATCAGACAGACGGATGGTGGTCGTTGCTAATTCGTCTTAAAATGTCCCAAAACGGATATCCGTTGAATATACTTAAAGTCTTAGGTCACTCTTTCGATATGTTACACTGGCCCGTAGCAAATCACTAAAGTGATACGAAATTATCGTAGAAATCACGCTAAAGGATATTACATAGTTCAGCTACGTCTTTATCCTTCCTTAAACCGTCTTATTAAATCCATATATTTTATGCCATTTAAATTTTATTTACTTAAACAATTGTGAACGCAATTACAATTCAATTGGAACCGTGCATAATTCCAATATAATTTATTTGTCATTCTTGCAAAACGTTAGCAAATCAAACAAATTTTCTGTCGATTTGGCAAAACCACCAAAGACGATAGAGTATAAAAACCTTGAATGCATTCTGACCACAAGTCAAAGTATTTCCAATATTCAAATATAAATAACCGCCGTAAACCGCAAGCGAAGCATTTTGAGAAGTATAATGATGCCGATGGAAGCGACACCGGCCACCACATCCCTAATACAATATATAGGTAAGTGGAGTGCGGTTATTCTCTCTCTCACGGTCATTCACTTAAACAGGGTTTTCCAATAAGAGTGACACGAAAAACAAACTTATTGTTAAGGAAATTCGAAAGTTTTTTAATTAATGTGAAGTACAATCGATATAATTAAATTCTAAATAAAACGTCATTCAAATGGCCTCCACGACTTCTTCTGCTGGAACGAAATCGACGAACCCAATTTTCGAGCACTTTTTCCACTAAATCAAGTCGTACGTCATTAATGGAAATTTCAATATTGACTAGTAAACCTTGAAGAGAGTCTGGTTTATTTCGAAAGACCAATGACTTCAAATAACGCCACAAGAAATAGTGTAATGGTGTTAAATCACAACTTCTTGAAGGCCATTTAATATCACAATTTCTTAAAATAATCGAATTTCCAAACATTTCTCGCAACAATTCAATTGTATCATTTGCTGTGTGGCACGTAGTCGCAATCGGTCAATGGAAAAAAGCTGGCTCTTAACGAGAGCTAAAATATTGCTCATGGGTGTCAAGGTCATAGGTCGACTGGAAAGTGTTTTTTTTTGGGTTTTAAGAAAAATGGACTTAGCATAATTTTCAAATGTGAACGAAAAGTTTATGTTTGCTCTAGCTCCTTAATGGTACGTCGGATCGCGAATCGGTCAATGGCAGAAAGATAGCTCTTAACGAGAGCTAAAATATTTGTCAAGGTCGTAGTTCGACTGGAAAGTGTTTTTTTGGATTTAAAAAAAAACTGACTTGGCGCACGAAAAGTTGCAATTAAAGCACGATTATTTTGATAATAAAACGGAATAATTTGTAAATGTTGTTCTTGCGTATAACTCTCCATGATGAAATTGTAAACACTACTGAATACAATAAAAATACAAATGACAGATCATGACATATTACAAATGACCGAAACGTCACTTCAAAATTATAACATCCCTATTGGAAAACCCGTTACATTGGACTGGGTAAAAAATGTGAAATTAAAGTTGGAGTTGGATTTGACAATGGATTCTCATGACTTTTAATGTGTTTTTTGGTCTAAGTCTATGATTCTCTTTTGCTTTTGTCTTTCAGTTGGTACTTATTTTGCCCATTTAACTTCAGTTTTGATTGTCTACGATGGCGATGCAATCGCATCCAAGGATTCATTGCAACAGGAGTATCTGGATGCAGTGCAACAAGCATTCTACAATCAATCACGACATGGCAAAATAATTGGTCTGCAATGGATCAATGTTAAATATTTTAACGATGCCCCGAATGAGGATGAAGAGGTGGTGATGGAGGTGGATACTGAGATGGAGCAACAGGATTTTGGTGAACAAATACTTAAAGCGGTAGATATTGTTACTGAGGTAAGAGTGATATGTGCCTTAGAATTTGGTGCAAAACAGTTTTGTGTGTCTGAAATGTTCAGTATGCAGGAGAGACACCGGTAAAAGTCATTGCAGACATCAGCAGTAACATGAATAGATTGGAAACAAGCAAATGGTTGGTTTAGTTCTTTTATGTCATTCCTGATGTCTGGTATAACTTAGATGAATATTTGTAACTGTAACTGCATATTTAGGTTGACAATGCCTAGTTTCACCAGGTCAATTAAAACCTGTAAGGAAGGCTAAGGTCGGGCGGGAAAAAAAGAAAAATATTGCCAATTTTAAACATGTTTGTGCAACAATAAGATACAAAAGCAGAATAACTGAATTTGCCAAATTGTATCCGTTGACAGAATGAAAAAACGGGAAATTGGTGAATTATCTGAGCCGACTGTCTTTATTTTCTCTTAACAGAATTTGTTCCTGAATTAGGAAAATTAAATCAGACATATTTTATAAGGATCTGTAGAAAAATTGGAATTCTATAGCTCTTAGAAGAAAAGTCGGGATATAGCTTTGGCTAAATACGAACTGATTTTCTTCAAGTTTGGCAATGTATATTCCTGATTCAGAAAACGGGTAACTGCTTGATATATCGTTATTGTATTATTTGCTATATATGTATGGCTCTTTTTATAAGTTTTCTTTAAAATATAAAAGCGTTTCATCTGAATCACAAACATGATATTTGCCAAATTTGTGTTAAGATCTGTTGAGAAAAAAACAGGATTATATTTGTTTTTCCTGGAAAATCGGGAAAAGTTTGATATTAGAATCTCTGCATGTTCTTGGATCAAAATACATATCTTTGCTAAATTTCATTGGAAAGTGGATTGAAAAAGTTGGGTTTTGTACAGCATTTATGTCAAACCGGAAGATACATATATGGATGATATATTAAATGGACGAACTGTGCATTGCACACAAATTTAAAAAGGGACTCTAGACCAACGAATGGACAGACATCCCAGCAAAATTTGTCATTACCAAATAATCCGACGAGTAAGCATAGCTCGATAACGGTAATCACTTATTATTTAGGCACTTATTATTATAACATGGGGATGTCATTAGAGGAAAGTACTTCCCAAAATCATACAATAAAGTAGCATAATAAGTACTTATTTGTAGCATAGGTATACCATATAAATATGAGCTTATTTATAATAATAATAATGAATTATTCAAGTACTTTAAATACTTGAATAACGCATTACCAATAAGTTATAAAATAAGTAGTAGATATGTAGAAATTACCATTTAAAGAGTTTTTTGCATATTCCCAGCAAAATTTCCCATTGCCAAATAACCTGGCGGGTAAGCTAAATTCAAAAGTAGTAACTGCTTATAATTTAGCCTCCCTTCGCATTACATTACATTGTATTTTTACACGAACATGTCATTGGAGCAAAGTGCTTCCACTCAAGCATACAATGAGCTGAAAAAATAACCACTTACCCCACGCTTACAATTATTCAAAAATAAGCGGGGACGTAAGTAATAATTTTATAGGTGTATTTGTGTGGTAGTGGATATTTCCGCGTTGCTATTGCTTGGTCATCAGTGGTGGAATGTGGTGAAAAGGTAGAAGAGCGTAACATTGGAAAGAGCGTAACATCGGAAAGAGCGTGAAATTGGGAGGAGAGTAATTACACTATGCAACAAATTAACACTTTTTAAAAAATACACGGACTTGACAGTGTAGGTTCTATTATACTATCAAAGGGTAGCAGAACCCTATACTCGGTTTGGTGAAATTGGTGACCAAATTTTTTTTAGGGCCTCCAAAGTTTCTGAAAATCATTGGGTCTCTCAAAAAAGAGGTAATCAGCTTTTGTCCAACAACTAACAGACTTGGTGATATCGCTTAACTATATTTGGCAATAATGTAGCTAAGAATATGCTGAACAAAGTTTCTTAAAATTGTTTGCCAAAAAATATTTTTTCGGTACTTTTTTTTGAAGAAGTGAAGTTTTCAGCATAACTTCCGGGAAAAATTACGAGTCCTCGGAAGTTATGCAGACAAAAGTAAAAAAAAATATTTTTTTCCTTCACTTTTTCAAAAAAAAAGTACCGGAAAAATTTTTTTTTTCGCAAAAAATGTTATGAATCTTTATTCATCCCTTTGATAGTAGAATCTAACCTGCACTGTCAAGTCCGTGTATTTTTTTCACTGTTGCACAGTGTTATCGATTGCTGTCGTCATATGGCGACAAATGTAATTTGCCGGGAGGTGGGATTGAACTCGCGACCTTATCGTTTCTTAGTTAAGCAACATAACCACTGGCCTACCTCTCGATTCATAGCCAAATCGTTTAATAATCATGTACTTAAACATAGCCCATCAAAATTTTTGTAAGTTCATGTCGTTACCACAGGCATTACCAAGTAATGATATTTCATTACCGCCAGCATTACTTTCGGTAAATAAATAACGACTGACTAAATAATGACAAAAAACGTTATTGCTAGTAATCTAATTTAGAGACCCTAATTTGAATTTATAAACTTTACTTTAAATGTTGTAACTAATGCCAATTACAACGTATATACGAAAATCTTTTTAGAAAAAAATCATAAATCGTAAATCATTTAATGAAAAGTTTATAAATTTAAACTAGATTACTAGCAATAACTTATTTTTGTCATTATTTAGTTAGTCGTTATTTACACAGTGCAACACGAAAAAATATAGCCATATACGGACACCACTACGTGATATAAGACAAAAAAAGACCCGTGTCTCCCAGTTTTGCCCAAAGTCATGCACTTTTTTTATGGACCCCCAAAGATTTGGGGCCTCGGTGTCAATTTTGCCAAAAAGTAATCATTTTATCAGTCTCATATCTAGCAAACCGTTCGGAATTTTGATTTACTCTCTGCGTCAAAGTTGTAGCCCTTGTCATAAAGAACATCCTACGATATACGTAAATATTTATGGTTTTTTCATTCAAATCTGCACGTATTGTTTGAAAACATGTTGAAATATAAATAATTCTTGTACAATAACCCACATATAGGCGAAATTGCATTATATTAAAAATTGCCAAAATGAAATAAGTGTTTTTTGATAACAAAAAATGTACAAAGTCATAATACCCTGTACTACAGTGTGGTGTAGGGTATAAAAACACTTATTTCTGTTATTATTATCAGTCTCATATCTAGCAAACCGTTCGGAATTTTGATTTACTCTCTGAGGCAAAGTTGTAGCCTTTGTCACAAAGAACATCCAACTATATACGTAAATATTTATGGTATTTTCATTCAAATCTGCACATATTGTTTGAAAACATGTTGAAATATAAATAATTCTTGTACAATAACCCACATATAGCCAAAATTGCATTATATTAAAATTTGCCAAAATGAAATAAGTGTTTTTTGATAACAAAAAACTCTTATTTCTGTTATTATTGGCACGTCATTATTAATAAATAATGGCAGGTACTTACCATGATTTTGCTGGGATACATGGTTAGATTAAATTGAAGCAAGTGATTTTAAGTTGTGTCTAGCTAGATCCAGTATTTTTTAGGTGTTACAAACATCTGGGTCAAAACAAACAAACAATAATATATGTCACTGTAGTGTAGGGTTTAAAAAGTATTTATTTTATTAAAAATGGAAACCAAAATTAGGTCTTATTACATGGCAATAGGAACGATTGCAGCACCGAAAACGTATTAATTTTATGTTTTTTTTTCACTGTGGACTTGAGGTGAAGATCAATGTGTTCCTACTAAATGAAGTTGAGTTAAGGAGTAATGCATGAACCTATGGCGACCGTTATTCGAAAGAAGGGTTCTGGGCATAAATACACCAAATTCCCAGACCCATCGGTTGGAATGTGCAGTCCCATTGGTGCTATGAAATAAAATCATGGATATATGATATTTGGGGGTTATATGAAAAAATTTACTGATATTGCAATATCAAGTTACATACATCTATAGGATATGTACAAAATGCCAGTCACCTAGCTCAATTACACAGTGCGACAAATGGTAGGAGTCAGTGATAGTCAGGGTAGGCTCTGACTACCGGTAAAAGTTATATCGGTCAAAAAAAAATTATACGTGTCCTGGGTTTGTCTGCGTCACGTCTAGGAATCGAGATATATCGATTGAACGTTAGCAAGTATCATATAGAATTAGTCACGTTTGAAGTTCTTTTGATTGACATAAGTTTAGTATTTGTCGTTAATACTATTAGAAACAATTTGATTTTTTGAAATCTAGCATCTAAACGAAGAAAACAACACCTATTTGCATAAAGTTTATGGATAAATATTTATATGGGCGTTTCCTGCTTTGCGGACGGCAGAAATTTCATTAGTTATTTCCCCATAACTTCCTTGATATTGATCTTAGGAATATTATTGTTATTAGCTAATTTGTAAAGTCTATCGAGCTTAATAACACTGAATTTATAGATTTTTGAAAACTTTTTTAGTTTGCATAAAAATCGACATATGGACGGCGTGACGGACGGCACGAAAAAACACGGACTTCTTGAATTCCGGACGGCATGTTCCGGACAACACGAAATTCATATAGAAAAGGGGTTATTAAAATATATCTTTTAATGTCAATATTATACACTATTTATCAAATTTTTACGTATATAGATCGACAAGGTCTAAAGCAATAATTTCATGCCAACATTCTTAAATTTTTTATTTACGTAATGCGTAAATGTGGCGCAGAAATTTGAGTACATTGCAAAAAAATACTCATGAAGGAATTACAAAATTATAAGGCATTTTTTTGAGTAGCCCAGGGAAATGCCCCGATATAAATTATGGCCCATATTTTACAAATAGGGAAATTCAGAAAAATAAGAGGCGTGGCAATAATTTTGTTAATATACTATGGGGGCTATGCGAATAATCGCCCCAAGGAAAATCGCCCAAAAGTAAAAAATGAACAATCGCCCAAAAATGTTCCTAATTCCTAAAAAAATATGAATATTGAAAATGATATGGAAAAAGTGGAACGGGAAAAAATGTTTTTAAAGAATCGAATTTTTTTATAAACATGTTTCCCATTCCACTTGTGTGTTATCATTTTCAATTCTCAAAAGTTTGGAAATTGGAAATAAAACAGCGCATTGGAAAAAAAATTTTATTAAAAAAATCACGCTATTTATACCCTACACCACACTGTGGTACAGGGTATTATGACTTTGTGCATTTGTTTGTAACACCCAAAAGGAGAAGAGATAGACCCATTGTTTATTATATCGATCGACTTGTAATCACTTTCTGAGTCCGTCTGTCTGTAGATGTATTCTTGTAATTATTAATTATGGTCCGATCTCAACGAAACATTGCACATATCTTTCTTTAGGCCCAAGGACGATCGCTATTGAATTTGGCTTAATTCGGTTCAGATTTACATATAGCTCCCATATATATCTACCTCCGATTTGACATATATGCACTGTATAAGCAACATTTTTGAACCGATTTGTACAAAAATTGACACAGAGTAGTCTCGTGATGCACTTAGCGACAGTACAAAATTTGGGGGAAATCGGTTCAGATTAAGATATAGCCTCTATATGTATATATGTTACCCCCGATTTGACATGTAAGCGCTGCAGAAACTGTATTTTATATCCGATCACAGCGAAATTCGGCAGAAAGAGGTTTCTTATTACATGATGGAATACTGCCAAATTCGGAGAAAATCGGTTCAGATTTAGATATTGCCCCCATATATATGTTAGCCCCGTTTTGACATCTAAGCGCTGTAGAGACTGTATTTTATATCCGATCAGTACGAAATTCGACAGAACGAGGTTTCTATTTTACTTGAATGAGTATTCAGGGAAAATCGATTCAGATTTATATATAACCTCCATATAAAGGGTGTCCCAAGAAGAACGCAATTTTTAAATCTCGCAACATTCGAAGTGTCATTGTTTGACATTTGAATAATTGTTATTGTTTGTTAGTAGAAGGTACGAGGTTAGTAAAAATGGAGAAGGACAGCGAAGGGAGTTCATTAATTGGGTATTGGAGAGACAACATGGAAATGCTGATTTTGCCGATAAAATCATCTTCAGTGATGAGGCCCATTTTCATCTTGATGGCTTCGTCAATAGGCAGAATTGTCGCATTTGGGGTGCGGAAAATCCTCGAGTGATTCACGAGAAGCAAATGCATCCTCAACGTGTCACTGTGTGGTGTGGTTTTTGGGCTGGAGGAATCATTGGACCTTTTTTTTATGAAAATAAGGCAGGTCAAGCGCAAACAGTCAATGGTGTTCGGTATCGTGAAATGATAACCAGTTTTTTCTTGCCTAGAATTGAAGAAATGATTCTGTCTACTTTACGATATAATAAAGTTTCACGATTTTTTTCTTATATATCTGTGTTTTATTTGAAATTAAAAAATTGCGCTCTTCTTGGGACACCCTTTATATGTTCCTCCTGATTTGGTTACAAAGCGCCATAGAAGTTGTAATTTACTTCCGATCATTACAAAATTCTCCAGAAAGATGTTTCTCAATTTAGAAACGAATATTGCTTAATTTATCGATTATCGGTTCAGAATTAGATATATCCACATACATATATGTATATGTTCTTACCCATTTACCACTTATTCCAAATTATTATCGCAATGACCCTTATCGTATTGTTAGGGAGGTGTTTGGTATTATATATTCGGCCCCGCCCGACTTTCTGCCTTTCCTTACTGGTTTTTTAATAAAAATTTTTTCCCAATGCGCTATTTTCTTTCCAATTTCCAAATTAATTTACCTCCAATTTAATTTACCTCCGGATATAGTTTTACTACCATGTAAACACCTAAAAATATGTAATGAATGTAACCTGAAACTACAGGCCCAAAGTATTTCTGATGGTACCAATAAGTATCAATGTCCCACCTGTCGCACCGAGGTCCAGGATTCCATGCAAGTTTTTTCGAATATTCCACAGAGCATTCGACAATTATACTGAATTTCTATTAGAAATAATAATAAATCATTCACTAAATTTTGTATTATTATTAATTGATTTTTCTTCTTATTTCGGAAAAAATTAAAATGAATAAAAGCCCAAAACAAAAGTGGGCGATTGTTCATTCCAAATTTGGTTTAAAGTTCATGATCGATTGGGCGATTTTTCATCACTAGTTTTTAGTTTTTCTTGAAAATGAACAATCGCCCAAATAATTTGGGCGATTTGACATTTTTCGTTCTGGGCGATTACACTGTACACAATTTCAAGTGTTTGTATGCACGGGAATCGAAGTTATAAGCCGTTAGCTTGTTGTGCAAAATGGTCCATTTGAATGGGAGGTACCAAAAATGGCGTGACAACTTCGCCCAGATGATGCGACCAAGAAATTAATACTATGTGTGGAATTGTAAAAAGATCCTGGGTAGTAGTATAGATGTTTTGATATAATCAATATTTCACAAAATTTTGACCCTTCGTGGGGGATGTACTTGAAGGAACGGACCAACGTAGTCCATCTTTGATCTCAGTCTGAAATAGAAAAACATATCGACACATACCAAATTTGTTAGGATGCTAGCTTTCAAAAAATGTTTGCGATTTTTTCTATTTTTTATGGCCTTTTTCGTGCCAAACATATTTAGTAAAATTGTGTTTCCACGTGGAAGTGTCATTATTAAAATGTATAGGAATTGTAATTCTTACTAAATTTTTTGCAGTAAAATCGGACAAGTCGTTCTAGAGATATTGGAAACAAATGACCACAAACGTGACAAATTCCCCTATATGATACTTACTACATAAATTCAAATCGATATATCTCGATTTCTAGACATGACCCAGCGAAACGCCGGGACACGTATAACTTTTTTTTTACCGATATAACTTTTCCCGGTAGTCAGTACCGCCTAGAGTTGTGTAGTTCGTGGACGAACTAGTTCAATTGAACGGGTCACTATACTGAACTGAACGAACTAGTTCACACAACTCGTTAATTTCAGCTCAGTAGTTCACTATGTTTTTTTCTTCAACCATATCATTTCGTTCTCTCTTGCTGTTATGTGTTGTTTCCATTTTTATGGCATCATCAATGTATGATTCTACCTATACAAACGCCTTTGCATTAGTTTTAACAACTCTTCCATTCATATTCCAATCAGATTCCTTTAATAGCGGCTTATTTGAACTGGTGATCTACTGAACGAAATGAATTGTTTAAGTAAAGTGAGCTGGTGTGCTAAAGTGAGCTATTGAACTAAATGAAAGAACTAGTTCACTCAATTGAACTGAACTAAAAAGAGCGATCACTTAAAAGAACTATAGTGCCCAACTCTAGTACCGCCGCCGATTTTGGTTGTCGCACAGTGCCTTTCTATATTGAAGCGTTGTTGTTATTGTAGTAGTATACGTGTACGTACATAGGTGTTGTGTTGTCCATTAGGTGTTTTTTTATTATCCTTGTGTTGCGGGTTCTGCTGTATTGGTTTCCAGGCAAAGAGTCTTGGGAACAAGTTGTTTAGGTTCGGCAGTAAATTGAGGTGGCTACACCAGCCTGTTCTTAGTTGGGCAAAACTACTCTTGTCTCTCATGGTAATTTAGTTTCCTCCGAAGGCACTGATAGAGGGTGATCTCTTACAACGGCATTCACTCAGTAATTGTTCTCGGCTTTACCGCCTATGTTTTAGCTAGCCTGGTATGCTCTTTGATCTAGAGGTTCTCTCTTGTAACGTTCTACCCCGCGCTCTGTATCATGTGGGTCTTTTCTGATCTGTCTGAGAGGAGGCAGCCTATACACGCAGATACCTGTGACATGCCCATTAGACTTGAAAGGCTATCAATGTGACGCGAAGAACCTTAGGGTATATGGTGGTCGGAATTCTTGCGCCATCAACATTCATATTGAGTATGCGACAGAAGATTTGCTGGGGGCTATCTTTAGGTTACCCGTAGCGAAGAACTTGACAATATTAGGTAGGTAGACATTCAGCCTGCCACATATCGCTCACTCACTTTAAAAGTGTCTTAACTCAAAATTTAAAATTTTTGTGCTTGCCTTACAGAAATGAGAATTTTGCAAACATCCATAAATTAATCTCAACGAAATTCAGTTTATAAGTATACAATCATATATCGGATTATTTCACCTTTTTTAAACCTCCTGTTTCATCTTATTTAGCTTTTTATACGGACTTAAAGTTACACATCTCGGCAATTATCAATTTTGAGCTATGACAGTCTTGAAGTAAGTGAGCGATATGTCATCCATCAAGGGGCCTGACGCCAGAATCGGACAGTCATCAGCATATTATACGATTTCAGGATCGCCAGATGATGGTGCGATTGCAGAAAGATCGAGTTTAAACAGTGCCGGAGATATCACCCAACCTTGGGGAACTCCCAGTATTCCACATACTGGCGCCCACACATATAATTAACGATCTAACGTTTAAAACTGTTTGGGAGGGAATGTTGGCGATTTCCTCAAAAACGATGGAATGGCTGACTGTATCGAAGGGCTTCGATATATCAAACGCAACGAGGACTGGCAACGCGGCTTATATGCGTTGGCGTGCAAAGCAGTAATCGTACCATGATCAGCAACTGGAAATGTCCAATCAGGCTCAGGAGAATTAAATCCTCAAGCGTAGTTACCACTGGTGACAGAAGGGCATATGCCTGTACGATTCTCCCCTACTAGCGGCACCACTCTGCCCATTTTCCAGTCTTCGGGAATTGTTAGAGTACTCAGGGACAAGTTGAGGACATTAGACAGGTACTCGATTCTCGGTATGGGCTCGTTTTCGCCCTGTCACCCTCGGGGCGCTTTATGAAATGGGGGTTAAAATAACACGCGCATCTCTTCGAGTCAGCCAGAGTGCAGCAAATATGACTGCCTCCCGGTTGCCTCTTCTGCCAGGATTCGAGTGTGCATAAATGCTGTTCATAATTTACCGATACCGGAATTTAAAGTGCATTGCTTCAGATGATTCAGGTATTAATTCCGCTTATGTTCTTCGACTTTCCGACTAGATTTAGTTCCCTTATTCTCTGCTCCTCTGCGAGTCCGGCTGCATCCGCTGGGAATGTGGGTCGTACTGTAGATTGTAGCGGTTTTATACAAGATTACAACAAAAGCGCGGATAGATGAACATGGCTTAATCGTCTTAATATTTAACGACGATTAAGTATATGGGGGATTTCATGACAAGTGAGTAAATTTTTATAAGCGATGTCTTCGGATCGGGATGAAACTTGCACCACGATTAGTGCTATTGGATGGTACACTAAAAAAAAGCGTACTGATAATCAAAGAATTTGTCGTAAAGTTTAAGATTTCGGCAATGATTTCGAGCAAATGGCAATCGCTATAAAAATAAGAATGTTTTATAGTTAATTCAAAGACATGAATAGTACTTGTTTTGATGATGCATTTCATAGAATCAAGAAAATTTGGTAATAAAACTAATTAAATTTGGTCTTCGAATAAACATGTTTTGGCGTAAATTGAATTATGACGTGCTTATGTGTAGTAAAATATCATAAAATTTAAAACATTATCGTATTAAATTTTAAAATGTATGTCCTTGATAGAAGCATATACTGGTAATTAATTTAAAGCACAAATAAAGTTTTTTAAACCACTCATACTAAAGAATCATTTGTTTTAAAGCCGCAGAAACCATTTCAATATTCATAGAAATTATGATTCTTGTATACAAGTTTCCATGATAAATTCAAAACTTCCTTTTCCTAAAAATTGGTTTTGTTATTTTAATATAAGAAAATATAATAAATTTATAATACATATTACGGATTACTTTCAACATTTTATAATCTAAACCGTATTTTAGTTGTATGTATAAAGATAAACCGGCCAACACATCATCGAAATATTTGAAGTTTCGTATATTTGTTATCGATTTGTAAACTTATAGTGGATTCATCTTTCTATATGTTCCTCAAACATCCATGAACAATTTTCGTTGGAACCTTTAATGATTTTGAACATTGAATTTGGCTGAAATTAAAATAAAACTGTTATAAAATTGTATACACGCTGAAAAATTGCTTCTGTAGTATATTGCCCCAAACATATTCAGCTTGAAACGTACATATGTTTAGGGTACACTCCAAATTCCTATATAATATTTGACACACACATCCATCCTAATATTTTTTGTTTGGAAGTAATATTTCCGAAACAATGATTTAATTATATTTAAGTATTTGTTGGTAATTTATCAGTGCCTTAATTAAGGTGCAAGTTTTCTGTTTTTCAGATGTTCAAAGTGCAAACAAATTTAATATATTTGTAAAATTCGATTCAAATTTAAATCGTATAATTTTTCGTAGCTATAAATCGCTTTGATGGATCGTCAAAAAGAGATGAATAGGAATATTTATTAAATAAAAAATAGTTTTTGATGCTTATGACATTAATAATCCTGCTGTTAGACTGGAAAATATGTACAAATCCTAGATTAAGAGACCATTTGGTCCATATTACATTTTCATACACAACGAATATTTAACCCAATATATTATATGTTGGATTTGTAATTCTCTAGCAATGAATACATTCATGCACACACATATTTATACATATGTGTTCTATTTCCTTTTTGCCTTCACAAGAATCCTTGTGAGTAATATAAATATTCATAGTGTTAAGTCTTGTAAATAAACTCATAGCGTGCAGTCGCACATGCGCAACAGCAAAACCAACCGCATTTTCCAATAGGTTATGAGCCCAGGTAGCCAACAAGCTGCGTGAAAAGTGTCAATAGTGTTCGAGTATTTTTAAATCGTTTGTATTTTTAAAACAGTAAAAATGAATTCAATGTTCAACATTGAAAAATTGGATGAAAGTAATTACGACACATGGGCAGTGCTAATAAAAAATGTGCTGGTGTTCCAAGACTTGTGGAACGTTGTGTCAGAAGAGAATTCTGAGGAAGATGCGACAAAAGCAGCCAAGTGGAAGAGTAGAGACGACAAAGCATTGGCAACCATAATCCTTAGTGTGACAGCGATGCAGTTGCAACACATCAAGAGCTGCACAAAGGCCAAGGAAGCGTGGGACAAACTCCAAGAGGTTCATCGTCCAAAAGGTCCCGCAAGAAAGGTATCGCTCTTCAAGAAGCTGCTTGCCATGAGAATGAGCGAAGATGAGTGTATGCAGGCGTACATTTGCCGTTTCGCAGCGAATGTAGAACAACTGGCAGAAGTAGGAGTCGAACTTCAGGAGGAGTTGTTTTCTATTATGCTCCTAGCCAGTTTACCAACTTCATACGAAAATCTGGTCATCGCATTGGAAGCCCGCGACAATTTACCCTCTCTGTCATCGCTAAAAATTAAATTGATAGAGGAAGGAGAGCGGAGAAAATCCCAACACGACAGTAATGAGACTGGACATGCATTTGCAGCTCGCAGCGGAAAATCCCTTAATTACCAAAGGCGCCCTCGAACCGACCAGGCCAGCAGTTCTCAACAACAAGGCAGTAAAAAAGGGATCAGATGCTATAAATGCCGCAGAATTGGTCACTATGCATCACAGTGTAAAGTAGCAACAGTGCAGACTGAGGGAAAACCAGGCAATAAAAACTCATTGTTTTCGGCGGCCGGTAATAAGAATCTCATCAATGAAAACATCTGGTGCATAGACAGCGGCGCTTCATCACATTTGTGCTGCAGACGCGAATTGTTTCATGAGTTGAAACAACATCGCGAGAAAGTGATTTTACCTGGCGACAACAGCATTGACGCCGAAGGAATTGGCACAATTTGTCTTCGGTATAAGGACACCGAAATCACATTAGTGAATGTGTTGTTTGTTCCCGGTCTGCAGTGCAATTTCCTGTCGGTGTCAAAGGCGATTCAGCATGACCATAAAGTGATATTTAGTGGCGACGGAGCCGAGATAATAAACAAAAATGGTCATTTGGTTCTGCGAGGTCATAAAATTGCTGATCTGTTTATTTGTAAACAGAATGAGACGACATTGTTTTCTTCGAGGAAATCCGCTGAAGAGGCAATGAAATGGCATTGTCGTTATGGTCATCTCAATTTTGGCAGTTTAAGAGAATTGCAAACGAAACATCTGGTGCGTGGCATGGAATTAGAAATTCCCAACGATGTAAGCTGCACGGTATGTATGACCAGTAAATGTGTGCAGAGACCGTTTGGCGACGCAGAAAACCGAGCTAAGGAAATTGTGGAAATTTTCCATGCTGATGTTTGTGGTCCAATGAAAACATCATCAATTGGCGGATCACGATATTTGCTGACATTCATTGACGACAAATCGAGGTATGTTTTCGTCTACTTCCTTAAGCGTAAGGAAGAAGTATTCAGCAAATTTAAGGAGTTCCATGTGATGATCGAGAGGCAGACAGGCAAGAAAATGAAAATTTTGCGAAGTGACAACGGCACCGAGTTCGTCAACAGAGCGTTCGATGAATACCTGCAGAAACATGGTATGGTTCGTCAGCTAACTGTCCCTTATACACCGCAGCAAAATGGTGTAGCGGAACGTTTCAATCGAACGTTAATTGAAATGGCCAGATGTATGCTCATTGGAGCGAACTTAGGCGAATATTTATGGGCAGAAGCAGTAAACACCGCAGCATACCTACGCAACAGATCTCCTACTAAAGCTCTAACTAGCAGTACGCCATTCGAAGTATTTCATGGCAGTAAACCAAGAGTTGCGCATCTAAAGGTATTTGGATCAGTAGCGGTGGCATTAAATAAACGCCAGAAAACCAAGTTCGCACCAAGGGGAGTGCAGTATATAATGGTTGGTTACGCAGACACGTCAAAAGCCTATCGCCTGTATGACAAAGAACAACGTCGACTTATTGTCAGTAGAGATGTATACTTTATCGAGAACGTTGCCGAAAATGATGCTGACATTTCAATTCAGTTAATGGTACAGCCTTCAAGAGAAGAAGAGGAAATTGATATTTCAAGTACCGAGCATCCAGTGGATAATAATGCAATTGTTCCTAATGAAGATGAAAGCGACAGCGAATACGATTCTGTGGAAGAAGAGGCCGAAGAAATTGCAGGTAGACCAAAAAAGATATACAATACCCTGAATATGGTTCGGAGCACAGATGTGCAGATCCCTCTAACTGTTAACGAAGCGTTGTGCAGTGAATACGCCGATGAGTGGTGGTCAGCAATGCAAACAGAATATGATGCGCTGCTTGCAAACGATACTTGGCAGATGGTTGAAAAACCGCCTAATCAGAAAGTGGTATCAAATAAATGGGTGTTTGCATTAAAAAGCGACAAGGACAACAACATCGAGCGTTTTAAGGCCAGACTGGTAGCCAAAGGATGTTCCCAGACGTATGGTGTCAACTACACCGAAACATTTTCTCCAGTAGTTCGATACGAAACTATTCGGATGATGTTTGCCATAGCGGTTGAATATGGCTTGCACCTACATCAGATGGACGTTTCATCAGCATATATAAACAGCGAATTAAACGATGACGTTTATATGACGCAGCCAGAACCATTTATAGACAACCAGTTTCCGCATCGTGTACTGAAGTTGAAGAAAGCCCTCTACGGTTTGAAGCAGTCAGGCAGACAGTGGAACTTCAAACTAGATAGCATACTGAAGAATATTGGGTTTCAACAATGTGAGAGCGAGCCATGCGTTTACACTATGCATAGAGGTAATCACATCAACATCATCGCAGTCTACGTCGATGATTTATTAATAGCATGTTCAAGTAAAAGCGATATGACAGAAATAAAATTGAGCATTGCGAAGGAAGTCAAAGTTGTGGACAAGGGAATGGCGAAGTACTTTCTAAGTATGGAAATAGAACGCCAAGGCGAATTAGGTGAAATTTCAGTAAGCCAAAAGTCCCAAATACGCAAGTTACTTGAAAATCACCGAATGGAAGATTGTCGACCGGTATCAACTCCATTAGACCCAAAGCAGCAGATCAAGTGTAAGAGCAATGAATGCAAATTGGCAGATCAAGTACAGTACCAATCTCTTATCGGATCACTTATGTATATAGCAATAAACACCAGACCCGATATCCTGCATTCCGTGAGTAAACTATCGCAGAGAAACAGCAATCCTCATAGTGAGCATATGAATGCAGCGAAACATATTCTCAAGTATCTTCATGCAACGCAAGATAAATGCCTACACTACAAGAAGACTGGTGAGCCGATCATATGTTATACAGACGCAGATTGGGGTGGAGACTCCACTGACAGAAAGTCTTACACAGGATATACGTTTATGATGGCCGGAGCTGTTATTTCTTATGAGTCGAAGAAACAGGCAACTGTTGCACTCAGTAGCACAGAAGCTGAATACATGTCAATGTCATCAGCGTGCAAAGAGGTGACATATTTGAGAAAACTTTTGAAGGATATGAAACTTCAATGTCCTGACGCTGTCACTGTAAATGCAGACAATATTAGCGCAATAAATTTGGTGAAGAATCCAGTGTATCATAGTCGAAGCTAGCATATCGATATCAAGTATCACCATATCCGAGACGTTTACCAACGAGGAGAAATCGAACTTCGCTATTGTCCAAGCACCAACAATATTGCCGATATTCTAACGAAGAATCTTTCAAAGATATCCCATAGCAAGTTTATGCAGATGATGGGAGTATACTAGAATATGTTTCTAATAGTATTAGTTTAGAATAAGTTTTACTTTTGAATTTAAATTTTTGTTTGAAAGTATTCATTGAGGAGGAGTGTTGGATTTGTAATTCTCTAGCAATGAATACATTCATGCACACACATATTTATACATATGTGTTCTATTTCCTTTTTGCCTTCACAAGAATCCTTGTGAGTAATATAAATATTCATAGTGTTAAGTCTTGTAAATAAACTCATAGCGTGCAGTCGCACATGCGCAACAGCAAAACCAACCGCATTTTCCAATATTATATTTATTTTTGTTCAATACTTCGTGAAAAGAAAGCAGCTTATTTACATATTGAACAAAAAAGGCTTATTTGATGTTAAAAAACAAAAATATCCCTTGGACCAAATTATAAGGCAATATATATATATTACCTTTTATAAAGGAGACGATGCAAAAATTGGACCAAATGGGCCTAAACTAACAACAAGTTTAACTATAAAGTATAACACGAAATCTAGGAACAATTTAAACTAAAATTCGAAATAGTCAAAAAGTTTTAAAAATCTTTTTTAATAAAATATATTTTTTAAACTCCTTTAACAATAACTTTGTTTGTGTGAAAACACATATATTATTTGTGAAAGTCAGTTCGCAAATATATTTTGTTCTAATACATACGTTCCAAACTAAATTTCTTGATTTTCAAATAAAATATATTTGTTCACAAATACATAATACTTACAAATTTGGTTTCCAAATTGATTTTCTTTCAATTCAAACATTCCCGTGTAGGTGTATGCTCACTTATTTGTTGTAATTTATAAATGGCATTCAGCACTGCATTTTTCATATATCCATAACATTTATCTTCAAATATTGCGCGATCTAAAATTAAAATATTGAAATTTTTTCTAAAAAGAAATCAAATAGAAAAAATACACATAAATTGTATCGTACCACAATTGGTAAACATGAAAACTAAGAGAAATATTTCAACCATTCATATATAATACTTACGTTGAAATATTTGGTAGAATTTGTCACTCTTTTCCCAAAAGACCCATTCTAAAACTGTTTTACTAAAAAAAATAAAAAAGATAGTTTTATGTATAACATATTAATAACACAATAATTTTACATTTCTGCATTATGCGCTGTGAGAGGGAGAGATATTGTATGATTCTCTCGTATGTATTCTGAAAAATAATGGCAATTGTCATAAAATTTATTACCAAGACAGTCTTTCCTTTAAGGGGTGCATAGCCTTAAATTTATTACTCTAATATCTCATACTGTCAATTAAGTCCGATTCGGCATTAAAACTATGACATGTCTACATCATAGTTTTAATGCAGAAAATCCTTAAAAGTATTGAAATATTACGTAATATCATGCGGATTGTCACAAAAATTATGATTAATTTCTTCAATTTAAAGGCGTACATTTAAAGAAGGGCGTACACAAAACTAACCCAGCAAAATCTTGGTAAGTACCTGTCATTATTCCCTGCATTACCAAATAATGACATCTGATTATTCGCTGCATTACTTTCGGCTTATTAATAATGACTTACCAATAATAACAGAAATAAGTGTTTTTTTTTGTTATCAAAATAATTTTGGCAATTTTTAATATAATGAAATTTTGGCTACATGTGGATTATTGTACAAGATTAATTTTGTCAACTTGTTTTTAAATAATACGTGCAGATTTGCATGAAAATAACATAAATATTTACGTATATCGTATGATGTTAGACCATTGAAGATTTTTTCACATCGGGGTTTGGGTTCAGAAATTCGAATCTGGCATGAGGAAATTGTTTTGTTTCGAGAAACATGCGCGATATGCAAAAAATCTCATTAAATGACCATTTCTACATAGCTACCATATCTACTACTTATTGGTAATTCATTATTCAAGTACTTCAAATCGTAAAAATATAAGCACATATTTATGTGGTATGCCTATGCTAGAAATAAGTACTTATTATGCTACTTTATTATATGCTTTTGGGAAGTACTTTCCTCCAATGACATCCCCATGTTAAAATAATGAGAAAAGTGGCTAAATAATAAGTACTTACCATTATAGAACTTTGCTTACTCGTCGGATTATTTGGTAATGAGAAATTTTGCTGGGAATGATTAGATAGTCATTAATTCAAATTGAAAAAACTTTAAATTAAGGAAAATTTCGTAAAAAAACATGCAAATTTTCATTATTTTTATGAAAATTGTGATTGAATTGATGCCGAGGTCGCATACTTAATTTAAGAATGTTTCGTCATTAATTATACCCTACACCACAATGTGGTACAGGGTATTATAAGTTTGTTCCATGGCATATGTTTGTAACACCTGAAAATAACACAGCTAGACCCACCTTAAAGTATACCGATCGACTCAGAATCACTAGCTGAGTCGATTTAACGATGTCTGTCCGTCCGTCTGTCCATGTAAAGTTGTTCGTCGACTACAGGTCGCAATTTCACTCCGATCCTTCTGAAATGTTGCAGTTTAGAGTATTTTGCGGCTGTTAAGATCGCTGTTGAATTTGGTTGAAATCGGTTCAGATTTAGCTATAGCTCCCATATATATGTTTCGTCCGATTTGACCCTTTAGTTCTATAGAAGCTGTATTTTACATCCAATCGTTTTGAAATTTAGAATGGTAGAGTTTCTTGATCCATGAACCAACACTACCGAATTTGAAGAAAATCGGTTGAGATTTAGCTATAGCTCCCATATATATGTTTCGTCCGATTTGGCCATTTAGTCCTATAAAAGCTGTATTTTACATCCAATCGTTTTGAAATTTAGAATGGTAGAGTTTATTGATCCATTAACCAACACTACCGAATTTGAAGAAAATCGGTTAAGATTTAGCTATAGCTCCCATATATATGTTTCGTCCGATTTGGCCCTTTAGTTCTATAGAAGCTATATTTTACATCCAATCGTTTTGAAATTTAGAATGGTAGAGATTCTTGATCCATGAACCAACACTACCGAATTTGAAGAAAATCGGTTCAGATTTAGATATAGCTGCCATATATATCTTTCGTCCGATTTGGCCCTTTAGTCCTACAGAAGCTGTATTTTAGCTATAGCTCCCATATATATGTTTCATCCGATTTGGCTCTTTAGATCCAATCGTTTTTATACCCTACACCACACTGTGGTACAGGGTATTATTTAAGTATAAAATGTCCCAAAAGTAAATTTATGTAAACAATTTATACATGAATTACAAAATTTATATATCAGAGTTATTCAATATTACGAGAGTGGTGTAGGGTATTATATAGTCGGCCCCGCCCGACTTTAGCCTTTCCTTACTGGTTTTATTACTATTTTTTTCAGTGTAGTTATTACAGAAGATTTTAACGAGATCGTCACAGAATTTTGAAAAAATAAATTTGGCAAACAAATATTAATACTTACACGGGGCAAAATTGCCTTTTTTGATATGTTTGAATCGAAAGAAAATATATTTGGAACACAAATTTTTAAATATTATATATTTCTGAGTAAATACATTTTATTTGTAAATCAATAAAATTTACTTGGAACGCATATATTAATATATTACAACAAAATATATTTCCAAACTAATTTTCTCAAAAAAATATGAGTTTATATGCAAATAAAATTATTGTTTAGGAATATCTTCAAATATATTTTACGTAAAAAAGAATTTCAAAACTTTGCTGAATTTTTCTAATTTGAGTTTTAATTTTTCCTTGTTTTCGAATTGTACCTTCCAGTTATGATACCTTATTAACTTCCGTTTTAAATCAATAATTTTTTAGTATTCCAAGCCATCATTAGTTGTCAATCCTCCCAAGTAATTTATTTCGATCCAAGATTATACGATTTCAATTATTATTATTTATTATTTTACGAACATTTAACATTTATAAAAAATTTACTTTGAATTACTGACAAATTTAACACAATTTATGTATTTTCCGAATACTTAAATTAATAAAAATATTGGTTCGTGTATAATAGTCCCAAATGAAAACATATTGGGATGTAAACAAAGATTTCTTAAGAACAAAATCTCCCCAAATGTATAATTTTTGTATGTACCAAATATTATATGTTTATAGTGTACCCTAAACATATATATGTTTCAAGCAGAATATGTTTGGGACAATATACTACAGAAGCGACTTTTTTTCAGCGTGTAGCGGCATCTTATTTTGCCATTTAACAAATAAAATGCATAGGTTAATATTCAAAATGTAAACCCAATATGGTGGAGGGAATAAAATGATCCTGATAATCATATTTACGCAGGTATCTAAGTTTAAGCCAGTAAGGAAGTTCAAAGCCTCAAAAATAATTTTAAGCAAAATGTACAATCTATACAATCGGTTGTAAAATGAGTTTTCGTGAATATAAATACATTAAATCGGAAAGTATCATTGTATTGGGTCTATACAAAAATATTGACCCTTTTTCTAGGAATTGCTTAGGATAAAATTAAATACAATCTGTCAGTTTTCAGCCACAGCGGTTGTATAATGAGCCATCTAGAACATGGAGGTCCCAAATATTTGCATAAGTATATTCAGTCATGAACCGATTTCCAGTAATAATAGAACATAAAATGTCAAATTGTCAAAAAAATCCCCTGTTTTAATTTAATTTTTTTTTTTTTGTATTTTAGTTTAGCCAATTTCCTCGATAGCCTTTTTTGTCTTTCTCGAGAAATATTTAAATTTTTATGAGAGGTTTGTCCCAGTATTTTCTAAAATGCTAATAGGCCGGATTGAAAGATTTAATTATTTCTCGGAGAGACACAAAAGGCCATCGTGGAAATTGGCTATAGGACAATTTAGCCCAAAATACAAAAAACAAGATTTAAAAATAATAAGGGGATTTGTTTTTTTTTAAATTAATTTTAAAAATTTTTTTAAAAAAATTTAGAAAAAAAAATTATTTTGAAATTTATTTTCTATTTTTCATTAAGAGTGCAAATAATTACTAACATTTTGCAAATAGATATAATTGTTATAATAAACCCATTATTATTCAAAATTCACATTTTCGAAAATTTTAAAATCTTCATAGTAGGCCTGTTTTTAATTTTTTTGCAAAATAATTTGCATGGGTTGTTGACAACACTTAGTACAACCATTATAACAAGTTTTATCAAAATCCGTGACATGAGCCAAAAATACTGTGATCACTTAACATGGAAATGCTCCAATGTGCTTAGTACACCTTGTTAACTCTATTAGTTATATATGTATATATAAAGATCCCTTGTATCCCCATTTGTGTTCCAATTACTTAATGACTCCTTTCTTGCTTCTCTCATCAAAAAAAACTCATTTTAACTTCATCTTCCAACTCCACTAATTCGTATATATCTCTCTTTTTGTGTGTATGTATATTCCTCAGGGGTTTATAACAATTCTGACAAATACTTCAAGATTTCTTCATGCCCGCTACTATGCCACCCGTTATGCAACATTACGCCTCAAGGATAAAATCTATCTCTTTCTATGTGAACATGAAAATCCTGCGGAATTTTTAGCCTCAGAGCTTTTACAGTGTAAGTGAAACTGAATTTTTGAATTTATTTCATTTTCCATTTTTGTATTTCTTTTCGCACTTCGGAAAGAGTTCAAGTGCCATAAGTCATAGTGATGTCCTTATCACGAAACAAAAAGAGGAAAGAAATACAAGAAGTTAAACACTAAAAGGACTCTAATGAAATATGAATGCACTCCACTCCGTTGCAGTTAGGAAAGGTAACAACACATCCTCTATGAAATGTTGGAGGAGATCCAAAATGCAGAGTGCACTAGGTCACCGTCAACATTTGCTGTGGACAGTTATTAGCACTTACAGAACTTGTGAAAGGTTGTAAAATATTCAATAAATAAAACAGCAAAGCGGCGCTGTAATTTTAACGAAAAATCTGACGTTTGGGATTGAAGTCGCTTTTGAGGGAAAGTGTTTCCTCACATACTATTATTGAGTAATATTTGGGATTTGCGGGAATAATTTTGAGGGGTAGATTAAATTATTTTATAGAGATTTTTTCTCTAAAACTCTGTCCACTTTTATAATTGAATTTTCGAATATAGAGATATATTTATGTATTAGACCGCATGAAATGTATAGTACTACCTAATGGGTATTGGTTTGTTTATTTAAAAAAGAAAAACTTCTTACCAGAGGGTCCGATGGATATAACTGGATTATGATTAAGCGTAAAATAATCTTACCTTAAAACATAAAAGGTTTAAATTAATTAATTTAAGTGCATTTTAATTTAGAAAATATAAACCAAAAAATTCAGAAAAAAACTAAAATGCGAATATTTTTCTTTCAAAATTTTTTAATATCCTATGAACTAAGCTTTTTTTCTAAAGTCGGAAATAAATCCTCTGACTTATTTAAGTTTTTCCGAAAACAATAATGTTGGTGAAAGAGATATTCAAACTTTTTTCCCCGTATGTAACATATTTGTACACACAAATATTTTATTTACATTTTACTCTCAAACATACTTTGTTTAATGTTTTTTTCTCCGTGTAGTTCATAGTCATTGAAGTGGATATTAAGAACATAAACTAGGAAACTCTTTATCCTTTAGGCAATTTTGACCAATTTAGTTTCCAATTTTTCATATTTTGTGAAAGAAAGAAATCTTTTTGTTGTGCTATGTTTTTGTCTATGTATTTGTGTTAGGGTTTTGAATAAAATGAGAAACACACGACAGAAATATTTCAAGCACACTAAGACTATTTATTTCAAAAGGAAAAATAAGAATGAACAAATTTTCAAATGTTTTAGAAAATGTGTAAAACTAAATGTCAATGCTACATTGATGTGAAAATATAATAAATTTTAAAGTGTTGTATTTGTAAGTGTCTACAACATCTCCCCTTTTTATATTTAATCCGTAAAACCATACCTGCTTGGAGGTTTTCGATTACGACTTGGTCTAGAAAAAGGCGGTGGAGTTGTAGCCACTGGAGTACTAAAAACTAAATGTGAACCTTGTGGATCTTCAAGCGAATTCAATGATTCGTTTTCTTCTGGTATATCATCTTGATTTTCTAAACTTTCTTGGATCAAAGGTTGTTGAATTTCTTGATGCGGATGAGTTTGATTTTGTATATTTGGTTCAATTCCAAAAAGTTCTAGCAAAAGTTGAATTGATTCAGTTTTCGCCTGTATTTCATCAGTTCTTCGTATTAGCTGATTTATATGAGATCGAATCAACTTTGTCCCGGTTTCATCAAAAATGTAAACATTGTAATTCACGGCTCCAACACGCTCTACAATTGAACCTGGTACCCATATTTGCTTCTTCTGTTTGTATACTTGTGCATACACCAGTTCCTTTGGTTTGAAATTTCTATCCTTAGCACCATGTTTCTTGTTGAACTGTGTCTCCATCTTCTGGTCCCTTTCCTGATTAACTGGTTGTGAACATGGTTTTAGTAAATCCAGAGTGGTTTTTATTTTTCGATTAAGAAACAATTCTGCTGGAGATCTGGAGTTTTCCCTCGGAGTAGAACGGTATGTTTGTAGGAATGTTTCAAGTATTTCCTTAGTATTCCCCTCATCCTTGAGTTTCGCAAGCGCGCGTTTCAGTGTTCCCACAAAACGTTCTGCCTGTCCGTTAGATTGGGGATGATATGGAGCTGATTTCATATGAACGATACCTCGTGATTTTATGAACGCATTAAAGTGATCACTCACGAATTGTGTGCCGTTATCTGACACCAACGTATCACAATTTCCATATCTTGCAAACGTTTCTGACAATTTTGCAATCATTGTTGTTGATGTTATGTTCGGAACTTGAAAAATTTCTGGCCATTTTGAATATGCATCCACAATTACAAAATAGTATTGACCATTGCATGGTCCAGCTATATCGATGTGGATACGTTCCATTGGTCTTGATGTCAATGGCCATGACTGGAGTGTGTGTTTAGTTGGGTTTGACGATGTGAGAGCGCATTTTTGACAGTTTCTAACATAGATAGCAATATCTTCGTCTATTCCCGGCCAATAAACGTGACATCTAGCAAGGGTTTTCATGCGTTCTGTCTCTGAGACCTTCAGGAATAACAATTCTATCATTGTACATAATGCAATCTTGAATTACACTCAGACTGTCTCTTCTGGCATGATATTTAACCAAATCTGGTGATAATTTTGAATTCCATCCATTTTGTAGTGATTTCATAACTGTTTGTAAAGTATTGCTTTTATGAGTGGCTTGCTTCACCATATTGAATGTTACAGGAAGTTTGTTGAAATGATCTTGTAGTGATGCTGTGCAATCATCTTCAAGTGTCATACATGATATTACTATGTCCTCATCTGGTTTTGACGTGTTGCTTATTAGTCTTGATAACATATCAACGCAGCCGAAATCCTTGGTATTTACATATTGTATTTTGAAGTTATACATCATGAGTGTCAACGCCCACCTTTGCAACCTGTTTGCTGCATACACCGGAATGCCTTTTTTACTGCCAAAAATCGAAAGAAGTGGTTTATGATCTGTGAATAGTATGAATTCTCTGCCATATATGTATTTGTGGAATTTCTTGACAGCATAAATTAAACCAAGAGCTTCTTTTTCGATTTGGGAATAATTTTTCTCAGCTGGCGTCAGGGTACGAGAAGCATGTTCAATGGCCTTTTCAGTGTTGTCTGGAAACACGTGACAAATGAACGCTCCTATTCCTTTACCAGAGGCATCCGCAGCCACCTTAATTGGTAGGGATGGATTAAAATGCGTGAGAAGTAGATCTGATTTCAAAATATCTTTGAATTTTTGAAATGCTTGTTGACATTGATGAGACCATTGAAACTTGACTTTATCTTGGAGTAGATGATCAAGTGCAGATCTTAAATTGCTCATGTTTGGAATGTACTTGCCGTAGTAATTTATAGATCCAAGAAATGATCTTAGCTCGGATTTATTTGTAGGGGGTGGTAAGTTCATGATGGCTTTAATCTTATCCGTATCTGGACGTAGTCCAAATGGTGTCATGATGTTACCAAGATATTTTACCTCCTTGACGAAAAATTTGCATTTATCATATTTGATATGAAAATTATATTCTCGAAGTTTCGTAAGAACTTCATGCACGTTTTGCAAATGTTTTTCCATCGTGTTTCCACCAATGATTATATCATCTATATATGCTGCAGTGTCGTCTATGCCTGTCAGCATAGTATCCATTAGCTGCTGAAAAGCACCAGGAGCAGTTTTGACACCTGGGGCAAGGCGATTAAATGTAAACAATCCTTTATGCGTGTTTATTGTGAGAAGTTTCGCTGAATCTGAAGTAACCTCTGTCTGTAGGTAAGCATCTGACAGGTCAATGTGGGTAAACATGCAACTGTTTCCGACTTTTGCGTACAAATCTTCGGCGCGGTGTAGGGGATACATGTGTGGTTCAAGACTATCGTTAAGACCAGACGAGTAGTCTCCACAAATCCTTACCTTCCCGTTTGACTTCTTGACTGCCACAATTGGAGCTGCCCATTCAGAGAAATCTACTGGAGTGATGACATTCAGTGTTCGTAATCGTTGTAGCTCATCTTCGATTAGTGGGAGCATTGCGTATGCAACTGGTCTCTTTGATCGGAATACTGGCTGACTATTTGATTTCAGATGCAGTTGAACTTGTGTCTTGGTACACTTCGATGGAGTGTCTTGAAAAATGTCTGCAAATTCACATTTTATTTTACACAGCTCCTGATTGATAGTTTGAGCAGTCTGAATCTGACAACAAATGCTGCTTAATGGTTTGTCCCATAAGCCAAATATTCCACACCAATCTACACCAAGAACGCAAAGAGAATCAATTTCTACAACAGATAATTTGCATTGTTTTAGATCACCTGATAGCCGAACTTGACATGGAACCTCGGCAATGAGCTTGATTTTATTTCTGGATGCACTGGTGACGTACTTATTATGGAAATGTGTTCCTGGTTTCCCCATTTCGATCCAGAGTTTCTTACCAATAATGGAGACATCGGATGCGGTGTCGATTTGCATTTTAACATCATAGCCTGAATGATGTTCACCTGATGATGATGTTGGATTGATGTTGACCATGACGAATCTCCGACTTGAAGCATATGTGACTCGGTTGATTTTAACAACACTTGACTGAGGAGAATTTGACTTCTTCTGATTCTTATACCTCTTACGGCCCTTATCTTGATTTCCTTGATGTGCTCTGTCAGAACGTTGATTCTTACAGTAGCCTTCTTTGTGTCCTATGACCTTGCACTGTGTGCATGAGTGTTTTGCATAGTTGCAATATTTTGAATAGTGCATTCCTCCACAGTTCCAACATGGAGTTTTGAGAACTTTCGTGTCGTGATTTTTATTCTGCTTTGTATTGGATTTTATGACATGTACAGCTGTCTGGGTGTTTTCTTGTACCATGGCTGTATCATGTTTCAAATTCAGTAGCCTTTGTGCACCTGTAACTAGCTTGCTTAGGGTATTGCTGGAATCATCCTCGAGAGTACATAGACATCTCATGCGAACTTCAGAATCGTTGTGTGCTTGAAGACCACACACAAACACGAGACATTTGAACTGATCCGAATTCATTTCCGAAAGCTTGAAACTTTCACATGCTTCATTTACCCGAGCTGCATATGTCACTAAATCTTCTTGGGGATTCTTGACCGTCTGCAGGCATTTGTATCTTGTACTGAAAAGTGATTCATGTAACCCAAACATGTCCTTTAGAATCTTGATTGTCTCCACAAACGTGACATCTCTTGGATTCTTCGGTAAAATAAATGAAGCATATTTGTTGTATGCAACTGGATTTAGCTTCCGCATTAGCAGTCTGACGCGAGCAGCATCTTCCAACGCTTTACCTTCCACAAGAAATATGTCTTCATAACGGGAGTACCAACTATTGAATGTAAAATGATTTGTTTCATCGTAGCAAAACTCCGAAATACTATTGGATAACTTTTCCATGAGCTGATCCTGATTCAGAGGAGTACCATTTGTCAAGCTTTGGAGGAGCTTGCTTTGTAGTGCTAGTAATTCCAGAATTTGCTGTTCCGCCATATTCTCGTCGCCAATTTGTTAGGGTTTTGAATAAAATGAGAAACACACGAAAGAAATATTTCAAGCACACTAAGACTATTTATTTCAAAAGGAAAAATAAGAATGAACAAATTTTCAAATGTTTTAGAAAATGTGTAAAACTAAATGTCAATGCTACATTGATGTGAAAATATAATAAATTTTAAAGTGTTGTATTTGTAAGTGTCTACAACAATTTGTAAGCAATATTTTGTACATTTAAAGTAAAAAATGGAACAGAAAATTCGACCAAATACAATTTTCTACTTACACATACATTTTGAACTCTACCTGTTTGAAGTTTGCTTGATTTATTTCTCTTTTTATGTTGAGATTTTGTATTTTAAATGTAATCTCCCTGAAATGCACTCAATAACTACGCCCTATGGCAACAATGCGACAAAAACACTTACAACTTCCTAAATTTGTTTCGATTTAAGTTTTTCTGTTTTGCATTCCGTAAATGTAGAAATAAACAAATGGTTATGACTAAATTTATTCCAGTTTATCCGCATCACTTAATGGTAACTCCAGCAACCATAGATCCCTCCGCCAACGCCAACGCAAATGCTAACGATAACCACAACAGCGAGGCCAAGGAACGACATAGAGAGGCGGAGGACGAAGACGACTGCTCCTCCAAAGCTAACGATATAGAAACGCCGAACCAAAATTCTAAACAAACTTGTGCAAAGTACATAACTAAGGAAACCCCAAAAAACTTTATCCTGCGATTGGAAAACATAGCCATGGGACACGAGGAGGCGGCTACTTCAGCTCTTCACCCCGAATCATCATCGCCATCTCGTATGTCTTCGACAACCGAAAAAGCCAACGACAAGGACCGCGACATCAATTTTGAATTGTGGACGCAAAGATATGTTGGGGCTGAGGGCAATTTAAATGCCACACAACTCGATACGTTCCGGGGCCAGAGTCAGCAATTTGCCAAAAATGCTGAACTTTATCCCAATAAACTGAGAAATCTGCAACGACGTGTAATGAGAGTTGGTACTCTGACGTATGTGCCATACGTTAAAACTAATTATGTGGTAAGTTCTTCCCTACGTATCGGCAATGGTGACGATGACGACCAAATGATATTCGGCACACAGTGGTTTCCAAAGATAATGGAAACAGAGAAGAATATTTCAGTCGAGTAAACCGATTGAAGTATACCCGCACTTTCAGAAGGCAGTACCACATAAACTGTTTGCTGGTATATTCAAGTGTTCATCGCTTTGATTCTTATTAATCATATTCAAAAATATATAAAATTTCCGACACATATTTTGCGGGAAGGGACATGGAGATTTTTTACATGTTTGTGAGCTGGGAAGCCCTGCTCGAACAAATTTCCTCAATTTAATTTTTTAGAAAACTTCATTATCTAACAAATTGCATTTTTCTCGAAAATCTTTAATTGATATTTTCATGCAAATCTCATAAAATTGCCTGATATTGTCATTTTCTTGCAAAATTGCGTTTTTCTAGAAAATTTTATTGTATTTTCCTTGAAACTTTTTCGAAATTGCATTTTTCTAGAAAAATCCTTATTTCTCTAAAAAAAAATTATTGACAAAATTTCGATGGAATTTCATTTTTCTACAATATTTTGTTTTTTCTTAAAAATATCGTTAGATTGCAATTACTACAGAACTGTATTGCATTTTCCCAGAAATTTTCATTTTCTGCAAATGCACTTAAATTGTATTATCTATACAATTTCATTAAAATTGCATTTTTCTAGAAAATTATATTTTTTACAAAAATCCAACGAAATTAAATTTTTCTAAAAAAAAAATTTTTCAGGAAAATTTTGGTACAAATTCATATATTTGTTTTAACTAATTTCTTTTAGTTAAAATTGCATTTTCTAAAAGATTTCATTGAAATTGCATATTTTTCTAGAAAATTTCGTAAAATTGCATTGAATTTTTTTCAAAATTGCAATTTTGTAGAAAAATCATTGAAATTTTTTATAAACTTTTTATACCCTACACTACACTGTGGTACAGGGTATTATAAGTTTTTTTCACGGCAGATGTTTGTAACACCTGAAAATAACACAGCTAGACCCACCTTAAAGTATACCGATCGACTCAGAATCACTAGCTGAGTCGATTTAACCATGTCTGTCCGTCCGTCCGTCTGTCCATGTAAAGTTGTTCGTCGACTACAGGTCGCAATTTCACTCCGATCGTTCAGAAATTTTGCAGTTTAGAGTATTTCGCAGCTGTTAAGATCGCTATTGAACTTGGTTGAAATCGGTTCAGATTTAGATATAGCTCCCATATATATCTTTCGTCCGATTTGGCCCGTTAGTCCTATAGAAGCTGTATTTTACATCCAATCGTTTTGAAATGTGGAATGGTAGAGTTTCTTGATGCATGAACAAACACTACCGAATTTGAAGAAAATCGGTTAAGATTTAGCTATAGCTCGTTTGAAATTTAGAATGGTAGCGTTTCTTGATTCATGAACCAACATTGCTGAATTTGAAGAAAATCGGTTAAGATTTAGCTATAGCATATATATGTTTCGTCCGATTTGGCCCTTTAGTCCTATAGAAGCTTTATTTTACATCCAATCGTTTTGAAATGTAGAATGGTAGAGTTTCTTGATCCATGAACAAACACTACCGAATTTGAAGAAAATCGGTTCAGATTTAGCTATAGCCCCCATATATATGTTTCATCCGATTTGGCTCTTTAGATCCAATCGTTTTTATACCCTACACCACACTGTGGTACAGGGTATTATTTAAGTATAAAATGTCCCAAAAGTAAATTTATGTAAACAATTTATACATGAATTACAAAATTTATATATCAGAGTTATTCAATATTACGAGAGTGGTGTAGTGTATTATATAGTCGGCCCCGCCCGACTTTAGCCTTTCCTTACTGGTTTTTCTCTAAAAAAGTTCGTTCGATTGTATTTACTACAAAGGTTTGTTATAATTGCATTTTCCTAGAAAATTCCATTTTGTTAATTTAAATTTAGATGACATTAAATGTTTTAGAAAATGCATTGAAATTTTATTCTTACACAATTTGTAGAAAATATTTTTTTTTACAAAATTTTATCAAAATTTAATTTTTCTAAAAAAAATTCAGTAAAATGGCATAATTTTGTATATTTTACTTTAAATTGCAATTTTTTAGAAAAATCATTGACAATTTTAGCATTTTTCTAGGCAAAATGGTTGAAATAGAACTTCTCTCAAAAAACTTGTCCAATTGCGTTTACTATAGTTTTTTTTGGTAAATTGCATTTCGATGACATTAAATTTTTTACAAAATAGCAATGAAATTGAATTTTTTTAGGCAAATGGTTGAAATGCATTGAACATATATTTTGTACACAATTTCGTTGAAACTACATTTTTCCAGAAATGTTTTTGCAAATTTTTATTTTTCTACAAAATTGCATTTCTGTAAAAAAAAATGTTAAATTGTATTACTAAAAAATTTTGTTGTAATTTCATTTTCATAGAAATTTCCATTTTCTGCAACTGCACTGAAATTGTTTTATGTATCTACACAATTTCGTTAAAATTGCATTTTTCTAGAAAATTATTTTTTTTTACAAAATTTCATTGAAATTTAATTTTTGTAAAAAAACAATTTATCGAAATTTAATTTTTCTAAAATGCACAGATTTCAATAATTTTTCTAAAAAATTGCAATTTTGAGAAAAAAAAAACATTTTATTGAAAGTTTTTAGAAAAATGTGCAATTTAATTGAGATTTTGTAGAAAAATTCAATTTCAACTCAATTTTTTACAAAAATATGCAATTTTACAGAAAAATAAAATTTGTTTAGAAAAATTAAATTTCCATGAAATTTTGTAAAACATTTTCCAGAAAAATGAAATTTCAACGAAATTGTGTAGATAATACGATTTCAATGAAGTTTTGTATAAAAAAAAACATTTCAATGCATTTTTTTAGAAAAATGCAATTTGAACCAATTTTTTTGTAAAAAAATATGAAATTTTTGGTTGCATTTTTCTAAAAAAATTCAGTGAAATGTTTTTTTTTCTACAAAACTTCATTGAAATCGTATTATCTACACAATTTCGTTGAAATTTCATTTTTCTAGAAAATTAATTTTGTTTCACAAAATTACATGGAAATTTAATTTTTCTAAACAAATTTTATTTTTCTGTAAAATTGCATATTTTGCATTGAATTTTTTCATTTGTTCTAAACTATTTTTTCTCTAAAAAATTTCGTTCGATTGTATTTACTACAAAGGTTTGTTATAATTGCATTTTCCTAGAAAATTCCATTTTGTTAAATTAAATTCAGATGACAATAAATGTTTTACAAAATGACAATGAAATAAATAAATTTTAAAAAATAGTTAAGATGCATTGAAATTGTATTCTTACACAATTTCCTTGAAATTGCATTTTTCTAGAAAATATTTTTTTTTTACAAAATTTCATCGAAATTTAATTTTTCTAAAAAAATATTTCTCTGAAAATTTCGGTAAAATTGTATATTTTTGTAAAAAAAAATTCGTTTAAATTCATTTTTCTACAAAATTTCATGGAAATTCCATTTTGTCCAAAAACATTTCATTGAAATTGCTTTTTTTTCTCAAAATTGCAATTTTTTAGAAAAATTGTTGAAATCTTAGAATTTTTCTAGGAAAATGGTTTATATAGCATTTCTCTAAAAAAATCGTTCAATTGCATTTACTACAAAATTTGTTTATAATTGCATTTTCCTAGAAAATTACATTTTGTTAAATTTAATTTCGATGACATTAAATGTTTTACAAAATGGCAATGAAATTTGATTTTTTTAGAAAAATAGTTAAAATTTTGATGAATTTTTATTTTTTTACAAAATTGCATTTCTCTACAAATTTTCGTTACATTTTATTTACTACAAAGTTTTGATGTAATTGCATTTTCCTAGAAAATTCAATTTTCTGCAAATGCTCTGAAATTGCATTTTTCTAGGAAACTATTTCCAAAAAATTTCTCTGGAACATTTTGGTAAAATTACATATTTTTGTTAAAAATTTAGTTAAAATTGCATTTTTCTACAAAATTTCATTGAAATTGCATATTTTTCTAAAAAATTTCATTTAAATTGCTTTTTTTCAAAAATTGCAATTTTTAGAAAATCGTTGAGTGTTATCTAAAAATTTCGTTAGATTGTATTTAGAAGAACAATACAGAAAATTTCATTTTATTAGATTAAATTCCGATGATATTAAATGTTTTACATAATGCCAATGAAATTGAATTTTCGCAGAAATATATTTTAAATGCATTGAAATTGTATTTTCTATACAATTTCGTTAAAATTTAATTTTTGTACAACATTTTTCTAGACAATTTTGCGGAATTTTAATTTTTCTACAAAATTTCATATTTATACCCTACACCACACTGCGGTACAGGGTATTATAACTTTGTGCATTTGTTTGTAACACCCAAAAGGAGAAGAAATAGACCCATCGTTTATTATACCGATCGACTTAGAATCACTTTCTGAGTTGATTTAGCTATGTCCGTCTGTCTGTCCGTCTGTCCGTCTGTCTGTGCATGTATTCTTGTAATCAAAGTACAGGTCGCAATTATGGTCCGATCTCGACGAAACTTTACACATATCTTTTTTTCGGCCCAAGGACGATCCCTATTGAATTTGGGTAAAATCGGTTCAGATTTAGATATAGGCCCCATATATATGTTAGCCCCGATTTGACATGTAAGCGCTGTAAAAACTTTATTTTATATCCGATCAGTATGAAATTCGGCAGAAAGAGGTTTCTTATTATATGAATGAACACTGTTAAATTTGGAAGAAATCGGTTCAGATTTAGATATAGCCCCCATATATACGTTACCCCCGATTTGACATGTAAGCGCTGTAAACATGTTTTTTTATATCCGATCAGTGCGAAATTCGGCAAAGAGAGGTTTCTTATTACATGAAGGAATACTGCTAAATTCGGAGAAAATCGGTTCAGATTTAGATATAGCCCTCATATATATGTTACCCCCGATTTGACATGTAAGCGCTGTAAAAACTGTATTTTATATCCGATCAGTGCGAAATTCGGCAGAAAGAGGTTTCTTATTACATGAAGGAATACTGCTAAATTCGGAGAAAATCGGTTCGGATTTAGATATAGCCCCCATATATATGTTACCCCCGATTAGACCTGTAAGCGCTGTAGAAATTGTATTTTATATCCGATCAGTGCAAAATTCGGCATATAGAGGTTTCTTATTACACGAAGGAATACTGCCAAATTTGGAGAAAATCGGTTCAGATTTAGATATAACTCCCATATACATGTTACCCCCGATTTGAAATTCAAGCGCTGTAGAAACTGTATTTTATATCCGATGACAGCGAAATTCGGCAGAAAGAGGTTTCTTATTATATGAAGGAATACTGCAAAATTCGGAGAAAATCGGTTCAGATTTAGATATAGCCCCCATATGTATGTTACCCCCGATTTGACATCTAAGCGCTGTAGAGACTGTATTTTATATCCGATCAGTACCAAATTCGACAGAAAGAGGTTTCTATTTTACATGAATGAGTATTCAGGGAAAATCGATTCAGATTTATATATAACCTCCATATATATGTTCCTCTTGATTTGGTTACAAAGCGCTATAGAAGTTGTACTTTACTTCCGATCATTACAAAAGTCTCCAGAAAGATGTTTCTCAATTTAGGAACGAATATTGATTAATTTAAGGATTATCGGTTCAGAATTAGGTATATCCACATATATATGTTCTTACCCATTTACCAATTATTCCAAATAATTTTCGCAATCACCCTTACCGCATTGTTAGGGAGGTGTAGGGTGTAATATAGTCGGCCCCGCCCGACTTTCTGCCTTTCCTTACTGGTTTTATTAAAAATGTAGTTGTCGAAATTTCATATTTCTACAAATTTTCGGTCAAGTTTTGTAGAAAATCTGTATTTCTCTAGAAAATTTCGAACATTTTTTGCGACATATTTCTTCGTTAGAAAAATTTGTCAAATTATTCAAAATGTTGTCGAAATTAAATTTTTCTAGAAAATTAAATTTTTTAAATTAATTTTACAAAATGTCGTTGAAATTGTTTTTATTTAAATTTCGCTGATATTTCATTTCTACACCATTTTCAATTGTAATTCGAAAAAAAATAATTGAAATTCGAAGATAACATTTGATAGATAGATATATTGAAATTCGAAGATTCCATTTGAATTTCGAAACACATCAATTGAAATTTGAAAGACATCAATTGAAATTCGAAACACATCATTTGAAATTCTAAATACATCAATTGATATCCGAATTTTTCCATTTGAAATTCAAAGAACATCAATTGCAGTTCGAATAACATCAATTGAATTGGAATAACATCAATTAACATTCGAGACTAATCATTTGAAATTCGAAAAATGTAAACCAAAATAAAGCTTGCATACTATTTGGTGTAGCATTTAAGTGATAAAAATAGTATTTAAATATGTTTTGTTTAATAACTTTCACGTAATTTGTAATACATATTCATAAAAGATAAGATCATCTCTATGTTTTCTTTTCGTAACATTATATGCTAAGATTTAGTCAGCAAAAAAGTATTTAAATACGTGATACCCAATCCAATGTACATTTTTCTTTACATTTTCGAATTTCATTGAAAAATTCAATATCAAATGACTGAATATCAAATGATGTGTTTCGAATTTCAATTGATCTGTTTCGAATTTCAATTGATGTTATTCGAATTTCAAAACGAATCTTCGAATTACAATTGACCTTTTTCGAATTTCAAATGGAATCTTCGAATTTCAATTGATCTTATTCGAAATTGAATTGATTTTTTTTTTCGAATTTCAATTAAAAATGCTGTAGTTGGTAAGTCATTCTCTAGCAAAGTTTAAAATTATTAAAATCTTCATAAATTTCATAGAAAAATTCACCGAATTGAAATTTTTATATGAAACTATGTCAAAATGGAATTTTGTTAAAAATTCCTTCAAAATTGTCAAAATTACATTTTTTAGAAAATATTGCCTTAATTAATATTTTCTTGCGATTTTCATAAAAAATACATGCATTGTTATTAAAAATTTTATAAACAAAAATTCTTTCATAAAAATCGGTGGTTATAGAAAAATTTTGTCAAAATTAGTATTCAGAGAAAATTTCGCTAAAATTTTATTTTTCTGAACAAATTTTTGAAAATTGAATTTTTCTTAAAATTCAGTCAAAATTACTTTATTAGAAATTTTTGTCGAAATTCAATATTTTTTGAAAATTGTTACAAAATATATTTTTAAACAAAATTTCGTTTTTTTCTAGAAAATTTTGTCAAAAATTTTAGAAAATTTCATGGGAATTGAATTTTTCTACAATAATTTGTTGAAACTAAATTTTTCTAAAAAAATCTTTGGATTTGAATTTTTCTAGAAAATTTTGTTAAAAAACATTTTCTACAATGTTTTGTTGGAATTTATTTTTCTAGAAAAATAATTGAAATTGCACTTCTCAAAAAATTTCGTTAAATTGCATTTACCACAAAATTTTTATGAAATTACATTTTTCTAGAAAATTAATTTTTTTAAATTAAATTTCGATGAAATACATTTTTTTTTTACAAAGTTTCGTTGACATTTTTTTTTAATTTCGCTGATATAACATTTCTCTAGGAAATTGCATTGAAACATAATTTTTGTACAAAATTTTGTTAAAATTGCATTTTTCTAACAAGTTTAATTTTTCTTTACCAATTTCAACTGTAAAATCAATTAAAATTCAAAGATTTCATTTGAAATTCCAAAAACATCAATTGAAATTCAAAATATCAATTTTGAAATTTAAAAAAGCAAATGAAATACAAAAATTTTATTTGTAATTCAAAATTTTCTTTTTGAAATCAAGTGTAATTCAAAACACGTCATTTTGAATTCAAAATAAATCAATTGAAATTCAAAACACATTATTTATAATTTGAAAGACATCACTTGAACTTCACAATGCATCAATTTAAATGGAGAAAAAAAAATTTTAATTCAAAATACATCTGTTGAAATTCAAGTTATTCCATTTAAAATTTACAGTTTTCTATTCGCAATTCAAAAAATTCAAACAAAATACATAAATAATCTTGTTTATTTTACATTTTTTATATTCATGAATTTCAGATAGAATTCTTTGAATTTCAAATTGAATAATTTTAATTTAAATTGATGTATTTCGACTTTCAACTGATTTATTGTGAATTTCAAATTATGTATGTTGAACTAAAAATGATGTGTTTTGAATTGAATTTTAATTTATTTTGAATTTCAAACACAATTTTTGTTTATTAATTGACCTTTTTTGTATTTTAAATGGAATTTTTTAATTTTGATATTACATGAAATTAAATAGATCTTTTTCTAATTACTGTTGAAAATAGTGTAGAACACAATAGTTGAAAGTTTTGAATTTCAAATGGAAAAATTTGAATTTCAAATGAAATAATTTCAATTTAAATTGAGGTATTTTGAATTTCCATTGATGCGATTTGAAAATCAAATGATGTCGTGTGAATCCCAAATGACGAGTTTTGTATTTCAATTGATGTGTTCTGAAAATCAATTGATTTATTTTGAATTTCAAATGAAATTTTTGAATTTCAAATGAAATTTTTGAATTTCAGTTGATTTCATTTAAGATTGAATAGATTCAGTTGATTTTATTTGAGATTGAATACACTATTTTCAACTGTAATTAAAAAAAAATATTTCAAATAAGATCATCTAAAAATCAAAAATTCCATTTGAAATTCCATATAAATCAATTGATATTCAAAACACATGAATTCAATTAAAATTTAAAACACGTCAATTGAAATTTAAAACTCGTCATTTGAAATTCAAAATAAATCAATTGGAATTCAAAACACATCAATGGAAATTCAAAACACATCAATTGCAATTCAAAATACATCAATTCAAATTCAATTTATTCCAGTTGAAATTTTAATTTTCTATTTAAAATTCAAAACATTAAACTATTCTGCTCTACATACACTATTTTCAGCTGTAATTAGAAAAAATCAATAAAAATTCTAAAATTATATTTGTATAAAATAAATCAATTCCAATTCAAAACACTCCATTTGTAATTCAAAACACATAATTTAAAATTCAAATGAAATCAAGCAGAATTCAAAAGACATCTTTTGAGATTCAATACATATCAATGGAAATTCGAAATATATCAATTTAAATTAAAATTATTCCATTTCAAATTCAATTTTGCTAGAAAATACAATTTCAACAAAATACTGTAGAAAAATGAAATTTTCTGACATTTTCTAGAAGAAAAAAACTAAATATATTTTGGCAAAATTTTTCCAAAAAAAATGAAATTTTGCCAAAATTTTCTAACAAAGCCATTTTAAATAAATTTTATATAAAAATTCCACAATTTTTTTTTGTTCTATAAACTGCGGTCTTTATACAATTTTCGATGAAAATGTATTTACAACGAAATTTCCTTAAAAATGCAATGTTGATGACATTTTTGATAACAATGCAATTTCGATTATATTTTCAATAAGCATGTAGTTTTTAAGAAAATCGCAAGAAAATATTAATAAATATTAATATTTTCAAAAAAATTTATTTCGTAAATTTCGACATGGTTTTCTATAAAATTGCAATTTAAAGCCTTGCATTTTTCTACAAAATTTCTTAACTTTCAAAATTTTTTTTTTTTCTGGAATATTTTACAGAACCCAGCAAAATCTTGGTAAGTACCTGTCATTATTCCCTGCATTACCAAATAATGACATCTTATTATTCGCTGCATTACTTTCGGCTTATTAATAATGACTAATAATAACAGAAATAAGTGATTTTTTGTTATCAAAATCATTTTGGCAAATTTTAATAGAATGCAATTTTGGCTGTATGTGAGTTATTGTACAAGATTTATTTATATTTCAACATGTTTTCAAAAAATACGTGCAGATTTGAATGAAATTTTAATTTTCTATTTAAAATTCAAAACATTAAACTATTCTGCTCTACATACACTATTTTCAGCTGTAATTAGAAAAAATCAATAAAAATTCTAAAATTATATTTGTATAAAATAAATCAATTCCAATTCAAAACACTCCATTTGTAATTCAAAACACATAATTTAAAATTCAAATGAAATCAAGCAGGATTCAAAAGACATCTTTTGAGATTCAATACACATCAATGGAAATTCGAAATATATCAATTTAAATTAAAATTATTCCATTTCAAATTCAATTTTGCTAGAAAAATACAATTTCAACAAAATACTGTAGAAAAATGAAATTTTCTGACATTTTCTAGAAGAAAAAAACGAAATATATTTTGGCAAAATTTTTCCAAAAAAATGAAATTTTGGCAAAATTTTCTAACAAAGCCATTTTAAATAAATTTTATATAAAAATTCCACAATTTTTTTAGAAAAATAATTTTTTTACGAAATCTTTTATGAACACTAATTTTGAAAAATTGTTCTATAAACTGCGGTCTTTATACAATTTTCGATGAAAATGTATTTACAACGAAATTTCCTTAAAAATGCAATGTTGATGACATTTTTGATAACAATGCAATTTCGATTATATTTTCAATAAGCATGTAGTTTTTAAGAAAATCGCAAGAAAATATTAATAAATATTAATATTTTCAAAAAAAAATTAATTTCGTAAATTTCGACATGGTTTTCTATAAAATTGCAATTTAAAGCCTTGCCTTTTTCTACAAAATTTCTTAACTTTCAAAATTTTTTTGTTTTCTGGAATATTTTACAGAACCCAGCAAAATCTTGGTAAGTACCTGTCATTATTCCCTGCATTACCAAATAATGACATCTTATTATTCCCTGCATTACTTTCGGCTTATTAATAATGACTAATAATAACAGAAATATGTGATTTTTTGTTATCAAAATCATTTTGGCAAATTTTAATAGAATGCAATTTTGGCTGTATGTGGGTTATTGTACAAGATTTATTTATATTTCAACATGTTTTCAAAAAAAACGTGCAGATTTGAATGAAAATACCAGAAATTCGAATCTGGCATGAGGAGATTGTTTGTTTCGAGAAATATGCGCGACAATATGCAAAAAATCATTTTAAATGGCCATTTCTACATATCTACTACTTACTTTATAACTTATTGGTAATGCATTATTCAAGTACATAAAATCGAGCTACAAATAAGTACTTATTATTCTACTTTATTGTATGCTTTTGGGAAGTACTTTCCTCCAATGACATCCCCATGTTAAAATAATGAGAAAAGTGGCTAAATAACAAGTACTTACCATTATCGAACTTTGCTTACTCGTCGGATTATTTGGTAATGAGAAATTTTGCTGGGAAATTATATTTATACCCTACACCACACTGTGGTACAGGGTATTATGACTTTGTGCATTTGTTTGTAACACCCAAAAGGAGAAGAGATAGACCCATTGTTTATTATACCGATCGACTTGTAATCACTTTCTGAGTCGATTTAGCTATGTCCGTCTGTCTGTCCGTCTGTCTGTCTGTAGACGTATTCTTGTAATCAAAGTACAGGTCGCAATTATGGTCCGATCTCAACGAAACTTTGCACATATCATTTTTTAGGCCCAAGGACGATCCCTATTGAATTTGGTTAAAATTGGTTCAGATTTATATATAGCTCCCATATATATGTACCTCCGATTTGGCATATATGCACTGTATAAGCAACATTTCGTAACCGATTTGTAAAAAAATTGACAGAGAGTAGTCTCGTGATACACTTAGATACAATACAAAATTTGGGGGAAATCGGTTCAGATTTATATATATATGTTGCACCCGATTTGACATGTAAGCGCTGTAGAAACGGTATTTTATATCCAATCAGTACGAAATTCGGCAGAAAGAGGTTTCTTATTACATGAAGGAATACTGCCAAATTCGGAGAAAATCGGTTCAGATTTAGATATAGCCCCCATATATATGTTACCCCCGATTTGAAATTCAATAGCTGTAGAAACTGTATTTTATATCCGATCACAGCGAAATTCGACAGAAAGAGGTTTCTTATTACACGAAGGAATACTGCCAAATTTGGAGAAAATCGGTTCAGATTTAGATATAGCCCTCATATATATGTTAGCACCGATATGACATTCAAGCGCTGTAGAGACTGTATTTTATATCCGATCAGTACGAAATTCGACAGAAAGAGGTTTCTATTTTACATGAATGAGTATTCAGGGAAAATCGATTCAGATTTATATATAAGCTCCATATAAATGTTCCTCCTGATTTGGTTACAAAGCGCTATAGAAGTTGTACTTTACTTCCGATCATTACAAAATTCTCCAGAAAGATGTTTCTCAATTTAGGAACGAATATTGCTTAATTTAGCGATTATCGGTTCAGAATTAGATATATCCGCATATATATGTTCTTACCCATTTACCAATTATTCCAAATTATTATCGCAATTACCCTTATCGCATTGTTTGGGAGGTGTAGGGTATTATATAGTCGGCCCCGCCCGACTTTCTGCCTTTCCTTACTGGTTTTCACCAAGCGTCGTTTTCGTTCAAAATTTAGACGAAACTTAATTTTCTACAAAAATGCAATTTCACCAATAATCTGTTTAAAAATTTAATTTCGACGGAATGTTGGAAAAAAAAATGCAATTTCAGCTAAATATTCTGCACTATTTTCAACTGTAATTCGAAAAAAATCTATTCAATTTCAAATAAGATCATGTGAAAATTAAAAATTCTATTTAAAATTTAAAATAAATCAATTGATATTCAAAACACATCAATTTAAATTCATAACACGTCAATTCAAATCAAAACTCGTCATTTCAAATTCAAAATAAATCAATTGGAATTTAAAAGATATAATTTCAGATTTAAAACACATCAATTCAAATTTAAAATACATCAATTCAAATTCAAATTATTCCATTTGAAATTCAAAACTTTAAAGTTATCCGTTCTACATTATTTTCAACTGTAATCAGAAAAAAATCAATTCAATTTCAAGTTCAAAATCAATTCAATTTATGATGAACTGAAATTCAAAAATCCCATTTAAAATACAAAAAAGTCAATTCAAATTCAAAAATTTTATTTGTATAAAAAAATAAATAAATTGCACTTCAAAACAGTTAATTTGTAATTCATAATTTTAAATTCAAATTAAATCATTTGGAATTCAAAAGACATCTTTTAAGATCTAAAACACATCAAAGGAAATGCAAAATACATCAATTTAAATTAAAATTATTCCATTTGAAATTCAAATTCAACTTTTCTAGAAAAATAATTGTCAACATTTCCTAGGATTAAACGAAATTTTTAATAAAAATATATTTCGCCAAAATTTCTCAAAAAATTAAATTTTGGCAAATTTTTTTAACAAAAATATTTTGACTATATTTTATAGAAAAAAATTTAAATTCCACAATTTTTTTTAAAAAAATAATGTACGAAATTTTCTATGAACACTCATTTTGAAAAAAATACTACAATTTTTATAAAATTTTTGATGAAAATGCATTTGCAACGAAATTTTATAAAAAATAACGTTGATTGATGACAGTTTTGATAACAATGCATTTTCGATTAAATTTTCAATAAACATGTAATTTTTATTTCCAAAAAAAATTAAATTTCGACATAGTTTTCTATAAAATTGCAATTTCAAGCCTTGGATTTTTCTAAAAAAATCTATCAAAATTCATTTTTTCTTCAATACTTTACTGAAATTGTATTTTTCTACAAAACGTCGTTTTTGTTAAAATTTTCGACAAAAATGCAATTTCACCAAAATTTTGTTAAAAATGCTATTTCGACGAAATTTTGGAAAAACATGATATTTCAGAAAATATTCTACACTAATTTCAACTGTAATTCGACAAAAATTCGAAATTCAATATAAATCAAATGATATTCAAAACACATCAATTTAAATTCAATACATGTCAATTGAAATTCAAAACTCGTCATTTGAAATTCTAAATAAATCGATTGGTATTCAAAACACATCAATTGACATCATATTTTTTTAGTAAATTCCATGTTTTTACAAAATTTTGTTGATATTTAATTTTTCCAAAAAATTAATTAAACCCCTCTTACCGCAATAAAGTTCTACAACCAATGGCCAGATTAATGGCCGCGGATGGGATCCGAAGAACCACGGGTTAGGGGTCACTGGCGGGATTAAAGACTGGATAAGAGATCGATGACCTGAGTAAAGGTAGATGACAAGGGATTAAGGACCACTGACTAAATTGAAGGGTGTTAACAGGGAATATATTAAAAAATGCAGTTTCCACAAAATTAAATTTCAACAAACTTTCTTGAAAAATTCAATTTTGGTTGAATTACTTGTTTACTTGTTGTAGTTGCCTGCTTTTATAGCCACTGTGCAGCTTTCAGAAGTTGACAATGTCACATATGTATGTGTGCATTTGCTCCGTCTATGTACATACATACATCCTTACAACGAATAAAATTCTGTAATGCAACACCTCAGCCCAAGAAGCGACAGTCCTGCGGGTGAGGGAGTGAACTGGGAAGAGTACGATTTCCGGAGCGAATTGTAAAGAAAACAAAAAGTTAAACAAGGAAAACTTTTCGCCAGAACAGTTTATTGTTGGTTAAGTTTCAACATAAGTTTGAGGTTTAAGTTTTTCGTTCGGGGTTCGTTTTCTACACTACGTTCGGTTGTTTCTTCGGTAATGGTGTCACTTAATTGTAAACATATGTTGTGGCATATGTTTATCTAACGCCGCTCCGCTTCGCTACCCCTTGCGTCGTGTTGTGTTACTCTTTGGGCTCTTGCCAAACAAGTGGTGCTTTGGTCGTCCTAAGAGTCAATTCGTCCATGTGTTGCGGGAGGTTGAGAGACGTGGACGAGAAAGGAGAAAACTTTTATTCACACTCAATTGTCAATACAGGATAAATACACATCGGGGTTTGTATGTCTGTGTGTGCGATAGTGTTTATGTTTATCTTAGTGGGTGTTCTTGTACACAAACGGATATTAGAGGCTGGGGAGATATTGCCCCCCGCACTAAGGGCAATTGGCGTAACAAGTGTGAGGAGATAACCATCATTGATTTAAATGTCCTTCATCTGGGCGTTTCTAATTGTACATCTCATTTAACAACAAAAGGACTCCAACCGACGCAACGCAAATTAAATAAATACCATTATTAGGAAAAGGACAACCGCAATATAGGCGTAATTATGCGGTTGTAGAGTAGTATATTTGAAATTATGTTAATCGCCTTGTAACCGAGTGTGGGATATACAACACAACTATGTAAAAGTTAATTTATTGGAAGCAGCTTTCGTGTGTAAGAGGAAGACATCTATGACATCTACATCTTCATAGAAATGAAAAAAAAAAACAACGAAAATACAAGAAATGTTTTAATACTAAAAAATTCTTAATTTTCAAGAATTTGACCCAAATACGCCTAAATCTTTAAAATAAACATAGTTCTTACTTAAAAATTGGCTATCTGGCTTAAACAACTCCCGAGTGAACTCTTAACTGTGAGGACAATAATAGATGACAACGATCTGATGGACATAATAAACAAAGTCAGATTCATATTGCTTTGATCCTGGAACCATAAAAAATTCGTAACATGGTTGCATTATTAAAAAATGTTCAAAGACCCAGAGTAATGAGGCAATGGATTGGGATCATATAGATAAACGTCGGTGCACCGACATTACCACTTACTTCAGAATTGCAACGTCTATTGAGAGAAGCCAAAGAGATAGGTAATAAGTAGAGAAGACATTGATATCAATGTGAAAAAGGTTACGGAAACACTAGTAAAGTCATTCGAAGAAAATTTAATACTCCAAGAAAATAAATCAACCTACGAGAAACCACCCTGGATGACAGGAGAAATTCCATCAATTAGCAAGGATGTTCGTAAAAAATGATTAGTAAATTAGTTAGTTTTGAGTGGTTCAAATCAAGTGATGGCATTTACCCAAGGTAGATATATGAAAACTGTATTAAGCTTCTCGGACTACCGGCCAACTACTCTATCCTCGTTCCTGGTGAAAGTTCAGGAACGACTTTTAGATTCTTTCATTGGATAAAAACTGGATACAAAACATATGACGGAAAACTTATTAAGTCGTCCTTATATTTCAAGGAAATCACTATGGAGGCCTTTCATGATATAGAAAGGATTTTAACCACATTCACTCAGTTGTGGTAATTGCGGCGGGATTACACATCGTTTTCTCAATTAAGGGTGGGCCATTTACAATTTTATATTTAAACTACCGCTTGTGATTTGAAACCTTTGGGTAATTTTTTAGAAGGAAGTATGAGAGTACTCTCAGAGACATCTTATAGCAGGCCCTTCATACAACCGCTATATGGGCTTAGGATAATAGTCTTGATGTAAATCCGACCAAGACGAAACTAGTTCTTTTCAACAGGATATATAAGGTATCACAAGTTGGAAAGAGCAGATCGCTTACAACTGAACCCGCGTATAGGTTATTGGTTACATACGGCAGTAGTCAGACCGATAATGCTGTACGGCATTGTCATCTGGAGGATAGTTCCGCAGAAATCTATCTTCTGCTCGACAATAAACGAAGTTCAGGGAATGGATGCTATATGTGTCACTGGTGCGCTGAGAACGACACCAACTGAGGCACTAAATGTTATACTACGTTTAATGCTGCTAGACATTATAGCAGTGCAATATGCCACCTGTACTGTGATTAGACTCAGAGAACTGTCACTGTGGTCAGGAAACAGCTGCAACAAGAGTGTCATTCCAGACAGAATGTCTAAACTTCAGGGCACAAGAAGTATCTCACTCTTATATCTGATCAATCAGAATGGAATGGTCGTATCCCATTTTTTTCTAAGGAACTTGAACTATCAATTGCAGAAAAACCTTTTAGCTATTAGAGAGCTAAACACGGTATTCATATTTTTTCTTACAGTCAGGATGCTTTAAAGTCCCTGGAAACTGTACATACAAAAACTGTCCACGACTGTAGCTGATCTCTCAATGAGATGACTGAACAGTTCAATATTCACCTGATTTGGGTGCCGGGCCACAGGGACATACCAGGAACTTTCAAGCAGATGAACTTTCAAGACTAGGAACTACCATACCCACATATTCCAGAGACTTGTAAGTACCCTTACAGCAAGTAATGACAGGTAGTAGTGTTCTACTACCTTATTGGATAGCACTCAGAGAAATTAAAGGTCTTTGCGAAATGACTTCTGCAGAAGCTGTGCATTCGAAGAGGAGGAGGAATCAATAGAACACCTTCTGCATCTGTGTCCCGCTCTTTCTATTGGACTAGGGTCTCATTTACTTGGGGAATTAGCAAACTTAGCTGACGTAAAAATTATCGTATTTGGTGCTTATGGTTACCCTTACGTCCTTTGTTATTTTTTTTCTTAGGATCCAGGTGAGGGCGACGAGGACTCAATTGATTCAGAAGGCCCCAATAAAACTGTAATATTTCAAGGCGCAGAAGCAGACTTATTAAGGTCGTTTTGTCAGAAACATGATTGTCATTTACGATTACAACCATGTAAGTGAAGATATTATTATTAACTTAAAAAATATTGTATATAAAGTAATGCATACAAATGCCATCAGATCCTGCTGACAACTGGGGTATAATATTCGAAAATGGCACCTCCGAGGGTATGCTGGGTGATTTATATGAACAACAGACAGAAATGGCCATTGGTTGCATTTATAATTGGTACAATAATATTATGGAGGTATCACAGTTTATGGCCAGATCAGCAGTGACTATATTGGGACCAGGACCAACGTAAGTAAAAATTTCAAAGCATAAGGTATACACAAAATGAACGATTTGATTTCGACCGAAATTGTTCCAACCGAATTGTTGGTTGCTGTCAGAGTCAGCATTTCAATTCCTGATCGGCAGAACTGTACAATTCAATTCAGAACTATTCAATTAATTAATGGTCACAACTGCAAATAAGAAAGTAGAAACAGCTACAAACGTAGGGTTGTTAAACATTTCTTCTGAGCAGAAGGAACGATTTAGTTGTGACAACCGAAATTTTCACCAACCATATTTTATTAATTGCTATGACTATCAGTTAATCAGTAGGACATTAAAATAGTTGTAGTAATTATGTTAGAGTTCGTTAGAGTTCTACAAATCAATTAATCGTCACAACTGCAAATAATATATCAATAAACCCATAAAATTAATTGTCGCGACTATCAATAAATCGGCAGAACAGTAAAAGGGTTGAAGTGATTATTGCACACTTCTACAAATCAATTAATTAATTGCCGCAACTTAAAATAAAATAGTAATGACAACTACAAATGTTCAGATGGTAACAAACAGTTTGGTTGTGACAAACGACAGTTTCTACCAACGAGTTTTATTGCCATCCTTTAAATATCAATCACCAGAATTCGATTCACCTAACAGTAATATGATTTTAACAATCATTATAGTCTCCTACACACAGAGAAAAATATTTGATTTTTATACTGAATGTTTCTTGTTGTCATTACTATTTTATTTGTTGTTGTGCCCAATAATTGGCTTGAATATCTGCAAAATGGTTACTACAACCAATTAAAATTACAAAATTTTTCTACTGAATATTTCTAGTTGTCATTACTATTTGTAGTAATGGGTAGAACCATTTTATGGTTCTACCCATCAATTGATGGTAATAGCAAATATAATAATGGTTCTGTCAACTACAAAATATAGGTTGGCGAAAATGTTGGTTTGTCATAACCAAATCGTTCCCATTAAATGAAAACATATCAATTACTGTTTTCATTGAATAAAATTGCCTATTTTATTTCTTCTTTCAGTCAATTTCCACGCTGGCGTACAAATATTATGCCATTTTCAACAAGTCTTTGGCTATTTCTCTTCGGTACTATGATTATATGTTCGATTATGTTTCAATTTGTGAAATATTCGGCATATCGTCTCAAAAAATACCATACGTCGCACAAAAGTTACGGTCTTAAGAATTTCGAGAAGACAATGTTGGACATTTTTGCGGTGTTTATACAACAACCTTCGGCAGATACGGTGTAAATACAGAGAGTATCAAAGAAAGTTTTTTATTGTTGCTTCTCATGGTTAGAGAGAATATTAAAATAATTAAGAAACTTTCAGTCGATAATGGAGAAATATTATATCGTTTTTGCCTCGAAACTGAAACATTCTCCCTTATCCATTATTTTAGACTGCATCGTGTAGCCTCTAGAATTTTCCTAGCTTTTCTACTCTGTGCCACTATAACTCTGGAAAATACCTACAGTGGCCAATTGAAATCGATTCTGACAATGCCATTGTTTAATGAACCCATCGATACTATAGACAAATGGTCACTAACCCACTGGAAATGGGCAGCGCCTTCTATAATCTGGATACAAACGGTGGAGAGATCAGATGTGGCCAAAGAACAACGATTGGTGGCAAGTTTTGAGGTGCGCGATCATGACTTTATGTATAATGCCAGTTTCAGAGATGACTATGGTCTGGCTTTGGAACGTCTATACAGTGGTTCGTTGAATGTGGACGATTACATAACGGTGGCCGTGTTGGGCTCAAAGATTGTAAGGGAAATAAATATTAATATTCAACAATTCTAAATAGTTTTTTTCACAGATTCTAAAAGATGATCTCTATTTCGATTGGACTCGAGCTGTGGCCATCCGCGGTTGGCCACTTATGCCCTTGTTGGATCAACATATTCTATTTTGTTTGGAGGCCGGACTATATATTTACTGGGAGAGGCAGGTGGGAGAGATACGAATCTTGTTAATTAATAATAATATTATTTATTGTTTTCTGTTCTTCTTTCAGAATAATTTTCGTTTCATGGATCGTCAGCTCCAGGATATATTGATTGAAATATCAACGGGCTATATTCCTAAACCACCTCCTCAGAAGTTGTCGATTGATCATATCTCTGGACCAATTTTCATTTTACTTTTTGGCTATTTAACGGCCTTTTTGGTACTATTGTTGGAAATGTCCGCAAACCGCATAAAATTGAGTCTTGTTGGTGGAAGACGCCATAGGAGGAGAATTTAAAACCATACGATTTTACTTCGAATAGCTGTCATACTCGAAGAAAAATATTTCAGAATTATTACAACGTATTACATAGCTTCAACTAAACGCAAAATTAGAAAAGTATATAATGTATAATCCTTCATTGCGAAAAGAAATTTGATGTCACAAATAACTGAGCACCTACACCATAGCAATCTTGTTCATAGATTACACTGCGCAATGTAATAAAAACGTTATTAAACAATAACCACTACAGATTTTAATGTGAAGAAAATAGTACAGTAATTCCTTCCTTACTACAAACAAAAAAATTTCATAAAACTTTGATCGTGTCTTCAGAAAAACTTTCTGTTTAGACGTGACATACGTTAGAATGCGATTTTTGCAATTTCAAAACTTATTAATGTATGTCAAAAAATTTACCCCAGGCTAAATTGACCCCACTCAACAACATTCCTACAGCAAGGGCAAGTCCACCGAAACCACCCTGCATGATCATGTTAGCTTTATTGAAGGATTCCACTCTGTTAAGGAATTATATCGGGTCCGTCAATAAGAGCGCTACAAAAGTTTTTTTTAAATAAAACAAAAACGGTTTTTGATATCAATGAAATTCTTTATTCCTGTGAAAGTACGTTCGATGCCATTATGTATGGAACTCGATTTCTTTTGCATGGCCACCACGGGCACGCTTGCAGAAGTCCAGACGCTGAACCCAATTTTCGACGGTTTTCAAGCATAAATCGGCCGATACTTCTGCAATTTCACGTTCGATATTCGTTCGATCGTCGCTGGCTTGTTGGCATAGAGCATAGACTTGACGTAGCCCCACAGGAAATAGTCTAACGGCGTCAAATCGCGCGACCGAGGCGGCCAATCGACTGGACCTTTCGTGAGATAACACGTTCTCCAAACTTGGTTTCCAATAAATTGATTGTGGCATTCGCTGTGTGGCTTGTGGCGACGTCCTGTTGGAACCACATGTCCTACAAGTCCATATCATCCAATTGGGGCCAAAAATATTCGGTTATCATTGAACGGTAGCGATTCCCATTCCCACAGTAACGTGCCGGTTTTGATCATCACGGAAGAAGTACGGCCCAATGAGGCCGCCGGCCCATAAACCGCACCAAACCGTAATTTTTTCGGGATGCAATGATGACTCCTGGAGTACGTGTGGATTGCTGTCTGACCAATAACGCATATTTTTTGTTTATTGACGAAGCCATTCAGCCAGAAATGAGCCTCATCGCTGAAGATGATTTTTCGATTTTTCGCGCTCTTAACGTTGAGGCCACTAACTCCGAATTTCGGTAGTGATTTTTAATAATTTCGAATCGTTGTTGCCTCTTTCCATCATGAAATGGCAAACCTTACTGAAGAGAAATGTCAAAAGAGCGGCAAAAAATATGGCGTCGTTTGCTGCCCCTGTCGGTCTACTTTTGTAGCGTCCCTGTTGAAAAACACTGTACTATGGTAGCTTTCTTAGATATATATGTAGGGGGCCTTTAATAACGTAAATCCAGCCGCTATGTATATGTAATTAACGCTTTAAAAACCCCGGGGGTTGAGAGCAGTATTCGTAGGTTCATTCAAATCCGTTTAATTTAGAGACACATTCCAGCTAGTTTAGGGTCAACTGACCTCCATAGATTTGTCAGCAGGGGAACGCCCCAAGGGCGTGTTCTGTCTCCTCAGCTATGGAATATCTCCATGAACAATATTTTACTTTCTCTGGAAATTTTGGGTGTCAGAGTTGTTGGCTATGCAGATGACGTGGCAATAGCTGTTAGATGGAAGTTTCTGGATACTCTCAGAGACATCCTACAGCAGGCCCTTCATACAACCGCAATATGGGCTTCCGGTAATGGTATTGGTGTTAGTCAGACCAATAATACTGTACGGCATTGTCGTCTGGTGGACAGCTCTGCAGAAATCCACTTTCTGTGCGATACTAAACAAGGTTCAGCGAATGGCTGCTATATGTATCACTTGTGCGCTGAGAACTGCGGCACTAAATGTTATACTACATTTAATGCCGCTAGATATTATATCAGTGCAATATGCCGCATGTACTGCGATTAGACTCAGGGAACAGTCACTATCGCCAGGAAATGGCTACGGACATAGAGTCATTCTAGACAAAATGCCTGACCTTCCGGGCACTGTAGGTTACACTATGACTGAGCCACTCTTTTGCAAGAAGTATCTCACTCTTATACCTGATAGATCGGAATGGAATGGTCATATGCCAAGACAGAGGAGATTTATTAACTTCTATATAGACGGTTCCAAACTCGATAACCAAGTGGGCTTTGGTGTCTTTTCTGAGGAACTTTAGCTATCACTTGCAAAAAGACTGCCTGGTCACTGTAGTATTTACCAGGCAGAAATCTAAGCTATTTAAGAGGTAGCGGAATGGCTGAAAATTAATGTGCTGACCAAAGTCGGTATAAATATTTTCTCTGATAGTCAGGCTGTCAAGTCCCTGGAAACTATATTCTTGAATTCAAAAACTGCCCTCGACTTTCGCAGATCTCTTAACGAGATGGCTGAACAGTGCCGGGCCACATGGATATACCAGGGAACTGCAAGGCAGGTTGACTTACAAGACTAGGAACTATCTTACACGCTCAAAGGGACCTGGAATATGTGAGAGATAGTGCACTTACGGCAACAAATAACAGGTGGTCACTAGTCAGGAACTGCATACATCGCAGGCTGATATGGCCCGGCCAAGACTCGAAACGCATCAAAGTACTGCTGTCGTTGTCGAGCACGTACATCTCACTTATCGCGTCTGTCATGATAGGTCCACTGTCTTATTGGACGGGACGCTGAGAGATTAAAGATCTTGCATAATGACTTGTGCAGAAGCTGTGGAGACGAAGAGGAGACAGGCAATGAAGCCGACCAAAATTATGGACAAATACTGATAGGCTGCCGATCGGCTGAGCCGATCAAATTTCTACAATCGGCAGAGCCAATAAAGCTCGAACAAACGATGGCGCTCGAATGTCATTCTCCGGCAAAGATGGCATTTTGAGATTTTTACAATTAAAAGGAAAAAACTTAAAATTTGATGTAATGTTTTGATAAAAATCAGTTCAATAAATGCCTGCTTATAATACTTTATTGCGAAAAAGAATTTATTGCGAAAGACATAGTGCCCGTTGTGCTTTAAAACGATGTAGACCTTGTAAAAATCGGTTCGGCCATTCAAGAGCTATTGTATTTTCCGTAAAACCTAAATTTTTGGGGTTTTTTTAAATGGTAGCGATGTCCGTTTAGAAACTTCTTACGTAAAAATTAACTTCATAGGTCGATATTAAAAATTCTGACCCTATAGATTTACTTAGTAGTCCCTTTCTTTATTTTCATGTTTGCATAAAACAAATCTTTTCGATTCACCAAATAAACTTCGGCGTTTGAGTTTCAGCCGATGTGAGCCGCTTAAATCGGCGGCGGCGTCGGCTGGACTAAAAGGGCCGGTTGCAGCGCGCCGCCGATTTGGGCTTCATAGCCTGAGAGGAGGAGGAATCAATAAAATACCTACCTTGTCTGTGCCCCGCTCTCTCTAAAAGACAGCGTACAACCTTGGGCTCTTATTCCTTTGAGCTTTTTAAAGCAATCAAATTGGTTCAACGGGAGGGGCTAGGGATAACTAATGTTTTCCCTTACGTCCCTGTGGTAACACAATGGACCTGATAGTCTAAGTGAGTCTGCTTTACAGGCTGCCACTCTTAACCTAACCTAACCTAGACTATTGAGCCTATTGTGATACCACAGGAACATAAGGGACAACATACGTTTTTAATAACCCCTTCCGTTGAATTAATTTAACTGCCTTAGAAAGCCCAAAAGTTTTCGGATTTTAATATCAGCCAAGCTTGGTAATTCCATAAACAGATGAGAGCCTAGGGTAGTATGCCACTATGTAGAGAAGGTGAGACACAGACGCTGAAGTTGTTCTATTGATTCCTCCTCTTCCTCGTCCCATATTTACCTAAGAAGTCTTGTCCAATGATGGCTTCTGGATGACAGCAATTACAAATTCCCAATTGTATAATCGGTTGAGTCCCAAATCAATAGTCAGGGTTTTGGTTCCAAATGTCCTGATGAGCGTTTGATTTGCGGCATACAACACAAGAGTGCTGGGAGGTTGATTGTGTAGGGACTTCGATACAGAATATACTGTTAAATCCGCTCCTGTATCAACTAAAAACCTGGGGCCTAATTACCGCATCCATTTCGTATCGTAATCGGAATTTTCGACAGCATAAAACGAGTAATTGGGAAATTATATTTTCGCTTATTTTTTATAAATAAATTATAAATCACCTTTGGAATGATATGCTGAAATTGCATCATTATCTGTCCATAAATGTTAGAGTATTTAGATCTCACGTATTCGAATTACGATACGAAACGGATGCGGGAATTAGGCTCCTGGTTTTCGATTTAACATCTCGAACAAACAGGCTGCACACATTCTTGGCTGCACAAATCCGTCACCAAAGATGGCGCGCCCATTAGTTTTCCGGATTTGGTTTTTGATATGTGCAAGGAGCTCTTTCTCCAAATTTTAATTGGTACCAGCAGTATGGCTTATTTCTATTTCCAGACTTTGCACGTGCACGTCTATTTGATGATGACTTACTTCGGCTTCTTGATCTTCCAAATGATTCTATCTGTGTACAAAGACTTGCCAATTTCCTCTATATTTCCTCTGGGTGTTTGAAGGTGAAAAACTGCATATTTCTGAGTCGTTGCAGTCGGAAATTTTGTCGGCCATTGTAGCTAATTTCCCGAGGCTATCTTCGCTGACAGATAAGATTGCCTTCATTTGAGCTGGCAGTCGCTGCATCCAAAGTTGATTCAAAATGTCGTCTGATACCTTACCTTGTGATAAAGACCGCATTCTGCTATGCGAGAAACTTCAATTGATGTTAAAGAACTATCTCCGTTCGATGTCATGGTTTTCCTTCTGATACGGAATTTGCTGATTTTGGTTATTTATGTGTGGATTTTCTTGCACCAATTGTCGGTTTTCCTTCGTCGGGGTCACCAATTTGTTGCGGTTGTAGTAATTTAATTTAAACAACGATTAAAATTTTATACAAAAAATCAATCCGTTTATTTTGAACACAGAAATTGAATGAATATAATTTTTCAAGTTTTCACAATTTATCAAAATGAAAAATCAAAGGTAACTTGATTACAAAATTTTTAATTTCAAAATTAAAATATATACAAGTTTATTTCTAATCGCCAATGGATCAAAAGTTAAATAAAATATGATGACTTATGTAGATGGTGTGGGGATGCTGACTATTCGGAAGATAGTTATCACTTCCTTTGTCAGTGTCCAGCCTTAAGCAAAAGTAGAAACACGATATTCGGCTCTTGTTTTCTTTCCAGACATTAACAGAAATTCGAGTCTACGACCCAGCGAGAATATTGCCATTCATTAGGGCTTCAAAATGGCTCCCACGATTTTAGAAAACATCCGAGGCTTCCATGAGTATAGATTGCATTCCGCGGAAATAAATCAAATAAAAATGGAAATCGGAAGAGAAGAACCGAAACGGGAAGAACATGAGGAGTAACAATGGATCAAACATGGCCCAGTTTTAGACAATGGATAAGCTCTAGTATCATCCTTATATAACATAATCTAACCTACCGTGTATCGCACAGTGGGGCTACCTTAAAATGAGCAGTATTCTTTCATAGATCAGAAATCGAAAGGAACAAATAGATGGGACTATACATAATCTAAATAGATTTTCGTCAAATTCAATCAAAAACATAATTTCTGCCAAATTTTATATAGGTCGGACGTAAAATAAAGTTTTAAAAGCGCTTAAATACTAAATGGGCAGGAACATTTATATGTGGCTATATCTGAATCTGAACCGATTATCCATAAATTAAGCAGTACTCGTTCCTAAATTAAGAAACGTTTTTCCGTCAAATTTTGTAATGATCGGAAGTAAACTACAACTTCTATAGAGGAAGGGGGCTATATCTAAACCTAAACCGATTTCCCCAAATTTGCCAGTGTTCATTTATGAAATAAGAATCCTCTTTCTGCCGAATTTCGCACTATCTATATACATATGGGGAAAAACACGTCAAAAGGCCCACTTTTTTCAATTTTATTCCGATCGCTTCAAAACTTGGTGGGGTTGCAGAAGTACTTTGGGTATGCTATGTGCTTAAAATACAGCTTCCTAGCGTGATACGTTATGAAGATACAAGGTGTCAAATTTGGAAATTTTGACCATTGTATCTCCCGACTACGTGGGCCGATTTGAATGAACCGTGGCCAGTGTAAAAAATCCAGTGTAGGCCAGTGTAAAAAATCCGGCGTCGTATTTATTCGGAATAATTTTTTTTGTTGTTCTGGCGTATCTAGCTATAGAATGTCACCATTAAATTTTTTTAATCGTGTTTCTGGTCCACATCATAGAGTAAACTCACTTTATAATACGAAAGAAATAATGAAAAAATAGTAGGTTTGACATTTAAAATTTCCTCAGCTTTTGTTGTGCTTTTCATCCCATTGCGAAAATTCGTATTGATAAAGTAAACAGAATGGGCTTAATTTTTGTAGTTTAAAGATATAGAATCCCATCCGCGGAACACAATTAAAATCGCGAGGAAAACATAAGTCGCGAGAAAAAAAATATGAAAATTGAATATTTGCAAACAATTATCAATGCACATTTTGTGCCTTTCTAAATAGCTGTCATATAAGCCACGGTTCATTCAAATCGGCCCACGTAGTCGGGAGATACAATGGTCAAAATTTCCAACTTTGAAATAAAATATGTATCTTCATAACGTATCACGCTAGGAAGCTGTATTTTAAGCACATACCCAAAGTACTTCTGCAACCCCACCAAGTTTTGACGCGATCGGAATAAAATTGAAAAAAGTGGGCCTTTTGACGTGTTTTTCCCCATATATAAAAGAGAATGTGTTAGTTGGTTTGTTTGTTTGTACCGTACAGACGTCTAAACGGCTGGACCGATCTTCTTGAAATTTTCACAGAATGTACATGTGTAGGGGGGAGGGGGGGGGGGGGTGAAAATAGGGTACTTCAATTTCAATTTCAATCGATATATCAAGTGGGCGTGGCCCCGCCCATACAAGCCAAATTTTGAAATTGAGATATCTTGCACAATTCTTTTGCGAGAGTGCTGTAATTTTTTGTATATGTATCTGGTGGTAGTCTACTTGATTGGTCCAAAAATGGGCGGGATCTGACCAATGGGCGTGGCCCCGCCCATATAAGCCAAATTTTGGAATTGAGATATCTTGCACTATATTTTACCGAGAGTGCTGCAATTTTGTGTGTATATATCTGGTGGCAGTCTACGTGACTGGTCCAAAAATGGGCGGGATCGGACAAATGGGCGTGGCCCCGCCCATATAACGCAAATTTTAGAATTGACAAATATAAGACAAATTTTGGAATTGAAATTTCTTGAGCAATTTTTTTGAGAGTGCTGCAATTTGGTGTATTTATATCTGGTGGCAGTCTACGTGACTGGTCTAAAAATGGGCGGGATCGGACAAATGGGCGTGGCCCCGCCCATATAATGGTAATTTTGGAATTGGGATATCTTGAAAAAAATTTTGCGACAATGCTGCAATTTAGTTTATATATATCTGGTGGCAGTCTACGTGACTGGTCCAAAAATGGGCTGGATCGGACAAATGGGCGTGGCCCCGCCCATATAAGAAAAATTTTGGAATTGAGATATCTCGAGCAATTTTTTTAGCGATAGTGCTGTAATTTTGTATATAAGTATCTGGTGACAGTCTACGTGATTGGTCCAAAAATGGGTGGGATCGGATCAATGGGCGTGGTCCCGCCCATATATGCCAAATTTTGAAATTGAGATATCTTACACAACTTGTTAGCAAGAGTGCTGACATTTTGCGTATATGTATGTATCTGGTGACAGTCTACGTGATTGGTAGAAAAATGAGCGGGATCGGACCAACGGTGAGATATCTTGCACAATTTATAAGCGATAGTGCTGTAATTTTGTGTATATGTCTCCAGACATATACACAAAATGACTGTCTACGTGATTGACACAAAAATTGGCGGAATAGGACCAGGGTGTGTAGCCCAGCCCGTATAAGCCAATATTTTAAATTGATGTGTCTTGCACAATTTGTTAGCGAGAGTGCTGTAATATTGTGTATATCTGTATCTGGTGGCAGTTTAGGTTATGTATCTGGTGGCAGTTTAGGTTATTTGTCCAAGAATGGACGGGATCGAAAAATGGGCGAGTTCGCACCAATGGGCTTGGCCCCGCCTATATAGGTAGTATTTCTAAATTGAGATATCTAGCAAAATTTGTTAGCGAGATTGCTGTTATTTTGTGTATATTTATCTGGTGACAGGCTACGTGATTGGTAAAAAAATTGGAGGGATTGGACCAATTTTCCGATTTTCCCCAAATTAGGCAGTGTTACTTATAGGATATAAAATACAGTTTCTAAAATATAAAGTACAGTTGACATGTCAAATCGGGGGTAACATACATACATATATGCGGGCTATATGTATATGTAAACGGATTGTCCCCAAATTTGCGGAATTTTGTACTTATCGGATATTAAATACAGTTTCCACAGCGATTTTATGTCAAATCGGGGGTAATATATATATGAGGGCTATATCTAAATCTGAACCGATTTTCGAATAAACGATGGGTCTATTTCTTCTCCTTTTGTGTGTTACAAACTAATGCACAAAGTTTCAATACCCAGTGTCACAGTGTGGTGTAGGGTATCCAGATAAACTAGGTACTGTTAGATTTACCACAATTCGTCTTTCTTATTCATGTCATTTGGTAGTGATTCCTCGTGACCCAACTTTTAAACTACAAAAAACACTTTATTTCTACTTTAAAATATATCTGCATTGGAAGACGTTACAAATACGTGTTATACTCAAACATTATGATAGTTATAACCTATTATATTGTACAAGTCTGATAGCATTTCACCAATAAACGCCATATTTGCGTTCTCTAGAGCGCAAATATATTTTATGGGAAGAGAATCTGCATAGGGGCTATGTCAAAATATGGACCGATATGCCCCATTTTCCCTAGGAGATTGTAGCGTAATTACAAAAGACAGACACGTCTAAATCGTCATAGAATTTTACGACGGTTAAGAATATGGGGGATTTCATGTCAAGTGAGTTAATTTGTGAAAGCAATGTCTTTTAATCGGGATGAAACTTGCAACAAGTTTAGCCTTACCCTGCTTTCACACATACCAATTGGCAGAAGACAATTGAGAATATGTATTGGTTGTTAAAAAAGGGAAAGGGATTGTTCATGTGACGTAGGCGTCCAGACAATAATGAAGAAAATATGTACACTTGAAGCAACCCTGTTTGTGTGGTTTCGCGCTCTGATTTGCTGCTTACATCAAAATGTCAAGACAATTGCCGAATTTACTGTCATCAAAAATCAAAGGCAGCACGAAGACAATGAGATATGCGTAAGTGTGTTAGTAAAAAGTGTAAATTTATTGCTATTGTCTTCGCAAAACTGTCTCGTGTAAACCCCGGGTTATTGCATAGTAGTTATGGCATAACATTTCAACGAGATCTGTTAAGGACAATTCGAGTTAAAACTGCCTTTTTCCCATCCATATAAATATTTACCTAATTTCATACAATATTTCTTACCAGAAAGGTGTACGAGTATGCTTTAATCGGTTCAGCTATCTTGTCTTTAAACGACGTTTATACATATAATCAGAACATACAGCTGTCAACATCAAAACAATTTAGCATGAATACTGTGGATTATATGACCGGAGTACATGAAAACCTGCTACGGTTACCTGTAAAACAAAACTACGAATGGAATAAAACGCACAAGAAAAGAACAACGTAAACGGAAAAATTCGAAATTCAAATCTAAAATAAACAAAGATACAATGACATAGCATTGGCCAATTCTTAGGGTCTGACCATCCACAACGATGATATGATACATTTACAAATGCTTTTACGAACATTCGCAACTGTTGGCCAAAAGCAACAGATTGGCCGATTGACTTTACCACACAAAAGACTTCTCTCAAACTTTGGCACACTGACTCCGGTCCACTACATACATAGATACGAGTATGTGAAGGATAGATAGTTAGTGCCATGGCTATCATTTCAAATTTTTGCCAACGCGTGTGTGTCCAGCGCTGTGTTTTTGCAACGCATCCAATTGAAACTGAGATAAAACGGAGCTCATGAATGAATGAATGTATGAATGGAACACAAACAAATGTGAAACACAAAAAAAGTTCGAAAGTCAAAGTTGTTAAACACCAATTGGAGCACAATTCAATTGGCAAAGAATAGCAGTAGTAACAGTAATATGTATCTGCAAACACATTACACGGGCCAATTTTTTCCTAAACAAGAGAAGTGCGTATGATAGTTTGGGAACAATACTGAATTGTTATTGAGAATTTGTAAACAAGCTAAAGCATTTCTTGATAGTAAAATCCAAGACAGATTTTTGTTCGGGGCGACCGTTTGGCCCATATAGGTTAGGTTAGGTTAAGAGTGACAGCATGTAAAACAGAGCCACTTTTACTATCCAGTCCATTGTGTTACCTCAGGGATGTAAGGGAAAACATAAGTTATCCCTAGCACCTCCCGTTGAACCAATATGATTGCTAAAAAGCTCAAAAGTTAACGGATTCCAAAATCAGTCAAGTGAGCTAACTCCTCAAAGAAATAAGTCCCCAAGGTTGTATGCCGCATTCTAGTGAGAGCGGGGCACATACACAGAAAAAGTCATTATACAATCTCTCAGCGTGCCGTCCAATAAGACAGTGGCCTGTCATGAGAGACACGATAAGTGAGATGTAAGTTCTCGACAACGACAGCATTGCTTTGGTGCGTTTTGAGTCTAGGCCGGGTCACATCAGCCTGGAATGTATGCAGTTCCTGACTAGTGACCACCTGTCATTTGTAGCCGTAAGTGCACTGTCTGTCAAGAGGAGCTTGCATATTGCTAGAGGCATACCCACATGTTCCAGGTCCTGGAGCGTGTATGGTATTTCCTAGTCTTGCACGTTCATCTGCCTTGCAGTTCCCTGGCATATCCCTGTGGACCGGCACCCATATCGGGTGAATATTGAACTGTTTAGCCATTTCGTTAAGAGATCTGCGACAATCGAGGGCAGTTTTTGAATTCAGAAATATAGTTTCCAGGGACTTGAAAGCAGCCTGACTATCAGAGAAAATATTTTCAGCCATTCCGCTACCTCTTTAATAGCTACGATTTCTGTCTGGTAAACACTTCAGTGATCATACAGTCTTTTTGTAAGTGATAGCTGAAGTTCCTCAGAAAAGACACCAAAGTCCATTTGGTTTTCGATTTTTGGAACGGTCTGTATAGAAGTTAATGAATCTCCTCTGTCCTGGGATACGACCATTCCATTCTGATCTTTCAGATATTAGAGTAAGATACTTCTTGTCAAAGAGTGGCTACGACATAGTGTAATCGACATTGCCCGGAATGTCAGGCATTCTGTCTAGAGTGACACTATGTCCGTAGCCATTTCCTGACAGTTCCCTGAGTCTAATCGCAGTATATGCAGCATATTGCAATGTCATAATATCTAGCAGCAGTAAATGTAGGATAACACTTAGTGACGCAGTTGGTGTCGTTCTCAATGAACCTTGTTTAGTATCGCAGGTGGATTTCTGCAAAGCTGTCCACCAGACGACAATGCCGTACAACATAATCGGTCTGACTAGTGCCGTATATAGCCAATAAACTATACGCGGGTTCAGAAACCAGCGTTTTCGTATTGCTTTCTTACATGTATATCGCTAACATAGCCTTATTTGCCTTTTCCAAAATGTTGGGTTTGATGTGCAACTTCCAGTCCAGTAAAATACCTAAGTATTTTGCGCTTTCAGAGAAGGGAATTTCAATAACCTCCTAGGAGACAGGTGTAACTCATGGTACCTGTTGTTGTATGTGTTTGTTGTCCATTAGGTGTTGTTTTGATTCGCCTTGTGTAGTGGGTTCTGCTGTATTTGTATACTCCTGGTACCTTATTTCTCCTGGTAAAAAGAGCTAGTTCCGTCTTGGTCGGGTTAACACCAAGACCATTACCGGAAGCCCATCTTGCGGTTGTATGAAGGGCCTGCTGTAGGATGTCTCTAAGACTAACTTCCCTCTAACAGCAATTGCCACGTCATCTGCATAGGCAGCACCTCTGACACCCATCATCATCATATATCACTCTGAACCAGGGAGCAATTGTATCAGCCACTACCTGTAGCTCCGCCGGCGATACATTGTCTGGTCCTGGCGACTTAAAGATTTAAAGATTTTGATAGCCCAAAGAATTCAGGATTCGGTTACAATCTCGTTAGCAACTTCTGATGGCTGCAACTCTAGGGATTCTCCAACTGAAGTATTCAATGCCCCTTCAAAGTTGCCCGGGAAATAAGTATCCAGGGGCACTCACTTGACGTAGTCCAAGAACAATCATTTTTCTTGATGTACCCAATAGTACTACGAGGTGTTGAAACTAAAAATTTGTGTAATCTTGAGGCTTCGGAGGACTGTCCACACATAATTGTAATTAAGGGTCGAAATATTTAATATCGACCTAAGTAGTTTATTTTTGGCTAAAATGTTTATAAGCAGTTACAAATAGGTAAAATAAGATCTCCCTATCATTTTTTTTTTAAACAAACAATCCAATCATGCAAATTATTTGGAAAAATTGTATGGGCATTTTAATTTTGAAAAACTTAAAAAAGTGAGTTTTTATGTTTTACGAAATTTGTAATTCCTTTCGGACGGCTGAACCGATTTTTGCAAAGTTTACTTTATTTTAAAGAGGACACAATGAGCCATTTTTTGTGCAATTTTTTAAAAAAAATTTACGAAAGTTTTTTTTGAAAAAAACCATTGTAGAAACAATTACTCCCCTTCGATTTTCTTCAAATTTTCATAGAATATTCGTCGCACTCTCACAAATCCAGAACAGTACAGTCTTGGGAGACTCAATATTTGTAAATGTTATGGACGAAATACCAAGACTAGTCTGACAATTTTCGTTTGTTTTTGCAAAAAACTGCACAGTGGTACGAATTTAAAAAGGGGAAATAATTCGACCTTTTCTTAATCAAACAACCGATTGCGACCAAACTTGGCGTGGTAGATGGAGAGGTGTTAGAGAAGTAAAGTTTTATATTTGGGCCCCCTATGTCAGTCAAGGGCGGAGCTACAGGGCCTCAAAGATGGCCATATCGTGTTTCTTTTCCGATTTTTGAAATTTCTTTTTGTGTGTGTTCTACTAACTGGGGTTCACAAATAAACTGTACACCTAAGAATTATCTCGCATAGTTACCGAGAAAATGAAAAATTCAATTTTCAATTGCAGATATCTCGGTAACTATACGAGATAATTCTTAGGTAAACCGCTATTTTGAGCTGAAGTTAATGAACTATCCAGTTTGATAAAATTTGGCCATTTGTGTGGGAGGTACAAAAATGGGGCGTGACAACTAGGCCAATTTTCAGTGAATTTTTTTGAACTAAATTTCACCCGCAACTTTATTTGGTCCTTGCGACCCTCAATCCTCTCTGAAACTCAATATTGTTTTGGGTGATAAGACCTGCCCATAAACAACCTTAAGGCGCCCATAAATAAATTACTAAGCGCATAGAAAATGTAGGGCGGAAACATTCTACGCCTGGTTACACTGTTGACTGCCCCAATACTAGGATAGGACCTTTTTACGACTCAATGATATCATCCGTCACAACTGTACATACATTATGTTCATTAGGGCGGGTCGGACAAAAATATTGCGGTTGTCCGTATCTCAAATGAAAGCTTGTTTTGTTTAGTGAATATTCTCAGATATGTCCACAATCCCCTGATTGAAGAAAAAGCTATCGAAAACACTTTGGGTAAATTTTTCAAAATACAGGGGTTGGAAAAAGAGGTGTTGTTTTGAATCACCCGGTATTTCGGTCGCTGTCACTTTTGAAACTTTTATTCTTTGACATTTGACAAGTAGAAACTACGCCATTACTAAAAATGGAACGATACACGATTCAACAATGCATTGAAATTATTAACATTCACTACAAAAATGGTGAAAATCTTGCAGTCACAGTTCGCAAAACTACAACATTTTTGGGTCGTCCTGAAGCACCTTGTCGGTCCGCAATACAGAAATTGGTGGAAAAATTCGAGCTGTTGGGACAAGATAGTGATGTGAAGAATAAAACCCGTGCACGTGCAACAACTGAGAATATTGCTGATGTAGCCCAAAGTGTTAAAGAAAACCCATGTTTGTCCATTCCTCGTCGTTCTTTGGAATTGGACATTTTCAAACGTCATTACACCGTATCTTGCATAAAGACTTGGGTCTTAAGGCTTATAAAGTTCAGTTAACACAAGAACTCAAGCCGGCCGATCATCAACAACGTCGTGTCTTTGCTGACTGGGTCCTTGAAATGCATGAAAATGATCCGGAATTCCATCGAAAAATCATCTTGCTGATGAGGCCCATTTCCACCTCGGTGGCTACGTCAATAAGCAAAATTGTCGCATCTGGGGCTCGTAAAATCCAAGAGTTATTGTTGAGAAGCCTCTCCATCCTCAACGTGTGACTGTTTGGTGCGGTTTATGGTCCGACGGGGTCATTGGACCATACTTTTTCGAAAATGAGGTTGGATCAACAGTTACGGTGAATGGATTGCGATATCGAGAGATGATTAATGATTTTTTATGGTCGGAGTTGAATGGTATTGATCTGGACAACGTTTACTTTCACAAGACGGCGCACGTGCCACACAAGCAACGAAACCATTGCTCTGTTACGGGAGAAGTTTCCAGACCGTGTTATCTCTCGAAGAGGTGATCACAATTGGCCACCGAGATCTTGTGATTTAACACCTTGCGACTTCTTCCTTTGCGGCCACGTGAAAGATAAGGTCTACGCCAACAGCCCAGCGTCGATTCAAGACCTCAAAGATAGAATTCGTGAGGCTATCGATGACATAGGGCAGCCACTTTGCGATTTGGTTATGGAAAATTTCATGAAAACGATATGGTCCTGTAAGCGTGGTCGTGGTGGCCATTTGGCTGATGTTGTTTTTCATTATTAACAGCATACCTTCCTCTTTATTATGAAATCATTTATCTCAAAAAATTGCATTTTTCTTTGAATACCAAAATAACACCTCTTGTTGGAAAACCCTTTACTATAGGTAATAAATTATACGGATGGGAAAAAAGGTCCGTTTGACAAAAATTTCAAAATTCAACACCCACCAACTCGGACAGTCCTTAACCGATTTGGTTGAAATTTTGTGTCATAACTACTATGACACAAAATTTAAACTTGGTTTAAATTTTAAACATGGTTTTTAAAATTTGACTCACTTAACATGAAATCCCTAAATATGAATTACAATACAAAGCAAATTTATATTATAATTTTAAGGGCCAAGAAAATGCCGGGTAACAAGGACCATGTTGCTTGTTTTATTTTTGTAGCGACAGACCAGAGCCTCTGGTGGGAATCGAACACATGACCCCCCAACTCATAGGTGAGCACGCTACCAATTCACCTACTGGAGTGCTCTTGCACGAACTATCTTAGTATTTCGTGCATAACTTTTACAAATATTGAGTCCCCAAAAATCGAATTGCTATTTTGGATTTGAGAGAGTCTTGTACATATTCTGCTTAAATTTTTGGGAGGAGCAAATTTTTTTTTAAATTAAAGTCGAAAGAATATATTTTATAAATTTTAATAAGCAATAACGACAATATTATATTACATATTCTGCATAAATTTTTAGGTGGAGCAAATTTTTTAAAAATTAAAATCGAAAAAATAAATTTTATAAATTTTAATAAATTTTTTTCACTGTATTGTAGGAACTGTGAAGGCATTACACCAACAACTAAATTTTATAAATCTGGTTTTAAAGTTATGAACAGTTAACTTTTTGTGAAAAAAATTACGTTATGATCCTGAGATATAAAAAATATTCCAACTTACCAAATTTGAAGTCAATCGGTTACTCTTTTCGAGAGTGTGCACCAGCCAAAGGAACGGAAGAATGGACATTGCAGAAATGACTGAAAATGTCTTAAACCGGATATCCGCCAGATATACTTAGGGTCTTAAGTCACCCCTTCGATGTGTTAGCCTTCTGGGCCACTAATGTGAGAGTATAATGACCCAAATACGGTGCCTCCTGCTAGAGACGAAACTATCTCGAAAAATCTCGTTTTGGGGGAATATGAGAACGCTAAAATCCCTCTGATATGAGCGTATAATGGATTATCGAACTTTTAAAACTGTAGGTTAATATACACAATGTTTACAGACTCAAGAGATTGCCCCTTCATCAAACATCCCTGGATTATAGACAAGACTTTCGAGTATATCGCACACATAAATATAGGTTTGTTGGCAAAAATGTCTTAATATTTACCACCTGTTATTCCTGCCCTCGTTCCACATAAGCAATACAATTAGAACCATTATATGAATAGCAAACCTCAGCCAGCAGTTAGCAAGTTACCGAGTTACCAGTTAATGGAAGTGGCAGCCATATATGTATGTACGAGTATGTACGTATAAGTACTCACATGCGGAGTATTCAACAAAACAGGAGCAGCCAAAGAAGCAACAATTGTGGCAATATTTTATGAGGGGATTCCAGGCAATTTGGCATGGAACGAAAAGTGTTTGCATGATAACACAAGGACAAAGAGACAGACAGATACACAGCCCTACAGCCCCACAAATATGCTGACACACTCTACCAAAACACAAATTGGCCTTAATATTCCTAACTACGGTTCAGGCAAACTTAAATTGAGATTTTTACAGGCATATCTTCGCTAGCATCACTCCCATTGACATTAATCGAAAAGAGAAAAAAAATTTAAACGTAAGCGATTAAAGGATTATGTTCCAGATACGAATACACCGCTGTTTTGCACTAATTGCCATGGCGAAATGAGAACAATGCGTGATTTTCATCACACACCGAAAAAAGCGCGGTTGAGTTACAAAATCTGGAGACTTTTTGTCTCACATTACTGAAATCACAATCATGGAGTGGTGGATTTTTTTTAAGTTGGATTGAAAAGAGACGATTTGTAGGTACATTAGACGGGAATGGTTTTTAATATCATCACTCCATAAAGTGAACAATGTATAAAACATGTTAAAACATATACTCTGAGGTTTATTTTTATGAGTTTGATGCAGTCCAAAGGGCTCTATGAAGACAAATCTTCATTGGGAGCAGCCCTAATGCCACAGGTTTAATTACAAGAATCTCTCAAGAATGTTAAACAATTTCGACTCTTCAGAAATCTATCTGATTTGTTTACCCTTCTAAATCATTTAAAGATCATTTTGCCATTCAATCCGACCTATTGTGCAGCAATAACAGCCCAAATTTATAGCTATCTATTGTCATTATATGCCACTCTTGTGAGTATAGGCCATTTTTAACAAATTCATTTTTATTACAGTATTCATTTGCCTCGTTTTTTGTCATTATTCAAATGAAAGTTTTCCACAGACGTGGGCCGGAGGAGGTGAACAAAGACAATAAATAGAACACATATTCCTACGCCCTACTTGACAAACCTCCCTCCACCACACCACACCCCACATATACGACAATTATTTGGCATTTAGTGATGGATTAACTTTTTTTTATTATCTACTTACTTGGCAGCGCAAACTTTTATTGTGTGAACATTTGCAAATTCGCAGAATTTAAATATAAATTTCACAAATTTGTGTGATAATTTGCAGTTTAAAAATTTATTCGCTTTCTTTTTTCTGTCTTTGTTTGTTTTGCATATAAAATAGGGGAAAATGTAAATGTATAATGCAAAAAAAAAAGAAAAAATAATAAACCCACAAAAACTTTATATAACAAAATTAAGTTGTAAAACTCATAGCCGATTACTTTTTTGCGGGCATTGTTATGAAAGTCAAATAGTGGTTCCATTTGAAAATTAAAATCGTAAAAAATATGATGAATATAATATACTCGTACTCGAGCGAATGACATTTAATAATTTCTCTTTTACTGATAAATGAAAAATAAACTGTATTTTTATTTAAATATATGTTTTCTCACTCGGATAAATTTACGGAGGTATCTTCTAACATAGGGGGAAACGGGACTCGGAATCGTCAGTGAGGAACCAAAGGCTAAATTTTACTTTCACCTCATAGACCTATAGCAAAGTTATTGCAATCAAGTAATATCTAAACTGGCTCAGTCACAGAACAAGGCCAACAGGTGTTAACATCTTCACAGATAACCAAATGGCGTTCAAAGCAATAACGTCAAAAAAGGTCCCTTTTTTCTGGATAGACAACAAAATTTTCTGTTTTGATGAAAAAATTTTGTCATTAGACATACCCGCTAAGACAAAAGTTATGGCCATTTGAAATAATACTTTCCTACAAAAATTTCTCGTGTTTTTTTTCAAATGCAGACAGAAGTCTAATAAAGATGTTCAAAAATTAATATATTTCAAAGAAATGTTTTTTATTTTGTAGGTCTTCGACATCAAAAATCTAAACTAATTCGCGATATTTGCAAAAGTCATTACAAACATATTTTCTAAACTCCCTTAATTAACTATAATAAAACCGGGCTCCAAAGTCCAATTCATTACCACATATTAAAATGATAAAGGTTTTACTATTCTAACTTTGAGATTCGAAAAAATGTGACTTACTTTTGAAATTAGTCTAAAAATGGTGTACTCGTAAATTGGAGAAGCTCGGCATAATGCCAGTGAATCTTTCTGACCCGTTGCTTCTTCGAAAACATTCTCTAGGAAGTTTCCTTTAAGATGAATATAGATAAGTTATACTTTTCTAAATAGCATCTTCTATAACAACTAAATTGAATCTTTATAAAAAAAAGTCAATCAAATTGATTGCTTATAAAAAAATTAATAAAATTTAATTTTTACAAAAAATTAAATAAAATTGAATTTTTATAAAAAATTTAATAAAATTAAATTTTTATAAAAAATACAATTCGAAGGAGATTGCATTTTTAACTTCTAAATATTCCAAATTATATTCTGTCAAAATTTGGTGTTTATCCGTAATGTATCGAACTTTGATCGCCTCTCCTGAAAAACTACCTTTTTGTACTTAGCATAGTTTAGAATGGAGGTATCGCATTGCTTTTAAAAAATCATTAACATTGCATTTTTTCTTTAGAAAATATTGTTGCAATTGAATTTTTTATTGAAAATTTAAAAAAATTGCAGTTTTATACCAATTTTTGAGAAAATTCGGCTTGATGGCTACGAATTCATGAGATTAAAGATCGGATTAAATTGTAATTTATCTTTAGAAAATTTTTATTGAAAATTAAATAAAATCGCAATTTTATATTTTGATGGCCACGAATTAAGATCCACTCGCGGGATTAAAGTTCGGATTAATGACAGCCATACTCATATATTTCTTGGCAAAAGGAATCCTATTGAAAATAGTAAAACTCGGTTCAGATGTACATACATATAACTCACATATATGTGGTAATAGTACTGTAGAGTAGTATACCTTATTTTATTCTAGAAACTGTTTGATAATATTGAATTGCTTTTATTTTTATTCATTCGTTTTACGAGTATAGCTTTATTCGTAATTTGTAAAAACTTAAAAAATCAGTCTTGAAAAACATTTCTGAAATAAAGACACATAATTATTTTAATTCCTTGACAATTCTTTACATTTTTGGGGGCTCAACCCAAAATTTTAAGATATTGAGATTACGAATCCTATAGACGCAAACAGTATCTGAAGCCGTGCGGATACTTAAGAGGAAGAATAGACGAAATTTAGACGAAAATTTAGAAGAAATTTAGACGAACGCAAGAAGGCGAAAACTAACGAAGAAGACGTAAATTTTCAAGATGCAATAGGAGGCAGACTTTTACTATCGGATGTTGACAAAATGACAATAGTCCTCCTGAGAGATGAACTGGAAAAACGAAAAGCTCCCGCAAAGTTACGTCTGATAAAGCTGATAGCAGGTGAGTCAACAGAAGCCGGAAATGAATCCGAAGACATTGATGAGGTTATAACCCATGGCAAAAGAACTCCCGATAATTTAAATGCTGGACGTTCATCAATGACCGAAGTGCTAGTGGTAGCCGTATACTATCTTTGAAAGGCGTTGATGCTATGGTAGACGGCTTTGATGGTGAAGACAAGAGTAATCCTGTCGAAATATGGACTGCAGCAATGGACGATATGGTAGCATTGTTTAGTTGGTCCGATCGAGAAGACTACATATATGGTAAGCGACATTTACGTGATGCTGCAAAATCATGTATGTCCAGACAACGAAAGACAGGGCTTTCCAACAAGAGGTGTTATTTTGAATCACCCGGTATTTCGGTAGCTGTCACTTTTGAAGCTTTTATTCTTTGACAAGTAGAAACTACGCCATTATTAGAATGGAACGATGCATGATTCAACAACGCATTGAAATTATTAAAATTCGAAAAATCGAAAATCATTGAAAAATCATCTTGACTAATGAGGCCCATTTCCACCTCGGTGGCTACGTCAACAAGCAAAATTGTCGCATCTGGGGCACGGAAAACCCAAGAGTTGTTGTTGAGAAGCCTCTCCATCCTCAACGTGTGACTGTTTGGTGCGGTTTATGGCCCGGCGGGGTCATTGGACCTTACTTCTTCGAAAATGAGGTTGGATCAACAGTTACGAGGTTGGATCAACAGTTATTATTTCCCGTTATTCAGAGTAAAACAAATTTACCCTACCAATATCTCGAAAACTAGGCGAGATAGGAAAACAATGATTGCAGATTCTGAAAGAGCATGCTTGGAACCCATATTATCAACTCCTAACTCAAAAAACACAAAAATGGCGTATGGACCAAAATAGCATTAAGCCGACGATGTATTTCTAGGTACTTAGATGAGCCCTATTAACAATTTTGAAAATCCAGATTCTGTTGTAGTCTCCATATATTTGTAAAAAATATTAACGTTTCCTATAGAAATTATAACGAAAGTTTTCAAAAAATGAAATTTTATCGAAAAAAGTTAAATTTTATAAAAAACTTCAAATTTTCAATTAATTTTGTAGAAAAATGATTTTTTTTCGAAATTTGCAAGTTTAACGAAATTCTGTAAAAATAATTCAAATTCAACGTAATTAAAAAAAAATTGACGAAAATGAATAAATTATCGAATTTTTTTAAAGACATGAAATGTTAAAAATTTCTGGAAAAATTAAACTTTAAACTGTTTAGAAAAATAAAAATTTGATGAAATTCTCTACGGGGGTTAAATTTCGAAGAATTTGTATAATAAAATGCTCTTTAAAAAGGGTCAATTTTGTCGAAATAGATAAAATTTTATAAAAAATGCAATTTCAACGAAATTTTTTTGAAAAATACAATTTTATCGATCTTTCTGGCAAAATGTAATTTCAACGAAAAAAATCTGACGAAAAAATTATTTGTTTAGAAAATGCATCTTAAACGAAGTTTTGTAGAAAACATTTTTAAGAGAAATTTAAACAGTATTTCTTGAAGAATTAAACATCAACAAACCTTTTTAGATAATTATGAAGTTTTATATAAAAAAATCAGTTTTGTGCAAATTTATAATAAAAATGTAATTTCAACGTTTGTTAAGAAACGCAATTTCAACGAAAATTCCTAACAAAAATTTTACGAAAAAATCCAATTTTATATAGAAAAAAATCATTTTCAACGAAATTTTGTAGAAAAATTATTTGTTCACATAAGTGAAAATCCAACAATTTTTTGGCAAACATCAATTTTAAAAAAGTATGTATATGAATGCAATTTCGGCGAAATTTTCCAAAGAAATTAAATTTTAATGAGTTTTTATATAAAAATTCAATTTTGTCAATAACAGATAAAATTTACCATGAAAACGCACTTTCGTCTATTGCCGAAAATCCCAATTCGTAATTTTCTAAAGAAATTAAATTTTCAGTATTTTTGTATAAAAAATTGTGGAACTTAAACTCTCCACATGAACACAATTTTTCAATTTTAAAAAAAGGACAACAAAAATGTGATTGGCAAAAAAGTCAATTCGAAATTTTCTAAAGAAATTAAATTTTGAAGATTTCGTACATAAAAATGCAATTTTATAGAAAAATCCACTTGAATATAAAAAAAATGACAGATTATTTTAAGATATAAGTTTTAAAATGTTTATCAAATTTTGTTGGAAAATTCAATTTTGGTGGATTTATCTAAACACAATGCAATTTCAGAAATTCTGTAAAAAATGCAATTTCAATCCAATTTTCTGGAAAAATGTAATTTAAACGAAATTTTCTACGAAAATGTAACTTTGATGTAATTTCTAAAAAGTAATATCAAAGTTTTTTTTCTAGATATGCAATTTCAACGAAATTTTGTAGTAAAATTCAATTTCAACGAAATTTTACAAAAAATTAAGTTTTGATGAAAAAGAAAATGCTAATTCAAAATTTTGTAGAAAACCCAAAAATAATCGACAATTTCTAGAGAAATTAAATTTCAAAAATTTTTCGAAAAAATTAATCAAAATTATTTAGAGAAATGCAATTTCGACGAAGAAAATTATTTCGAATTTAGAAAACTAAAGCAATTAAATTTTGAAAAATTTTTTTATTAAATTGCAATTTTTCAAATTTGACAAAATTTACAACATAAATACTATTTTGTCAATTGCTGAAAAAGCCAATTCAAAAATTTCGAAAAAAAATTAAATTTTGAAGATTTTTGGTATAAAATGCAATTTTGTGGAAAAATCCACTTTAACCTTTGCACGAGAATTCAAGTTTGTCAATTTCGACAAAATTTACAATAATAATTCCATTTCGTCAAATTCCAAATTTGATAGAAACATGCAATTTCAACGAAATTTTGTAGGAAAACAAATTTATCGAAAGTTTTTAAATAAATGCAGTTCAACGAAATTTTTTAGAAAAATTAAAATTCTACGAAATTTTAAGAAAATAAATTAAATTTCTACGAAATTTTAAGAAAATAAATTAAATTTTGACGAAAAAATAATTTTTTTTGAAACGTTTATCTTAAACTATGTTTTGTAGAAACATTTATTTTATAGACATTTTTTGGGAAATGCAATTTTAACATTATTACAAATATTAAACTTCAACTAAACTTTTTAGAAAAATAAAATTTTGACGAAATTTCCTAAAGAATTTTTATATAAAAATGCAATTTTGTGAAAATTTATAAAACAAAGAAATGTTATCGAAGTTTTTAGAGAAATCATATTGTAAAGAAATTTTAAAGAAAATTTAATTTCAAAATTTTTTTTAGCAAAATGCAATTTCAACGAAATTTTGTAGAAAAATAAAATTTCGACGAAATTTTCCAAAAAAAAATGTTTTGACGAAAAAATTAATTTTTTTTAAAAAATGCTTCTTAAACGAAATTTCGTAGAAAATTAAATTTTATTGAAATTTTTTAGAGAAATGAATTTCAACAGTTTTTCTTAAAAAAACAATTTCAACAAAATTATGTGGATAAATGCAAATTGGACGAAATTTTCTAAAGAAATTAAATTTTGAATACTTTTTATATAAAATGCAATTTTATGGAAAAACCAAACATTCTACAAGAATGCAATTTTGTTAATTTCGACAAAATGTACAATAACGTTTCCAAAGAAAAAAATTTTGAATATTTTTTTTATAAAAATTCAATTTTTTCAAATTCGGAAAAAATGACATTAAAAATGTCATTTCGTCAATTACCGAAAAAGACAATTCAAAATTTTCTAAAGAAATTACATTTTGAAGATTTTTAAAAAAAAACAACTTTCCACAAGAATGCATTTTTCAATCTCACCAGAAAATTTTCAATAAAAATGCCTTTCGTCAATTTCCGAAAAAAGCCAATTCAAAATTTTCTAAAGAAGTTAAATTTTGAATGTTTTTTAAATAAAAATGCAATTTTATTGAAAAATCCACTTTAATATAAATTATTATTATTTTAAGATATATGCATGTTTTTAAAATTTTTTCAAATATTGTTGAAAATTAAATTTTGATGGAATTATCTAAAAATAATTTAATACATGACGAGAACCACGTTAATTGTTCAAAAAAATTGCCGATGGTCTTCAATTTTGTTAAATATAGTGCTCTAATATCTGATATACAATTTTGTAGAAAAAATCTTCAAAACTATGAACATTAGAAATTGGGCAAAAATATCGAAAAATGCATTCCCCATAAATTGGAGAATATTGTGAAGTTATCTTGTTCTTTTATTGATATCTCAAAAACTACCGGGGATCCAAAATGATTTTTTTGCACATATTGAACAATTTCAAGAAATGTTATAGAAAAAATAAATTTTTACGTAATTTTTAGATAAATGTAAGTTCAAAAAAATGTTCTAGATGAAAATTATATAAATGAAATTTAATATATTTTCATCTAATATAAATGAATTTTTTAACTATATGCCATATTGTACGGGTTATCTTTTCAAATAATGGTGGAGGGGGTATTATACAGTCAATCCTTCATACCCGGACTGAACGAACTTCGTGAGAGTTTTCTGAGAGTTCGTTATAACCATACTTGCATTCAACTGTAGTATCACTCTTCTGAAAATAACATTTTATATTTTATATTTGTAACTTTTGATTTAAACCACATATTTCATCACTACCTTTCTAAATTAAATAGGATTTAATTTAGAATTTTCTCTCTTCAATAAAGTAATTTAAACTAAAATCCATCAGTAACGCTTACCAAACGTTACCTATCTGTGTATATTTTCACTCTTGGCATATCCGAGGTGACCAATTTTACTGGGCCCCCCAACAGCCCCTTCGAACACTGGGGACTCCAAATTAACAGAATCAATTCAGAAACGCCTTAGCTACGAGTACGTGAATAACCCGCTTTTCAAACAAAGTATGTAGTGTTATTAGTTGAAGTATCCACAGTTGTCCGAAGCGTATAATTGTTATATAGTGGAAAACAAATAATGCACATTCGCCACTAGATGTTACGAACTGTAACATTTGATCTGAGCCTAAGTATTACTGAATAGTAATTGATATCCGCTTGACCAATCTGTACCCTCTTCACTTGAATGTGAATAAACAAATCTCCTACTAATGACCTCTTATTGGCAAATTAAACGTAGTAAATTACTGGCAAACTTACTCGTTGCCTGGCAATTGATTAAATCAAAACTTCTAAACAACTTTAAATTTCCTTTGGTAAAATTGGAAAAAGTTTCCACACGAGAAGAAATTCACAAAAAATACCGGAATCTTTCGAAATCCTCAACCAAAGGTAACCACAAAAAACCCCCATAGTTTGTCGGGTAACATACCACACATTTGCTGTGGCAACGGCAAAAACAATAACAACAACTAGTCATGGCCAGTAACTGTAGCATTTCGAAAATAAAGAAACATTTTCAATTTCCGAGATACCAAAACGAGATTGTAGCAATGGCAACGCTAAGTTAGCCTAAACTTACGTTAGTTAAGTTACGTTTCGTTAAGTAAGCTACGGAAAGAGGACGCGAAGGAGCGGAAGCTGCAGAAAACTTGGTTAAACAAAACTCATCGAAAACAACTTAAGAACCATAGGAAGGCTTCCGGAAATAAAATCAACCAAATGCAATTGTTGGAATGGCTGTAAACTAGTAAACCGTATATGAAACCAAACACCGGACAGCAGAGGAAAGAAAGTCAAATGTAACAAAAATATGTAGTACTACGAAAAACCAGCAAAAAAACAAGTAAAACCTCAAACATAGCATTTCTGGTAAATACACGAAAATGGAATTGTAGCCTTAATTGAGTGCCACTATAATTAAATGAATTCTAGTAGTAGTAGTACGTCTTTTTCAATCATTGCCAAGATTTAGTATATATGTTATAGCATTAACGTAAGTTATGGATACAACTGTCTGGAGTCATTAAATTCATTTCATTTATTTTGTACTGAAGCATCTGCAATTTTATTTGACAACTTAAAGGAGTTTGTTTCATTTCCGTGGAAGGAGGAGGGTATATATAATTTTCTACGGACAAATGTATAACACTTCAAAAGAATAGACATTTGAGATATGTTTGTCTGTCTGCCTGGTGAGCAAGATAATCTTCGAAAGAAACTTTACATTTTGTAGGTGATAATATTTTTTCCTATCTCAAGTTAAAATCGAAAATGAGTCATATTTGTTCACTCTTTCTGGCACCCCACCATGAAGTGTTAACAGGTTGTGAAATAATGAATCAGTTACAACATCTATACTATTTACCCTAATATTTTGTAATTTCACTAATAGTAATCGCTTCCTTATGGCTATGAAAAATATTCGAAATCACCAAACTCCTCTTGTTAGATTTCACACAAAATAACTTTTTGTAATAAAATAGAATAGCGCAAATCTTTAAGACTATCCAAACACTTTTATAGTGTTTAGCTCTTAAAGTGCCAACGAAGAGGTGTAATTGACCCTTTGCGTTCCTTCTCAACTAAGGGACCATACCGTTGCAATAATTAATATCACAGGTACATTAAGGTGGCGCCACAATATGAGATTAGCAGTATTGTAGCTGTAGCCAAAAAAAAATTGTCAAATTTGAATAAAAAACTGACAGTGAAATAACAACACGCCAAGTTGGAAAATAAATTTAGAAAAGAAAAAAAGTAGACAATTTTAGAATCTTAAAGAAATTGTTGCTGTTTTTGAAAACATCCCCAATAGTTTTGCACGTTATTTCAAAGAAGCTCTAAATTGCCTTTCCCACAAGCTTCAAATTAGGAAATGTTTTCTTTTTAATGGTTAACTTGGAAAATAGCTCCCAACTTGTCCTCTACTAGGGAATAGATTACCCAAGTGGTCGTCTACTATATTATACATAACCCAACTGTCCCTCTACAACGAAGTAGATAACCAAACTGGTCGTCAACTAAGTAGTAGATAACTCAGCTGGTTCTCTAATAAGGAGTAGATAACGCAGCTGATTCTCTAATAAGCAGAAGATGACCTAAATGGTCGTATACGAAGGAGTAGATAACGCAGCTGATTCTCTAATAAGCAGAAGATAACCCAAATGGTCATATACGAAGGAGTAGATAGCCTAACTGGACACCTACAATGCAGTATATAAACCGACTTGTCGTCTACCAAGGAGTATATAACCCAACTGGTTGTATACTAAGTAGATAACCTGGCTGGTTCCCTGATAGTTAATATCTCAACTTGTTAACTGCTAAGGAGTATATAACCCAAATGGTCTCCAATAAGGAATAGATAACCCAACTGGGCCTCTACTACGGAGTAGATAACCCAACTACTTCTCTAATAAAGAGTAGATAAAAAGTAAGGAGTACATAACCCAACTAGTCGTATACTAAGTAGTAGATAACACAGATGGTGGTCAAGTAAGGAGTAGATTACTCAACAAATCGTATACTAGGTAGTAGAAAACCCACCTGGTCTCCTAATAGATAGCTAAACTTGTAAACTTCTAGGGAGTATATAACCCAAATGGTCCTCTAATAAGAAGAAGATAACCCACCTGGTAAACTACTAAGGAGTAGATAACCCAAATGGTCCTCTAATAAGAAGTAGATAAAAAAGTGGTATTTTAATAAGAAGTAGATAACCCAACTGGTCCTCTACTAACAAGTAGATAAGCACACTGGTAAACTACTAAGGAGTATATAACCCAAATGGTCCACTAGTAAGAAGTAGATAACCAAAATGGTCGTCAAATAAAAAGTAGATAACCCAACTGGCTCCCTACTACGAAGTGGATATCCAAACTTGTCTACAACTAAGGAGTAGATAACCCAACTGGTCGCCTACTACGGAGTAGATAACCCAACTACTCCTCTAATAAAGAGTAGATAAAAACTAAGGAGTACATAACCCAACTAGTCGTATACTAAGTGGTAAATAATCCAGCTGATCGTCAACTCTGGAGTAGATAACCCAACTAATCGTATACTAAGTAGTAGATAACACAACTGGTCGTCTACTAAGGAGTTGTTAATACAACTAGTCTCCTAATAAGGGGTAGATAACTCAATTTGCCGTATAATAAGAAGTAGATAACCCAACAAGTCCTCTAATAAGGAATATATAACCCAACCTGTCCCTAATAAGGAGTAGATAACCTAGCTGGTCGTCTTCAACTAAAGAGTAGATAAACCAGCCGGAAAACTACTAAGGAGTAGATAATCTCAAAGGTACTCTAATAAGAAGTAGATAACAAAACTAGTCCTCTAATAAGCAGTAGATAACAAAACTGGTCGTCAACTAGTCGTATACTAAGTAGTAGATAACCCATTTGGTCGTCAACTAAGGAGTAGATAACCCAACTAATCGTATACTAACCTAGCTGGTCTCCTAATAAGAACTAGATGAAGCAACTGGTCCTCTTCTCTAAAGTAGATAACCAAACTGATCGTCAACTAAGGAGTAGGTAGCTCCAGTGGTAAACTACTAAGGAGTAGATAACCCATATGATCCTTTATTAAGAAGTATATATTCAATTGGTCGTCTACCAAAGAGTAGATAACCCAACTGGTAAACTACTAAGGTAAGATAACCCAAATGGTCCACTAATAAGAAGTAGATAACCAAAATGTTCATCAAATATAGAGTAGATAACCCAACTGTTGAACTATAACCGATCCTGTAACCCAACTGGTCCTCTACTAAGAAGTAGATAACCCAATTGGTCGTCTACCAGGGAGTAGGTAACCAAACTGGTCATATACGAAAGAGTATATAGCCATACTGGACATCTACAATGCAGTACATAACCCAACTGGTCGTCTACTATGAAATATATAACCCAACTGGTCGTCTACTAAAGAGTACATAACCCAACTGGACGTATATTAAGGAGTAAAAAACCAGGCTGTTCCCCTAATAGTTAATATCTCAACTACTGAACTGCTAAGGAATATACTCGTATAACCCAAATGGTCATCTGATAAGGAATATATAACCCAATTGGCCCTCTACTACGAAGTAGATAACCAAACTGGTCGACAACTAAGGAGTAGATAACCCAAATTGTCGACTACTAAGGATTAGATAACCCGACTACACCTATAATAAAGAGTAGATAAATCACCAATCTACAATGGTGTAGCCAACACAATTGACCATCTATAGGGGAGTGGAGAACCCAGCTGGTAATTTTCAAAACAGTACATAAACCGACCGTCTTCTAAGGATTAGATAACACAACTGACCGTATTCTAAGGATAAGATAACACAACTGATCGTCTACTAAGGAGTAGGCGACTCAACTTGCCGTCTACTAAGGCTAAAGATAAGATAAACCAACTAGTCGTATTCTAAGGAGTAGACAACCCAACTTGCCGTATAATGAGAAGTAGATAACCCAATCGGTCCTCTAATAAGGAATAGATAGCCCAACCGCCCCTAATAGGGAGTAGATAACCTAACTAGTCCTCTTCTAAAAAGTAGCTAATCAAACTGGTCGTCAACTAAAGAGTAGATAACCCAACCGGTAAATAACTCAAATGGTCCTCTAATAAAAAGTAAAGGGTGGTTACATTTTAAGGGCCGATGTTGATTTTGAATAAAACACAAATTATTTAGGAAATTATTGTCATTTCCTTTTATTATGATAATATTGGTATGGTTCAATTATGTATGGAACAAAATATCGGGACATTAAAAGTTCGTTATCATCTCACGATAGCGAACACAATTCACACTAACTGCCTGACCGGCCTCATTTCGAAGAAGTACGGCCCGATGACGTCGCCAGCCCATAAGCCGCACCAAACGAACTGGGCCAGCATGCACAAGTGTTTTCACAGACCCGGTTTGCTGAAATTTGCGCACAATTCTACCAATTGTGGACACATTTGGTCAATTATGCTGATCAAAAAAACATCACGAAGTGCACGAAATGAAAGCCCATTTTCGTAAAAGGCTTAAAAAACTTTTACGCGTTACTCGATTGTGTATCTTTCTTGTCAAATGAAATTAACCACCCTTTATATAAACCAACAGGTCCTCTACTAAGAAGTAGAAAAGCAAACTGGTCGTCAAGTAAGGAGTAGATAACACAACTAGTTGTATACTAAGTGGCAGATAACCCAGCTGATCGTCAACTAAGGAGTAGATAACCCAAATAATTGTGTACTAAGTAGTAAAAAACCCAGCTGGTCTCCAGATAAGAAGTAGATAAACTACTACGTAGTAGACACCCAAATGGTATATGGTCGCTATTACCATGCTCCTTCTGGAACCTCTCATACAAAATGTCCAAATAATACCTAAATTTAATAGCTCATAACGTTAATTCCAGTGTATATAAACACCTACAATCCAGTACACGGTAATGTATTTCAAGTGTCTACTGTTCAGCGTATTTGTCAAGCCTCTTCTGGTACCCTCACACAAATTTACAGATTTATTCGAACGAAACTTTCTTCAAAGCTTCTGTAGCAATTATCTAAACGTTTTCATATTTTGTATTTTAGACAAAATTTCCAGCGACTACAGACTGCCAAAGAATTAACAATTTTTTTCAGAACAATTTGCTTCCTCCCTAGGTACCATTTTACATTACTCACAAAGTGAGAGTATACCTTAGGCGGTTTACCTTGAAACTTTCTTACTTGTTTAATCTAAAATGTTTCAAAGGATACTGGACAATTTTAAATTCCCATTAACACATTTTTCGTTACACCTATTCTGCCAACCTTAGCAGGTATAACAAAGATACTTAATGTAAGATGACGCGAATTTAAAATTCTGATAAAAATATGGTCATGTAGCCCCATTCGTTCAAAACTGGTCCTAAACATTTCAACCCAATTTTCCGACCCGTTCTCTTTAAAAAAAATATTTAGTAAAAATGAGAATAACAGAGCGCGACAGTGCAAATTTTGGAAAACAATGTTTGTTTTCCAAAATTTGCCGGACACCCCCAAAATCCGGATTTACGGGTAAAACAACTATTTTCTTGCCTTTTTTCACTTGGACGCCTCTAACTCTGTTAACTTTTAACCGAATCTCTAAACGAATTTGCAAAGAAGAGAATTAGACCTTTCGAACGATATAGTTTGTTTATTTAAAGCTATAGTAATATATATTTATTTGTCCCACATAGATTGAGCAATGTTTTTAACAATTATTTTGTGAGATAACCGTACGATAAATTGATTTACACATATAGTATATATTACAATGAAAACAATTCAACCAGTCTCTTAAAAATTCATTTGCAATTGACTGAGTTGTTAAAGTTTCATAAAAAAATGTGAATTATTGGATATACCTAGGATATAGCAGTCAAGACCTTTAAAAATAATTCTAATTTGTAGAAATCCACAATCATATTTTTAAAATACACCGGATGCAATGTTCACATCTCAGAAATTTTTAAATAAATATTTGTTTACGAAAGAACGAGGGAGAGACTCTGTAGGTGAATTGGTAGCATACTCGCCTATGAGTTTGGGGGTCGTGGGTTCGATTCCCATCAGATGCTCTGGTTTGTCGCTTCACAATCTAACCACATGGTCTATGTAACCCGGCTTCCCTGGACCATAAAATTAGAATATAAATTTACTTTGTATTGTAATTCATATAAATAAATAAATAAGAAAGAACGGGGCTGAACACCACCTTAAAATTTACAGGGTTCGTTTAGAATACATGTGGCTATATGATATATATTTCTCGGAATTTAAATTAGTGTCATTGATGCGTATAATGCAAATTAAAGTGGTATGTGAGACTGATGCCTTTTAAGACGTTAGGGAAACAAACATAAATTCATCCTAAACTTCAATGTAGAATACGACCATAGTACGCATTAATCAAATATTTTTCTCCGAACAATTTACTCGGCCGTACTGAATATATTATACACATTTTCAAATATGTTATACCACATTTTACAAGTGAAAAGTGAAAGGTTTACATGTTTCATATTATTACAGCTGTAATTGAGCAAATATTGTACAAGTCCAACGAATCAAAGTGACAGTGACACTCATTTCAAATGTTTGAAAAATAAAAACAAAGACGTCAGAAAAGTGACATGCAACCAAAGTCATATAGATACATATGCATGTATATGTGTTGATAAGTATGTGTATGTCTACTACTATAATATGCAATATACATTAGGTCGTTCTAATGATTCAACACAAATGTTTATAATATGTATATACAAATATTACTAAATATGGTTAATAATTTAAATAATTATTCCAGAAAATAGGTATTGTCGTTTTTAAGTTGGGACCATCAACAGGTCGGAGCTCCAGAACGTAGCGGCAGAGCGAAGCTGAAAAACGGAGCTACAGTGAAAAGTGACATTGCGTCAAAGTTACAATATGTAGCTACAGAACGTTACTACATAGAGAAGCTCCAAAATATTACAAAATAAAGTTTAAAACTTAAATAATTATTCCAGTAACAGGTATTGTCGATTATGAGTTGGGACCACCCAATGGCGTAGTTACAGGACTTAGTTGCAGACCAGAGCTACAGAGCGAAGCTACAGAGAATACCTACAAAGCGAAGCTTCAGAGCATATATACAGAGTGCAGCTACAGAGCGTAGCTACTGAGAATACCTACAGAGCGGAGGTACAGAGTGAAGCGAAGCTAAAGAGCGTAGCTACAGAAGATATCTACAGAGTGCGGTTACAGAAGCTAGCTACAGAAAATACCTACAGAGCGAAGATACAGATCGTAGCTATAAAGCATACATACAGAGCGTAGCTACAGAGAATACCTACAGAGCATAGCTGCACCCAGGAAAATAATTGGTTGGAATACGATTGTAACAATAAAAATATAGTGCTAGCAACAAAAAGTATATTGCCTACACCGTCTGTCGGTTGTATTTATATATAATTAGTTGAAACAACAATAATAACATGGATACGATCAAATGAAAATGCTTTCAACTAAATCGATGGTTGTATCAATCGAATTAAGATTGTTTTTATCAATGACACTTGATTAGTTGTGGTAACCAATTTTAAATTTTCATTATAGTACCATAAAATCGATTTTTGGTTGTGACAACCAATGTTTTATTCTTGACAACAGGAATTGTATCAATAGACCAAAGATTATTATTACAACGAATAATTGGTTACTAGAACAGAAAAAATATTAATAAATAATCGTTTATTGGTTATCCCAATCATTTCCCAAATTTAGAATAGTTAAATGTATTTTGGGAAATACAACCGAAAGATTGGTTGCTGTTCTTTTGCTGATACATGACAAACAAAAAATAAAATTACTCGACATAAAAAAATCTTCAACATTTTGTTCAAGAACGGTATAGGTAATCAATAGGCAGGGTCGATTTGTGGGGAGGCAAAAAAAGTCGCCATTGCTCAGTGAAAATCGTATTCTAGGGATCAAAATAAGAAACTTTGCCGAAGGAACCATACCTCTAAAACGAATTCTGATGTCCCGGAAAAAATCCCACTTTGACCCATTTAGAGTGCTACAACATATAATCTAAGCCACCATTTTCGTAGTTGGCGCAACCAAATATGATTGTTGTCAACATGGAATGCGATTCAAAATATTGGTTGTACTGATGGAATCGCATGATAGTAGACAGAACTACCAAAATTCGGTTGGCAAATAATTCGGTTGATGCAACCAAACTGTATTCTGTGTGTAGAGCGTAGCTACAGAGAATACCCACAGAGCATGGCTACAGAGCATATCTACAGAGTGCAGCTACAGAGCGGAGCTACAGAGAATACAGAGCGGAGCTACAAAGAATACAAAGCGAAGATACAGAGTATATCCACAGAGTGTAGCCTCAGAAGTTAGCTATAGAGCATATCTACAAATCGTAGCTACAGAGAATACCTACAGAATGTAGCTACAGAAGCTACAGGGCGTGGCTGCAGAGTTTGGCTGTTTTTGGTTAAAACTAGGACATTTTAATCCCCATCATAATATCATCGGCAGGTATATTTCTAAAAACTTATACGGATTAAAAAATATATATTCGAAGTGGGCAACTCGTTGACCCTCTAACTGCCCCACTCTATGTTGTTTAGGACTGAAATATCACAATTAAGCTCCATAATTCCTCTTCTATAAGTGTGTTAAATTTCATGGCAATGTGCCCTCATAAACATTTGATAATCCCCATAAATCTATGTGAATAAATACAATATACATTCGAATATGTAAATATGGACTATATTATCTATCCTCTACGCACAGAACTTAGACAATGGACATTAATGACAAGTGATACTTAGTTGTAATGAAGGCATTTGGTTTTGTGGAAATATAAACAATTATTATTGTTATTATCGCAATAAAGACATCAGCGTTGTAGTTGTTTGTTAATTATTTCAAGGACATTCATATTTAACATGCGACAGCTGAAGGACATGAACACTGACTCGAAGCAATACTTTGGTTTCAACAATTTAATCAGAGTCACTTCATAAAATAGTTTCACACAAAAAATTAGGATAACACCATGAAACTAAAGACATTTTGGGTTTGGAAAATTTCAGAAGATTAACGCGTGTAAAGTTTATCCTCACGTTGTGAGAAATGTAATTGGCATTTAATACTTCCTATAAAATATGCCGGAACGGTAGACAAATTTTGATCATTCCTTGTCGGTCTATCGCCATTAGAAAAATTATCTAAAATACAGAATATGAACTAAGATCAATCCTACAGAAAATATAGTGGAAATTACTTTCGCTTGAGTTTTTCAATTTTCTTGAGGGGTGATGAGCAAATTATTTATACATACTCGCAAATGACCTCTTCAACCAAATTGAGAGTATAAAACTAAAGGTTAGTGTAACCAATTTTGTGGTTGCGAATTGCCATTTATTTTTCAAAAAATCCGCTATCCTAAATCCCTCAAACTTAAGATCTTACGATCAGTTTCAATAGTATATCGTTGAAACATATTTATTTCCTTTCGTTGCCTTAACACTTTGAGCCACTGTATGTACATTATTGGACTGAGTGATTGGTTTGTAATTGTACATACTTATACATTCATATATTTCATTGATATAAAATGTGTGAATGTACTCGCATGTTTGTCATAGCGTATAAAATAATGAACAAATAAAATCCAAAACAATGTATTTATTAAATAAATATGGGAAATTGTCAGAAATTACTCCAATAGACCAAATTACCGTAAACACTATGATTAGTAAATTAAATGTCAAATATCTCTGTTCGAAAGTGTTAAGTGTTGAAATTGGACACGTGGATAATTAGTAAAAACTTTTATTGATTTAGATATTTTGTGTATTTGTATACAATTAAAAGTTTGTAATATATGAAACAATTAGTATTAAAGTGTAGCGAATTAAATCAATTTAGGTCAAATCAAAAAGGGGGTTCGATCAATGGAAATATTAAAAAAAAAAAACAGGTAAGTTAGGAGATTTCCGTCGAGTAAACCGACTAAAGTATGCCCGCATTTTGTGAATAATGTAATATGGAATATTGTACTTTGTGTGGGAACCAAAAAGGTGGAATAGTTATACTCAGTCTATAGGCTTTGAAAAATTAGATGATTACTACAGAAGTTATGGGGAAGTTGTATTCGAATAAATCTGTCAATTTATTTGGGGTAAATTCTCTAAAGGCCGTACCGAATTATAAGCATTTATGTCCATTATTTATGATATTAAAGTTATTAAATTGTGGTGCACAGTGCACAACATTTCATGTAAAGGCTGGGCCATTTAAAATTTTAAATTTGAATCGGCTATAAAAAAAAATGGTGATAATTTTTCAAATTTCCGGATTTATTGGAATGATTGAACTTTGTCATTTAATAATGGAATACAATATCATTCATATGACTACCACGACTGGCTCGGCAGTGCCTCATCCGATCAACCATTTTCGAGTGTTTCGGGTCAAATCACTTCAATGGCAACTTCGATTTCATGTTTCAACGCTTCAATTTTCATTTATCCTTAATGGGTGACCACAGGGTGGATTCGGCATCAGGACATAATTTTATCAAAAAGAATTTTCCCAAAAAAGTTAAAGGTGACTTAGATTTTTAAAACTGAAGTTTAGCTACGAAACAATATTACAAAAACGTTTGTTTTGAAAGTGGCGTAATTCCAATTACAGTGGATATTCAAACAAACCGTGGATAGTATTGCAGAACTCATGATTTCTTACTAAAATATTGCTAAAATACTAAAATTTAATGTAGTTTTGAAATTATTATTGAATTTAATTACAATGCAGTTTCATCTTATAAAACTGCATCAAAACTTTTACAAAAAGTCTTCTTCGGTTAAAATTTCATTGTATCTTTTATTTATAAAAATTAATAAAAAAAAATGAAAAAAAGTAATATTGTACTAGACCGCGAGGTTGTTAAATACAGGTCATTCCTAGGAAGAATATGGATATTTTTCTTATGTAAGAACATTTTATCAGTTTTGAAAAACAATTCTTCCGGTTCCGACAGATTATCAGATTTGACTCATTTCAGAGAATATATGAAAGATACTAAGAAAATTCGTGTCTAGTACCGTTTTTTTGTAATCATGCGGAGTAAAAATATCATAAATAAGTAGCGCACAACAGGCCGAACCACTGGACATGAGACGGACGTGTATGTCTATGAACATGAGACGTTGAACGTCTCGTCCCTCAACCTAACCTACAGCAAATGATGCAATCAAATCATCAATTTGAAATAAAAGATAAAAATTCGCACCAAATCTTTTAAAATCAATTGCTAAAATACTAAAATTTAATGTAGTTTTGAAATTATTATTGAATTTAATTACAATGCAGTTTCATCTTATAAAACTGCATCAAAACTTTTACAAAAAGTCTTCTTCGGTTAAAATTTCATTGTATCTTTTATTTATAAAAATTAATAAAAAAAAATGAAAAAATGTAATATTGTACTAGACCGCAAGGTTGTTAATTACAGGTCATTCCTAGGAAGAATATGAATATTTTTCTTATGTAAGAACATTTGATTAGTTTTGAAAAACAATTCTCCCGGTTCCGACAGATTATCAGATTTGACTCAGTTCAGAGAATATGTGAAAGATACTAAGAAAATTCGTGTCTAGTATCGTTTTTTTTTGTAATCATGAGGTGTAAAAATATCATAAATAAGTAGCGCACAACAGCCCGAACCACTGGACATGAGACGGACGTGTATGTCCATGAACATGAGATGTTGAACGTCTCGTCCCTCAACCTAGCATACAGCAAATGATGCAATCAAATCATCAATTTGAAATAAAAGATCAAAATTCGCACCAAATCTTCTAAACAAACACAGTATTTTCAGGGTATAAGTGCATTTATTTTTTCAAAGCGATGTACTAATATTTTTTTGAGCATATATTGTGCCATTTTGTAATGAAATAATAAAAATTTGGAAATATGGCGTTTAGGCCACTTTCAAAACAATCATTTTGTATAAAAACTTTATTTTGAAAGTGGCTTAACTACATTCACCATTGTAAAAAAAATGTTGTACACCTTATAAAAACTTTGAATTCTTTTGATGAGTTGTATGCGGATATTTTATTACTACTATTCACCCAGATTTTTAAACGACCTGAAACGCAAAACCCTTTATATCTCGATTTAAAAACAAATAGATTTACACCACTTTCAAAACAAACAGTTCATATCATACAGCACATGGAGAAAATATATTTGGGAGAAAATCTGTTAATTATTATACATTAGGGTGGGTCGACTTGTAGGGGCCCAAAAAAACAAATATTAAGTTAGAGCCCCGGATCTTTTAAATAGGTACTTTTCCAAAATATGCTGGTATATAAAATAGGTATTAAAAATTACTATTTTGAAAGACCCGAGGGCTCAACACTCATTATGGCCTATGGTTTCTTATTTAAAATTTCTTGGAATGACCATAAAACAAAAAGCGCGGAAAATACCTTTTTTGAAAAATCCGGGGGCTCAAAATTCATTTTTGAGCTATTGTTAATTCGACAAAGTTGAAATGACCCATATCAAAAGAATCGAATATATATACATATATTTTTTGTATAAATAAATTATATTTGTAAATCAGTAAAATTTGTGCGGAACTCATACCCAGCAAATTCTTGGTAAGTACCTGTCATTATTCCCCGCATTACCAAATAATGACATCTCATATTCGCTGCATTACTTTCGGCTTATATATAATAATTTACCAATAATAACTGAAATAAGGGATTTTTTGTTATCAAGAAATCACTGTACAAGATTTAATTATTTTTCAACATAATACAGATTTGAATGAAAATACGGTAAATATTTACGTATACCCAGCAAAATATTGGTAAGTACCTGTAATTATTTCCTGCATTACCAAATAATGACATCTCGTTATTCGCTGCATTACTTTCGGCTTATTAATAATGACTTACCAATACCAACAGAAATAAGTGATTTTTTGCTATCAAAATCATTTTGGTAATTTTTGATATAATGCATTTTTGGCTATATGTAGGTTATTGTACAAGATTTATTTATTTTTCAACAAGTTTTCAAATAATACGTGCAGATTTGAATGAAAATACCATAAATATTTACACGCTGAAAAAAATCGCCTCTGTAGTATATTGCCCCAAACATATTCTGCTTGAAACATATATATTTTTAGGGTGCACTCCAAATATATATCATTTGACACATACAAATATTATATGTTTGGGATGTTGTTCTAGACAAAACTATGTTTACATCCTAATATTTTTTATTTGCATATGTTATTTCCCAAACAAAGATCTATTTGCGTGAATATACAGGGTGGCTGATATGTATTGCAATCATTTCTAAACCGCTAGTCTGATAGCAGACAGATTTATTTCAGTGACAGTTCATTTTATTGTTTACAAGCTTACAAAAAACATTTTGATCTATTGCATTCAGAAAAAAGTCATTCGTGATGGAATTCAAGCGTGATAGTGTGATTGCTTTATATCGTTAGAGCCCTCCAGCATTTAAATGTGAATAAATCTTTTGTTTCTCGTACCATTGCTCGTTACCGTGATACTGGCAGTGTTGCATCGCGTCCAAAAAGTGGACGAAAAAAACGGTAACAACACCAGAAATGATCCGAAAAGTGAAGGCCAGATTTGATCGAAATCCACGCCGCAGTGGTAGAAAAATTGCTCGTGAGCTTAACATATCGCGAGAACGGATACAACACATATTAAAAAATGAGCCATTGAAGTTCCAAGTGCAAGAGCTCACCGATGCACAAAAAAAAGTTAGACTGGAAAGAGCCAAGGAGTTGCTTCGCTTGCACGAAAGTGGCCAGTTACCGAATTTGGTTTTCTCCGATGAGAAGCCATTCCAAATTGAGCAGTTTGTGAACAAACAAAATTATCGGGTTTACTTGCCAAAGAGGTCAGCTGAAAATTTACACCTTCGATTGGCCACCAGAACTCAAGCGCCGCCGATGGTAATGGTGTGGGCCGCCGTAACTGCCGATGGTCGCTCCCCGCTCGTATTCATCGACCATGGGGTCAAAATAAATGCCGAATATTATCGGGAAAATGTCCTAAAGACAGTATTGAAGCCCTGGGCAGACAAACATTTCGGCCACAGACCATGGACATTCCAAGAGGACTCAGCACCATCGCACTCAGCACGCGTCAACCAAGAATGGCTTAAAAAGGAGGTTCCTCGCTTCATTTCTACCGCACAATGGCCACCAAGATCTCCGGATCTCAATCCGTTGGACTTTTGCGCCTGGGGCATTTTAGAGAGTAAGGTTCGCACTAAAAAATACCAAAGTCTCGATCATCTCAGGACGTCGCTTCGCCGGGAATGGGCCAAAATACCGCAGAGCCACTTTCGTGCAGCGTGTGATGGCTTTGTCGGCCGTTTGAAGGCCATAATTCGTGCCAAAGGTGGCCAATTCGAACAAATCTAAACTGATTCTAAAATTTTATGTTATTTCCGATATTTTTTGCTTTTGAACAATAAAATTTAAAAAAAAATTAAAAAAATATAGCGCTTTACTTTGTTGCATTACATATCAGCCACCCTGTATATTTATTCTTTAATTGTTTTAAGTTTTCAGCAATTGAAAGGTAATTTTTAGAAATTTTTAATGTTAGTAAAATTTCTTTATAATTGAAAATAATGACTGGGAATAGTTAGAAAATAAAAATAAGTGGTTTCAAATAGAAGTTAATGCTAAGTATGTCATTTTTAATAGGAAAGCATAATTCGAAAACATGGAAAAAATTAAAACTAAAGTTCGAAAAATTCAGCAAAGTTTTGAAAATCTTTTTTTTTAATAAAATATATTTGGAAATATTCATAAACTATAATTTTATTTGTATTTAAACACATATTTTATTTGAGAAAATTAGTTCGCAAATATATTTTATTCTAATATATTAACATATGCGTTCTAAATACATTTTATTGATTTTCAAATAAAATTTATTTGCTCGAAAATATATAATAATTAAAAATTTGTGTTCCAAGTATATTTTCTTTCGATTCAAACAAATCAAAAAATGCGATTTTGCCCCGTGTACGTATATCGTATAATGTTAGACGGTTGGAGAATTTTTCACAGGGGTGTTTGCGTTCAGAAATTCGAATCTGGCATGATGAAATTGTTTGTTTCGAGAAAAATGCGCGACAATATGCAAAAAATGACTTTAAACGGCCATTTCTACATATCTAATACTTATTTTATAACTTATTGGCAATGCATTATTGAAGTACTTAAAATCGTGAAAATATAAGCACATATTTATGTGGTATGCATATGCTACAAATAAGTACTTATTATGCTACTTTATTGTATGCTTTTGGGAAGTACTTTCCTCCAATGACATCCCCATGTTAAAATAATGAGAAAAGTGGCTAAATAATAAGTACTTACCATTATCGAACTTTGCTTACTCGTCGGATTATTTGGTAATGAGAAATTTTGCTGGGTATATTATGATGTTAGACCATTGAAGAATTTTTCACATGTGGGTTTGGGTTCAGAAATTCGAATATGCCATGAGGAAAATATTTGTGTAGAGAAATATACGCGACAATATGCAAAAAAATTATTTTAATTGACCATTTCTACATACGTGTATCATACTACTTATTTTATAACTTATTGGTACTGCATTTATCAAGTACTTCAAATCGTGAAAATATAAGCACATATTTTTGTGGTATGCCTATGCTACAAATAAGTACTTATTATTCTACTTCATTGTAAGCCTTTGGGAAGTACTTTCCTCCAATGACATCCCCATGTTAAAATAATGAGAAAAGTGGCTTAATAATAAGTACTTACCATTATCGAACTTTGCTTACTCGCCCATTGCTAATCGCCCATTGCTCAGTGAAAATCGTATTCTAGGGATCAAAATAAGAAACTTTGCCGAAGGAACCATACCTCTAAAACGAATTCTGATGTCCCGGAAAAAATCCCACTTTGACCCATTTAGAGTGCTCCAATCGAGTCCAAATGTATGGAACCCCCAGAGGGTTCCAAGGGCTGTGCCCCTGGCATGGGTGGGTCGGGCCTCCAAAGTTAGTGGGGGTCGGTCATACATTTGGACTCGATTGGAGCACTCTAAATGGGTCAAAGTGGGATTTTTCAAAATTTGCCCCTACCCAAAAGTTCGACCCAAATTCCGGGACATCAGAATTCGTTTTAGAGGTATGGTTCCTTCGGCAAAGTTTCTTATTTTGATCCCTAGAATACGATTTTCACTGAGCAATGGGCGATTAGCAATGGGCGAGTAAGCAAAGTTCGATAATGGTAAGTACTTATTATTAAGCCACTTTTCTCATTATTTTAACATGGGGATGTCATTGGAGGAAAGTACTTCCCAAAGGCTTACAATGAAGTAGAATAATAAGTACTTATTTGTGGGTAGGGCTACTGTGGTTTGTGACATGACCATGCCAAATCAAATCATTCGTGCAGAATTTCCAATGTGACACGAGCTATGTGACACGTTGTGCTATTCTGTTGAAATCCATGTCATTCTTGTCCACATCATCCAATTCAGGCCAATAGAAATTGGTAATCATCGATATATACGCTCGCCATTGAAATGTGGACCGATTAGTCCGCCAGCCCAAAATCCACACCAAACAGTGATTTTATCAGAATACATCGGACGCTCTTGAAGCTCATGTGGATAGGTATCGTCTCAAATTCGACAATTTTGTTTGTTGATTTACCCATTGTAATAAGTATGTCAACATTGTTAGTAATACTAATGTATCATGTAAGTCGCTAAATTAGCAACATTGTAATCAGGCAACAACAGCTGATATTTGACAGAACGGATGTAAGATTCATTCGCAGAGAGAGGAGCCATTGCATAAACGTGTGCCCAAGAAATATATATTATTAACTAATTAACAAGCTGTATTAATTGAAAGCTTATAAAGACCAACTTGTTACACCCATTCACCAAGAAATGGGACTCCTCGCTAAGGATGACGGAGCACGCGGAAATCTGCCCAAACAGAACTCCCATTTTGACAAAACAATTTTATCTTTTGCACGATTTACTGAACGCTATATTCCTCCATGCTGATTTGGCAAACAGACTGAATAAATGACAGCCAATTCAACAATATTTGGAAGCCCCTTTTTGGAAGACCCTAGGAAAAAACCAATACACTTTGGCTACCTTCCTAAACATAGAAGGAGCCTGTAATAATGTAAAGTTGGAATCGATAAATAACTCCTTAATGGTTGTGGACATTCCTCCTCTACTGGTTGATTGGATTGATTCAATGCTAAACAGCAGAATCATCAACGCATCACTTGCAGAGGGCTCCATTAGGAAGAGGAACTGCCAAAGAAGGGGGTACTGTCACTCTCCTGTGGCTCCTGGTACTAACTGGAATACTCAGATCATTTGAGGAAGAAAGAGTGAAAGTTGTCGCCTACGCCGATGATGTTGTCATTATGGATGGAGGCAAATATCTCTCGACTATCACTGATCTTATTCAGGGTGCTCTTAGGAAGCTATCTACACCATTTTCAATTGTAATTCGAAAAAAATCAATTGAAATTCGAAAATTCCATTTGAAATTCGAAAAACATCAATTGAAATTCGAATATTCCATTTGAAATTCGAAAAACATCAATTGAAATTAGAAACACATCAATTGAAATTCGAAACACATCAATTGAAATTCGAAACACATCTATTGAAATTCGAAACACATCATTTGAAATTCGTAAAATTGCAATTGAAATTCGGAATACATAAGTAAATTGAAATTCGTAATACACCAATTGAAATTCGGAAAACATCAATTGAAATTCGAAATTCATCATTTGAAATTCGAAAAATGTAAACAAAAACAATGCTGTATATTAGATGGGGTAGCATTTAAGTGATACAATTTGTCTGTGTTGAACCTTTAATATTAAAATATTTAAATATGTTTTGTTTCAACTACACCATTTTCAATTGTAATTCGAAAAAAGTCAATTGAAATTCGAAGATTCCATTTGAAATTCGAAAAATATCAATTGAAATTCGGATATTCCTTTTGAAATTCGAAAAAGGTCAATTGATATTCGAAAAACATCAATTGAAATTCGAAAAACAACAATTGAAATTCGAAACACGTCACTTGATATTCGAAGAACATCAATTGAAATTCGAAAAACATCAATTGAAATTCGAAACACATCATTTGAAATTCGTAAAATTGCAATTGATATTCGGAATACGTCAATTGAAATTCGAATTTTTCCATTTGAAATTCGTAATACACCAATTGAAATTCGAAAAACATCAATTGAAATTCGAAGTTCATCATTTGAAATTCGAAAAATATAAACAAAATCAATGCTGTATATTAGATGGGGTCGCATTTAAGTGATACAATTTGTCTGTGTTAAACCTTTAATATTAAAATATTTAAATGTGTTTTGTTTCAACTAATTTTAAATAAATATTCACAAAAGATAAGATCATCTATATGTTTTCTGTTCGTCACATTATATGTTAAGATTTAGTCAGAAAATGTGTTGAAATAAATTCTACCCAATCTAATGTACAGATTTGTTTACATTTTCGAATTTCAATTGATGTATTTCGAATATCAAATGATGTTTTTCGAATTTCAATTGGTGTATTACGAATTTCAAATGGAAAAATTCGAATTTCAATTAATGTATTTCGAATTTCAATTGGTGTATTACGAATTTCAATTGATGTTTTTCGAATTTCAATTGATGTGTTTCGGATTTTAATTGATGTTTTTCGAATTTCAATTGATGTGTTTCGAATTTCAATTCATGTATTTAGAATTTCAATTGATTTTTTTTCGAATTTCAAATGGAATCTTCGAATTTCAATTGACCTTTTTCGAATTTCAAATGGAATCTTCGAATTTCAATTGATCTAATTCGAAATTAAATTGATTTTTTTCGAATTACAGTTGAAAATGGTGTACACCATTTGCAATTGTAATTCGAAAAAAGTCAATTGAAATTCGAAGATTCCATTTGAAATTCGAAAAAATCAATTGAAATTCGAATATTCCATTTGAAATTCGAAAAAGGTCAATTGAAATTCGAATATTCCATTTGAAATTCGAAAAAGGTCAATTGAAATTCGAAAAACATCACTTGATATTCGAAGAACATCAATTGAAATTCGAAAAACATCAATTGAAATTCGAAACACGTCAATTGAAATTCGAAACACATTATTTGAAATTCGTAAAATTGCAATTGAAATTCGGAATACGCCAATTGAAATTCGAATTTTCCATTTGAAATTCGTAATACACCAATTGAAATTCATCATTTGAAATTCGAAAAATGTAAACAAAATCAATGCTGTATATTACACCATTTTCAACTGTAATTCGAAAAAAGTCAATTGAAATTCGAAGATTCCATTTTAAGTTCGAAAAATATCAATTGAAATTCGAATATTCCATTTGAAATTCGAAAAATGTCAATTGAAATTCGAATATTCCATTTGAAATTCGAAAAAGGTCAATTGTAATTCGAAAAACATCACTTGATATTCGAAGAACATCAATTGAAATTCGAAAAACATCAATTATAATTCGAAACACATCAATTTAAATTCGAAACACATCATTTGAAATTCGTAAAATTGCAATTGAAATTCGTAATACGTCAATTGAAATTCGAATTTTTCCATTTGAAATTCGTAATACACCAATTGAAATTCGGAAAACATCAATTGAAATTCGAAATTCATCATTTGAAATTCGAAAAATGTAAACAAAATCAATGCTGTATATTAGATGGGGCAGCATTTAAGTGATACAATTTGTCTGTGTTAAACCTTTAATATTAAAATATTTAAATATGTTTTGTTTCAACTAATTTTGAAAAAATAATCATAAAAGGTAAGATCGTCTATATGTTTTCTGTTCGTCACATTATATGTTAAGCTTTAGTCAGCAAATGTGTTTAATTAAATTCGACCCAATCTAATGTACAGATTTGTTTATATTTTCGAATTTCAATTGATGTTTTTCGAATATCAATTGATGTTTTTCGAATTTCAATTGGTGTATTACGAATTTCAAATGGAAAAATTCGAATTTTAATTGATGTATTTCGAATTTCAATTGATGTATTTCGAATTTCAACTGATGTTTTTCGAATTTCAATTGATGTGTTTCGAATTTCAATTGATGTTTTTCGAATTTCAATTGATGTGTTTCGAAATTTTATTGATGTGTTTCGAATTTCAAATGGAATCTTCGAATTTCAATTGACCTTTTTCGAATTTCAAATGGAATCTTCGAATTTCAATTGATCTTATTCGAAATTGAATTGATTTTTTTCGAATTACAGTTGAAAATGGTGTAGATGGGGTAGCATTTAAGTGATACAATTTGTCTGTGTTAAACCTTTAATATTAAAATATTTAAATGTGTTTTGTTTCAACTAATTTTGAATAAATATTCATAAAAGATAAGATCATCACATTATTTGTTAAGATTTAGTCAGCAAATGTGTTTAAATAAATTCTAACCAATCTAATGTGCAGATTTGTTTACATTTTCGAATTTCAATTGATGTATTTCGAATATCAATTGATGTTTTTCGAATTTCAATTGGTGTATTACGAATTTCAAATGGAAAAATTCGAATTTCAATTGATGTATTTCGAATTTCAATTGATGTATTTCGAATATCAATTGATGTTTTTCGAATTTCAATTGATGTGTTTCGAATTTCAATTGATGTATTTCGAATTTCAATTGATGTGTTTCAAAATTCAATTGATGAGCTTCGAATTTCAATTGATTTTTTTCGATTTTCAATTGGAATCTTCGAATTTCAATTGACCTTTTTCGAATTTCAAATGGAATCTTCGAATTTCAATTATATACGAAATTGAATTGATTTTTTTTCGAATTACAGTTGAAAATGGTGTAATTTTGAATAAATATTCATAAAAGATAAGATAAGAAAGATAAAAGATAAGATCTCGTCATCATCGTATATGTTTTCTGTTCGTCATTATATGTTAAGATTTAGTCAGCAAATGTGTTTAAATAAATTCTACCCAATCTTATGTACAGATTTGTTTACATTTTCGAATTTCAATTGATTTATTTCGAATATCAATTGATGTTTTTAGAATTTCAATTGGTGTATTACGAATTCCAAATGGAAAAATTCGAATTTCAGTTGATGCATTTCGAATTTTAATTGATATATTTCGAATTTCAATTGATGTTTTTCGAATTTCGATTGATGTTTTTCGAATTTCAATTGATGTTTTTCGAGTTTCAATTGATGTATTTCGAATTTCAATTGATTTTTTTCGAATTTTAAACGGAATCTTCGAATTTCAATTGATCTTCGATATTGAATTGATTTTTTTCGAAAATCGGTTGACAATGGTGTAGATGGGCAACGGCAAATGGGCTGGGCATCAACCTCATGAAGACTGAGCTAGTACATTCAAAACATAGAATAAGATACCACTTTTCACCAAACCTATTCTGAACGGAGTGGTGCTGAAACAGTCCTCTGAGGCTAAATACCTTGGTGTCATACATGACCGGAAATTGAGATGTAAAAGAAACTCAGAGGAAAGAGCCAAAAAGGGATTGAACGAACTATACTCGTGCAGAAACTACATTGGTAAGAGCTGGGGGCTCAAACCAAGTACCATCCACTGGATGTATAGTGCTTCCTATACTTACCTACGGTTCAGTGGTATTGTGGAAGGCTACATAAGTTAAATATCAGTTAAAAAAGTTAGAGAAAGTACAAAGAGCGGCATCATTATTTATATCCGGTGCGAGGAAGAGCACACCGCAGGCGGCCCTCGACATGGTATTGATCCTACAACCTATAGGTCTTTTTGTTAAGTGCGGCGCTACAAAGTGCGCTCTCAGACTCCGAGAAGCACGTGTGTAGCGTAACGCGGATTGGGGCCACTTGGCTATTCTCATTGAGGCATCAAGAATGTCTGATCTAGGGGCTGTGGCAGGACCGACAGGCTATTTTCCACCAGTTAAGAAATTCTCCTCAAATCTCGACATAATGATCCGCCCAGTACAGACTGGTAATGCGGCAACCTTCCTGGAGGGCCATGCAATATATATTGACTGGTTCAAAGACGGATGTAGGCACAGGGGCAGGCATTTTCAGCGAATCTCTTGGCATACATATGTCATCACATAACAGTCTATGTTGACGGTCAGGCTGCTCTGAAGGCGCTGAAGGCACTGAAGTCAACCACTATCAAGTCAAAGGTACAGCAATTGGCAAAAAGAATCAGACTGTGCTGGGTCCCCGGACACTGTGAAGTCGCGGGGAACGAGAAGGCTGACGAACCCGAGCGAAATGGATCAGCGATGGACACTGCAAGTGTTGAGCCATCACTATATCCCCCCTTATGGGAATTCTTCAGTAACATAGAGAGTTTCTACAAAGATCTGGCAAACCAGAAATGGTCGAGCAGATCTGTCTGTAAAATCACTTAATCTCTATGGCCAGCCACATCGAAATCCACGACCAAAGATCTTCTTAAACTCACAAAGAGGGACATTCGTGAAATGATAGACACGCTGACTGGCCACTGTAATGTTAGATCTTTATCATCAAGGTGGCAGAGTGATTCTGCCAACTACTGTCGACTCTGTGAGTATGAGGAGAAACTGGACACAATCGAACACCTTCTCTGTCAATGTCCTTCTCTATCAAGACGAAGACATCGCTACCTAGGTGATTACACGATACAAAATCTAGAATCTCTATCATCTCATGATATTCATAGAATCATGGGCTTCATGGGTTGCTTGAGATTGATGGTTTGACATCAACTCATTCATCTACATCAACAAGCGAGGTTTTTGGTACTCCCCCTCTCCTGAAAAGCCATCTCTCCTCTATCTTATCTATACTCACCAACTTCTTTATTTTCTTCGACCTCTCCCTCTTCTTTTACTCATATTCTCAGAACGAACACAATGGACCAATTGGTGTCCGAGTGAAGTGGTGCACGCCAGCAATGGTTGAATGCCGCGCGTCCTTAACCTAACCTAACCTGTACATTCTGAAAAGTATTCTTTAGAAAATAGAAAATTCTCCTAATTATCATGTTTCAGATCAAGATACAGTTATTGAATCTGTAAACTGATGATCTGATCTCAGAATTTTATTTAAAAAACCAGTAAGGAAAGGCAGAAAGTCGGGCGGGGCCGACTATATAATACCCTACACCTCCCTAACAATGCGATAAGGGTCATTGCCATAACAGTTTGGAATAATTGGTAAATGGGTAGAAACATATTATCTAATTCTGAAGCGATAATCGCTAAATTAAGCAATATTCGTTCCTAAATTGAGAAACATCTTTCTGGAAAATTTTAATGATCGGAAGTAAAATACAACTTCTATAGCGGTTTGATACCAAATCAGGAGGAACATATATATGGAGTTTTAATATAAATCTGAACCGATCTTCCCTGAATACTCATTCATGTAAAAAGACCTCCTTCTGTCGAATTTCGTACTGATCGGATAAAAAATACAGTCTCTACAGTGCTTACATGTCAAATATATGGGAGCTATATCTAAATCTGAACCGATTTTCTCCGAATTTGGCAGTATTCCTTCATGTAATAAGAAACCTCTTTCTGCCGAATTTCGCACTGATCGGATATAAAATACAGTTTTTCCAGCGCTTACAGGTCAAATCGGGGGTAACATATATATGGGTGTTATATCTAAATCTAAACCGAGTTTCTCCGAATTTGGCAGTATTCCTTCATGTAGAAAGAAACCTCTTTTTGGCGACTTTCGCACTGATCGGATATAATATAACATTTTTACAGCGCTCACATGTCAAATCGGGGGTAACGTATATATGGAGGCTATATCTAAATCTGAACCAATTTCTTCCAAATTTAAAAGTGTTCATTCATATAATAGGAAACCTCTTTCTGACGAATTTCAGACTGATCGGATATAAAATACAGTTTTTACAGCGCTTACATGTGAAATCGGGGGTAACATATATATGGGGGCTATATCTAAATCCGAACCGATTTTCTCCCAATTTGGCAGTATTCCTTCATGTAATAAGAAACCTCTTTCTGCTGAATTTCGCACTGATCGGATATAAAATACAGTTTTTACAGCGCTTACATGTCAAATCGGGGGTAACATATATATGGGGGCTATATCTAAATCTGAACCGATTTTCTCCGAATTTAGCAGTATTCCTTCATGTAATAAGAAACCTCTCTTTGCCGAATTTCGCACTGTTTGGATATAAAATAACATTTTTACAGCGCTTACATGTCAAATCGGGGGTAACGTATATATGGGGGCTATATCTAAATCTGAACCGATTTCTTCCAAATTTAACAGTGTTCATTCATATAATAAGAAACCTCTTTCTGCCGAATTTCATACTGATCGGATATAAAATAAAGTTTTTACAGCGCTTACATGTCAAATCGGGGCTAACATATATATGGGGGCTATATCTAAATCTGAACCGATTCAATAGGGATCGACCCTGGGCCAAAAGAAAGATATGTGTAAAGTTTCGTCGAGATCGGACCATAATTGCGACCTGTACTTTGATTACAAGAATACATGCACAGACAGACGGACAGACGGACGGACATAGCTAAATCAACTCAGAAAGTGATTCTAAGTCGATCGGTATAATAAACGATGGGTCTATTGCCTCTACTTTTGGGTGTTACAAACAAATGCACAAAGTTATAATACCCTGTACCACAGCGTGGTGTAGGGTATAATTAATTGACTCAAATAAAAATTTAGTTTTACATTTTATTCAATAGTTTAATATATTAATTTTCAGCTGACTTTTTATACGTTACACCATACTGTTGTACAGGGTATTATTGTTTTTTTTTTTACATTTGTTTGTGACACATTAAAGGAGAAAAAATAGACCCATCATTCATTATGCCGATCGACCTAGACTTTCTGAGTCGATTCAGCCAAGTCCGTCCGTCTGTCTGTCCACGCATTCTTGTGATCAAAGTACAGTTCGCAAATATTAACCGATCGTTACGAAAATCTGCACTGGAAATTCCTTGTGCGATTTATATCCTATCCCTTCACTATTCCTGAAAAAATGAGCCAAATCGCAAATCTGACATCTGCAGGAAGTACTAGAGGCACCAAAATCCAATCCAACTGAAATTTTACTGTATATGTTTTAATATGCTATAACTATTCCTGGAAAAATGGGCCAAATGGTTCTATTAAAAAACTAGAAAGAAAGTTCAGTGGGGTAGCCCGTCTTACGAATCTCCTTCACTCAAAAAGTATTAGTAAATTTATTTTTTTTGTTTTAACTAAATTGTTATCAATTTAAATTGCTTTTAACATTTTTAAAGTATACACTGGTATAAACTTTATAAGCTGTTAACTTTTGGTGCAACATAGTCCATTTATGCGGGAGGTACCAAAACGGACCAACAACGCCCACTCTTCACTGGACTTCAGGTACTATAAAAGCATTACAATGTAAAAAATCTCTATGAACTGATATTAAAGCTATAAATTGTTATTTTTTGGTGGAAAATAGTAAATTTTTGTGGGAGATACCAACAAATACCAATTTCGCCCATTTTGGTCGAAGTGATAGCGACTAATAAACTAATACTATGTGAGGAATTTCAGAAGATTCGAATAAGTAGTATAGGGGTTATTTAAGAATCAATATTTCAGTAAATGTTAACCCTTTGTGGGGGAGGTACTAAAAGGAGTGGACCAATATGGCCCATCTTCGAACTTAGGCGGAGATAGAAAAAAATATTACCGCGTACCTTTCGATAGTTTCGAATTTCCACCAAACATACTCGTACTTGGGGTCTTGGGTCACTCCTTCGATGTGTTACTTTTGGCTAGTGGAAAATGATATAAACCCTCCTCGGTAAGGTGAGGAGATACAAATAAGCATCACAGTAGTTGTGTAGGGTATCATATCGTTGACCCTGCCCGACTTTAAACTTTCCCTCCTGGGAAAACACTCAACAACATTTCGCATTCAATTCCAAATCAAAGTCAGTAAGGAAAGGCTAAAGTCGGGCGGGGCCGACTGTATAATACCCTACACCACTCTCGTAATATTGAATAACTCTGAAATATAAATTTTGTAATTCATGTATAAATTGTTTATTCTAAATTTCAAAACGATGGGATGTAAAATACAGCTTCTATAGGGCCAAATCGGACGAAACATATATATGGAAGCTATAGCTAAATCTTAACCGATGTTCTTCAAATTCGGTAGTGTTGGTTCATGGATCAAGAAACTCTACCATTCTAAATTTCAAAATGATTGGATGTAAAATACAGCTTCTACAGGACTAAAGAGCAAAATCGGGCGAAACATATATATGGGAGCTATAGCCAAATCTTAACCGATTTTCTTCAAATTCGGCAATGTTGGTTCATGGATCAAGAAACTCTACCATTCTAAATTTCAAACCGATTGGATGTAAAATACAGCTTCTATAGGACTAAAGGGCCAAATAGGACGAAAGATATACACAAATTCAATAGGGATCTTTACAACTGCGAAATACTCTAAACTGCAAAATTTCAGAACGATCGGAGTGAAATTGCGACCAACTTTACATTGACAGACGGACGGACGGACAGACATTGTTAAATCGACTCAGCTAGTGATTCTGAGTCGATCGGTATACTTTAAAGTGGGTCTAGCTGTGTTATTTTCAGGTGTTACAAACATCTGCCATGAAACAAACTTATAATACCCTGTACCACAGTGTGGTGTAGGGTATAAAAATCCATACGATTATTAAATATCGAGATTTCTCACATATGTATTTGTTGCTATTGCAAATTTTACAATATTCTTGATTAAGAATTTCTGTGACGAAAAAACACTTTAGCGCTTATGACTTTGGGAAGCTCTTTCCGACCAACTCGTTTCATTGCAATTTGATGATGAACAAAAAATTAGTTGCACCTAAAGGGACTTACTTGTTCTCTCTGTTATTTGTTCATGGTTTTGGTCACATTCTGTGGATTGAATGCAATGGAGGAGGAACATTTTTAGGGTTATATAGTCCATCTGTGTAGCTGTATTTGAATGTGATGCATATGTATATATGTGTGAGTATGTTAGGTGAAGCGCCACATTCGGTGGATTCTATGCAATGGAGTAGAAGCATTTTTAGGGGCTGTGTGATGTAGTTATATGTATATGTATGTATCTGTATGTGTGAATATCTTTTCCAGAATATGGTTAATGGTTTTGTTGTTGTGGCCAAACACAGACAATGGTTAGTAGCTTCGATTGTTCAAAATGCTATTGTATGGACTTTCACATCATTTAACACTCTATACATATGTATATATGTATGTAGATTAGAATGGGTACCAAAATAGAGTAAAATCTATTTTTATTGCTAAAATGAGTTTTTAAGAGAAAATTTCTTAAACACTTTTATCAATTTTCCTTAGTTCCAGAATTCGATTAAAACACCTCAGAGAAAAGTTTCGACTCTTTCTATTCATACCCTCGGTTTAGTGGAGGAGGGTATATATCATTTTCTGTGGCCAAATGTGTAACACTTAGAGGGAGTGACCTAAGACCCTAAGTATATTCGGAGGAAATGCGTTTTAGAACATTTTAGGTCTTTAGAGCAATATCCATCCGTCCGTCTGTCTGATATCTCTCGAAAGGAGTAAACAATTGACTTCAAATTTGGTAAGTTATAATATTTTTTTCTCTCTCAGGCTATGTTTGAATATGGGTCATATTGGTCCTCTCCTTCTGGTAACTCCCACAAAAAGGTTAAAATTTAGTAAAATTTTGGTTCACAAGTAACTTCTACATAGATACTACTACATAGCCGAATCGTATGTACTTCAACACATATTAATAATTTATCTACATATTTTTGTGAAAAAGAACGGCAAAAATATCTACAAAACTTAGGACTGAGTAAAAACCACACCCCAAATTTCATTTACACAACTCTCCAAGAAACCCCAGAAAAACAAAATATAATGTAAAACCTGCAAAAGAATTCAATACTTTATCCAATCGTATTTTGAAAATGTTTAAAAGTATTTCATATCAATAAAGTTTGCAATATTTTAATCCCATTTTAATCTCACACCGAGAACAACGTTCATTTGCCGCCTGATACAATTGAATTGGTTGTGGATGACTGACTGAGCGTCTGAATGCGTCTGATTTCGTTTCGAACCCCTGGAAGTCTTATCGATGTTATAAATTGATTTTATTTGATTTCTTTTGCCATTCAATTCATGGCTTAGGTGGAATATTATTTACCTGCTGTGAAATTGTGATTATTTATTTGTGAAATATTAAAATCTGTTTGTGTTCGATAAACGTGAGATGAATTGTGCTTTAGCAAAATGAACTGAGTTAATTACTTTAAGGAATGTTTTGGGAGGGTATCGTTTCGAATGAAAGGAATATTTTGCAGGTAATCAGACTGAATCAGAAACGCACCGTATTAAATATATTGTTCGTACAGAAGAGAGAGTACACTCAAAAAAAATTTGTTACATTACAGATTTATTTATATGAAATATTTAAACAATTGTTGTTTTATGTTGAAATATAATAAAAACTTTAGATAAAATAAGGTTTAACAAAATAGTCTTTCCATTATTTCTTTCGGTGTATGCACGAGTTTCTCTTTGCGCAATTAACATAAAAAAACGCATAGTAGAAAAACAGTATTTTTATAGTTTATTAACTGTTGCTACAGGGGTTAAGAACAATCACTCACGTTATATTGTATTAAATATTATTGTACACAAACATTTGCAGCATCATAGCAAATATGTTTACGAAAGAGAAGGATGGCAATGAAATTATGAGAAATAAAAAGTGATTCAAGTTAAGTTTTCACATGACGGTGGCAAAAAGTAACTGTTTGATGCGTCTTGTAGTCTGAAGGCCATACCTCTAAGGAAATATAATTCCTGAAAATAAATTTCCCAATAACGGCTTTTTTTGGAAAGTAAAATTTAATCACCCTTTATTCCAACATAAGGGGCTTTCAAGTTCTAGTTTCTTTTTCAATAGTGTTTTATTTCTTTTCACAGGTGTCAACTTAAAAGTGAAGGATCTATTACAAATTATTAAAATCCGCTAGGGAAATGGTGCTTTTGTGGACCCCAAAAAAACCTTGTCCTGTTCGTTCAACTGAAAATGTCGCAGCTGCTCAGTGGAAATGGAATTCAGAAAAAGAAGAATAATTCTGCCGTTTCTTAACCAGACAACCGATAGCAACAAAATTTAGTATGCTTACAGAAGAAGTATTGTTGAGTTTAACCCCCAGTTTTTGTAAAACGTTTTCGTTCGCCTACGACGAATCATTCGAAATCAGTCAATTGATACGCGAAATATATAAGCCACAGGAGTCTATAATTCGTCATGTACTATAGGAAAGCTGGGAAATAGTTCGTACCGAAAATATTTCATGCCTGTGTTTTATATAGCTATAGCTCCCATATATATGTTTCGTCCGATTTTGCTCTTTAGTTCTATAGAAGCTGTATTTTACATCCAATCGTTTTGAAATTTAGAGTGGTAGAGTTTCTTGATCCATGAACCAACATTGCCGAATTTGAAGAAAATCGGTTAAGATTTAGCTAAAGCTCCCATATATATGTTTCGTCCGATTTTGCTCTTTAGTCCTGTAGAAGCTGTATTTTACATCCAATCATTTTGAAATTTAGAATGGTAGAGTTTCTTGATCCATGAACTAACACTACCGGATTTGAAGAAAATCGGTTAAGATTTAGCTATAGCTCCCATATATATGTTTCGTCCGATTTGCCCTTTAGTTCTATAGGAGCTAGATTTTACATCCAATCGTTTTGAAATTTAGAATGGTAGAGTTTCTTGATCCATGAACCAACACTACCGAATTTGAAGAAAATCGGTTGAGATTTAGCTATAGGTCCCATATATATGTTTCGTCCGATTTGGCCCTTTAGTCCTATAAAAGCTGTATTTTACATCCAATCGTTTTGAAATTTAGAATGGTAGAATTTCTTGATCCATGAACCAACACTGCCGAATTTGAAGAAAATCGGTTAAGATTTAGCTATAGCTCCCATATATATGTTTCGTCCGATTTTGCTTTTTAGTCCTAAAGAAGCTGCATTTTACATCCAATCATTTTGAAATTTAGAATGGTAGAATTTCTTGATCCATGAACCAACACTACCGAATTTGAAGAAAATCGGTTAAGATTTAGCTATAGCTCCCATATATATGTTTCGTCCGATTTGGCCCTTTAGATCTATAGAAGCTATATTTTACATCCAATCGTTTTGAAATGTAGAATGGTAGAGTTTCTTGATCCATGAACCAACATTGCCGAATTTGAAGAAAATCGGTTAAGATTTAGCTATAGCCCCCATATATATGTTTCATCCGATTTGGCTCTTTAGATCCAATCGTTTTTATACCCTACACCACACTGTGGTACAGGGTATTATTTAAGTATAAAATGTCCCAAAAGTAAATTTATGTAAACAATTTATACAAGAATTACAAAATTTATATATCAGAGTTATTCAATATTACGAGAGTGGTGTAGGGTATTATATAGTCGGCCCCGCCCGACTTTAGCCTTTCCTTACTGGTTAAATAATGCAATCAAGGAACTCATATCACTTGAGGGATCTTCCGTAACAATTAGTAAAGGTAAATATCTCTGTATATATTGGATCATATTACCTTGGTTAAAGCATGAATATGTTTTATGTATAATACTGTTATTTTCAAATGGAATTTCAAAACTTAGATACTCGTATATAAGGTTATGATCTGACAACTCACACTCCACAGAATCTATGCTTAGCTTTTTGTAAGTTGTAGTAAATGTGATCGATAGATGATCTGCTCTTTGGACGGGTAATCAGGTTATGACAATTTTTAAAACCATAATTGGCAAGAATTATTAAAAGCTCTCGACTCGAGTTAGTATTTAATATATCAATATTGGAATCACCAACAAAAATACATGGGTATCGTCCCTGCTGAATCAACATTCCCTCCAGAAATGAAAGGAAAGAAATTATATTACATTTTGGGGATCTGTAGATGAACTTCAAAGGCTTACCAAACTGTTTCAAATTGTGTAATGTTATATACAAATTTATCTACACACATAGTGGCAAAATTATAGCAAAAAAAGATGAAAAATCTAGACAAGTTTTTCTGAAGAACATGGATGATGTAGATCAACTGCTAATGAAATCTTCAGCTAATGTTTCAATGCAATCAAAGCGAAACCGTAATGATGCTTATAAAGGCGATCGTGATGATGGTGATGATGAAGAAGAGGAGGATGATGAAGACAATGGATGTTATCTCTCGCCAAGTTAGATTATGATCTAATTTAAAGATAATTATAGAACTGCAATTATTTCAAAAATATTAAATCATATAATGAATTTATTGTTAAGCAAAACAGTTTTGTTAATGTTTTATCTGTCAATATTAGAAGTGTTTCATCTATTAATAAATTCAATCGCTTCAAGAATGAAATAAGTCGGCTTGGAAAATTGCCCGATGTCATAGCAATACAAGAAACTTGGTTCAGTAGTCAAAATTACAAAATTTATATATCAGAGTTATTCAATATTACGAGAGTGGTGTAGGGTATTATATAGTCGGCCCCGCCCGACTTTAGCCTTTCCTTACTGGTTAAATAATGCAATCAAGGAACTCATATCACTTGAGGGATCTTCCGTAACAATTAGTAAAGGTAAATATCTCTGTATATATTGGATCATATTACCTTGGTTAAAGCATGAATATGTTTTATGTATAATACTGTTATTTTCAAATGGAATTTCAAAACTTAGATACTCGTATATAAGGTTATGATCTGACAACTCACACTCCACAGAATCTATGCTTAGCTTTTTGTAAGTTGTAGTAAATGTGATCGATAGATGATCTGCTCTTTGGACGGGTAATCAGGTTATGACAATTTTTAAAACCATAATTGGCAAGAATTATTAAAAGCTCTCGACTCGAGTTAGTATTTAATATATCAATATTGGAATCACCAACAAAAATACATGGGTATCGTCCCTGCTGAATCAACATTCCCTCCAGAAATGAAAGGAAAGAAATTATATTACATTTTGGGGATCTGTAGATGAACTTCAAAGGCTTACCAAACTGTTTCAAATTGTGTAATGTTATATACAAATTTATCTACACACATAGTGGCAAAATTATAGCAAAAAAAGATGAAAAATCTAGACAAGTTTTTCTGAAGAACATGGATGATGTAGATCAACTGCTAATGAAATCTTCAGCTAATGTTTCAATGCAATCAAAGCGAAACCGTAATGATGCTTATAAAGGCGATCGTGATGATGGTGATGATGAAGAAGAGGAGGATGATGAAGACAATGGATGTTATCTCTCGCCAAGTTAGATTATGATCTAATTTAAAGATAATTATAGAACTGCAATTATTTCAAAAATATTAAATCATATAATGAATTTATTGTTAAGCAAAACAGTTTTGTTAATGTTTTATCTGTCAATATTAGAAGTGTTTCATCTATTAATAAATTCAATCGCTTCAAGAATGAAATAAGTCGGCTTGGAAAATTGCCCGATGTCATAGCAATACAAGAAACTTGGTTCAGTAGTCAACATTTGGATTTATACACTATTTATGGTTATGATGCGGTTCACTGCGAAAGATCGGATGGTTATGGCGGAACAACTGTGTTTGTAAATTCGAAAATAAAATACAAAATTATTCTTAGGAAAAGTCAAGATGATGTGGAAGCAATTGCAATAGAGTTATCTGATGTCAAGGTTAATAATTCTAAGTTGGTTATTTTGTCAGTTTATCGATCTCAACGATGTAACCTGAGTTTATTCTTGAGTAACATAGAGAACATGCTTCAAAACATTAATAATTGTGTTACGTTGTTTGTGGGAGATGTCAACATTGATTTGCTTGCTGAAAATAGAAGCAATCAATTATTAAATAATATTTTTAGCGAATTCAATATGCATTATTGCCATAAACATGTTACAAGGCCGCAGAGTAAAACATGTATTGATTGGGTTTATTGTAATAAATCTACAAATGTGAATGTACACAGCATTGAGAACAAGCTATCGGATCACAATATTCTGAGCTGTTGTGTTTATACGCAGTTCATATCAAATACTTGTAATATTCAAGTGAAACAGAAGCTTGATTATGGAAAGTTTTCCCAAATATTAAGTAATACCCTATCATCAATAGATAATATTACTGACTCTTCTGAATTATGTGAAAGTCTTATTAATCTCATGTCCGCAGCAGGTACTCAAAGTACTACTACAAGTTCAAAATCAATTGATATTCGTTTAAAGATGATACCATGGATGACAGAAAAATTACTGGCCTTGATATCTTATAAAAATAAGCTTTTAAAGTTGAGAAGGAAAAATAAAAACAATTATTACACGTCGCATTTAAAACGGATAAGCAAAATCATTAAAATTTGCAATAAGAAACTGATGGATGCATATTACATAGATAATTTAAAAACTTTTGGAGGTGATAGCAAAAAAACTTGGCAATTTCTAAATAAAGAATTGGGGCGTCACAAAAAAGCATTTAATGAAATTTGCGATGAAAAGGGTACTTGCGTTATGGAGGATAGTGAAAAAGTTTCAGTTTTTAACAATTACTTCGTCGACTCCGTAAATAAACTCAAAGTTAATATCCCACGTAATACTGATGATGACATAAATATGTTCAGAACTTTGACGCCAGAACGGAGCTGCTTTAATATTCGGGAAGTTAATACAACTGAAGTTAAGCAGATAATAGAAACATTGAATGTTAAAAAAAGTCCCGGCTGTGATAATATTACCCCTAAAATGTTACTTGTTGCGGAATCTCAAGTTGCTGGTATTCTGGGTAACATTTTTAATAAAATGATTTATAGTGGAACATACCCAAATTGTTTAAAAATTCATAAGGTATTGCCAATACCTAAGACACCTAGTTCTAGACTTGTAACTGATTTTAGACCAATATCTGTTCTGCCAACAATTGATAAAGTTTTTGGAAAACTAATTTTCAATCAACTATCAAATTATATTCATGAAAACAAGATCCTGTATGAATGTCAGTTTGGTTTTAAAAAAGGAGCAGGTACTGAGGAGGCTTTGGTTAATGTAGTCGAATATATTTGTGGAGGAATTGATGATGGATGCAAGGGAGTGGCTGGATTATTTTTTGACTTTTCTAAGGCCTTTGATCTAGTTCAACATGAGATCTTAGTAAGAAAGTTAAGAGTAATTGGATTTTCAAGCATGGCTCAAGCATTATTTAAGGATTACCTTCATAATAGAATGCAATACGTTCAAGTTGGACAATCGAAAAGTAATATGTTGCCAGTTAGCCATGGGGTTCCTCAAGGCAGTGTTTTGGGCCCGTTGCTGTTCAAAATTTATATAAACGACTTGAAAAATATTAAATTCTATGGCAAATTGATTTTATTTGCTGACGATATCTGTTTTTTGTATAAGTACAATCATGAGAAAGTTCTTAAAACGCAAATGGAATACGATGCTGCAATATTAACGGAATATGCACGATTAAACAAATTAGTACTGAATTGTGGGAAGACTAAGTTTATAAGGTTCAAGCCCTACCATAATACAAATGATGGTGAAATGATAGTAAATATAAATGGCATGTCAATTCCTGAATCAGAGAGCGTAAAATATTTGGGTATACGATTGAGCCGTAATTTGTTATGGGACCTTCATATTTCGGATGTCAAAGCTAAGATTTCATCTGCTATAGGAATTCTTTATAAATTTAAAAACAAATTTAGCACTGACATAAAAATGATGATATACCAATCTCTCGTGCATTCTCATTTGACATACCTACCCATCATATATGGATGTAGAAGAAACAACTCTCTTAGTTCTTTGCAATCAGCACAAAACAAGGCTTTAAAAATTGTATATAACTTACCTATGCGTTACCACTCACTTGATATATATAAATACAAAGCAACTCAAGTTTTACTAGTTCTGGGTCTATATGAACAACAAATTTTGACGTATATGTTTAAGACTATACGAGGATATGGTTCTGAAACGATGCTATTTAATCGGAATATCACAAGAACGGGAAGAAATACAAGGCAAGCTGATAACATTGAAGTTTTAAGATGCCGATTAGAATTAACCAAACAGCGTATTGGCTATGCTGGGCCAATAGAATTTAACAAATTACCTTCTTATTTAAAAAATATTACTATTATTTCAACTTTCAAGCACGAACTAAAACACTATCTTTTGCAAAATATAGAAACACTTCTAATATGACAATTTTTTTTTTTTTGTTTTTTCTAAATATTGTTACCAATTATTCATGAAATATAAATATGATATTTATTAAGCATTATAATATAGTTGCCAATTAGCCTCTAAAAAGCCTACCAGGCGCTGAGGCGTTATATTCAAAATTGTATAAACGATATTGCAAATAAATATAAATAAAAAAAAAAAAAAAAAAAAATATCTATAGAATTAATGAAATCTTTACTCTAACATAATTCAATGTGATAATTAATATCTTCTCGTACATAAATTGTAGTACCACCATAACTATCAAATCTGCAACAATGTATTGCTCTGTAAACACATATATAATATATTGCTTTCAACTCATCTTTAAACCATGTTTCCTGAACAGAAATAACACCAGGTAATCTTGGGAAACCCGATAGAGCAACATGTCCAAATCAATTGGTCTTAACAAAAAAAGGTTATTTAAACTGTTTTGAGAGATTTGGCTCCGAATTTGTGTGGCGATAACTCGTGACTGTTTTGGAACATCATTCTCATCAATATTACACATTGTTTGAATCCGGCCAAAACGTCAATTTTTTTTATCTTATTATATAATTTTTATGTCAAACTATTTATAACTACAAAAAAATATATAGTTATGGAATATACGATTACTGTGTATTCATATTATAACACTTATTTTTAACTGTTAAAATACTCAGATATTGGTGTTGATACAACTAAATAAAGGTTTTTGTTCTAACCCACAACGAGTTCTTATTTAGTTTAGCCAAAATATAAAATTGGCAATACACATGCAAAAAGTCGAAAAAGTCGACATTGAAAAGTCGACTTCTAAATAACATATAGAAATAATAATTAGCATCCGCTTTTATTTTGATGACGACCTGCAGGTACCAAAAACTGTACCACTTAACGTATGACTAATGTAATTAATACGACACGACGGGCAAGCGAGAGAGAATCGAACAATTTCGAAAATATTACAAGAAATATGCGTTTACTTAACCAATCAACAGATTGTAATAAAACTTTAAATACTTTAGAAGCGATATGTTCCAGCATTTTCCTTCCAAAAAAAATTATTTACATCTAGTATAATATGTAATGCTAATGAAAACGTGCCCTTCGTCAATACGACATTTCAATTTTTAAAAAAAAAAATTATACAAAATTTAAGTTAAACGCGCCAAGAAATGTTGTATTCCAGAGTGCCACACATCGAGGCGACCGGCACCTAAGCCAATTAGAAAAAAACAAATAGAGATAATTTGTTGTGTAAAACTCGACAGAAAGCTAAATTAATCCTCTTTTAAAATAAATTAATAGCTTTAGAATATTCCGTTCCTTTTCGCAGATTTTTGCATGTTACTAGATTCAGCCAAAGTTAACTTCTATTTCGCGTACGTTCGTGACCACATGTCCACATTGCTATCATTATGAAAACTAAAACTCGATGAAACCCATCTTTTGCACCTAACATAGAGCTACCAATATGCTATCAAATCACCAAAAAAATTGCGGGGAAAATTTTTGTTTTCTATATTTTTTGTACCTCAAAAGCGTACGAACATACGTTCGCGACCTGCGGAAATGCCCATATGCGAATGCAAATATTCGTTACATCCCTGGTTTTACCGAAGCATAGTGGCGCCGATAGAGCAAACAGGTTGCAAAAATCAAAATGTTCATGTGCGCCTACTACGATATTTTGAGTGAACCCATTTTATAGGAAACTTTTCAAGGATTTCAAATATGCTACCCTTAATAAGGTCAGATTTTCAGTTTAGATATAACCGTTCAAAGTTGACCGATTTTCAGTTGTCAAAAAAACACACAATTTTTAGGTAATTTGGTCGGATTTCAGGTGTAAAATCATGAAAACTAGGTAAATAATTGTCTTGTTATTAAATGTTAGTTAGTTTATTGAGACTTAAACGTTTTTTTTTTATAAATGTTATAAACTAATGCATCTAGATGATAACTTAAAACTATAATGTATTATTTTAATTAAATTAATGAGCAAATGTTTACAAACTATATAATAAGTATGAATTCACATGCATTATGTCGAAGTTAGGATCGTGATCAGTGCTTGCTCCCGGCACTTCCTGTGGCGTGTAGAGTTAAATCTACAGAGTATTTCTAAAATCTAGGAAAATTACACACTAGGCAACTTACAAACTAAAACATTAAGACTTATGAACTAACCTAAATCTAAATACAAAAAATCATAAACCAGTAAGGAAAGGTTAAAGTCGGGCGGGGCCGACTATATAATACCCTACACCACCTCGGCAATGTACATTAAGAATTTATTTTTGAATAGTTGGAATAATTAGTTTCCTTTCTTTTACGAAAGTACTTAGCTCCCCCGCCACGTCACGGCTTATTCCAAAGAGGAGTTTAATATAATGTGTGGAATTAAAAATTTAACTAATAATAATATTCCACATATTTGCATTTACTGTGGTTATTATTAGCCTTAACAGTACGAATAGTCCGATTTTGGTCGTACACAATATAAGTAATATATGCAGGGTATGTTAGGTAGGTACTACCTTGGAATAATTGGTACTACCTTGGAATAATTGGTTTAAGTAATGTTTTAATTTTCATTTCCGCTGAAGCCTTTTAGGTCTCTAATATAGCGCTTATATAAACAAATTAGGAACATCTTTCTGCAACATTTTGATCGGAAGTAAAGTAGAACTTATATAGCGCTTGGGTACCAAATCAGGAGGAACATATATATGGAGGTTATATATAAATCTGAACGGATTTTCCTTGAATACTCATTCATTGAAAAAGAAACTTCTTTCTGTCAAATTTCGTACTGACCGGATATAAAATACAGTCTCTACAGCACTTGCATGTCAAATCGGGGTAACATATATATGGGGCCAATATCTAAATCTGAACCGATTTTCTCTGAATTTGGAAGTATCCTTTCATATAATAAGAAACCTCTTTGTGTAGATTTTTTTACTGATCGGATATAAAATACAGATTGTACAACGCTTACATGTTAAATCGTGGGTAACGTATATATGGGGGCTATATCTAAATCTGAACCGACTTCCCTCAAATTTGGCAGTGTTAATTCATGTAATGAGAAACCTCTTCTGACAATTTTTTACTGATCGGATTTAAAATACAGTTCTACAGCGCTCACATGTCAAATCGGGGGTAACATATACATATATGGGGGCTATATCTAAATCTGAACCGATTTCCCTCAAATTTGGCTGTGTTAATTCACGTAATGAGAAACCTCTTTCTGCCAATTTTTTTACTGATCGGATATAAAATACAGTTTCTACAGAGCTTACATGTCAAATCGGGGGTAACATATATATGTGGGCTATATCTAAATCTCAACCGATTTCCCTCAAATTTGGCAGTATTAATTCATGTAATAAGAAACCTCTTTCTGCCGAATTTCGTACTGATCGGATTAAAAATACACTTTTTACAGCGCTTACATGTAAAATCGGGGGTAACATATATATGGGGGCTATATCTAAATCTGAACCGATTTTCTCCGAATTTGGCAGTATTTCTTCATGTAATAAGAAACCTCTTTCTGCCGAATTTCACACTGATCGGTTATAAAATAATTTTTTTACGGCGCTTACATGTGAAATCTGGGGTAAAGTATATATGGGGGCTATAATCTAAACCGATTTCTTCCAAATTTAACATTGTTCATTCATATAATACGAAGCCTCTTTCTGCCGAATTTCATACTGATCGGATGTAAAATAAAGTTTTTACAGCGCTTACATATCAAATCGGGGCTAACATATATGTGGGGGCTATATCCAAATCTGAACCGATTTTAACCAAATTAAATAGGGATCGTCCTTGGGGCAAAAAAAAGATATGTGTAAAGTTTCGTCAAGATCGGACCATATTTGCGACCTGTACTTTGATTACAAGAATACATCTACAGACAGACGGACATAGCTACTCAGAAAGTGATTACAAGTCGATCGGAATAATAAACATCTATGTATCTCTTCTCCTTTTGGGTGTTACAAACAAATGCACAAAGTCATAATACCCTGTACCACAGTGTGGTGTAGGGTATAAAAATGTTACGATTGCTTTGTGTTTCTCCAGGTAAATTACTACTTAAAACAATCAATTTTTTCACAATTTTTCAACTTTGATGAAAAATAACAAAAAATCTATATTTTGTCTATATTTGCCATATTTTCAAAATATGCTCTTTGATTAACCTTTTACATAATTCAAAAGGATTCATCTGCCCTTATGTGGCCCCTTGGAGGTAAAAAAAGTAAAACCGACACGGTTCCTGAAATTGTATGGCGCGAAACCCACTGCTACGTTATTGTTTTTAAGGTATATATTTATATGTAGGTATATAGTAGGTATAAATATTTAGAAAATAATTATAGTTTAGAAATTAGTAGTCATTTAGATATAAGGTAATAATTTTTAAACATAAAATAACTGAAAGAATCAAAAATTGGCAAACATAATTTTTTAACTCCACTTAGTTACCATAAAATAGATTTTTCCACAAATTTTATCTTTGATAAACCATAACTAAGTTATTTTTCAACTTTGACGGAAAATAACAAAAATCTATATTTTTAATATTTGTCATATATTCAAAATATATTCTTTGATTATTCCATTACATAATTCAAAAGGTCTTATCTGCCTCTAGGCGTCACTTTGGCTTCTAGAGGTAAAAAAGAAATGATTCCACAAATAAATAAAAAAATAAAATTTTTGTTGGGTAATAATTTTAAAAAATAAAAACCTTAAAAAAGTAGAAAAAACGCCTAAAATTGGTTAAAAAAAATTTTTGGTTACCATAAAATTGATTTTTCCACAAATCTTAACTTTGATAACCCTTAATTAAGCACCTACAAGGCGTGGCACCCTTTCCAAACACTCATTTCATAGGCTGAACAATTATTTATCTTATGCCATTTATGTAAATTATTCGATTATCTTATTCGGTCCAAAGATATCATTTTTGCAACGAAAAAACTACTTTTTGTACTTAAAAGTGATTTAAATCGATCTTATACCTAAAAAAATGGTCCACATATTTAGGGGTCTCCCAAGAAAACCAGCATTTTTAAACAAAATTTTTTAAGAAGAAACTTACCAAAAAGAGAATGTTCAATATTTTTTTCGTGTTTAGGACATTATATTACACCAGAAAATTGTATGTACAGCCCTTCGACAAATATTTTGTAAAGTTTTAGATAGAGTACAAAGTATAACATATTTATGTACATAGTAAAAGAAACTTCCAAGATAGTGTCTTCGAAAAAACAATGGGTCAATAATTGTCATTAATATTGTTACCACGCTTCTCGAATCTAAGCCGTGGAACATGGGGCAAAGCTAGGATGTGAAAACCATTATCATTTTTATATGTAGTGAAGTGTTGCATTGTGAAGTGCACAGCTTTTAATATAGTAGACTTAGGGGAAAATCTAAAAAAAATCCGTTTTGGGGGGATTTTCGAATTTATTTTGTGAATTTTGGGATTTTTTTGTAAATATAATGATTTTACAATTACTCCCGCTTTCTAGTAACTAGAAACAGAAACCCAGTATTTATTTTGTTAATATCGGAACCGGATATATATCGATTCCTTTTTGAATTAAAAATAAAATGAACTTCATAATAAGGAAATTAATTAATTAAGAAATTATTCGGAACGTTTAGAACCATTTTCATTACACTTCCTTCGTAAATATAAAGTAGCAGATTTGCCCACGAGAGTCCGTTATATACCCTGACATTGTAAATACAGATAAAGCAAAAAGATAAGTGGAAGTAAACATACTTCGGACTCAAACACACGTGCAAACAAACACTACAATAAACACCAGCACATAATAATAATTTCATTTCATGTATTCTGTTTTTGTTTGCCTTCCGTATGATTTGCGAATTTAATTAATGGTAACAATACCCCAAAAAAAAAAAGATTAAAATTCGTTACTTCGGCACAGAACAAACGGACGTGGTCAGCATACAAACAAAGAAAAAGAGTTTAAATCATTTACGCATCATCAGGAAGCGCCGAAGGATATACATACTTATATGCCGAAAATTCAGGAGAGAGGGGATAATTTAATTTCTAAACTCACTGCTATGAGATATTTGTTCGGCAATTTCACGTAAAGTTTCTTGATTTAGCGATGAACCCACATTCGTTCCATCTCTCAGTCGATGGCGACTTATGATGGAAGCTATGCGAGTATTACTGCTAATAATGGAGGCCGAATGGGGATGTTCATCGGCTTCATCGATACGCCAATTATTGCCCACCGATGGGCCAGGTGGATGCATTTCGTTACTCATATTCTTTTGTTTGGCTATAAGGAACTCTGATTGATAGAATTGTTTGCGTTTCATGAGAAATTCGGAGCGTTGTTTCTCTCGCAGTTCCTCCTCCTCTTTTGAAGGTCTTTGAGCGCTTCCCTCAGCAGTGTTATCCTCACTGTTGTGGTGTTTATTGTTATTGCCATACTCATTCATCATTTTGTTTGCACGTTCCAGAGCCTCTTGTAGACGTCGACGCAATTCCTTGGCCTCAACGGGATCAGCATTGCGGGGATATGGTGTCTTCGATTCGGGTATACTCATGAGGCCATAATCCTTCTCCAAAGGATGATTTGTTTGCCGAAGATTATCTTCATCGAATCGTAATATTTTGCTATCAATACTAGGATTTTGTATTTGATTTGACATTTAATTATTTTTATTTTTTTATGAAGAATCTTCAAATTGAGAAAGAGAAGAAATTTGAAAATAATCCTTTGATTTGTTTCGAAAATAATTTATATTAACTGTCGACTGTTGACATATAACTCTTACCATTGAACTCGGGATTAGTGTTACATTTCGCGCGAACATAGCTGAAATAAAAAATAAATAATTTTGGTTAAAATTTGAATTAACGAATTTTAGAAAATTGCTATTTTCGTAAACAATGAGATTATCAATTTCGGAGACAATTTTAGTGTAGAAGGCTTCGGAATAGATGTTCCAAGCCAGAGAACGAAATAAAGGACGCAGAGAACGAAATAAAGGACACATCCCCTCACCCCCGAAAATCTCTCTCCAAAAATTATGATATATCAAAAGTCGTAGAAATCGATGGATTTTTTGGGTGATGTATTCGACCAAAAGATTTCTTTCTTTTTTAATTATTTATGCTTATATCGCATTTTTACCCATATATGTATGTATTTAAAAACCAGACGATCAATAAATGTATGTATGTATGCATCTTAAAAGCCATTGAGTTGTCGTATGGAACTGTAGCGAATTTTTTGTAACGTTTATTACTTTTATTTTAGGTAAAAGTAACGCTTTCGAGTTTTTTTGTGAATTTGTTAATTTTTTATTTAACAATAACCAATTAGTCGATTTTTTCTCGCAAAAATCGAACTTTTCACTACAAAGTGTTCCCAAAAATTGAAAAATTTTAATTTTAATTTTTTTTTCGAGACACTTCCGCATAAATGCTGTCGTTGCCATATTTATTCCCTCACCTCATAGTGGAGGGTATATATCATTTGCTACGAGCCAAAAGTGTAACACATCGAAGGAGTCACCTAAGACCATATGTATGTTCGGCGGATATCCGTATTGGGTCATTTAAGTCGAATGAGCAATATCCGTCTGTCTGTCTGCTGGCTGGTGCGCACGATAACTATCGAAAGGAGTACCCGATTGACTTCAAATTTGGTATGTGGTCATATTTTCTTCTATCTCCGGCTAAGTTCGAAGTTGGGCCATATTGGTCCACTCCTTCTAGTACCTCCCCCACAAAGGGTTAAAATTTAGTGAAATATTGATTAGTTAATAATTTCTATACCACTTATTTCAATCCTCTGAAATTCTACACATAGTTTTAGTTTATTAGTCACTATTACCTCGAGAAAAATGGGCGAAGTTTCCACGCCCCTTTTGGTATCTCCCGCACAAATGGACAATTTTGAAACAAAAGTTAATAGCTTATAACTTTATTACCAGTACATACAAAGACTTGAAATTGTGTATAGTGTAATGATTTAATAGTACCTACAATACAGTGATAAATGGGCATTATTGCCACGCTCCTTTTGGTACCTCCCACACAAATGGACCATTTTGTACCAAAAGTTACCAGCTTACAACTTTAATACCAGTGCATAAAAATACTTGAAATTTTTTACAGTGTAATGCTATTATAGTCCAGAGAAAAATGGGCGTTATTGGCACCCCCTTTTGGTACATGCCACACAAATGGACCATTTTGTACTAAAAGTGAACAGCTTTTAACTTTAATACCAGTGCATACAAATACTTGAAATATCGTACAGTGCAATGCTTTTCTAGTACCTAGAGTCTAGAGAAAAGTGGTCGTAATTGGCACGCTCCTTTTGGTACCTCTCACACAAATGGACCATTTTGTACCAAAAGTTACCAACTTATAACATTAATACCAGTGCATATAATACTTTGTACAGTGTAATGCTTTTATAGTACCAAGAGTCCAGAGAAAAATGGGCGTTATTGGCACGCCCCTTTTGATACCTCACACACAATGGACACTTTTGTACCAAAAGTTAACAGCTTTTAACTTTAATACCAGTGCATACGAGTACAAATACTTCAAATTTCGTACAGTGAAATGCTTTTATAGTACCTAGAGTACACAAATGGGCCTTTTTACACCACAAGTTAACAGCTTATAACCTTAATACCAGTACATACTTTAAAGTTATTAAATGCAATTAAAATAATCATAATTAAAACAAAAAAAAATAATTTACTAATATTTTTTACGACTCAAGGTGAGGGGATTCATAAGTCGGTTTACCCGACTGAACTTTCTTACTTCTTTTTAATATTTTTTATGAAAATTTTACACAATAAACTTTGGAAGTTATATTTACTTTAATGTACCATTGGTTTCTATCAAAAAATTTTAACCGTTTCGTCACAAAAAATTAGAAAAACGTTCCTTTTTTTGCACGAATTAACGGTATCCCCCCTTAATTAAAGTGCAAGCCCTCAGTGGTCAATTTTAGCGTAGAAAAATACATCAATGATCGACTTTAATATAGAGAAAGACCTCAGCTTTCGACTCTAGTACATATAATAACCCCAGTGATCAACTCCAGTAGGGAGGAAGTACTCGAGGCCAACTGTTGTAGAAAGGAAGACTTCTGTGGTCAACACTTATAGTTACGAAGTCCTCAAAGGTCGCCTCTAGTATAGAGGAGGATCCCGACATGATTATGAAATCTAGTAAAGGGCAAGATCTCAGCTGTCGACTTTAGTAAAGAGAATGCCCTTAGTGATCGACTCTAGTAGAGAGGAATACTTCTGTGGTCGACTCTAGCTAAGAGGAAGATGTGATCGATCTCAAAAAAGGAAGACGAAGCCGACCGGCTATAATATAGGGACGGTAAATAGTGAAAGACATCAATGGAGGTCCCCAGCGTAGAGAAGACCTTACTATTCAACTGTAAACAATGGAAGGCCTTAGTCGCCTCTACTACAGATAAATACATTAGGGGTCGACACTACTAAATACAAAGACTTGCATTGTCGACTTTAGTAAAGAGTAGAATCTTGTAAAAGGGTACTCTAGTAGGAAGGAAGTACTCAGAGGCCGACTCTGATAGAGAGGAAGACTTCTTTGGTCGACTCTAGTAGAGAGGGAGACTTGTGGTCGACCTAAAAAAATATTATATTGGTCAACTATAATAGACATCGGTGGTAGACTATAACATAGGAGAAGACTTTGGTAATGGTCTCTACTATAGATTATTGTTTCAATTCAGTGCTTGACTCTAGAAAAAGGAAGACATCAAAGGTCTACCCTTATATAGAGGAAGAACTCCGAGGCCGACTTTAGTGGAGAGGCTGTTCTTAGGAACGTCGACTGTAGAAGAGAAGGCATCATGGGCCGACTCTAGACCTCAAGGCTCGACTCCAGTACAGAAGAAGACCTCAAGGGTTGACTCTAGTATAGATGAAGAGCTCAAGGGTTGACTATAGTATAGAGGAATATCACAGTGGTCGACTATAGTATATGTAGAGGAAGACCACAGGGGTCGACTATAGTATAGAGGAAGACCGCAGTGGTCGACTATAGTATAATGAAGACCTCAAGGGTCGACTATAGTATAGAGGAAGACTTCAGGGTTCAACTCTAGTATACAGAAATACTTCAGGGGTCGATTCTAGTAGAGAGGAAGAGCTCAGGTGTCGACCCTAGTATAGAGGACGACTTGCGGTCGACATAAGAAAATATCTTAGTGGTCAACTATAATAGAAAGGGAGACCTCGGTGGTATACAGAAAGACTTCAGGGGTCGACTCTAGTAGAGAGGAAGAGCTCAGGTGTCGACCCTAGTATAGAGGACGATTTGTGGTCGACATAAGAAAATATCTTATTGGTCAACTATAATAGAAAGGGAGACCTCGGTGGCAGACTATAACATAAACCATAAAATATATTTCAGTGGTCGACTCTAGAAAAAGGAAGACATCAGAAGTCGACTCTAATACAGAGGTCAAATTCATTATAAAAGAAGAACTCCGCGACCGACTCTAGTAGAGAGGAGGACTTCTGTCGTCGACTGTAGAAGAGCAGACATTAGAGGTAGACTCTAGTTTAGAGTAGTCCTCAGGAAGACCTACAGTCAAAAAGGAGAACCTAATCGGTTCTAACTCCCCAAGTATCGCGCAGGTTAATCTGCTTTGCAGTTCCCTGTGGCCCAGCACTCATACGAGTAGCAGGTGAATATTGAACATATCGTTAAGATACATTTTGAATTAAGGTATACAGTTTCAAGAAACTTTATGGAAGCATGATTGTCAAGTAAAATATTAATATTAACTTTAGTCAGAACAGTAATTTTCAGTCATTCTGCTACATCTTTAATATATAGGATGGCTGCCAAGTAAGGACTACAGTGATCAGCCAGTCTTATTACAATCTGTAGCTGAAGTTCTTAGAAAAACACCAAAACCCATTGGTTGTTGAGTTTTGAACCGCTGATAGGTCAGGCCCTATGAGAATTATGTAAAATATGTCCGCAACCATATCCTGACCAGAGTGACAATTCCTTAATAGCAATATATTCAGCATTCTGTCTTGTTTTAATGTCTAATTCAATAACAGTCATCTGTTAATGCAGTTCTCAACGCAGAGTGATACACATATCACCTATTTGCTGAACTTTATTTACTATCGCACAGAAGATGGATTTCCGCAGTGCCGTCCACCTGACGACAATGCCATACATTGTTATAGGTCTGACTACTGTCATGTATAACCAATAAACTATACACGGGTTCATACCCATTGTCATATTACAGGTATATATTACACGCACAGCCGTTTTTGCTTTTCAAGAATGTTGGGTATGAATTTCAAATTCCTGTCTACATAGTACATATGTACACTGAAAAAAAAATTTCATAAAATTAAAGAAATGCTCCAAAGACGTCCTTAGTCTTCAAAATAAGTACATTTTGTACTTAAAATGAAGAAAATGTGCTTAAAATTAAGTAAATTGCTTAAAATTATTGAAATTATCTATATTTTAAGCACAAAATGTACTTATTTAAAAAACTAATGACGTCTTTGGAGCATTTCTTTAATTTTATGACAATTTTTTTTTCAGTGTACGTAAGTATTTTGCACTTACAGAGGGAATTTCAATACCCCAAGGGAGACAGGTAAACAGTTGGTACCTTATACTCGTATATCCCGCTGAAAATAACTAGTTCTGCTTTGGTTGGCTTCACACTAAGACTATTCTCGTAAGCCCACCTTTCTGTTGTATGAAAGGCCAGCTTATGTGTAGCATTTCTCTAAGAGTACTCAGAATCTTCCCTTTAGCCGATTTTGACACGTCATCTTCATACTAGTACCTAGAATCAGCTTAAATCCAGGCATCCCAAGTCCACAAAATATATCTCCTCTCAACTATGGTTCCTGGAGTAATACCACATCTGTCTTTTCTTGCATCAATAAGACATTTAGAACGTATGCCGCCTTAGCGTGGTGGAGTTTTATCTATAGAAGCCGGAGGTTTGTCTATATAATCCGTGGTCAGGATTCGCCACCCCCGTTATATACTCTGGACTCATCCCCACAGTAATCCTCCGATCCTGTGATGTATAACTTAACTACACATCCAGACGCATCGGAAAAGGTGAAACGCTAGTTTTCGCCAGATGCAGCTCGGACACTTGTGAAGAGGAAGATTCTTCTTCAGATAGTACTCCAGTGTTATCCGGTAGAGTATTTTTCGAATCCCCTCTCATATCGTTCGCGTACGCCTTAAGCTGGATTTTACTGAATCCGTACACTGATAGAAAAAGCTTCGTCATTCGTCAAAAGTCAGCTAACGTACGGATAATCCTATTGATGAATTTGTTCGTCGCCCTGACGAATCTCTGTTTAATCTCTGGAAACTATAGTTTCGATGGTTATCGTTTGCTCCAGTCAGGCTTACGGATGGACGGACATAAAGTAAAATTACTTAATGTGTTCTAAAACGGATTTCCTCCGCATAAACTTAGGGTCTTAGGCCACTCCTTTGATGTGTTACCCTTTTGCTATATGTTATATATACACTTATTGATATTTGTATTATAAATCAAATAAATCCCCATATTTATCCCCTCACCTTAGAGAGGAGGGTATATATCATTTTTTTTATTTATGAGCACGATTCATCGTAGGGATGATATGTAATCACCCTGCGGGATTTTTTTTTATTCCACTAAATAGTTCTTGTTCTAGTATACTTAAACAGAGATTCGTCATGGCGACGAACAAATTCATAGATAGGATTATCCGTACGTTAGCTGACTTTTGACGAATGACGAAGCATTTTCTATCAGTGTATGACACTATGCCATCAGACTTGGAGAAGATGGGATGGAGACACGCCGTTCTGTATAAATACTGTAAATAATATAAATACATCCGCATCGTGCCGTCACCGCCCACATTTCACCAATCTTCTTCAAAACGTAGCGATAGAAATCAACAGAACGCATATCACTAAACCGTATACATTTAATGCGTTTTATGATACAAGCCTGTGTCGTCACGGTAGCTCCTCAAGAACGTTGAAGAATACAGAGCACAGTCCATCTTCTATATCACTTCACTTGCTCTTGGTATAATGTTGCCGTGTTCCACTCCTCTGTTGATGACCGCCAGTATGAAGCTATCCTTAGCAACGTCGGCGAAGGACCGTGGTCGTTTTAGAAGCCGGCGGTTAATCTGAACAGCGTAGCCTTTTAACAGATTGTTTTATGGATGTTGGCCAATTAATCTGTTCTTCAGCGATACTCCGTGTCCATTTTAGAGATTCTTCCTGCTTGTTGGTCAGGAATGTAGGGTCGGTTTTTACAGAAATACTGAGAGCTATGGGCCTATATTCTTCTTGTCAAAAGAAACCGATGTACCAGGTGTATTAACACCTTAGAAGAGGACGCGGGATCGCTAGGGTAGTTGTCAGGCCTAGGTCAGGGATGTATGGTCAGATTTTTCTTACCTACCAGGTATTTATGCAGCCTTAGAAGATGATGTAGGATCACTCGGCTTTTTGCAGGCCTGGTTTAGATTCTCGTGTTGTCGTTTTCGTTGTAGTTATATCGTTATTAGTAGTCGTACCATATAGTTTTTTGTCCCACTAGTGAGGGTATATTTACTTGTATATGTGATAGACAATTCCTACCACAATCCTTATCACGTACATAGTCCCAAAAACGTGATAAGGACTAAGTAGTTTCTGAGTCGTCCAATTCAGTAAAAACAGCTGTCATCACACAGGTTCCGTTAACCCTGACTTCGAAAAGTCCGATGAGCACGGTTTGCATAGCACCCCGGAGGGGAGCTAGTTTTTAGTAGAACCAATACTGGCAGAATATTTGGCGTCTTCAAATTTTCCACTTTTGATATGTGACATTATTGAAACATTTTTGATTTATAAAAATTTTAAAATATCGAAAATAATCTACAAAAAACGCTCTACTTTACTAAGCATTTTGTTTTTCGTATTTTATTCGTATATGTATTTAGTATGAAGACATTTATTCCCAATGCATATTGACAGCACTTGTATCCAAATGCGCCCCTATTTTGATGTCCGAGCAATCATCAATTATGTATGTAAACAAACCATAACCATTGACCGCTTTTTAGGTTTGTCAGTTTAATCTACTGCAACAAATCCCATTTTCATCAACAATTATACATATGTACATTGTACATACATACATATGTACGCGATGTTTGCTACGAGTGTTATATACATATTTACAAATGATGACAGTCAGGCAGACAGACAGATTTGGCAACTGTCCTAGTCAAAACTGGAAAGCTGTCCAATATTTGTATATCATAAGGAAATAATATAAAATCGGAAATAAATAAAGTTATCAAACAAAAATAAAACTTATATGGAAAATATGAGTAAATAATTATTTTTTGAGGATTTTTACAAAAATCTTACAAATCTTAGTAATCACATTTTAAAATTTAGGTTTCGAATTAAAAAATGCATATAGGATATCTTAAATTATTAATCATAATAGAAAGTCATAGAAATGTTTAAACACTTTCACAATTTTTACAATTAATTGTCAAAATACAGGAAAATTTAACCGCGATTGGAAATTCCGATCTATAAGGAATAACATATGCCGAACTAACAATACTTATAACTCACCTCTGATATTTCAATAATAATACAAGTTAAAGGACTTAAAGATCATTAACAAGTAAGAAAATCAAAGATCAACAATTAAAGTTCAGTGCCCCGTACTAAAGGACATTGACGCCGGTATAGGGTCATTGTTTTCTGTCCAACTTTCAAACGCTTACATTGACAGTTTGAAAACTATTCAATCTACGCGTATCTACGAATGTACATATAAACTCAAATGTAAATATACATACATATATATATGTATGTGTATGAGTAAGTAAGCCACACACTGCAAATTGGCGGTTTTTTGTTTTTGCTCAACGGTGTGGGGTTGGGTTCTATAGATTACGACTCCTATTGAGTAACCATTCGCATGACATCACATTGTTAACATTTCAATTTACAAAAGCGAATTGAAAAATCGCCAATAAATCAAAGAAAATCAAATATATAGATACCGGGATAAATTCGGTAAGGACGAACTTGGTTATCACCTAAAGCAAATAGTTTTGTGAATTTTTTTGAAATTACACGACATTCACGAAAATTACACGAAAAAAACAAGACACAAGTCTGTCGAATATTAGACAGTCCACCTATTGGTAACACTAAGTGTTGACTGGCGCCATCTGACATTTCCATTAGAAAGTTTGACGTACGACCATCATTTGTGTTGTATACAGTGAATTGAAAAAATCAATTTGGCAAAAAAAATGGAATTAACTCGTGAACATTTTCGTGCGATAATTTTTCACAACTTTCAACGTGGATTATCACGACAAGAGTGCATCGATGAACTTAAATCTTTGCATGGCGATGAAGCACCATCATATAGCACTGCGAAGAACTCGTTTAATGAATTTAATCGTGGCCGACGCTCGCTCAAACACGAAGGTGGTGAAGGTCGTCCAAAAACGGCCGTTGTGCCAGAGAACATTGATGCCGTGTGTGAACTGATAATGCAAGATCGTCATATGACATGCCGTGAGATAGAGGCTTCCTTGGGCATTTCTTCCATCAGCATACATTCGATATTGCATAAACACCTGGCCGTAAAAAAGTTTGTTCTCGTTGGATCCCGCACAATTTGACAATCGCTCAAAAACGGCCGTTGTGCCAGAGAACATTGATGCCGTGTGTGAACTGATAATGCAAGATCGTCATATGACATGCCGTGAGATAGAGGCTTCCTTGGGCATTTCTTCCATCAGCATACATTCGATATTGCATAAACACCTGGCCGTAAAAAAGTTTGTTCTCGTTGGATCCCGCACAATTTGACAATCGCTCAAAAAAAGGCTCGTGTCGATTGGTGCAAAAAATTTTTTAAAAAAATACGATCGCCGTGCTTCAAAGGACGTTTATAGGATCGTCACAGGTGACGAATCTTGGATCTATGCGTATGAGCCCAAAACAAAACAGCAATCGAGCCAAATCCAACGAAAGTTGTCGTAGACAGCCTGGAGTTTCTTGCCATTGGTGGGTTTGGGTAAACTTGTATGTAACTTAGTCTTCACCAGACCTACCACCAGAAACTTTACCTCGGGGTCGTGGTATGACTGCAGATTGAGAGTACATTACTATTTATCGTTCCGCTTGGTCGTTGGAAGGTTCTGTCGCCTTCTTGGGAACGTCTCATGTCCATGGACATACACTTAAGCCAGTGGTTCGGCCTGTTGTGCGCTCCTTATTTATGATCTTTTTTATACCTCACGAGTTACAGAAAATCGGTACTAGACACGAATTTTCTCAGTATCTTCCAGTCATATTCTCTGAGATGAGTCAAGTCTGGTAATATGTCGGACCCGTGACAGTGACAGTGACACAGAAAATGTTCCATCGTTTCGATAATTTCCCTGCATGCCCTGCATTCGTCGTTTCCTGCTAGTCCTATGCGATGAAGATGTGCTTGTAAGCTTGAGTGTCCTGTTAGAACACTCATCATCTTACTCATATCGATCTTGTTTAGTTTCAGAAGACTTCTTGTTTTCTTTTCATTTCGGTCACCCCACAGTATCTTTGCAGTTGCTCCTACTGTTGCGCTATTCCACACAGTTTTGTGAGCCATCACTGCCCAGTGCTTCAACTCATTTTTCGTGGCTTCGAAAGGTTTCCAATTTTCCAAGTTTATTGCTCGAAGTTCTCTGCCCTTTGAAGCCAAGCTGTTTGCCCGTTCACTTCCAATCACTCCGTTGTGTCCTGGTACCCAGCAAATACGCAAGTGACCATGGGCTGAGTAATCATTTATCGTTCTTTTACAGTCCAACATAGTTCTGGCTATCTGTGAAGATGTTGGCATATTTAGGCTTACATCTTCACAGATTGGGACCCTTGGAAGTGAGGACACCCGCCAGCTCCATAGGTAGAAAAATATGGGAGCGTGAGCGACGATTGAGACTCTCGGCGATGAGCGATGTCGTTCTGCTACTGGTCGTGGAGTTTGCGGTGGAGTTGAATGGTGGCCTGGTACTGGGCCTACCTGCGGTAGTATCTTCTGAACTTCTTGGAACATTGGGATGGGAACGACGGAGGCGAACTTGTGGGTGTTTTATCAACGAGTATCATTGTACGATGGTTCCGCTTGCACACTTTACACTTGTTCCTTGACGGACAAATGATTCTAGTATGAGCGGTACAGAGACAATAAAAACAGATACCTTTGATCGCTTCCCGCTTTTCCGCAACATACAATCTCTGAAACTCAGGGCAGGATCTCTGGAAGTGTCTCTCCTGGCAAATGCGGTAATTTTGGGTAGTAGAAGCTCAACTGAAACGCGAAGTTTATTAAGTGCAAACATTTTTGGTACAAAACAAAGACTAACAAACCGTACTTAGCGGACTTTTTCCCATTCCCAAAACTGAAGTTATGACAGGTGTATGACAGGTCTTTGTTTGAAACCACCTGTATAGAAGTTCACGAATCTCCTATGTCATAGGATACGACCATTCCAACCTGATTTATCGCGAATTAGAGTGAGATACTTCTTGTTAAAAAGTTGTTCAGATTTAGTGTAATCAACAATGCCCGGAAGGTCAATCATTGTGGCCAGAATGACACTATGTCTAGTGATACCACGGGTCCGGTTTCCCTTCACCGGAACCAAACTCTTTGATACACAAAGCTATCAGTTATACGAACATCTGTGCCGGCAAGATCAGTCTGACTTCCTAGAAAGACCGACCGCAGTATATCCTGACATCGTTTACAGGACAATAACAAAGCAGGTGGTGAACACTCTCCACTTTCTCGTCATCTCAACAGCTTCCCAATCTCCTGACGTATTCACCGATCAGGCACTGTCCCTTCAGAATTTATGCTAACGTAGACAGTATCTTCCTCTCTAGTGCGTGGAGATATGTTGACCTTCTTAGGTCGTATTTTTTTTTTGCCAGATTTGTCGAGCTACCCTACAGGTGCCGATTTCTGTCCATCTCTTATTGGACTGCCTCTTGCCTACGCCAAAGTTTTCATATATGCAAATTCTTTGAGAATTTATAACGTGGTCCCTTTCCTCGCAAGTTCTTCGGCTTTGCAGTTTCCCGGGATATCCGTATGCCCAGGTAGCCATATGAGGTATATGTGAACTGCTCAGCCATCTCAGTTGTTCCCTGTCTAGTAAAATACCTAAGTTTTTGCCCTTTCAAAGATGGGAATTTCAATAACCTCCTAAGACAGACTGGCACAACAGTTGGTACCTTATATCTCCTGCTGAAAGGGTTGTGGCAAAATCGCCCATTTTCTCAAGATGATAGCGACCAAGAAACTAATACTATGTGTGGAACTGTGAAAGATTCGGAGAAGTAGTATAGAAGTTATGAGATACTAAATATTTCACTAAATGTTCAGCCTTCGTGGGGGAGGTAATCGAAGAAGTGGACCAACATAGTCCATCAACGTTAGCCTGAGATAGAAACAAGTAAAAGCGTTAAGTTCGGCCATGCCGATTCTTATACACCCTCCACCATGGTTTGCATTCAGTTTTATTAGTGGAAAAATCTTTGAATACGGGGCAAATCGTGAAACGATGCTTTTTGTTTAAGTAAATTATTAAAAAACGAACGCTGCAATTTTAGGAGGCAAATTCCTTAGCCAAACTCTTCACCTGAAAAATGAGTTATTTATGGCTTAAATAGCTTTTTTGAGAGCTACATCTACACGGGGACTACAACAAAATACAATTTATGTATATAAAAAATATATATATAAATTTTACTGAGATGAATTCTTTACAAAATAGAATATAAACTGCAAAGTTTCAGCTAAATTTCTTAGAAAATGTGGTATTTATGGCTTAAATAAGCCATTTTGGGAGCGACATCTATAGGTGGACTATAAGCAAAATATGAACTGATTTAAAACATATTTACGGCGATGAATTCTTGTCTTAATTTAATACACACTGGTACCTATGGCTTAAACACGTGTAATTTGGAGCGACCCCTATAGGTTGACTATAACAAAACATGAACCGATTTGTAAAATTTTTGCTGTGATGATTCTTGTCAAAATATAATACAAACTGCAAAGTTTCTGCTAAATAGCTTTAAAAATGTGATATCTATGACTCGAAAACCGTATTTTGGAGCGACCTCTATAGGGGAGCTATATCAAAATATTGACCGATATGGCCCATTTGCAATCCCAAACAACCTGCAACTATAAGAAATATATCTACCAAATTTGATCAACCTAGGTCTATTATTACGGACTGTAGCGTGATTACAGTAAACGGACGGACAGACGGACATGTCTAAATCATCTTAGAATTTTACGACGATTAAGAATATGTATACTTTATGGAGGGTCAGATCAATATTTAGAGGTGTTACAGTGGCATTGCTTTCTTCGTTAGGATGCTAGCTTTCAAAAATTGGAACAATCTATTTTTATGGTTTTTTTCCAGCCAGCAAAAACTTTTTTGAAAAAAAAAACAATTTTTTCTAATTGTTTTAACGACAGTTACAAAAATTCTATTTCTACGTGAAGTGTAATTTTTAACATTATTTTTTATTTCTTTACTTTTTAAATAGTAAATCTAGCAAAAGAGAAATAATTCAAAATTCTCTCAGAGTAAAAATGTTTTTAAAAAGTACGGGAACGGAAATCTAGTAAAAATAGCAAACAGAGAAAAATGTCTTCCATTTGATGTTTCTATTATACGACTTTCAATGTACTTTGAAAACTACTACTTTTACTCGGAAAAATTTGTCGAGTAAAAACTAGTAAAAAATAGTAAAAGAGAAAGACATTTTAAAAGTTCTCTCTTAAATTTGTCTACTATTTTTACTAATTTTTTGAATAAAGAGCGCTTTTTGGAGTAAAACTGGTAAAAATGGTAAAACTAGTAACTTGTAGTAGGTAAAGGAACAAAACTATTTGTAGCTCTCACAATTTCCTTTAATTTAACTGATATTCGAATTTAAGTTTAAAGAAATTTAAGCTTCAAAAAATATGTTCCAAATACTAAATGCACCATCTAAGAAAACCGAAATTAAAAAAAAAAATTACTATACTTTTTTTTATATTTTTTGTGTGTCCTACCCCATATTACACCAGAAAATGTTATGCACAACCCTTTGACAACAATTTTGTAATCTAGTGCAATTAGATCCGCAAAATATTTTTTGTTTAATTTTTAAAGTTTTGTCTGGCTCGAGGTCATATATAAAATTAAAAACAGAACTGTTGGTGTTGTTTCTATTATGTTTTATTTTTATTTATTTCCGATATTTCGATCGTCTTCGACGATCATCTTCAGGGATTTTCACTTAAAAAATAACAAAGAACATATATTATTTAAAGAACAATTACAAAAATATATCACCATATTCACATTTAAACAAAACAAACGACTTGTTGCTAACACAGCATTGTTTTAACTAACTATTTTATTTTTTCGGTTTGCATTTTTCCACTAAGTTACAATAAATTTGCCCACAGTGGTCAGTGTCAGTGCAGCCCGAGGTCAGTGTCAGTGCAGCATTTCCAGAGTATATCTTTTCTTGTAATTGTTCTCCTGTGTCAATATGTCAACGTCCTTGAAATTTGGCTCATGTCCCGTCACGGTACAATGTGCTGCTAGAGCAGTTTTTTGCTCCAAAGGTTTATAACTTGCTTTATGGTCAGATTTATGTCCTGAAATTCTAGTCTTTAATTTAGTTTTTGTTGTGCCAACATATACCTTTTGGCATATGTTGGTCTTGTCCCCATTACATTTTATCTTATATACTAAGTTCGATTTGTCCTCTTTTTTAATTTTCGATTTAGTCCTACTGAAAATGTTATTTACTGTATTGTTTGTTTTAAGCGCTAGTTGATATTTGTCCTTATTGTAAATGTTGAATTTGCAGAATATTTCTGAAAAACCAGCGATGTATGCTGAGGTCTTGTATATCTTCGCCATGTCTTCTTTTGTTTCCATTATTTTTGTTGATTTCTCCTTCACGTGTCTTATTAAATCATCAATAGTGTTTTTAGGAAAATCGTTAATTCTTAATATGTGTCGTATCTTGTCTTCATTATCTTTGTGATATGCTTCGTCTCTAATGTTAAGGACTCTGCTGATGAAATTTGTAGCCGTGTTAATTTTTATTCGTCGGGGATGTTTAGAGTAGTAATTTATTAATCGTCCAGAAGCTGTTGGTTTTTGGTACCAATTTAATTTCAGCATGCCGCTTTGTCTATGGATTATTGAGTCAAGATATGGCAACTTGTTCTCCAATTCACATTCCATTAAACCGTAGATGTCTATCGAAAGTGTTTAGAGTCTGTAATGTTGTGTCCACCTGAGTTCTCCTAACAATACATATACATATGTTTTTTTTGTTAAATATTTCTACCGTGGATTTTAAAGGATAATGAACGACTAAAATTTGCAAGGGCATTTTTGCAACTTTTTAGTTCCACTTTCTAAAAGCAAAAATATTATATAGATAGCCCAAAATGTACCCTTTCATTTGACACCCATATCGTCCTATTAGGACTTTTAGAAAAATTACAAAAAAATTTGAATAATTATATCCTTTTTTATAAAATGTCATGTCCTTTAAAACGCGACGAGAAAATAAAAAACTGAGTACACAGTTTTATTTTGCTTCTGGTCAGCTTTCAGAAATTTCCATGACCAAACATTTTTGTTTAATTTTACCGCACGGTGTTATAATTGGAAAAATATGATATATTTATATGTAGGATTTGATTCATTGAAAAGAGCTCACAAACAGAAAAGTTACTGAGGAGGCCCACATGTAGGGGCTTGTAGATTCACCTTTGCACGATTTAGAAGGCCGAAATTTAAAACTTAGGGCCTGTTTCTGTAACTTATTTTCGTTCGTCTACGGCGAACGATCAAAAATCACTCAATTATTGCGAGAAAACTATAAGTCACAGCAGTTTACAATTCGTTGTGTCTATAGAAGAGCACGTAGAAAGCTCGTACCTAAAATATTTCTAACCTGCGTTTTATAGAATTCAAGTAATAGTCGAGAGATTTTTTAACGTTCTCCGTAAACGAACGAAAATAAGTTACAGAAACAGGCCCTTAAGCACACCTATACCTCTTCTACAACTCCCTAAATGTTTTGGGAAATTTTATAAAAAAATCCTATTATTTTTTTCGAAATACCCCCACTGCGTGGTTGTCGCAGCATTTTTGTTCGCCCGCGGAGCTTTCAGTAAAGATTCTTTATTGAGTAAAATTTTTCTGGATTTCACCGAAACAGCGATGAACGAAAAATACTTTCGCGACCAATAGTGAAGTTGAAGTTTATAAAAAAAGCGCAAAATCAGAAAACATGATGGGAAATTTGTAGACCAAAAAACAAAATAGAATAAAAACACAGCCGCAGCAAATACGACAATGCACAGACAGACGCACACATATCCAGGGACTGGCAGCAGGAGAGTGTCATCAGTCAACAAAATCAATTCGTGCAAACGTAAATCCAAGCGCTCATCACTGGACATGATTGCCTAAATGCCTTCTATCCTTTTCTGCCCAATCCTTTTTTGTACAAAATTTAAATGCATACCGAACAAATTAAACAATTTGAATAGTTTGTTCGTTCGTTCGTTCGTTCATTTTTTTCCGACTATTGTTGTTTGTGAGCAAAAAAAAAATAGCCTACAACAACAAAAATTATAAATTATGAAGATAAGTCATCCCGAGAACTGTCAAAATCTATCAGTTACGGACGAATAGGAATGAAATGTCACACGCGAAAAAACACTTTTCCGCGAAGGTAATTTCAACTTTTTTTGCACTAATCGATTGATGTTAATTTTTTAATTGTGACAATTACAAAAAATTCGGGAAAATCGGTCCGAAATCCGCGGAAAAACTCACTCTTTGAACACCAACTCGTTGAAATTTTTATTCGTTCGTATCTGATAACGTACTCGCTCCGGGATGACATATCTTATTATTCATTATTTTTGTACAACAATTTCAATAAAATGTTAATTAAGTGACGAAAAAATTGTATACATTCAAAAGGAGAAAAATAAAAACGGCGGAAAATAATTCCCGTTGGAATTGATAAAGTGAAAAAAACAAAAAATCGTAGCTGGTTCTTCGGTAGGGCTGTCATTCAACATTGGGAAGCTTTAATCAGTTTCATGTGCGAGGTCATCTAATTTTATTTAACAAATTGTCATCTATCGATTTTGTAGCCTGAATGGGAAAAGTTAGATGAATGAAAGCGACGACGATTCTTTTCAATTAAATTTGAAAATTCTATAGAAGGAACAAAAGTGAAACACAGTTGCCTGATGATGACGTTAATTTCAATCAATTGTCTCGCCAACATTTGTGTTTTTATAAAACAAGTAAAGGAAGAAATAAAATAAACCTAATTTTCATTAAAGCTGTGGGCATCGTCAACTTTTTTGAAGTTCTATAATCTGCTTTTGAAAAGTGGGGATATACAAATATTAAATGAACTTTTCGAGTTTAGAAGGTAAATATGCGAACATTTTTCTTTTAGCTAATGCTAAGTATTAGCAACTATATTTTAACCTATAAATATACAATGTTTTAAATTTTTTATTTATATTTAATGTCAATTTTCTTTTACGAACGTCATGCAGTACTGCGTACACTATTGCAATGACTGCTATCGTCTGGCCAAGATTAACATATAAATCTTGTCTATCACAAATCCAATTTATATGCTAACTAATAAACAAACATGTGCCAATAAATTCCTTTGCATTTTGCGATGGAATATTTCTCTGGCCTGCAGGTGCGAAAGATACATATACATATACTCGTCCATAAGTACACGAGTATTAACATTTTTGAAATTTCTTTGAAATTTTGAAAGTGAAAATGAATTGCACGATTGGAAATCAAGCAAAGTTATTCATTCCATTCATATTCCATATGCATTAGTAGATAGAAATCGTAGAAATCGTATGATTGAACTCAATAAAATCATAATAACATTTTGATAATAATGTCACATTCATCTATACACACATACATACATACATACACACATATGCATAAGAATCCTGTCGTCAACGATACAAGGACAATAACAACAACATGAAAAACGATGATGATGATGATGACGACGACGATGAAGAGTCTCGCATTAGAAAAGGCAAACAAATGACAATATTTTCTTGATACAGGACATGCATACGGAAACAGCAGCGCAATAAAGGACCACAACCGCCTCAGTTCCAACCACAACATCAACCACAGTTCCAACATTTCGAACAGCTGACATTGATGACTTAATATTTACCACAAGAACAAAATGTATCATTATTTTGAATGGGATGAATCTGCCCGAGATTGGCAGCGAGGATGATTACTTCACAAGCACCACCATCCATCTATCTATACTTCATCTGAAGCAACTCATGTCTCGCCAAAATATAAACTACAGCGTGTCAATGAATTTTTTGAGAATATACTACAGTTTCTGTTATACGAGGGTGGTTGCGTAAGTCGTGGATAAATAATAAAGTTGCCATAGACAAGCATTGGGGGATTTTCGGAGTAGCCTTCTCACCGCTTACCTCTGGGTTAACATTTTTAATATCAACCTAAATTTCAGTAGCCAAATTTATTTTCAAAGAATGGTATTTAAAATCGACTACACAGCTCAACAAAAAAATATTTTTGGGTAGGACAGCCGATTTGTATGCGTACTAATACAGTTCTTTGTCTAAATCGCGATTTGCGAAAATAGAGAGGTTGAGACACATATTATAGCACAAGTCGAGAACAATACACGCAAAGAAAAAATTCGTTTCTGCGAAACGAAATATTAGACAACTACAATTCTCGTTTGCCGGAACTGAAATTTCGTTTGTTGTGACAGAAACATATTCTGACCAAAAGAAATTTCAGTCGTTGTAAACGAGAATTGTAGTTGTCTAATATTTCGTTTCGCAGAAACAAATTTTTTCTTTGCGTGTATATACGAATTAGTTCAGGAAAGCTTTAATGAATATTTGGACCATATTTCTTGAAGTATAAATCCAATAGAGCCAAAATTTCCTTTTTCTAGAAGTACTTTTTCTAGAAGTAAGAGAATTTTATAAAAATTGAGATTTTTCAATTTATTTATTTATTTATTTATTTATATGAATTACAATACAAAATAAATTTATATTCTAATTTTACGGTCCAGGGGAAAGCCTGGTTACAAAGACCATGTTGAAAGTTTTTTTAGCGGCAGACAAGAGCCTCTGGTGGGAATCGAACCCACGGCCCCAGATTTTTATACCCTACACCACACTGTGGTACAGGGTATTATAAGTTTGTTTCACGGCAGATGTTTGTAACACGTGAAAATAACACAGCTAGACCCACCTTAAAGTATACCGATCGACTCAGAATCACTAGCTGAGTCGATTTAACCATGTCTGTCTGTCCGTCCGTCGGTCTGTCCATGTAAAGTTGTTCGTCGACTACAGGTCGATTCACTCCGATCATTCTGAAATTTTGCAGTTTAGAGTATTTCGCAGCTGTAAAGATCCCTATTGAATTTGGTTGAAATCGGTTCAGATTTAGATATAGCTCCCATATATATCTTTCGCCCGATTTGGCCCTTTAGTCCTATAGAAGCTGTATTTTACATCCAATCGTTTTGAAATTTAGAATGGTAGAGTTTCTTGATCCATGAACAAACACTGCCGAATTTGAAGCAAATCGGTTAAGATTTAGCTATAGCTCTCATATATATGTTTCGTCCGATTTTGCTCTTTAGTCCTGTAGATGCTGTATTTTACATCCAATAATTTTGAAATTTCGAATGGTAGAGTTTCTTGATCCATGACCCAACACTACCGAATTTGAAGAAAATCGGTTAAGATTTAGCTATAGCTCCCATATATATGTTTCGTCCGACTTTGCTCTTTAGTCCTGTAGAAGCTGTATTTTACACCCAATCATTTTGAAATTTAGAATGGTAGAGTTTCTTGATCCATGAACCAACATTGCCGAATTTGAAGCAAATCGGTTAAGATTTAGCTATAGCTCCCATATATATGTTTCGTCCGATTTGGCCCTTTAGTTCTATAGAAGCTGTATTTTACATCCAATCGTTTTGAAATTTAGAATGGTAAAATTTCTTGATCCATGAACCAACATTGCCGAATTTGAAGAAAATCGGTTAATATTTAGATATAGCTCCCATACATATCTTTCGTCAGATTTGACCCTTTAGTCCTATAGATGCTGTAGTTTACATCCAATCGTTTTGAAATTTAGAATGGTAGAGTTTCTTGATCCATGAACCAACATTGCCGAATTTGAAGAAAATCGGTTAAGATTTTATCTATAGCTCTCATATATATGTTTCGTCCGATTTTGCTCTTTATTCCTGTAGAAGCTTTATTTTACATCCAATCGTTTTGAAATTTAGAATGGTAGAGTTTCTTGATGCATGAACCAACACTACCGAATTTTAAGAAAATCGGTTCAGATTTAGATATAGCTCCCATATATATCTTTCGTCCGATTTGGCCCTTTAGTCCTATAGAAGCTGTATTTTACATCCAATCGTTTTGAAATTTAGAATGGTAGAGTTTCTTGATCCATGAACCAACACTACCGAATTTGAAGAAAATCGGTTAAGATTTTATATATAGCTCCCATATATATGTTTCGTCCGAGTTTGCTCTTTATTCCTGTAGAAGCTTTATTTTACATCCAATCATTTTGAAATTTAGAATGGTAGAGTTTCTTGATCCATGAACCAACACTACCGAATTTGAAGAAAATCGGTTAAGATTTTATCTATAGCTCCCATATATATTTTCGTCCGATTTTGCTCTTTATTCCTGTAGAAGCTTTATTTTACATCCAATCATTTTGAAATTTAGAATGGTAGAGGTTCTTGATCCATGAACCAACATTGCCGAATTTGAAGCAAATCGGTTAAGATTTAGCTATAGCTTCCATATATATGTTTCGTCCGATTTTGCTCTTTAGTTCTATAGAAATTTAGAATGGTAGAGTTTCTTGATCCATGAACCAACACTACCGAATTTGAAGAAAATCGGTTAAGATTTAGCTATAGCTCCCATATATATGTTTCGTCCGATTTGGCCCTTTAGTTCTATAGATGCTGTAGTTTACATCCAATCGTTTTTATACCCTACACCACACTGTGGTACAGGGTATTATTTAAGTATAAAATGTCCCAAAAGTAAATTTATGTAAACAATTTATACATGAATTACAAAATATATATTTCAGAGGTATTCAATATTACGAGAGTGGTGTAGGGTATTATATAGTCGGCCCCGCCCGACTTTAGCCTTTCCTTACTGGTTCAATTTATGTTTAAATAAAGTTTTTATTTGATACTTTCATTAATATTTTATTTATTTACATTTCTATATTTTTTTCGTTATTATATGTAGATGCTTAATTAGAAGTGATTGTGATAAATGAAAGTTGAGGGATATGTTTACACCTGTTGGAATATATAAAGCGAAAAATAAGTTACAAGAATAAATACAGCTTACATGAATATATAAATTTATAAAAGCAATTTCTTACCTATTTGTTCATAATTTTTTAACAAATCACACTAGCCGACAAGGTTTTCGACTGCAGCACCAAATATCTTTCCTAGGGTAATTTGGTGGCTGAATTCGAATCTGTAATTGGTTTTTTCTCTATCAAAATCATTAGTTAATTTAAAAATCAATGAATTTTCAAAAGTGAGTGACATTATTGGAACGTCGTTTATATTATGTTGTTGGGTTTCACGTACGAGTATTAGCGTCCAGCAATAGTCTCCCAGCATGCTTTTGTCCTAAAATCCTTGATAATTTCATTAAATTTTCATTAAATCTTGGGGAGCAGGCTCCCCTCGTTCGTCGCTCACCGAGCCTTGGTTTTTTGGAAAAAATCTAAATGCGAATGAAGAAAATCGTGATAATTTTTCAATAGTTCAGCAACAATTTGTCTGTAGTTTTCACTCCATAAACCTTCCATAACTTTTTATGAATAAGGCCCATAGTTTATAATTTAAACCAGTAAGGAAAGGCTAAAGTCGGGCGGTGCCGACTATATAATACCCTACACCACTCTCGTAATATTGAATAACTCTGATATATAAATTTTGTAATTCATGTATAAATTGTTTACATAAATTTACTTTTGGGACATTTTATACTTAAATAATACCGTGTACCACAGTGTGGTGTAGGGTATAAAAACGATTGGATCTAAAGAGCCAAATCGGATGAAACATGTATATGGGAGCTATAGCTAAATCTTTACCGATTTTCTTCAAATTCGGTGGTGTTGGTTCATGGATCAAGAAACTCTACCATTCTAAATTTCAAAACAATTGAATGTAAAATACAGCTTTTAAAGGACTAAAGGGCCAAATCGGACGAAACATATATATGGGAGCTATAGTTTTCACTCTTTTTTTCAAGAAAACTGTTCACGATGCCCTTGAAAGATTTCCAGGCTGCATATTCTTTCTCCAATTTCAAGATTCTATCTCTATAGATTGTTACTTTTGTCCAAACTGCAAGATGTTTCCACTGCTGCATGCGTGAAGCTAGTAATTGTGCGTCTTGCTTCGTTAAATGAAAATCCCGAATTAGATCATTCAGATCAGCTTGAGTCATTAAATGACGTTCATCATCAGCCTTATACAAACTACCACTGCTGGTGAAAGATGTTTCGGACTCACTGCTCGTAGCACTGAGAATGACTGGTAATGGAGCATTTGGTGGACGTTTAACGGGTTCGGAAACCGATGGGACATTCGCGTAAGTAATATTTTTTCGATTTTTCATATTAATCCAGCAACTTCTGTTAAACAGAAATAACAATCGGTTTGGTGGTTACTTGACTTGGTTACTGACCAAAGTACTGGAATTGAAAAATCGAAATAGATGTTCTTGCCATTTAACCACTTGTATAAAACAGTTCAGCAACTATTGCAAAACATTGTCGGTGTCCACGGTTTGTCCAAGTTTTTGACGGCAAACCATAATAATACAAATAAGCATATTTTAATGATTCTTATATTGCATAACCTTTTTTCCTATCAAATATTCACCACACACAAAGCAAAAATATCTTGAATCAGTAACACACGATATCCCTGACATGCTTTAACGCTATGTTTAGCTTGAGTTATAAACGCTGGCTTCTGACTGAAACTGGTACCGCTGTGAGTTGAGAACTCAGTTGAACTTGATGATGTTTCCGTAATTATGCTGTTATCTATACTTGAACAATGGGGAACTGGTATTTTGCCGAATGTTCAACTGGCAAGGTGATATATTTAACTTCGGCGTAGTTCCAGTGAATGCTCCTTCCTACTCTAATCCGACTACTTGGACAAAAATAGCAGTCTGTATCATGAGAGAATAGGTGCCTCCAAACCATTAGTATTGCAAATTGAAGATGATGCATAAAAGTGAGACGTTTTATTACAAAAACAGTATCACACATTAATCGAAAAGTACTTACCGCATACTCCCCAATCTCCAACGCGTAAGATTTGCATGACACATGCTACACAAAATACTTGGTGTCTACGGTGCGATCAGATGTTTAACAGGTATACCAAAATATTGTACATAAATTGCTTCTATTGTTTTGCATAACGGTAGTCGATTTTTTTAAATGCAAATTTTCCGCAGTTATTACAGAATTTTTTGGGATCATTTACACATTGAAAAGTTCGTTGCCTTTTTATAATTTATACAAAATCGACTTATCACTTTAAGAAGTTGAATTACGAATGAAACAAAATTCATTCATGGATGCGACTTTAAACAAAATATGTAGGTACGTAGATTATAGTACCTGTATCTGAAATGTCTTTTGATTCTAACGTAGAAACCTCCTTTCTGTTTCGTGGGGTTATATAATTTTATTTTTTTCCGCGAATACGACGGGAATTCCTTGGGATTTCATTAATTCCCTACAAACAGATAACTGAACGGAAATCCCATAAAAAAAACACAAATGTTGTTTACTGTCTTTCTACCTCCGTTGATCTCATTCAATGTAATTCTCATATTGTACATACAGTTTTATGGATAGATACGAACGATCATAAAATATAGTCCCCTCGACAATTTTATAATGATATCAAATGGTCAATGTTCATAAAATAAAAGTGAGGCACAATGCCTCATTTGAATGTTAATAAACAAAGCAAAAACATTATTCGTAAAGGGAAAAATATGAAATACTTTTTTTAATTTTCCTTACTTCTGCAAAGAGTGCTAGCTTTCAATTCAATTCAATTCTTTATTTTTTTATAATATTTCGTGGTTTACATTATTCTTTTTCTTATAAAGAGTTATGGAAGGAAAAAAACAAAATATTGCAATTTTTTTGGTTTTTTTTTCGAGCCAAAAATTTTGTATAACAATGTTATTTTTTATAACATGTCGTGGTTTACATTATTCTTTTTCTTATAAAGAGTTATGGAAGAAAAAAAACAAATTTTTGCAATTTTTTTAGTTTTTTTCGAGCCAAAAAAACGAATCGATTTTTGTTGAAAAAAAATTACTTTCTTATTGTTTTATCGGCAGCTACTAAACTACTATTTATTCGGAAGATTACATTAATAACACTTGTAACCCTGATTATTTCCTTCCATTTAAAGGAAATTTCTGTTCTATCGGATTTAAGTATATATGAGTCATTCCATGCCAAACGGGACGATTTTTGACATCACTATTTTTGATTGCTTCGAAATTTTGTGTATGTATTATTTTCCTAAAAATATCTTATTCGTAGTTAAAGAAAAAAATTTAAAAAAATTCTGTAAGAGTTATGGGCAATTTAAAGTTGACGAAATTACGTTTTTTTCTAAAAGGTTTGTTCATTCTTTAGCTTGTATCTCCTGAAATACGTGACCGATTTTAATGTGATGTACCTTGTTTTGAAGATAATTTCAACTACTACAACTAACTGGAGTCAGCACTTCAACAAATATACTAATTTTAAATGTTTTTGCACTTTTATACTTTCTATTGCGATTTTCAAAATGATTACACCCTTCGATTTTTTTCAAATTTTAATGCCGTGTTCTTAGATTTCTTTGTTAGCTACTGTATGAATTTGGAATTGGTGAATTGATGGGAACTATTTTTTACGATTTTTTATAAAAAAAACCCATTTGCATAATTTCTGTGAATGTGCTTTAAATAATTAACAGAATGATAATACGGTGCGATAAAATAAACTCAAGTTGAGGAGCAAGTGATGCAAAACTATTTTTCCAGTAGGTCTTGTCGAGTAAAACACGAATCTTTCTTTGAAATGTATTGTGTGAAAGTATAAAAGTGCAAAAACATTAAAAATTAGTATATTTGTTGCAGTGCTGAATCAAGTTAGTTGTAGTAGTTGGAATTACAAGATATTTTTAGGAAAATCAAACATACACAAAATTTCGAAGCAATCAAAAATAGTGATGTCAAAAATCGTCCCGTTTGGCATGGAATGACTCATATGTAAAAAATATGGAACAAATACTAAAGGTACAATCCATGAAAAGTTGAATTATAAAAAAATTATGTTTTTTTTGATATTGTTCGGCTTGAGGTCCTTTTTAATTAAAATGTGTTTTTCACGTTGTTCTAATTAATTTATTTTCGTTTCCGATATTTCGACTAACATCGTTGGTCTTCTTCAGGGAACTACAAAAACAAAATTTTTAAAAACTATACATAAATTACAAAATTATCTTATTTTCACTTTGAAATTAAAAAGATCGTCCCTTCTATGAGAGATCACTTGACAACAAATGTTTATTTTGTCCGTGTTTGTTGATAATGTATCGATATATTTGGAAGCATCTATCTGTGTCAGCTTTGTAATTAAGGCTTTTCTCTGAGGGAACGTCAGTGATGTAAAGCATCTCTAGAGTATACGAGAGATGCTAAATGCATTTCTCTCTTCCACTAATACATCCACTTTGTCAAAGTTTTTTTAAATATTTTTTTGTGTTTAATATTTATATTTTTTTCGTGTTACAGCCACTTCGACAAAAATGTTGTTGCATAGTTTAATCTGACATAGTCTATGGCCTCCAGTTACTTGTCTTATGTAGATGTTGTTGCTGTAGCAGCTTGAAGACGCTGAGGAGATTATCCTTAAGTCTATTTTACAGACATCGTTCCGACATATATCCGATTATCTCGGGAGCCTTATGTGGTTACCATCTTATTCAATGTTGTCCGGATGTTAATTAACAATTCTGTTAATCTTAGGGAATGGGTGTTATTTCAGTTTATCGCTTCTATTCTCCACTAGAAACGCTGCAAACTTCTGTTAAGAGTCGTCATGAAGTTATATATATTTTTAGCTTCCCCTTTTTTTCTTGGGCACAAACCAGCTATTTGACTGAAATTAAGCCATTTTTATTTTGTTTATCCTATATTTTAGGTTTTAGGGTAGGGTGGCAGCCGTTTTCTTTTTTTTCTCTTCAGCTCACATAGACCAGTTTAGGCTCCTAGTGGTACCACGGGCTAAAATGCACTTCATCGAAACCAACCTGTTTGATAGCACGAATATTGCTACTGGAAAGATCTGTTAGGCTGCCTAAAAAGGCCGACCCCAGTATGTCCAGTCGTTGTTTACTCAAAGCAGGACAGTCGCATAGCAAGTGCTCAATGCTCTCCACTTCTTCCTTATCTCCACAGCTTCAGCAGAAGTCATTGGAGTTAATACCCAATCTTCTGGCGTGTTCGCCGATCAGGCAGTGTCCCGTCAGAACTGATACTAACGTAGTCAATCTTTTCCTTTCTAGTGCGAGGAGACATTTGGACCTTCTCAAGTCATACCTTGGCCAGATTTGTCTAGCTACCCTACAGGTGCCGATTTGTGTCCATCTTTCGTTGGACTGCCTGATTGCCTCTTGCCTAAGCCAAAGCTTGCAAGTGGATAGTGGCGCACCAATATATGCAAATTCTTCGAGAATTTGTAATGTCGTCCCTTTCCTAGCAAGATTTAGGTTTAGGTTAGGGTGGCAGCCGTATTTTTTTACAAGCTCACATAGACCAGTGTTACCACGGGCTGAAATGCCCCTCATCGAAACCAACCTGTTTGATATATAAATTTATCGATAGTACGAATATCAGTACTGGAAAGATCTGTTAGGCTGCCTAAAAAGGCCGACCCCAGTATGTCCAGTCGTCACTTACTCAAAGCGGGACAGTCGCAAAGCAAGTGCTCAATGCTCTCCACTTCTTCCTCATCTCCACAGCTTCGGCAGAAGTCATTGGAGTCAATACCCAATCTTTTGGCGTGTTCGCCGATCAAGCAGTGTCCCGTCAGAACCTGTACTAACGTCGACAATCGTTTCCTCTCTAGTGCGAGGAGATATTTTGACCTTCTCAGGTCATACCTTGGCCAGATTTGTCTAGCTACCCTACAGGTGCCGATTTGTGTCCATCTTTCGTTGGACTGCCTGATTGCCTTTTGGCTAAGCCAAAGCTTGCACGTGGATAGTGGCCAATATATGCAAATTCCTCGAGAATTTGTAAAGTCGTCCCTTTCCTAGCAAATTCATCGGCTTTGCAGTTCCCTGGGATATCCCTATGCCCTGGCACCCATATGAGGTGTATATTAAACTGCTCAGCCATCTCGTTAATAGATCTGCGGCAGTCGATGACTATTTGTGAATTTAGGGATGTGGCCTCCAGAGAATTGATGGCAGCCTGGCTGTCCGAGTAAATGACAACGCCAGTGTTGGTTACTATGTTCCGACTCAGCCATGTTGGCGACTTCCCATATTGCCATTATTTCGGCTTGATAGACACTGCAGGTATCTGGTAGTCTGTGAGCTATATCCAAATTAAGTTCTACACAATGTACTCCGAAGCTAACCTTTTCATCAAGCTTCGAACCATCCGTATAGAAGTGGAGATGGTTGGGAGATGGCATCCCATTCATCCCTTGTTGGTATCATAGTGATGTAGTTTCTCTCAAAGGTGTACGCAGTTGGTATATAGTCCACTCTGTCGGTTACGATAGCACTACACTTTGATAACCTCATGTGACCATAGTTCTTGTACCTCCACATTGATAGGCAGTTTAATCTTAGTGCCGCTTTGGTTGCAACTTCTCTCGCCACAATGTTAATAAGCAGTATATGGAGTAGGGCTTGTAGAGACTCGGTCGCTGTAGTCCTTAAGGCTCCTCTTATGCTCAGACAGGCAGTTCTCTGAACCTTTGTTAGTAGGTTGGTGATGGTTAGTTAGTAGGTTGCCGTCCACCATACCACAATGCCATATAAAAGTATTTGACGAACCACTGCTATATATATCCAATGGACAATTTTAGGAGAGAGGCACCACCGCGACCCAACAGCCTTCCTGCAGGAATATAGGGCGATGTTGGCCTTCTTTACACGTTCCAGTACGTTTAGTCTGAATGACAGTTTCCTATCCAAAATTATTCCTAAAAATTTTGCACTTTCAGACATGCTGTTATGAGTCTTCTGTTGAGTAGTCTTTGAATTAGTCTAATCAAGCTAGAGTTCACCTTTAGATGTGGCAATGCCGCGATTACCGCATCAGGGTGTATGTTGTTAAAAGCCGCTTCTATGTCAAGAATTCTTTGAAATGTAGGGATGATTCGATAGTGCTCACAAGTTCGTGCAGGGCTGAATATATAGTCCCCATATAAGGGTTCCTTCCGGTTCGACTTATTGACAATCAAGAGATCAAATATTTCAACCGGCTAAAATTTACGCATTTAAATTCAATATTATCTAAAACCGTGAAAATGAAGCACATACATACATATGTTTTAATAATGTTTCTATAAAGTTGTCATATAAGGCCCTTCTGATAAGACTACGAGTACTTGACGCTCTAGAGAACAAATTTGTCAAACGGATATAGCAGAAATGTTTACTTTATAATGAATTAAATCTTCCCTAGGGTAAAGTGGGCACGTCGTTAAATATTTTGATGTACGCCCCATATAAAGGTCTCTTTCGATTAGATTAGAACACATTGTTTAACCGATCTGGCTGGAATTAATTTTTTCACATATTACTTTGTACAGTATCAGTCGCTTTTTAAAATATGCGAAATGGATTCATGTTTAATAAGATAACTTGAGATAGAATTTTTTAATTCAGATCCAAATTTTTGCTAACTATACTTCCTCTTTTTCTGTAACACCTAAAAGCAGACGAGATGGACCCATAGTATACAGATCGACTTAGATTTATTTTCTTATTTGGTTTAGCATCTGTCTGTAGATGTATTCTTTAATCTAATCACTAAAGATTCGGTGACTATGAAATTTTGCTGTTTTTTTATCTCAAGGCTATAGATGTTTAGATTTTGGAAAATCGGTTTAGATTTATAGAATCCATTATTTTTAACCGATTACTGAGGTCTTACAATCAAAAGCGTCTATCAAAATTGTTTCAAAAATTATATTTTGATTTCAAACTCAAATTGGCACAAAGTCAAATGTCACTAACAGTGGAAGCTTTCTCGAAATTGTTTCGTTTATGCACTCATTAGTTGGCAACAAATTTATACACTCTTTACGTTCATGAAGTTAACCAAATTCCCAAAGTGGACCTCGTTTAACGTAAGACCCACAAGTCCCCAAGAATAAAACAACAGATGTTCGATATGAGTAGTTTTTGTGTATCGTAAAAAAATATTAAGTCGTCTTAAAGAGAAATTATTTTCAAATGTCAAAACGAAATTGTAAAAGCATAAAAATTGTGATACATTGCACCACAAACGACTGTGTGTGTCCCCAGAAGGGAGGAGGAGGTGGACTAATACTCTCATAAAATCATTTAATAAAGCCCGAAAACGAACATTTATTGGCACCCAAATTACTTTGGCTGCTCCTCAATCCATCGTCATTTTTTTCCTTAGCTTTTCCCATGACACCATGAGTAGCACAGCACCATCACGATGAAAGCAGCATATGTTGCCAAGAAACAATAAAAATACCATATGAAAAAACCGAGGGGAGGAAATGAAATCACACAAACAGGCCAACATATCCTTTAAGAAATATTAAAATATCCTCAAAACAGCGCAATAAAATATTCATAAAGATTTTATTCACGCTTTGGCACAGTTTTTTATCAAAAGGCGGAAAAAATAGTCTCACACCAAAGGGAAAATGCATAATTTACAATAAAAGATTTTGGGATATTTTCCATATATTTTACCACTCAAACATATTTTGTGATAAACGTTAAACGATTTTCTCTTAAGGTTGCTTCGTGATCTCTGGAATGAGTGGTCATACACTCGCATATACATATGTACATATATATGTTCCCATATGTAGTTATGTACAGTAGTTGTGGTGGCATTAATCGTTGTGTGGAATGTGAAAATCGGTTTTTTTTTTGTCAATAATAAAAACTTACAAATTTATAGGCTTATGGCAAAGCTACAGTTTTGCCAAATCGATTTAACATAATGTTAACTCATAATCGAAAAATTAACATTGATATTTATGCAGAAGTGGTTTATTAAGTTTATAATAAAATTCAGAGCAAAATACACTCGAATAATAAATATGTTAAAAGACACAGCAACAAAGTTTGTTTTAACAATAGAATTATAATAAAACCAGTAAGGAAAGGCAGAAAGTCGGGCGGGCCGACTATATAATACCCTACACCTCCCTAACAATGCTATAAGGGTCATTGCCATAATAATTTGGAGTAATTGGTAAATGGGTAGAAACATATTATCTAATTCTGAAACGATAATCGCCAAATTAAGCAATATTCGTTCCTAAAGTGAGAAACATCTTTCTGGAAAGTTTTAATGATCGGAAGTAAAATACAACTTCTATAGTGGTTTGATACCAAATCAGGTGGAATATATATATGGAGCTTTAATATAAATCTGAACCCATCTTCCCTGAATACTTATTCATGTAAAAAGACCTCCTTCTGTCGAATTTCGTACTGATCTCTACAGCGCTTACATGTGAAATCGGGGGTAACATATATATGGGAGCTATATCTAAATCCGAACCGATTTTCTCCGAATTTGGCAGTATTCCTTCATGTAATAAGAAACCTCTTTCTGCCGAATTTTGCACTGATCGGATATAAAATACAGTTTTTACAGCGCTTACATGTCAAATGGGGGGTAACATATATATGGGGGCTATATCTAAATCTGAACCGATTTTCTCCGAATTTAGCAGTATTCCTTCATGTAATAAGAAACCTCTCTTTGCCGAATTTCGCACTGATCGGATATAAAATAACATTTTTACAGGGCTTACATGTCAAATCGGGGGTAACGTATATATGGGGGCTATATCTAAATCTGAACCGATTTCTTCCAAATTTAACAGTGTTCATCCATATAATAAGAAACCTCTTTCTGCCGAATTTCATACTGATCGGATATAAAATGAAGTTTTTACAGCGCTTACATGTCAAATCGGGGTTAACATATATATGGGGGCTATATCTAAATCTGAACCGATTTTAACCAAATTCAATAGGGATCGTCCTTGGGCCAAAAAAAAAGATATGTGTAAAGTTTTGTCGAGATCGGACCATAATTGCGACCTGTACTTTGATTACAAGAATACATGCACAGACGGACAGACGGACAGACAGACGGACATAGCTAAATCAACTCAGAAAGTGATTCTAAGTCGATCGGTATAATAAACGATGGGTCTATTTCTTCTCCTTTTGGGTGTTACAAACAAATGCACAAAGTTATAATATAGAATATAACTGTTGTAGAAATTGTACTCTATAACTTTAGTACGGATTCCGACAAAATTTTATATTTATAGAAAATGTTGTCGAAATTGCACTTTTCAAGAATATTTCGTTGATTTTGTTTTTAACATTTTTCTGAAATTGAATTTTTGACGAAATTTTTAATATAAAAATAAATTCATTGTTTTTTGTTATTCGATCTGTTGTGACTTTTCATAGTTTTGTTTTTGACTATTGAGTTCGAGATCGTTTTTTTTGTTTTCTGTTAAACAGAAAAACAAACCTTCTTTTTCTGTTTAACAGAAAACAAAAACAACGATCTTGAACTCAATAGTCAAAAACAAAACTATGAAAAGTCACAACAGATCGAATAACAAAAACAAAAAACAATGATGAATGAGGCAGAGTACGGCCGAAAGTTTGTTGTCGCTGTAAGAAGCGACAATAACAACAAATCGTGTGCCTTCCCCGCAAATTGCAGGGACACACAAAAAACCAAACAAGAAGTGTGGGGATGTATTAAGGTTGAGAAATACTGTCTGTAATGTTTTGGAGATATGGGACTTTGAAGTCAGTTCTCAATTATTTCATATTGAGCTGCTCTCATATTGTGCCAATTATTGACAGGGTATTTTGTCCAAGGTGCCGATGAGGTTGCTTGGTAGCTTCCGAAACGATATCGTCCACCAACCAGTGACCACCCTTAATACATTTCACACATTTCTTATTCTTCTTTTTTAAAGAAGGTTTGTTTTTCTGTTTAACAAAAAACAAAAACAACGATCTCGAACTCAATAGTCAAAAACAAAACTATAAAAATAAATTTTGATATAAAAATAAAATTTCGACGAAATTTTGATATAAAAATAAATTTTGATTTAAAAATAAAATTTCGACGAAATTTTGATATAAAAATACAATTTCGACGAAATTTTTCTATAAAATAACAATTTCTACGAAATTTTGCTATAAAATAACAATTTCTACGAAATTTTGCTATAAAATAACAATTTCTACGAAATTTTGCTATGAAATAACAATTTCTACGAAACTTTGCTATAAAATGACAGTTTCTACGAAACTTTGCTATAAAATAACAGTTTCTACGAAATTTTGCTATAATATAACAATTCCTACGAAATATTGCTATAAAATAACAATTTCTTCGAAATTTGGCTGTAAAATTTTTTTTCGCGAAATTTTTTATAAAAATATTTCGACGAAATTTCTATAAAACAAATTTAAAGAAATTTTCTATTAAAATTCTATGTCATTAAAAATGATTATGAAAAAACAATATCAATGAAAACATTATATAAAAATGCATTTCCGACGATACATTGGGTGGAAATGCAATTGGGACAATAAAATGCTGATGGTTAAAATAAAATGCTGATGAAATTTTCTGAAGAAAGGCGTTTTAAACTGAATAGGTTTGCTGTAAAATAGTAATTTGGGTCCGTTTTGACCGCTAATAGTTTTAACGATGTTGTCCTAATTCTCTTTTAGCCCCATTTTACTACACTGATAATAAAATGGTACATCAAAATAATGAAAAATTTTCTTTAATTCTTTTTCATTGAATTGATGTAATTATTCCATTGATTTTGTGAATACCTTATTCAATTTGATGGCCGCCAATTTCATTAAAATTGTGTTCTACATCAAAACAATGAAATTCTTACATCAATCTTTCATCACATAATTTGTCTATTTCGATTGTGTTGTGTACCAATGTGTATTCCGTATGTTCATGTTTGCACACGAAACCAAACGGTTATAAATCACACACCCACACAAATGGGTATGGTGGTTGAATGAGTGTAAAATAATTCATTCAGTTTACATTGAGAGAAAGAAAAGTTTTTGTTAAGGTTGTATGAGTGTGCTGATCCCTGTTATACATGCAGATTTTTTTCTACGCAAAGCAAGAAGCAATTTTGTTGCGTGAGCGTACAGTGGCTGTGACAGTGAAAGCGATAATTTCAGCAAGAGAGCGCGTTGTGCAGCGTTTCAAGCTTGGTTTTGTTTCCTCAGAACTCAAATGCAAGAAAGAACGAAAAAACAGACACTGTCAATCTGCATCCGCACTTCAACACAGGACTATGAATATTCTCCATCTCTCTGCAGTCGGCCTAACATGCTGGGGCATGGTTTTAGCAGTGACGTTGAGCAATTTTCGAATTGCACTGCTTCAGCGTGCGGTCTGCCGTTAGCCTAACAAAAGCACAAATCACACAGCCACACAAATGATGGTTGCTGTACATGACGATTTTTTCAACGATTCAGTGTTAAAGTGATTGACTTCGACACCGGACGTATGTCGGAAAATTAATGGTGATTTCTTTTGTGTCAAAATATGCTACATTTTTTCTGCCTTTCGCCCCAAAAATGCTTTTTTTTCGTATAGTTTTGTTTTGTATAGCCTTTTTACATAGAAACAATGTATTATATGCATTTGATTGATGTAATAAATACATTAATTTATAGAATTATTTGAAAAATTTACAGTATAGTTTGCTATAGTTCAATGAAATTTTGAAATTGATTTAATGTAAAAAGTGCATCAAGTCAATAAAGTTTTTCGTATTTTCGATGTACATTTTGCTTCGAATTGATGTAAAAACAACATTACCTTGAAGTAAATTTTTCATGAAAATAAGGAATTATTTACTTCAGTTCAAAGAAAATTGGACTTTAAATTAATGTTATATGTTATTCATTGAATCAATGTAATTTTTCGAAGAACTATTGATGAAACGTTTTACATCAAACCAATGAAATGTGTTGTAGGTTGAAAAACAAAGAAACGTTTCATCAAACCTAGGTAGGAATTCATCAGATTTTTTTTCTGTGTATAAAAAGTACGACAACCAGATATCATAATGTCTAGAAGAGAGTGTTGTTAAACCTAGTTATTGTTAATTTATTTTGTGCTTTGCCATTTATTGTACAACCAGAAGTTCCTTGTATTCAATAAACACAAAACTCGGTCTCTTTTATTCACGGCAGCCGAAGGTTAATCAAACTCTATCACAATAAACTTACTTGGTTTTTCTTTTTCTCCCGCTTCAAAGACAACCATTTGCTACTTTTATGATTTGCTAGCGTTTGTTGTTGATCTTCTATTCTCTGAAATCTCTGCGCCTTTTGCTATCATTTCTCTCACCAAGATTTTAAGTTTCAAATAGCCGAATTTCGAAAATACGTTAAAATTGTATCCTTTCTAGAGTAAGATGTAAGGTACATTCTAGACATCTACTAGAGAAACTATTTTATCAGTTTCTCTCTCTATCCGAACCAACTTAGAATTTCACCCCCCTCCCCCCTTTTAAAATGTCCTACCAAAGCAAACAGTTTCCGGAAACAACAACGAACCAATTTACCATGTGAGTTGTTAATTGAGTTGCAGATAAAAACAAATTAATCCCATTTTAATCATCATATGTTCTTCAATTTGTGGCAGACATTGCAGGAGTCAACCAAAGGAACCAGCAAACAAGGACACATCCGGCCATCCAACAGTCGCCACACATGCATTTGAGTGCATTCAATTTACGGATGTATTACTGCAATCATTGAGGTAAAACTCCGGCTCTCACCGCATTGAACAATATTGAGTGGTCAGCTTGCGGTTGATACTGAAGATGGTGACGCTGATGATGTCCAGCCCTTAGCTGCCGGCCATGTGTGAGAGTTTTGGGGTTTGTATGTATGTGGTAGCTGAAAGTAATAGCCCTGGTGAAAATTGTCAACTATATTCTTCGGTTGCTGACAGCTGTGGAGGAAGGATGTACGGATTGACGTATACGATGATGTAGCCAATGATGACGATGGTAAGTGAGTTTTTCTTTTACTATGGTCTGTACTTTCAAAATAACAGAGTTCACTATCACTACCGCCGCTAGTGGTAAAGATGGGGTATTGCGGGGAGCGATTTAATGGTTTTGAAATCTGTCCCTGTCTGGGAAAAACTGAACACTCTTTAGAAATGATTGTGGCACCATAATGTTCCATGGAGTTGCTGGATAAGGAGTTTTAGAGTATTTTAAAACCCGAAACGAAAAACCGAAATTATGAAGATATTTGGTATATAAAATTATATGAAGTAAGAATTTTCGTTCTTAAGTTAATAATACACTTTTAAAGGATCTTAAGAATGTTGCGTACAATTTGTCAATATTTCAACCAGTCTTGGAACTAACTAACGAACGGCTATAGCTGGCAAACCTTAAACGTATACATACAATTTTAATTTCGTTAGTTCTAATGCTAGATACGTATTTAGGGCCCTATTCATAAAAACTTAATGAAGGTTTGAAGAACGGTTTAGCAGTGTTAAAGTGTTCTTCAAACCCTCATTAAATTTTTATGAATATGGCCCTTAGTTGTTGCTTCAATTTGAATGTGGTACATCGGAACGTATACGTTTTTATATTTTAGAAACAAATATATTGTATACGTACCCATGGTCATTGAATGTTATTTCTATGCATGGAGCTACAGAGCCTCAAAGTGGTTCACCTCGGGTACTTTTCTCTTTCTAAACCTATAATAAATCCATTATTTTACTCTCAAGGTTTATTTTGTATAGTTTCCGAGATATCTGTATTTTAAAGTTTAATTTTTAATTTTGTGTAGAAAATTAATTTAAGGAAGGCCCTATGCTCCTTTTAGGATCGATGGGAAAATATATAAAGAAACGAATGGAGTTGATATAATATCATTCATTATACCAATCTCTCATTGTATGTGTATGTTAAAGCTCGTAATATCTAAAAACCCGGTTATCGTTAGTCTCTACAACGTTTTTTTGTGGTTAAGGCAAATACTTGTCTGTTTGTTACTCATTGTTCTGTGGTAAATTGTCCAATCGTTAGTTGAACTAATTAATTCTTCCCGTGCGTGAGTCTTTCTCTCTTTCTATCTCTGTTTGCAACAGATTTCCACTTGTAATTTAAATCAGATCGTATAAACGACAAACATCATCGCTCAATGCAAAGGTATTATACTTGGCCCCACCACATAGACACAAGGGGAATATGTGGAAATGATATCCGGGCAAATTGCATTTCCCTTTCATGCGAATATAAAAACCACAGCAAAAACGCAAAACCGGAAATATGACAGCAGACAAATTTGCAGTTAGCAACTGTTTAGCTTAAAGTCCAGTTTGCCAATAATTTCGGTATTAACGAAATAGTCACGAGGGCCATAATATTTGCAGTATTACAAAATTGTGATTTGATTGTGAAGGCTATTGTAAAAAGGGGATTTTTCTTAAAAATAATTTCCAAAAAAAATATTTATTTTGTTTATTTTTTAGAAAACTAGTTTATCCGTATGGAAAATTGGACCGGTACACAACCAGTCAAGCAAAGACCCATCAAGGTTAGAGACCTATCTCCAGACTGCAACCTTTAACAGGTAACTCTAATATGGATTTGTTATAGAAGGTAGTAATTTAAAACCCTAAGATCCGCCACATTCATTTTTATAGTAGACATTTGGTTGTTGTTGCCATAATATGCAATAATATTAATTATGTAAAGTATGTAAGGTGGTAGGTTCGTCCTGGCCGTACCATCTACCATGGATTGTATTTAATTCTATAACCCGAAAATCTTGCATGTGGAAAACAAACTAATTTTTTATTTGTTTTTGTAAAAATTCTTTCAAAAATAAAACGAAAGTAAATAAAATTTCAGCCAAATTGTTCAGAAAATATTGCATCTGTGGCTTAACCAAAGAAAATTAAGAGCGACCTCTATATGTGCACTATAGCAAAACGTATACAGGAATGGCAAATTAGTTGTATTTATCCTTTCAACCATACGGCTCCCTACAACCACGTAAGCTAGTTGCAAGTACATCAAAAAAAATATTAGTTTTTTAAATAGAATTTCATTGAAAATTAATTATTCTAGAAATTTCTTCGAAATCAAATTTTACTACAAAAATTTCATTGAAACTGTTTTTCTCTACAAAATTTCAGTCAAGTTAAATTTTTTTCAGAAAATTCCTTAAAATTTGGAGATTTCTAGAAAATTTTCCACAAAATTTCGTTAATACTGCATTTTCTTGAAAATGTTGTGAAAATTTAATTTTTCTAGAAAATTGCATCGATATTTCAATTCCCTTTTCAGGAAATTTAAGATACCAGCTGGACCCGTTCCACTTCGTTTCCCCAGACTTTAGATTTCCGATACCGTCCATTTTTGGACTGCTTAAGATATATCAATTTCAAAACATGGTCCATATCGATACCTCAATTCTAAACTATGCTAAGTGCAAAAAGGCTTTTTGTTTATGATCCCATTCAAATATTTTTTTGGAACTAGTAACTATTTTCGAAACAATGATTAATTTGTAATTATTTATTTTGACAATGTATCAATGCCTTAACTTAAAGACAAGTTTTCTGTTTTTCAGATGTTCATGTTTTTAATAAATTTTATATGTTTGTAAAATTTAATTAAAACTTAAATAGAATAATCTTTCGTAAATATAAATTGCATTGATGGATTGACAAAAAGCGATGAATTGGAATATTTATAAATTAAGAAAATTTTAGCTATAAAGTTTAACACGAAATCTAGGAACAACTAACTAAAATTCGAATAAGTCAGCAAAGTTTTAAATCTTTTTAAATAAAATATATTTGGAAAACTTCTTAAACAATAACTTTGTTTGTGTGTAAACATAAATTTTATTTGTGAAATTCAGTTTCCAAATAAGTTATATTCTAATATATTAATATATGCGTCCAAAACAAAATATCTTGATTTTCAAATAAAATTTATTTGTTAACAAATATAAAATATTTAAAAAAATCATTTCCAAATATATTTTCTTTCAATTCAGACATATCAAAAATTGCGATTTTCCTCCGTGTAGATTTTGCCTGCATATTTCGCAAAAATTTTCTGAAAATTAAATTTTATTGCAGAAAATCGTGATTTTTAGAGTTTATTTTGATGGCGAATAGCTCCTAACTGGACAATCGCAGAAAATATTTTGGGAATATGCATAAAACATTACAAATTGTCATATAAGCCTTGAACATCAGCAACATTTTTCCCTCCACACAAATGAAGCCACTTTACTGCACATAACATTTTCTGTAAAAAAATATTTACAAAATGTTTTATAGTACAGTTTATTTTCAATTCTTTTAATTAGAATTGTCATGGAATTTGGCTTTAGTTTTTTATCTTAGGCTAAATTCGAATACGGGCCACATTGGCCCACTCCTAAAAAATTGCTTCTGTAGTATATTGTCCCAAACATATTCGGCTTGAAACATATATATGTTTAAACAAAAACAAAATTTGAACAAAATTGGACAACCTTTATTTTTAGGCAGGACATTTTTCATGAATTTCACCATATGTATATATGTATATGCGTTCGAAATACATTTTATCGATTTTCAAATAGATTTTGTTTGCTCAAAAATATATAATATTTAAAAATTTGTGTTCCAAATATAATTTCTTTCTATTCAAACATATAAAAAAAGGCGATTTTGTCCCTTGTAGTATTAGCTTATATGTCGCTATTACCCTGAAACTTTCACACCTCTTATGGTACCTCGCATAAACATGAAATATTTTGCACAAAAAGTTAACGGTTATAACTTTGATTCCAGTGCATACAAATACTTGAAATTTGGTGCAGTCTAATACTTTTATAGTACCTACAGTCCCGTGGAAAATTAGCGTTATTTCCACCCCTATTTTGGTACCTCCACACAAGTGGATCATTGTGCACACAAAGTTAACGGCTTATAACTTTGATTGCAGTGCATAAAAATACATGCAATTTTTGCAGTGTAATGCTTTTATAGCGTACTAGCGGACCCGGCGAACTTCGACTCGCCCCAATTTGACGCCTTCAGATAAACTCCAGAGTGATAATAAAACACAGATAGTTAAAATTTTAATGCGATTTGTTTAAAAGGAATCGAAATCAGTAGAGAGCGATGTGATAAACAACAAACAACGAAGACGGAAGACAGGCAACGTACAGATGACCTTGCGAAAAACAGGGAAATTCGAGATTAATTCCACAGACTTCCTACGATTGGTCTTGAGATTTATTGATTGTCATCGCAAAAGCCAATCGTACAGGGAACTGAATCCGCTTGCATTGGAATGAAAGATAAGTTGGAATAATCGGAATTCGTGGGATAAGGACTTTCTCTTGAATTTTCCCTTGATGATCGTCGCCTGAATCACATTGTCCATCAGTTTCATAATGGACAACCGCGAACTATGCACAATTTCGGATGATTCAGATTCCTCAACATGATTATGATCGATTCCACCTTCAGCTGTAAATTATGCGGCGGAGCTCCTGGCACATCAAGCGACGTCGATTTTACTTTGAATAATAAAATTCATGCTATCGACGTCCTTATTCTTCGCTGCTAATATTGCCCGTTCACTAATCTAATCGAGATTTGGAAACACTTTTGTGATGAGTTCCTCCTTCGACGATGTGAACTCGTAAAAATTTGCCGGGATCAATATCAATCCAGTGGAAACATCAACAGTAATTTGGCCATTGCCAAGCGCCAACAGTTGTTTCGAGAATTCAAGAGCCGATGAGTCGTTCTGCAACGCGACTCTCATGTTCGTGGTCAATTTCAACTTCTTGACATGCCGCCACAAAGACCACGATTTCAGGCATGCATTAATTTCATCGGCAGTAGATTTCGGGATGACGGGAAGCGTTTGACGAAAATCTCCGGGCAGCAATATCATAGACTCACCAAATTGTCTCAAATCACGTCGTAAATCCTTCATCGTTCGGTCAACTGCCTCCAGAGCTCGTTTATGCGCCATCGTGCATTCATCCCAAATTATGATTTTGCAATGCCCGCAATCCAATAAGATAACCTTACCTCTTATACTCAATCTTATTATCTGAAAAAATGTTCGAATTGATAAATATCGCGTTGAATTTTAATTGATCGTAATGCTTGTACCGTTTGCCGATGTGATACGCGAAATCAGTGTAACAATACGCAAAACTCGAATGAATTGCAGCAAGAAAAATAGCACATACTCGTACATATGTTTAATAGAAAACTTTTTTGTTTAATAGAAAATTAATAAAAAAATTTGGATTGAAAAAGAGAGCAGTAGATAGGAACAGTAGGAATCTCGCAAGAAATAGCATTTTTCGATTTTCCCAATTTTCCGACTTTTCCGGAGGGTTTTCCCAAAATTTTCTTTCGTAACAACCTTCTCCTGGCAAATACGAACAACTGAAAAAAAAATTGAGCCAAATTGGTCCAGCCGTTCTCAATTGATGAATTACTATACATTTTTCACACCATTTTTATATATATAGATAATGTTAAATGGGCGTTATTTCCACGCCCCTCTCACACAAAATGGCCAAATATTAAACATAATTTTTGCCATTTCCCTTGCATTTACAAAATGGGTCATAACTTATGCATTTATCCATAGATTATGAAATAGAAATTGTTTTCTTTGTTAGCATGATAGCTGTTAAAAATAGAATAAAATATTTTTTTCAAATTTTTTATTTGTTGTTTTTTTTTGCCGCCAAAGCACGATATAAAAAAATTTTTTTTTCACATTTTTAACCACTTTTACTAAACCACTGTATCTTCGTGAAAGCGATATTTCCAACATTGGTAGCCCTCATAATTTCCGTATTCTGGCTCTATCGGACATATACTTCAAACTATGTATATTTATGGTCTAAATTCCATGAAAATTGGAATTAAAAAAATTAATATAAAACTTTACCATAATTTTGATTTTTTCAATCTACACAAAAGAAAAATTGTATGTTTGGACACAAAAAAAAATGTTGTTGCATACTGTAATCGGTTAAAAATACCTTTTCTATGACATCAGTAAGTCTAATTGGGAGATATATAAAAACATGGACCGATGTATCCCATTTTCTTTAGGGACGATTGGAAGCACTATGGAATAGAAGTGCTTTAATTGCAGCCAAATCGTTTAAATCGTTAAAAAGTCTAATCGGAAAACGTAGACCGATGTGTCCCACTTTGACTAAGGACGATATAATGCTATATAAATTATAAGTGCTTCGATTTCAGCATGATCGGTTAAAAAGGCGTTCTGTATAGAGTAAGAAGGTATTTTATCTTGGGTTTTCCATTTAAAACTTTTAATCAAATATAAAAGTTTTAAAGAACTGTTTAGTATCCTTTGGTTTATAAAATAATTTTGCGTAACAGAAATTTGGTAACATCTCACAGTATTGGATTAACCATCATCCAACAACTACCCTGCAGAGAAATTGGAAACAGTCTATGAAAAGGACCGGATCTGAGCTGGTCCAAAATGAACTAGATCCAGACTAGAGCAAAAGTAATGCAGCCAGAAACAGTTGAGCGTAAAAAAACAAGAGAATTCAAAGAAATCTGCCTAGGCAGCGCTGCTTTTGTTTGATTTTGTACAGCGTGAATATTGGTTTGTGTTTTTTCGTCTGCATTGAAATAATTCTAAGTGTTTACCGTTAGGAATTTATGGTGGTGCTTGTCATTTCAGTCTTGTGTTCATTGTTAAGTGGAAATTTGAACAAGTAAGATGTTATAATGATAATAATAATTATAACTATTTCAAGTTTCCCTTTTCTAGGAATTAAAATAACTTATTTCCGTTTCTCAAAGAATAAATATATGTATTTCAATTTAATTTTTATAAATAACCAATCAATATATTTTCTTTTTATTTCTTAAATTTTATTTTATAATAAAGGCAAGCTGAAAAGTGGTTCTAGACTGGTCCATAACCAAGAGAGCATGAACTAATTCTACAGAATATATTTTTTCCAGCAAGCAACTGTTTCTTTTTACATGGGCTTGTCCTAGGAAGAATCAATTTTTCTCCGGGTGCATTCGTTTGGAACAGTTCTGGAGTAGTTTTGATATATTCCTGAAGAACTATATCAGAGCTAGTTACGTAGAATTAATTCTAAACTATTCCATTCTGAACTATATCAGAACTGTTCCAAACGAATGCAGCTGGAGACAATTGATTCTTCCTAGGACAAGCCCATGTAAAAAGAAACAGTTGCTTGCTGGGCAAAGGGTATTATGTAGAACTAGTTCATACATTCTCATGGACCAGTGTAGAACTATTTATGAACTGGTCCGCTTCGCTGTAGGGTATTAAGACTTCTGCTACATTTAACAGTATATGTTTCATCTAACCCTCTCCAGCGCATAATATACATAGATAATAGATAATATGATAGATGTGCTAGCTGAGCGGAGAACGTTAGCAATGCACAAGCACCAATACCAACACGTAAACTAACAAGACAAAATATCGAAAACCACTCACATTGCTATGAATTTCTTCCAGTTGACAAATATAATTTCAATAAATCTGAAAATTTCTTACATTTGATGATTAAAGCACAGACTCTCTATTAAACGGATGTTCCCAAAGATAATTAGAATATAAGAAGACATTCCTTCAGGCCGAAACGTCAAAATCTATCAGTTATGAACGAATAGGAATGAATTGTAACACGCGAAAAAACAGTATTCCGCGAACATTGATTGAATTTTTTTTGCACTTATCGATAATATTAATTTTTTAGTTGTAACCAAAGAAAATAAATTTATAAAGAAGTTCCGTCAAGTAGCGAGTAGTCTATCAGTGACGAACGAATTGATTTCAGCGAGTGATTTTTTTGCGTATTTCAAGGCCGATTTCCGAGATTTTTTTGTTATTATCACATTTATAAAATAAATATCGATCGTTATGTACCAAAAAAGTTCAAAAAATACTAAAGAAAACTATATTTTTCGCGTTTGAAAATCATTTCTATTCGTTCGTAACTCACGCAAATGTAAACAAAGTCACGACGGAACATCTGTGTAATAAAGAGTCTGTGATTAAAAGTTTATTTTGCCCTTAAGTTTAGCAAAATGGCATCGAATATTGTCAAGGCTTATTTTTTATGTTATAATTTCAGCTAATTAAAAAAGGAACATTTTAACACATTACCACTTCGTTTACAAAAGAAATTCCGCCAGTCCGATATTACGAGTACAAACATCCGACCGCCGCAAAACACAAATTCAACCCCCATATGCATTAATTGTGAGAATGTTAAGGTAAAAAGAGTGGGAGAGCGTATCTTGAACAATGGACGACGTCTGGCAAATTTAATTTTGGTCATATTGATTTCTTTTATTGAGTACTAGCTGGACCCGGTCCACTTCGTTGCCCCAGATATCAGTTTTTCGATTCCGTCCATTTTTATTGAAGATTTAGAAAATAACTCCACTAACGTGTGTTCCAAATTTCGTTCTTCTAGGGTCAACACTTTTTGAGATAATCGGATTTTAAGTAATGCCACGCCTACTCCTGCCCCGCCCACATTTTTCCAAAATTTTTTTTCCCTAAACCATCTCTGACAAAGAACCTTTCAAACAAAAGAAAAACAAATAAAATCGGTCCAGTGGTTTCAGAGTCTATAGCATACATACATACATACATACATACATACAAACATACAAACATTTTTCCATTTTTATATATATATAGATAGATATAATTCATTAATACAATCATAACCAGTAAGGAAAGGCAGAAAGTCGGGCAGGGCCGACTATATAATACCCTACACCTCCCTAACAATGCGATAAAGGTCATTGCGATAATAATTTGGAAGAATTGGTAAATAGGCAGGAACATATTATCTAATTCTGAGCCGATAATCGCTAAATTAAGAAATATTCGTTCCTAAATTGAGAAACATCTTTCCGGAAAATATTAATGATCGGAAGTAAAGTACAACTTCTATAGCGCGTTGAGACCAAATCAGGAAGAACATATATATGGAGGTTATATATAAATATGGACCGATTTTCCCTGAATACTCAATCATGTAAAAAGACCTCTTTCTGTAGAATTTCGTACTGATCGGATATAAAATATAGGCTCTACAGCGCTTACATGGCAAATCGGTGGTAACATATATATGGGGGCTATATCTAAATCTGAACCGATTTTCTCCGAATTTGGCAGTATTCCTTCGAGTAATAAGAAACCTCTTTCTGACGAATTTCATACTGATCGGATATAAAATACAGTTTTTACAGCGCTTACATGTCAAATCGGGGGTAACATATATATGGGGGATATATCTAAATCTGAACCGTTTTCTTCCAAATTTAAAAGAGTTTATTCATATAATAGGAAACCTCTTTTAGCCAAACTTCATACTGATCGGATATAAAATACAGTTTTTACAGCACTTACATGTCAAATCGGGGGTAACATATATATGGGGGCTATATCTAAATCTGAACCGATTTTCTCCGAATTTGGCAGTATTCCTTCATGTAATAAGAAACCTCTTTCTGCCGAATTTCACACTGATCGGTTATAAAATAAATTTTTTAAGGCGCTTATATGTCAAATCGGGGTTTACATATATATGGGGGCTATATCCAAATCTGAACCGATTTTCTCCGAATTTGGCAGTATTCATTCATGTAATAAGAAACCTCTTTCTGCCGAATTTCACACTGATCGGTTATAAAATAAATTTTTTAAGGCGCTTACATGTGAAATCGGGGGTATCGTATATATGGGGGCTATATCTAAATCTGAACCGATTTCTTTCAAATTTAACAGCGTTCATTCATATAATAAGAGACCTCTTTCTGCTGAATTTCATACTGATCGGATATAAAATAAATTTTTTACAGCGCTTACATGTCAAATCGGGGGTAACATATATATGGGGGCTATATCCAAATCTGAACCGATTTTAACCAAATTAAATAGGGATCGTCCAAAAAAAAGATATGTGTAAAGTTTCGTCAAGATCGGGCCATAATTGCGACCTGTACTTTGATTACAAGAATACATCTACAGACAGACGGACATAGCTAAATCGACTCAGAAAGTGATTACAAGTCGATCGGTATAATAAACAATGGATCTATCTCTTCTCCTTTTGGGTGTTACAAACAAATGCACAAAGTCATAATACCCTGTACCACAGTGTGGTGTAGGGTATACAAATTATATTTTCGACACTATTATTTATTTTATAACATAAATAGGCATTTTGTACTAATTTGCATCACACATCACATTAGACATTTTACGCCAACAAAACATTTCAAAATTTCTATTTCCTTATTATCCCCTCACCTTATATACATATGTATATGATATATGTATGTATATCATTTGCTACGAACCAAAAGTGTAACACATCGAAGGAGTGACCTAAGACCCCAAGTATGTTTGGGCGAAATTTCTTTTTGGGTAATTTTAAGTGATTTGAGCATGACCGTCCGTCTGCCTGTGCGTGTCTGTCTGCTGGCTGGTGCGCACGATAACTAGCGAAAGGATTAACCGATTGAGTTTAAATTTCATATGAGGTAATATTTTTCTCCTTCTAGTCCTCCCACACAAAGGGTTAACATTTAGTGAAATATTGATTCTTTAATAAATTCTATACTGCTTACTGGAATTCCACACATAGTATTAATTTATTAGTCACTAACACCTCAAGAAAAATGGGCAAAGTTGCCACACCCCTTTTTGTACCCCTCACACAAATGGACCATTTTGGAACAAAACTTAACTGCTTATAAAATAAAAGAAAAAAAAGAAAATAAAAGAAAACAGCCTAAAATTATTTTTTGTCGTAATTTCGCGGAAGATAATATATTATCATATTATGACCTGCTTGTAGTCTGCTTGTGACTAGAGTTGGGCACTTTGGTTCATTTAAGTGATCGCTCTTTTTAGTTCAGTTCAATTGAGTGAACTAGTTCGTTCATTTAGTTCAATAGTTCGCTTTAGCTCACCAGCTCTTTAGCTCACCGTCTCTTTAGCTAAGCTCACCAGCTCACTTTCCCTAAACAGCTCGTTAGTTCAGCAGTTGTTTCGTTCAGATCACCAGTTCAAATCAGCCGCTATTAAAGGAATCTGATTGGAACATGAATGGAATGAATTGAATATACAAACGCATTTGTATAGGAAGAATCCTATATTCATGATGACATAAAAATGGAAACAACACATAACAGCTGAGAAGAGAGAGCGAAATGAGACAGAAGAGAGAACGAAATGACAGGGTTGAACTATTGAGCTGAAATGAACGAATTGTGTGAACTAGTTCGTACCGGTCAGTAAAGTGACCCGTTCAATTGAACTAGTTCGTTCACGAACTACACAACTCTACTTGTGACACATTTTTGTTTTCTATATTCCCGCCGATCTACTCAACAGAATTGCATGAAACTAGTGAAACATAGTTTGCAAAACGGATTTGTTGCGAATATCGAAATTTTGCACACTAATTTGCATATTCAACTATTTTCTTCACCTAGATTTTAGAAATTTGTTGTCCTTAAATAAGCCCTCATCATTTTTTTTTTCATATTTTTTTTGTACTCTTGATGCGGACATTCAGTTTTTCGCGTTTTTCTAATAGAACTTTTAACAAAATTACACTTTGAAACCAGATTATTCATAGAACGCGTGTATCAAGTAAAGCGGAATGGGCTGTATTTATGGTATATGACCAAAAAACTATAACCGAATTATAAAAAAACATGATTTGAAACAATCGTAGAATTATTTTTCTCAAACGGTCCATTATGGACCATTGGCTATACATATTTGTTCGTAGAAAGGAAATCTTAATGTGTTAGGTAGATCGGCGGGAATATCCATAGAAAACAAAAATGTGTCACAAGCAGACTAATGAGGTCATATCTTACGAGAAAATTAAAATTTTGTAAAATCACACAAATTGTGTTTTTTATTTGACGTCCCGAATCCACATTCCAATGTTCATCAAAAAATTCGACAACAAATAATTTTAGACTGTCTTTACATAATTTTAGCCTACAGCTTTAATATCAGGTAATACAAATACTTGACATTTTTTACAGTGTAATGCTTTTATAGTAAATGGTTTTCCAACAAGAGGTGTTATTTTGGTATTCAAAGAAAAATTAAATTTTTGGAGCTAATTGATCGGATGTTTATTTCATAATAAAGAGGAAGGTATGCCGTTAATAATGAAAAACAACATCAGCCAAATGGCCACCACGACCACGCTTACAGGACCATATCCTTTTCATGAAATTTTCCATAACCAAATCGCAAAGTGGCTGCCCTATGTCCTCGATAGCCTCACGAATTCTATCGTTGAGGTCTTGAATCGACGCTGGGCTGTTGGCGTAGACTTTATCTTTCACGTGACCCCAAAGGAAGAAGTCGCAAGGTGTTAAATCATAAGATCTCGGTGACCAATTGTGATCACCTCTTCGAGAGATAACACGGTCCGGAAACTTTTCCCGTAACAGAGCAATGGTTTCGTTGCTTGTGTGGCACGTAGCGCCGTCTTGTTGAAAGTAAACGTTGTCCAGATCAACTCCGACCATAAAAATCATTAATCATCTCTCGATAGCGCAATCCATTCACCGTAACTGTTGATCCAACCTCACCATAAACCGCACCAAACAGTCACACGTTGAGGATGGAGAGGCTTCTCAACAATAACTCTTGAGGTTTCCGAGCCCCAGATGCGACAATTTTGCTTGTTGACGTAGCCACCGAAGAGGAAATGGGCCTCATCAGTCAAGATGATTTTTCGAATTTTAAAACTTTAAATGAGTCGTTGAATCGTGTATCGTTCGATTTTAATACCCTACACCACACTGTGGTACAGGGTATTATAACTTTGTGCATTTGTTTGTAACACCCAAAAGGAGAAGAAATAGACCCATCGTTTATTATACCGATCGACTTAGAATAACTTTCTGAGTTGATTTAGCTATGTCCGTCTGTCTGTGCATGTATTCTTGTAATCAAAGTACAGGTCGCAATTATGGTCCGATCTCGACAAAACTTTACACATATCTTTTTTTTTGGCCCAGGTTTTAGGTTTAGGTTAGGGTGGCAGCCGTATTTTTTTTTACAAGCTCACATAGACCTGTTTAGGTCCCTAGTGTTACCACGGGCTGAAATGCCCCTCATCGAAACCAACCTGTTTGATATATAAATTTATCGATAGTACGAATATCAGTACTGGAAAGATCTGTTAGGCTGCCTAAAAAGGCCGACCCCAGTATGTCCAGTCGTCGTTCACTCAAAGCGGGACAGTCGCAAAACAAGTGCTCAATGCTCTCCACTTCTTCCTCATCTCCACAGCTTCGGCAGAAGTCATTGGAGTCAATACCCAATCTTTTGGCGTGTTCGCCGATCAAGCAGTGTCCCGTCAGAACCTGTACTAACGTAGACAACCGTTTCCTCTCTAGTGCGAGGAGATATTTTGACCTTCTCAGGTCATACCTTGGCCAGATTTGTCTAGCTACCCTGCAGGTGCCGATTTCTGTCCATCTTTCGTTGGACTGCCTGATTGCCTCTTGCCTAAGCCAAAGCTTGCACGTGGATAGTGGCGCACCAATATATGCAAATTCTTCGAGAATTTGTAATGTCGTCCCTTTCCTAGCAAGTTCATCGGCTTTGCAGTTCCCCGGGATATCCCTATACCCAGGCACCCATATTAGGTGTATATTAAACTGCTCAGCCATCTCGTTAAGAGATCTGCGGCAGTCGAGGGCTGTTTGTGAATTTAGGGATGTTGCCTCCAGAGAATTGATGGCAGCCCGGCTGTCCGAGTAAATTACAACGCCAGTGTTGGTTACTATGTTGCGACTCAGCCACTTGGCGACTTCCCATATCGCCATTATTTCGGCTTGATAGACACTGCAGGTATCTGGTAGTCTGTGAGCTATATCCAGACTAAGTTCTTCACAGTGCACTCCGAAGCCAACCTTTTCATCAAGCTTCGAACCATCCGTGTAAAAGTGGAGATGGTTTCTATTACCTGGTATTCTGCCGACCCATTCATCTCTGGCGGGAATCATAGTGATGTAATTTCTCTCGAAGGTGTACACAGTTGGTATATAGTCCACTCGGTCGGTTACCATAGCACTACACTTTGATATCCTCATGTGACCACAGTTCTTGTACCCCCACATTGATAGGCAGTTTAATCTTATTGCCGGTTTGGTTGCAACTTCTCTCGCCACAATATTAATCGGCAGTATATGGAGTAGGGCTTGTAGAGACTCGGTCGCTGTAGTCCTTAAGTCTCCGCTTATGCTCAGGCAGGCAGTTCTCTGAACCTTTGTTAGTAGGTTGGTAATGGTTAGTTTGTCAGTTGCCGTCCACCATACCACAATACCGTATAACAGTATTGGACGAACTACTGCTATATATTTTTTGGCCCAAGGACGAATCCTATTGAATTTGGTTAAAATCGGCTCAGATTTAGATATAGCCCCCGTATATATGTTACCCCGATTTGACATGTAAGCGCTGTAAAAACTTTATTTTATATCCGATCAGTATGAAATTCGGCAGAAAGAGGTTTCTTATCACATGAAGGAATACTGCTAAATTCGGAGAAAATCGGCTCAGATTTAGATATGGCCCCCATATATATGTTACCCCCGATTTGACATGTAAGCGCTGTAAAAACTGTATTTTACATCCGATCAGTGCGAAATTCGGCAGAAAGAGGTTTCCTAATATTTGAATGAACACTGTTAAATTTGGAAGAAATCGGTTTAGATTTAGATATAGCCCCCATATATACGTTACCCCCGATTTGACATGTAAGCGCTGTAAAAATGTTATTTTATATCCGATCAGTGCGAAATTCGGCAAAGAGAGGTTTCTTATCACATGAAGGAATACTGCTAAATTCGGAGAAAATCGGCTCAGATTTAGATATGGCCCCCATATATATGTTACCCCCGATTTGACATGTAAGCGCTGTAAAAATGTTATTTTATATCCGATCAGTGCGAAATTCGGCAAAGAGAGGTTTCTTATCACATGAAGGAATACTGCTAAATTCGGAGAAAATCGGCTCAGATTTAGATATGGCCCCCATATATATGTTACCCCCGATTTGACATGTAAGCGCTGTAGAGACTGTATTTTATATCCGATCAGTACGAAATTCGACAGAAGGAGGTCTTTTTACATGAATTAGTATTCATGGAAGATCGGTTCAGATTTATATTGAAGCTCCATATATATGTTTCTCCTGATTTGGTATCAAACCGCTATAGAAGTTGTATTTTACTTCCGATCATTAAAATTTTCCAGAAAGATGTTTTTCAATTTAGAAACGAATATTGCTTAATTTAGCGATTATCGTTTCAGAATTAGATAATATGTTTCTACCCATTTACCAATTATTCCAAATTATTATGGCAATGACCCTTATCGCATTGTTAGGGAGGTGTAGGGTATTATATAGTCGGCCCCGCCCGACTTTCTGCCTTTCCTTACTGGTTAGTAATGGCGTAGTTTCTACTTGTCAAATGTCAAAGAATAAAAGCTTCAAAAGGACAACTGCCGAAATACAGGGTGATTCAAAATAACACCTCTTGTTGGAAAACCCTCTACCTAGAGTCTAGAGAAAATTGGGCGTTATTGGTACGTCCCTTTTGCTACCTCCCACACAAATGGACCATTTTGCACCAAAAGTTAACAGCTTTAAACTTTAATACCAGTACATACTTTGCAGTTATTTAATGCAATCTAAATTGGCAAAATTTAACTAAAACAAAACAAGTAAAAGCGTTAAGTTCGGCCATGCCGAATCGTGTATACCTTCCACCATGGATCGCATGTGAACGATCACGGGTACTAATAAACTCATTATATCAAATTTCAGCCCAATTCGTTGAAATTTGAGGTTTTTTGTGGCGTTAAGAAGTCAAATCTAGAGGGACCTTTGTATGGGAGCTATACCAAAACATGGACCTATGACTACCGATGCTCGTGTAAAGGATACCGAGTATAAATAAACCCCAGTTACCAACTTTCAGCCCGACCAGTTGACATTTGTGGTCTCTATGACGTTAAGAAGTCAAATCGGTGAGGAGCCATATATGGGGGCTATTTCAAAAATTGGACCGATATTGCCTATTTGCAATCCCAACATACCTGGAGATATAAGAAGTATATGTACCAAATTTCAGCCACCTAGCTCAAGTATTATAGATTGTAGCGTGATTACAACAGACGGACGGACATGGCTAAATCGCCTTAGAATTTTACGACGATTAATAATATACATAGTATGTTCAAAAAATATCACGAATTTTGTATTTTTCAAAAAGTATTTATTTATTCATGAATATCTATTTTGTCCCCTTCAAAGTAATCCCCCTCGGATAAAATACACTTCTGCCAAAGTTTTTTTCCAATCCTCGAAGCACTTCAAATAATCATTTTTTGTGATCTTGTTCAGCTCCTCCTTCGATGCCGTCTTTATCTCCTCAATCGTGCGTAGCGTCGTCCTTTCATGGGCCTTTTCAGTTTTGGGAACAAAAAATAGTCACAGGGGGCTAGGTCAGGGGAATACGGTGGCTGCGGCACATTACTGTGTTGTTTTTGGCCAAATATTCGCGTACAAGCAACGATGTGTGTGCAGGGGCGTTATCATGGTGCAAAAGCCAGTTTTTGTTCTTCACAAATCCGGGCGTTTTTGGCGGATTTCTTCGCGCAATTTGCGCATAACTTGCAGGTAATATTCTTTATTGACCGCACTACCCTGTGGCAAGAACTCATAATGCACCACGCCCCTGCAATCAAAGAAAACAGTGAGCTCGGGCGTCCGGCACGCTGCTCGTCCTTTACATCTTCTCGGTCCTCTAAGAACATTTTGTACCACCGATAAACGTTCCTTTGGTCCAAGGTAGCTTCACCCTCTTTGATCCATTTTCTGAAATAGATAAAAATCGAGGACAAGTTAAAAAACATCCAAGCACAACAGCTGTCAAAAATTAACTGAACATTCAAAATGGCCGACCTTGTCAGCATAAGTAAGGCACATGAGTAGCAACATAACGCTAAAAAAAAAATTTCAAAAATCAAATACACGTAGCCCGCGGAAATTAAAAATTCGCAAAATTTTGTGAACATACCTCGTATATACTTTATGGGATCTCGGATCAATATTTAGTGGTGTTACAAACGGAGTGACAAAATGAATATACCCCCATCCTATGGTGGAGGGTATAAAAATAAATACATTTATGAACATTTTTTGGGACTGAAGGTGAGGGGTTTCTTAAGTCGGTTTACTCGACTGAACTTTCTTACTTGTTAGTATCTTCCATTATCGGTGTTATATATTGTGATTATTCTGGCTTTCATTTGAATTCCGTATTTTGTGAATTCTTGGGAGTATAATGTATTACGTGCGCAAGGACTAGTGCCCACTAGGTGCCTATTTATGATGGGGCGGATAATGTAGATCGGTGTTCGAGGAACTACGAATGTTGACTACGTGATTTGAGGTTTTGGAGATAGGCCATTTTCATATATTCCTATTATTTTTATACCCTCAACCATAGGATGGGGGTATATTCATTTTGTCACTCCGTTCGTAAAACCGCTAAATATAGATCTTAGAAGTCATAAAGTATATTTTTAATCGTCGTAAAATTCTAAGACAGTTTAATCATGTCCGCCGTCTGTTGTAATCACGCTACAGTCTACATTTATTGAGCTATATGACTGAAATTTTGTATAGATACTTCTTAACTTGGGATTGAAAATGGGCAATATCGGTCAACTTTTTGATATAGCCTCCATATATAGCATTCCCCGATTTGACTTCTTAACATCATAGAGACCACAAAGGTCTGCGGTTTATTTGTACCCGGGATCCTTCACCGGAACAACGGCAGTCATAGGTCCATGTTTTGATATATCCCCAAATAAAGGTCCCTCTAGATTTGATTTCGTAAAGCCACAAAAACCTCAAATTTCAATGAATTGCGCTGAAATTTGGTATAATGCGTTTATTTGTGCCCGAAACCATTCAAATGCGATCGTTGGTGGATGGTATATAAGATTCGGCATGGCCGAACTTAATCCGTCTTTACATGTAGTAGTATTGTTTTTAGGCGAATTCAAATTTAGGTTATCAGTTACTAGTTTTCTGTCTTCGTTTATTTATTTATATGTATGTATATATACTTTTTAAGATTTGTCAGTTGCTTTAACACTTTGTATGCTAGCCCCCATGGTGGGATATTTGTAGAGGAGAGTTACAGCCTGTTTCTGTAACTTAAAATTTTGCTATCGTTCGCTTGCCAGACGACAAACAGCTGATTTGGGTTTCACTAACTACCATCACAACGGCAAGACGCACGATAATGAACTCGTACGAAAACGTAATCATTTCAGTGTAAATTTTGGTTTATCTAAAGGGTGTCCCAAGAAGAGCGCAATTTTTAAATCTCGCAACATTCGAAGTGTCATTGTTTGACATTTGAATAATTGTTATTGTTTGTTAGTAGAAGGTACGAGGTTAGTAAAAATGGAGCGCTACACGCATGAACAACGCATTCTCATTGTGAAATTGTTTTACCAAAATGGTGAAAGTTTTGCGGCTTCAGTTCGCAAATTGCGATCAATTTGGGGTCACAATAATGCTCCAAAAGAGTCAACTGTAAAGAGATTAATGGATAAATTTGCCGAAACTGGGTCTGTTAGTGATGTAAAGACAACAACGCGCCATCGACCAGGTCGATCGACCGAAAATGTCGCAGCTGTACGTGATGATGTCGCTCAAACTCCATCCACCTCAATTCGACGCCGAAATATCGGTATCGTGAAATGATAACCAGTTTTTTCTTGCCTAGAATTGAAGAAATGAATGTGGAGGGCATGTGGTTCCAACAAGACGGCGCCACATGTCATACAGCCAGAGAAACAATTCAATTGCTGCATCAGTCATTTCCCGGTCGTGTTATTTCGCGTTTTGGAGATCAGAATTGGCCGCCTAGATCGTGCGATTTAACACCATTAAATTTTTTTCTTTGGGGTTTTTTGAAGTCGATGGTTTACGCGAATAAGCCGACGACGACTCAAGCCTTAAAAGACGAAATTGGACGCTGCATTAATGAAATACCGCAGCATTCATGCAAAACGGTCATTGAAAATTTCATTAAAAGATCGCGTGCATGCCAGCAAAGCCGCGGCGGCCATCTGCACGATATATTGTTCCATACATAACCTCATTCTGTCTACTTTACGATATAATAAAGTTTCACGATTTTTTCTTAAATATCTGTGTTTTATTTAAAATTAAAAAATTGCGCTCTTCTTGGGACACCCTTTATCTCTCTTTGCTGTCATCTGGGCGAACACAAATGTCAGATCGAGTCAATTTATTTTATTTGTCGACTAATAGGAACAATGACAATAAAAACGTTATTAAAAGCAATAAATAAGTAGATATAAATATAATTATGGTAAAAACAAGTGTCACGGCTCAGAAATCATGATCCATGATGTGTGCTGCCAATTTTTAATACATATTTATACACCGCCATGTATCAAATACTTGTTTCTATAATAATATAGAAACAAAATGGTCTTGAAGCCGGGAGAATATCCTAGTTAGAATCACAATGATTTGCAGACCGAATAAAAGCAAGCAAGCAACATAATGTAAAAACAATTAAATAATAATAAAATTGTATACATATGTTTACATTTTTAAGCATAAAGAAGTCAACATTGGCAGCTCGCTAAGATGGACAAATTCATCAGTGCACAATGAGAGAGACGTGAGAGATAGAGAGAAAGAAATGAGAGTGTCGGATCAGCTCAGCTGAACCACCCAGGGTTGATTTTTGGCCACCACTAGTGTACAGGATACAGAGTTGTTTTTTCTAAGGTCGACCATACAAAAATGTGTGCTTTTTTAGACCGGAAGTTGTGAAATTATTGACCTGGCAATTACATTATTTGCCAATTGGTAAGTTGTTAACGTCATTGACGTAAAGCCAGGCGAACGAACGAACGAACCTTAGAGAAACCAAATTCTAGTCGAAAGTGAGTGATTGGTTTTCGTTCGCAGAGACTTTCGTTAGAAATACAGAAACAGGCCGTTAATTTTACTCACATTAGTTCATTCGCCATGGGTGGATGCTTTTGGTTGGGCGTCTTACGTGTGCACTATATATATTTACATCGGAAATTTAATGCGGACTGCAAACCTTACAGAGATGAGGCGAGATATTAGGCATTACACCCCGGATTTAGAGGAAAATCAAAATCTAAAGAAAACTTATTCCAATCGTCTTGATTTTGGGTATACAATATAATTATCGAGAGATCTAACAAAAAAAAAATTATCTAAAACATTACACCTTACTAGGTAGTTCATTCACACCTTACTGGTGCTGAATGTCCCACTGGCAAGCCGGCAACTCGATAATGACGGGAGAGACATCTCAAATTTTTTGGAGGAACACAACAAATTAGATTGTATAGCTTGATAGAGTATAGATAAACTATTAGTGTATAATTTGAGGCTATGTGAGATGAGATAGTTGATAGTACTTGTTCGCAGAAAGGATGGCTTCTTGGAGCACTTGTATCTGTGGTGGACATGTATCTCCCTACAACAAACGCTGTATTTGTGCTCTGAATCCAACCTCATCCAGGTCGAACCTTCATGCTCCAGTTCAGCGGGTTTCCGTCTTGGCCAATGATGAATTTAGGCACATCTTTGAACAATCAGAAGTAGATATTATATGTGTTTCCCAAACTTGGTTTAATTCTTCTATTACAGATGGCATGACTGGAGCTCATGGATTCAATGTTATCAGAAACGACAGATGTTCTGTTGGAGGAGGTGTGGCCATATACATATATAAAAAACAAGTAAAAAAGTTTCAGTCGGGTAAACCGATAATTTGCTAATTTTGCACGCATTATACCAAATACACAAGACAACAATGAATGACAAATTCATACCAAAAATCTGCAGCCATCATAAATGCAAATGAAAAACAAAAAACTTGAATGCCTGTACAACCAAAGACAAATAGAATATAAGAAGACATTCCTTCCGGACGAAACGTCAAAATCTATCAGGTACGAATTATTGTTGTTTCAAAATGCGTGTGAAAAACACAAAACGTTCAGCACGATAAGCCCGAGTACGGGAGAGTTTTTTCTCCCTCTTGCCGACTGCCTCTCTCTCCTACAAAACGCCGATAATCTGCTGAACTCTCAGCCAGTGTAAATCGGGACTTAAGGCCCAACTATAATATGCATAAGCAATTCCGTACGGAATGTGCGTTAAGTTTCGCACCCTGCTTAAGCAAATGGGTACTGAGAGAACTTAACGAAAAGTTCACTTAAGCACATTATAGTTTGGCACATATGATTTCATGCATTCGCACACTTGCTTAAGCTAGGTTATGCATATTATAGTTGGGCCTTTACATTAGGCAAGTTTCAAATTCTCTTTTGAACTTGCACGAAGAACGCAAAACGTTCATGGAGATTTTTCTCCCCTCTTGCTGACTTCCTCTCTCTCCTACAAAACGCAGATAATCTGCTAAACATTCAGCCAGTGTAAATCGGGACGAACGAATATGAATGAATTTTCACACGTGAAAAACAGTTTTCTGCGAACATTGATTGAACCTTTTTTCACTTATCGATTAATATTATTTTTTTAATTGTGACAATTTTAAAAAATTCGGGAAAAGCCGCGAAAAACCTCACTCGTTGGAATCAAAATCCTATTCGTTCGTCACTGACACTTACTCGCTATCAGGGTAACCGCTGGGAAATTTCAAAAAGTATCACAAAAAGTGTAATTCATCATAAAAAGTGTCATCATATTTTTAAACAAGTAAAAGCGTTAAGTTTGGCCAGGCATGTGACCTCACAAAATAACTCAAACATAAAGAAAATAACACCGAAAAACACAAATATAGTAGTAGGAATCACAACAAGTTAGATGCTACATATGGGAGCTATATCTAAATATGGACCGATATCGCCCATTTGCAATCCCAAACAACCTGCAACTATAAGAAATATTTATACCAAATTTTATCAACCTGGCTCTATTATTACGGACTGTAGCGTGATTACAACTGACGGACGGACGTACGGACGGACAGACGGACATGGCTAAATCTTCTTAGAATTTTACGACGATTAAGAATATATATACTTTATGGGGTCTCAGATCAATATTTAGAGGTGTTACAAACGGAGTGAAAAAATGAACATACCCCCCATCCTATGATGGAGGGTATAAAAAGTGACGCGAAAAGTGGCACACTTTTTTCAGACTTTATTCAATAAAACAACAACAACCAGTAAGGAAAGGCAGAAAGTCGGGCGGGGCCGACTATATAATACCCTACACCTCACTAACAATGCGATAAAGGGCATTTCGATAATAATTTGGAATAATTGGTAAGTAGGCAGGAACATATTACCTAATTCTGAGCCGATAATCGCTAAATTAAGCAATATTCGTTCCTAAATTGAGAAACATCTTTCCGGAAAATATTAATGATCGGAAGTAAAGTACAACTTCTAAAGCGCTTTGATGCCAAATCAGGAGGAACATACGGAGGTTATGTATAAATCTGAACGGATTTTCCTTGAATACTCATTCATGTAAAAAGAAACTTCTTTCTGTCAAATTTCATACTGACCGGATATAAACTACAGTCTCTACAGCACTTACATGTCAAATCGGGGGTAACATATATATGGGGGCTATATCTAAATCAGAACCGATTTTCTCTGAATTTGGAAGTATCCCTGCATATAATAAGAAACCTCTTTGTGTAGATTTGTTTACTGATCGGATATAAAATACAGATTGTACAGCGCTTACATGTTAAATCGGGGGTAACATATATATGGGGGCTATATCTAAATCTGAACCGATTTTCTCCGAATTTGGCAGTATTCCTTCCTGCAATAAGAAAGCTGTTTCTGCCGAATTTCACACTGATCGGTTATATTAAATTTTTTACGGCGCTTACATGTGAAATCGGGGGTAACGTATATATGGGGGCTATATCTAAATCTGAACCGATTTCTTACAAATTTAACAGTGTTCATTCATATAATAAGAGACCTCTTTCTGCTGAATTTCATACTGATCGGATATAAAATAAAGTTTTTACAGCGCTTACATGTCAAATCGGGGCTAACATATATATGGGGGCTATATCCAAATCTGAACCGATTTTAACCAAATTAAATAGGGATCGTCCTTGGGCCAAAAAAAAAGATATGTGTAAAGTTTCGTCAAGATCGGGCCATAATTGCGACCTGTACTTTGATTACAAGAATACATCTACAGACAGACGGACATAGCTAAATCGACTCAGAAAATGATTACAAGTCGATCGGTATAATAAACAATGGACCTATCTCTTCTCCTTTTGGGTGTTACAAACAAATGCACAAAGTCATAATACCCTGTACCACAGTGTGGTGTAGGGTATAACACTTAAATGAAAACTTAACAAAAACAATTCATTTAAGTACATACATATGTATATGGACATTTCCCTGGCCTACTCAATAAAATGCCTTACAATTATGCAACTCTTTCTTGAGTATTTCTTTAGCAATGTACTCAAAGTTTATGCGCCACATTTGCGCATTATATAAATAAACAATTTTAAAAATCTTGGCGTGAAATTATTGCATTAGACCTTGTCGATCTTTCTATGTAAAAAATGTGAGAAATATTTGATATTATTGACATTAAATACACATTTTAATAACCCGTTTTTTATATAAATTTTGTGCTGTCCGGAACATTCCGTCCGGAATTCAACAAAAATCTAAGTATGTATATCAAAAATTTTGCATTTTTAGAGTAAATGGTAAATACATACTTAAGAAGCATTGCCTCTAGTATATGCAAGCCAAAAGTTAGGTATTATTTATATAAGAAGTTTCCTTGAAATTTTTAAATCACTCAATATACCTCAAGAATCGTGTTTTTTGTGCCGTCCTTCACGCTGCCCATTTATCGATTTTTATGCAAACTAAAAAAGTTTTCAAAATTCTATAAATACAGTGTTATTGATCCCAATAGACATTACAAATTGGTTAATAACAATAATATTCCTAAGATCCATATAAACGAAGTTATGGGCAAAAAAATTAATGAAATTCCTGCCGTCCGCAACGCTGGAAATTCCCATATATGTATATTCTAAACTGTATATATTTTTCAATCTTTCAACTCCACGACAATAAAATTAAGAACTGAAAGCATTGCAAGACAAGTTTCTACATTGAACCTGTTTGTTAATTTATTTTTCATTAATGTCAGCTATGCGTTCTGCGCAACCACTGCTATAAGACAACGTAAAAATGTATATGGGAAAATTGATAAAAATTTTGGTACAAGGGTTCATTTTTGATTTACCTTGAAAGAAGTCATGCGCCGACGTCGGTTGTTAAGTAGCAGCCTCAAACGCAATGCACAATACAGCGTATTACGCGTTTTCGTACATTTATTGTTGCTGTGACATCGATGAAATAATAAAAAAAACTGTTTTTTCAGAAAGTGCCAAATTTAGTATCAAAATAAAAAAGTGACATACAAGTATCAATCCCGTAAAAAAGTGGCAAAATTGAGGGCCTTATTCATAAAAAGTTAAAGAAGGTTTGAGGAACGCTTTAGTCCCCATTTACATGGTACTTTTTTTTAAGTAACTTATCGACTTATTCTCTTTTGAAAAAGTATTTACGTTCACACACGTACTTTTTATACCCTCACTTTAGTGTGACGAGGATATATATCATTTGCTACGGAAAAAAGTGTAACACGTCGAAGGAGTGACCTAAGACCCCAAGTATGTTCGGAGGAAATCCGTTTTGGGTCATTTTAAGTCGAATGAGCAATGTCCGTCTGTCTGTCTATCTGTCTGCTGGCTGGTGCGCACGATAACTCTCGAAAGGAGTAACCGATTGACCTCAAATTTGGTATGTGGTAATATTTTTTTCTATCTCCGGCTAAGTTCGAAGATGGGCCATATTGGTCCCCTCCTTCTAGTACCTCCCCCACAAAGGGTTAAAATGTTGTGAAATATTGATTCTTCAATAACTGCTATACTACTTATTCGAATCTTCTGAAATTCCACACATAGTATTAGCTTATTAGTCGTACCTCCCACACAAATGCACCATTTTGCATCAAAAGTTTACAGCTTATAACATTAATAACAGTGTATAAAAATACTTGAAATTTTGTACAGTATTATGCTTTTATATTGCCTACAGTCCAGGGAAAAATGGGTGTTGTTGTCACGCCCCTTTTGGTACCTCCCACACAAAGGTACCTTTTTGCACCAAAAAACAGCTTATAACATTAAAACCAGGGTAAACCGACTAAGGTATACCCTCACTTTGTGAGTAATGTAATATTGAATATTACACGAATTATTCTGTCAATTTGTGTCACTTTGTGAGTAATGTAATATAGAATATTACACGAATTATTCTGTCAATTTGTGTGGGAGCTACCAGAAGGGGTTTAACAAATACACCTATTTTTCGCTGAACAGTAGATACTTTAAATTCATTGCACTGCGCCGAATTATAAGCGTTTATCTGTTCTGGTATAAACGTTATGAGATATTAAATTGTGGTATGATTTGGCCATTTTGTGTGGGAGGTACAAAAAGGGGCGTGGCGATAACGCCCATTTTTCACAGGACTATAGGCACTATAAAAACATTACACTGTACAAAATTTCAAGTATTATTATTATACACTTGTATTAATGTTATAAGCTGTTAACTTTTGGTGCAAAATGGTACCTTTGTATGGGAGGTACCAAAAGGGGCGTGGCAACAACGCCCATTTTTCTCTGGACTGTAGGCAATATAAAAGCATAACACTGTGCAAAATTTCAAGTATTTTTATACACCGTTATTAATGTTATAAGCTGTTAATTTTTGGTGCAAAACGGTGCATTTGTGTGGGAGGTACCTAAAGGGACGTGGCAACTTCGCCCATTTTTCTCGAGTTGATAGCGACTAATAAACTAATACCATGTGTGGAATTTCAGAAGATTAGAATAAGTAGTATAGTAGTTATTAAAGAATCAATATTTCACAACATTTTAACCCTTTGTGGGGGAGGTACTAGAAGGAATGAACCAATATGGCCCATCTTCGAACTTAGCCGAAGATAGAAAAAAATATTACCACATACCAAATTTGAAGTCAATCGGTTACTCCTTTCGAGAGTTATCGTGCGCACCAGCCAGCAGACACACAGACAGACAGACAGACGGACGGACATTGTTCATTCGACTTAAAATGACCCAAACGGATTTCCTCCGAACATACTTAGGGTCTTAGATCACTCCTTCGATGTGTTACACTTTTTTCCGTAGCAAATGATATATACCCTCGTCACACTAAAGTGAGGGTATAAATACTTGAAATTTTGTACAGTGTAATGTTTTTATAGTGTCTATAGCCCTGTGAAATGGGCGTTATTGCCACGCCCATCACAATTTAATGTCTCATAACGTTTATACCAGTGCACATAAATGCTTATAGGTCGGCACAGTGCAATGAATTTAAAGTATCTAATGTTCATCGAAAAAAAGGTGTATTTGATAAACCCCTTCTGGTACCTCCCACACAAATTGACAGAATAATTCGAGTTATATTCAATATTACATTACTCACAAAGTGAGGGTATACCTTAGTCGGTTTACACGACTGAAACTTTCTTACTTGTTTTTCAATACTTATACTTATTTTCATTTGTGTTGTTTCGGCTTTTCCTGTGTGAATTATTGTTGTTCTTAGTCTGCATTTACATGATACTTTTTTGTATGTATTAAGTATACTTATCGGCGTTTTATGGGCGAGAGAGGCAGTCGGAAACGGGGGGAAAAAAGTATGCCGTGTACTTATCGTACTCATCGTTTTGTGTTTTTCGTTCGCACTTGGAAACAACAACAATTCATACAGGAAAAGCCGAAACAAAACAAATGGAAATAAGTATAAGTATTGAAAAAAAGTACGTGTGTGAACGATAATACTTTTTCAAAAGAGAATAAGTCGATAAGTTACTTAAAAAAAAGTACCATGTAAATGGGGACTTAACAAAGATATTTTCTTTCCTCTTTCTATTCCTCATGCCTCCCTATCCAATGAACTTCGAGTTGCAGCGGGTGAAGTTCTCTTGTGTGAATACGGTCAAAGGCCGTCCTTTAAGACGACTGATCGGCGAATATCAAAAAAGTACTCTACTATACAACATTGCTCTTATGAGACATTTGATTTCTAGAGGGCTCTGTTCTGTTTTAATTTTTTACATGTGCCAAAAAGACATCAGATGTTTAAGTGCGGATGAATTTCCCGCCTTTAATTATTTTTAACAGACCCGGGATGTCGGCTTAGTTATTACTTAAAATAACAATGAAATATCCTACAAATTATTTAAAACTGCTCAACTTTAGGCTGCGTCAACATTTCCATATACCAAGAAAATTAATACATACCTCCAGCACTGATATACCTCCATTGGTGGTGAAGTTCTCAAAGGGGTGTGTGACTTTCGCATGAATTTAAAATATTGCATATATAACCAATCATGCAATATTTTAAATTCATGCAAAAAGTCGTAATCCTTTACCTTTTCAATTTTAACCGAAATCTCTACATGACAGCCGGTAAATATGCTCGTTTTTCCAATGGTCAAAGAATTCGAGAAACTCGAAGTAACAACCGAAAAGCCGCAAGAAGAAGAGTTGCAAAAATTCGATGAAACTGCATTGCTCAAACCTAAAGGCAGCCCTAGTGCGAAAGTGAATCTAAATCATCATACCTTTGCGACCATACCGAAATTTTTCCACGCTCCACCTGCTCCTTCAGATACATTAAGACAGAATCTGCGCAAGGAGGCACATTCTTTGTTCTTGCAAAAGCGTTCCCAAGAATTGCTAGATAATGAGGAGTTGAATACACTGGTCCATCCTCGAGAAACATTGCACACAGGTGACACCATTGGGCAACAACTGATTGGATACGATGACCACTTGAAGGTAATGCAAGCCGTCAGCGCCAAATGCCGAAAATATTTAACTGCCCGTCTGTTTGCCAAACTGCAATGCCACTCCGGCTATCCGGGGAAGGTAGAAATCGTGTCAATATTCAATTACACCATGAGAAAAGTGTGGCTGACACAAGGACGCATCGGTTTGTCTTTCTACGACGATGTAGGTCAAAGTTATTTGCGAGAAATCGACATGGAAAACTATATCATCGACATCATACCAACATTGGCACAAATCAGCGGCTGTGTACAGCCCTCCTTTCAAAGTTTCTATGTTTGCACGGTGGTCAAGAAATTGTTTTTCTTTTTGGATCCTCTACACACTGGCCGCATACGTATACGAGACATTTTGGCCTCCGGCCTACTCACCGAACTTTTGGGACTGCGTGATGAGGAATCCTCCAAAGAATCGCAAGAACACAATTGGTTCTCCATGCCTTCGGTGTTACGATGTACGGCAACTATTTAAATCTCGATAAGGATCACAATGGGATGTTGAGTAAACAAATTGGCCGGTTATGGTTCGGGGACGCTTAGTATTTTTGGATCGTGTTTTCGATGAATGTCGCACCTTCGATTGTGAAATGGACTATAAGACTTTTCTTGATTTCGTTTTGGCTTTGGACAATCGTCATGAGCCTCAATCGCTACACTATCTCTTTCGCATTTTGGATGTTCAAATGAAATGGGTGATACGGCGGTCATGGACACCGTGGTTTCCAAATCTAAACCTACACCGGTAACCAACTTCACACCACTTGTCGACTACCGTTTGAAGACAGCAGCTTCTGGTCGTATACCCACCAATTTTCTACGTCGTGAAATGGGTCCTTCGGAAAAGGAGATATTCTCCGCCCGTCTGATAGATCGTTCTGTACGTCCTTTATTTCCGGCAGAGTATAGAACCGAGACACATTTGAGTTGCAATATGTTGGCCATGGATTAGGTGTATTAACCTGATGTTTTGGCCCTGAATGCCTCTTCGTTAGCTTTAAGTTTAAGTGATATTCCTTGGAATGGTCCCATAGGTGCCGTGAGGTAAGAAAATTATTGTTAATGCACAAAATCAGTCACTTATAATAATGTGTAACAATTTGATAAATTTCAAGCGATTTTTCGCAAACATCAGTTACTTAAAACGCTGTGCAACCGTATTATTTGGGTTTTCCTAACTAGCCGAATTTAAATGGACCTTACAGCTTAGCTCCTATCTTAGTTATGGATTAATTTCAGGCTGTAGATGTCGGAGTACTATACCATTTTAAAACGTAATTCGAACTAATCAATTAAATTTAAAATAAGATGAATTGTTATTTTAAAAAAATTCCATTTGATATCCAAAACAGCTCAATTGAAATTCAAATTACGTTAATTTATATTTATTTCAGATATGATTTTCATTCAGATACTATTTGCTTCCTTCGTGTCAGCAATAATGTCATCTTTATTTGACTTAAACGAGAACACTTTTAAAACAAAAAATATAGCTGAAAATTCGTATAATATTGAAAAGGAATAAGATTACATAATTTCCATTTCCTAGTCGATATTAAAGAAGAGCACACAAATAATTTTCCTCGGAAAAAAGAAATTGTCATATAAAAATGCAAAATCGTCAGCACTAAAATCTATTTTATACATTTGTATCAATAAGTAATCTGAGGAATTTTTATGGTACACATATGTATGTATGTATATGTTCCTCAGAAATCTGCATAAATGATCGATATTAAAATATCCAAGTTTTAAACAAAATAGGGTTTGGTAGTTTTTTTGCGGCAAATGCTTGTAGGTGAAGCTGGACTGGTTACAAACAACTATTTTTTATTTTGATTCCCTATGAGGGGTTGATCTGTTATTGATGTTATTTTGGGGTTTTCTCAGAGAGGAGTTGAGCTGACGGCCAAAGGGTTTCCTTATAAGTGAAGGAAGTATTTGAATAGTCAAGTGTTAGTTTTGGTTCAAAAACCTTCTGCACCGAACGCAATTTCTGATACACGAAACCGATTTGTTAGCCTTTTTTCCGATTTTCAAATATGACATTTTTTTCATAATTAGTAGACCTCGGATTATATGCAATTGCATATTTTTAGCCAGATTGATATACAAATTCTGATTTGACCAAAATTCGGCTCAAAGAAAAAGAAATCGAAAAACAGGTGCATATTTTTAATATTTTTTGCATATTTGTGATATGCAAAATATGTATATGGAAAAAATATGCAAAAAAATTTGCGATATTTGAATCAAAAATGCGAAATTTTAGAAGGATATGTCAATACTATTTTAAAAATCATGACACAAAAATGGATGATTTCAATTTTGTGAAATGTTAAAAATGAGAAACTCATTGAAGTAAATATATACATACATAAATAAAGTGTTTTAACATTTCACAAAATTTGTGTGTGTACTGTAAGTACTATAAATCTATATAAAAAGTACTATACACTGCACAAAAGTTCAAGTATTTGTATGCACTGGTATTAATGGGTCGGGCAGGCGCTGCGAAGACCTCATGTTGACCCTATGTTCCTTATAGGAATCTAAATATGGGTAGTTCTTTCTCACTATTAAAAAAATTAAATGAAAATTGAATCATCTTAAATGGTTTTTTGAAGTTAATTTTAATGCACCAAAGCATTTAAAAATAGACAAGTAAGAAAGTTTCAGTCGGGTAAACCGGCTAAGGTATACCCTCACTTTGCGAGTGATGTAATGTGAAATATTACAAGAATTAATCTGTCAATTTGTGTGAGAGGTACCAGATGGTTTAACAAATACACCTATTATCTCTTAACACTAGATTCTTTAAATACATTTCACTGTGCCGAATTATAAGCGTTTATGTGAACTGGTATACTTACGTTATTAGCTATTCAATTTTGGTATTATTTGATTATTTTGTGTGGGAGGTACAAAAAGAGGCGTGATGATAACGCCCATTTATCACAGGGCTGTAGATACATTAATAGCGTTACACTATGCAACATTTTGAATTATTTTCGTGAATTGGTACTCACGCTATAAGATGTTAACTTTTTGTACGAAATTGTACCTTTGTGTGGGAGGTACCAAAAGGGGCGTGGAAATAACGCCCATTTTCAGCGGGCTGTAGGCACTATAACAGCATTACACTGTACAAAATTCCAAGTATTTGTATGTACTGGTATCAAAGTTATAAGCTGTTAATTTTGGTGCCAAACGGTCAATTTGTGTGAGAGGTACCACAAGGGGCAGGAAATTAACGTAAATTTTTCACTCAACTGTAGGCACTATAACAGCATTACACTGTACAAAATTCCAAGTATTTGTATGTACTGGTATTAAAGTTATAAGCTGTTTACTTTTGGGGCAAAACGGATCATTTGTGTGGGAGGTACCAAAAGGGACTGTACAATAATGCCCATTTTTTACCGGACTATAGGCGCTACAAAGACATTATACTGAACAAAATTTCAAATATTTTTATGCACTAGTATTAAAGTTATAAGCAGTTCGATGCACAATGGTCGATTTGTGTGAGTGGTACCAAAAGGGGCGTGGCAACTTCGCCCATTTTTCTCGAGGTGGTAGCGAATAATAAAATTATACAATGTGTGGAATTTCAGAAGATTCTAGTAAGTAGTATAGAAGTTATTAAAGAACCAATATTTCAGTAAATGTTAACCCCTTGTGTGGGAGGTACCAGAAGGTGTGGACCAATGTGGCCCATCTTCGAACTTAGCCGGAGATAGAAAAAAATATTACCGTATACCAAATTTGAAGTCAATCGGTTACTCCTTTCGAGAGTTATCGTGCGCCCAGCCAGCAGACAGACAGACGGATGGACGAACATTTATCTTATGTCATATGTCACTTCTTCGATGTGTTACACTTTTGGCTCGTAGCAAATGATATATACCCTCCTCTCTAAGGTGAGGGGATAATAAGTCTGATAATAAGACAGTCATGACTGAGTTTTGACGAAGTTTGATGCTGTTGTGGTCTCGACTCTTAACAAAAATTAAAAGGATCACTTACCTGGGCTAAGTGCGTCATTGATGCTTATAAAGCTACTTAGTCGGCTGAAAAAACACGACAAATTCAGCTGTGTTAACGGCTCGTAATAAAGCTAAAATAAACAGATCACCTGATAAGCCCCTGCCTTCGAAAAATGAAAGAGGCCACAAAGCCCTTCAATGAGGTGGCAAGGGAGAGTCTAGAGATGACTGTTATAGACTGTAGTAGTGAGGATGGCACCATCCACTGATCTGGCTTTCGGTGATGCCAGATCAGTAGACCTGTATAAGGCTGCTCTGAGCTGAGCTCTTCAAATCACCTGGACCAGACGGCATCACTCCAGCAGAAATGCAGAACATGTTAAAGTACATTATCCCCTGGCTGGAGAAAATTTATGGAGGCTGTATTAGTCTTTCATACATCCCGAATCGATGAAGGGATACCAAAATGGTATTCATACCCAAAGCGGGGAAGATATCACACACTAGGCCAAAAGACTTCAGACCAATTAGCCTATCCTCCTTCCTATTGAAAGGTCTGGAAAGACTTTCAGATTATTTCATTAGGGAAAACCTGGATAAAAGAAACTCCTGTTAGAGAACTAACATGCTTACAATAAGGGGAAGTCTGCAGAATCAGCCCTGCACGAACTTGTGAGCACTATCGAATCGTCCCTGCATTTCAAGGAATTCACCATGGTGGCATTTCTTGACATAGAAGGGGCTTTTAACAACATTCACTCAAATGCGGTAATTGCGGCACTGTCACATCTTAAGGTAAACTCTAGCTTGATTAGACTTAAACACAGCCTGCTCAACAGAAGGCGCATAACAGCGTGTCTTGGGTCCACAACTCTAACAAGTTTTGTAAACAGAGGGACTCCACAAGGAAGAGTACTGTCTACTCTAATTTGGAACCTAGCGGTTCCAAATTCTAGATCCTGCTAGATCTAGAACGCTGTGGCTACAAGGTGGCATATGCGGACGACGTGGCAATCGTCCGCATATGCTAGATGAGCCAGAAGTAGCGGTTTGGGCGTTAACCCAAACAAGACAGAATTGTAGACCCTCCACCTCGGATAAATGGAAGATCCAGTCTTTTCTGAAAGTGCAATTTTTTTAGGAATAATTCTAGATAGGAAACTGTTATTTAGACTTAACGTATTGGAACGTGTAAGGAAAGCCAACGTCGACTTATATTCCTGCTCCTCTCTCCTAAAATCGTCCACTGGATATATATAGCATTAGTTCGTCCAATACTGTTATACGGCATTGTGGTATGGTGGACGGCAACTGACAAACTAACCATCACCAACCTACTAACAAAGGTTCAGAGAACTGCCTGCCTGTACAGCGGGACCTTAAGGACTACAGCGACTAAGTCTCTACAAGCCCTACTCCACATACTGCAGATTAATATTGTAGCGAGAGAAGTTGCAACCAGAGCGGCAATAAGATTAAACTGTCTATCAATGTGGAGGTACAAGAACTACGGTCACATGAGGATATCAAAGTGTAGTGCTATTGTAACCGACCGAGTGGACTATATACCAACTGTGTACACCTTCGAGAGAAATTACAACACTATGATTCCCGCCAGAGATGAATGGGTTGGAAGAATACCAGGTAATAGAAACCATCTCCACTTTTACACGGATGGTTCGAAGCTTGATGAAAAGGTTGGTTTCGGAGTACACTGTGAAGAAATTAGTTTGGATATATCTCACAGACTACCAGATACCTGCAGTGTCTATCAAGCCGAAATAATGGCAATATGGGAAGTCGCCAAGTGGCTGAGTCGCAACATAGTAACCATCACTGGCGTTATCATATACTCGGACAGCCAGGCTGCCATCAATTCTCTGAAGGGAACATCCCTACATTCACAAACAGCCCTCGACTGCCGCAGATATCTTAACGAGCAGTTTAATATATACCTCATATGGGTGCCTGGGCATAGGGATATCCCGGGGAACTGCAAAGCCGATGAACTTGCTAGGAAAGGGACGACATTACATTACTCGAGGAATTTGCATACATATATTGGTGCGCCACTATCCACGTGCAAGCTTTGGCTTAGGCAATTTGATCCTTAATGCTGAGTCCACCCACCACCTACAAAGGGTAAATGGAACACTGTGATGGTTTCGAGACTCTAGTTATGAAGGTATACAAGCAGAATATACATAGCTCCCACCGCGGTTGACACTCATCCGTCCAGAAGTGCGGAGTTACCCACGCCCATAATTTCTGGAGCCCCAGATCCTCTCACAAAAGTTGTAACACCATTATCTGAGGACGAGAGCACTACTTCGGACACTGAGGGGCTGAGAAGGGTTTTTGGACTCCTTGACGCATTTGATGGGGACATGATTCTCGATGATATGGACGAAGAATTCGATTACACCCTTGTTGGGATGTAGGTTAATTTGTCGATTAGCAATGATTTTAATTCTACAGATTAACCACCATTACGCTAAAGCAGCCTCAGCGGCTCTATTGCTGTGCCTGCCCACAGGTGCAGTAGACAACATCCTGATACAGGAACCCTATGTAGTAGGAGGAAAGGTGTGTGGTATCAGGACACCCAACTTTAAGCTGCTTCTAGCCAACTGTGAAGGTATTCCAAGAACCTGCAATTTGGCTAGGAAACATCTATGCATTTTTCTCTTGACTAATTTCAGTGGTAAAGACCAAACAGCTGCTAGTCTGAATATAGGTAATCGCGTATACTGGTTGGTCTCCAGTTACTTGCACTATAAAGATGTGGTAGTATCGACAGCTGTCTTTAGGGAAGTAGTACCAGAAGCAACGTAACATAAGTAGTCAAAAAACAAGTAAGAAAGTTTAATTTGGGTAAGCAGACTAAGGTATACTACCCTCACTGTAATTAATGTAATTATAACATTACACTAATTAATCTGACAATTTGTGTGGGAGGTACCAGAAGGGGTTTAACAAATACACATATTTTTCGGTAAACAGTAGATTCTTTAAATACATTGCACTGTGCCGAACTATAAGCGTTTATGTGCAATGATATATTAACGTTACGTATGGTATGATTTGGTCATTTTGTGTGGTAGGTACAAAAATGAGCGTGGTGATAACGTCCCCTTTTCACATGACTGTAGGCACTATAACAGCATTACACTGTACAAAATTTCAAGTATTTGGTATCTGGTATTAAAGTTATAAGCCGTTAACTTTTGGTATAAAACGGTCCATTTGTATGGGAGGTACCAAAAGGGGCTGTACAATAATGCCAATTTGTTACCTGACTATAGGCGCTACAAAAACATTATCCTGTAGAAAATTTCAAGTATTTTTATGCACTTGTATTAAAGTTATAAGAAGTTTAATTTTTCAATTTATTTAATTTATTTATTAATCAGAAAACCCCTCAGCGGGATATACATTGATATAACATTATTAAACATTAATTAGTAATATAGTAAATTGAATGAAATAACAAAGTCATAAAGTAAATTGAATGAAATAACAAAGTAAATATTGATCAAAACTTAAACCTAACTAAAATAAAAAAATCTAAAAATCTAATCTTAGATATGATCTGCGCAATAAGAGATGGGAATTTAAGTCTGCAATCTAATTTAAAACCGAGGCACGAGACCGTGCTAGATGTGCTAACAGCATTATTCTGGACAGTTATGTTATGTAAAGAAGCTCCTTGTCCATTACCGAAAATCATACATTTAGTCTTAGCTACATTGATGCGAATCTTATTGCGAATGGCCCACTCACAAACGCGACCTATATCATTATCTAGTGCAGTAAAACAGGAATGCATTGATTGCGAATGGCTTGAACAAAAAAGCTTAATATCATCAGCGTATATACTCAAGTTTGAAGAATTAACACATAGCCGCAGGTCGTTAACATATAACATAAAAAGCAGCGGACCAATAATGGAACCCTGCGGAACTCCAGCTGAAATATCGCATATTCTGGAGCTGAAACTGTTACACACAACGAATTGAGAACGATTTGAAAGGAACGAAGAAATAAGTCTACAACTGGTATACGAAAATTTGAACTGATTAAATAATTTCATGACAAGTAAGTTGTGGTCGATGGAGTCGAATGCTTTACTCAAATCTAATGCCGCAAGAACTCCTACATGTCTACTGTCAATACAACGTCGGATATTCTCAGTTAAGCTCATAACAAGTGACGTAGCGCTGAGATTCTTGCGAAATCCAAATGGTCCATTAGTGTGGGAGATGCCAAAAGGGACATGGCAACTTCGCCCATTTTTCTCAAGATGATAGCTACTAACAAACTATTACTTTATGTGGAATTGCGATTGATTCTGATAATTACTATAGAAGTTATTAAAGAATCAATATTTCACAAAATTTAGACCCTTCGTCCATCTTCGACCATAGCCTGATATAGAAAAAAATATTAACATGTACCAAATTTGAGTCAATCGGTTACTCCAATGGAGAGTTATCGTGCGCGCCAAACAAACAGACAGACGGACGGACATTGCTCAAATAACTTAAATTAGCCCAAAACGGATTTCCGCCAAATATATTAGGTCACTACTTCAATGTATTACACTTTTGGCCCGTACCTAATGATATGTACCCTCGTTAACAATAGTGAGGGTATAAAAACCTGATTTTGTTGGTATTATCTTATTCTACCAAAAGGGTTGTAATAATTTCTACATTTATGCATAGATATTTTTCAAGTTGGCATTGTTTTTTCCCTAAGGATGGTGTATATTGAAAAATGGAATATAATGTTTTTGCAATTTTTCCCCATTATTTTTGGTCTCCCTAGTGCCAGCAAAAAACAATCTTTTAAAAAAAATCTAAGGTTTTTCTAATTTTTAACGACTTTTAGTAAATTTATTTTTCTACGTGAATGATATATTTCCAACATTTGTAGCCTACTTAGGTTTAGGTTTAGGTTAGGGTGGCAGCCGTATTTTTTTACAAGCTCACATAGACCAGTTTAGGTCCCTAGTGTTACCACGGGCTGAAATGCCCCTCATCGAAACCTCTTTAGTGCGAGGAGATATTTTGACCTTCTCAGGTCATACCTTGGCCAGATTTGTCTAGCTACCCTGCAGGTGCCGATTTCTGTCCATCTATCGTTGGACTGAGTGATTGCCTCTTGCCTAAGCTAAAGCTTGCACGTGGATAGTGGCGCACCAATATATGCAAATTCTTCGAGAATTTGTAATGTCGTCCCTTTCCTAGCAAGTTCATCGGCTTTGCAGTTCCCCGGGATATCCCTATGCCCAGGCACCCATATGAGGTGTATATTAAACTGCTCAGCCATCTCGTTAAGAGATTTGCGGCAGTCGAGGGCTGTTTGTGAATTTAGGGATGTTGCCTCCAGAGAATTGATGGCAGCCTGGCTGTCCGAGTAAATGACAACGCCATTGTTGGTTACTATGTTGCGACTCAGCCACTTGGCGACTTCCCATATTGCCATTATTTCGGCTTGATAGACACTGCAGGTATCTGGTAGTCTGTGAGCTATATCCAGACTAAGTTCTTCACAGTGTACTCCGAAGCCAACCTTTTCATCAAGCTTCGAACCATCCGTGTAAAAGTGGAGATGGTTTATATTACCTGGTATTCTGCCGACCCATTCATCTCTGGCGGGAATCATAGTGATGTAATTTCTCTCGAAGGTGTACACTGTTGGTATATAGTCCACTCGGTCGGTTACCATAGCACTACACTTTGATATCCTCATGTGACCATAGTTCTTGTACCTCCACATTGATAGACAGTTAAATCTTATTGCCGCTTTGGTTGCAACTTCTCTCGCCACAATATTAATCGGCAGTATATGGAGTAGGGCTTGTAGAGACTCGGTCGCTGTAGTCCTTAAGGCTCCGCTTATGCTCAGGCAGGCAGTTCTCTGAACCTTTGTTAGTAGGTTGGTAATGGTTAGTTTGTCAGTTGCCGTCCACCATACCACAATACCGTATAACAGTATTGGACGAACTACTGCTATATATATCCAGTGGACGATTTTAGGAGAGAGTCCCCACCGCGACCCTACAGCCTTTTTGCAGGAATATAAGGCGACGTTGGCCTTCCTTACACGTTCCAATACGTTAAGTCTAAATAACATTTTCCTATCTAGAATTATTCCTAAAAATTTTGCACTTTCAGAAAAGACTAGATCTGTTCCATTTATCCGAGGTGGAGGGTCCACATGTGGGACATTATTCATCCTAGTAAAGAGAACCAATTCTGTCTTGTTGGGGTTAACGCCCAAACCGCTGCTTCTGGCCCATCTAGCCAACTTGTTCAGAGCCACCTGTAGGATGTCTCTGAGGACGTTTACGAATTTGCCACTCACTGCGATTGCCACGTCGTCCGCATATGCCACGACCTTGCAGCCACAACGTTCTAGATCTAGCAGGATTTCATTCACCGCTAGGTTCCAAATTAGTGGAGACAGTACTCCTCCTTGCGGGGTCCCTCTGTTTACATACCTTGTTAGAGTTGTGGACCCTATACATGCTGTTATGCGTCTTCTGGTGAGCAGACTTTGAATTAGTCTAATCAAACTAGTGTTAACTTTTAGATGTGAGAGTGCCGCAATTACCGCATCGGAGTGAATGTTGTTAAAAGCCCCTTCTATGTCAAGAAATGCCACCATGGTGAATTCCTTGAAATGCAGGGACGATTCGATAGTGCTCACAAGTTCGTGCAGGGCTGATTCAGTAGACTTGCCCTTGTTGTAAGCATGTTGGTTCCCCGACAGGAGTTTTGTATCCAGGTTTTCCCTAATGAAATGATCTAAAAGTCTTTCCAGACCTTTCAATAGGAACGAGGATAGGCTAATTGGTCTGAAGTCTTTTGGCCTAGTGTGTGATATCTTTCCCGCTTTAGGTATGAATACCACTTTGGTATCCCTCCATCGATTCGGGACGTATGAAAGCCTGATACAGCCTACATAAATTTTCTCCAGCCAGGGGATAATGTACTTTAACATTTTCTGCATTTCTGCTGGAGTGATGCCATCTGGTCCAGGTGACTTGAAGGGCTCAAAGCTGTTAATAGCCCAGCTTATTCTGGATCTCTCAGTCAAGAAGCTAGCGACGCTCGCAGTCCACTCGCACTCTTGTTGGTCCTGCTGATCCTCGGGTTCTGTTACAGTGTTCCCCGGGAAATGTGTGTCTAGCAGTACATTGAGCGACTGCTCGCTGTTTTTGGTCCAGTTATTTGCCTCATCCTGTAAATATCCCACTGTACAGGGTGAAGCAGATAATATCTTCCTCAGCCTAGCGGCGTCGGAGACCTTTTCCACTTCACCACAGAAGGTATACCAAGAGCGCCTTTGCGCCTTTCTAAGCTCCTTCTTATAGATCTTGAGTTGCTCTTTATAGGCATCCCAATCATTAGCGACCCCAGTAGATTTAGCCTTATTGAATAGCTTGTTGCAGGTCTTTTTCATAGCCGTTAGCTCAGAATCCACCATTGGGGTTTAGTTTTACCCTTGTACCTTGTTTTTGGACAGGCTTCTTCAAGGGATCTATTGAATGATATGGTGATATGATCGACCAGATTATCCAGACCGGCTTTGTCATTCGGTTCGTACGGAAGTTTAGAGTTGAGGACTTTCTTGAAATTCTTCTCATACAGATGCCACTTTGTCTTCCTTACATTTCTGTGGACGGCGGGTTTAGGCGCTTTTTCCGCGAGTTTGAACTCAATATAATGGTGATCTGAGAATGAGTGGTCGTCCAGTACATTCCACCCAATAATTTTGTCTGACAGCCGGTCAGTAGCAAACGTTACGTCGAGTACTTCTTGTCTGTCTTTAATTGTGAAGGTCGGTTTATTACCTATGTTACAAATACTAAGATTGGTAGTTAGAATAAAGTCAAGAAGCGAATCACCCCTATTGTTTATATCCGTACTACCCCAGATAGTATGATGAGCGTTCGTGTCTGCGCCAATAATCAGCTCGAGCTCGTCAGACGTTGCTTCTTCTACTACTTCCCTGAATAGAGCAGTCGGTACTACAGATTCATAAGGCAAGTAGCTGGAGACCACCCAATATATGCGATTACCGATCTCCAGGCTAGCAGCTGTTTGGTCTTTACCACTTAAATTAGTCAGGAGAAAGATACTTAGATCTTTCCTGGCCAAAATGCAGGTTCTTGGAGTGCCTTCACAGTTGGCCACAAGCAGTTTAAAGTTGGGTGTCCTAATACCGCACACCCTTCCTCCCACTACGTAGGGCTCCTGTATCAGGACGATGTCTACTGCGCCAGTGGACAGGCGCAGCAATAGAGCCGCTGAGGCTGCTTTAGCGTGATGGAGGTTAATCTGTAGAATTCTTACCATCATTGGTAATTGACAGATTAACATCCACCCCGACAAGGGTGTTATCGAACTCTTCGTCCGTATCGTCGAGAAGCATGTCCCCGCCAGATGCGTCAAAGAGTCCGGAGACTCCCCTCAGCCCCTCTGTGTCAGAAGTAGAGCTTTCGTCCTCAGAGTAGGACGTTACAGATCTTCTGTTGGAGTTGGAGTCACCAGAAATAATAGGCGTGGCTACCTCCGCACTTACAGAAAGTGCCACGGTGGACGACTCACCTTCTGCAGTGGGAGCTATATCCTGCTTGTATATCTTCAAGACTATAGTCTCGAAGCCATATTGTAGGATTGCACTCGCACTTTGTATATGGGAGGTGGATTCAGCGTTTAGGATAAGATTGACCTGCCGCTTTTTACCATCCGCCTCACCCACCTTGCTGATTCTCCAATTATGGGCCGGCAGACCAGGATTGGAATCTTTTATTATTTCTAAGATGTCAGCCGGGTTGGAGGGCTCTTCTGTAACCCAGGTGATGGCTCTAGGGTGACTAGGGATGTTGTTTTTTTCGACAACATCCAACTGGGCACCCGGCCACACCTCATCCGCTCGACTCAGAGCAGCCTTATAAAGGTCTACTGATCTGGCATCACCGAAATATAAGAGCTTTACTCTCCCCTGATGCCATCCTGCATCGTTGCAGATTGGTGGTTTGCCCGGCATTTCTCTACGGACATCGAGGTAATGAGCCATAATGGCTGATTGTACATGACTCCATTTGTCCTTGAGGATGGATCCATCCTCACTACTTCTGTCTATAACAGCCATCACTAGACTCTCCTTCGCCACTTCATTGAAGGGCTTGGTGAGTGTCCTGTTGATGGTGACATTAAGGCCTCTTGCCTTTTTCGAAGGCAGGGGTTCATCAGGTGATCTGATTCGTTTTACTTTATTAGCCGTTAACACAGCTGAATTTGTGGCTCTTTCAGCCGACTCATTGGCCTTAGAAGCATCTATGACGCCTTTAGCCCAGGTAAGTGACTCTTTTTGTTTTTCGGTAAGAGCCGAAACCTCAACAGCCTCCAACTTCGTCAAAACTCTGAGCGCTACACGATGCTCATTGTGCTTCCGTTTTGACGGTCGGACATGACGTTTTCCCCTCACCGCACCACCTGTTGTGAGTACTTGGGGGAGATTTTCACCATTTTTGGTGTGGTCGGCTTTGGCCAAGACCAACGGACGGACAGTCGGACGATTGGGGAACCGCGCTCCATCGGAACACGAAGGCATCCCCGTCAAGAGAATTTATTTTAATTTTGTCTGTATTAGACCGTAATAGGTACTACGATGTAGGCCTTACAGACTTTGTACAGATTTTTGCTATTGCGTAATAGGTACTGGTAACTATCCGCTATGTGATAAACACGTCCGTTCACTGCGAATGATCAGCAACAATTTTTTTGTAGCCTACTTAATTACCTTATTTTTAACCCATAACCCGGCTTATATCGCCCGGCTCTATAAGGATTATACTTAATATAATATAGATATAAAAATATAGTCAAAATACTAAAGGTGCGTTCCATGAAAATTGGAATCAAAAAAACTTTACGATACTAAAATTTTTGGATCAGCCTTAAAATTGTTTCTTGCATAAGTATTATCACCAACTCCGGTTATACTTTACCTTCCACTTTAACTGGAATTTAGCAAGGGTTTTTTTACTTTCTTTCCAATCAATTTTTTTCTAAGATCAAACGATAATAATGATGACTTTTGAAATGTAAAGTATTTATTTGAATTGTCAGAAATACAGTTACACAATTGTGTCTACAATAAATATAATGGTTTTTAATATTACATACATACATATTTTAAAAATATTTCCTATGTACTATATATAGTTGTTGTATAGTTACACTACTACAGTAAAACGTTGATGTAGTCTATTTTAGCTATAAAAAGGCTGGAAACGGTTGTAGGGGAGTACATAAATATAATGAAGAGAAAGAAAGAAAAATATTGCACTTAACAATACAGTTTACACAGCAGTCTTTTCTTTTGTGGGAGAATTGCCTGCATCCTCCTCTTCAGGTGCTGCAGTCAAGCTATCATCTTTTGATTTGTCATCTTTAGTTTTGGGATTTTCCTTGTCCAAACGTTCATGTTCATTTTTTATTAATTCACTTAACTCGTCCTTCCAACCCAAGGCTTCGGCCAAAGCCAAACAGCCATCATCACAATCACCAATATAAGCTATATCACGAGTGTTCTTGGGATTATCAAACATTAGACCTGGTCCCATCATAAACCAAGAGCCAATGCCGCCAAAATCATTTCCCACTTTAGTGCGATTGATTAGCAAACGTACACATTTGGGGCCTGCTCGATCTATGAGTGAGGCAAACGGCTGCACCTCCAACGAGGTGCCCATAATAATAAGTAGATCACACTTGTTGAAATCTTTGGCGGGCATTGTGTAAAAAGTTTCGGGTAAATTTTCACCAAAGAAAACAATATCGGGTTTAACCACCCCATTACAATCTTCACATGTCGGTACGTGGTCCGAAAATATTTGTTCTTTCATCCATTCCATGGAATAGAGTTTACGACAACCCAAACAATGATTGGTAAAGAATGTGCCATGAGCCTCTACCAGTTTCTCGTCTGGTATTCCGGCAATTCTTTCCAAGGTGTCAATATTTTGGGTATAGTGCCGCAATAGTAAACCCTTCTCGTGTAAAAGACGTACAAAATAGTGCGAGGGTGTAGGATTAAATGAACCCGGATAGAGTTCTTTGGCTAAAGCAAAGAATGGCTGAGGATTATCTTCGAAATAGTCCATTTCAAATATGGCCGAAGGATGGGGTAAATTGTATTTTTGTAAATTATCATATAGCCCCGAACCGGGTGAACGGAAATCAGGAATACCAGCGGCTTTAAAGTTGAAATTTTTTTATTTATTTAATATGTATACGATTTGATTAAGGCGAATGAATGAAATACTTACATGTTGAGATGCCAGCTCCCACCATAGTGATGATATTCTTAAAACCCTTTGACTTCCAGTGATCACATAGGCCTTCAAATGTTAAATTGTCAATAATCTGAAATGAACGGGAAAATAAATTTATTATTATTTGGTTAATACACGATTTGATATGAGATTATGATGAATTATGATTGAACTTCAAGTGACGCAGTTTTTAATGAAATACATTTTTCAAAAACGTCGAAAATAACAGAAATTTGTTTGTAATAATACTGATAAACTTAGCATGAAGTAGTTCATACCATAAGAAAATCTAGGGATAAATTAAAATGTTTGAGATTTTCACCCATATAGCTTAAATGGCTCTTAACAGATCTGATGTTTAAATATAAGAGCTAACCATACTCCTTTTCTGCAATGTGTAAAAGTGTTCTATTTTACTAATTTTTAGTATTTTATTTTTTATTTAGAAATTATTAAAATATTCTTGAAAATTAGATACACGGCGTAAACATTGAATAGCCTCACCTACTTCTTTCACGGAATAACTGAGACATTTATATTTCCCGAGCCAATTTCACAAATAGATCGTCATCAGAAACGATAAATAAACAGGAAATAAAATCGAGTTGTTGATAGGCAATTGTTCACTCCTTCGAAATACACTACCTGACGAATTTTTAGCACCCTACTGTAATGTATATTTACACAATTTGCAAAAACTAGTTATAAATCACGTTTATGTGAATTAATAAGTATCATTATGTTTGGGTATTATCCTGAAAACCCCGTTTTTCCAGCGACACAATTTTTCATTTTATTTCATTTCTAAATATGATAATTAGCCCCGTTCTCGTTTCTGATGACGATACTTATACCGGAACGGTACTTTTGGAAAACTTAAACTTACACATATTATCCTATCGAGGGATAAGAATTCGTGTTTGGAAATCAACTCGAGGTTCACAGCGAGAGGTTCACTTAAGAGAAGTGGACCGGAGTTCATATTTGACCTTCCTTTATGCCAATAAATTATACCCAAAGACTGTTTTTTTTTTTGGCGAACCTTCCCAACGCAGCCACTCTTACCCGCCCCATCCGACCGCGTGGGCCACATCCCCATAACGTAGGGATTGCGTACGCACCATGATCCGAACCATGGCGGGTTAATAGTAGATGGTGGAATACCAGCTACAGATAATATATCAACAGCCGGTATGTACATACATGCATAAAAAGTGTCTAATTTTGTTTAGTTAAATAAAGAACACACATAAAACAGAACTTCACTACTGATTTAAATAAGATATGATTCTAGATTTCACTATATCGAGCCATAACCGCCAAAAAGACGTAAGCGCCACTCCCAAAAATTTAGAGAAGGTTTCTTTTGCTATTATTTTTTTGTTTAAATGCATATGAAATGTATACATCTGTTGAACCCAGTTCAACCTTTCATACCATGAATTCCCAGGATCTGAATTACTTCTACATTAGCATTACTGTAACCTAGCATTAAGTAAACTGAATTAAATTTTCTCATGAAATCCCTTGTATTTTTCCCTTACAATTAAATGGCAACTCTTTACCCATTTCCTTGCCACGAAGGCAAAAGCTTTTACTCGAATGGATAAAGAGCTGCCATCTTCTCTCTGTGTTCCAATGGATATTTTCGTTAAGTTGCCAAAATCCATGGCTGCCTTTTTGTTCGCTCTGCACCGCACTTTACTTTGGATTCGACTACTACAGCGGTCTCCTGGATTTGTACATGGTCCTTTCGAACCGTCGGGGAAACTAGATATTACTGTTCCTGGATCACGTCCACCGCTGTTGCATAATCTGCATACATACAACATTAAAATATGGAAAAAAGGTTAGTGAAATTTGTTGAGTGTTGAACAGATTGGTTGCAGGGAATCGTTTACATAGCTTGTAGCCCAGAAAAGATACTTTCTTAAACTCATAGAAAAAGATACAAAGTTTGGTTTCGTTTAAAGCTCGAGTCCATCGAACTCTGTGTCTCGGTTTAATCGCAAGCTCGCGCAAAGGTGACATAAAGTTTGATTTCTCCGCTAAAATAAAGAGAATATACCAAAAGAGAAGACATCGTCATATTCTGTGCAATTCTCTGTTTCGAATTTCAACGGCAGCTTGCTCTGTTCCCCTCTTTGGAGGAAAGAGGAAAGCTTGGCACGTTCCGCTCACGTTTCCCTCATTCCCTCAAAATTTGTTAACTTTGCACAAACGCAGACCGCAAGCTCTCACGGAGTCTGCAGTAACAGTTGCGTTGAGAGTAACGTTAACGTTTATTGTTAACTATTACTTATCTCCTTTGGTTGTGAGAAGCGCTTCACGAGCGTTTCTCATGCTCCATCTCACATACATAAAACTATCTTAGGGGAAGGTCTTTAACATCAGAGTCTGTGCCATATGTTACGTCACTCACTCAGAAGACGAACATTCCATAAAATAATTCACGTGTACGTTGGTACACATATAATAATTTTTGATTTAAAGGGAAAATAAATTATTTTATTCCCAATATCCGACAATTGCGAAGATAAAAGGTAAATTGACAACTCTGTTTAAAAATCAGTCAATAGCTGTTCTCATGATAGTTGTGCGGCTTAAGAGATTTTTGCAAGAGCTCACATTACAAAAGCTATAGATCTCGATAGAAGAACAGTCGCATTGAACAGACAGCTACCTATATTCAAACTTCGTAAACGACGAGGCGCCCTTTTGCAAAAACCTCTACGCATGCTGACGACGTCGTCGAAAACCCGCTCTGCATTTAGCATCACACTCACATAATACTCGATCAGAGCACACATCTCCACATCAGCCCTCTCAACCTCTGCCTACTCACGCTGCTCTGATATCAAGAGTTTAGCACTGTGGGTATACTCCCGCGCCCACAAACACACGTACCCACTCTCTTAGAGCATTATCACTTCTGAGGCACACTCTTAAATATACCATCCACTCTTTCATTGCCTCGTTCTTACTTACGCTGCCGCAGCCTGTTCTTTCCCCCTTGATTGCAGCGCATGCATTGTGATTTTGGACGGACGACGCATTTGCAAATGAATTTGAAGTAGTGCGGATCGCGCTGTATTAGAGGAAAATTAAAAGTGGAATTGGTTAGATTAAATCGGAAAAATTGAAAGTGGAATTGGTTAAATTAAATCGGAAAGACGTGAATTTGACCCAGGTTATACCAAAAAAGTCGGCAAATTGGAATTTCGCTGAAACCAAAAAGAAAGTGGTGTGTTCTTCGTGCGTTGGAAAAAGTCGATCTAATAAAAGCAAACAATGTTGAAAGAAAATATTTTACATTAAAGCGCGTTCCGGGTGTGAAACAAAAACAAGTAGTTGGCTAAGTTTGAATCTACTCAGAAATAAATAAGCATAAATATTAGTGTGTTGTGTATTGGTTGGCCATGAAAACAGAAGCTCTAGGTACATCGAAAAGATTTGCATAACATATAAAGAGACATATAACGCAAGGATTCAAGACCCAACACACTGGTCAGTGGTTCCAACAAAGTGGTGGGTTCTTTTAAAACACGTGCCCAGCCAAGGGCTAAGCTACTTCGATATCAAGAACCTGACCTAACCTAACCACCGTGTTATTCATCATTAGTCGCCAAGAAACCACCGTTAAAACACGTTGAGGGAGGAATAAGGGAAAGGCCAGTGGAAAGGAGCGAGTGAATACCATCAGCGAGTAACGAGTTCTCGTCGTTTGGGTGAGTACTTCTGTCATCATTTTCTATGCGTAAAGTTAACGAAGAGTGTGAGTGAGTGAGCGCGAGCATATAAAGGGAAAAGAAAAACGCGAAGAAGCATAGCATTTTTCTTGGTTTGTTTTGATTCCAAACAGTGACGGAATTTCTGAACTGCATATGCACGAAACGAATAAAATTGTACCGAGACGGTTTAATATCCAAACGGAAAACCCTAAAAATCTATTATTTATAAAAAAGGAAAGGGAAATAATAATAATAATTAAACGAACTCCCACGACCGACCACATAAATGGGAAAAATTATTGGTCGGAAGATATATTCATATATTACTTCTACTATTGTGTTCATTCGGTGAAACAGTGGTACGAATAGATCGAAGTTCTTCCTTTCTCAATTTAAATAAAATTTGTTAAACAGAAATTACCTTATTTATTTTGTTGGATGCTCATCGAGTTGAATATATGTATTTGTTTCATGACATTAGTCAGATCTTCGTCACATTTAAACAGTATCAAACCAGCGTGCCATTTGGAGTTAAAGAGCGCAAGAAAGGGTGCAAGTGTACATATATATTTGCATATAATGTCGATGCATTGACGAAAAATTGGGAAAGCGAAAATAAGTGTGCTTGTCGCAAGTCATAGAGGAAAAGAAGGAAAGTCACCTTCCTTGTGTTGTTGAATTACAAGCTTCCCGATATTCTTGTTGATGTTCCTGCCAACGTTAAGGTTTGTATGCAAGAACAATTCGAATACTTCGTTGCTTTGCCTCATCTGATAGAGAGCATGATTTAAAAGCGTAATAAAATGTACAAAAGCAGATAAACAAAGGGAAGTGATACCGAGAACTGGCAAACTAATTTAATACAATTGAATTGAATACAATAAATTAAAAATTTTTATTCAAACCCTATGTGTTTATCAAATCTTGTTGCGTTATTCCTTTATTATACATTTATTTCTTAATCTTCGTCCGGAAAAGAGTTTGGCTGACTCAAACAACGTTATTTGTTTAGGAATCTGTTATCCTACATACTTTGTTTGTATACCAAGAGTTTGCCTATTTCCATTTATCGGGAAACTTTATTTGGGTCAAGATATTCTAGTCTACAAGCGCTTTATTCCTCTGTTTTGTTTCCTAATATTCGTCCGGAAAGCTTTTCGCTGACATCGATCCACATTATTTGCTTAAGAAGCAATAATCCCACACAATTTGTTTCCCTACCAAAAAGTATTCTTATTCGTGGCAAGATATTCGATTCTACAATTGCTGACAAAATTCAAATTAAATTTATTTCATCAAAAAGGGAAACACATCCATGGTTCCGAGATTTAGCTGGATGATCCAGTTTGCAAGAAAACTCATAAAACAAGGCTATATATGACATTGAAAGTCAAGGTGCAAGTCAAATCTAAGTAAGATAAATTCGAAAAGGTCAGAATTGATATGCAGATCGATCTAGCTCATTAAATATCTGGAGCAGAAATATACAAGCCTATTTATTGGGACATATTGCGACCCAAGCGGAGTAATTGATGTCCAAATAAAAAATATTTAAACCAACCGGTCTAGTTATAACAAAAATAAATAGTTGTTTTAGTCTCGAACGTATCACCATCACTGGAGTTTCTTCGGATGGGTCTGGAAACAGAAAGAAATCACAGTAACGACAATATAATTTTGTGAGTCCTAAAACTCGAAAATGTCAAATCCCAGTAACTGTTGAATTATACAAAATATTATCCGAGGCCCACTTTAGAAAGCAAAGAAAAGAATCGACGTTCCGGTGGTCAAGAAGAATACTAATTCAATATTAAAATTTACAAGTCTGCCCCATTTCGTAAATATGTTCGCGTAAATTCAACCGAATACATTGATCAGTCACATTCATTTGCACCTTACGTCTATCATTGTGGAATCATTTCATTTATTTACAGTCAATGGAATTACAGTATTCCTTACAGACTAAAAGTCTAAAAATAAACTGATTATAATACCTTTGAGAATATTGCTAAACTTGAATTTATATCCAAATCCACACAATTTATGCGGTTGAACTCATTTAAAGCCCTTGAGATAGGTTCATGGTAAGAAAAACTCGTTCTGTTGGAACGGTACATAAAAGAACTTATTAGGTCTCAAAGTACGAGAAGGAACATCAAAAGGCAAAGTTCGAGTAAGCCAGAGCAATCGACTACACCATTAACAATTTTGAAAATAAAAGGAAGAGAAAAATCATAGCGGAATTTGTTGACAACTTAGAATTCTTGCGAGTCTTCACGCAAGTATCTCTACAGTTGTTCTGTTGACATTGATTTCTCATCCAAGAGCTATTTCGCATTATTATAGCTTGGTATTTCATAATATTGTAACGGAATATAGCTCCTGGGAGGCTCATAATTCCCTTTCGTAAAATTTGCGTTTACAAAATCGTTTTTTTTTTTTTTTTTTTTTTGAACGGCGTAGTGTCTAAAGTCCAAATATTACACCGAGAATATTTGCGATCTTTTGGTCGATTTATTCGCCTGTTTCTGGCCAGGGAATTAGAGGAATCGATTAAGACAGTTGACCCTTTCCTATCTCTGTTATCCGTTGTAACTGCTCGGCGAATCCAAGATGAGTTCCCAAAAGTTTACCTTTTTCTCCGACCAAGTGGTCACTTTCTGTACTGCATTCACTGACATTCCCATTGAGGATCACACAGCCTCGAGCCTACAGGTTGAGCTGGATGATTTAGAACGCCGTTGGCGTCAGCTTGTGCAAGTCTACGAAGCCGAAATGACTACAGAAAACCCTGAGATGACCGATGATATTCGCAGGTCAATCCACTCACAGTTTTCTGAGTCATGTAAGGCTTACAAGAATTGCAAAGCGGGAATTTTAGATCTGTTTCAAATCGAAAAACAAAAGCTTGAAAAGGCTAAGCCGAAAGATAAATCGGAAGCGCAAGTTGCTGTGGAAAGTGGTTTCTCCTTGAAAGTACCACCCTGCGATACGGAACTTTTCAATGGTGGCTATGATAAATGGCCCAGCTTCCGGGATATGTTCTCAGCAATCTATGCTAAACACCCAAAGTTGTCCCCGGCCCAAAAACTTTTTCATCTCAGAGCGAAAACAAGAGGTGAAGCGAATCAGATTGTGAAACAATTCGCTCTCACTGATGATAATTTCGAACTAGCCTGGGAATCTTTGCGCCAGCGTTACGAAAACAAACGCATTCTTATCAATCACCAGTTGCGAAAAATTTTTGAAATTGAAACTGTTACTTCTGAGAGGGGAAAAGCTTTGAGGAACCTACAATACACGATGAACAACTGTCTTTCTGTCCTGAGAACGTACAATATTTCAGTTATTTCCTGGGATCCACTATTAGTTTATTGGGTCTCGTCGAAGTTGCCGGAGGAGACCTTAACTGCTTGGGAAAATTCGCTCAATGATCACAAACAGATGCCCACATGGGATCAGTTAGATGATTTTATTACTAAAAGATTGAACTTGTTGGAATCAATTTCTGATATGCGAAAACCTTCACATCCTCCACCGACACATAAGGCTCAGAATTTTCATGCTAAGTCCGATCAAAATTATAGGCCCTGTAAAGCCTGTCACCAGAATCATCCGTTAAGAACTTGTTCTAAATTCAAATCCTGGCCGCTTTCAGAAAAGCGAAAATTTATAAACACCAACAAAATCTGTGCAAACTGTCTTTCTTACGGACATGTATCGCAGAATTGTCAGAGTGATAAGTTGTGTCAACGATGTCAACAGCCACATCATACGCTTTTACATCCAGATTCTGGTCACGCTAGCAATCAAGATGTAACTGCTGGACCATCAAGCCCAGGCACCGCCAATAACCAACGGGATCCACAATATCAGACAGCGTCCTTTCACATCGATGCCCATTCCGAAGATCGACCGACCACGTCGGCTCCCGCTTACAACACCAGATCTCATGTCCAATCGCATTTTTCGGAATCGGGAGAAGGAACTATCTTACCCACCGCTTTAGTTGACCTAGATTACCTAGGATCTTTATTCACGATAAGGGTCTTCGTAGATCAAGGTTCACAAGAATCATTTATATCGCGACGAATCATTGACAGATATTCTCTTCCAACGAAGAAGTCCTTCACGAGGATTTCTGGACTTGGAGGAACTATTCTAGAAAATTCTTCGAAACAATGCCACATAACTTTGAGATCTCGTAAATCCGCGTTCAAGTTAAACATCACGGCGATTGTTGTCTCAAGCTTAAACCAGTTAATGCCAGCGTCTACTACTTTCATTTCTGATTGGTCAGGATTACGCACCTTGGATTTAGCTGATCCTAACTTTTTCGAGCCTGCTCAGATTGACATTTTGTTAGGAAGCGATGTTTTACCCTTCATCCTCAAATCTGGTGTCCAAAAGAATCTGTCTGGAAATCTTTTGGCCCAGGAAACTGAATTTGGCTGGCTAATAAGTGGCCCACCAACAACTCGCTCGGTAACGTCATTCGCTTCTTGGGTCACAACTCCTGATACCATAAACGAGGAAATTCGTAAGTTCTGGGAACTAGAGGAAGTTCCGCATTCTAAACCCCTTTCGGAAAACGATATTTGGTGCGAGGAATTTTACAAAAGGACTACTACCCGCCATCCTGATGGAAAATATATTGTTCGACTGCCTTTCAGACATGATCTCCCACCTGAAGTAGCCCTCGGATCATCCAGGAGAGCTGCCATGGGACAATTGCTCAGGATGGAAAAGACTTTGGGAAAGACGCCTGAACTAGCTTCGGAATATTCTAACGTATTAGCCGAATACCTGGAACTGGATCACATGGAGCCTGCTTCACCAACGGAAATCTGTAAGAACTCGCAATACTGTTCCTTTTATCTACCGCATCATGCGGTTCTCAGACCCGAAAGCAAATCAACAAAAGTTAGGGTAGTTTTCAACGCTTCAAAGAAAACTTCAACTGGAGTTTCTTTAAATGACATATTACATATTGGGCCAACCCTTCAGAACGATCTGATGAACGTCATTATACGGTGGCGTTTCTTCAAGTATGTTTTTAATGGGGACATTCAAAAGATGTACCGCCAAATTCATATACACGAAGAAGACCGACCATTTCAAAAAATTTTGTTTCGAAATCCTTCCTTCGAAGGAGTTCAGGATTACTGCTTAAAAACTGTTACATTTGGCGTTAACTGTGCTCCCTACCTGGCCATAAGAACTTTATTGCAGTTGGCCGAAGATGGCAAATCTACCCATCCAGTAGCCGCGTCCATTCTACAGGACCAGATTTACGTCGACGATGTACTTTCTGGAGGACATTCTTTGACCGAAGCAAAGTCATACTTACTGGAGCTCATTGATTTGCTTAACTCGGCAGGATTTCCCTTAAAGAAACTGACCGCAAACCATCCCCAAATTCTGCTTCATTTGCCCCCGGAGGATCTTCTGTTCGAAGATTTTTTGAAACTTGAGGACTCCAGTGAAACGAAAACATTAGGTATTCGATGGAATGCCATGTCGGATACATTCTTCTACAAAGTTTCGAATATCCCTGTTCCTTCTAATCCCTTGACAAAACGTAAGATACTTTCAATAGTGGCAAAGCTTTTCGACCCAGCGGGCTGGTTATCCCCAATACTAGTTGTAGCGAAAGTCCTCATGCAACAACTCTGGATTGACGGGACAGATTGGGATGAAGTAGTTAAACCGCATTCGCTGGAAAAGTGGAACTTCTTCATCTCCAACTTCTCGGCTATTGAAAAGTTAAAAATTCCCCGTTGGATACAGTATTCCCCAGAGAGCAGGATTCAAATACACGGATTTTGTGATGCCTCGGAGAAAGCATACTGTGCATGTCTCTATATCCGATCAGCTTCATCTGAGAATATAATTTCCTCGTCCCTGCTTGTTTCAAAGAGCAAAGTAGCGCCATTAAAGACTGTTAGCCTACCTAGATTGGAATTGTGCGGGGCAGCATTACTGTCAAGGTTACTTAAGTCTGTTTGTCAAAACCTACAATTCTCTGTTAATGACATTTTTCTCTGGTCGGATTCTACGATAACGCTTGCCTGGTTGGACAAACCGCCATATCATTGGAAAACATTTGTTGCAAACAAGATTTCTGAGATCTTGGACAATGTTGGCAATGTCAGCTGGAGGCATGTCCCAACCAGCGAAAATCCTGCGGATATTGGCACTCGAGGATGTACAGCATCGGAATTGGAGGTGAACCCGCTATGGTGGCACGGACCCAAGTGGCTAGTGATGACCCCTGACTACTGGCCGAAAAAAGCAACACACAAAGCACCAGAGCTGGAGAAGAAAGTTGCTAGCTTCCAGACTCAGACGCAACCTGAAGATGTTCTGACTCGGTTTTCATCGTTCGGACGTGCCTTACGTGTGCTCTGTTTAATGTTCCGGTTTATTAAGAGATGTAGGAAACAATCCAGCCTTGACGCCAATGAAATAATTACTGCTGAAGAAGTTCGCTTTGTCAAATTCCATTTAATCCAACTCGCACAACGAACATACTATCCTGCGGAATATCAAGCTCTTCAGAGTAATCAGAACATATGTTCGAAGAGTAAGCTCTTAACGCTGAACCCATTCCTGGACGAAAATAAGTTACTTCGTGTTAATGGACGCTTGGCCAATTCAGATATCAGTTATAACGAGAGACATCCAATAATCTTACCGGAACATTCCAGATTCTGTAAACTGTTTATTGAGTTCACGCACAAAACACTGTTGCATGCTGAACACCAGGTTATGTTACGAGCAATTCGCCAAGAATTCTATGTCATCCGACTAAAAAATGCGGTTAAACACTGTATCCGAAGCTGTAGGGACTGTACTATTTACAAGCACCGTGTGCGTAACCAAATCATGGCCGCATTGCCATCCGAAAGATGCACATTTGCTCTTCCCTTCACCAACACAGGACTGGACTTCGCTGGTCCTTTCGAGATAAAAACCTCCAAGCTCAGAAATGCTAAGCTCCAAAAGGGATACGCTGCTGTTTTTGTTTGTTTGTCAACTAGGGCTATTCACCTAGAAGTCTGTTCCGACCTTACAACGGAAGCATTCCTCTCCGCTTTCAATCGCTTCGTAGGGCGCAGAGGTTTTCCCAACCAAGTTTTCTCCGACAATGGAACCAATTTTGTCGGAGCTAGTCGGTCGCTAACTCAAGAATACAAGAAGTTCCTAAGATCCGCCGAAAAACACATTGTCGATAAGTATAACTTACATGGTTTCACTTGGCATTACATTCCGCCACATTCTCCTCACATGGGTGGAATGTGGGAAGCTGCGGTCAAGAGCATGAAGACTCATCTTCGCAAAGTTGCTTCGAACATCAAATTCACTTTCGAAGAATTTTCCACTCTCTTAGTTCGAATAGAAAGCGTTTTGAATTCCCGGCCTTTGTCCCCACTCAGCGAGAATCCTTCCGAACTGATTCCCTTAACCCCTGGTCATCTCTTACGAGGAGCGGCTTTGCTCGCTATTCCTGAGGAGTATTCGGACAACCTATCCTTGCAGAATCGCTGGCAACGACTCAAAACGTTGCAAATACACTTCGCAAAGCGTTGGAAGCATGAGTACCTTTGCGAATTGCAGAAAAGGTACAAATGGAAGACAGCTCAAACCAATTTGAAAGAGAATGACTTTGTCGTAATTAGAGAAGATAACCTGCCCCCTTGCGAATGGTACTTAGGTAGGGTAATCAAAGTTTTCAAGGGCAAAGACTCTAATGTGCGTGTAGCAGAAATACGCACACAAAACGGTGTAGTAACACGACCTTTGGTCAAGCTTTGTATCCTCCCCAATGCCTAAAACCAATCTGTATCCAATTTGTTCAATCACTCGATAAACTTTCACCTTTCAGCTCATCTTCTAGTACCCCTAAGTGCCGCATTTGCCAGGAGAGGCACTTCCTGAGATCCTGCCCCGAATTCCAGCGAATGACTGTAGCGGAACGGCGGGAAGTGATCAAAGACAAGGGCTTTTGTTTCAACTGCCTCTGCACCGCTCACACACGGAATTTTTGTCCCTCCAGGAACAAATGCATCGTGTGCGAGCGTAATCATCACACGCTGATACATGTCGATGAAACCAGCAGCAACCCGTCGCGTCCTCGAACCACCCGGTCGAGACCATCCCTTGTCCAAGATCGCCTCCGCCGTCCCCAGCCTCCTGTATCAAGACGTTGTGAAGACGCAACCATATCACCGTCCATTTCTCCTGATCGACGTCCTCCCGCAGCACGGCGTAGGTCTACCGCCGCAAACTCAACGGCTAGCAGCAATGCAACTTCGCGCATTACCGAGCGGCTCAGTAAACGTTCCCGCACGCATGTTTTTTTGCCCACCGCACTAGCGCGTGTCCTTACCTCCAATGGGACACACATGACACGGATGCTGCTCAGCTCCGGAGAAGCACAGACGCTAGTTTTGGAAGACCTGGTGGAGCGGCTGAATTTACCAACGACTAAGAGGAACGGCAAGGAATACTGCACCATGAACTTGCAGTCGTATCACGATGCCGAGGTGAAGTTGCAAGTGGTAGGTCTGGTGAAGACCAAGCTTAACACTAGCGCCCCTAAACCCACAAGCGACAAAAAGCTCCAGTCGGTCTACGATCACCTCCCCGACTTAGCCGATCCTCACTTCTACCGACCCTCCAAAGTCGAAATACTGATGGCAAATGACTATCTCCCGCGAGTGTTGCGCGCCGGGATGATTCAGACGTCTGCCAAACTACCCATCGCGCAAAGCACCATCTTCGGTTGGACAATCTCCGGGCCGTGTCAATATTGAAGTTGCGACATCGCAAGGCTGGCGGCATGTTGAACCCAGTTCAACCTTTCATACCATGAATTCCCAGGATCTGAATTACTTCTACATTAGCATTACTGTAACCTAGCATTAAGTAAACTGAATTAAATTTTCTCATGAAATCCCTTGTATTTTTCCCTTACAATTAAATGGCAACTCTTTACCCATTTCCTTGCCACGAAGGCAAAAGCTTTTACTCGAATGGATAAAGAGCTGCCATCTTCTCTCTGTGTTCCAATGGATATTTTCGTTAAGTTGCCAAAATCCATGGCTGCCTTTTTGTTCGCTCTGCACCGCACTTTACTTTGGATTCGACTACTACAGCGGTAAGCAGCAGCGACCCAGACAATAAATCTGTGTTCAATACAAAATACAAACCAACTGCCTTTCTTTTTGTTCTCTATTTCCATACTACACCCTGTACCTGTTTACAATTTGGGAGTTTCGAATAATAAAAATACAGTCCACTTTCTACCAAAGGTCTCCTGGATTTGTACAACATCTGTTTTTATAACTGTGAAATTTAGTATAACGGTACATTTTACAGCTATACATTTCGGAAACATGATGCCATTTGTCATAAGTAAATGATTTCCCTCAACAATTTAAAAGTAAAACATGGTGGCGCTTACGTCTTTTTGGCGGTTAGGGCTCGATATCTATTCCTACATTAAAGTCAAAAATATCATATAAAGTGTTAAAGTCTATGCACATTGTACGGATGCATAATTTGTACGTTGAAAATCAATATGCAATAATTGGTAATATCTGGAAGATACGAATGGTACGTTTAACATTATCTTAGAAAGCATGTAACCAAAAAGCACATCACAATTTATAACCTTCAATATCATTGTGGTGTTCAGCATAATACGTCTGCTCTTAAGAGTAGGCAATCTTATCAAGCTCAACCTGTTAGTATAGGGTGGAAGAACATAATCACTACTCCAATTCAGGTGCCTCAAAGCAAATAATAAAAATTGTTTCTGAACGGATTCAATTTCAATTGGGGGTCCCATACAACAGATCCATATTCTAGAATAGGTCTAACAAATGAAGTATACAACTGTTTCGTTACATATGGATCTGAAAATTCTTTCGCCCATCGCTTAATGAAGCCAAGGACACCATAAGCTTTGTTCACCATTGTAATTATGTGATTATTGAAGTTAAGTTTAAGATCCATTAATACAAAAAGATCCACAAAGCATCCAACAGTTTCAAAATTGGAACCAAGAAGACTGAAAGTAGATGGAATCAATTTCGATCTAGAGAAACACATATGTTTACAAAGAATCATCAGATGTGTTACGAGAATAACATCAGATTTTTATAGTCTGATTGCTATGGGACCCAAATTCTTAATATATACCTTTTTGCAATGTTCATATGGCTGGGGAGCCATCTAAATTGTATTATTATTTAGTATTTGTTAAAATATTTTTAATTTTGTTAGTTTATACATAGTTTTTTTTTTTACAATACATGTATAATTGGCCAATTGGCTTACTTTGTATTGATGTTTATAAATAAAATGAAATGAAAAATGAATAAAATATCTTAACATCATCTGCATACATCAGTAATCTAGAACTAATAATTGAATCTGGCAAGTCATTTATAAATAGTAGAAACAGCAAAGGGCCAATATGACTACCTTGGGGTACCCCAGATGAAACCAAAATCGGGCCTGAGAAGTAACTACCAAATTTAACAATCTGAACACGACTGTTAAGATAAGAGGATATCCAACTCAACAAGTTATTTCTAAAAACTATCAAAAGCTTTATTGAAATCAGTATAAACCACATCAGTCTGATTACCAAGAACGAACTCATCAATTACCTGGGAGGTAAATTGAACCAAATTTGTCATAGTCGAAAGTCCCTTACGAAATCCATGTTGGAATGGACTAAGAATATGTGATACACTATGAGATAAAATCTCAGTGATCATTTTTTCAAAAAGTTTTGGAATTATACTTAATTTTGCAATTCCACGATAATTCTTAACACCAATCAAGCTCCCAGATTTATGAAGTGGAGTTATAAAAGATTTTCTCCAAATAGATGGGAGATAAATATGGATTTAAACGAATTATTGAAAATCAATGTGAGCGGGCCAGCAATACTTTCAACTCATAGCTTCAATGGAATGTTCAAATGATGGAATATTGTAAGGGTAGGAGACACCTAGTTGACACTGTTGACGAGAATAGGTTGATGCAAAGAATTTTGCAAAACTATCGGCGATTGACTGATCACCACAGACTTCTTCACCATCAATTCTAACCCTTGAAGGCCTTGGATTAGACTTAAGTTTCATATTGACAAAATCATCACATAATTTTCGTCACGAAAATGATGTGATGACGTCGACGAATCCAACTGGAATAAGGGCGAATATTTCACTAAATGTTAACCCCTAGTGGGGTGGGTACCAATATGGCCCATCTTCGAACTTAGCCAGAGATAGAGAAAAATATTACTACACAACAAAATTTTAATCAAGCGGTTAATCGTTTCGAGAGACCATCCAGCAGACAGACAGGCGGACGGACGGGCGGACTTTGCTTATGATGACTTAAATTTACCCAAATCGAATTTTCACCAAACATACTTGGGGTCTTAGATCACTCCTTCGGCGTGTTACACTTTTGGCTCATTGCAAATGAGCCGTAAGGGCATAACGAAGACATGAAGTATTGAAACAATAGAAAGCATATGAGGCATTTCCCCAGGCAACCCAAAAAAATGCTTTATATTTTGAAAAAAGGACAAAAAATGTAAGTATAGTTTGTATAAATTTATGTATTTTTTAAATAGCTCAATATACCTCAAGAATCATGTTTTATGTCCCGTCCGCAAAGCTGCACATTTGTTGATTTTTATCCAATTAAAATTTTTTTCCAAATTCTATAAATACTGTTTTATGGAACTCGATAGACTTTACAATTTGCCTTATAGCAATAGTATTCCTAAGATCAGTATTAAGGAAGTCATGGGAAAGAAACTAATGAAATTCCTGCAGTCCGTAACACAACTGACTCACGAAATTTGTTCGATTTTAAAGAAAAAAAGTGTGATCTTACCAACGGTCTAATATAATATACAGCTGCGTAGTTCAAAAACTATTGAAATAAATTTATAGTCTCAATCAGGGATGGGAAATTCGATTTCTCAAAAAAAACTAGAATGGTACTTTTTAAACTGAAAAGGTATTTTTTCTTTAATAATATCAATTTATTGCAAATATATTGAAATTTTTGACTTTTTCTTGGAAAATATTTAACGACATATTAAATGATTTCGCTCCATAGCAATAAAATCTTCTATACAAATAAACTCATATTCCAAATTTCAGCTCGATTCGTTGAAATTTGTGGGTTTTGTTGCGTTATAAAGTTAAATCTAGGACCAAGTATGGGAGCTATATCAAAACATGGACTTATGACGAGCGTTGTTCGTGTGAAGAGTTCTATATATAAGTATACTTATGTTACCAATCTTCAGCCTGATCAGTTGAAATTTGTGGTCTATATGGCATTAAGAAGTCAAATCGGAATTATGCTACATATATTTATATGGCAGTGGAGGTACTTTACGTACCGAAAAATGTACTAAAGTACTCAGTTTTCCATCACTGGTCTCAATACATTTATAAGCCAAATCTAAAACTAGATGAGTTTAAAGGAGAATTTAATTTAATGGAATTGGATTGAACACTATGAGTTTATCCTAATAGGACATATCCATAAGTAAGGCCCAAATATTTCAATTAAAAAAAAAATCATAAAAAAATTATTTACAATTTGTTGCATTTTTCGATTTTTTCGATTTTTTAATATTAACGGCCAATTTCACAATCTCCAGTTATCCTACAGTTAGAGCTAACCTACAGATATAGCTGTCAAATTGTATGAAATTTTTATATTTTAACTGTGAGTTAGCTCTAACCGAAGGTTGTGAAATTGGGGGTAAATGTAATTTTGGAAATTAAATCGAATTTGTATTACAATTTCAATTTTGAAATTTACAATGGAATAGCCTAAAATTTAGGCAGAAAGAGGAGAAATTTCTCCGCGAAAAAAAAACTAATTTCGGTAAACAGAACTATCACAATGCATTTTGCTGCTCGCATCTATCTAGAAATAATTGGAAAATTAATAGTTATTGACATATTGGCAAAATAATTGGCCATTGAAAAGTGGTATTTCCAGTGGAAATTTGCAAGAGGTGAGACAGAACTATTAATACGATTTGGATATATATATTGGATATTTTTTAAATATTTGCGGCGCTATCCAAATTTGCCCGATAATATACAAAATAAATACCACAACATGTTTGAAATTCAAGCGCGTTCAAGCGTATCAGGTCACAGAAACTTACTTTTTTATCAGCTCCATCATCTTCATCCAGGGTTGTAACCAAATTCAATTTCTGAGCGAAAAATTTCCGTATGGCTTCCATAGTGGTGTCTTCTTCTGCAAAGAAACTATGTTATGACCTGTCGCAATAAATCGTATGTACCCTCCCTCCAACATGGCATTGTAGATTGCGTTCCAATCATAATAAAGAATCTGAATTTTACAATGTATAAAGGGAAACAAATACATTTTGAAAATTACAGTTAACACTGCCACTCAGAAGTCAATGTAGAATTAATGCTTAAATAAATTCAAACTGATTTGTAATATAAAGAATTTGTCATGGTACATGTGAAATGCTTTCATGTTGGATGTTGGAGTTTACCAAAAAAGATTCAAATCATTGGTGGTGTCATTCCTGGCACACCCTGTTGTGTGATTTTATTCTTACTCTCTTCACTACCCTACCTGTTTCTCCTGTTGGCATTTTGCCCTCATCAATGTTTTTGTTTTGAGATGAACTGGGCTTTTCTTTTTCACTCATCTCGGCTGAAGTTAGACCACTAATTAAGCTGCCTTTTATATAAACACTTGAGAATAAACGTTTGTTGTTTGCCAACACTTGTCTTAGCAATGACGCCGTTTTGATTAATTTTACAAAATTACTGCAAAAGCAAAATAAATTTTATAATTTTATCGCAGCCAAAGGGCACAAATAAAACACAATCAACCACACGGATAATCAAAACACGAGAAATGTCAAATAGCAACACATAACACAGTTGCCAACTTAAAACATTTACATGGATGTATATAATTGCTGAGTGCGTTCATTGACATCGGCATATCATCATTGGCTAGTCAGGTTACTTGCCGAAACGTATCGTAACGTAAATTATGTGTGTTATGCGTATGCTGGCGTGTGTGAAACTGCGTCGAAGTACTATAAGAAAAGTATAATTTCAATAATATATTGGGGATTTCCTAAATCAAGTGTAAATGATCTATTAAAAGTGTACATGCAAATTAGTTTGGGAAATTTTTGCAATACAGCAAGGAGATGCATATACACATTTGAACAAAGCGCGTGATGTAACGAGAAAACGTTGGTGAGACACCAACCTGACCACCGATACAAAGATCCCGAATTCCCACCGAATTCGGCTGAAAATATGTCAAATTGGGTAGCTCTCCATGAAAACGGGATCCAAGTACAGAACCCATGTTCTGGCGTCTGTCAACCTCGGACGCTTTCACTTGTACAGGGTTTTCCAATAGGGACATAACAATTTCGATATTTGATGATATTTCAGTGTCAAAACGTTAGCCGAAGTCAACATTTTCCTCATGGTAAAGTTCACTTACGTGCAACGTTTGGAAATCATTAAAAATTACTACAGAAATTCTGAGTCTGTGGTCGCAACTTTAAGAGCGCTTACTCCACTTTTTGGCCGTAATAATCGTTCTACCCGATTTCTGGCTGAGTGGTTTTGTCAATAAACAAAATATGCGTTATTGGACCCCATGTGCTTAAGAGACACAAACCCACATGCGCTTAAGAGACACAATTGCATCCGCAAAAAATTACTGTGTGGTGTGGTTTTCATCCCGGGGGTGTGATTGAGCCGTATTTTATCGTCGATGAAAACAATCTCATGTTACCGTCAATGGAGAGCGCTATCGTGCCATGTTAGAAAATTTTTTTTGGCCAGAACTGGATGAGCTTGACTCGCCGATATGTGGTTTCAACAAGACGGTATCATTAGCCACATAGCTCGCGTTACTATTATTTACTGAAAGGCAAACTCGGTGAGCGTGTTATTTCGAGAAATGGTCCGGTCATGCGATTTAACGCCATTGGATTTCTTTTTATGGGGCCAAATCAAGCCATTGGTCTATGCCAACAAGCCAACAACTTTCGACGAGCTCAGAGACAACATCCAACTCGAAATTGCCTACGAAATGTGTGCAAGAGTGGTGGTAAATTTGGTCCAAAGAATAGATTGCTGTAGACGGGCTCGTGGTGGTCATATGACCAAAATCGAATTTCATTCTTAAAATGTAACATTTGCTCTACACCCGGAATAAATTTGAACTCTATATCTTAAATATTTTGTGTTTTATTAATATATCAATTTGTTATGTCCTTAGTGGAAAACCCTTTATATAAGGGATACCCTTACACGATCAATATGAGAAATTTTTCTCACCGAGAGTTATCCCAATATTAATTCGTGCTACACACGAGGCAATTCTTTCCAAGCAAGTGTCGACGTTTGTAGGAGAGAGAGGCAGGCGGAAAGAGCTCTCTGCCTTGTCCAGATTCACACGAGACAATTTTGTTCAAGCAAGTGTCAAAGTTTGTAGAAGAGAGAGGCAGGCGGAAAGAGCTCTCTGCCCCTCTCTCCAAGAAACTTTGACACTTGCTTGAACAAAATTGTCTCGTGTGAATCTGAACCTTGTGTGAAACTCGACATAAAAATAAAAAAAATAATTATTCATTCAATGTAATCTTCGTCCAGATTTACACGAAACAATTTTTCAAAGCAAGTGTTAAAGTTTGTAGGAGAGGGAGAGGTAGGCGGAAAGAGCTATCTGCCTCTCTCTCCCACAAACTTCGACACTTGCTTGGAAAAAATTGTCACAAGTGAATCAGGACAAACTAGTATTTTTTTCTTCCAAAAAAATTATTTATTTATAGTAATGAACCCTAGCCCCTCTAAATTATCATAGTCCTGCTCCACACGAGGCAATTTTTCCCAAGCAAGTCCTGAATCACATAGGTCGAGATTCACACAAGGCTTTTTTTCCAAGCTAGTGTGAAGCATGCGGAAAGAGCTCTCTGCCGCATTCTCCTACTAACTTTGACATTTGCTTGGAACAAATTGTCTCGTGTGATTCAGAACCAAATGACAAATTTTGCAGGAGAGAGAGGCAGATGGAATGAGCTCTCTGCCGCTCTCTCCTACAGCTTTGACACTTACTTGGAAAAAAATTGTCTCGTGTGAATCAGAACTTAGTACAACAAGCCACAGATTTTTTCGCGCTACTGACATTTGACAAAATACAACAAAATATATATCATACCGAAAAAATACAACCGTGTTGATGGAACTACCGCCAAATGCAGCACTGTCAAACCACGCTTTTTTCAGAAACGCAACTCTGAGCATTTTGTTTTGAATAACTTGACAAAATTGACCAACCCAGCTGTTTGTTTTCTTTTCCTGAAAAAGTTTTTTTAACCAACTAAAATCCTTGAAAAATGAAAATTTTTTAGAGAAAATAATTAAATAAATAACTCCGCAAATCGTAATAGCATTTGTTTCTATGTTTACCTACTATTTCGCTGAAAGTTCCAAATGAATGGGCGATACAAAGATGTGTGAAATGTAAGCCCACGAAACGTGAAATTTTTACAGACAACCAACCAACTCTATTGGAAAGAAGAAAAACAAGCACACACGTTGCCACAGTGGCAATAATAACGAAAACAGACTCTGGCTGAAGTGAAAAAGTGAAAAGGAGGGTAAGTGCAAAGAAATTTTGTAAATGAAATTATTAGTGAAAATCTATACGATTTGTATAATAATTCATTTCGTTTGTAGTTCTATATAGGGAAGAGACACTTGCGGGGCGGCGCTAAATAAACAACAACTCGAATAATTGATAAGCAAAAATACCTCATGCAAGATGCACCTCAATCATGCAACAGCAGTAAGTACGGCCGCCATGATCAATTATCAGCATTATGCACCGGCACAAATTACCACTTCCCATGGGGTCACCTCGACGAATCAGCACCAGACTATTTCTGCAGCCGGTCTGCAGCAGACCCCCTTTACACTGCATCAGCTAACAGCCGTACAAGCCATACAACACCCGACACACCAGGCCATGTTACATCCACAGCATCCTTTGGTCCACTTGCTGGACATCTCGACAACGGCAGCCAACACATCGAATATCAATCATCCGGCTCCGATAACACCGATGACCGTGACAAAGGTTGAGATGCCGGAAGAGATAAGCGAGCCGCCGGTCGATGATCCGCGCAAAAAGAAACAGTGCCACATTTGTAAAAATAAATTTCGACAGCTGACGACTCTGAGGAATCATATGAAAATCCACACCGACGAACGGCCCTACAAATGCAAGCACTGCGAGAAAGCTTTTCGTCAAATCTCCACACTGACAAATCATGTTAAGATTCATACGGGTGAGAAACCGTTCAAATGCAATATCTGCTCGAAGGATTTTCGTCAACAGTCGACTTTAATAAACCACATCAAAACGCATAAAGGTAAGTAGAGTTTGACTGTTGTTTGTAAATGTGTATGAATGGATTGAGATCATCAATATTATGTGCTTTCTTTTTTAAATACTGCAAAATTTTGAAATTGTAAATATTTATAGGATCATGTTTTTTATATATATTTTGTTTTTATTAAAAAGACACGTTTTTGTATTTTTAAACAAGTATTATACATAACCATTTATATTTGCAACGAAAAAGTTGTTTGTTGATTCGATTTATTCGTGTCCCATTCAATTCGTATTATTCCACTCCACCTAATTATAGTTTTAGTATTAAAATTCGAGCTTACAATACAATTTCGAAAAACTGAATGCAATTTTCCATTTCATTTCATTCATTCATTTTTTCAAAAATATTTAAATTTTATTTACCTTTAAATGCGTTTACAAGGGAAACAACATTTCATTTTAGATTTTAGTTTAATTTTGTCTTTCCTCTTCATTTATTACAAAACACTATCCTAGTTTTTATCCATAAGTTATGCCTAATATATAAAAGAGTGTGATAATAAAAACGATTATTTTGTACGTGAAACTTCTTAAAGTTTTTTTGAATCCCTCAGGAAAATGGAAGGAACCATGTGGTTCGAAACGAAAAAAAGATGTACAAACAGTTTTGTTAAAATCTTATACATTTGTGGACCAACCCAATGAATCGTTCTATCCTTTATTTTTGTTTTGTCTGAAATAGGAGACTCTTCAGGTGGTTTTGGATACAAAATAATTTATCTTCACCTGTACACGTTCATTTTATTAAATTGTTTGTTGCTTATTATTTCTGCTAACCCTTGCAATATGGGAGGAGTGACTTAGCACACAGCCGCAGCCGTTTGAGCCACATATGTACAAATTTATGTTAACATGAATTAATTTCCCTAACATAATTTGCTTCCACACAAATGCCAAAAAGTATATACTAACTATATAACATTTCCATTACAGTCAAAGAAGAGCCTATTTATTTTTCAAAATCCAAAACCGAGAGTTTTACAAAAACTTCGATTTGGTAGAAAAAAAGTTATGCGATATGGCATGATCATGGAACTTTTCAGGTTTGGTAGATCAATGAGGTTAACCGCTTCATTAGAGAGATCGTTTCTTGTAAGAGTAGTGCGCTATAATATAATTACACTATAATATGATCAGCTTCATGGTTTTTGATTTTTGTTTCTTGTTTTGTTCCAATTTCATTATTGTCTGGTATTTTAATAATCATGTATCATAAAATTAAGTTGATAATTGTACAGTTTTTTCTCACAGTGTTTTGAGTATTTTTTCCTATTGATGGATTCTGTATAACTGGGAGTCATTTACTAATCTTTCATTTGTTATTATGTTTTATTTTAAAATTTTTGTGTAGTATACCATTGTTGTTTTTTGTAACTGCTATGGCCATAGCTTACTACAGGGTGGCGCAGAATGAGCTATATGGTTTAAATTTTTTATAACTTTTTTATTTAAGCGAAAATTATTTTTTTAAAAATACCATATATTATTGTGGAATTTTTTGCAATTAGCTTTGAAAAATTATATCCTGTAAGTGATGTCCATTTTCGCTTCGCACATACGTGCTCTTTTTAGCATATTTTCCACTTTTCGCAAAATTTCGGGAAAATTCAATTATTTTTGTACGTTGTTCGATTCATAATTAATTCCCCAAGTCTCCTTCACAAAATGCCGAAAAAAACAAAGAAAGAATAATAATTGAAAATGTTTACGGGTTTTCCAACAAGAGGTGTTATTTTGAATCACCCGGTATTTCGGTAGATGTCACATTTGAAGCTTTTATTCTTTGACATTTGACAAGTAGAAACTAAGCCATTACTAAAAATGGAACGATACACGATTCAACAACGCATTGAAATTATTAAAAATCGAAAATCATCGAAAAATCATCTTGACTGATGAGGCCCATTTCCACCTCGGTGGCTACGTCAACAAGCAAAATTGTCGCATCTGGGGCTCGGAAAACCCCAAGAGTTATTGTTGAGAAGCCTCTCCATCCTCAATGTGTGACTGTTTGGTGCGGTTTATGGTCCAGCGGGGTCATTGGACCTTACTTTTTCGAAAATGAAGTTACGGTGAATGGATTGCGCAATCGAGAGATGATTAATGATTTTTTATGGTCGGAGATGGATGGTATTGATCTGGACAAAGTTTACTTTCAACAAGACGGCGCTACGTGCCACAAAAGCAATGAAACCATTGCTCTGTTACGGGAAAAGTTTCCGGACCGTGTTTTCTCTCGAAGAGGTGATCACAATTGGCCACCGAGATCTTGTGATTTAACACCTTGCGACTTCTTCCTTTGGGGCCACGTGAAAGATAAGGTCTACGCCAACAGCCCAGCGTCGATTCAAGACCTCAAAGATAGAATTCGTGAGGCAGCCACTTTGCGATTTGATTATGGAAAATTTCATGAAAAGGATATGGTCCTGTAAGCGTGGTCGTGGTGGCCATTTGGCTGATGTTGTTTTTCATTATTAACGGCATACCTTCCTCATTATTATGAAATAAACATCCGATCATTTATCTCAAAAAAATGCATTTTTCTTTGAATTTGGTATTCAAATAACACCTTTTGTTGGAAAGCCCTTTATAAAGAATTCAATCCATATAGCTCATTCTGTGCCACACTATATGATGATGAAAAGAAATAAATAAAAATTAAACCAGTAAGGACGTTTTAAAGTCGGGCGGTGCGACTGTATAATACCCTTCACCATTGTTTGTCAACAAATGCAAGGAGAACCATTATTGCTATGGACAGTTGCAGGTTAAAGAGTGTACATTTCTAAATTACAGGCACATAGGTTGAAACACCTTCCCTTCATAAGGGGCTTATACTTATCAAAACATGGACCGATATACTCCACTTTCACTAGGGACGATTTAATGCAATATGAAGTACAAAAGCTTAGTTTTCCGCATGATAAGTTAAAAATGTGTCCTCTAGAACGCCAAAAAGTTTAATCGGCAAGGACCTTTATATGGTGGCAAGATCAGAACATGGACCGATGTTCCCCATTTTCACTATGTACGATTAAGTGGTAAAACGTCGATCAATTTGTATCAATTCTTAAATTTCATCCAGATCAATTGAAAATGGTGTTCTCTAGAGTGTCAAGAAGTGACATATGTGGGGACCTTTTAATGGGGGCTATACCAAAACATGGACCGATGTATTTCAATTTTACTGGGGACGATTAGTTCCTAAATAAAGTATAAATTCTTAAATTTCAGCCAGATCAATTGAAAATGTGTTCTCAAGAGTGTCGTGGTGGATACCTATAGGGGCTATATTAACATGGACCGATATGCCCCTAGTTTAAAAATGCCTCTGTACCAATTGTCGTAAAGATAGCTTCATATTTGTGACCTACACTTTTATCACAAGAATACATGCACAGGCGTACATGGCTTAATCGACTGAACAAGTGATTCTATGCTGATAGGTGTAATAATACCCTGTACCGCAGAGTGGTGACGGGTATTACAAGTATTGAGCGTTAGTTTGTCGGTTCGATGTGCTTTCGAACCTTTGCTATAATTGAAATTATTGTTCCATCATGATACCAAGCCTATATGGCCTTATAACAGTTACACAAATCAACAATAGGTAGACTACTCTAAAATCTGAATTATCTAAATGTGTTTTTAAATTTTGCTCAAAGCTCTAAAGCCGTGCAAAATTGAATTGTACAAGAATAAAAGCCCTAGAGTCGATTAAATGAATGCACACATTTTTAATCTGGGGATTATGATGGCCATACTCAATAATGGAACAGCATTTGTCGTTGTCGTACAGTATGACTCATAGCGTCGGTCCCTTTATTTTTATGGGCCAACAATTGTTGTTTGGCTGAAATCCATTTTATGACATTTTAGATCATTTGAGCAATGCCTGCCCGACAGAAGGAGTAACCGCAATTTTTTATATGCTAATATATTTTTCTATCTCAGGTTAAATTCGAAAGTATTGGTTCACTCCTTCTATTTACTCTCCCACAAAGGGTTCAAGGTGAATATTGTTTCTTCAACAACTCCTATACTACTTATACGAATCTTCTGTATTTCCACCCGTATTTAATCGTTTCTTTCTCGCTATCACTTCGAGAAAAATGGGAGAAGTTGGCACGCCCCTTTTGATACCTCTCACCTCAAAGGGCCATATCATATAAAAATTGAATAGCTCATAACTTCAATGCCAGTGCACACTAATACTTATAATTCGGCACAGTGCAATGTCTATGAAGTATCTGCTGTTCAGCGCATACGAAATAGGAACATTTGCCAAGCCCCTTCTGGAACTCCCATCATTCGAACACAACTTCCCATAACTTCTGCTGTTTGGAATTCCACTGCAGTCCGTGATGAAAAGCTAGGTGACTCAAATTTGGCATAAACTCTTCTTATAGATGTGAGTTGTTTGGAATTGAAAATATGCAAAACTGGTCCATGTTTCTATATAGTCCAGATAGAAGTGTCCCAGCAAATAATGATTCTATGATTCGATATTGCACCCATTCTAAAGTTCCTCCAGATTTGTCTACTTGTAGACTTATAAACTACAATTTGTATTTTATTTTACCCAGAACCATTCACAGCTGTAACGATCCCAAGCAAATGTCCCTTGAAACCACAAATACCAATTGACTGGACTACAATTCTCAATTTGTATGTTACTTTACCTAGAATCATTTCATGGAACAATGGTCATTAGTTCACATACTGGTAGAGCCCCATACCCAACCAATTTAATTTTTTGGCGTCATACATAGAAAACATATAAAAATAAAGTTGAGTGTATAATTTTGTAAAATAAAGTTATGAAAAGGAAGAATGAAAATCATCGTCAAAAATTTGTCCAGTACACAATAAGTTAGTTTAAACATATTAGATGAAATCGTAAAGATAATTATGCATGCATGTTAAAAAGGTCAATATTAATAAAGCCGTATAATAATTACAGATTCTCCAGAACATGAAGCAAAAAATCTAATTTTTATATGAAATACATTATTAGAGTGTGAAAATATATCCCTTCCATTCGACGTCGATTCCAACAACGTGCTAACCATAATGATCTGACATGCATATTTCACAGATTCATTAAAGCCAATCGGTAAGACTTTTCGGGATTTAACGTGTGCACAAACCGGCCAGATGGGCAGACAGACGGACGAAGATTGGTAAAATTACTTGAAATATTCTACTATGGATTTCCGTCAAACATACATAGATCATTCCTTGGATCGTTTTACTTTTTTCCGTAGCCAATGATATATCTGGTTTTATAGGTATTTCTCCATAGATGTTTTCTGCTAATCGTTACGTATTGATCAATATATGGAAATCCTAGATTTGATTATCTTTTCTCTTTTTTTCTAATTGAATCTATTCGCGTCTAGTATAATAAATTTTGCTTCTCCTGTATATTTTGATTTATTAAGATAGGCAGTTCTCCTTCACTAAAGTGAGGGTATATGGAATATCTCGTTGCAATTAGCATTTGTAATTCGGTACTGTACAATAGTAAGGGTCGGTCCCCATACAAAAAAAAAATTGTTGCGCCAGTCACCCCCTAGTTTTGAAGATTATCTAGAGACAATTCCGGGGCAACAAAAAAAAATTTTTTCTGTGCACCCTACATGACGCCCTTTTAGTTTTATTATGCTGTGTTGCCATTTGATGTCCGATCGTAACGGAATGCATATTGTTTTTCGAGTTTTGGCAAGGGCTATATTTCGTCCATATATCACATTTGACTCCGAAGTCAAATTCGATAAGTGACCTCTGTCATCTCGTTTTCTACCCCCCTAAGTGGAGAATATTTTAAAACTCTAATAAAGGTCTTTAAAAATAATGAAACTTTTGCTTTTGAAGTACCCAATATTATTCATAAACAAAAAAGTTATAATAGTTTTAAAATTACATAATATATGCAGATATCAAATTACTCTACCTACTTTTGACGTCGTTTTCTGTCTCTCTCTCACACACACATACACACAAGTAAACCCCGTACCCAAAAATGCACATCCACTATGAGTTCGGTTTAGTACGAACGAACTAAATTTGCGAGACTCCACTTAAACAAATGCAGTTACTAGTGACTTCAGTTATCCGATTTTCTGCCCATGTAAATGGTATTTATTTTGCAACAAGTAACGTCATTTGAAAATAAATAATTTTCCTTTCGCGATTTATATTTGCATTCATAATATTTTTAATATTATTAATGGTATGTATGGCATTGAAGATAATACTGACGTAAATCCAGTTTACTATAACGTCCCGCCTTCTTATTTTGGAAAATATATACCCAATCCGCTTTTCACATATCCTTACTTGCTGATTTATTAACAATCAGCACAAAAAATTCATATTTTGAGAATGGCACGTAAAATTAATTAATATAGTTTTAGAGCTAACATAGGCTTCTAAAATTCAATTACAGAAAGTGCAACTTTAAGATAAGTCTGAGAATCTAAAAAAGAGAGAAAGAGATGCAAAACAGCATTACAACTGTATTACCTTGATTGTTGTTTCTTGTCCATTAACTTCGATCTTCCGAAATTACCAGCAACGAAAATAATTGTGCTCTTAATTTTGGACATACGTTTCAAGTTTTTTCTTGGACTGTAAATTTAATATACGAGTATATATTTATGAATAAAAATAAAAATCGTTAAAGAAAAACCAGTAAGGAAGGGCTAAAGTCGGGCGGGGCCGACTATATAATACCCTACACCACTCTCGTAATATTGAATAACTCTGAAATATAAATTTTGTAATTCATGTATAAATTGTTTACATAAATTTACTTTTGAGTCATTTTATACTTAAATAATACCCTGTACAACAGTGTGGTGTAGGGTATAAAAACGATTGGATGTAAAATACAGCTTCTACAGGACTAAAGAGCCAAATCGGATGAAACATATATATGGGAGCTATAGCTAAATCTTAACCGATTTTCTTCAAATTCGGTAGTGTTGGTTCATGGATCAAGAAACTCTACCATTCTAAATTTCAAAACGATTGGATGTAAAATACAGCTTTTATAGGACTAAATGGCCAAATCGGACGAAACATATATATGGGAGCTAGAGCTAAATCTTAACCGATTTTCTTCAAATTCGGCAATGTTGGTTCATGGATCAAGAAACTCTACCATTCTAAATTTCAAAACGATCGGTTGTAAAATACAGCTTCTATAGGACTAAAGGGCCAAATCGGACGAAACATATATATGGGAGCTATAGCTAAATCTTAACCGATTTTCTTCAAATTCGGCAATGTTGGTTCGTGGATCAAGAAACTCTACCATTCTAAATTTCAAAACGATCGGATCTAAAATAGAGCTTCTATAGGACTAAAGGGTCAAATCGGACGAAACATATATATGGGAGCTATAGCTAAATCTTAACCGATTTTCTTCAAATTCGGCAATGTTGGTTCATGGATCAAGAAACTCTACCATTCTAAATTTCAAAACGATTGGATGTAAAATACAGCTTCTATAGGACTAAAGGACCAAATCGGACGAAAGATATAAATGGGAGCTATATCTAAATCTGAACCGATTTTCTTCAAATTCGGCAATATTGGTTCATGGATCAAGAAACTCTACCATTCTAAATTTCAAAACGATCGGATGTAAAATACAGCTTCTATAGGACTAAAGGGCCAAATCGGACGAAACATATATATGGGAGCTATAGCTAAATCTTAACCGATTTTCTTCAAATTCAGCAATGTTGGTTCATGGATCAAGAAACTCTACCATTCTAAATTTCAAAACGATCGGATGTAAAATACAGCTTCTATAGGACTAAAGGGCCAAATCGGACGAAAGATATATATGGGAGCTATATCTAAATCTGAACCGATTTCAACCAAATTCAATAGCGATCGTAACAGCCGCGAAAAACTCTAAACTGCAAAATTTCAGAACGATCGGAGTGAAATTGCGACCTGTAGTCGACGAACAACTTTACATGGACGGACGGACGGACGGACGGACATCGTTAAATCGACTCAGCTAGTGATTCTGAGTCGATCGGTATACTTTAAGGTGGGTCTAGCTGTGTTATTTTCAGGTGTTACAAACATCTGCCGTGAAACAAACTTATAATACCCTGTACCACAGTGTGTAGGGTATAAATATTTATTTCAAAGTTCTTTACTTTACAGAGGTAGAAAATCGGATAAGTCACTAGTAAAAATTCGACTCGGATTACTGACTGACATAGGGAAGAAGTGTAGCCATTGTGAAGATATCATCAACGACGTATCATACGTTAAGATCATACGTTAAATAAGCACACAGTGACAAAATTGCTACTATTTTGGTGTCGTGTAGGGTGCATGGGAAAACAGTGATTTTATTCTGATTTCGTTCCTTAGAACGCTTTAACATTTGGTGACGAAGCTCTCAAATTGAATTTGTTCGTATTGAACCGAACCGTCATAGGGGATGTGAATGGGGTATATCTGTGTGTATGTGTGTGAGAGAGGCAAAAATCGACGTCAAAAGTAGATTGTGTAATTTGATCTCTGCATGTATTTTGTAATTTCAAAACTAGTATAACTTTTTTATTTATGAATAATAGTGGGTACTTTAAAAGCAAAAGTTTCATTATTTATGAAGACCTTTATTGGCGTTTCAAAATATTCCCGACATAGGGGGTTAGAAAACGAGATGACAGAGGTCACTTATCGAATTTGACTTCGGAGTCAAAATTGACATATGGACGAAATGTAGCCCTTGCTAAAACTCAAACAACGATATGCATCCCGTTACGATCGGACATCAAATGGCAACGCAGGATAATAAAATTAAAAGGGCGTCATGTAGGGTGCACAGAAAAAAAATTTTTTTGTTTCCCCGGAATTGTCTCTAGATAATCTTCAAATCTAGGGGGTGACCGGTGCAACTTTTTTTTGCGACCCACTCTACTGTACAATGCCTTTACGGCAGAGATCGGCACACTCACACAACCAAACAAAAACATTTCTCTCTCTCAATGTAAACTGAATGTATTATTTAATGATCATTCAATGTGTGAGAGGAGAGAACTGCCCATGGGCGCTGTTTTGCCGCTCTCTGCTTTACAGTACCAACTGTTCCGTTAAAATTGTACCCTTCTCCCACACATATTATAGTACACATATATAGTACCCTTCTCCCACACAATTCGTTAGAAAATTAATTCGCCATAACTACTGTACCCATGATTTGAATGTCTTCAAAATCGGAATTATAGATTAGTTTTTTAACTGCTATAACCTGTCAGAGTGTGAACATAATACGGAATACTCAAACAAAATGTGGAGTTCCACCTCGACTTCAAAATTCGGAGGGTTAAAACTGTGGTACAGAGTATTATAACATAGAGCCATTGATTATTTCATCGACTTTCTGAGTCGATTTAGCAACTACTATTGGCTTTGTTATTAGCTGGTTTCTTTTCGTCCCGTATATAGCAGACGTATAAGTATACGGTACGAAAAAAGGACTTGCCAATACTTTTAATTTAAATTTGTGTTACACAAGAATTTTCCTACATACCGAATCAAATTGGAACGATTTAGAAAATTTGAGTAGGGTACACATTTTATGTTTTTAAATCACAGTTACGGAATGCCACGGGGATGCTTTAATTTCACCGTCTGATACGAAAAATGTACCGAAAGTATAATGTATTTGCCTACAACTTCGATCAACAGATCTATACTGCTTGCAGCGATCAAAAAAAATATTGTGATTCACAATCGACATTTCAATGTATTCCAACTGAGAAAAGGTTTAGCTTTAAGTAATTGACTGTGATATTGTTTTTATAAGATTGACCATCTTCAAATTATTCTGTATTATAATACAAGTTAAATATTCAGAGTATAAAACCGACCAAAATTGAATTGGTCCGACCAACTGACCAAAAAGAAAAATTTTAAAACAATCCGATCAAATTTGGTCGGAAATGATCAAAACGGCAACGCTGGTGATGAGTATAATTGAGAAAGAGGAAAGATGGCTTTTCAGGAGAGGGGGAGTATCAAAAACATTGCCTTTTGATGCAGATATCAAACCATTCATCTCAAGCAACCTATATAGTCCATGATTCTATTAATATCGTGGGATGATAGAGATTCCAGATTTTGTATCGTGTAATCACCTAGGTAGCGATGTCTTCGTCTTGATAGAGAAGGACATTGACAGAGAAGATGTTCGATTGTCTCCAGTTCCTCTTCATCCTTACAGATTCGACAGTAGTCGGCAGAATCACTCTGCCACTTTGATGTTAAAGATCTAACATCACAGTGGCCAGTCAGCGCGCCTATCATTAAGCGAATGTCCGTCTATGTGAGGTCTTTGGTCCTAGATTTTGATATGGCTGGCCATAGGGATTTAGTGATTTTACATTCAGAACTTCTCGACCATTTCTGGTCTGCCAGGTCTTTGTAGAAACTCTCTATGTTTCTGAAGAATTCGCATAAGGGAGGATATAGTGATGGCTCAGCGCTTGCTGCGTCCATCGCTGGTCCAATTCGCGCGAGTTCGTCAGCCTTCTCGTTCCTCGATATCACAGTGTCCGGAGACCCAGCACTGATTTTAGGACCGTCCTCGTACCAATTTGGTGGCAAATCTGACATTAATACTGGCAAGGTTTGGCGATAATTCTCCCCACTCCACATTTAGAATGAGCAAACGACTCTCTTGTTTTTCTACTGTTTAAAAATTTGGCAGTGAGGACTTTAATGGTACAAAAATTAACACTGGCAAGGTTGAAAAAATAGGTTCATTTATATACATATATATTTCACCCGATTTGGCATCTAGTTATTTTTTTATGAATTAAAAAAAAATCACCAAACCCTGTAGTGCAGATGCCTTTTCTGCTCAGAGAAATCAAGTTTATCACAAAAAACTAATTCATATAAAATAAATTCCCTTTAAATTAACTCATCAACTACACACCGCTTCATCTTTAAGAAAACAAAGCTGTCATTAATACAAAAAAATATGCAAATGTTCTTCCCACTTCATAATTAGAATGAAACAAACGACTCTCTTTTTTTTACATTTTTCTCCTGTAGTTTTTGCTTCACTTGCAGAGCAACAGAATAATGCATCGGCGGCAACGTTGCTAAACTATCAACCACCACAGATAACGCAGGGTACTTCACGAAAAGGACATTCGAAGGCAGCAGCCCATGCCGCGGCGGCACAACTAATCCATCAGCAACAACAGCAGCAGCAACAGCAACAACAAGGGCAAAGTACAATAACATATACACAACAACAAAGACAAAATATAACCAAGAGTCTTTATACAGGCAGTTACAATTCACCACAGGCGGATGAGCTGGTCAAGCCGTTTCAGTGTCATATTTGCAAGCGAAGGTTCCCACAACTAAGTACCCTGCAGAATCACGAGCGCACCCACATCGATCCGAAACCCTACAAATGCGATGGTTGCGAAAAGGCCTTCAGTCAACTGGCAACGCTGGCAAATCACAAGAAGATCCATTCGGGCGATAAGCCGTACGCCTGCCAATACTGTTGCATGACCTTCCGACAGCAGAGTACTCTCAACAACCACATGAAGACGCACGCCAACCAAGTGGCCACCATTACGTCGCACAACACTGCTTTGGGAGTAGTAGGCTCAGGTGAGGCGCTTGTTATGTCGTCGCCGTTCTAAACTGAAGTGCAAAAAAAAAACTAATTAACTAAATATAGAATACAAATAAATACACGTAAAATTTATTGATCTTTAAATTACGCTTAACGAAAAAACTTTATTTTAAATTTTTACACGCTAACCGACAACCCAACAACCACAACAACAATAGGAGGAGGAGGCGCAGGAAATCACCAAAACCATGGTAATAATAACATCCCTTTAGCAGCGGCTACCATCATGGTTACCCCAACAGCTTCGGGACATTTGCAAATACAGCCTCAAGTAGAACATCATCCCTTGCTCCATTTTCTCGATAGCAACACTACCGTCAGCACTCTAAGTAATAAGGAACAGTTCTCTTCGAACAATAATAATCCTGGAGGCGGCGTCCCCACCAATACCACTGGAGTCATTGCCCATTGTATACGTAACAGTTGTCCAGATCGTCCATTTATGTGTAGTGTCTGTCGTCGGGCATTCTCGCAGCAGAGTACGCTCGCCAACCACTTGAAGACCCACACCGGCGAGAAGCCATACAAATGCAAAATATGCGAAAGTCATTTCCGACAAGTCTCCACTCTAAATAATCACATGAAAATCCATACTGGTGAAAAACCCTATGTTTGTTCCTATTGTCCTAAGCAATTTAGACAAAAAAGTACTCTAACTAATCATGTGCGCATTCACACTGGTTGAAATAGTGCCGCCAATGGCGGCTCCGCTTCAATTTCCACAATTGATCAACAACATTCACAAACGCCCCCATCGCCACATCCTCAATCACAGTCACTACCACTACAGCCACCTCCTCCACCCCAAACCCAATTCCAACCACAACACTACACATTAATTAGCTCCCCCAACACTCCTCTAGCCTTTTCATACTTTCGCTCTGCCTCCCATGTCCCCCACCATCAACATCATCATCCACATAGAGAATCCTCCTCATCATCACTGCTCCCATTCGCTCCCACCACGCTCCAACGCTCACATGATTCTATAACACGAAAATGATAAACTTTGCTAGAGAACATAGAAGTTACTGTTTCTTTCTTAGAGAGAATTTCTTAGAAATTCATTGCGACAAACAAAGAAAAAATCAAGAGAAAACAAAAAAGAAAACAAATCTATACAACTAACTTTAAGCTTAGAGTTCTTGGTGTTCGTTATAAACTAAAAACAAATCTCTTTCTCTCACACTACCTACACTCAACTCACACTCAAACTCTCTTGTCTTTTCCAAAAACGAAGCCACGAGAGTATAAAACACAAAAACAAAGGTCCTTCCTTTCACAAAACTGCTGTGCAGCCGTCATATATACATAATGTATTCTCTTAAACACTTAAGGGTACTTTCAAGAAATTTGTTTTAGGCGCGACAAGTCGCGTCTCAGACAATAATTCTTACACTACTATTTAAAAAATACTGAAAAGATGAAAAACAAAAAACAAACAAGAAAAAATAAAAAAGAAAATACAGGGTGTTAAACATTACTTTCTTATCCCAGCTCCCTTCCTCCTGCCAAGTCCCTCCCACCCGTATCGCTTCCGTTGCAAATCCTTCTCTTCCTTTTTGTTTGCAAATAAAAATACCATATACATATTCATATAAAAATCAACCAATCTACTATTAACTACTCTTAAGTTATTTTATGAATTTTCTTTCTGCAAAAAAGCCTCTCACTTCCCTACTCCACACCAACTCCTCATACATTTTTCAAGAGAAGCATTGCTTTTTTTTCCTAAATTTTTGTTTTATTTTTTATCGTATAATTTAATATAATGATAATTTTTAAACTAAACATTTGTTAGTACATACATACTAAAAAATATTATTGTATACATAGTATAGAGTTCGGCCGCCGAAAAGAAAATGAAAAACAAAAAAATTAAATTTTCAACAGAACATCATCATTATTATCGACAGATTGATTATGTAATTTTGAACAAAAGAAAAAGAAATATTTTAAAAAAATGGGGAAAATATTACAAGTATTTTTTCATGCGACTTTTTTTGTAATTTGTAATTTTTTTATACGTACGTTACGTAACAACAGACATAAAAGAACAACAATAATTGATCTGTGTACTTAAAGCAAAAATAAAGAAAAAATATATAAGAAATATAAAATAAACGTTTAAAACTATATATATACATATGCGGACGTGTATTAAAAGCCATTTATATATATTTACATACAACGATTGTGTAATTTAAGATTGTGTTCAAATTTTGATATTCCTATGGAATTGTCAAAAAAATGCCTGTGAACACGCTCCTATAATAACATAACATATTTATCTTTTTAATAACAAAAATGTTCAAAGATAATATGTAGTTAATATCAAAATTTAACATTTTCCCATGTCTTTTCATTTAAAACTATAAACAGTTAAAATGCCCAAAATCCATACGATTTGACAGTTATAACTGTAGGTTGCTCTAACTGTAGGATAACCGGAGATGGCGAAAATTACCGTAAAATGGTAGCTTTCAAAATACATATATTGAAAGGCTATACTGCCCTCCTAAGAAAGAAAGTCGTATCTCCATTTCAGTAGTTTTGAGATATTGAGCTTTTATGTTATATATCTATATATTTTACGTATAATTTCTTTATGTTGCAAAATAGTCTTTTTATGATTTGTTCTGACAAATGTACGAAAAGCGTCAAAAGCACTAACGAAAAATTTGAAAATTTCATTAGGCACTAACTGGAAACTTTTCGCGTATTGAGTGATCTGAAAACACTAAAACTGGTGCGAAAAGCACTAAGTTGGCATCCCTGGGAACAAGTATTTCAAACTTCCGTTCCCCGTAAATTCATTTAAATATATTGAGAAAGAATTTTGTAATTGTTTCTTTTTTTGCGATATTTACTATTTATGGTTGATTATGGACTAGCATCTAGGGCTTTGAAATTCCCGGCATTTTTGGATTCCCGGGAATCGTGAATTGCTTTATTTATTCCCTGGAATTAAATCACAGATTATATTTATAACAAACTACACCATTTTCAACTGTAATTCGAAAATAATCAATTCAATTTCGAATAAGAGCAATTGAAATTCGAAGATTCCATTTGAAATTCGAAAAAGGTTAATTGAAATTCAAAAAAAATCAATTGAAATTCGAAAAAAATCAATTGAAATTCGAGACACATCAATTTAATTTCGAAACACATCAATTGAAACTCGAAACACATCAATTGAAATTCGAAACACATCAATTGAAATTCGAAAAACATCAATTCATATTCGAAATACATCAATTGAAATTCGAATTTTTCCATTTGAAATTCGTAATACACCAATTGAAATTCGAAAAACATCAATTGATTTTCGAAATACTTCAATTGAAATTCGAAAATGTAAACAAATCTGCACATTAGATTGGGTAGAATTTATTTAAACACATTTGCTGACTACACCATTTTCAACTGTAATTCGAAAATAATCAATTCAATTTCGAATAAGATCAATTGAAATTCGAAGATTCCATTTGAAATTCGAAAAAGGTTAATTGAAATTCGAAGATTCCATTTGAAATTCGAAAAAAATCAATTGAAATTCGAAAAAAATCAATTGAAATTCGAGACATCAATTTAATTTCGAAACACATCAATTGAAACTCGAAATACATCAATTGAAATTCGAAACACATCAATTGAAATTCGAAAAACATCAATTCATATTCGAAATAGATCAATTGAAATTCGAAATACATCAATTGAAATTCGAATTTTTCCATTTGAAATTCGTAATACACCAATTGAAATTCGAAAAACATCAATTGATATTCGAAATACATCAATTGAAATTCGAAAATGTAAACAAATCTGCACATTACACCATTTTCAATTGTAATTCGAAAAAAGTCAATTGAAATTCGAAGATTCCATTTGAAATTCGAAAAATATCAATTGAAATTCGGATATTCCATTTGAAATTCGAAAAAGGTCAATTGATATTCGAAAAACATCAATTGAAATTCGAAAATCAACAATTGAAATTCGAAACACATCACTTGATATTCGAAGAACATCAATTGAAATTCGAAAAACATCAATTGAAATTCGAAACACACCATTTGAAATTCGTAAAATTGCAATTGATATTCGGAATACGTCAATTGAAATTCGAATTTTTCCATTTGAAATTCGTAATACACCAATTGAAATTCGGAAAACATCAATTGAAATTCGAAATGCATCATTTGAAATTCGAAAAATGTAAACAAAATCAATGCTGTATATTAGATGGGATCGCATTTAAGTGATACAATTTGACTGTGTTAAACCTTTAATATTAAAATATTTAAATGTGTTTTGTTTCAACTAATTTTAAATAAATATTCTGTTCGTCACATTATATGTTAAGATTTAGTCAGCAAAAGTGTTTAAATAAATTCTACCCAATCTAATGTACAAATTTGTTTACATTTTCGAATTTCAATTGATGTATTTCGAATATCAAATGATGTTTTTCGAATTTCAATTGGTGTATTACGAATTTTAAATGATGTTTTTCGAATTTCAATTGATGTATTTCGAATTTCAATTGATGTATTTCGAATTTCAATTGATGTTTTTCGAATTTCAATTGATGTGTTTCGGATTTTAATTGATGTTTTTCGAATTTCAATTGATGTGTATCGAATTTCAGTTGATGTATTTCGAATTTCAATTGATTTTTTTCGAATTTCAAATGGAATCTTCGAATTTCAATTGACCTTTTTCGAATTTCAAATGGAATCTTCGAATTTCAATTTATCTAATTCGAAATTGAATTGATTTTTTTCGAATTACAGTTGAAAATGGTGTAGATTGGGTAGAATTTATTTAAACACATTTGCTGACTAAATCTTAACAAATAATGTGATGATCTTATCTTTTATGAATATTTATTCAAAATTAGTTGAAACAAAACATATTTAAATATTTTAATATTAAAGGTTTAACACAGACAAATTGTATCACTTAAATGCTACCCCATCTAATATACAGCATTGATTTTGTTTACATTTTTCGAATTTCAAATGATGAATTTCGAATTTCAATTGATGTTTTCCGAATTTCAGTTGGTGTATTACGAATTTCAAATGGAAAAATTCGAATTTCAATTGGCGTATTCCGAATTTCAATTGCAATTTTACGAATTTCAAATGATGTGTTTCGAATTTCAATTGATGTTTTTCGAATTTCAATTGATGTTTTTCGAATATCAAATGATGTTTTTCGAATTTCAATTGACGTTTTTCGAATTTCAAATGGAATATTCGAATTTCAATTGATATTTTTCGAATTTCAAATGGAATCTTTGAATTTCAATTGACTTTTTTCGAATTACAATTGAAAATGGTGTAGTGCTTACAAATACTTAAAATTTTGTACAGTTTTTATAGTACCTACTGTCTGTCAGAAAATGGGCGTTATTACACGCCCCTTTTGGTACCTCCCACACAAACGTACCATTTTGAACAAAAACTTAACAGCTTATATACTCAAAATTTTTACACAGTGTAAAGGTTTTAAAATTCCTACAGTACTGTTAAAAATGGGAGTTATGACCACACCCGTTTCAGTACCTCCCATTCAAAAAGAGCTAAGAAATTCAAAAATCAAATAGCTCATAATATTGGTACATATACCAGTGCATATTTACATTACTCACAAAGTGAGGGTATAGCTTAGTCGGTTTACCCGACTGAAATTTCTTACTTTTTTTGTATAGATTGCGGCATACTATTTTATGAATCCAAAACAAAATTTTTCTTTAAAATTCCCTATTTTCTTGGAAGGTGCCTTTAGTATTTGTAACATATTTTTAAAGTATGCTCGATAAAGCCGGGATACACGTTAAATTAAAGGAAATTTTGAGCACTACAAATGTTAGTACTTTCACGTGGGAACAGAAGTTTAGTAACTGTTTTGATTTTTTTTAAATCGTGTTTTGCTAGCACCAAAAAAGCCATAGAAAATAAAAAATAGAAACCCATTTGTTCCAATTTTTGAAAATTAGCATCCCAACAAAGAAAACAATGCCCATTTGCCTATAAATGTATAAAGTGCGACTCATTTTGTAAAAATAGGGAAATTCAAAAAAATATTTTTTATTTTGGCAATTTTTGTTTGGGAGGTACTAAAATGGGGGTTGGTATGAGCAGAAATCTAAGTTATAAGTCGTAAACTTTTTGTGCAAAATGGTCCATTTGTATGGCAGGTACCAAAAGGGGCATTGTAATAACACCCATGGTCCATATGTATTGTTGGTACCAAAAGGGGCATGGCAACTTCGCCCAATTTTTCGAAAGATGATAGCAACCAAAAAATAAGTCCAGATTTATTTAATATCAATACATAGAAAGCCCAAGAGGCCAATTAATTTACATGTACTGTGAGATTAATAATATGTATAAAAATAACTAAATTCAAATATTTTAAAAGTTATTAATAAATAAGAGTAATATTTAAATGGCTCCCCAGCCATATGAAGATTGCAGAAAATAAAGTTATTAAGAATTAGGGTCCCATAGCAATCAGACGATAAAAATAGAAAATTATGTACAATATAAAATATTAAGGCGAAATGCCATTTAAACTACTTAAATAACTTTTCTCTTGTACGTAGAATAGGTACAAAAAATTTGGATCATATAGTATTACCAATTCGGTCAATTTCTTGTACTCAATCGAGTACAGTGGGAAGGAATGGGTTAACACAGTGTGAAATACAATGCGTCTACCAACGCCCCCACACACAAGAGTATGAGTACCAATTCGACTTCATGTTTTTGGCATGTCGTCGCCTTTGGTTAAGGGCGGAGTCTACCTAAAACTCCTTCCATTCTATGGGTCATGGCACCCGGTTGAAATGCAACTCCACATCGAGCTTGCGCTCTCCCCGCGATTTGGGTCTGAACCACAGCCACCACGAAATGCTCCCCAAGGGGCCACACCAACAACCAGGCTGGAACCGAAGTTCCAGGGGCTCCCGTAGTGCGAACATTCCGTAAGTATATGCCGCCAATCTTCAGGTCCCCTCCCACAACCACAGTCCGGACTATCGGACAGACCCCTCGCATGCAAAATTGCACTGAGAGAGCCGAGACTCAGACCGAAGCCAAAGTCTGGCCGCTCCCTAACAAACGTCGCGTCACGAATAAAAGCGTACGTCGCCCGCCCCTTATCGCTTTCTGTCCATCTTGTCCGCCACCTAGACACAAGGCACTCATCCAAGAGCTCCTTGTTCCTCCTAACATCCCCTTCTACCAGCTGATCAGCAGGAAACCATTCTAAACTTGGAAGTGGCAGGCCCCTCTTCATCCGGAATGTGATGCCGCAACGCAACACCTCCAGATCAAGTGGGAGTGCCCCCAGCAACACTTGCAATGCGTCTGTAGACACCGTACGACATACTGGCATACAAGCCAACATCGCCACCCTCTGGCACGATAAGACCTTGCGAAGGCCATGAGCAGTCAGTACTGTCTCGCACCATATAGATGCACCATAAGTTACACAGGTAACAAACAGTCCATGATACATGGTGCGGACAGCACGCCTGCTAAGGCCCCAGTCTCTCCTAAGCATGCATTTGACTCTCCCCACAATCTCGGTCAACTTGGCACTAACAGCACTCAGATGAGGAAGGAAGTTCATCTTCTCACCCATGGTAATACCCAGGTATTTCATCTCACTCATATTCCGGATACTATCCTCGCCAGAACGAATGAGTGGAGGACGCCCTTGAGTGGAGGACGCCAGTCCTCGACAATGTTTGCCCTTGAGCAACATTGTCGACGACTTCTCCACCGACACCTCGACGCCAACACGTGCACTCCACTCACCGACAGTACGCATGGCCGCCGCACCTTTTCCCTCCAGCTCAGCACGAGACTGGCCTTCGATCAAGATGAGCAGGTCATCAGCGTATGCACACAGCTTGTAAGAGGCGGCAAGCGGCTGTAACAAGGGATCCATCATGAGGTTCCACATAAATGGACCACAAATAGAACCCTGGGTACAGCCGCGTGTCACCTCCTTCCAAACTATGCCGCTGGCACCCACCATACAAACTTTCCTATCCTCAAAATAGCTTTGCCAAAGCCTAAGCTCACAGCAACCAATCTGGACTAATCTCTGGAGCACGCTGTCCCAAAGGAAATTATCAAATGCACCTCGGAAATCGACAAATATGCCCAGCACATACTTGGCGTCGACTCGCTAACGCTACGACTTACATGCATTAAAGCATCCTCTCGAGAACTTTTCCAAGCTCCGAGAGAAGACTGATGCCCCAACAAGAGCGAGGATCACTCCTCACCTTGTCGGGAGACTTAAGCAGCACAACAACTCGGGCAATCTTCCAAGCTCCTGGGAATAAGCCATCTACTATGCACCTCTGATAGATACTATCCAGGTACTCTGGTATTGCCTTCCAGATGGCTTTCACCATCTCTACAGTAATACCGTCTGTACCTGGTGACTTAATACTTTTCACCCGTTAGACGCTGTCCGCAATTTTATGTCTTTCCAGGATTGGAGGGTCAGTTATAGCCTCACGAGGAGGAGAATAACTAACCGGATCCGCACCCGGAAAGAGAACCCCCAACAGTTCATTCACGCTTTCCCTCCAAGAACGTAACGTCCCCTCGGTCCGACTAAAACACGCGATGTCGCCCTGCTTGTCACGCCATGGCCACACATCAAACTGACTCATCAAACTCGAGTTTTTATGATTGTGTTGGTAAAAAAAACTCACACGTATGGTTTGATGAGAGAGTAAAAAAATATCAAAACCATTTAGATATTTGCGTCGACGCGGCAGAGATTTGACGTCGGTTTTATGTGCGTGTGTCAAAATATCTTCAATTATCATTTTTGATTTGTTTTCGAAGTGTTAAAAATGTTTTATTTTTGGAAGAAAAACTGGAAGTGGAAGAAAAAAATTTTATTCTCGAATTTATTGAAGTGTATCGAAGTTTGCCGGCTTTATGGCAATGAAGTTTGATGACATGAGTTTGATGTGTGGCCGTGATAAGCAAAACAAAATTTTACTAACACATACAAGAGTTTGATCAAACAGTTTGATGTGTGGCCACGGCGCTTAAGAGCAAGTACCCGCTTGGTGGTGGCAGAGTAAATGTGCCTCTCTCCCACCACCATTCTCTTGTACTCTCTTATTCTCAAATACAGTAATAACTAAACTAGATATTAACTAGTGCTGAATTGTAAACAAATGACAAGCCAATGTTAAAATCGATAGTTCGTTATATGAAAAATTTCTATATACAAACTAGTCATTTTGGCAGCAGGGTTGTGTTTGTGATGTGTCTTGTATGTGTGAAGTGTCTTGTATGTGTATGAGTCTTGTGTGTGTATGCCTTCCAGGTCCAGCACTTCGTCCACCAGGATAGTTAGCTCTTCATTTTCGCTTGCTGCTTTCTCTTTTATTATTCTTCAAATCGTCCAGAATAAATTTCGCCAGCGGAAAATCTTCAATTCTGTTGGGTTTTAATCTTAGAATGTCCCGAAGCCGTTTGTAAATTAGTTGCATCCTTTCAACCGTCCAGACAAAAGAAGTTTTTGTTTTTAAATCAATTAAAAGGCTCTCCCAAAACTTCCTTCTTCAAAAAAAATGTCAAAAATTTAAATATGTCTCCTTTCGACATTACCTCTAAAAGATTTTCAATTTCATTTTTTGGCACCAAAACATTTTCTTTGTTGGATAGGGTAATAAGAAACGACTCCTGTTTTATTCCCCAGCTAAAAAAAAATCACAATAGGGGGAAAAAGTAAAAGTAAATTTAATGAATCCTTTTTTTGTTGGTAAGAAAAACAAAAAAAAAATAATCGTATTGGCTTTTTACAAATGAGGCTAGTTTCAAAAGATGATGGTGATCTTACTTGAAAGTAAAGTTGACCTTCCAAATGCGCCTTTATTTGTGTTGCCCAACACAAAACATTTAGTATGATCCTTCTTAGAATAATAATAAATATGGTTGAAAGCCCTGTGGCCAAATGACGACATTCGATATATAATCCACCCCCCCCCCCAAAGAAGGATAGTCGTATCTCTATTTCAGTAGTTTTGAGACATTTATTTTACCAGCTCACAAAAACCAATTTGGGTCCCTAACCTTAACATAAAATTTAAATTTGATTAAAGCTTTCAAAAGAAATACAAGAATGGTTAGAGCCAAAAATATACTTTTCTGAATAAAATTTTGAAAAAAGTTAATATAAAGGCCTAAATTATTATTATATACATTTAATTTTGAATTTAGAGAAATTATGTCGTACTCGTGCAACATTTCCTTAACATATTTTGTTAACAGAAATGATGCACTTGGACTGTCAAATTTATTTGCTGCTTCATCAACCAACTTCTGACAAAAAAAGTCGCCGACATGCCATGGGTGCCAATTCCGCTATCTCAAAAATACGATTCGCAATTAAATGCAGAGGCCGGAAGGTCGGCAGATGGAGCAGCCTCTTCCAAACGTTGCGAGTCAAAAATGTCTAAATTATTTTATAATAAATTTGTTTTCAAACGATGAATAATACGAACTTTATCGTGTAAACATAAAATATCAAAAATATACTTTTGTCGTGGCAATATTCTAATCATTCCTTCATACAAAGTTGCTTCCTGGCTAAAAAACGATTGGTTAATTTTTTGCATATCGCAACAAACACAAATAACCATTAAGCCAAAATTATATAGATTATTTATTAATGCTAAAACAATTTCCTGGAGCTGGTCGCAAGTGCTGATATTTGCGAAGCCTCCCACAAAACATTGCTCCCCGGAGCAGATTGAAGTGATTGAAAATACAGTCATATGTTATCGCCCTTCATTGCATATGTTTAGCTCATCCCAAGAGAGACATACCTTCTTCAATACCCTTTGGATGTTGCTTAATGGTGCCAAATGGAGCAGGGGCGGCCTTCTCAGCCTGTATGACCGCCATGCTAACTACATGCAAGTGAGCACCAACGCTGTGACATTTCCTAAACGAATAGCATACACGATCTGAACCTACTACTCTTTTATTTCGCCTGGGGACGTAGTTTCCACGAAGATGCCGGTGCTCAATCGAATACGCATTTCGTCCCCTACTTGCTCTTCTACGCTCTGTATCTGCTGCTCTTCTCACTCTCCGCTACATGATACAGCAAAACTCTTGACACCTATCCCACGGCTCCCCGCCATAAAAAATTGCAAGAGAGTGCCTTCGATGTAAAAGGTCCTTTGTACATGTCAACTGCATCTCTGGGTTTGCACTCTCATGAAACATGTCAGGCACATCGTGTAGCCCATTTGAAGCGTTTGATCACTGCAGTGCAGATTCATTTTAAAGCAAACCTTAACATCACTGGTAGTGGGCAATCTTTATCTTTTTGTCGTTGTAGATGGGATTTCTTCATCAAAAAATATTCCCACTGAGTTTATCATTAAAAATAGAATTTTTGAAGTTGAAATTAACCTTTTTTGTGGAATTGTTTGTTTGTTTACAATATTTTTAGTGAACGAAGTGTCAAACACTATTATCGAACGCAACTGACAAAAGGTGTCATACATAATACCAATTTTAATTTCAGTTTGCGTTCAGACAATGTATTCTGTTTCGACAATTTTTTATTTTCACCGTTCATTAAAACTCATTAAATTTTATTAAAATGTATGTCGCACAAATTTACATATGTATGTTGAACCGAGCACAAAACAACGAATATTAAATGAAAAACAATGTCGAAAAACTTTACAGCGAAAGAAAACGCAAAACGCATTGCAAAAAAATTACGAGAATGGAAGATTTTTTTCTCCCCGCTTACCGACTGCGTCCCTATCCCACAAACACTGCAATTCAGCAGAAAAAAAATCCAAGTGTGAATCTGGACGTTGCAATCCATAATCGACCCATTCATTCTGTTTTTTTGTTTAAAACTAAATTAAATACGTTCTCAGCACGGATATCCCATTCATTTCTTTGTACCTCCATCCGCCAATTCTTCCATTCGTTAAAAGTTTTCCGGTTCCACCCTCAAGTCGAGTTCTTCCTTTGCTCTATTTTGTTTGTATTGTGGATTGGCATTCACATTTTTGTTGCTTTTTATACCCTCACTTTAGTGTGACGAGGGTATATATTTTGCTACGGAAAAAAGTGTAACACATCGAAGGAGTGACCTAAGACATTGGGTCATTTTAAGTCGAATGAGCAATGTCCGTCCGTCTGTCTGTCTGCTGGCTGGTGCGCACGATAACTCTCGAAAGGAGTAACCGATTGACTTCAAATTTCGTATGTGGTAATATTTTTTTCTATCTCCGGCTAAGTTCGAAGATGGGCCATATTGGTCCATTCCTTCTGGTACCTCCCCCACAAAGGGTTAAAATGTTGTGAAATATTGATTCTTTAATAACTGCTATTACACGTATTCGAATCTTCTGAAATTAGTTTGTTAGTCGCTATCAACTCGAGGAAAATGGGCGAAATTGCCACGCCCCTTTTGGTACCTCCCACACAAATGCACCATTTTGCACTAAAAGTTAAAAGCTTATAACATTAATACCAGTGTTTAGAAATACTTTTGTACAGTGTAATGCTTTTATAGGGCCTACAGTCCATTGAAAAATGGGCGTTATTGTCACGCCCCTTTTGGTACCTCTCCCACAAAGGTACCATTTTGCACCAAAAGTTAACAGTTTATAACATTAATATCAGTGTATACAATTACTTGAAATTTTGCACAGTGTAATGCTTTTATAATGCCTATAGTCCAGTGAAAAATGAGCGTTATCACCACGCCCCTTTTTGTACCTCCCACACAAAATGGCCAAATTATACCACAATTTAATATCTCAACGTTAATATACCAGTCCATATAAACGGTTACAATTCGGCACAGTGCAATGTATTTAAAGTATCTACTGTTCAGCGAAATATAGGTGTATTTCTTAAACCCATTCAATATTACATTACTCATAAAGTGAGGGTATACCTTAGTCGGTTTACCCGACTGATTTATTAGAAATCATCACCAGGGATGGGCATTTCAGGTGACGATATATATAACGGGTCCGCCAAATAACTTTTTTTTGAAAACATCGCGCAAAACATCGAGTGTAGCTTCGAGTGTGTGGCACGTAGCGCCGTCCTGTTAAAACCAAATGTTGTGAACAAAAATTCGTTCAACATGGTCCGATAACGATCACCATTGACTGTAACGGCCACTTGCTCATTTTCGAAGAAAAATCCAACTATGCCTTTGGACCAAAATCCGCACAAAACAGTGACTCGTTTTGGGCGTATCGGCTTTTCAATGTATGCGTGCGGGTTTTCTGTGCCCCAAATGCGACAATTTTGCTTGTTTACATACCCGCCAAGATCAAAATGAGCTTCATCTGAAAAGATGATTTTTTTTGGCAAAATAGGCATCTTCTGCAAGTCGATCGCTCCCAGCGTTGTTCAAGCGTATATGTACACAACCATATTCGTTCAGCGGAAGGATAAAACTAATTATCTGTCAAATCAGACATGAGCTAAGTGTTACCATTCACGAAATAAGCACTAGTTGAAAAAAAAACGTTAGATGGCGGACCCTGTATATCGATATCAATGGGCAGTAACAATTACACACATGAAGCAACGGTTGCATCAACATGGCTGTGTTGCTGCAACGGTTGCCGCGAGTGTATCTAGCATAAAGATTTGGTATTACTTACTTGTTTTTGGCGAGCTTCCGGTATCTATGTTTATCGCGAACATTTTTTTTTTTTAATATTTCTTTTATTACATTTAACGGATTTTTATCAACATATCGCTCACTTACTTCAAGACTGTTACAACTCAACAAAAATGCAAATTTTGTAAATAAACATAAATTAATCTCATCGAAATTTAGTTTATAAGTAAATAATCATATTTCGGATTATTCCACCTTCTTTAAACTTCCTATTTCATCTTATTTATCTTTTTATACGGACTTAAAGTTACACATCTCGACAATTTTGAGTTACGACAGTCTTGGAGTAAGTGAGCGATATATTTCTTTACTGCACTGCTCATTAATTTTATTTGTCATTCTACGAAATTTTTTTTTCAAAATAATTTCTGTATAAATGCAGAATGATTATTTTTCCAAAGGTTGCTGTTAATAAACACTCTCTGCTAATTTTCAACAGACATTTTTCCTGCTAATACAGCACATTTTCTGCTGTACCAGCAAAAAGTTTGCAGTTTTGCATTAGCAAACACTACTGAGAAATTTGCAGTTTACTAAAAATATTTGCTGTTAATAAAAATAAGTGAAAATAAGACAAATGTTGCAATAAGTTACATGATAAAGTTCAACTACAATTTAAAATAAAAATGTTTTGTTAATTCGTGCGACGAGAAAAGTATATTTGAAATAATATTAAGTAAATTGTCGGCGATGTCTCTTCTCCGAGTTACGGTTCTCAACATTTTTAATTTTTTCATTCGATTTTATAAATATTTGAAATAGGAGTCCAATAAAACTGAACAAATTATAAAACAAATCGATTTTATATTTTAATGACTCAAAAGAAAATATTTTCTGTACGATGTGTATAATTTTGTGTACTGCAATATGAGAAATAATTCTTGTGTATAGATATTATAATGGAGCCATAAAATATATGTGTTTTCCAATAGGGATGATATGATTTTGAAGTGACGTTTCGGCCATTCAGTAGTGTTTACAATTTCATCATGGAGAGATATACGCATGAATAACGTTTGCAAATTATTCAGTTTTACTATCAAAATAATCGTTCTCCAATTGCAACTTTTCGTGCGCTAAGTCCATCTTTTTTTTAAAATCCAACAAAAACACTTTCCAGTCGACCTACGAGCAATATTTTAGTTCTCGTTAAGAGCTATATTTTTGCCTTGGCAAAAAAGCTTTTTGGGGCGCATCCACGTGTGTGAAGTAGTAATCTTCTTAGGACTGGGCTCGTATTTTGGCATTCTACACATTTTGTTACTACACTTTAAATTTCCTTGTCCAAGGTCTTCCGCCAGACATAAGCTCTTGCCAAATTTTTAATTTTTGAAATACCGAAATGTGCAGTGTGCAATTCATTCAGAACCCTTTCATGAAGTTTTTGTGGGATGTATACTCGTATTCCACGAAAAATACAACCGTCATGAAGACTAAATTCTGTTTGTTCCACACCAAAACTATCTTTTGAGTCACAATTACGTCCGTACTGCAAACATTTCAACAATTTTGTAACTTCTTTGTCAGCCTCAGTTCCCTTTTTAAGTTCTTCTGCAGTTACCGGTAGATTTTTAATCATTTGTTGCTGAATAAAAAAAAACTTCCCTTCACATGTGAATATTTTTGTCGGTCTGGTAATCGCGACAATGCATCAGCGCTCGCATTCTCTTTAGATCTTCTGCATTTTATTTCGTAATTAAATTTCTGGAGAGAAATAGCTGTATCCTTGTAGCAGAGTATATGTGTAAACGTTTTTGTGGTGAAAATATTTGTGACACGATTGTCTGTAATTAAACAAAATCTATTTCCATATAAATAATCATAAAATTTACGTACACCATAGATTATTGCATAAGCCTCCTTGTCCACTTGCGAATATTTTTGCTGAGTATCAGTTAATGTTTGTGAAGCGAAATGAATGGGTCTTTCCACACCATTCTTGTCAATTTGATTTAATACAGCTCCAACACCCGTCGGACTGGCATCCACCGTTAAGGCCAATTGCAATTTTGGGTCATAGTGCGACAAAACAGTGTCTGACTGCATCTGTCGTTTGACTTCCTGAAAAGCCCTTTCACACCGTTCATCGAAAACAAAGAAGTTTATTGAGAGGGTTGACGATATCGCTCAAATTCCGAATGAATCTTTCGTAGTAATTTATCAGGCCCAAGAACACACGTACGTCGTCTACATTGCTTGGTCGCTTCATGTTTCTTATTGCATGCACCTTACTTTGCATCTTTATAAAAGAGTTACGAGCAGCTTTCCGTAGAATAAAAAACGGTACAAGCAAGGACAATTTAAGAACCCAAAATGCGAAATGCACATACGGGTATAACCCATTTTAATTATAATTGAAACGGCCCACTGTTATTTTCTACTTTTATTTTATTATATTAATTAACTATTTCCTTTTTACTACTAATTTTCATTTTCATTTATGTTTAACGTTTTATTGTAATACGACTCGGTTCCTTTTTATTTTTGTAATACCTTATTTTGTGCGACCTGGTACACTTTTGGAATTAACTGCCACTATCTACACTACAATTTTTTAACATTCATGTTTATGTATTTCAATCAGTACGTTTTGTTGCAACTGTGCCCATGGAAATGTGTAAAGTCCGGGTTAAGCAAACTTAACCGTAATTTAACTTTAGCGCCGTCGTAACGTTTCCCGCTGGAGCAATTACCCAAAATATTAAAAACGTGCCATCTAACTCAGACATTCACAACAAAAATAGCAAGAAATTCATTTTATTTTATATTTATTTGCTACTAATTTCTTTTTAATTTTTTTTACTAATTTTGTTTGCAAATGCACGTAAACGTACCATCCAAATCAAATTTCAGCAGACCGTTTACGTTTCGTTTTCGATGGCTAAGGACGGCTACTTCCTCAGAGATAAAAGAAAGAAAAGTAAATAAAAGTTGTTAATTTTTTAATTTAAACCTACGGCGTTTTGTTTTAATGCGGAAGGCTTATGTGCTAAGAAGTAACCTGATTTCTAATTTATTTATTTATAAGAAATTTTTATCTTATTTCTTAACAACAAACATTGGATCAATGAACTTATTTTTTTATTTAATTTTATTTCATTTATTTAAATGATTATTTATTGAAATGTATTTCATTTATTAAAATTTATTTATGGAAAATAACAATATATAGTTGCCGATGTAGTAATAAGACATTCGTATTTACAACAATCTAATTCTATTTATTATTACTAATTCTATTTATTATTACTAATTCTATTTATTATTACTAATTCTATTTATTATTACTAAAACTAGTTCACAAAATCTTATGAAGTATTACTGAAAATGTTACCACTGACGGCGAAGACTTCTCTTCAGCTGTTGTTTTCTCCTCCTCTGGTTCGTTACAACCTTGCCAGATTGTTTGTCATTCGAACACGGCAGTGACCAAGTCAGGATCCGACACCTGATCCGCTTGGAACGATATTCTCCTAGTTTGTATGTTCCGCGCAACTGGTAGTTCGGAGGACTGCGTACTCTGAGATGGTGTTGATGAGTCTTGAGAGAATGTCTGAGGACTCGGTAGATGTGTTGCTGTTGTTTGAGGACTCCGTAGAGGTGTTTGTGTTGTTTGAGGACTCAGTAGAGGTGTTTGTGTTGTTTGAGGATGTTCAGACTCAGTATTATTGATGACGTAAGCTGGCTTGAGTCGATCTACCGATAACTTCACGTCCTTTTTCTTCATTTGTATCGTATATAACCGATCTGAAATTCGTCGCACTATCTCAAACGGTCCATTGTAAGGTGGTCCTCAAACTGCGTCCGTGCGAAGAAAAACGTGAGTGCAATCATCGAGGTTCTTGAAAATAAACATTTTGTTTTTGTTGTGGTGAGACACTGGAATTGGTCGCAGGAAGTTGAAGTATTCACGAAGTTTCCTTAAAAATTCAGATGAATCGGCAGGAACTTCTGATTCGGTGAAGAACTCTTGGGGTAACCGTAAGTGCCCACCACAAAGAAGATCCGAAGGCGAAGCTTGAAGATCCTCTTTGACAGCTGTCCTTAATCCGAACAAAACAGTTGGAAGTATATCGACCCACGATACTTGTGAATGACACATTAAAGCTGCCTTGAAAGATCTGTGCCATCTCTCAATCATTCCATTCGATTGTGGATGATAAGCCGTTCTTCGAGTACGTTTCGAACCTATTAAATTCGCCAGGGCCTTGAATAACACGGACTCGAATTGTGTGCCCTGGTCTGTCGTAAAATCCAGTTGGACCAAAATGCAGTCGCGACCGTCTGTGCCGACATGTCCCTCAGAAGAACAGCTTCAGGCCATCGTGAAAATCGATCGATCATGGTGAGACAATATCTATAACCTTGTACTAAGGGCATTATCACGATGTCCAAATGAACATGATCGAACCGATTGTCTGGGACATCTATCTTGTCTGGAGTAAGGCGGTTGTGTCTGGTGATTTTTGCTCTTTGGCACGATATGCAATTCCGAGACCAATTTAGGATTTGTTTCTTCATTCCAGGCCATACGTATTTCTCACGTATCTGTTGAAGACTAGCATGGCCGCCAGGATGTGAAATATTATGAATTGAGATGAAGATTTGTTGACGTAGTGACTCAGGAACATATATGCGAACATATCCTGTGGATACGTCACAGTATACTGATGTCGTATCAAAATGTACTATTTGAAGTTTTAAAGAATTTGCGCCATCCAAAATAGTTTTCAACTCTTCGTCCATCTCTTGAGCTGCTTGGAGTTCCATTAGGGTGACTGATGTTGGCATTAAAATTGTGTTAAGGCGGGACAGTGCATCCGCCACTGCGTTTTCAGAACCCGACAAGTACAAAATTTCTGTCGTGAATTGCGAAATGAAATCAAGGTGCCTCAATTGTCGAGGCGAGGCTTTTTCCGGTTTTTGCGAAAATGCATAGACGAGCGGTTTGTGATCGGCCCGAATTATGAAATGTCTTGCCTCCAGCAAATGGCGAAAATATCTTATGGCCTCGTAGATAGCAAGCAACTCTCTGTCATATGTGCCATAATTTCTCTCTGCCGCAGATAATTTTCGGGAGAAAAATCCGAGTGGTTGCCAAATTCCATTTGCTTTTTTTCCAACCCAGCTCCAATGGCGATGTCTGATGCGTCGGTTGTAAGGGCCAAATCTGAATTGGGTGCTGAATGAGCTAGCATAGTTGCTTCGCGAAGGCTGCATTTACAAGATGCAAAAGCATTTTCAGCTTCAAGTGTCCAAGGAACATTCCTCTTATCATTTTTCTTGGAGTCCTTAAGGAATTCATTGAGTGGTGCCTGTAGCTGAGCGGCTTGTGGAATGCAACGACGATAAAAATTGACGACACCGTGGAATCTGCGAAGCTCGCAAACAGTGTCAGGTTTGGTGTAATTTTCAATAGCGGCAACACGATCTGTTGGGGGTGTACAACCATTGCCGTTGATGATGTAAACAAGAAACTGTACTTCAGATTGTCCAAATTTACATTTACTGACGTTGATTGTTAGACCGTATTGTCGAAGGCGATCAAAAACATGCCGTAAATGTATTTGGTGTTCTTCAATAGACTCAGACATAACAATCATATCGTCAATATAACAATAAACAAAATCAAGACCTCTCAAAACGGAGTCCATAAACCTCTGAAAGGTTTGTGTGGCGTTTCTCAACACGAATGGCATATATATAAATTCCACAAATCCAAAAGAGGTGCACACTGCTGTCTTTTCGATGTCTTCCGCAGCCATTGGTATTTGATAATAAGCCTTTACAAGGTCGAGTGTAGAAAAAACTGACTTACCATATAATTTCCCACAAAAATCGTTGATGTTGGCAATTGGGTATCTGTCAGGCACAGTTTTCGAATTCAGCCTTCGGTAATCTCCACACGCTCGCCAACCACCATCATTTTTCATATGGAGCGGACTAGCCCAAGGACTTTTGGAGGGACGACATATACCATTGTCCAAAAGGAAGGCAATTTCCGCTTTAGCAGCTGAAAGTTTCTCTCCAGAAAGTCTTCGTGGGCGGTCTGCAATAGGGATTCCGATTATTTCGATGTTGTGAACAATAATCACTTGTCGATTTACGCGTCAAAGTAGTAGTTGTGATGTCAATAAACTCTTTCAGTAATTCTTGGAATGAATTACTGAGTTCACGACGTAGACCTAGCTAGGTCTAATTTAAGAACACAATTACCATATGTTTGTATTTCGCTGCTGTTTGCAGCAAGAAGTCTCATGCCAGACGGCTTTAGAGTTGTTCTGATTAAGGATGGGGGTACAACTGATACCACCGATCCGGAATCAATTCAAAATCGAGACTTTGTACATGTGTCGTAGATATGTAGACGATTCTCCTTTACTGGGTTGTCATTGCCGCTATCGCCAGTCGTGTTAACTGACGACAGCCCTATTAATTTTCTCGAACTAGTGTTGTAGCGGGGACTATTCGGTTTACAATGTTTGGCAGAATCTCCAAACTTTTGATGATACCAGCAAAGCAATTTGTTGTTAGGAGGTCTATCATTTGAACGTGAATGACTGTGAAATCTGGATCGATGATGACCGTATCTGCTTTTATTGCTCGCTTGAAAGGTGTCCACTTTAGCAGAAAGATCCGTTCAAGTCTTGCAAATATCAGCTAAAGACAAAGGCGAATTAATTGTGTCAATCGAAATGTTGGTATCAGAATGTGGTGGTGCCTCGGAGACAGCACACACAGAATTTCCTATAGCATCCAAAATTTTTTCTTCAAGGCGCACAGAAATAACATCAAATTTGCCCGCATCCGTTGAAACACCACAGAGAGAAAATGAACGTTCAACCTGAGCAAAAAATAATTCCGGATTTTGTCTGTTGAATTTTGGAATATGCACTTTATGCAGGTTCGATCGCTGTCCTTCATATGCGTTCACTGATGACTGTCGAAGAGAGTGTATTTCACGTTGTAGCGCCTCTATTTGCTGAATTAAATTTTCCATTTCCGAAATGTTTGTAATGCAATATCGTCACCACTGAGAGATTCCTAGTTGTAATTAGAGTGTTCTCGTTGCCTCAAGTTGTGTCTGGAATGCATAAGCAAAAACGTACACTGAGGGAAAAAAGACCTTGCAAAATAAACACCGTTTGGTACTAATTTCTAAACGTAACGTGCATGAAAAATCGCCACCGATTCATTCATTAATTATCAACGAAACGGGGGTGAATTTTTGACCGGCGTTGCGTTATGTATTGTCACTGATGACTGTCGAAGAGAGTGTACTTCACGTTGTAGCGCCTCTATTTGCTGAATTAAATTTTCCATTTTCGAAATGTTTATACTGCTACTCTCGAAAAATTCAATATCGTCACCACTGAGAGATTCCTAGTTGTAATAGTAGAGGGTGGAATACCAGCTACAGAATATATATCAACAGCCGGTATGTACATACATGCATAAAAAGTGTCTAATTTTGTTTAGTTAAATAAAGAACACACATAAAACAGAACTTCACTACTGATTTCAATAAGATACGATTCTAGATTTCACTATATCTACTCCTACATTAAAGTCAATAATATCATATAAAGTGTTAAAGTCTATGCACATTCTACCGATAGGCTCTGCAGATGCGTAATTTGTACGTTGAAAATCAATATGTAATAATTGGTAATATCTGGAAGATCTGAATGGTACGTTAAATCTTATCTTAGAAAGCATGTATCCAGAAAGCACATCACAATTTATAACCTTCAATATAATTGTGGTGTTCAGCGTAATACGTCTGCTCTTAAGAGTAGGCAATCTTATCAAGCTCAACCTATTAGTATAGGGTGGAAGAACAAAAATCACTATTCCAATGCAGGTGCCTCAAAGCAAATAATAAAAATTGTTTCTGAACGGATTCAATTTTATCAACATAAATCCCATATTGGGGGTCCCATACAACAGAACCATATTCTAGAATAGGTCTAACAAGTGAAGTATACAACTGTTTCGATTCATATGGATCTGAGAATTCTTTCGCCCATCGCTTAATGAAGCCAAGGACACCATAAGCTTTGTTCACCATTGTAATTATGTGATTATTGAAGTTAAGTTTAGGATCCATTAATATACCAAGATCCACAAAGGATTCAACAGTTCTAAATTGGAACCAAGAAGACTGAATGTAAATGGAATCAATTTCGATCTAGAGAAACACCTATGTTTACACTTCTTCAAATTAAGGTCCATGCAATTAATTTCACACCAATAACCAAAGTTGTCTAAGTCATTTTGAAGAAACAAAGAATCATCAGATGCGTTACGAGAATAAAATATCTTACCATCATCTGCATACATCAGCCTAATAATTGATCTAGAACTAATAATTGAATCTGGTAAGTCATTCATAAATAGTAGAAACAGCAAAGGGCCAATATGACTACCTTGGGGTACCCCAGATGAAACCAAAATCGAGCCTGAGAAGTAACTACCAAATTTAACAATCTGAACACGACTGTTAAGATAAGAGGATATCCAACTCAACAAGTTAATACTAAAACCAATGCGATTCAGCTTATACAGTAAGAGCCTATGATTAACTCTATCAAAAGCTTTACTAAAATCAGTATAATCCACATCTGTCTGATTACCAAGAACAATCTCATCAATTACCTGGGAGGTAAATTGAACCAAATTTGTCATAGTCGAGAGTCCCTTACGAAATCCATGTTGGAATGGACTAAGAATGGGTGATACACTATGAGATAAAAGGTTGATGCTAAGAACTTTGCAAAACAATCGGCGATTGACTGATCACCACAGAATTCTTCACCATCAATTCTAACCCTTGAAGGCCTTGGATTAGACTTACGTTTCATATTGAAAAAATCATAGAACGATCTAGGGTTAATTTTATAATTGTGAGCTAACTTCTCTAAGTAGAGCTCATAGCACTTACGTGATTCAATGTTATACTGTGATCTGGCAACAGATATGACATCTGACCTTTTGAATTTCTTAAATAGTCTGCTCTTACGTTCCTGAGAGCAGTCATATTAGAAGAATACCACGGTGGTCTATTGGTATTCTTAATACGAATCTTTGGTACAGATTGTACCAAACATTCATTCAAGACATTGTAAAATCTCTCAATAGATACATCAATATCAGTCAGGTGATTACAACAACAAACTAAATCCCAGTTAGTATTCAAGAGCAGAGAAATTAGCAACTCAAAATTTGTTCTTTTGAAACAAAAAACTGTACCCTCGTCACGTGGGGGGTATATAGAAGAAGAGTCCGAAATGTCATACATCATGGAAATACCCAGCGTAGGATGGTAACCATCTTCCGGGGTAGAAACCGGAGAAATTTTATGAATATCAAAAATCTGAGCGTTATTCACAAATACTAAATCAAGTAATTTTCCAGACGAATTAGAAATCCCGTTAATCTGCAATAGTTCGGGATCGGAAAAACGCCTTACTACATCATAAGTCCACTCGAACGTGATCGAAGAAGAATTCAAGGGTGGAAACGCCTCTGGCAATGAAAGCCAAGAAACAGAGGGTAAATTAAAATCCCCTAAGACTAAGATATGGTCCACATCCCTCAACATCAAAACCAATCTGCCTATAGCCTTTAAGTGACCATCATAAACAGATAATTCTGAGTTTGGGGGATGTATTAACATGAAACCAATAATTTAGCTTTACCTAAATTAATAGAGACAACCATAAGTTCAATATCATCAATCTCATCAAGAATGACACGCTCAGAAGAAAGCGAACTTTTTACAGCAATAAGAACTCCACCACCAATTTTTTTAATGCGATCATTTCTATATAGAACATATTCATTCGACAGTATCTCCGAATCAAATATTGAGGGGTTTAACCAGGTCTCAGTGAAACACAAAACTGAAAAATCAAAGTCAAAGCTATCAGCAAATAGTCGGGTTAATTTAGTATTAAGCCCTCTTACATTCTGATAAGCTAAGACCAAAGAGCTATTCAGTTTTTTGATGAATTAGAGCTAGGAGGCCTCAAAGGTAATTGCGCTAAATTGTCGACCCTATCAACAAATTATTTAACAAATGCCTTAGGAGGCCAAATATCAGAAGATATCAGTTTATCAAAGATCTTCGGTTGCACGATGATCTTAAATGATGACCTAGAATTAGAGGAAGACGAACGAATCTTAAATGTCTTAAGATAAAAGTCACCTTCAATCTTAGATCTAATATAAAAGTCTATATCTTCGGAGGATGTGTCGGGAGCAAAGCGCGAAACAAGAACTACTTTCTTGGCTGGGACCACAGTCAGAGTTTTCGATTTCCCGCCGGCTCGTAATGCTACATTTGCAGGAGGTTTAGGATTCATTTCAAGATGATCCATTGAATTTCCCTCCTGTATAAAGACAACCCTTGGTGTTACAGCGAGAGCAACCCCCTGCTGATCAACAGAAACTGAACAAGGAGCACTGACAGAAGCTGATGATGTTGTAGGCTCATCCAACGACGTACGGTCAGAAGCACTCGGTACCGACATCGAGCTTCTTAGGAAGCGTCTTTTTCGTCGACCTTTTGCGCTTCTGCCCGACAACGTCAGGCGAACACACAAATGCATTCAATTCCGGGAACCTATCAAACAGAGATGCATATTTATTAAACCTCGAATACAATGACCACATTTCTTTACCAATTTCAGCCATTTCCGAAGAATAATCTTTAACAAATTTATAGAACTCTACATTAATTAATAACTATCACTATCTCCGTACATAACATCTACAACCTTTGCAGATAAACCAGCACACTTAGAATGCCAAATGTTAGTACAAAGTATTAGTTTAATAGTCTCTACAACCATGAGAAAAATGGACGAAGTTGAAACGCTCCTTTTGGTACCTCCCACACAATTAGTTCATTTTGCACCAAAAGTTAACGATTCTTTCGCATACAAAAATTTGAAATTTTGTACACTGTAGTGCTTTTTATAGTACCCGTAGTATTAAAAAATGGTTGTTATTGCCACACCCCCTTTGGTACCTCGCTACAAAATTGCCAAAATACAAAATATGAAAAATATTTTTTGTTTTGAATTTTCCCTACTTTTATCATGTGGGTCAAATTTATTCATTTATCCATAGTTTTTTTTCAATTAGGAATTGTTTTCTTCGTAAGAAAATTTAAAAAAAAAAAATTAAAGGCTGTTACAAAACAGTCTTTCTCTACGCGAAAGTGATACTCCCAATACTTACTGCAATCCAAATTTTCTTTAACTTAAAAATTAAAAAAAAAAATTACCATTAATTTTTTTTGTTTTATAAATTTCAAGTTTTGCCACAAAAAAAAAATTTTACGTCTCAGACACAAAAAATATTGCATAGTGTAATTAGCAGCAACGAAATTGCCTATTTGCAGTCACGTAGCTCAATTATTGTAGATTGTACTGTGATTATAATAGGAGAAAGGACAGACATGGCTAAATCGTCTTTGAATTTTACGACAATTATCGGGTCTGTTCTGTAGCAAGGTGATTTGAAATCACGGTGATTTTAAAATCACCGACGACTTACAATCACTGTTGGAGTTCGAAATCGCCCGGTTTATTATTCATAGCCTCCCAAAAAAGATTGTTCGAAATATATTCGGATGATTTCTAACTCCAAAAGTGATGTTAAGTCGTCGGTGATTTTAAAATCACCGTGATATCAAATCGCCGTGATTACAGAACAGACCCGTATGAATACATACATATATGGGGTCTTAGATCAATATTTCGAAGTGTTATAAACGGAGTGACAAAATAAATACTCGTATACCCTATATATGGTCCAAATACTAAAGGTACCTAACATCCATGAAAATTGGAATTAAAAAATCGTTTGTAAACTATACCCGACCTCTATTGTGTGAAAATTTCAGATAAATCGGAGAAAAACTAACGAAGAAATAAAGACCGCGTCTCCAGCTCAAACTAAGATCAGATCGAAAAGGGTATGTATATCAGAAGTGCTCCGAGGATTGAAAAAAAACCACTGCAACATGTATATTAAATCTGAGGATTACTTTCAAGTGACAAAATTGATATTGATGAATACATAAATCTATCGATAAAAATAAAGTCACCTTAATTTTTTAAACACATCTCGTACTTTAAAGTAACGACATTTTAAACGAGCTTACATTTTTAAAAATTCGCCCACACGTTCACATAATACATAACTTTCAACATTGTCCTCCAACCAATAGAGGACATCGAATTAACCTTTTAACTACATACAATTTAATTTCGAATAAAAACAGGCCACAATCACTGAAAATTTAATTTATTAAAGAAATTTAAATTTGTAACCGGATAAAATAAGAATAATAGTGACTTTTTACATAAGTTATCTTGTTATTATTATTTTGTTTGTGTTTCTTTTAAATTTACAATTCAAAGTCATTCAAATTCAAAGTGATTATTTAGAAAAAAATTGATTGTTGATTGATTTCTTTTTTTTAAGGTGCAGTAGTGCATACAAATCTTATTTTTTTAATTTTATTTTTAAATGGTATTTGATAGTTTACCTAAAAGAGGGCGAGATAGTGGAAGCTGGAAGCTAGAGTATAAAAAACAAACAAACAAAATATACACAAAAAACAATTCAACAAGGATTTTGGATTTTCAAGAATAAATTGAAATTCTTAAAAACTAAGGCCTACAACACAAAAGTAATTGGTGGATGGAAATAAAATTTCCAATATCAATACTTCTCCCTATACTAAAATGTATAATACACCATTGTCAAAACAAGAAGATACATCCGAATCAATAATAATAAACAATATCTAAATTATAGTACATCTTTTAAATACGTAAGTATAAATGTTTATATGTATATATATTTTTTGCTTTAATATAAATAGATAATCAATTTTGTTTTTGTCAAAAGCTAAACATTTTCTTTTATGAATATCATCAAAACTACAAAAAATCTAGACTGAAACCACACACGTTTAAGGGAGGGGAAAACAAATCGGGTAGCGGGGGAAATACCATTCTCAAAACCCGTAGCTTAGGAATTAATGCAAAAATATATTAATTTATATATAAATATATATTTGTATATATTTTGTTAAGCTTAAATTTCTTCATTCAAGTATTTGTTTAAGATTTAATTTAAAGTTGTTTTGTTTTTGTAATATTATCATGTTATGTATACATGCGTGGTAATTAATTAATTAATTAATTATATCGTCTTAGTACAATTTCTTTAATAATGTTAACTAGTGTAAGAGCCATTTGAGGCAAAGGCTTACTAATAAAGCTGCAAATGCATAAGCTAAAGCTCGTATGACCAACGGTTGTGGCACAGTCCGTGTTATCACACCCAAGAGTGATGATGATGATTGCTCCGAATGATGTGATGGTGGTGCATATTGCAAACGTTCCAGCTTGGCATTGATCATAACCAGTTGGCGTTTGTGATCATCCAAAGCATTATTTAGCTGATCAACAGCTAACATTAGCCTGTAAAAGAGTAAAAAGATTAATTAGGATCAGCAAATTTAATTGAGTTGATTTTGTACAGTAAGTATATGTAGCCGTACTTACTTTCTAACGGTATGTGATGATACTTGATCATTAAGGTCATCTTGTGACTGACTTGAATCCGAATTATTCGGATCATTTGCTAATTTTGTTAATTGTTTATTTTTACGTTTGGCCTTCATCATGGCCAAAGATGATTGTCTCTGATCTGCGGCACAATTGCGTATCACATGCATCGGATCAACACTGACAATACTTGCAGTGCGTACCATGGGCGCTTGATGTCGTGTTTTGGTTAATACCTTATAGTCCCATTCATATTGTTTGACATCGTTGCGTGGATCCCATGGACGTAAATCGGCATATTTGTAAATCCACTATGAAAAAACAAGGAATTTGGACAATAAAGTTAGTATGTCATTGTTTTAGGGTATTGTTTTGATTAAATGTACATTGTATAATTGTGATTTGACAAAAATATATATAAAGTATGTCAAAACGTGTTTTGGCATTAGATTTTTTCAGGTTAAGAAAATATCCTTTATTATTATTTTATTTGACGACAAGTTATGTAGCAGAGTAGCATCAACAAATGTCCATAAATCTACTCCAGATCGCAGTATGGATCCGTCAAAAATGTGTAAAAAGACTTTCTGACACAAACATTTGTGAGGAAATTAATTTTATTCGTTGTTTTTGGCTAACAAATGGCGATTTCGTTTCGGCAAAAAAGTGCAACTCTTCTCCCGAAAACTTGACTTTTATACCACATTATGGAATTTTTAAATAGCTTTAAATCGAAGGACTACAGTTTAATCTTAAAGGTCAAATAATTTTCAGAATTTCGCTTCGACGGGGCAACTTTTTTCAGAATCGAAATCCCCATTATTGACAGACATTTTTTTTTTACAAATTTCGAAAGAAATTATGTTTATAAATAATACAAAATTTTTTATTTCCAAAATTTTTTTGAAGGTTACATTTTTTGCTTTGTAAAAACACTTTCTTGACATACTGTATGTATTTTAAAAATATATGTATATTAACGAATCTACAACCTTCTATAATCTGTTAAGTTGTTGTTCAAAAAATGCATATGTCAATTTTAAAATTTTTTTTTATAGATTTACTCGACTGAGATATTCATACTCTTATGCCAATACCAACAACTTACCTTTCCCGTTATAATATCCTGTTGGAAATGCTGTGGTTCCCATTCGGTAAATGTTACCTTACGCTCTTTGGCAGCATTACGTTGGGACTCTTCTAGCACGGTCTTCTCTTCGGTAGCCCCAACTTGATCGTCACGCCTAATAGCGGCAGACACCAAATTCCACAAACGTTCCGATTCATTGGGCAATTGAGAATCAAGTGGCACCACATAACGCATCAAGCGTTTCTTCATTGTATCCTTATTCGCCGCAAATAGAATTGCATCATCGCTCGATTTCGCATCTTTAATTCGCATCTCAGCATCCCAATGGCCGGAGATGGTGGCCAGCGTCTCTTTACCTAGACGAATTTTACCCGCAACGATGTTCGTACTGTCGGCACCGCCCAAAAAAGGTTTCAGCTTAAATTCTAGTTCCGTCTTGTAGCCCGTATTCTCACATTCGATATTTATCTTGCCCCCCAGTTCCATTGATAACGTACCCATGAGAATACCTTTGCAATGGGCATAAGGTGTGGTTAGTGTATAACTTTCGCCGCGTGGCAGGAGAGTTAGCGTAGCCACACCCTCTAGCACCGCTGAAGTGCTATTGCCATAAAATTTCGATTTGGCCAAGATGGAACAACTGATGCAGAAACCTTCTTGGCGATTTGTAACATAAAATGCTGACACTGGCGGATGATGTGAGACCTGCTCAGCTATGTAATACGTGCGACTGCCGTTGTCGTGCTCCCAAAAGCAGCGATAGGTTTCGCCCAGTATGGGATTGTAAGGCTTCTTGAGACCTTTGGGCTTCTTATAGAAACCAGAAAGATACCACTGTACAACCAATTTCATGCGTGTAAATGGATCATCTTCGAGGACAGCTCTGAAAGGAGATTAATTAAAGACATTAGTAGGAAAATAAGATTAATTTCACAAAAAAAAACGGCAACAATCACGGTTCACAAGAATTTAAAGCTGAAGTTAAAAGTTGTCGCTATGTTCAGCATACATCTCCAATGGGAAACGTTGTAAGAATTAGTAAATTTGTCGCTTTTTTTCGAAGCACACACAATTTTAAATAGATATGTATGTATAAAACCAGTCATCGATATAAGATTTTGACATATTACGTCCCCAAATACTAATTTAAATGTTAAATTCTATAGATACATATATGTTAAAAAAATTAAACTCGATATTAAGTTAGGCGAGGCCGAATCTTACTTATTTATACCCCTCACCATGGATCGCAATCCACAGTATAATAAAGAAAAGTGGAATTCAATTTAAAAATTCAAATAAGGGAGGCATCAACGAACCTAGTTCGTGTGAATGGTTCTGGGTATTAATAAACCCAAATTACTAGTTTTCAGACCGATCAATTGAAGTAAAAGAAGTAAAATTGAAGAGCTGTTTTATATGGAAACTTTATCAAAACATTGACCTATGACGACCGTTTTTCGTGTGAAGGGTTCTGCGTATAAATATACTTAAGTTACCAATTTTCAGCTTGATCAGTTGAAATTTGTGATCTCTATGGCATTAAGAAGTCAAATCATGGAATGCTTTGTATGGGGGCTATATTAACAAATTGTTCGTATACGCATTGGCCATTTTCAATTCCTTTTCTGCAGCTGTAAGAAGTATTTGTACCAAATTTCAGTCATATAGCTCAATTATTGTAGATTGTAGCGTTATTACAACATACGAGAGGACGGACACGGCTAAATCGTCCTAGAATTTTACGACGGTCGCTTTTTGCCAGCTCACATAGACCAGTTTAGGTCCCTAATGTTACCACGGGCTGAAATGCCACTCATCGAAACCAACCCGTTTCGTATACAAAGTTATCGATAGGACGAATATCGGTACCGGAAAGATCTGTAGAACTACCTAGAAAGGCCGACCCGAGTATGCCCAGACGTCGTTTACTCAAAGAAGCATAGGAAGTGCTCAACGCTCTCCACTTCTTCCTCATATTTTGCAGAATTCATTGGAGTCAATACAAAACCTACTGTCGTGTTCCCCGATCAGGTAGTGACCCCGTCAGAACTGACACTAAAGTACAGTATTTTCGTCTCCAGTGCGAGGAGATATTTTGACCCTCTCAGGTCATATCTTGGCCAGATTGGTCTAGCTACCTTACAGGTGCCGATTTCTGTCCATCTTTCGTTGGACTGCCTGATTGCCTCTTGACAGTTGCGCACCATCTAGCCAATTTGTTCAGAGCCAGCTGTAGGATGTCGCTGAGGACGTTTTCGAATTCTATATTCAACGCTAGGTTCCAAATTTGTGGAAACAGTACTTTTTGTTGTGGGGTCCCTATGTTTAGAAACCGTGTTAGAGTTGTGGACCCAATACTAGCTATTATGCGTATTCTGTTTAATTTGGTCTAATATAGCTAGAGTACGACGCTTTTTTTTGTCTCTGATTAATATTTTGAGGTGTTACCCGGGTGACAAAATGAATATACACTACTACTATGGAGGATATAAACAACATTCTTAAAATTATAACATTTTTGGAATTATAATCTTTTGGGCAACAAACGTGATAGCGAAACTTCTGTTGATACCAATAACCAATATTACTCTACACATATAAATCCCAACAATTATATTATATCTAAAACATACCTTGAGAGTATATCAGCATGATAATATGAATCGGAAAGTTTATCCAAAAATGAACGTGGCTCCAATATGAATGTGGGCAAAACAACTTTACTTAAATCCATACCTGGACGGACTTGTTTTACCAAACACCAGATTAAGCTTTTATTCTCTTCGGCCAATTCCTCCACCTGTTCACCGGATGTCTGCAATTACAACAAAGAAAATAATTAGTCTGCTTGCAGACTTTTTATATCCCACATTACCGTATTTATCTCCTCTTCCGGCACTGGGATATACGGCGTCTCTATGGGATCTTCATTGTCGATAACTTGCAACTGATTATCGGCCACATTATCATTGCCATCCGAATCGGAATCCGTATCTATGCCAGACATTATACCCGTGGGAGCCTCGGTTTGGCTATCAGCATCCAGATCTAGGGGTAAATAAGTAAAAAGTCGAGAGTCGACTTTTTTTAACATGCATTTTAAATTTGACAGTTTCTTTTTGATACTAAGGGAGCATTTTATACAAGGCGAACGAAATGATATTACATATTTATTATCTATGTGAATCTGTATGTTTTTGTAATTATGTCTGTCTGTTACTGTCTGGACCAGTGGGGTGTGGAAAAACACGTTCACGAAACACTGGAATGATCTTTCTCTTACTGTTGCTGTTGGTTGTAGACATTTGGTTAAAAGCAAAACAAATTAAGGCTCCGTTAGTCAAACGATTACGGTAGTTACACATACATATGTTGTCATTCTATCTCATGACTCAGTTAGTCAAACGGTTTTGATAGTGAGGAAAATACGTATGTGCGAGTATGTCTAAACGATTACTGACTCAATGACCGTAACAAACGTCAAAGTTCAATTCTACAGAAAATTGAGGGAAATGAAAAATCAAATAATCTGATTGGTTGATTGTTTGTTTACAAAAAGCTTTTCGAATTTGTCTATTCCTATTTACGTTTGTACACTGGGATGGCTCAAACTAACAAAAAAATAATACTGTACTATGAAATATATATGTATTAGACTGGGACACCAAAAAATTCCCAAATGCGATACGAAACAGTAACCAAAGCTATAGTCGGGTGGTACCGACTATACGATATCCTACCCCCCTCAAGTAAGATTGGATGACAATGAAATATCCAATGTATACTTCAACTAAAATTTGTTTACACAATCTACATTTAGTATGTCTCTGCCGCGGTAGCCAAATCGGACGAAACATATATATGTGAGCTATAACTAAATCTGAACCGTTTTTTTTCAAATTCGGCAATGTTGGTCCATGGATCAAGAAACTCTACCATGCTAAATTTCAGAACGATTGGATTGGACAGCTTATATAGGGCTAAAGGGCCAAAACACGACGAAACATATATGTGGGAGCTATATCTAAATCTGAACCAATTTCAATAGGGTGCTTTCCATGTACTCAACGAACAACACTAGCTGTAGTATTTCTAGGTGTTACAAACATCTGCCATGAAACAAACTTATAATACTCTTTACCGCAGTGTAGTGTAGGGTATAAATGTTAAAGCTCACCTAGAGACAACTTAAAAAATATTTTTAAAATTTTCTCAGAACCCGTGAAATTTGCCCAAAATAGTTTTTTATCGTAATTTGTTTGTTTGTATCTCGATCGTGACATGCGACACATCTCTGTGTAGGTATCGACGAGTGCTACATTTACCTAATATATGTCGCTGATATACAATGTATTTTTTGAATGCAGACTTCACTTACTGCAGTCTCTACCCCTAAATTAGGATAGTATGGAAAACGGTGCCGTTTGACCATAATGTCAAAATTCTACAGCCTCCAACTCGGACAGTCCTTAACCGATCACGTTGAAATTTCGTGTCATAACTACTATCCAATAGGATTAAACGTGGTGAAGTTTCATGCCGATCAGAAGACATCGGTTTTAAAAGTTCTCTCATTTGGCATACAATTTTCCATATAATAATGTAATTGAAATGTTTGGCAGATTTTCCTCTCTGCTTATTGTTGCTTGCTTTTTGAGTAGGAATTTACAACAGAATGACAAGTATTCTGAGAGAAATTTTTCTTATGTGGTATGTTTAAAAAAGGGCTTCGTCACAGGACTGAATTCAAAACCATTGTTAAAATTAATACATACATATATAATATTCCATCTTTCATCTAATCTTCAAACCTCAATATTCCAAAGTGATTTTAAAACCGAAACTAAGATTAAAAATATGCAAAAATAATATTCTACTATTTATCTAATATTCTAACCACGATATTCCATCTAAAAAAAAAACTCCCACAAAATGTTCATATTTATTTATACTAATAATAATACATAGGATTTGATGATGATTTGTAAAATAACTGTAGCCATCTTTCTACATAAGTATGTACGAATGAATCAATAAGAAAAGCTAATAGAGTATAAATAAGATATATTTCTTTCTTTTGTAATACCCTGTGGAGCACTAATTGATCTGCATGCTGCCGATACTTTTGAATCTCTTGCTGACATTAGAGTCTCATAGTCCTCATCATCCAAGGATGATGACGACGACGAGTTAGTATGAACCGAACGCAACGAGGACGACTTCATCAATGAGGCACTTTTACGCCTTTTTAACATTTTCAACGATTCGTGTGGAGTTTTCTTGGGTGAAAAGTCTACGCTTGAGACATCACTGAAGTCAACCTGAATTTTCGTTTTGCGCAGCTTCGGCAAACGTTTGACTTTTTTAAATTGATTGGCATTCGATGCCACCACGCGTTCCCAATTGGTCATGGTTAGATAAAGCTGTTGCAGTAGCGGTGTTTGTGAGCGTGATGGATGATAGATACTGGTGTCGGTGCTACCACCCTCGTCTCCCGTATAGTTTACCGTGAGATATGGTGACTTACGTGGTATTTTTAGGAATTTTTCTTATTTTTGCGTTTTGTTTGGTGTGTGTGGTTTTTGGTGTTAGTTGGAGTTTTTTTTATTGGTTTTGTTTTGTTAAATTGTAAAAAATCAAATTAAATTTGCAACTAATAAATCAGCAAAAGAATGGGAAGTTTGAGAAGCAGTGGACAAATAAACTTACCTTGATCGTTGAAATGTTTTTCGTAATCGGCCTCTGACCACTGAGTTTCATGCGATATCGAAGCCTCTGTAATGCCTGGAGCCTGATTGGGACCGGGCGAAGAGTTGGAGCGTAACAATAGGCCCGAACAACGCAACGACAATTCCAATGCATCCATCCAACATTTTCCGGCAGCTTGGCTAGGGGCACGAAAAATTAGATATGCCGTTGGCAAAGGTTGAACAACAGCTCCTAAGAGAGAGATGAGGACATTTATTAAATTTACTCTTTTAGACTGCAAAATGTGTCACTATATTAAACAATGGCATCGATTTCGCACCAGACATTAAAACATTAATATAAAGACAGTTCATACTTAATCTAAAGAAAATATACTTAATAATTTTCATTAAATTTGGTACCAAAGACATTAAAACTTAATATGCTTAATATTAATAAATTTATATTAAATATAATAATTAATGAACTTATTTACATGTTTTACTGCCTTTGACTTTAAAGTGTTTAGTGTTAAGTTTTAGTGTTAATCTTTACATACCTATGGTTTCCTTATCTGGTCCTCGTGGTGCCCATATTGACTGTTCCAATGGATGGAAGAGCTTAAAGCAGAAGCCATCCTTCTTACTTGGCCTTTCGATCACCTGACATGATGTCAACAGTATAGTACCCACCCAGTGGCTACTCTTTATCTTGGGACTTTTATAGAGCAGCAAGAGACCCGGTTTCAGGACACACCATAGTTTTGTCCATGATTTTAATGTACCTCGAACCTGAAAGAAAAGAATGCAAATAAAAATGTTATTGTAAAGCCGGACACTCTAACCGTTTAAAAAAAAATATTCTTAAATTACAAAAATAATGAAACAAACCATAAATTTCTGCCGAGTAAACTGACTGTGAGAAAAATTTAATATGTACTAAAAACAAGTAAGATAGTTTCAGTCGGGTAAATCGACCCTAACTTTGTGAGTAATGTAGTATGGTATTTCTGGTGTTCGAATAAATCTGTAAATTTTTGTGGTTGGTACAACAAGTGGCTAGACGAACACACCTATCTTGCTCAGAACAGTAGATACTTCAAAGACATTGCACTTTAAGTATATAGGGGTAATTGTAGGCTATTTATAAAATAAGTGTTTAAAATGCAGTCAGATCGGTTGAATATGTTTTCTCTAGCGCGTCATGAAGTCTAATCGGAGGGGCCCTTATATAGGGTCAATATCAAAACAAACAAATGTACCCACATTTTTATTAGGCAGCATTTAAAGCAATACAAGGTATGAATGCTTAAATTTCAGTCATATAGTTGAAAATGTGTTCCCTAGAGCGTCAAGAAGTCTATTCGGAAGGGGCCTTTATATGGGAGCTATATCAATAAATGGACCGATGTGTGTAATTTTTACTAGGGCAGATTTTACACAAAGATGGCTTTGTATGTGATCTATATTAAAACTTAGACCATTTTCACTAGGTACAATTATAGGCTAAATATGTTAAAAAGGTGTCCCTATAAAAACGGAAAAGATTTTTATATGAGGGCTACCAAAACGTGGACCGATATGGATATTTTTGCATTTTAAGAGTAAATGGCCAAATACACTATAAACTAACGAAGTTTAGCCAGATTGGATGTAACGTGTAGCTTCAAGGACAAAAAGAAGCCAAATCGGAAGGTGTGCTACAGGGTTAGAGGTTTCGTTTTGATGTAAAAAATGAGTATTTTTTAAGAAAATTATCGGATGTTTAATTCATTGTAAAGAGGAAGAAGTAACCGTGTTTTACTTTTACATCGCGTTGTGGAAATATTTAGCCACAAAGTTTGCTGGATAAACAAGGAGGTTAGTAAATTCAGACACAGTTTTAGTACTGAAGAATTCGGAATTCATATTCCATGTCAAAGAACATAATAATGAAGACACTTCAAGAAGTATTCCCAGTCATCCCTTTCCCCCTGAAAACCCCCTCCAATGATAATAATACAACAAAAGTCTTAGACGTCGATGGATTTTTTGAATGCACTCGACAAAAAGATTTCTTGTAAAAAAAAATCATTATATGACCCCACAGCGAACTTTAATGGTAACAACCCAGGGTTATTAAATTCAGGCACAATTTTAGTACAGAAGGATACAAAATAGATGTTTTGCCTTAGAACAAAATAAAGGAGACACTTAGGAAGTACAGGGTTTTCCAACAAGAGGTGTTATTTTGAATCGCCCGGTATTTCGGTAGCTGTCACTTGAAGCTTTTATTCTTAGACATTTGACAAGTAGAAACTACGCCATTACTAAAAATGGAACGATACACGATTCGACAACGCATTGAAATTATTAAAATTCACTACAAAAATGGTGAAAATCTTGCAGTCACAAATCTTGCAGTTCCATCGAAAATCATCTTGACTGATGAGGCCCATTTCCACCTCGGTGGCTACGTCAACAAGCAAAATCTGGGGCTCGGAAAACCCAAGAGTTATTGTTGAGAAGCCTCTCCATCCTCAACGTGTGACTGTTTGGTGGGGTTTATGGTCCGGCGGGGTCATTGGACCTTACTTTTTCGAAAATGAGGTTGGATCAACAGTTACGGTGAATGTATTGCGCTATCGAGAGATAATTAATGATTTGTTATGGTCGGAGTTGGATGGTATTGATCTGGACAACGTTTACTTTCAACAAGACTGCGCTATGTACCACACAAGCAACGAAACCATTGCTCTGTTACGGGAAAAGTTTCCAGACCGTGTTATCTCTCGAAGAGGTGATCACAATTGGCCACCGAGATCTTGTGATTTAACACCTTGCGACTTCTTCCTTTGGGGCCACGTGAAAGATAAGGTCTACGCCAACAGCAAAGGATATGGTCCTGTAACCGTGGTCGTGGTGGCCATTTGGCTGATGTTGTTTTTCATTATTAACGGCATACCTCGATTTCAACGACTTTTGATATATCATGCTTTTTGAAAGAAGATTTTCCGTGGTAGTGGGATGAGCGAGGGTGTTATGCGGCATGAAGTGTTATGCGGGATAAGTTGCCTTTATCGAGGATACAATTTGGTGCATACGCAGTGTAATGGAAAACAATATCAGTCAAATGACCACCACGGCTTGTACGACAATGTTGTCGTTTCATGAAATTTTCCATAACCAATTAGCACATTTGCAGATGCAGCTCGAATTCAATTTCATATATCTCATCCTTCACCTAGCCGCAAAGAAAAAAACGCTAAAGATATTAAATCATAAGATTTCGGTGGCCAATTGTGATTTCCACTTCGAGAATTCACACGGTCAGGAAACTTTTCATGCAAAAGATGCTTGCGTTGTTGTTGTAGCAGCTTGGAGACGCTACAGACATCGTTCCGGCATTCGTATATACGATTATCGCGGGAAGCTTATCGAGCCCTAACAGCCAAAAAACTTAACCGACAAAATTATCGATTTTCGTTTTTTGGTGAAAATCGATTAAGAAGCATAATTCCCATCACCTGTAAAAATTTCGCTGCTGACAAATGTACCGTTACGAAGAAAAAGTCAAAACAAAAATAACTCAAACGACATTTACTTTTTGTTTACAAATTTCCTGACCGCGTAGTGTCACTTAAGTTAAATTTTCATTCTGAAGTTTATTTGAACGGCGTTAAAAAAGTTTGCATTTTTGCGTTGACTGTTTTTCTAATATTTATTAAAATGGCATCTGATGAAAAAATGTAACTATGTTTTTGTTGATTATGGAAATTTCATCGAGTTTGACCAGATTTGCAATACACATGTAATGTGTCCAATTAGAAACAAATGCAAATCATTTTTGGCTGCTTTTTCCTTAATGTGATTTTTATACCCTACACCCCACTGTGGTCCAGAGTATTATAAGTTTGTGCATTTGTTTGTAACACCCAAATGGACCGACTTGGAACCACTTCCTGAGTCGAATTAACCATTTCCGTCTGCAGTTGTAATCAAAATTTTAGTCGTATTTGTGGTCCGATCGTGATGAAATTTAGCAGAATGGTGATTTTGGCCCAAGGATGATTCCTGTTGAAGCTGGTGAAAATCGGTTCAGAGTTAGATATAGGCCCCATATATTTTTACCTCCGATTTGACATCTTAGCGCTATATAAATCAAATTTTACATCGGATCATTACCAAATTTGACATAAAGAGTTCATTGGTGCAGGAATGAACACTTTCAAATTTGAAAGAAATCGGTGCAGATTATGATATAGCCCCCATATATACTTTCCTTCCGATTTGGCATCAACGTTCCGTAGAAGCTTTATTTTACATCCAGTCATTATAAAATTTGGCAGATATGAGTTTCTTGACACAGAAATAACGATATCTAAGTTTGATAAAAATCTGTTGAGATTTATGGAGCCCCTATATACATATGTTTTCGTTTCAAGAGAGTACTCGTATCAAAGTGCTGTAGAAGGTTTATTTAATATTTATGAAATTTGGCAGAGTGTAGTTAAAATATAGACCACATATGTAAAATATATCTCTCAAATTGTGAATTTGATTCGTTTTGTACTTATTCTGCTATGAAAATGGTGTAGGGTATCATATAGTCGACCACGCCCAACTTTAGCCTTTCCTTACTGGTTTTTATTATATTTAATGTTAATGTATTTCCTTTGTTTTGAGTCGTCAACATTTCCAAAATAAATGTAAACAAGTAAAAGCGTTAATTAAGTTCGGCCATGGCGAATCTTATATACCCTCCACCATGGATCGCACGTAAATGGTTACGGGTACTAATAAACTCATTATACCAAATTTCAGCCCAATTCGTTGAATTCGTCGGTTTTTGTGGCGTTAAAAAGTCAAATCTAGAGGGACCTTTATATGGGGGCTACATCAAAAACATGGACCTATGACTAACGTTGCTCGTTTGAAGGATACCGGGTATAACTAAACCCCAGTTACCATCTTTCAGCCCGATCAGTTGACATTTGTGGTCTCTATGACGTTAAAAAGTCAAATCGGGGAGATGCCATATATGGGGGCTATATCCGAAATTGGACCGATATTGCCCATTTTAAATCCCAACATACCTGCAGGTATATGAAGTATATGTTCCACATTTCAGCCACCTAGCTCAAATATTATAGATTGTAGCGTGATTACAACAGACGGAAGGACGGACGGACGGACATGTCTAAATAGTCTTAGAATTTTAGGACGAATAAACATATATATCCTTTATGGTGTCTCAATATTTAGTGGTGTTAAAAACGGAGTGACAAAATGAATATACCCCCATCCTATTGTGGAGGGTATACAAAAATATGCTAGTGTATATTTCTATGCAATTGTGTTTAACTTAACCGACAGAAATTCATCGCTTCAGCTTGCCACTATGACAGCGAAAAAAACTTAGGTAACAAAAATCTTACTTTTTTGTTAAAAAAGACTAATGCAACGATGAATACTAATTAATTACTCCAAAAAAAGCTTAACTTGAAATGTTCATGTTAATGCTTGCACTGAGTATAGAGAAAACTAAAAAAAACCTTCTCCTGAAAAATTTACTTTTTGTTGCTTAAGTTTCTTTTGGCTGTTATGTTATTTTAACATTTGTCTGCTAATCTTAGGGAATGGGTGTTATTTGAGTTTACCGTTTCTATACACCGCTAGAGACGCTGCATTTCTGTTAATAGTTGTCATGATGTTATCTCTATTTTTAATTGAGTTATTATCAGCTGGAGTAGCTCGAATTATGATGAATACATGAATAGCTGATGTTAAATTTTTCCAGTGCCCTGACTAGGAATCGCACCCAACGCCTTCGGAAGTCTAACGCACTAACGCTACAAAGGCCACTCGATGCTTGTTTGACAGGTACTTATTGAAAATAAACGTCGTACACATTCCTATTATACAATGTTTGAAAGCGCAATCCATTCACCGTAACAGATGCTACAGCCTCATTTTCGAAAAGTAATGTTCAATAACCACGCCAGACAAAAAGTCGTCAGACCAAGCAGTCACACATGTGCACTAGTTCGATTATTCACATCAGGAACATGTCCCAACAACTCAAAATCTTCCACCAGTTTCACAATTGCTGGTCGAGAAGGTGCTTCACGACGCACTATGCGCGGAAATGTGAAATTTTGGCCAAAAATGCTGTAAAATCTACAAACTCACTTAAATTTGTAAATACGAAATAGCGCCCAAAGCACACCGAAGGCACAGGTGCCATTTTTACAGATTATTACAGAACACCTCAACGAACTCTAAAGAAAGGTAATCTAAAAAATAAAATTTTCTGTCAACAAAAGAACTATATTTCAAGCGTCTACATATATATGATTTCAAACCTCATAAAGCATGCCTTAAGTTTATGAGTGTTTGGTCCAATTTGTTTTTCATTTCTACAGGTTTTTCCAATAAATAATTGTTAAGGAAATTCAAAAGTTTTTATTTAATGTTAAGTTCAATCGATACAATTAACTTCTAAACAAAACGTCATCATTCAAATGGCCTCCACGACTTATTCTGCAGGATCGATTTGATAAACCCAATTTTCGAGCACTTTTTCCGTATTTTCGAGCACTTTCGTATGTCATGAATGGGACGTTCAATATTGACTTGTAAAGCTTGAAGAGAGTCTGGTTTAATTCGAAAAACCAATGACTTCAAATAACCCCACAAGAAATAGTCTAATGGTGTTAAATCACAACTTCTTGGAGGCCAATCAATATCACAATTTCTTGAAATAATCGAATCTCCAAACTTTTTTTTTTTAAAAATGGACTTAGCGCACGAAAAGTTGCGATTGGAGAACGATTATTTTGATAATAAAACTGAATAATTTGTAAACGTTGTTCTTGCGTATATGTAAATCTCCATGATGAAATTGTAAACACTACTGAATACAAGGAAAAACAAATGACAGATCATGACATATTACAAATCGCCGAAACGTCAATTCAAAAACATATCATCCCTATTGGAAAAACCGTTATCTTCTGAACATTTAAAATTTCAGCAAACTGTACTATAAATGCAGATTCAAATATATGCCTAACTTTGGACAGGCATATGATCATCTAAAAATTATGATATTGCTCAACAGATTGGCATAACCATTTTTCCAATATTACATATGCCATACAATTTTGGCCACAATTTTTGATTTCAGCCCATAGTGCGACGACCAAAATATGCTTCAGTTTTACGAACTGGTACTGCTAAATTTTCACCATTTTTTGTGACGTGTAATAATTTCAATGCGTTGTTAAAGCGTATATCGTTCTATTTGTATTAATGACGTAGTTTTTACTTGTCATCTGTCAGGTAGTGACAGTTTGAGTTATGACAACTGTTAAAATAGCTGTCTATTCAAAATTAAACCTCTTACTGAAAGACCCCTTATATAAAACCTGGAGAGATATAGTCCATTTTAATTAAGAATTGTCCATAGTACAAGAAAAGCATCTGCATCAATTTTGATTAAGCTCGGTTCATATTTGTAACCTGCACTTTGATTACAACAATATATGGACAGATCGACATAGTGAAATAAACTGAAAAAGTTATTCTATGTCGATCGGTATAATAAAGTAAGGAAATCTTCTCTTTTTGGACAAATAATTATAATACCCAGTACCACAGTGTGTAGTTCCAAAAACCAAAAACTTAATGTTAGTAATCTCTCATAACGTTGTCCCCATAAATAAAAAATTCAAAACAATCGATGTCGTTTGCTTAAATTAGAATCTGTTTATTATACCAATATCTATAAATGCCGAAGCACTTTATAATTTAACAACTAAAACACTAAATTTCCAATAAACAATTGTCCGTATCAATGCACTTGGCAGAGGGAAAAAAATAAAGTATCAATTATCAGTAATTTCCAAAATTAAAACGTTATTTTTTAACTTATCTACATTTTAGCGATATCAAACAAAGTGCAAAGAGAATCTGTAAAAATAACGCTTGGTTAGCACCGCGTCAATAGCGCTGGCCAATTCATTGATGAAGAGTATGTGAAATAAACGGAATAGTGAACATTAGGGTGAGATAGCTTCTATTTAAATTTCGCACAAACACTTTTTATTTGAATTGCTATTAAAATCAAAAATAAATATATAATTTAGTTAATATCTTAAACTGAAACCGATTTAAATTTTATTTTGTAATTTAGGGGAATTTGTTAAATAATTAAAATGAAGTGTTGAAACTTTTATAGCACACCCTCGCACCCAAACTCATTTATATTCTGGTGAGTGCAAATATACATATCGTACTTTCGTATGTATGTATGTATGCTTGTATGTAGGCGGATAGGTGTTGTGTTTGTCTAGAATTGAAACGCCAATCAATTTGATGAAACGCGTTAATGAATTGTTCGACTATCGCCAACTCTCCAGCAATGAAAATGTTTTTTTTTGTTTGTTTTCAAAACAAACAAAATGGATTTTGGTCAAAACAAACAAATCACCTAATATTATCATTTAGTTTCACATGCAATTATCGCAATGACGGATATGGGTATATAACCATACATATATCAATACCAAAGTATTGAAGTTTTGTTAAATAAATAAAGTAATAAAATTGTAATTTAAAAGGCTTTTAAATTACTTTAGTTTGAATAATAAATATCCTTATAGGATCAAAAGAATTTATATTTATACTAGCTGACAGTCATAAGTATAAATACAGGGTTTTCCAATAAGAGTGATATGAATTTATATTTATACTAGCTGACAGTCATAAGTATAAATACAGGGTTTTCCAATAAGAGTGATATGATTTCTTTGAAAAAACACACACTTATTGTTACGGAAATTCAAAAGTTTTTTATTTAATGTGAAGTACAATCGATACAATTAAGTTCTAAATGAAACGTCATTTAAATGGCCTCCACGATGGCCTCTTCTGCAGGGACGAATTCTATGAACCAAATTTTCAAGCACTTTTTCACTAAATCTAGTCGTACGTCATGAATGGCACGTTCAATATTGACCTGTAAAGCTTGAAGAGAGTCTGGTTTATTTCGAAAGACCCATGACTTCAAATAACCCCACAAGAAATAGTCTAATGGTGTTAAATCACAACTTCTTGGAGGCCATTCAATATCACAATTTCTTGAAATAATCGAATCTCCAAACTTTTCTCGCAACAATTCAATCGTTTCATTTGCTGCGTGGCACGTAGCCACAATCGGTCAATGGCAAAAAGATAGCTCTTAACGAGAGCTAAAATATTGCTCATGGGTGTCAAGGTCGTAGGTCGACTGCAAAGTGTTTTTTTTTTTTTGATTTAAAAAAAATGGACTTAGCATCATTTTCAAATGTGAACGGAAAGTTTATTTGTGCTCTAGCTCCTTAACGGTACGTGGTATCGGGAATCGGTCAATGGCAAAAAGATAGCTCTTAACGAGAGCTAAAATATTGCTCATGGGTGTCAAGGTCGACAGGAAAGTGTTTTTTTTTTTGATTTTAAGCGATTTTAGCGCACGAAAAGTTGCAATTGGAGAAAGATTATTTTGATAATAAAACTGAATAATTTGTAAACGTTGTTCTTGTGTATATCCCTCCATGATGAAATTGTAAACACTACTGAATACAATGAAAGACAAATGACAGATCATGACATATTATTTAATATCATCCCTATTGGAAAACCCGTTACTTGCATCCAGAGTTCATATAAAAATATTGGACAGAAGTCTACTACCGCGCAACGTCAAATCAAATCATACCTACAAATTATCCCCATTGTAAAACGAATATACATTAGATAGGGTCGATGCCCAACCAAGAAAAATAAGTTGCGTTTGTCACCCCCTAGATTTGAAGATTATTCAAAGACAATTTCAGAAAAATATTTTTTAATTTTTTTGGTGCACCCTACATACCGCCCTTTTAGTTTTCTTTATCCTGTGTTGCTATTTGAAGTCCGATCGTAACGGGATGTATACCGTTGTTCACGTTTTGGAAAGGGCTATATTTCGTCCACTGGTAATTTTTGACTCCGAGGTCAAATTCGATAATTGACCTCTATTATCTCGTTTTCTACCCCCCTTTTTTTGGACTTATTTTGAAACGATAATAAAGGCAATTAAAAATAATTAAACTTTTGTCTTTAAAGTACTCAGTTTTATTCATAAACAAAAAAGTTACATAGGGTTTAAAATTGTAAAATATATGCTGGAGTCAAATTCGACTAGTTTCTTTTGACCTCGTTTTCTGTCTCTCTCTCACACACACATGAATAACCCAATGCCACAAACGCACAATCACTATGGCAGTTCGGTCCAGCATCAACAAATTAAATTTGCGGGATTCTCTAGCAAATGTTGAAGCTTTTTAAGGAAGAATAAAATCACTTTGTTTTCACATTCACCCTACACTCCACTAAAATAGTATTTTTGCCACTGACTCCATATTTATTATCCTATCTTTACGTATGATACCTCGTGGATCATCTCTATAAGGTCTACTTTTCTTCCATACGTCAGTTTGGATTTTTTACCAGATTTTCCAGATGCCTTCCCATGTGTTTCAAAATAAGTGTTATTTACGGGGGTTGAAAATCAAATAACTGAAGTCACTAGTAAAAATTTACTTCGGATTCAAAACTGAAGTAAGGAAGAAGTGTTGTCAAGAGATGATTATCGACGTATCATACAAAAATATCATACTAGATTAAATCAGGAATTAGTGGAAAAAATACTATTTTGGTGGAGTGTAGGGTGAATGGGAAAACAAAGTGAATGTATTCTTATATTCTTCCTTAAAAAAGATTCGAAATTTGTTAGAGAATCCCGCAAATTTAATTTGTTGATGCTGTAAAGAACCGCCATAGTCGTTGTGTGTTTGTGGCATTGGGTTATTCATGTGTCTGCGAGAGAGAGTGAGACAGAAACGAGACCAAAAGAAACTAGTCGAATTTGACCTCAGCACATATTTTAAAATTTTGAACCCTATGTAACTTTTTTGTTTATGAATAAAACTGAGTACTTTAAAGACGAAAGTTTAATTATTTTTAAATGCCTTTATTATCGTTTCAAAATAAGTCCAAATAAGGGGGGTAGAAAAAGAGATAACAGAGGTCAATAATCGAATTTGACCTCGGAGTCAAAAATGGCCATTGGACGAAATATAGCCCTTTCCAAAACGTGAACAACGGTATACATCCCGTTACGATCGGACTTCAAATAGCAACACAGGATAAAGAAAACTAAAAGGGCGGTATGTAGGGTGCACCAAAAAAATTAAAAAAAAATTTTCTGAAATTGTCTTCGAATAATCTTCAAATCTAGGGGGTGACAAACGCAACTTTTTTTTATGACCCTATCTAATATACATACATTTTAAATTTCAGTCAAATCACTCTAAAAATAAAAATATTGCAAATAAGTCGACCAAATCGCCACCTAACGCGATTTAAGTAATTCGACAACACAGCTGAGGTGGAGTTGAACCCATAGTGCATTTGTTATCCTGTTAAATCTTCTGGTTTCGGAGATAATGCGTTACAAACAATCGTACAAAGGATTTTATACTATATGGGGGATTTCATGTCAACTGAGTCAATTTTTAAACGTGATGTCTTCTGATCGGGATGAAACTTGCGGAGGTTTAGTCATATGACACAAAACTAAAATGAGATTGGTAAAGGGCTGTCCGAGTTGGAGGGTGTGGAAAATTGACATTTTGGTAAAGAGGTCCTTTTTTCCATCCATAAAACTAATTACCTTATTAGTTATAGCGATAGCTTTTTTCAATTTATAAAAAATAAAATTGCGAAATAAAATTTCAGTCAAAAGACTTTTTTGTAAAAACCCATATTTTTATTTTTTCTCAAATGAAAGCTTGTCATTTGCTTTAATAGCTTAATAGCATCAAAGATAAACATCTTAGAAAATAGAGTTTCGTAATACCAATTTTGAAAGCTATATTCACTATATAAGTATATGGAAGATATCATCGTGAAAATGTCCGCCAAGGCCTTGCGGCGTGACGCGCAAACGAAATGTTAATTCTCTATGACTGTGACGCATAAATAAGACTGAATTTGAGCGATGGTATGGGTTATGTTGGCTTTGAGGGCCGTTATGGTTTGTGGATTATTCGCATAGACCTGCGACTGATGAAAAACTCGCAAGAAAAAGTCGAACTCGCAAGAAAAGTCATTCGTGCAGAATGTCCAATTTAACATGATCTATATGGCACATAGCGCCTTCCTGTTAAAATCACATGTCGATGGTGTTCATATCAACCAATTTGATCCGAAAGTAGTTAGTAATCATCGACCTATATCGCTCAATGAAATATGGACCAATGACGCCGACAGGCTAAAATCCGCACCAAACAGCGACTTTTCGGCATTCATTGGACGCTCTTGGATCTCATATGAATTTATATCGTTCGAAATACGACATTTTTGTTTGTTGTTCATCAAGACAAGGGCCTCATCGCTGAACATTGCCGAACAGAACACCCATTTTGATAAAATTATTTTATCATTTGCGCGTGTTGTCTGTCCGTCTATGATGATTTGTCAGAGCAGACTGAATAAATGACAGACAATTCTACAGATGCATTTTCAACAATATGGCCGCTATTAACTGTTAAAGTACTTAATATGGTCCCAGCTCAATATTTCGTTGGTAAAATGCGGTACTGAGAAGCTTTGTTGATTATACAATAGGTTAGCTCAACGAGTTGAATAATCGCCTGAAATCGGCTCGGTGTAGTTTAGGACATGTGTTGCTTCTGTGTCACATAATTCGAAGATGGGATATATTGGTCAACTCCTTCTAGAACTTTCCCACAAAGAGTTGCAATTTAGTGAAATATTGATACTTTTATAACTTCTATATTTCCAATACTTCTCGTAAAAAACTAATTTTTTGATACACCCAGGAAAATAATTGGTTGTAATTCGATTTTAACAATAAAAAAAATAGAACTAGCAACAAAAAATATATTGCCTACACCGTGTGTCGGTTGTATTTATATATAAATAGTTGAAACAACAATAATAACATGGACACGATCAAATGAAAATGCTTGCAACAAAATTGATAGTTGTATCAATCAAATTAAGATTGTTTTTTTCATTGACACGCGGTTAGTTGTGGTAACTACTTTTAAATTTTCATTATAGTACCATATGATCGATTTTTGGTTGTGACAACCAATGTTTTATTCTTGACAACGGAAATTGTATCAATAGGCCAAAGATGTACTAAAATTTGTGTCAAATATTACCACATTCACATAATAGTGATGAATTTGTAACATGGAATTTTTAGATTTGTTTTGAATTGTTTGGTTTTTTGTTCAATAAATAGAATAAAAATTAATGAAAACTGTTTTTAATTAATTGTGCGTATATATACTGACAAATTGTCAGAACAACAAATTTTTTAAAACAGTTGGTTGTGGCAACATACAACAGATAATTTTAGCCACCATTTTCGTAGTTGGCGCAACCAAATATGATTATTGTCAACATGGAACCAGAAGTATACCACAACCAAAATGTTGGTTGTCCTGATGGAATCGCATGATAGTAGACAGAACCACCAAAATTCGGTCGAGGCAACCAAACTGTATTCTGTGTGTATAAAAAAAACATACGTCACATGGATCACAGAGTTGAATAATTGCTGGCACTCGGACTTGCCGGGACTCAGAGCCCTGCATCGGCCTCATTTTTCAGTATTCGAAAACATTCATTGCTTTTGCGATTACTATAATTTCCTCACTTTCTTTGTTTTATTAAATCGAGACGACTAGAATTATAATCATGAAATTTAGTATTACAGTAATCCTTAATTTGGTATTTAAGTAACATAAAATGGTAATACCATATTTGTTAGATTTTTGGCTTAAAAGTACGAATTTTCAAAATTCGCCTCTCCGTGCCTACATCCTAAAGGCAACCATAGTTCAAAATCTATATATGTCGGACATTTTGGCACTATTTTGTGTCAATTTCCATATTACGAGTATATTTTACTGTAAAAGATATTTTATTGTTAGTTAAATAATTTTTACTGAGCCCCAATAAAGTATACACTAGGGAGGGTCGAATTGTACAGGGGCCGAAAAAATTTACAAATTGTCGAAGAAACCGTAGCTCAACTTTTTTCTTGGTCACACTGTTTTGGGACATCTCAGCTGTTTTCGTGTAACATATTACTTTCAAACACGTTCAGTTTGGTCTATAATTTTACCATGAATCGACATACAACCGAAACGCTTGCAGATTACTGACTGCCTAGATCGTGCGATTTAAAACCTTTAGGTTAGTTTTTGTGGGGCTATGTTAAGGCTCATGTCTGTAGGTAGAAGCCAATTCGCTATCTGGAACTCCAATTTTAACACGCGTTTCGCAACATTTGTGGCCGCATTTCGCCAATAACTCGTCAAATTTCGATTTCCACATGTTCAATCGTCTCTGGTTTATCAGCGTAAACTAATGACTTTACATAACCCCATGGTCAATTAACAGAACCATTAAGCGAAATTATTTGTTCATTAAAAGTTTTTGAGTAAATTAATAGTAGCGTGCGCTGTGTGTCATGTGGCTCCGTCCAGGTGGAACCACATGGCAGCAAGTTTAACCCCAGCTAATTGAGGTACGAAAAAATTTGTAATCATTTCTCTATACCATTTACCGTTGACATTAACATTATACCTATCATCGTTTTTGAAGAGGTATAGACCAATGATTCCGCCGTCCTAGAAAGCGCAACAAACAGTAATTTTATTTGGACGTAATAGTGTTTGGAAAACAATATGTGGATTATCTTCACTTCACATGGGACAATTTTTGGCCCTATGCTCCTTGTAGGAGTAAATGGGACAATTTTGCCTATCTACGTATCCGTTCAACCAAAAATGAGCTTCATCGCTGAAGTTCTCTATCTCTAGTATCTACTCCTTAGTAGAGGAATAGTTTTCTATGTTTAAAGATTACATTGTAAACATTTAATATGTTTCATAGGTACTGTTGGTATTCTTTTTGACCAGTACTCAGTGTTGCCAGACGAATTTGACATAAAATCGTCAACACAAAAGTTTACCAGTTACACACAGTTTTTGCGTTTTTTTTTCAGGCGAATATCATGTTTCAGGGACAGATATGTATTCATAGGTACTCTCAAATGATTTTGCGGATCCTCAAATTGAACTTAATCAAATTTTGTGAAACGATCTCATATTCTTGAACATATTTTATACATATTAGATTCTTTGGATTAAAAATGGTCCATATTTAGATATACTTCTAATAGAAGGATCCGAATCGATTTTATTTATTTACTTCATAGAAGCCATGCACAGCATAGAACAATTCACACCAACATCGTCCACCGTAAGTCCATGGTTTTATATAGCCCCATACAAAAGTTTCCACTACATTCTACTTCTTGACGCATTTGAAACCACAAGTGCCAGCTGATTAGTCTGAATTAATATTTATTTAATTTTACTTAGATCGATTCGCAGAATTATTGGCGAACTTTGTAAAATTTGGCTATTTGCGTTAAAATTGACCCAAAATCATACATACGAGTATTGATTGACCTCAATGGCTAAAATTCGGCAATTTGTATTTTATTTTATCCATGAGCAAGTGGCCTCATTGGTCCATATTTTCATTTAGTCCCACACAAAGACACTATTCGATTTGACTTTGTGACATGAAAGAAAAAAAAACTGTCTATTAATAATTACAAACGATTTATTTTAACTGAAGCCATTCGTTGGAACAATGAAATCCCAGGTCCAACTTTTGACATAGCACATACTTAAAAATGTGTACTGCAATTACCTCTACCGATTCTGCAACATAACCCAGTTCCAGAGACTTTTCTGTTTTGTTCCATCGCCCATAATATTTGAAAATTTGTCTAACATTTTTTTTTATTTTAAATTATATCTCGAAGGATCGATAAAATATGAAGAATTTGTAAGTTTTTCTTTGTTTTTTCCATATCATAAAAAATCGTCATTTCGGGGCAAAAATCGTCAAATCGTCATGTCCAATTTTTTGGCCCTAAAAATCGTCAAAATGACGATAAATCGTCAATTCTGGCAACACTGCCAGTACTTGGATATGTCGCAAGGAGACAATTAACTACCGCCAAGGACAATGACATGTTAAAGTTTGGTTTTATTTTTTAAATACTAATATTTGTGGGGGATATACAAAGGGAGTTTCATGCTTTTGGCATTTAAATTTTTTTTTATACCTTTGGAGCGTGGGAATTTCGGCCATTTTTCTCTAGTTGATAGTGATGAAGAAACTATTACTGAGTATGAAAGTACAGACGATTCAGCTAAGGAATTCAATATTCTGCTAAATTTTAACTTTTTTTTGGGCGAGGTTACAAAAGTAGTGAACCAATATGACCCATCTATGAACAAAGCTTGAGATAGGAGAAAATATTACCACATACAAAATTTAAAGTCAATCGCTCACTCCTTTAGAGAGTTATCATGATAACTAGCCAGACAGACGGAGATAGTTCAAATGACATAAAATGTCCTGAAAAGGATTTCCGTTTGGGTCTTAGGTCACTCCCCGGATGAGTAAAACTTTTTGCCTTGCAAATTATATATGTATATCTTCCTCCACTGAACATGGGATATAATTACACAACAAACCACAACAATTAAATAAATATTCAAGATGAATCATTAAAACCTCTCAGATATATAGAGATTTCTAAATAAGCATCATTCAAAGAAATATTCAAACTGAGGCAACTTTTGGAAAACTGTGAAACACATCTCAATGTTTCCAAAATTGATAATGTCTTAATGACAATGCAAGTATATTATAAAACAAAATGTTCTACCATGTCATCTCATCACATTCCATTTCCAAAAAATTTACTTTGTAAGCGCATTAGTTTTATTCATCACTTTATTTGATGGACCGTTAATAAATATTAAATAGACGACAGCGAATTAATTTGAACGTTTATTGCATAAATTAACGATGTGCTGATTTATAGGGTGATTTCAAATAACCATCTTTGGTTAATGAGTGTTTATAAATTCCATTTCAGTTTTATATTTGTTTTATTTATTCATGGCCAATTTAAATATGCACATTTAGAAAACAAAGCTCAGAAGCCAAGCGCCAAAAATAAAAAAAAAAAAACAAATATGAGAACGCTTTAGTAGGCGTTGAAATTTCGCACACACAGCGACAATGAATTTAGCTATATGTACAAATTGTATTTCGGACTACTATATAGAATGATTAGTTATATCGAAAATGATAGCAGTTTTAGTAAAACAAATTTCAGTTGAGTAAACCGACTAAGGTGTACCCTAATTTTGTTTATGCTATAATATATAACATTGAAGTCAATCAGTTATTTCTGTCAACAGTTATCGTGCGCACCTAGGTCAAAAGACTTCGGATCAATTAGCCTATCCTCCCATTGAAAGGTCTGGAGAGGCAGTTAGATTCTATCATTAGGGAAAACCTGGATACAAAACTCTTGTCGGGGAACCAACTGCCCTGCACGAACTTGTGGGCCCTATCGAATCGTCCATACAGTTCAAGGAATTTACTATGGTGGCGATTCTTGACATAGAAGGTGCTTTTAACAACATTCTCTCAGATGCGGTAAGTGCGGCGCTCTCACATCTAAAGGTGAACTCTAGCTTGATTATATCGGGTCCGTCAATAAGAGCGCTACAAAAGTTTTTTTTAAATAAAACAAAAACGGTTTTGGATATCAATGAAATTCATTTTCAAGCATAAATCGGCCGATACTGCTGCAATTTCACGTTCGATATTCGTACGAAGTTCATCAATCGTCGTTGGCTTGTTAGACCATAGACTTGACGTAGCCCCACAGGAAATAGTATAACGGCGTCAAATCGCACGACCGATGCGGCCAATAGACTGGACCATTTCGTGAGATAACATGTTCTCCAAACTTGGTTTGCAATAAATTGATTGTGGCATTCGCTGTGTGGCTTGTGGCGCCGTCCTGTTGGAACCACATGTCCTCAAAGTCCATATCATCCAATAGGGGCCAAAAAAACGGTAGCGATTCCCATTCACAGTACACTGATAGAAAAAGCTTCGTCATTCGTCAAAAGTCAGCTAACGTACGGATAATCCTATCTATGAATTTGTTCGTCGCCATGACGAATCTCTGTTTAAGTATACTAGAACAAGAACTATTTAGTGGAATAAAAAAAACCAACAGGGTGATTACATATCATCCCTACGATGAATCGTGCTCATAAATAAAAAAATGATATATACCCTCCTCTCTAAGGTGAGGGGATAAATATGGGGATTTATTTGATTTATAATACAAATATCAATATGTGTATAAATAACATATAGCAAAAGGGTAACGCATCAAAGGAGTGGCCTAAGACCCTAAGTTTATGCGGAGGAAATCCGTTTTAGAACACATTAAGTCATTTTACTTATGTCCGTCCATCCGTAAGCCTGACTGGAGCGAACGATAACCCTCGAAACTATAGTTTCCACAGATTAAACAGCGATTCGTCAGGGCGACGAACAAATTCATCAATAGGATTATCCGTACGTTAGCTGACTTTTGACGAATGACGAAGCTTTTTCTATCAGTGTAACGTGCCGGTCTTGGTCATCACGGAAGAAGTACGGCCCAATGGCGCCGCCGGCCCATAAACCGCACCAAACCGTAATTTTTTCGGGATGCAATGATGACTCATGGAGTACGTGTGGATTGCTGTCTGACCAATAACGCATATTTTGTTTATTGACGAAGTCATTCAGCCAGAAATAAGCCTCATCGCTGAAGATGATTTTTCGAGCTATTAACGTTGAGGCCACTGACTCCGAATTTCGGTAGTAAATTTTAATAATTTCGACTCGTTGTTGGCTCGTATATCTTTCCATCATGAATTGGCAAACCTTACTGAAGAGAAATGTCAAAAGAGCGGCAAAAAATATGGCGTCGTTTGCTGTGTCAAAGCCTGTTGAACAGAAGACGCATGACAGCAAGTCTTGGGTCCTCAACTCTAACAAGGTTTTCAAATAGAGGGACCCCACAAGGAGGACTACTGTCCCCACAAATTTTGGAACCTAGCGGTCAATAAAATCCTGCTAGATGTAGAACATTGTTTCTGCCTAGTCGTGGCATATGCGGATGACGTGGCAATCGGCAGTATCCGGAAAATTCAAAAACGTTCGCAGAGACATCCTACATGCAGCTCTGAACAAATTGACTAGATGGGCCAGAAGCAGCCGTTTGGGCATTGACCCAAAAAATACAGAATTGGTTCTCTTTACTAGGAAGGATAAGGTCTCACACACACAGAATACATTTTGGTTGCCTCAACCGAATTTTGGTAGTTCTGTCTACTATCTTCGATTCCATCAGGACAACCAACATTTTGGTTGTGGTATACTTCTGCTTCCATTTTGATAACAATCATATTTGGTTGCGCCAACTACGAAAATGGTGGCTAAAATTATCTGTTGTATGTTGCCACAACCAACTGTTTTTAAAAATTGGTTGTTCTGACAATTTGTCAGTCATATACTACCGACAATTAATTAAAAACAGTTGTCATTCATTTTTATTTTATTTATTGAACAAAAAACCAAACAATTCATAACAAAATTAAAAATCCCATATTACAAATTCATCACTATTTTGAGATGTGGAAATATTTGACACAAATTTCAGTACAAAACTTTTATGCAAATATCGCTTAACCCTGTGCTTTCATTTAATGTTGCTTTTATTTTTTATTTATGTAAAACATTTTGCACAACATATTTTGCATTACACACATTATTATCGACGCGAGATTATATTTGGCTACATTTACTGTTCTTGAACAAAATGTTGAAGATTTATTTATGTCGAATAATTTTATGTTTTGTTTGTCATATATCAACAAAAAAAACAGCAAATCTTTCGGTTGTATTTCCCAAAAAACATTTAATTATTCTAAATTTGGGAAATGATTGGGATAACCAAAAAATGATTATTTAATAATATATTTTCTGTTGTAATAACCAATTATTCGTTGCAATAATAATCTTTGGTCTATAGATACACTTTCTGTTGTCAAGAATAAAACATTCGTTGTCCCAACCAAATATCAATCACATGGTACTATAATGAACGTTTAAAAGTAGTTACCACAACTAACCGAGTGTCAATGAAAAAAAAACTACTATCGAATTCCAATTATTTTCCTGGGTGCACGTAGACCCTCCTCGGATAAATGGAACGAAGCGGGTCTTTTCTCAAAGTGGAAACATCTAGGAATAATTCTATATAGGAATTTGTTATTCAGAAATAATGTACTGGAACGTGTAAGGAAAGCCAACGTCGCATTATATTCCTGCAGGGTCACGTTGGGGACTCTCTCCTGAAATCGCCCATTGGTTATACACTTATATAGCAGTAGTGCGCTCAATACTGTTGTGCGGCATTGTGGTGTGATGGATGGTGACTAATAAACTATCCATTACAAACCAATATTCATAGGTTCAGAGAACCGCCTGCGTAAGCATAATTTAAGAACTACAGCGGCAGAGTTTCTTCAAGTCCTACTCCATCGACTGCCAATTGATATTGTGGCTACAAAAGTTGCAACCAGAGCGGCATTAAGATTAAACTGTCTACCAATGTAGAGGTACAGGAACTACGGCCAAACGAGTAATAACAATGAAGCGCAATGGTAACCGACCGAGTGGACTATATATCAACGGTGTACATCTTCGAGAGGAACTTTGCCACTACGATACCTGCCAGAGAGGAATGGGTTGGCAGAATACCAGAATATAGAAACTATCCCCACTTCTAAATGTATGGTTTGACGATAAGAATTCGGATTACACTGTAAATAAATTAGTTTTGATATAGCTCATAGACTAATAGATACTTGCAGTGTCTATCAAGCCGAAATAATGCAATAAGGAACGTCGTGGCCGATTGGCCGAGTTACAACATTGTAACCAATACTAGCGTTGTAATTTACTCGGAGAGCCAGGCTGCCATTTAATCTCTTGAGGCTACATCCCTAAATTCACAAAGAGACCTCGACTGCCGCAGATTTCTAAACGGGTTGCTGAGCAGTTTAACATATACCTCATGTGGGTTCCTGGGCACTGGTATATACCATATACCGGAAAACTGCAAAGCCGATGAACTTGCGAGTAAAGCAACGACATTGCAAATTCTCCAAGAATTTGCATATATTGGTGCGTCACTGTCCAAGCTTTGGCTTAGACAAAAGGCTTTCAGGCAGTCCTATGAGAGATGGACAAAAATCGACACCTGCAGGGTAGCTGGACAAATCTGGCCAAAATACGATCTAAGAAGAAGGTCCAAATATCTCCTCGCACTAGAGAGGAAAATATGTACAGTCTACGTTAGTGTCAGTTCTGACGGGACATTGCCTGATCGGCGAACACGGCAGGTGGTTGGGAACAGAGTCCAATGACTTCTGCAGAAGCTGTGCAGATAAGGAGAAAGTTAAGGGCATTACACTACTGTTCCTCATTAAGTAAACAAAGTCTGAATATACTACGATCGGCCTTTCTAGGAAGTCTACTAAAGAGGGAAATACAGTCTACGTTAGTGTCAGTTCTGACGGGACATTGTCTGATCGGCGAAAACGCCAGGTGGTTGGGAATAAAGTTAAATGACTTCTGCAGAACCTGTGGAGATGGGGAGAAAGTTGAAGGCATTGAACAGCTGCATTTCTACGACGTCTGGATATATTAGGGTCGGCCTTTCTAGGAAGACTACTAAAGAGGAAATACATGCGAACACGTCAGTTGGTTTGGAATAGAGTTCAATGACTTCTGCAGAAGCTGTGGAGATGTGAGGAAAGTTGAGAGCATTGAACAGCTGCTTTGCTACTGTCCCTCATTAAGTAAATGACGTCTGGATATACTAGGGTCGGCCTTTCTAGGAAAGCTACTAGAGAGGACAATACAGTTTACGTTAGTGTCAGTTCTAGCGGGGCATTGTCTGATCGGCGAACACTCCAGTTGGTTGGAAATAGAGTTAAATGACTTCTGCAGAAGCTGTGGAGATGAGGAGAAAGTTAAGACCATTGAACAGCTGCTTTGCTACTGTACCTCATTAAATAAAAGACGTCTGGATACACTAGGGTCGCCCTAATAATAACTCTGACAGATCTTGCCGGTACCGGTGTTCGTATTATTGATAACTTTGTGTTCCGATGAGGGGCAACTTGGCCTGTGGTAGCACTAGGGACCCCAATTGGTCTATGTGAGCTGGTAACTCAGGCTCCCACCCTAACCCTATCTTAATATCCAACAATTCCAAATATCCCCTACATCACATTCCTTCGTTTATTACGAAGCAAATAACGGTGTAGGATTTTATACAGTCGGCCCCGGCCGACATTGGTATTTCCTTACTGGTTTCTGTTATTTAAATACGCAATTATTTTTTTGGAGCAGGCATATGGATTTTATTTAAAATACACCACTTAAACATATTTAATTTACTGCATGTTTTGTCCGCATACATATAGAACTCCAACAAGTGTTTCGAATATGCACCGACGGCGTTTCCTCTTAACGTAGCTTCACTAATTCCCCATTTGATAGATAAACAAACTGACTTCTGCCAAACAGAAATTATTCTCTTGGGTACGTTTCCCGCATTATTATTATGTTCTCCTTTGCAGGACGGACTACTTAAAAAGTGATGAATAACAATGACATGGAATACATATTTAAGTATCATGGTTAACGGTACTAATAATACTGATAACCCATGTGTCTGACAGTACGCTACGTAATTCACAAATGATGATGACGGTGCAACTCCCACCTGTACCACCACACGCAACCATACCACCCACCAGCCTCACTTTACTGTGCGCCTGGAGGTAGGATATAAGCCATGAGAATGAACGATGGATGTTACGCGTACGTAAGTAAGTCTTCCTTCCCATGGGCAAAAAATACATAAATAAATATATCAAATGATGTTGGTAATTATGTTATTATTTTCATTTCTTCTTACCTTAAGCCAATCCGCCAACACAATCACAGCTGGATCCTGTAACGAATTGAGTAATTCCGATGCAACACGTTTCTTTTCGCGTCGATAATTTTTACGTTGTGCTTTATACGATTCCTTGCGATTGAGTTTTGAGGAATCTGCTGATGCCTGTATGGAAGATAGCAAATAGAGAGAAGAAATATGTATATTAGAAATAGTCAATTATGTGTCAAGTACAATATTAAAATTTCAAAATCAATTATAATAAGTAGAAGAATTAAAGTCATCTATATTGGAATAATTAAAAAAGGTTTTAATGGAAATGCCAAACATTAGCAAAAAGAAGGGTGGTAAACCTATTTTTAGTAAACTAAATCCGGTATAGCAGCAACTCCAACGCGGGGAACCGTCCTACTCGGAGATGCTATCTCCTCAAAACAATGCTCTACAAAGAGTCTGCAAAGCTGGTATATCTTCAGATCCCCCAACAGCTGGGAAAGTTGACGATACAGTAAATACCCTCAAAAACAACAAATCTACAGAATTGGGTATTATACCTCCGGAAATATTCCGAGCCGACTCCAACACTAGCGACCATTTAATGTTGCCTTTATTTTCAACATTTGGAGCAATGAAACTCTCCCTGATGACCTTGCAGAAGGAGTATTTGTTAATCTCCTAAATAAAGCGACCTGACGGACTGAAATAATTGGAGAGTCATGACACTACTGAGCATTGCAATAAATTATACATTCTCCCCAGCCTTCGAAAGGAACAGGCGAACAGTCTACGCATAATTGTGGATCAGTCGGTTGAGTGGAGATCGCCACTATACCGGCTTTATAGATTTGGAAAAAACCCTTTTACACCTTGAATCGCTGCGCTATTTGGAATGGATTGGAAAGGAGTCCGCATCCAGATGATAAATCTATTCTGCATGAGAAACAATTGAACAGTAAAATTTCGGTGAACACATTAGTAGGGCAGGGTTATGTTTTAATGCCATTGATTTTTAACTGCGCTCTCCACTTGATGATGAGAATGAGCTAAGCTAGGAGATCTCGACTATGCCGATGATATCTGCCTTCTTAGTCACTCTTTTTCCGACATGAACTCTAAACTACCATCGGTGAGAGAAACGGCACACTCCATGAGTCTCACGATCAATATCGCAAATACTCTCATAAACAACAAATCTCCAGGCTTGTAACAGGTGGCGCAAAAGTAACCTTTCGATGTTATGTTAGACGCGATTGGCGGTCAGCAGCTAACAGCTGATGCACCGTCTGGACTTTGTACGGAAACATCTTCAAATCTTGTACCAAAATTCGCTGTAGAGACCGTCGACTGATACCCATTTGGTGGCACGTCGTCTGGTCGATGTCGACGGCGCTTCCATGATATCCTCGGCTACAGCAGCAATATTCTCTGCAGAACGGCTACTCCGGGGTCTGCCACGCCTGGCAGCATCTCGTGTTGTGCCAGTCTCTTCGAGGCGAGCGGCTAAACGTCGCAGTGTTTCACCAGTAGGCGTTGGACGGCCAGGAAATCTGTGCCAAAGTCACCGACCGATTATTGGTTAAATAAATAGTCAGCAATATTCCGCGTTATGGAGCAGTGTAGCGTAACATTGTTTATTAACGTGTATTTCGCATGTGTTTACTACACAAATGTCAAAACAGAACTGACATTAGGGGCCAATCACAAAATTTATAGCATTTTCTGATAGGAGGATTACTTTTGCGCCACCTTGTATAATATATAACCAGAACTACTCCGAGCCGACTCCAACACTAGCGCCCATTTGATGTTGCCTTTTATTACCAAATTTTAGAGCAATGAATATCTCCCTGATTACCTTGCAGAAGGTGTAATTGTAATCTGTGATGCAAAAAAGGTATTTCTTGGGACTTGACGGAGAATTTAGGATATTTGCCTTCTTAGCCACCCTTTTTCCGACACGAACTCTAAACTATAAAAAGTGTTTTCCAACAAGAGGTGTTATTTTGATATTCAAAGAAAAATGCCATTTTTTGGCATAAAGAGGAAGGTATGCCGTTAATAATGAAATACAACATCAGCCAAATGGCCACCACGACCACGCTTACAGGACCATATCCTTTTCATGAAATTTTCCATAACCAAATCTCAAAGTGGCTGCCCTGTGTCCTCGATAGCCTCACGAATTATATATCTTTGAGGTCTTGAATCGACGCTGGGCTGTTGGCGTAGACCTTATCTTTCACGTGGCCCCTAAGGAAGAAGTCGCAAGGTGTTAAATCACAATATCTCGGTGGCCAATTGTGATCACCACTTCGAGAGATAACACGGTCCGGAAACTTTTCCCGTTACAGAGCAATGGTTTCGTTGCTTGTGTGGCAGGTAGCGCCGTCCTGTTGAAAGTAAACGTTGTCCGGCCGTAACAAATCATTAATCATCTCTCGATAGCGCAATCCATTCACCGTAACTGTTGATCCAACCTCATTTTCGAAAAAGTAAGGTCCAATGACCCCGCCGGACCATAAACCGCCCCAAACAGTCACACGTTGAGGATGGAGAGGCTTCTCAACAATAACTCTTGTGTTTTCCGAGCCCCAGATGCGACAATTTTGCTTGTTGACGTAGCCACCGAGGTGAAAATGGGCCTCATCAGTCAAGATGATTTTTCAAATTTTAATAATTTCAATGCGTTGTTGAAGCGTGTATAGTTCCATTTTTAGTAATGGCGTAGTTTCTACTTGTCAAATGTCAAATAATAAAAGCGTCAAAAGTGACAGCTACCGAAATACCGGGTGATTCAAAATAACACCTCTTGTTGGAAAACACTATATAAACCGTTGGCATATAGTACAATGTGATATCATAATGTGGCCCCAACATTTATACCGATTAATTTCAATGCCACATTGGTTGCAACTTCTCTAGCCACAATATCAAATGGACAGTAGCAAGAGTAGGACTTGCAGAGACCGTGTCGCCGTAGGACTTAATCTACAATCGAGCTATAGCTCAACCCTTTTCACTTCAAGAAAAGCCACCATAGTAAATTCTTTAAAATATTGGGACGATTTAATAGTGCCCACCAGTTCATGTAGGTCAGATTCTGTAGACTTGCCCTTATTGTAACTATGTTGGTTTCCATATCCAACATTGTTACAATAATAGGAAAGGCTAATTGTCCTGAAGTCCATTGGCCTAGTGTGTGATATCTTTCCCGCTTTGGGTATGAATACCACGTATCCCCCATCGCTTGGATGATATATGAGTGCTTAATGCAGTCCTCATATCTATTCCTCCATTCTAAAACATGCTAAGTCGGCTTAGCATGTTTTTAGGGAGATTGCATTTTTAATTTCTAAATATTTCAAATTATATTCAGTCAAAATTTGATGGTTATCGGTCAACCCAATCAAAAGTTATTCAAAAACAGATATGCATTACAAAGAATTCCATACAAATTTAAAAAAATCCATCAAACTTTGATCGACTCTCCCGAAAAACTACCTTTTTGCACTTAGCATTGATTAGAATGGAGGTATCGATATATTTTCTACAGACAGGAGACGATGTACTTCATTATTCTGTGCATTTATATTGGGGAACCCGGACAGGGATTTCAACGGTCCAAAACTAGTAATAGGACAGGTCAACAATTTAGCGACGTTTGTTGGTCGAATTGTGTCAGGGAGTTTCCCGGAGAATGTGTATCGAGCGGTACAATCAGTGACTGCTCACAGTTTTTTGTCTAGTTGATATCCTCATATTGCTGAAGGTATACCAATAAAGTCATTGCGCTTTCCTAAGACCTTATAGATTTAGAGTTGTTCTTTGTAGACCCCATATCAGCCATTAGAGACCCCAGTAGATTTTCCTAACCTGTAGCTGAGAAGTCCACTATTGCTATTTGGGTTTGGGCAAGCGTCTTCAAGGGAAATATTTTAAAAGTGTGGTGATGTGTTCGACCAGATTATCAAGACGACTACTATGTCATTCGGTTTGAATTAAGTTCCGAATTGAGGATTTTTAAAGTTGTTCTTTGTCTTTCTTTTATTCATCTTGTTCTTATACCTTCAGAATTATAGTCCCGACACGATACCGCTGGTTATAAGGGAGTTAGATTTGCCGCTTTTGACTATCCGTCTTAACAATCTTTCCAATTATGGGTGGGCAGACCAGGATTGTAAACTCTTGGCAGCTCGATAATATCAGCCCTGTCGGATGGTTCTTATGTAACTCAAGTGAGTGCTCTAGGGCGACTGGGAACGTCGGTTTTCTCGATAACATTAGGGTTATATAGTTACCGAAAAAAGTCGACTTTTTGAAAAAATCAAGAAGTCGACTTTAGTCTTCGATTTTTTGTATAAAAAATTCAATGGAACTCGTCTTTTCGACTTAATTAATGAAAATGCGAATATTGAATTTTTTTCATTAATTTTGTAGTAAAATACAGGAAAAGATAAAAATAATAATGATCAGGTAATCAGAAATTCACAGAAGTCATTTCATAAAAATGTTAAAAAAATATTAAACAGAAAAAATCTAAATACTAAAAATATGTTAAGTCAAATTGAATTCAACTAACTGGCCTTTTAAAATAGGTTTATTAAACTGTGTAGACAGATATGTCTCCAAATTTGTATAGTTTCCTCCACATACATATGGATAGTAACCTATATTCCAATACTTATATTGGGCTTACCTTCCGTATATAAATTCAATGGAAGTGTATAAAAAATTCAATGAAAGTCGTCTTTTCGACTTAATTAATGAAAATGCGAATATTGAATTTTTTTCATTAATTTTGTAGTAAAATACAGGAAAAGATAAAAAATAATAATGATCAGGTAATCAGAAATTCACAGAAGTCATTTCATAAAAATGTTAAAAAAATATTAAACAGAAAAAACCTAAATACTAAAAATATGTTAAGTCAAATTGAATTCAACTAACTGGCCTTTTAAAATAGGTTTATTAAACTGTGTAGACAGATATGTCTCCAAATTTGTATAGTTTCCTCCACATACGTATGGATAGTAACCTATATTCCAATACTTATATTGGGCTTACCTTCCGACAAACATTGGATGTCTTTTAATATTCTCGTAACTGTATTGGAATCCTATACATATTTTATTCTAATTATAGAGCTAGCTAACCCCAGCAGAATTTGTACTGTCAGTCATATGTTGATTCGTTAAAATTTCCGCCAAATCTCACTGAAAATACGAATTTCGGAAATAACATGACCACTCCAACATTTATCGCTGTGAAAATAATCCTAAAACACAGATGACCCCGAACTGTATCTTTTTTTAGCCCATTCGCTCTTATGGTTCGGACATAATGCGTTACAAACAAACGTACAAAGGATTTTATATATCGCACCTGTTCCACAAAAGGATAACAACTCAAAATTTATAAATTTTTCTTTTTTGCCAGAAAACAACGTATAAGAATTTTAGGAAGATCAGGATCATATCTTTATAGCAGAGCTTCCCAACGCTTTCAAGCAAACGGCTTCTCACAACCATGTAAAAAATGCTCCTGCCCCCTTCCCACAAAAAGAAATTATCGTAAATTATAAATCTTTTTTTATGACTAATAAAAAAATCATTTAAATAAAATTTTTCAAAATTTCCTCGAAATTAAAATGTTGTGCAAAATGTTCTTAAAATTTATATTTTTTTTAGAAAATTTCATTGAAATTGCATTTCCCTAAAAATTACGTTGGAATTGCTTTTTGTACAAAATTTCGTTGAATTGATTTTTTTCTAGAAAATTTAATGAAAATTGCAATTTTATAGAAAATTTCATTATAGGGTCAGCATTTATAATATTAACCTATGAAATTTATTTTTGCCCAAAAACTTTATAAAAAGTTCCTTACTGGAAAAAATATACCGCATTCATTTATTTTTATTAAAAAGATTTTTTTCCGAAATTTTGAGTCCGCAAAATTCCAATTACTGTTATGAATTTGTGATAGTAAAGTGCATATTCTGTGTACAATTAAAAAATCGAAAGGGTAGCAATTTTTTAAATCAAAGTTTTCTCAATTTTTTAAAACTTCAAATCCCCATAAAATTAGGTAAAATATTTTATTTCAAAAAATAATTGATGCCGGTATTTATTTTTCCATTCAACAACTTTTTATAAAGATTTTATACAAAAATAAATTTAAAAGGTTAATATTAAAAACTCTGACGCTGTAACAAATTTTATCTACAAAAATTCTTGAAATTCTTTTTTTTTTGAAAATTCCTTCAAATTTGTATTTATCTAAAAAATGTTTTTGAAACGAATTTTTTTTAAATTTCGTTAAATTGCATTTATTTTCGAAACACATTTTTATACCCTCCACCATAGGATGGGGGGTATATTCATTTTGTCACTCCGTTTGTAAGACCTCTAAATATGGATCTGAGACCCCATAAAGTATATATATTCTTAATCGTCGTAAAATTTTAAGACGATTTAGCCATGTCCGTCCGTCCGTCTGTGGTAATCACGCTACAGTCCGCAATAATAAAGCTAGGTTGATCAAATTTGGTACAAATACTTCTTATAGTTGCAGGTTATTTGGGATTGCAAATGGGCGATATCGGTCCATACTTAGATATAGCTCCCATATATATCATTCAACTTGTTGTTATTCCTACTGTTCTCATCTACTATGTATATGTTTCCTACTGTTCTCATCTACAATAATTTTTGTGTGTTTTCGGTGTTATTTTCTTTAGGTTTGAGTTATTTTGTAGGTTTGAGTTTTCATGCTATCCATGGTGGAGGGTATATAAGATTCGGCATGGCCGAACTTAACGCAGGTCCAGCTGGTCTTAGTTTTTTTTACAGTGGGTCAAAGTTTTCTTTTTTTGGTCGAAGGGAGCATTGTACTAAATGAACAAAATTATGTAAGTTAATGTCTGAGAGATTTCTCATTGTCAGATTTCTATAGTGGAATTCTATGAGGATCATTTTTGTGGAAGATTTTACCCTCTAGCTCCCCTCTTAATGGGTCAATTTGCCCCATTTTCGAATAAAATTAAAAAAGGGCTTTCAAAAAGAACATTTAAGGATCAAAATATTCTACGAAAAATTTTGCCGCAAAATTTCAGTAGGGGTCGCCAAAGACGAACAAGTTGTAAATATAGCGCTTTACGTTTAATTAGCGAAATTACATGCAAACTTATACAAAAACCAGTAAGGAAAGGCAGAAAGTCGGGCGGGGCCGACTACATAATACCCAACACCTCCCTAACAATGCGATAAGGGTCATCGCCATAATAATTTGGAATAATTTGTAAATGGGTAGGAACACATTATCTAATTCTGAACCGATAATTGCTAAATTAAGCAATATTCGTTCCTAAATTGAGAAACATATTTCTGGAAAATTTTAATGATCGGAAGTAAAGTACAACTTCTATAGCACTGTGATACCAAATCAGGAGTAACATATATATAGAGGTTATATATAAATTTGAACCGATTTTACCTAAATACTCATTCATGTAAGAAGACCTCTTTCTGTCGAATTTCGTACTGATCGGATATAAAATACTGTCTCTACAGCGCTTACATGTCAAATCGGGGGTAACATATATATGGAGGCTATATCTAAATCTGAACCGATTTTCTCCGAATTTGGCAGTATTCCTTCGTGTTGAAAGAAATCTCTTTTTGCCGAGTTTCGCACTGATCGGATATAAAATAAAGTTTTTACAGCGCTTACATGTCAAATCGGGGCTAACATATATATGGGGGCTATATCTAAATCTGAACCGATTTTAATCAAATTCAATAGGGATCGTCTTTGGGATAAAAAAGGATATGTGTAAAGTTTCGTCGAGATCGGACCATAATTGCGACCTGTACTTTGATTACAAGAACACATGCACAGGCAGAGGGAAAGACAGACAGACGGACGGACATAGCTAAATCAACTCAGAAAGTGATTCTAAGTCGATCGGTATAATAAACGATGAGTCTATTTCTTCTCCTTTTGGGTGTTACAAACAAATGCACAAAGTTATAATACCCTGTACCACAGTTTGGTGTAGGGTATAAATACTATAATAGGCGTGTTTTCGTTACACCATAAGTGCTTAATTTGTATGGGGAGCTAAGCACTTTTAAGCACTGTTAGTTCCCGATGAAGTTTGGTGCTTGTGTTCATGTCTTAATCGAGTATGATGTTGCCAGATTGGGCACCCTATATTTAGCAATATGGCATCCCATTTTTGGAGAGATTTTATCAATTATTGTGAATTAACGGGAAGAAGAAGAATAAAAATGGGAAATTATTTTAATATTTGCAAAAAGAGTTTAAACAATTGAACATAGAATAGTAAATATATGTTTTATAAACACTTTTCACGAATTTTTTGTCTGTTTCGCACTGTTCTTTCTTCGCAACTCATGACACCATTGCTACCAGATAGTGAAAATCCGCCACTTATTGCTTATGTGCCAGTTAGTGGAAGTCAGTTGTTTTCGTTGCAAAGTGCTAAACTAAAAGTGCTAGCTTGTAACGAAAACATGCCTAATGTAAATTTAAAGCCGTGATGTCTGTGGAATTATTGGAGCACAAGAGCGACTCTATAATTCTGAAATGGCAAGTTGAGTAGATTATTTTTGTAAAATAAACATATCTAAACCAGCTGGTCTGAGTTATGCCCAAATTTAAAAAATGAAAATGTTTTTTTTTATTTCCCTTATTTTTTTAATATGGGTAATAACTTATACTTTTATCCATAGATACCATACTGCTATTTTTCCTCTTTTTAATCTTTACCAATTCCGGTTTAATCGAAAACTTTGAAGCAAAAAAAAATAAATACTATTAAAAAAATTTGAAGATGTCATCAAATATTTCTCGTTATTTCTTATAAAATGTCTTAGCAGCCAGATATCGATGAACATATTTTAATTTCTTACGACTTTTAATTTACATTATATTATTTATTTGTATAAGTTGGCGTGTAATTTTCTGTCTTTGGCGACCCCCACTGAAATTTTCCGGCAAAAATTTTTGTAGAATATTTTAATTCTTACATGTCCTTTTGAAAGGTCTTTTTTTGTTTTTTTCGAAAAAGGGCCAAATTGACCCAATAAGAGGGAAGCTAGAGGGTTAAGATTTTCCACAAAAATTATCCTCAAAAAATTGCACTCTCAGACATTAACTTACAGAATTTTTTCATTTAGTATAATGCTCCATTCGACCAAAAAATGAAAACTTTGACCCATTGTAAAAAAAAACTCGGAACAGCTGGACCATAAGTTTATTCTACAAAAATTATCTGCTCAACATGCCCTTTCAAAATGATAGGGTCGCCATTCTGTTAAAAAAATGCTGTTGGACAGTGTTATTATTTGAGCCAATTTGACTAAACGAATGATGCAGAAGTTCTTAGTTTTGGGACTACTTTCACGTCCAATTCTCAGAATAGAGTCCCAAATCAATGAGCTGAAAATGCAGTACTGTGTAATGATATATCAAAGTGGTAGAAATCGATAGATTTTTGAATAATGTATTTGACAGAAAGCTTCCTTGCAACAAATCACTATAGGTTCTCACAATACACTTTTATGTCTACCCTACCTTTTTTTAAATATATCGATTTCTACAACTTTAGATATATGTATCATTATTTTTGGAGTGAGATTTTCAGGGGTAATGGGATTACCAGGGGTGTCGGCTGTTTTGTAAGAAATTCTTCCTAAAGTATCTCCTTCATTTTGTTCTTTGACATGGAGCATCTGTTCCGAAGCCACATATACTAAAATTGTGTCTGAATTTAATAACCTCTTTGTTTGCCCACCAAAACTTGTGGCTAAATATCTCGAAAACGCGGTGTCACAGGATAAAACGGCTAATGCCATTCGATCTAGCGGGCCGAAATTAAGCATAGTAAATTATTTTCACCGAGTATACATTTTTAAAGTGCATTTTGCACAGTGTAATTAGTTATATGGATGGGGAAAAATGGCCGTTTGACGGAAATCTCAAAATTCAATATCCTCCAACTCGGACAGTCGTTAACCGATCTCGTTTAAATTTTGTGTCACAACTACTATCCACTTGGACCAAACTTGTTGCAAGTTTCATCCCGATCAAAAGACGTAGGTTTTAAAAATTCACTCACTTGGCATCAAACCCCCATATATTTATTAAATGTACTCACGGCTCCTCTGGAAGATTTCTAAGGCATCCTGGGGAACCGCGGCTTCCCTGGTTGAGAGTGCCTGCTTATAGGGTGGGTCTCAGATCAATATTTGCAGGTGTTGCAAACGGAATGACAAAGTTAGTATAGCATTTTCATACTTGTTATGGAGGTTATAATAAACTTTTCCAGGGACATCTTAATATATTTATAAATATTTAACTTTAAAAATATATAATAAAAGAGTTGAACTCACCTTATCAGTTTGATTGCCATCATATTTGTCCCGGCTGTCAGATGCCCAGTTGGCAAGGCCTAAAAAGAATTTCATGATGTTTTTTGGTAAGTTCAGAACACAATTCGGTTTCTATTCTAATCACAAATCAAATTAAATCACATCAGTTATACGAGTACACAATAGATTTATCACAGATTGGCAAATTTGCTATAGATATGTACAGATGCACTATATGTATATACAAGAGAAGTGCGTGTGTGTGTTTATTTTTTCTGCTTTTATTTTTTTTTTGCACAAAGTAATGAATGTTATTAACGAAAAAAAAAACTTATTTGTAAAAATAACAAAAGGCCAAGTGAATGAAAAAATAAATAAAATTGGGTGGCAGTCTGTCAGTGTGTTGGACGTTGGACATCGACACCGCTCCTCGCTGTTGATGGTCAACCACTAAATACACTTCATGGTGTCTTTTTGTAGTATTTTTTGTTGTATCTTTAGTTGTACTTTTTGTAATTTCTTTATTTCGTTTTCGAGCGAGAAATATAAACAAAAACCCACAAAATTTTTATTTTTTAAATTGGATGTTGAATTCGTATGCACTCGGTCGCAGTGTAGCTTCGCGTTTTTGTAAATAGCACAAGACAGATATAAGAAACAAGAAAATTCACAACAACAACAAAAAATAGTAAACAAACCATCAAGGTTTATTGTTCGAGTATTAGCTTTTAAATGTGGATTATTGTTGTTGAGGCTTTTAATAATCTTTTTTGATATTATTGTTGTTGGTTCTTTTATTTGCCATAATCGTTGTTTTGTTGTGGTAGAGAGGGGCAGAGGCAGTCGACAGGTCTTTTTTCAATTTTGGCGCGCGATATGTTTAGAAAATAATGTTGTTTACAAATATTTTGTTAATGTTTTCAAAAAGATTTGCACTTTTTTTCCGTCATTCTCATCACTTTTTCACTTTTTGGGGGGTTTGTCTCAGGGGGGACAAGTTGCGGGGTGCTGATCTGTTGTTGCTGTTATCGCTATTACACTTTGTATACATATTTATGCAAATTCATGAAATGTTTTCACCGTTCGCTATAACGCTTTGACAGAACACAACTACAAGAAATAATAAGAACAGGCGAAATGTATAGTATAATTACAGCGAGTGTCAACGAAAATCGAAAACCATCTAAACCCAACAATGAGTGACAAGTTCAAAATTGCAAAAATGCCCTGTTTAAGATAAGTGAGCATCTCAATACTACTTAGCTTTAATAACTATGCGGGTTCGAAATCAAATTTATCATTATTAATTGCTGTCTCGGCGGGAACCTCATATTTACTGAAATTTCACTAAAGTGAAAGTGCAACATTTTGTATTGATTTAAAATTGATTTTAAGTGTTCGTTTTGAAGTAGTTTATGATTTGAGAGATCATTTTTTTACTTTTTGTTCCACTCAAGAGATGAAAAGCATCGTGGACTGAAAATTGTTTCAAATGTTTTGGAGTTTCAGTCATGTGCTAAAACAAAGTTCAGCGAATGACTGCTATGTGTATCGCCGCTGCATTGAGAAAGGCACTAACTGAGGCAATAAATATTACGAGTATACTACAGTTAATACCTCTTGATATTATAACGGGTCTTCCAATAAGAGGTTTCATTTTGATATTTAAAACAAGTAAGCAAAATTGATTCGGGTAAACCATGAGTAATGTAATATATATGGTGATCCAAGTAGAGATGCTTTTTTCAATAGCCTTTTTTTGACAGATCACGCGTGAGTCGTGTCATGCTGTCATGTTTTTTTGTTAAGTATTGTTTGGCATTTCATCATGGAAAGACTTACGCCTGAACAATGTTTACGCGTGTCATTCGGCAGTTACCATTCGAAATGCTCGAACGAGTCATCGAAAATTGGACTCAACGGATGGACCATCTGAGACGTAGCCGCGGCCAACATTTGATAGATATAATCTTCAAAAAATAAATGCCAAAGAATGTTCTTTCAAATGATAATAAACATTCCCATTCAATTTGCATTTTCTGTGTTTTTTTCTTTAAAAAAGTAGGGAACCTCGAAATGGATCACCCTATAGTAAGCAGGGTGGGAGATGCCAGAACGTTAAACAAATGTATTCTTGTTCAGTCTATGGACATGTTGTCTAAAATAAAAATATTAATACATTAAAATGATTGCTGCAGAAGTTATGGGAATACTGTATTCGAATCAATCCGCCAACTTGTATGTGTGGTACCAGAAGTGACTTGACGAATACGCATATTTTTCGCTAAACAGTAAACACACCAAAGACTGTGGGCGTTTATGTGCACTGATACGATTATAAACGTTATGTGTCATTTAATTTTGGTATGCTTTGGTCATTATGAGTAGAGAGTACCAAAAAGGACGTGGCGATAATGCCCACTTTTTACCGGACTGTAAGTACTATATAAGCATTAAATTGCACAACATTTTTCGATAAATGCACAAATTCCTTCTTTGAGGTCTCCAATGGATTGTGGCCCATTGACATAGATAGACCTTATCCATCATGTAGCACCAAAGAAAGTCGAAAAGTCGAAAGGTGTTAAATCACAAGATCTCGATGGCCGATTGTGATCGCCTATTCGAGAAATCGCACGGTCAGAATTCACACCGTAACAACGTCTCCAAATTATTCAGCTCTATTACGAAAATCAGAGTTCCGTGAGAAATTGTTCGTGAATTTCAAGCAACATGTGTGTATATTTATACCCTACAGGGTATTATACGTTTTTATACCCTCCACCATAGGATGTAACACCTCTAAATATTGATCTAAGACCCCATAAAGTATATATCGGGTTTTCCAAAAGGGATAATATAATTTTGAATTGACGTTTCGGCCATTTGTAATATGTCATGATCTGTCATTTGTTTTTCATTGTATTCAGTAGTGTTTACAATTTCATCATGAAGAGATATACGCAAGAACAACGTTTACAAATTATTCAGTTTAATTATCAAAATAATCGTTCTCCAATTGCAACTTTTCATGCGCTAAGTCCATTTTTTTTTATATAAAAAAAAAACACTTTCCAGTCGACCTACGAACTTGAACCCCATGAGCAATATTCGTTAAGAGCTATCTTTTTGCTATTGTCCGATTCACGATCCGACGTACCGGTAAGGAGCTAGAGCAAAAATAAACTTTCCGTTCTCATTTGAAAATGATGCAAAGTCCATTTTTTTTTAAATCCAAAAAAACACTTTCCAGTCGAAAGTGAATATTTTAGCTCTCGTTAAGAGCTATCTTTTTGCCATTGACAGATTGTGGCTACGTGCCACACAGCAAATGAAACAATTGAATTGTTGCAAGAAAAGTTTGGAGATTCGGTTATTTCAAGAAATTGTGATATTGAATAGCTTCCAAGAAGTTGTGATTTAACACCATTAGACTATTTCTTGTCGGGTTATTTGAAGTCATTGGTCTTTCGAAATAAAGCAGACTCTCTTCGAGCTTTACAAGTCAATGTTGAACGTGCCATTCATGACATGCGACTTGATTTAGTGAAAAAAGTGCTCGAAAATTGGGTTCATCGAATTCGTTCCTGCAGAAGAAGTCGTGGAGGTCATTTGAATGACGTTTTATTTAGAACTTAATTGTATCGATTCTACTTGACATTAAATAAAAAACTTTTGAATTTCCTTAACAATAGGTGTTTTTTTTCATATCACTCTTATTGGAAAACCCTGTATATTCAGATATTGCCCCCATAACTATGTATGTTCCTTCCAATTTAGCCTCTTAGTGCTATAGAAGCATCAATTTGGAATTTGGGAGATTGGAGTCTCTTGATCCAAAGACGAACGCTGCCGAATTTGAAGAATTTCGGTTTAGATTTCGATATTGCCTCCATATCCTTTATCCCATATCCTTTGCCCACCAGAGGCTCTGGTAAATATAACAAGCAACGTGGTCTTCGTCATTCAGCTTTTCCATGGACCGTAAAATTAAAATATAAATGTACATTGAACTGTAATTCTTATAACTAAAATAAATACCAGATACGAGGATTGCTATTTATATTTCGGTCCTGGCAATGCTGGTGTTGCCAGATGAAAACTGTAACTTCCATTGGAAAGTATGAAATTTTTCGAAAAAAGTTGACCAAGCAGATTTTTCTTGATGTGAGTGAATAAGAATAAGTCATTGGGTGTCAAATCAGGGCTGTACGGCGGATGACCCATCAATTCTACGTTTTTAGCCGGTCAAAAAGGCGCTGTTTTGAGCCGATGTGTGAGAGCTCGCATTGTCTTGGTGCACAATGATTCGTCTTCTCTTGTTCGTTTTTCGAATTTCTCCGAAGATTTCAGGCAAACAATTTGTGGTGTACCACTCAGAATAGACCGTCCTACGTTGCTCAAGCGGAACAGTCGCCACATCACCAGTTTTGCCGAAGAAACAGGCGACCATTTGCTTCGAAGCGCTTCTTCCACGAACAACTTTCGTTGAATTTGGCTCGTCTTCGAAGACCCACACGGTCGATTGCTGTTTTGTTTCGGGCTCATACGCATAGATCCAAGATTCGTCACCTGTGACGATCTTATAAACGTCTTTTGAAGCACCGCGATTGTCAAATTGTGCGGGATCCTATTAGAGAACAAACCTTTTTTACGGCCAGGTGTTCATGCTATATCGAATGTATGCTGGTGGAAGAAATGTCCAAGGATGCCTCTATCACACGGTATGTCACATGACTATCTTGCATTATCAGTTCGCGTACGGCATCAATGTTCTCTGGCACAACACCCGTTTTTGGACGACCTTCGTCTTTGAGCGAGCGTCGGCCACGATTGAATTCATTAAACCAGTTTTTCACAGTGCTATAGGATGGTGCTTCGCCATACAAAGATTTAAGTTCATCGATGCACTCTTGTCGTGATAATCCACGTCGAAAGTTGTAAAAAATGATCGCACGAAAATGTTCACGAGTTAATTTCATTTTTTTTTTGCCAAATTGATTTTTTCAAGTCACTGTAAACAACACAAATGATGGTCGAGTACGTTTATGCTAAAAAATGTCTAACTTTCCAATGGAAATGTGAGATGATGCCAGGCAACACTAAGTGTTGCCTAGCCCAGAAATATTTATAGCAACCCTCGTATTTCAGTTTAGTCTACACTTGGCTCTACCTGGTATAAATCGGAATGCTCAATCTATTTTTATGTCCAGGTGTTTCCCTATTTATACCCGACACCACACTGTGGTATTATTAGTTTGTTTTATGGCAGAAGTTTGTAACACCTAGATATACTACAGCTAGACCTACCTTAAAGTATACCGATCGACTCAGAATGACTAGCCGAGTCGATTTAACCATGTCTGTCCGTCCGTCTGTCCATCTAAAGTTGTCCGTTGAGTACAGCCTATTGAATTTGAAGAAAATCGGTTCAGATTTAGATATAGCTCCCATATATATGTTTCATTAGATTTGACCCTTTAGCCCTATAAAAGCTGTATTTTACATCCAATTGTTTTAAAATTTAGCATAATAGAGTTTCTTGATCAATGGACCAACATTGCTCAATTTGAAGAAAATCGGTTCAGATTTTGACAAACGAAAATACACTAGCTCTCATATATATGTTTCGTCCGATTTGGCGAATTAGACCTGTAAACGCTGTAGTTTACATCCAATCGTTTTGAAATTTAGCATGGTACAGTTTCTTAATACATGGACCAATATTGCTCAATTTGAAGAAAATCGGTTCAGATTTAGCTATAGTGTATTGTGTCTTTGCTAGTTATATTGGATATTGATTTGCACAGACATTGGAAAGGATGGAAACACACAATTCTGAGTATTCCATTTTTATTTATTGAAATTTTTGCTATTATTGTTGTTTGGAAAATATTCACGTATATAAACATTTAAACCCGTATATCCAGAGTAAATATCCAGAGTAGGTCGGTTTCATTTGGATTTGCCTACTGTGATTTATTTCTTTATTATATCGTTAATAAATTGTCCGACTCAAAATTGTTTTATGATGACTATCGATCTCGATTTTTATTCCAAAATCCGTAGACAATTTCGCGTAGAAAAGTTGTTTTTTATTTCTCTGTGCGGTGATGTTTTTCAAACAAATTCTGTATGTGGGTGGTCGTTGAAATACTATTTTGTTTTGAGTTATTAAATTTTTTATATAGATTGTTTTTATCATTCCTAATGAAATTCCTTAATTCACTATGTATATTAAACCCATTGATTTATTATTAGCTCTATTCCTTTCTATAACCCAGTTTTTCGAATTAATTTTTACTATTTATTTTAAGACATGTAATATAGATTTATAACCTTTTTTAAATATTTGTACTTTTATTTTTATGATACATTTTGAATTTAAATGAAGTTTGGCGCAAAATTTTGAACTTGTCACTGATCACTGTTCGACGAGGTTTTCAAAACGTCACACTCACTGTAATTATGTTTTGTATTGAGCTATTCGAATGCTGCAAACATTTTCGCTTTCTCAAGTAATGTCATAATATTGTTTTTAATATTAGACTCTCGCGTTGCACCACCGATGGATGTGCGGAAGCGTGTTTGCCGCCATACATATTTGTTTTATCGCGAAAATATTTCGAGTTTTCTTCATTCAAATACAATTAATTTGCGACATTTATTGTTGACGTTGTTGTTGTCGTTGTCGTCGTCATTGCTGATGATATTGTTGTTGTTTTTGCCACCGCTGTTTTTTTTATTGTTTACGCTGTTTAAAGTTAGAACTTTTTGACCGCGCGTCGACGTTGTACCGTGCCGCGTTGTATCGTGTCGTTTGTAGAGAGCCGCGAAAATTTGCGTGTTATTTGCGACGTTAACACTCATAAACTGATTGAGATATTCGAAAATAAAAATATCAAATTTTAACGAATGCTCAGAAGTCACACAACAGCAGTAGCGGCAACGACAACAACAACAATAATGACAGTGGGACGATACCCATTACCTCTCATTGTTGTCCGTCCAACGAACAGAACACGGTGGACGACGACAACGTCAGATTACGACGCTACACTACAGCGAAACCGAGAAATACGCGGACGGTTGGACAGACGGACGGATCGAAGACAACTGTGCACTGATTGTTAGTTCCGTCAGTCCGTCTGTAGTAGCTAAAAAGTTGCTACGCGATCGTTGGTGTTTTGCGTTGCCGCCGCCGCAATTGTGACCAAAACCATTACCGCCACCGCCGCCGACAACCGTCACCGCATTGAGTTAACGACGAAAACGAAAGCCCAGAAATCAGGCAATAGAAAATCGAGCAAACGGGCGGACGGACGAACTGTTCGGTCTGTCCATATTCACTCTGTAGCAGTAGCAACCCGCACCAAACATGTTGCATGTGAAGAAAACGTTTAAAAAAATTGATTAAAATCAAAACAAAACATATTAAAATTGTGTTACATTAAAAATATTAAATATGTACGCCGGCACATTAGGGTAGATTGCGACAAAAATTAATAAATTTGCACAAAGCCTTTGCATAAATTGATTTATATTTGTGATTTTAGTGATACAAATTGCAAGGGATTACCCTACACTACAACTACAGGGCCGAATTTAGCTGTTAGTGAATCTTTATAAAAAAAACAATTAAAATAAAACTAAAGTAGACCATAATAAATCCTACACACATGTTAGAGCAAAATATGGAAACAAATTGTAATATTTGATCTATGTTAGTTGTCTAACATTTTCTAACATATATACAATTAGGTATATATCGTGGCATGATCTAAACCTGAATTCCATAAAATTTAACAGCTGATATCTGTTACAGCGCCTAGAGGCAAAAGCGGGATATACATACATATGGTGGATTTCATGTCAAGTGAGTCAATTTTTAAAAGCCATGTCTTCTGATCGGTATGAAATTGCACCGAGTTCAGTCCTATTGGATAGTAGTTATGACACAAAATTTCAACGAGATCGGTTGAGGACTGTCCATCCATATAACTAATTGGTAGACCTTGGATTTTTTTTCATATTGTAAATTTCCATCCGATTGGAAAGACACTTTCCATTTAGACATTTTATCGTTCAAATATAGAAAATTTTAGTGCATATCGAAAATATGCAAGAAATGTATTTGAACGATAAAACGTCTCCATGCATGGTTTGGTTTCAATCGGATTAACAATTGTGTTTAGGATCGATTTTTTTCAATCTTTTTAAGAAAACAAAAAAAATCGCAAAAAAAAATTTTGTGGTGTATTTGTGGGATGGGTCCAGTTTACCTATCAAAATAAAGATAAACCTCTAAATATATTTTGGCATAACTGGTGAACTATTTATCGTAATTGCTTCAGGAGCTTAAATAATCCTAAATTAAGTAGCCTCCATCTTTTTCTAATATAGTTTTTTCATCCCATCAGCGGTTTCAAAGATATCTTACAAGATATTGCGAAAAATTAAAATTTTTGAGAAAATATGAATAATTTTTTAATTAAAACCTCATAAAAACATCGAAAAATAGAATTGGACGAAACATATGTATGAGAGCTATATCTAAATCTGAACCGATTTTCTTCAAATTCGGCTATGGTGATCCATGGATCTTTAATTTCAAAGCGATTGCATGTAAAAACTACAGTCTCTATAGGGCTACAGTACCAAATCGGACGACACATATATGTAAAGGGTTTTCCAACAAGAGGTGTTATTTTGGTATTCAAAGAAAAATGCCTTGAGATAAATGATCGGATGTTTATTTCATAATAAAGTTGAAGGTATGCCGTTAATAATGAAAAACAACATCAGCCAAATGGCCACCACGACCACGCTTACAGGACCATATCCTTTTCAAGAAATTTTCCATAACCAAATCGCAAAGTGGCTGCCCTATGTCCTCGATAGCCTCACGAATTCTATCTTTGAGGTCTTGAATCGACGCTGGGCTGTTGGCGTAGACCTTGTCTTTCACGTGTCCCCAAAGGAAGAAGTCGCAAAGTGTTAAATCACAAGATCTCGGTGGCCTATTGTGATCACCTCTTCGAGAGATAACACGGTCCCGTAACAGAGCAATGGTTTCGTTGGTTGTGTGGCACGTAGCACCATCTTGTTGAAAGTAAACGTTGTCCAGATCAATACCATCCAACTCCGACCATAAAAAATCATTCCAACCTCATTTTCGAAAAAATAAGGTCCAATGACCCCGCCGGACCATAAACCGCACCAAGCAGCCACACGCTGAGGATGGAGATGCTTCTCAACAATAACTCTTGGGTTTTTCGAGCCCCACATGCGACAATTTTGCTTGTAGACGTAGCCACCGAGGTGGAAATGGGCCTCATTAGTCAAGATGATTTTTCGATGATTTTCGAATTTTAATCATTTCAATGCTTTGTTGAATCATGTATCGTTCCATTTTTAGTAATGGCGTAGTTTCTACTTGTCAAATGTCAAAGAATAAAAGCTTCAAAAGTGACAGCTACCGAAATAGCGGGTGATTCAAAATAACACCTCTTGTTGAAAAACACTGCACATATAAGCACGGTACATTACACAAATCGCTTTTAAGCTATTAAAGCCAATTATATAAGCTTTTGTTTGGGCAAAAGCAATTTCTAAATCCGGAAAAAAATCACAAAAAAATATTTTTCTGAATATTTTTATTTTTTCAAAAAGATTAAAGAAAAATCCATCGAAAACGAAATTTCCTAAATACAATATGTTATTAGTTATAAAGGGTGGTTAAATTGTAAAGGCCGATGTTGAATGAGAACCACACCTAAACGCCAAGTTTTTTTTTGCATTTCATTTGACATTTCTCAATTTCAGACTAACTCAATTTGAACCATGGAAAGATACACAATCGAGCAACGCGTTAAAGTTTTTTAAGCCTTTTACGAAAATGGGCGTTCAAATCAAAATGCATTTCGTGTACTTCCTGATGTTTTTTTGATCAGCATAATCAACCAAATTTGTCCACAATCGGAAGAATTGTGCGCAAATTTCAGCAAACCGCGACTGTAAGAGATGTGATGTGCATGCTCGCCCAGTTCGTTTGGTGCGGCTTATGGGCTGCCGACGTCATCGGGCCATACTTCTTCGAAATGCGGCCGGCAGTAACTGCCGGCACAGGCAGTTACTGTGAATGGTGGTCGCTATCGTGAGATGATAACCAACTTTTTATACATAATCTCCTAATATACATAATCTTCTTTTATCTCGTTACACTTTTACCAGCGATTTTCAATAGCTTCGATTCCCTGTTTATAAAGGGTGCCCCAAGAAGAACGCAATTTTTAAATCTCGCAACATTCGAAGTGTCATTGTTTGACATTTGAATAATTGTTATTGTTTGTTAGTAGAAGGTACGAGGTTAGTAAAAATGGAGCGCTACACGAATGAACAACGCATTCTCATTGTGAAATTGTTTTACCAAAATGGTGAAAGTTTTGCGGCTACAGTTCGCAAATTGCGATCAATTTGGGGTCACAATAATGCTCCAAAAGAGTCAACTGTAAAGAGATTAATGGATAAATTTGCCGAAACTGGGTCTGTTAGTGATGTAAAGACAACAACGCGCCATCGACCAGGTCGATCGACCGAAAATGTCGCAGCTGTACGTGATGATGTCGCTCAAACTCCATCCACCTCAATTCGACACCGAAATATCGGTATCGTGAAATGATAACCAGTTTTTTCTTGCCTAGAATTGAAGAAATGAATGTGGAGGGCATGTGGTTCCAACAAGACGGCGCCACATGTCATACAGCCGGAGAAACAATTCAATTGCTGCATCAGTCATTTCCCGGTCGTGTTATTTCGCGTTTTGGAGATCAGAATTGGCCGCCTAGATCGTGCGATTTAACACCATTAGATTTTTTTCTTTGGGGTTTTTTGAAGTCGATGAGCCGACGACGACTCAAGCCTTAAAAGACGAAATTGGACGCTGCATTAATGAAATACCGCAGCATTCATGCAAAACGGTCATTGAAAATTTCATTAAAATATCGCGTGCATGCCAGCAAAGCCGCGGCGGCCATCTGCACGATATATTGTTCCATACATAACCTCATTCTGTCTACTTTACGATATAATAAAGTTTCACGATTTTTTCTTAAATATCTGTGTTTTATTTAAAATTAAAAAATTGCGCTCTTCTTGGGACACCCTATAGTAAGAACTGTCTAGCTCCTGAAAATAGCCATCAACCTCACCTCTTCGTTGTTGGCATATCTCTTTCCGCCGAGCCCCTTTATTCAAGTTTGGAAACAAAAAATAATCCTAGGGAATTAAATCTGGCGAATAAGGTGCGTTCTAAAGCAATTCGAACTTTAATTCATTGATTTTGGTCATCGCAATAGTGGATGGGTGAACTGCTGCATTGTCTTGATTGTGAGCAAGCATGGCACCCATCTTACGCACAGCTTTCTAGTCATCAAATTTTCCTTCAATATGCAATGTATAGCACTTTTTGAAATGCCTATGACTACAGCTAGCTCACGAACTTTCAACCAACGGTCATCCAATACCATTTTGAGGATTTTTTAACCATTGATGGGCATCTCAATTGGTCGACCACTACGGTGTTTGTCTGGGAAGCTCGTAAGGCCCCCTTTGAACTCTGCCACCCAATATTTATAGTTGTAAAAGAAGGAGCAGACTCGCCCAAAGTAGAATCTAGCTCGGTTTTAATATTGGTTGGACTGAGCCCTTTCAAATGAAAGTATTGTCGGTGACCAATATTTTCCATGTTTACAAATTCACTGAGATCGTTTACATTTGAGTGCTCAAATAAAACTAAACAACGTGGCGACTTGAAACTTAACACATATGTTTTAGAAGATTGCCACATTTACGAAAGTTATTTTTTTAATCTACTACCGCCATCTATATGTCAGACCGGGTAATTTTGGGACAGCCCTTGGATTCTGGACACTGGATTCAATTTTGGTACGTCTTGGCTCTTGTTGTATGGGAGGTACTAAAACGGGTTCGGTGATAACTCCAATTTTTAACAGGACTGAAGGAATTTTAAACTTTACACTTTTCAAAGATTTTGAGTATTTATACGAGTATGCATTGGTAGTCAGGATAAAAGCTGTTAACTTTTCGTGCAAAATGGTACCTTTGTGTAGGAGGTACCAAAAGGGTCATGGCAATAACGCCCATTTTTCACGGGAGTGTAGGTACTATAAAACTATGTGCCAAATTTCAAATATTTGTATGCACTAGTATTAAAGTAATAAACTGATAATATTTCGTGCAAAATGGTCCATTTGTGTGGGAGGTACCAAAAAAGGGACGACAACTTCGCCTTCACAAGGCGATAGCGATAAACAAAATAATAATATATGTGGAATTTCAAAAGATTTCTAATGTAGTGTAGATGTTATAAATGAAGAAATCTTTCACCAAATTTTTAACTCTTTGTGGAGGAGTGGACCAACATGGCCCATCTTCAATTTAGCCTGATAGAAAAAACATTATCATACAACAAAATTTAAGTCAATCGATTAAACCATTCGAGAGATACCAGCCAGCTGACAGACAGAAAGACGGACGGACGGACATTGCTCATTCGAATTAAAATTACCCAAAACGGATATCCGCCGAACATACCGTAGCAAATGATATATACCCTCGTTGTACTATAGTGAGGGTTGAAAAAAATCATGCTGTTTACTCAACAACGCTTATTTAAGGAGATATTGCCATTTTAAGATTTGCTAAGGAAATTTAACATTTCCCCCCAAAAATAGATAATAACAAAATGTCGTTCTTTTCGTTCGACGGCGCTTATTTAAGGAGATATTGTCATTTTAAGTTTTGCTATGGAAATTTAACATTTCCCCCAGCAATAAATGATAACAAATAGCCGTTCTTTTCGCTCTACGACGCTTATTTAAGGTGATATTGCCAGTTTAAGTTTTGCTAAGAAAATTCAACAGTTCGGGGAAAAAAATAAACGATAACAAAGTTTCTGATATATATATTTTATAAGAAAATTTAACAACAAACAGTTCTAACCGTTTGATTACTTACTCCAGCACATTTATCATTGATTACTGCGTCAGCATTTTTCAGTAGTGCATCAGTTATGTATCGTATGTATATACATAGTAATATATTTATGTTTGACATTTTGTGATGGTCTATTTACGATTCGGTTAGTTCGAATTTTGTTGTTGAAAATTTCTACTTGTTATCAATAAAATGATAAGAATATCAAATATCGTTGTAGTCACTGTCGTTGTCGTCCAACGGACTAGAGAATTATTGGATAACAAAATAAATATTGAGTTTAATTAAGGGAGAAGTCGTTAGACAATTTTTACTCATATGTTAAAGTTGTTTGACTATTGGTAAAATTGAATGATTAATCATAAATTAATATAAATATACCCAGTGTGACCAAAAAATGAGAAATAATAATAACAACAACACTAACCAAATGCATATTATCAGCGATTATTTTTATTTATTTTAACCGCAATTGAGGAATTGAGCTTTAGAAAAATAGAGTTAATTTTATTTCTAATCAATATTATTAAATGTTGCATTATAAGCATTTTGTTTATTTTTTTAAATGTAAGGTTTACATTTTTAAATGTAACAAAGCACAGCGGGAGGATTTCAAAAAAGGAAATAATTCGGCCGTTTCTTAACCAGACAACCGATTGCGACAAAACTTATCACGATTGTAAAAGAGATTTTAGAGAATTTAAGTTCTACATTTGGGCCCTCTACGGTATACAACGACGGAACCACAGGGTCTCACAGTGAACCACCTCGGGTATAAAAATATATAGGCGCGTTTAACTTTTGTTATTGTTGTCTCTTTAGAATACTGCTTTTTTGTGTACGTTGTTTTGTGAGGTATGTCTTACAGTTCCCGAGATATCTGCATTTGAAAATTGAATTTTTAATTTTTGTCCGATCTTGTCCTAGTATTTTGTGAATATCGGCTCATAATATGCACCGATTTTTTCACCATCATCTTTTCTGAATTGGCAATACGCTAGGCGATGATCGATCAGATATACGCAAATAAGACAAAAGTTATGGCCAATTTAAGTTATATTTTCACAAAATGTTATTTTTTCTTTTTGGGAAGAAACTATATGTCTTATTTTGGAGTTTTAGAAGAAGTTATTCAAAAAAATATATAACATATTTATATTCAACTTAAAGGAAACTTTCTGAGAATGTATTCGGAGAAAGTACGGGACAAAATGTTCACTGGTATTGCTGCCAAGCTTCTCCTATTTACACCATTTTTTACACAAATTTCAAAAAATGCCACATTTTCTCCAATCGCAAAGATAAAATATTAAAACCTTTACTATTGGTATATATGGTAAGATGTTGCACATTGAACTGCAGAGGGAATTTGGTTTTTAGTATAGTAGATATAAAGGAAAATGCAAAAAAATATAAAATTCGATTTTTACTGGCCCTGCCCTAGCATTATGTTGTTAATAGTGCAGAATATAAACTGATATCTTTCACATTAACTTTTCTGAATTGATAACAAAATTTTTGGGAATTGTGATTTTTGTAAATATAATAATTTGCGAAGTAATTTCGGATTCTGATGTCAAGACATACAAACTAAAAAATATTTCATTGAAATATATTAAATTTTAAATATTTTTTGACGTTATTACATTTCTGTCTGCATTTGAGCAATGATTTTTTGTTTTCATTTTTTCCTGACCCTGTTTTAGCATTTTGTTAATATCGGTGCAGAATATAAACCGATTTCTTTCACATCAACTTTTCTGAAATAACAACAAAATTTGGTATACGATGTAAAAAAATTTCTGTCAGATGTACCCACTGAGACAAAAGTTATATAAATTTATATTTTTAAAAAATAGGTAATTTTTGTTTTTTTCGAAAATATATATGTAATGTTTTGGAGATATAGAGGAAATTATAAAAAGAAAGTATATTCGTCTTAACGAATTCATACTGGAAAATGTTTTCGAAAAAAATGTATCAAAATTGTTTATTAATAGTATTGCCACGCTTCTCCAAATTCCCCATTTTTTTACGAAAAATTTCCAATCTTGGCCACATTTTTGACAATTACAAAGGGAGAATATGAAAACCTGTTGTCCAGTGTTACATGATAAAATGCCAAAGGAATTTTGAGCTCGGCTTTTAGTATAAAAAAAACTTAGGAGAAAAACTAAAAGTTACGTTTTTGGGGATTTTTTTAATTTATTTAGGGAATTGTGGGATTTACCTTAATAATAGAATAATGTTAGAATTTGCCCCTTTTTTGGTGTCAAGACGAAGAAATACAAGAAAAATAATTGAAACATTAAAATTTTTAAATATTTAATGGATTCATTAAGTTTCCGTCTGCGTTTGAAAACATTTTTCTTTAATTTTTTCTTGATTCTTTCCTAGGAATCGGTATATTTTAGAACCTTTATCATTATCTGTACAACAACAAACAAAATTGCTATTTTATGTCAAAATACTCTCTCTAATAATTAGAGATGTCAAACGGGATTGGTTTTCACAAATCCCGGGATTCGGGATTTTTAAATTGCAAATCCCGGGATTTTTTTCGAAATTTTTCGGGATCCTGAAATTGTTCGATATCACGGGATTTCGGGATAAATCGGGATTTTCTGAATCCCGAAATTGTTCGATATCCCGTTATTTTCGGGATAAATCGGGATTTTTTCATTCTTAATAATGTAATTCCATTTCCAAGGAATACAAAAATTTAGTTCAGTTTTAATTTAATTTTATTTAATTTAAATAAGGCTAAAAACAGCTAAAGCATACGTTAACTTTTGTTAAAAAATACTAACTTTTATTAAAATATTTCACAACATCTTAGCTATGAAATAATTTTGGTCCAATTTCAGTTCGTCGTCTGAATTATTATTGATGTTATAATTTCTTTCATTAAAGCACGAAAAATATTTTTTTCAGCTTGAGAAATAAGTTTGACTAATTCCGTTTTTATGGGATAAAATCGATTTGTCGATCCATATAATATTTTATATTATGATCTTCGTTTGTGGGAAACAAACTCTATTTGTGTTGTGTTCTTGTTTTATGTTTACTTATTTATAATTACATTTATGATATATTTTGTAATTCTTCTCCAAATTTCTAATTTTTTCACCGTATTATCTCAATGTTTTTTGATGTTAACAATTTGGTTCATTAGTTTGCATTTTCGACAGAGATTATCTATATTTCACTTGATATTTTATACGATACAGCTTCATATATTATTATTAAAATATCCCGGGATTCATTATAAAAAATCCCAGGATTCGGTATTTTTCGGGATCGGGATTTCCCGGGATATTCCGGATCGGGATTTCCCGTTTGACATCACTAGTCATTATATATACCCACAGAGACACAAATAACGGCCATTTTATAATTAAAAAAAATTTTTGGCAAATTTTTCTATCTATCCAGAAAATATAATAGGAAGGCAATCGGTTTATATCCGCATCTAATATAACCCGATTCCAGGAAAGGATCTGGAAAAAATTAAAAAAAAATTCTAACGCAGAGGGAAAATTAATAATTCCATAACATATTTCAAAATTAATATTTGTCATCAAAAAATGAGAAGAGAATCGGTTTTTATCCGACTCTAATATAGCCCAATTCCTAGGAAAGGATCAGAAAAAAAGATTCAAACGCAGAAGAAAAATTAATAAATCTATAAAATAAATATTTAAAAATAAACATATTTCTATTATTTTTTTATTTTGTACGTATTGACATCAAAAATTGAGGCTAATTTTAATATCATTATATTTATAAAGGTAAATCCTACAATTCCCAAAATAAATTCGAAAATCCCCAAAAACTGATTTTTTTTTAGTTTTTCGCCTAATCTGCTATACCAAAAGCCGTGCTCAAAATTCCTTTTGTAATTTACGTGTAACACTTTACTACATATAAAAATGGTAAAGGTTTTCATATTCTAGCTTTGGAGCATCCGATGGTCCAAATTTTCGATGACGCTGAGGCATAATTGAGGTTCTATGCCGTTAATGTGCCGAATTATCTTATCCTTTAGCTCATGAATTGTTGCTGGCTTATCGACGTACATCTTTTCTTTCAAATATCCCCAAAGAAAGAAGTCCAACGGTGCCAAATCACATGATCTTGACGGCCAATTGACATCGCCACGACGTGAGATAACACGACCATTGAATTTGTTGCGCAAAAGAGCCATTGTTTCGTTAGCTGTGTGGCAAGTGGCACCGTCCTGTTGAAACCACATATTGTCCACATCCATATCTTCCAATTCGGGCCATAAAAAGTTCGTTATCATCTCACGATAGCGAACACTATTCACAGTAACTGCCTGACCGGCCTCATTTCGAAGAGGTATGACCCGATGACGTCGCCAGCCCATAAGCCGCACCAAACGTACTGGGCGAGCATGCACAGGTGTTTTCACACCTCCTACAGACCCATTTTGCTGAAATTTGCACACAATTCTCCCGATTGTGGACACATTTGGTCGATTATGCTGATCAAAAAAACATCACGAAGTGCACGAAATGCATTTTGATTTGAACGCCCATTTTCGTAAAAGGCTCAAAAAACTTTAACGCGTTGATCGATTGTGTTTCTTTCCATGGTTCAAATAGAGTTAGTCTGAAATTGAGAAATGTCAAATGAAATGCTAAGAAAAATTTACGTTTAGGTGTGGTTCACATTCAACATCGGCCTTTAACCACCCTTTATTGTACTAAAAGCCGGTCTCAAAATTCCCTTTCTTTGAATATTGTGTATAACTGTTCTTTTCTATGACCACAATATCTGTCACTGCTTCCAATTGTTAACCCAACACAATAATAATAAGCTGATATGTATTTTTACAAACGTTTAATCATTAGAAATTTGCAATTGTTGAATTAGGTCACGCATTCGCAAATTTCTTTGTGTTCATTCAAAACTTTAAAATGAATATTTTTAACCCGTTAGGTGGTTTCCTTTTAAAAATTTCATTTTATTTTTAAAAGAAATTTTGCCTAAATACCGTTTAAGGCGTTAAAATTATTTATATCAAAACCACTTTACGCTATCTACATTCATCTATCACGCATGCGCGACTATAGTAAATTTGTTTCTAAATGTCTTTTATGCTATTAATAAGCGAAAAAAAATCCGTTCACACGCTTTAAACTCGAAACTGGTTTTTAAATGTTTGTTTTTTTTTTTTGTTTGTTAAGTTTTGTTCTGGTGGTTTTTTGTTGTTGTTATTTATTTGGAAGTAATAAATTGTATTATCAACAAAAACTGACAAATGACTACTCTTTCGAAATCGTAAATGGCTAATATTACAAGTTTTCAGTCTTTATTAACATTTAGCCGTGAATAATTTAATTCACAAAATAAATAAATAACCTTGAATGTTTCTTAGTTATGATAATAGCTGTGGATATGCTCTATCTAGTCGAAGACAATGCTTAGTAAAAGTGCAGCTGTAAATATTTAAAAATAAATTCTGTTTTGGGGGGATTTTTCTTGCTGGGCATTATAAGTAATCTGATTAAGGCATTAAACAAATTAGACAAGTCATAGTGTCTGGTGTAAAAAATGCACATGGAAACAAACTTGAAACAAGCAAGAAAAGCGATATGTTCGACCGTGACGAATCTTATATACCCGAATGAATTGCATTTAATTTTATAACAGGTAAAATTATTGATATGATCTTTTTTGCTGCAGCAAATTCTTTTAAAAGTAAAACGAAAGCTGTTAGGTTTCTGCGAAATTGTTTAGAAATTGTGGCATATATGGATTAACCAAAGATATTTAAGAGCGCCCTCTATATGTGGACTATACCAAAACATAGATCGTTATGGTACATTTTCGATGTTTCGCATTTTAGTATCAAAAAACATACGTCAATGTGGTTATTGCGGCACACGGAAGCAAATTTGACAGCGACCTCTATATGTGGACTATGTTGTAGAGAATTCTTCAGATTGAACAGCTTCAGCCAAATTGTTTGAAAAATATGGCGTATACAGCACAGATAAATATATTTAAGAGCGACCTCTGTAGGAGAGCTGTACCAAATGGAGAGATATACGCAAAAACAACGTTTACAAATTATTCAGTTTTATTATCAAAATAATCGTTCTCCTATTGCAACTTTTCGTGCGCTAAGTCCTTTTTTTAACCAAATCCACTTTCCAGTTGACCTACGACCTTGACATCCATGAGCATTATTTTAGCTCTCGATATAAGCTATATTTTTGCCATTGACTGATTCCCGATCCGACGTACCGCTAAGGAGCTAGAGCAAAAATTAACATTCCGTTCACATTTGAAAATGATGCTGTCCATTTTTTGTTAAATCAAAAAAAAAAACTATTTCCAGTCGACCTACGACCTACCCATGAGCAATATTTTAGGTCTCGTTAAGAGCTATCTTTTTGCCATTGACCGATTGTGGGTACGTGGCACACAGCTAATGAAACAATTGAATTGTTGCGAGAAAAGTTTGGAGATTCGATTATTTCAAGAAATTGTGATATTGAATGGCCTCCAAGAAGTTGTGATTTAACACCATTAGACTATTTCTTGTGGGGTTATTCTAAGTCATTGGTCTTTCGAAATAAACCAGACTCTCTTCATGCTTTACAAGTCAATATTGAACGTGCCATTCATGAAATACGACTTGATTTAGTGGAAAAAGTGCTCGAAAATTGGGTTCATCGAATTCATTCCTGCAGAAGAAGTCGTGGAGGCCATTTGAATGACGTTTTATTTAGAACTTAATTGTATCGATTGTACTTCACATTAAATAAAAAACTTTTGAATTTACTTAACAATAATTGTGTTTTTCTTCAAACAAATAATACACTCTTATTGGAAAACCCTGTATATATTAGAGTGGCTTCATTTGTGAGGACGAAAAAATGTTAAAAATGTCAATATAAAGTCACTTTTTTCTCAATTTTAGTGAATTTTTTACAAAACGGGAAATAACTTCTAAAATTTTGGTCCGATTTTCATGGCTTGTTATAGAACTGCGAACTCTAGATTTAATTTTTATAAAAAATTGACCCTTCCAAGCCATACAATTTGTATTTGATTGTTGGCCCCAAATGGGTTAAAGTGAATTGATTGCAATAAAAATGATCTTACACGCATTATTTCAACCTCAAAAGCTTAACACAAAAATAACCATTTTAAATTTTATTCGAAATATGTGCCCAAATCTAGAACTATTCTTATGTTTTTCGTCTTGTGATTTTATATTTTCACTTGAATTTCAGCAATTTTATAGAAAAATGTACAAAATAACCAACTTCTTAAAAAATTCAGCTTTTGAAGTTAAATTAATGAGTGTATGATACTTTTTATGGCAATTAATTAGCTTTAACCCCTTTGTGACCAACAATCAAGTAAAAAGTTTACGGCATTGAAAGGATAAATTTTTATAAAAATGTAATCTAGAGATCAACAGTTTTATAACGAGCCATGAAAAGAGAAAATCGGACCAAAATTTAATTCCGATTTTGTAAAAAATTCACTACAATTGCTCTAAAATTGAAAAAAAGACTTTATATTGCAATTTTTTTAAAGAAAGTTACGTTGCCCTATTAATAATGGTACATATTTTAATGTCCAGTGGACAATTCCTAAAAGTAATAAAAATTTACAATTGTAATATGACCATAACTTTATATTATAATTATTAACTTAATAAATCACAAAAAAAGGCACTTTATATTATTTTTCAAATAACCTAAAATTTGTAAAAATTGGTTAAGTAGTTCAAGAGCAATTAAAAATTTCGTAAAAAACAAATTTTTATTTTTTTTTAATTTCAAATCTCCATAAAGTTTGTTTTTTTTTTGACCAAAATCGCCAGACCTACCTTAGTATTTCGTCCATAACTTTTACAAATATTGAGTCCCCAAAAATCTAATTACTGTTATGGATTTGTGTGTATTTAAAAAAAATCTAAGTGGACCAATTTTTAAATTAAAGTTTAAAAAATGGAAAAAATGTATAACTTAAAAAAAAATGTCCTTTATATTATCTTTCAAAACGTAAAGTTTGTAAAAATTGGTACAGCCATTCAAGAGCACTTTAAAATTTCGTAAAACCCAAAATTGTATTTTGTCAAATTTTGGATTTTTTTTTTTGGCAATAATAAATTATAGCTGTGGTCTTATTTTACCATTTAGAAGCTTATATATATACAAATTCTCCCAGATCAACTTTTCTGAATTGACAACAAATTTAGCTATTTGATGAAAAATATTTCGATCAGGGTTTTCCAATAACAGTGACATGATTTCTTTGAAAAAACACACTTATTGTTAAGGAAATTCAAAAGTTTTTTATTTAATGTGAAGTACAATCGATACAATTAAGTTCTAAATAAAACGTCATTCAAATGGCCTCCACGACTTTTTCTGCAGGAACGAATTCGATGAATCCAATTTTCGAGCACTTTTTCCACTAAATCAAGTCTTATGTCATGAATGGGACGTTCAATATTGACTTGTAAAGCTTGACGAGAGTCTGGTTTATTTCGAAAGACCAATGATCTCAAATAATCTCATCTCCAAACTTTTCTCGCAACAATTCAATTGTTTCATTTGCTGTGCGGCACGTAGCCACAATCGGTCAATGGCAAAAGATAGCTCTTAACGAGAGCAAAAATATTGCTCATGGGGGTCAAAGTCGTAGGTCGACTGGAAAGCGTTTTTTTTTTGGATTTTAAAAAAATGGACTTAGCGCAAGAAAAGTTGCAATTGGAGAACGATTATTTTGAAAATAATACTGAATAATTTGTAAACGTTGTTCTTGCGTATATCTCCCCATGATGAAATTGTAAACACTACTGAATACAATGAAAAACATATGACAGATCATGACATATTACAAATGGTCGAAACGTCACTTCAAAATCATATCATCCCTATTGGAAAACCCTTTATATGCTCATTAAGACAAATGTTGTGGACACATGAACTTTTAAACATTTTTGCTGCGCTTCTCCAACCTATACCATTTTTTAGGCAAATTTCAAAACTAAGTTGCATTCTCTTTAATTTGAATACTAGAATATTGAAACCTTTAATCATTTATAGGATCCTGCTTTTAGAATAGCCGAATTAAGGGAAAACTCAAAATCCGTTTTTGGGAATTTTCGAATTGATTTTGGGAATAGTGGGATTTACGAAAATCCCATTTGTTTGGTATCGGTATATGTATATTTGAAACCTCGTTTCCTTGTTCTTAAAATCCTACAATATTTTTATCCCCTCACCTTAGAGAGGAGGGTATATGTATATCATTTGCTACGAACAAAAGTGTAACACATCGAAGGAGTAACCTAAGACCCTAAGTATGTACTTAGGGTCTTAGGTTACTCCTTAGGTTACTGTTCGGCGGATATCAGTTTTGGGTAATTTTAAGTAGAATGAGCAATGTCCGTCTGTCTGTCAGGGAAAATGGGCGTTATTGGCCCGCCCCTTTTGGTACCTCCCACACAAATTTACCTTTTTGTACCAAAAGTTAACAGATTTGAACTTTAATACCACTACATACAAATACTTGCAATTTCGTACAGCGCAATATTTTTATAGTACCTAGAGTCTAGAGAAAAGTATCCGTAATTGGCACGCCCCTTTTGGTACCTCCCACACAAATGAACCATTTTACACCAAAAGTTAACAGCCTATAACTTTAATACCAGTGCATATTAATACTTGAAATTTTGTACAGTGAAATGCTTTTATAGTACCTAGAGTCCAGAGAAAAGTGACCGTTTTTGGTTCGCCCCTTTTGGTACCTCTCACAAAAGTTATAAATGCAATTTAAAGTGATAATAATTTAAATAAAACAAAAAAAATAAATAAATTTGCCAATATTTTTTGGAGACTCAAGGTGAGGGGATTCATTAGTCGGTTTGCCCGATTGAACTTTCTTACTTGTTTTATAACATATCCTTCATAATTCTTAGTTCTTAGTTTTAGTTAAATTCTAGTAATGTCCTTTTAGATTTAGATAATGAATATATTTTTTTATACTTTATGTTTCAAAAAACACTCTTGAAACTCTTTTTAATTTCAAATATTGGGCCTCCCTATATTTCTAAACTGTAAAAAGTGAATTTAAAAACTTTTATTTACGCGAAAAATAATGACCAACGCCAGTCAACCAACCAATTATTTAATTGCATTCACATCCACAATTATATTGTGTCCACAGTCTTCTCCCTGGCATGATTTGGAAATGGTGCGAGCTGGGCATGATGACTGTACGGTTTTCAATTTCTAAACAATTGGCGTTAACGAAATGTTCACAAAACAATTTATGGATCAAATAAAAAAGCAATAACAATTTCCAGCCTGTCTCTGGAGGGAATGAACACAATATATATACTCTAAACGAGTGTGAAAAAATCACAATAAAGCGAAACAATTTAAAAATGACGGGGGAAAAAGGCGTGAAAACCATTAAATGCTAATTTTTCACCAAGTTGTGGAAAAACTGGCAATTTTTTCCTCGATTGTACATTTGTTCACAGGTAATAAGTTTGGCTCAGGCAGCGGAAATACAAGTATATGGCAAGAAAATCCAATAGGGAAATCATAAATCCCTAAACATGCACGACAAATAAACATCATCTGTGTGAGCCTAAAGTACGAGCATTAACACACATGTGTCAACCTGTCTATTTGTCTGTCTGGCCCATTGTGTGGGCGTGTGTAGTAGGGTGGGTGGTTGAGTGAGCCAATATTGTCGGTCTGACCTTTGGAAAGAAATGTAATGGAAGGCGTGAATAGGCATAACACCCAGGGGTAGAAAACTGTAACATTATTATTATTATTCCACGGTCGGTGGGACCACAATATAATACAATCACCAATATAAATTGAAAGAAGAATCGAATCGAATGTTCAATGGGTAAAGTATGTTTTTGTTCGATTGTCGTCCATTAATAACTAACTAGATAAATTATGAGACTCTTTTAACACTTTTGTGGCCGCTATGGTAATGGTAATGATGATAATGAATTGGTTTCTGTCACCGACACCTGTGGAAGGTAACAAACAAACTAATTACACACGTAACTACATACATTCTGTTTACTATTAACTATGGATTGTGATAAAAAAACGTTTACAGTGAATCTCAAAAGTTTTGACATAATAACAATTTTTTTGGAAATATACATAATAATATTTTCCAAAAGAAGTATAACCGCTTTATATCTATCTTAAAGGAGGTTTAGTGGAGAGTGTTTTAAGAAAAAAAGGTTAAGATTTTGTTGTTGTTGTTGTTGCCCTGACGTTTCGAATTACAACATTTTGTAAAAATGTCCTCACAAAATCAGGATTAAAATAATTTTTAATGTTCAATGGCGTTGTAAGTTAAACTGCTAAGGAATTTTATAAACGGCTATTTTCTAAAAAAACTTTTTTCTTAGAAAATAAATTAAATACTCGTTCAATATTAAATGATAATATCGCTCACTCACTTCAAGAGTGACATAACTCAAAATTTAAAATTTTTGAGGTTGTCTTACAGAAATACGAATTTTGCAAATGTAAATAATAAATTAATCTCAGAGTAAATTACGATTATAAGTAAACAACAATATTTCGGATTATTCCAGCTTTTTAAACATCTTATTTCATGTTACTTGTCTTGTTATACGGGCTTAAAGTTACACATCTTGACAATTTTCAATTTTGAGTTATGTCTCTATTAACCCTTGGACAAACACATGGTTCTGGTTTCATTTTTGAGCGTTAATTAAACATACTTCTAGTATAGGTAGATACATGTATTTCCCGGTAGCAGCCTAAAATATTGTTGGCTTTCTATCTGTAAAAAAAACCAAAGGAAAAAAGTCCCCCCTCGAACAAACACATATGCCTGGCCAGACCCATATACAACATTCAACCCGTTTGGCCATTGAATCTTTCTTTGGAAGGGCGTTGAATATTCCCAGCAACATGCTGCCTAACCAACGAAGCGGCCCTAGTACACTGAGTTCCAGAAAAGATTGCAGAATTTGTTTCATGCAAGACGAAAAGCTGCGTTGGAAGACACGTTTTTACTGCACCAAGTGTACTAATCCTGTGTGCCAACAACATTCTAAAGTTGATTATACTTGTTTTTCATGCATTCCACAAAATGAATAAAAAATAATAATATTAAAAAAAAAATTGTTTACATTTAGTCTAAAGACCAAAATAATATACGAACATACTTATAAATTCAAAGTTACGGTACCCTTTTTGCCATAGAAATGCATGAAAACATATATGGGCCTGGCCAGGCATATGTGTTTGTTCGAAGGTTTCAGAATATGTGTTTGCCAGGGGGTTAACGTAAGTGAGCGATATCACGGGTTTTCCAATGTCGATGATATGATTTTGAAGTGACGTTTCGGTCATTTGTAATATGTCATGATCTGTCATTTGTTTTTCATTGTATTCTGTAGTCTTTACAATTTCATCATCGAGAGATATACGCAAGAACAACGTTTATTCAGTTTTATTACCAAAATAATCTTTCTTCAATTGCAACTTATCGTGCGCTAAGTCAATTTTTTTAAATAAAACAAAAAACACTTTCCAGTCGACCTACGACCTTGACACCCATGAGCAATATTTTAGCTCTCGTTAAGAGCTTTCATTTTGCCATTGACCGATTGTGGCTACGTACCACACAGCAAATGAAACAATTGAATTGTTGCGAGAAAAGTTTGAAGATTCGATTATTTCAAGAAATTGTGATATTGAATGGCCTCCAAGAAGTTGTGATTTAACACCATTAGACTATTTCTTGTGGGGTTATTTGAAGTCATTGGTCTTTCGAAATAAACCAGAGAGTCTGGAGAGTCAAGCTTTACAAGTCAATATTGAACGTCCCATTCATGACATACGACTTGATTTAGTGGAAAAAGTACTAGAAAATTGGGTTCATTGAATTCGTTCCTGCAGAAAAAGTCGTGGAGGCAATTTGAATGATGTTTTACTTACGACTTAATTGTATCGATTTTACTTCACATTTAATAATAAGCTTTTGAATTTACTTAACAATAGGTGTGTTTTTTTCAAAGAAATCATATCACTCTTATTGGAAACCCCGTACAGGAAAATAATTGGTTGGAATTAGATTGTAACAATAAAAAAATAGTACTAGCAACAAAAATTATATTGTCTACACCGTCTGTAGACAATATAATTTTTGTAAAACATTTGGTTGTGGCAACATACAACAGATAATTTTAGCCATCATTATCGTAGTTGGCGCAACCAAATATGATTGTTGTCAACATGGAAGCAGAAGTATACCAAAACCAAAATGTTGGTTGTCCTGATGGAATCTCATGATAGTAGACAGAACTACCAAAATTCGGTTGAGGCAACCAAACTGTATTCTGTGTCTATGTAAATATAGAGTTTATTTGAAACTCGCATTGAAATTCAAAAAAATCAATTAAAATTCGAAAAGTGTCACACAGATACGGAACTTCCAAAAAAAACAAATCTGCAGTCAACCGATTGGTATGAAATTTATACAGCGGTATACGCAGGTTATTAAGTGTATTCTATAGATCAATGGAAATTCCATAATTTTTTTTAAAAAAAAAACCCAAAATTTTAATATTCAGGTTGTTCGCTACATCTTCCGTACTAATAGCTAGCCTATAAAATTCCTTCAAAGTTTAACCTACAAAACCATTAAACATTTACAATTATATAGTTTTTTAATCCTGACTTTGTGAGGACATTTTTAAACAATGTTGTAATTCGAAAAGGCATGGCAACAGCACCAACAAGATCCTCTTTCTTTAAACGCTATCCACTAAACTTCCTTTAAGATGAATATAAAGCGATTATACTTCTTTTGAACAAAATTAATATGTATGTATACTAAACGGTGTTGGCTTCCATGTCAAAAAGTTCCAGGATGCGTTACTGCAGATTCTACTCCTAAAATTTAACAAAATTTTTCTATAGGAATAAAGCGCTTTAAAAAAATTTAGCTTTGCACGCAAAAAAGTATTCGTTTCATCAAAACAAAATTTTACACAACTACAATTCTCGTTTACAGGAACTGAAATTTCGTTTGTTGTGACAGAAACTTATTTTACGAAAACAATTTTTTGTTTTGACCAAAAGAAATTTCAGTCCTCCTAAACGAGAATTATAGTCGTCTAAAAATTCGTTTCGCAGAAACTATCAAATAGGCATTCACAATTTAATTTTGTGCATTTTCTTAATTCTAATTTTGATCTCTCTCTCTCGCTGTATACCCACACTGAAGTTGCTGTGAGTTAATCCAAATCTTAGAATACATGCAAATTAGAAAAACCAATTATAATAATAATGGATATATAAGAAAATAACATGAAAAAACGTAAATACAGTGCGTCATTGCATGTGCCGAGATAATTTACATAAAATTGCTCCACGAGTAGTGTAGAACGACAATGACAACAACAAAAATAATTTACTATTTACGGCGGCCACACAAGAGCAACAACAGTCCAAGTCAGTCAACAGTCAACAAAACAAAGTGAATTGCGAATTACAATCGAAAAGTGTTGGGTGAAAACAATTCACATTTGTATTCGAACTTTGGTTCATGTACTCTTCCGTTTGCCGGGCAATTATCCTTTACGAGTATTTTCAAGCGAAGTGCAAACACACGAGTTGCCATACATAAATTACGGAAACTAAATAAGATTTTTGAGTCCTTTGTTCGATGAGTGGTAGGACTTGTTGTGGGTGGGTTTTAGTGGAAAGTTTACATTTATTTATATTAGTGGGACAATTCGGAGGTATGGAGGTGTATATGCCAGAATATGTGTGAAAAATTGCCCCCATTTATTGTCTTACTATAGTCATTGCAAACGTCAACTACAATATCGAATTTGTAGTGTGTGGAAATGATTTTGAAATAAAATTACAGAATTTTCATTTTGTATTCTCGATAAAAGAAGAAGTTGATTAAGAAGAACACAAAACTAATTGCCCTCTGATGAAGCTCTTGAAAAAAGGACTCCAATTGCTATAATTATCTTTATAATTAGAATTCAACGGATTAGTCCTAATTTAAAAAATTTTAACATATGAGTCATTCATTCATTTTGAACTACGTATAAGATATTTTTAAGAAAATAATACATACAAAAAATTTCGAAGCAATCAAAAATAGTGATGTCAAAAATCGTCCCGTTTGGCATGGAATGACTCATATATGATAATGTTTATTTTAATATTTTCAAGTGCTTCAATTCAGATGATTTGAGAGACGCCTAATAGCTGAAATTTTTTTTTCAATTTAGCAAAAAGAATTTTGCCTATAGCTATAAAATAAGCGTAATCCCATATTGTAGTGCCACCTTAATGTGCACTGTTATTAAAGTTAACTTCTATACTAATAATATCTATGTTAAAAAAACGGTATTTTTAATTAATTTTGCAGATACTATAGTCTGACAAAGAATGATAAAAATAACGGGTGTTAGGATAAATTCGTGGGTTAGTACTTGTGATGTGGAACATACTCGTATAAACAAAACTAGTGAAAAATAATTAAAATTTAATAAAAGTAAATAGTTTTGTTTAAATGTTGCTTGCTTGCTTTTTAAATTATTACAGTTTTATGCAATTTAAATGCAAATATTAACATAACTTTCAAAAGACTTGAAACCCACATATTACAACTTTTACAAATATGAAATATTGAAAGGCTCACACAGTATTGTTTGCTTAGCTGCCTCGATTACTTTTACGAAGTCGATTTGCGCACATAAGTGAAAAATACCATACGGATGTATTCACTTAGCTGCACAATTTTGCACTTATACGAATGAGCCCATACCTGCCTTATATGCCCTAAAGCGAAATATTGATCCTGATTCTGCAGACAAAATAAACATTCGTATGAAAATCATAATGAAAGCAAAAAACAAAGCGATTTTTTCACCCGCATTACTTATTCTCACAATAATAATATTCAAAGAAAATAACTCAAGGATTTTCTTTGAATATTATTTTTGTAACAACAACAACATGTAACAGGTGGCGCAAAAGTAACCTTTCGATGTTATGTTAGACGCGATTGGCGGTCAGCAGCTAACAGCTGATGCACCGTCTGGACTTTGTACGGAAACATCTTCAAATCTTGTACCAAAATTCGCTGTAGAGACCGTCGGCTGATACCCATTTGCGTGGCACGTCGTCTGGTCGATGTCGACGGCGCTTCCATGACATCCTCGGCTACAGCAGCAATATTCTCTGCAGAACGGCTACTCCGGGGTCTGCCACGCCTGGCAGCATCTCGTGTTGTGCCAGTCTCTTCGAGGCGAGCGGCTAAACGTCGCAGTGTTTCACCAGTAGGCGTTGGACGGCCAGGAAATCTGTGCCAAAGTCACCGACCGATTATTGGTCAAATAAATAGTCAGCAATATTCCGCGTTCTGGAGCAGTGTAGCGTAACATTGTTTATTAACGTGTATTTCGCATGTGTTTACTACACAAATGTCAAAACAGAACTGACATTAGGGGCCAATCGCAAAATATATAGCATTTTCTGATAGGAGGATTACTTTTGCGCCACCTTGTACAAGCTATAAAAAGAGCTTTTTCTCTCTTCTCCTTAAATTGTCACAACTTAGTTGTGTGCAGCACATAAACAAAATATATTTTCTAATAAAAACAAACTAACGTGCAAAATATTTTCCTTTTGTGCAGGTAAAGATAAAATACACTTAAGTGCAATGCAGGTAAGCGAAAAATACTGTAACTCCAAAGTTTGAATAATTAATCGGTCTAGCAAAAATCACAAGTAGCCAACCTTTAGTGAAAAAAAAGTCCCAACTCCTCTGGAATCGTAGATATATATATCGTACCTTCTCAAAATCGATTATATTGGGTGATCCAAGTAGAGATACTTTTTTCAATAACCTTTTTTTGACAGATCACGTGTGAGTCTTGTCATGTTATTTTTGTTAAGTATTGTTTGGCATTTCATGAACAACGTTTACAAATCGTTCAACTTTATTACGAAAATTCACGTTCTGTGAGGAATGTGTTTCGTGCACTTCGCTCAACTTATGGTCAACAAAATCGAGTCATCGAAAATTGAACTTAACGGATGGACCATCTGAGACGTTGTTCAGGCGTAAGTCTTTCCATGATGAAATGCCAAACAATACTTAACAAAAATAACATGACAGCATGACACGACTCACACGAGATCTGTCAAAAAAAGGCTATTGAAAAAAGTATCTCTACTTGGATCACCCTATATATAGCAGAACATGGTAACACAGAGTAAATTCACTGGAAAACCGCGTATGTGGCCAGCTCATCCAGGATAGGAGATACATACCTTCTGAGATATTGACAATATACATATACCACATATTGTAACGTACGTGATCCATAAGTACTTACATATGGGTCTGAATTTTTAATATTAACCTATGCATTTTAAAATAGCCTCCTGCCATAATATATTTTTTGAAAAAAAAAATTAAAAATTTATTGGGAATTTGAAATTTTCAAAAAAAAAATATTTTGGGTTTTACGAAATTTGTAAATGCTCTTGAACAGCTCAACCGAATTTTACCTCATTTGAAATAGAGCATAACGGTAGAGATTTTATTAGATTTTTTTTCCTTAAAAAAATTCAATTTTTTTTTAATTTATTTTACTTTGTTCCCGTTTTTTTTTTAATTTACACAGAATATGCACAAGACTCTCAGAAATCACGCAAAAATCACAAAGTAATTGGATTTTTGCGGACTCAATATTTGTAAAGGTAATTGTCGATGGGGGAGCAATTTTGCTAAAATTAAAGTTAAAAAAATTCGAAAAATTATTTTTTTTTTACAATTTTTTTAAATTGGTTTAGTCTTTCCAGTACAAATTTCGCAAAATCCAAAAATCTATTTTTAAAAATTTTGGTAAAAATGGTGAAATAAAATTTTGATTTTTTTTTGCGATTAGTAAATTTTTATAAACTTGTTAGTCAAAAATAAAATTCATTGGTTAATATTAAAAATTATGACCAAATACCAGTGAGTGATTCACTGGAAAAAAGCTCCATGTGTCCTGCTCATCTAAGATGGGAGATATCGGATATAATTATACCAGATATTGTAACACCGATATCTCGAAAACTAGAATAGATGAATAAGTCGAACGAAAAATCAAAAGTAACTATCATATAGGATCGCAGATATGTATACCTCATCAGATATCGACAATATATATATATATACGATATTTTACACCGATATCTCGAAAACTATAATGAATGATTCACAAGCAGACAAGTAGCGAATAGATTCACTGGAAAAAAGGCCAATTTGGCAACCTCATCTAATATCGGAGACATATATAGGGTTTTCCAATAAGAGTGATATGATTTATTTGAAAAATAAAACACAATTACGGCCAATTCCACAATCTTCGGTTATCCTACAGTTATAGCTAACCTACAGTTATAACTGTCAATTGTATGGAATATTTTTTAACTGTGAGTTAACTCTAACCTGAGGTTGTGAAATTGGGGGTTATTGTTAAGGAAATTCAAAAGTTTTTTTTCTTTAATGTTAAGTACAATCGATACAATTAAGTTCTAAATAAAACGCCATTCAAATGGCCTCCACGACATCTGCAGCAGGAACGAATTCGATGAACCCAATTTTCGAGAACTTTTTCCACTAAATCAAGTCGTATGTCATAATTGCCACGTTCAATATTGACTTGTAATGCTTGAAGGGAGACTGGTTTATTTCGAAAGACCAATGACTTCTAATAACCCCACAAAAAATAGTCTAATGGTGTTAAATCACAACTTCTTGGAGGTCATTCAATATCAGAATTTCTTGAAATAATCGAATCTCCAAACTTTTCTTGCAACAATTCAATAGTTTCATTTGCTGTGTGGCACGTAGCCGCACAGCCATCGGCCAATGGCAAAAAGATAGCTCTTAACGAGAGCAAAAATATTGCTCATGGGTGTCACTGTCGTAGGCCGACTGGAAAGTGTTTTTTTGAATTAAACAAAAAAAATGGGCTTAGCATCATTTCCAAATGTGAACGGAAAGTTTATTTTTGCTCTTGCTCCTTAACGGTACGTCGGATCGGGAATCGGTCAATGGCAAAAATGATTTTTTATGGTCGGAGTTGGATGGTATTGATCTGGACACAAGCAACGAAACCATTGCTCTGTTACGGGAAAAGTTTCCGGACCGTGTTATCTCTCGAAGAGGTGATCACAATTGGCCACCGAGATCTTGTGATTTAACACCTTGCGACTTGTTCCTTTGGGGCCACGTGAAAGATAAGGTCTACGCCAACAGCCCAGCGTCGATTCAAGACCTCAAAGATAGAATTCGTGAGGCTATCGAGGACATAGGGCAGCCACTTTGCGATTTGGTTATGGAAAATTTCGTGAAAAGGATATGGTGCTGTAAGCGTGGTCGTGGTGGCCATTTGGCTGATGTTGTTTTTCATTAGTAACGGCATACCTTCCTCTTTATTATGAAATGAACATCCGATCATTTATCTCAAAAAATGGAATTTTTCTTTGAATACCAAAATAACACCTCTTGTTGGAAAACCCTTTATCTGGAAAACTAGTGTGCATAATTCACAAGTATATGTCAGCAAGTAGATTAACTGGAAAAGAGGCCTCCTCATTTAAGATCGTAGATATATAGATTATAAGATTTCGGCTAGGAAGCATGAATCGATTGAGCGAAAAAACACAAGTATCCTTCAGCAAGTAGATTCACTGCAAAATAAGACTCATATGGCCAGCACATCTAGGATGGCAGATTAATAGGTTCTCAGATATCGGATATATGAAACAGATATTGCAACGCCGATATCTCAAAAACTATAAAACATGAATCGGTCTAGCGAAAAAATACGAGTAGCCGGTAGATTCAAGAATTCTAATGTTTTTTACGTGTCACATGGTTTTTGTCTTCACACCCTCTCTGCAATCTCCCACACAAAATACAAAATTCCATTTTACATTTTTCTGAAAGTGTCCGATATTGCATGGTGTAATTTGAATCTATACATTTTTCCGTTAATTTAAACCGGTCATTTATTTTTAAATATTTTTGTATTATTAATTGAAAATATCAACTATTTTTTTTAATCTAAAACATTAATTCTTTGCACAAGTGTATTATTATTATTAATCAGTGCTTTTTAGGTGACGTTACGAGTACATATTGCGAGTGATGTGCGCGGGGGGTTAGTGGCACAATAATAATAATAATATAATATTTATAACAAATATCTATGTTTTATATAAATAATACTGATAAAAATTCGTCACCTGGAGATGATGGACCCGGACTGTAGCTTAAACTATCGGTTGATGACAATTTGGGCAAGTGGGCAGTTTTTAAAGATGACCGTCTCATGAATTTGAATTCAAAAGCTAAATTGATATAAATTTGTTTATTGGTAGACTTTTGTTGAATCGACTTTAGTTAGACAAGCATTTTTCTTTTTTTTTGTATTCACTTCAAATGGGCAACAAACAAACAGAAGACACAAAAAAAGAAAAATAACTTAAGCTCTACATTTACACAAAATTTAAGAAAAAAAATTAAACTAACACAAACAACAATGAAATGATGACGTACATATTCATACCCAAAATCACAAATAATGTAAAAAATATTAAAATGCAAAATGTATGAAATAACGAGAGGGGGGAAAAAAGCAACGCAAAATATTTATTTAATAAATTACCACAAAAATTGGAAAAGATGCAGGGGAGGGAATGAGGGATGATGATGATGATAACACAGACAAACTATTGTTTGCCTTCTCTGTGTGTAAATAATTTCTTCCGGTTTTGGAATTTCTATCAAATATCAAAACTGTAAACATGAACTAAGACATTGACATTTTCTGCCGCATACAGAATGAAACATTTTTAAATCAAATTTGCTGACATTGTGAAACATTAATTCCATCAGAATCAGTTGAAAAAGGGAACGAGTGTGGGTGGGTGTTTGGCATGAAAGGTCAATGTCGCCGTTCATTTCATTGAAATTTATTTAATTTGTTTTTAGGGTATTTTTAAGAATTACATAACTTTAAATTAAAATAAAGCAAAGAACAAATTAATTTTTAATATCAATTAAACTGGCTTTATGAACAGATAATGTTATGCCATTAATGTTAAAATATGACGTGGGTTGCAGCGTAATGATACCGTTAATTGGCTAGCAAGAAAGTGTGATTTAATTCCTCAGAGGCAATTAAATACCTCAACATCAACAATCGACGAGTTATTGGCGAAATACGGCCGCAAATGCTGCGAAAAGTGTGAGAACATTTGAGTTCCAGCAATGGATCTCACATGACATGGCGGCTACATGGCCCAAAAATCATATTTAAATATGGCATAAAATTATCTATCCAATAAAGCCATTTTAATTGATATTAACAATATTTTTCTTTGCTTAATTTTAGTTTAAAGAAAATTGTTCATTACATAGTTTAACTTGTTTTTTGCTGTCGAAGCTGTACGAGAGTTGCTATATATATGGATGGCGCCAGGCACAGTAAGTGTTGCCTGGCGCCATCTGACATTTCCATTGGAAAGTTTGACATTTTTTAGCATAAACGTACTTAGAACGTTTTGACGTACGACCATCATTTGTGTTGTTTACAGTGACTTGAAAAATCAATTTGGCAAAAAAAATTGAATTATCTCGTGAACATTTTCGTGCGATCATTTTTCACAACTTTGGACGTGGATTATCACGACAAGAGTGCATCGATGAACTTAAATCTTTGTATGGCGATGAATTACCATCCTATAGCACTGTGAACTAGTTTAATGAATTCAATCGTCGCCGGCGCTCGCTCAAAGACGAAGGTCGTGAAGATCGTCCAAAAACGGCCGTTGTGCTAGAGAACATTGATGCCGTGCGTGAACTGATAATGCAAGATCGTCATGTGACATACCGTGAGATAGAGGCATCCTTGGGCATTTCTTCCACCAGCATACATTCGATATCGCATGAACACCTGGCCGTAAAAAAGGTTTGTTCTCGTTGGATCCCGCACAATTTGACAATCGCTCAAAAATGCTCTTGTCGATTGGTGCAAAGAAATTTTGAAAAAATACGATCGCGGTGCTTCAAAAGACGTTTATAAGATCGTCACAGGTGACGAATCTATGCGTATGAGCAATCGACCGTGTGGGTCTTCGAAGACGAGCCAAATCCAACGAAAGTTATTCGTGGAAAAAGCACTTCGAAGCAAATGGTCTCCTGTTTCTGCGGCAAAACTGGTCATGTGGCGAATGTTCCGCTTGAGCAACGTTGGAGGTCAATTCTGAGTGGTACACTACAATTTGTTTGCCTGACGTCTTCGGAGAAATTCGAAAAACGAACAAGAGAAGACGAATCATTGTGCACCATGACAATGCGAGCTCTCACACATCGGCTCAAATCAGCGCCTTTTTGACCGGCCAAAATGTCGAATTGATGAGTCATCCGCCGTACAGCCCTGATTTGACACCCAATGACTTATTCTTATTCACTCACATCAAGAAAAAACTGCTTGGTTAAAGATTTTCGACGCCTGAAGCAGCAGTTGAAGCGTTCAAAAACCATGTTTTGGAGGCGAATTTTCAACACACTGTAACCAAAACAAATGACAATACGGTCTGATTGAAGTTATGCTAAAAAATTTCATACTTTCCAATGGTAGTTCCAGTTTTCATCTGGAAACACCAACATTGCCAGGACCGAAATATAATTAGCAACCCTCGTAATGTTTTTTTTTTCTATTTCAGGCTATGTTCGAAGATGGACCATACGAGTATTGGTACATTCCTTCTAATACCTTTCTCACAAAGGGTTAACATTTTGTTAAATATTGATTCTCTAATAACTTCTATACTGCTTATCAGAATCATCTGTAATTCCTCACATAGGGTTTTCCAATAGGGATGATATGATTTTGAAGTGACGTTTCGGCCATTTATAATATGTCATGATCTGTCATTTGTTTTTCATTGTATTCAGTAGTGTTTACAATTTCATCATGGAGAGATATACGCAAGAACAACGTTTACAAATTATTCAGTTTTATTATCAAAATAATCGTTCTCCAATTGCAACTTTTCGTGCGCTAAGTCCATTTTCAATCAGTCGACCTACAACTTTGACACTCATGAGCAATATTTTAGCTATCGTTAAGAGCTATCTTTTTGCCATTGACCGATTCCCGATCCGACGTTCCGTTAAGGAGCTAGAGCAAAAATAATCTTTCCGTTCACATTTGAAAATGATGATAAGTACATTTAAAATCCATAAAAAAACACCTTCCAGTCGACCTACGACCTTGAAACCCATGAGCAATATTTTAGCTCTCGTTAAGAGCTATCTTTTTGCCATTGACCGATTGTGGCTACGTGCCACACAGCAAATGAAACAATTGAATTGTTGCGAGAAAAATTTGGATTAATTCAAGAATTTGTGATATTGAATGGCCTCCAAGAAGTTGTGATTTAACACCATTAGCCTATTTCTTGTGGGGTTATTTAAAGTTATTGGTGTTTTGTAATAAAATAGACTCTCTTCAGGCTTTACAAGTCAACATTGAACGTGCCATTCATGACATACGACTTGATTTAGTGGAAAAAGTGCTCGAAAATTGGGTTCATCGAATTCGTTCCTGCAGAAGATGTCGTGGAGACCATTTTAATGACGTTTTATTCAGAACTTAATTGTATCGATTGTACTTCACATTAAATAAAAAACTTTTAAATTTCCTTAACAAAAAGTTCGTTTTTTTCAAAGAAATCATATCACTCTTATTGGAAAACCCGTTAGTAATAGTATAGGGTGCTCCAAGTAGAGATACTTTTTTCAATAGCCTTTTTTTGACAGATCACGTGTGAGTCGTGTCATGCTGTCATGTTATTTTTTTTAAGTATTGTTTGGCATTTCATCATGGAAAGACTTACGCTGAACAACGTTTACGCGTGTCATTCGCCAGTTACCAGTCGAAATGATCGAACGAGTCATCGAAAAATGGACTCAACGGATGGACCATCTCAGACGTAGCCGCGGACAACATTTGATAGACATAATCTTCAAAAAATAAATGTCAAAGAATGTCCTTTCAAATGAAAATAAACATTCGCCATTCAATTTGAATTTTCTGTGTTTTTTTTTTAGAAAAGTAGGGAACGTCGGAATGGATCACGCTATATTCCGTCGCTATCACCTTGAGAAAAATGAGCGAAGTGTCGCCATCCCTTTTGGTACCTCTCACACAAAGGGAACATTTTTAACAAAAATTTTATTTAAATTGAATTGTGTTGTAGTATCTAGTGTCAGGTGAAAAGTGGGCCTTATTGGCACGCCCCTTTTGGTACCTCCCACACAATTGGACCATTTGTCCCCAAAGTTAAGTGCTTATAACTTTAATACAAGAGCATATAAATACCTGAAATTTTGTACAGTGTAATGCTTTAATAGAACCTAGAGTCCAGTGAAAAGTGGGCGCTATTGGCACACCCATTTTGGTACCTCCCACACAAATGGACGGTTTTGTACCAAAACTAAACTGTTTATATCGTTAATACCACTACAAGCTTTAAACTTATTAAATTCTATTTAAATTTATATTAATTTAATTAAAATATGTTATGGGACGCGTAAGTCGGTTTAACCGAAAGAGATTTCTTACTTGTTAAACCCTCCACCATAGGATGGGGGTAAACTAACTTTGTCATTTCGTTTGCAACACCTTGAAATATTGATCTGCGACCCCAAAAGTATATATATTCTAGATCGTCGTGAAATTCTAAGACGATTTAGCCATGTCCGTCTTTCTGTCTGTCCGTCTGTATGTGAGTCTGTTGAAATCACGCTGCAGTCCGTAACAATAGAGCTAAGTTGATCAAATTTTGTAGAAATACTTCTTATAGTTGCAGGTCGTTTGGGATTGCAAATGGGCCATATCGGTCAAAGTTTTGATATAGCTCCCCTATAGAGGTCGCTCCAAAATACGTGTTTTCATCCATAGATACCACATTTTTAAAGCAATTTAGCTGAAACTTTGTGGTTTGTATTCTATTTTGACAAGAATTCATCACAGCAAACATTTTACAAATCGGTTCATATTTTGTTACAGTCACCCTATAGAGCTCGCTCCAAATACGCTTATTTAAGCCATAAATACCACATTTTTTATGCATTTTAACTGAATCTTTACAGTTTGTGTTTTATTTAGATAAGAATTCATCACAGTAAAAAAAATTTAAATCAGTTCGTATTTTGTTATAGTCCACCTATAGATGTCGCTCCCAAAAAAGGCTTGTGTAAACCACATTTCTAAGCAATTTAGCTGAAACTTTGCAGTTTGTATTCTATTTTTATCTCATAAAATTTGGCCCCTTGTAGAGGTAGCTCTCAAATATGCTAATATAAGCCGTAAATACCACATTTTTAATATGAAGAATTTGGCAAGAGAAATTGAGGCCTCAAAATTGGCTTTGCTTAAACAAAAAGGATCTTTCCATGATTTGCTCCATATCTTTAGATTTGTCTAGTAATATATAAGCCATAAATACCACATTTTTAAGATGAAGAATTTGGCTATAGAAATTGAGGCCTCAATTTGCTCCATATCTTAAGATTTGTCTAGTAATATAATTAAATGCAATCCATGGTTCATGGCCGAATTTAACATTGTTACATGTTTTTTTTTTAATTTGGTCGAAACTAGAAAATATTAATTTTTTGGGCACAAATTTTTCACAACAAGAAGAAAAGAATTGAATCGATCCATGTTTTGATATAGTCCACATATAGATGTCGCTCTCAAATTTTCTTCATTAATCCATAAACACCACACATTCCAGTCGATATATCTGAAATGTTTGCCGTTTATGTTTTATTTATACCAAAGTTCTGCGTTCAAGAGTAGTTCTAACATCAGGATATTTGCAAAGGTAAATACCACAATTCCTAAAATAAATTCGAAAAGCCCATAACTGAGAATTTTTAGTTTTTCGCCAATAGTTTTAAATATAAAATAGTTTTAAAAAAAAATATAAAAGGATAAAGAGTTTTTATATTCTGCAACATTTGTATTGAAAATAGAATATACTAACATTCTGATTATGGACAAAAAAACTTTGCTTGATTTAAAAAATACAACATATTCAGGGGTATCTATTATTATGATCAGACTTTTTTGTAAATTCGTACTTCATCATAACACATCCTTACCTATTCTTCTTAGAAATGACATTGTCACATATAACGGTTAAGGATCCAATATGTTACTTACGTTACAGAACAGTAGTTCACGATTTGTTATCACTATAACATTATGTCGTAATGTTAATGGTTGTATCTATTATTATGATCAGGTGTATACCATAGATTGGGTATAGCCTAAGGCGAAAACTCATGTTTTAATTCAGTTTGCCCTAGATGAAATTGCAGCAGCAACATTGACAAATTGAATAAAACGAGTTGACGAGTTAATGGCACTCAAGGAGGGAGAACGCGGACGACATGTTGGCTGCTATCCATCTAACGAAGCATTCTAAGCAAAACGACAGCACCCACCACTCAACATTAGAGCCCAGGGGATAGAGAACAGCGACATCGATGGCATCACCACCATCCCCATCGCCGCCATCATCGATTAAAGGATCAGGCTAAGAAGGGATTTCTGATGTCACAAGTGAACTGTGTACTCTATGTTCCAATGCAGATAAATATTCAGTACATACACACATCCACATACACACCATCATAACATCGCAAAAAAAAGAATTTTGTAATTCGAAATTGGATGATGGTGATGATGCCATTTCGCATTCATTGCCAATGAAAGTTGCGATACTCATGAAAGGCATTGAAAAGAGGGAAACGATGCAAAAAGAAAAAAAGACGAAAAAACTGCAGTCATTTAAAATCGTATTGATTTTTAATTAAAGTTTAAATTTATGCTCAGCCATTCGAAATTCTCAATTAAACTCTGTAAATAAGTAAAATATGAGAGGGATGATGTGATGTTCAACCGCTCCACCGAATTGCTTCAGAAATGTCTTTAAATCAAGCTGCGATGAAAAAAATAAATGTATCATGGGATTTAAGTTAAAGATAAAATCTGCATTCAAGTATTTTTACATTAAAAAAATTGTATATAAAAAAATATTTTTTGGAAAATTTAACTTCAAATGACCATAACTTCTGTCCTAGTGGGTAATGGTAATATTTTTTTAAATTTTGTTGTCTATCCAGAAATGATAATGAGGAAGGAGTCGGTATATATTCGGCTCTAATATTTACAGATTCGTAGGAAAGAAAAAAACGGATGTTTTCAAACGCAGAAGATTATAAAGGGGTTTCCTTTCATTTTAAGGGTGATATGATTTCTTTGAAAAAAAACCACATTTATTGTTAAGGAAATTCAAAAATTTTTTATTTAATGTGAAGTACAATCGATACAATTAAGTTCTAAATAAAACGTCATTCAAATGGCCTCCACGACTTCTTCTGCTGGAACGAATTCGATGAACCAAATTTTCGAGCACTTTTTCCGCTAAATCAAGTCGTATATCTTGAATGGCACATTCAGTATTGGCTTTTAAAGCTTGAAGAGAGTCTGGTTAAGTTCGAAAGACCCATGACTTCAAATAACCCCACAAGAAATAGTCTAATGGTGTTAAATCACAACTTCTTAGAAGCCAATCAATATCACAATTTCATGAAATAATCGAATCTCCAAACATTACTCGCAACAATTCAATTGTTTCATTTGCTGTGTGGCACGTATCCGAGAGCTAAAATATTGCTCATGGGTGTCAAGGTCGTAGGTCGACCGGAAAGTGTTTTTTTTTTTATTTAAAAAAATGGACATCATATTCAAATGTGAACGGAAAGTTTATTTTTGCTCTATCTCCTTAACGGTACGTCGAATCGGGAATCGGTTACCTCGGCACAAAGATAGCTCTTAACGAGAGCTAAAATAGTGCTCATGGGTGTCAAGGTCGTAGGTCGACTGGAAAGCGTTTTTTTTTTGGATTTTAAAAAAAAGTTGCGAAAAGTTGCTATTGGAGAACGATTATTTTTGTTAATAAAACTGAATAATTTGTAGACGTTGTTCTTGCGCATATCTCTCCATGATGAAATTGTAAACACGAACGGAATACAATGAAAAACAAATGACAGATCATGACATATTACAAATGGCCGAAACGTCACTTCAAAATCATATCATCCCTTTTCCAAAACCCGTTATAACCATCCGTCTTTAGTCTTTCCTTGTTATATAGGGTGATCAAAGTAGAGATACTTTTTTCAATCCCCCTTTTTACAGATCACGTGTGAGTCGTGTCATGCTGTCATGTTATTTTTGTTAAGTATTGTTTGGCATTACATCATGGAAAGACTTACGCCTAAATAATGTTTACAAATTATTCAGTTTTATTATCTAAATCGCTAAGTCCATTTTTTTAAATCCAAAAAACACTTTCCAGTCGTCCCACGACCTTGACACCCATGAGCAATATTTTAGCGCTCGTTAAGAGCTATCTTTTTGCCATTGACCGATTCCCGATCCGACGTACCGGAACCATCGGTCCATATTTCTTCAAAAATGATGGCGGTGAGAACGTATCCTTCAATGGCGACCGTTATCGTGGCATGATAACTATTTGATGCCTGAAATTGAAGCTCGTGATCTCGGCGACATTTGGTTTCAACAAGACGGCGCCACTTCCCACACATCGCATCAATCAATGGATTTATTGAGGGAACACTTCGGTGAGCACATAATTGCACGTTTCGGGCCGGTCAATTTGCCACCAAGATCGTGTGATATCACACCGTTAGACTTTTTCCTGTGGGGATATGTAAAGTTTATGCGGACAAACCCGCTTCGATTCAGGCCTTGGAGCAAAAAATCACGCGTGTCATTCGCCAGTTACCAGTCGAAATTCTCGAACGAGTCATCAAAAATTGGACTCAACGGATGGACCATCTGCGACGTAGACGCGGCCAACATTTGATAGACATAATCATCAAAAAATAAATGCCAAAGAATGTTCTTTCAAGTGATAATAAACATTCCCCATTCAATTTGAATTTTCTGTGTTTTTTTCTTTAAAAAAGTAGGGAACCTCGAAATCGATCACGCTATATTTATACTAAATACAAAAAACCAATATTCTCCTAAAGGTATTTTTTCACATAAAATACTAGATAAATAAAATAAAAATGTTTTATGGCAGTGAGATATTGGGACACTTTACTCATTTTCGTTGTCACACTTGTATACAATATTTGTCTAGTATACGTTGTGTTTAATATCTGCAAACATACTAAAGATAAAAACTACAAATGTCAAGAATTTCAATTTATGAAATAAAAATTAGAGTGTCTCGCCAAAAAAAAATCAACATTGTTTTTAGTTGGAAGAAATTACGACGTTAATTTTGTTTGGGTTTGCAAGTCGATCAAATTAAACTTCGATATTTTTTGCTATATAAATTTAAATCTAAACCTTATATGATAAATCAGTTGAAATGCATTTTTTTACTAATAAAATAAATAATATAAAAATAAAGTAAAAATATAGAAGAAGACTCATATTTTCGATATTTTATTTATTTATTTGAATTACAATACAATGTAAATTTATATCCTAATTTTACGGTCCAGGGAAACTGGGTTACAAAGACCATATGGCTAGATTTTGCGACAGATCAGAGCCTTTGGTGGGAATCGAACCCACATCCCCCAAACTCATGTTTATTATTTCAACTGATTTATAAAGCTTGAATTTAAATTTCAATAACAAAAAATATCTTAACAAAACTTAATAAGTGTCGATAGACACGCAATTGAAATTTCGCTAAACAAATTATTGAAATTGACTTGGTAAGTTTAGGCAGTGACTCTACTCTCTGGATAAACTGACAAATCCATTTCTAAATAAAATCTTTAAATATCAAATCACCACCACACAATTAATTTTGTTGGAGCCACCCTAATGTCCATACACTATACCTTCTTCGTACATGTGGTATTGTCACTGGGGATACAGAGAAAAAAACATCACTATATTGTTTCGGTTACCCACATCAACACCCTGCGGATTGAGCATGAGTCACGCAATGGCGTAAATTTGCGCAAACGTGCATATTATTCTTCACCTCCTTAACCTCCCCAACCACCCCATGGTTTCTGTGAGTGTGGTTACCACCAAAGAGGGAGGCGGATGAGGCCTATAACGGACTATATTAACGGTCATTCTTGGAGGTTTTAATTAATTGCCATCACTTTGCTGTGTAAACAGTAATTATAATTATCTCTTGAGAATAAATAAAACTTCAAAAAATATATAAAAAGGAAACTAATTTATACGAGTACTTAAGCGAAATGATGACAGCGACAAATGAAATGACTTTAAGCCAAATCAAAAAAAAATATAATATATCAAACAAATTCGAGTCAAATATCTTAGATGGAGAACAAAATACATTTAACACAAATCCGTCCATCTGTTTGTCAGTCCAGCTGACTGATGTGCACGATAACTCGCATAATAATTGTTGTATCAAATAATATATAATTACCAAAAATAATTTACTACGAAGATATTCCTTCAGGCCGAAATGTCAAAATCCGTCAGTTACGATCGAATAGGAATGAATTATCACACGCGAAAAAACAGTTTTCCGCGAACATAGCTTCTTCTTTTTTTGCACTTATCGATTAATATTAATTTTTTAATTGGGACAGTTACAAAAAATTCGGGAAAATCGGTCTGAAAATCCGCGAAAAACCTCACTCGTTGATATCAAATTCCTATTCTTTCGTAACTGACAGTTACTCGCTACAGGAAGGAATGTCTTCTTAAATTATATTGTTTTTGATAATTAATTCTAAAATGTACAAATTATTTATACGTACTAACATTTATTGACACATTAACATTTTTTATACCCTCCACCATATAATGGGAGGTATATTAATTTTGTCACTCCGTTTGTAACACCACTAAATATTGATCTGAGACCTCATAAAGTATATATATTATTAATCGTCGTAAAATTCTAAGACGATTTAGCCCATCCGTCTGTCCATCCCCTGTTGTAATCCGACTACAATATATAATACATGAGCTAGGTGGCTGAAATTTGGTACATATACTTCTTATATCTGCAGGTATTTAGGGACTGGGAATGGGTAATATCGGTCCATTTTTGGATATGGCGCCCATATATAACATTTCCCCGATTTTACTTCTTAACGTCGTAGATACCAAAAATGTCAACTGATCTGAAAATTTGTTTCTGGGATTTATTTATAACCGTATCCTTCACACGAACAACGGCAGTCATAGGTCCATGTTTTGATATAGCCCCATTCAAAGGTCCCTCTACATTTGACTACGTAACGCCACAAAAACCTCAAATTTCAACGAATTGGGCTAAATGAATTTATTATATAATGACTTTATTATTACCCGTAACCATTCACATGCGATCCATGGGGGAGGGTACATAAGATTCGGCATGGCCGAACTTAACGCTTTTACTTGTTATTAATTTGTTTGGCAATTATCTAAAGCAATGATTTCAGATGTTTTCTATCAGAAAAAATCCCCTTTTTTAATAATTAAAATCCCGAAACAACAAAGTCTAACACTTTTTTGAGCAAAGTCATTTATTTCAAGGAATATAGAGCAGAAAAAACCTCCGTTGCAATATGATGAGATCATAGCTCCAACTGCTATCTTTCATCATATACAATTTTTTATTGGTATACCAATGTGTCAGCAACAATGACAACTGCTGATGATGACAGTCATGTAGACAAATACTCCCTAGTTGAGGGCCAATTGGGTTAACTTCTCCCTAGTTGAGGGCCAATTGGGTTAACTTCTCCTTAGTAAATGACCAGTTTGGTTATATACTCCCTAGTAGAGGATCAGTTGTGTTACATACTCCCTAATGGGGGACTAGTTGGAATATCCACCACCTAGCAAGCGACCAATTGGTTTATCTACTCCTTAGTAGAGTACCTGTTGGTTTATTTACTCCATAGTAGAGGACAAGTTGGGTTATCTATCCTTAGTAGAGGAGCAATTGGGTTATTTACTCCTTAGTAGAGGGCTAGTTAGGTTGTCTACTCCGTAGTAAGATCAGTTGGATTCTATACACCGTAATAAAGAATCAGTTGGGTTATCTACTTCCTAATATAGGACCAGTTGGGTTATTTACTCCTTGTAGACAACAAGTTGGGTTATCTGTTCATTATTAGAAGAGCATATTGGTTATCTACTCCATAGTATAGGATCAAATGGGTTACGTACTCTTTACGGGAGTTCCTTATTAGAGAACTAGGTATGTTATATACTCCTTAGTAGAGGACCAGTTGGTTTATCCATCCTTAGTTGACGACCAGTTGGGTTATCTAATCCTTACTTGAAGTCTATTTGAGTTATCTACTCATCAACAGGGAACCAGATGGGTAGAGGAACAGGTGTAGAGTGGGTAGAGGAACAGGTGCACTTTCTACTCCATAGAACTAGTTGGGTTATCTACTTCTTAGTTAGTTGGGGTCTCCTTTTCTTGTAAATAACTAATTAGGTTCTCTACTCCTTGTAAAGGACCAGTTGGATAATACAAGGTATGTTCATTAAAAAAGGCTAATTTTGAAATTTTTTGGGCTACGTGCATTCGATTAGCGTTTTTTTTATTAGGTTGGCACACTTGTCTTGAAAGTATGTTCTTAGCTGAGATTGTTTGTGTTTAGTTTAGTTTGTTTGTGGGAGACATAACAGTTATACATGTTTTGCTTGTTCGGCGATTCGGTTTTTATCTAATCAATCGTCGCAAAACGCCGTCCTTTCATGGGTCTATTTAATTTTAGGAACAGGAAAAAGTCGCAGGGGGCCTAATCTGTCGAATACGGTGGATGGGCATGATTACGGCATTATTTTCGGCCTAAAAATAAGGAACATGCGATTTTTGTTTTGTCTAAAATTCCGCAATTTTGGAACGAACTTCGCTGCCACACGCTTTATGCCCAAAATTTCCGAAAAAAATTTATTGCATGAGCCAACCGATATGCCGACATCATCAGCAACTCTCTAATAATGATTCTCCCTAACAATTTTCTTTACTTTCTCAACATTTTCATTGGTTTTTAATGTGATGGATCTTCCAGGACGAGAGTCGTCATTCGTGACCTTCTTTGAAAAGCTTTTACCACTTGAAAACATTTTTCTGACTCAGAGTACAATCACCATATGTCACTCTCAACATTTCAAGTATTTTTGAGCACAAAATTTGATGCAAATTATTTGATCCATTTTTGTCACAACAGAAAGTCGTCTAACAAGCAAAACACGTCTAACTGTTATGTCTCTCGCAAACAAAGTAAACTAAACACAGACAAACTCAGCAGTTACATTTTCACTAATGACATTTCACTTAAGTGTGATGGCAGAATGAGATGACCTAACCTTTAAATTGCGGCAAATATTATTGCCTTCCTCAGGAATCAGCCCAATCATGGATCAGCTTGTAGATATTGAAATGTAGGACAATTTAGTATGACCATTTCAAAAAAAAAATATTTTGAGTTGTGACGTTCTTTTTCTAAATGAGCGATATGTTCGAGACAAGTGTGCCAACATAATAAAAAAACGCTAATCGAATGCACGTTGCAAAATAAATTTTTTTAAATTCACCTTTTCAATTGAACAGACCTCGTATACAGCTTAGTAGTCGACCAGTTTGGTTATCTCCTCCTTAGCAGAGGGCCAGTGGGTTTTTCTACTCCTTATTGTAGAAAAAGTTGGGTCATATACTCCTTAGCGGAGGACCAGCTGGGTTATCTATTCCATAATAGATTACAATATGGTTATCTACTCCATAGAAGTGTAGAATTTGGTTTATCTACTCCGCAGTAGAGGATCAAATGGGTTATCTACTCCTTATTTTACAATCATTTGGGTTATCTATTCTTTGGTAGAGAGTCAGATGGTAATCTACTCGTTATTATATGACTAGGTGTGTTACTTGCTTCTAAGTAGAAGATCAGTTGGGTTACCTATCCTTAGTTGACGACCATTTGATTTATCAACACCTTATCAGGGGTCCAGATGGGATATATATTCCTTAGTAGAGAAGCAGGCGTCTTTTCTACTCCTTAGATGACAAACATTTGGATTAATCTTTACTAGAGGACCAGTTAGGTTATCTACTCTATAGTACAAGTAGGATATAACATTAACTTTGCCAGAGCAAAATCGGAGTAGTTTCGGCGTTTCAAATGATCAAGTGGTTTTAGTTATTGAATCAGTTTGATCTTATTAGGATGAAGGCCAAGATATTTTCGCAAAATACGCCACAGTGTGGTTTGAGAGATGCCCAATTCCTGAGAACGACGTGGAATCGACTGATTTGGCTCATTTTGAACGGATACACTTACGGCTGCGATATTTTCGTCGCTTCGAGGGGTACGGCGTCTCTTTCGCGCCGGAACATCCAAAAGTGAAAATTTGCATTTAAATGTATCCACTATAGCACGCACAGACTGTCAGGTGGGACGATTATTACGGCTGAAAGTTGGAGTAATCGTTCTTAAAGTTGCGACCACCGTAATTTTTAATGATTTCCAAACGTTGCACCTAAGTGAAATTTATCATGATGAAAATGTTGACTTCGACTACCGTTTTGACACTGAAAGATCATTAAAAATGTTTGAGGGTGCGTTGACATAAAGATACGAAATTGTTATGTCCCTATTAGAAAACCCGATAGATTACCTGTTTGGTTATCTTTTTCTTAGCACAGGACGAGTTGGGTTATCTATTGCTTATTTAACGGCCAGTTTGATTCTCTACTCCTTGTAGAGGACCAGATGGGTTATCTACTCCATAGTAAAGGACCAGATGGTCTACTCGAGGACCAATTTTGATATCTATCCTTAGTTGACCACCACTTGGGTAATCTAATCTTTAGTTGACGACCATTTGAGTTATTAATCCCTAAGCAGAGGGCTAGATGGGATCCAAGAACAAACCTGTTTACGGCCAGGAGTTCATGCAATATCGAATGCATGCTGGTGGAAGAAATGCCCAAGGGTGCCTCTATCTCACGATCTTGCATTATCAGTTCACGCACGGCATCAATGTTCTCTGGAAATGTAAGATGGCGCCAGACAACACTTAGTGTTGCCTAGGCCAGAAATATATATAGCAACCCTCGTATGCTATGTCTGACATTGAAGAGTCAAGTATTCCTTTAGACAAGTATGTACTTGCAAATGTCACAAGGTGGAAATTCACCTCCTCGAAGGACAAATCCATGTTAAATTTACCAATTTAAATTTTCCTTTCATATAAAAGGAACAAACTGAGAACTGAACCGTGTTCTCAGTGGACCTACCATGCGTTTGATTTTGTCTCGGTGCACTTTCCCGTAGGGAATATGTATAGATAAAATGGTGCTAGATTTCTATGAAACAAACTTTGATCATATTTCTTGAAACAGCAGCGATGATTTTCTTTTTTGGTAGTTCTGGCTGGTATTTTTCATTCTATTTTGTTGCTATGAGAGTAGAACAACCAATCAATGCAAAATAACAAAAAAATAGAAATCATTGAAAATAAATAATTAACTAGAACAAAACTATATATCATCATACTTATCTATTATTAGTCGCAATAATTACATATAATAAAATTTATTCCAGTTGTTTCATGTTACATGTAAGCGTGTTTTGCACTGAAATTCGAGAGATCAAACTCCGTCCAATATAGCTGACCCCTCTCAAAAGGGGTTTCATCAGAAGCACAAATTTGCGTGCTCAATAAGAATATTCGCACAAATGAAAAAAAAAATGTTCACCCAACCAATGATGGCGACGAGAAGGAACGATAACGAACGAATTGCCAACGAAAAGAACAACTTTTGAACACGTACGACTACTAGGAGAAATATTTCAATGTACAAATCGAAAGCAAAGAACGGGGCATCAGATTAAGGACATTCAAAACTCATTTGCCCACACACACCCAGAAACACTTTCCGGCCCGATATTTCAAGTGCTTTTGTTTGTTGCTTAGCAAAGTTTTGGCATCTCTGGAAGTTTTCTCTTGAGCTCTTGGCTAATGGGTTGAATGGACAGGGGAAAATGGGCCAGAGGTTTGGGGCCTATGTGTAATGGAAACGACGTCTGTGATTTTCTCGTCACAGCAAAGTTTTATTTCATTTTATTACTGCTAAGAAAAGTTATAGCTCATGGCGCCAAACTTACCACCACCACCCCTTTCATGGAATTCCTGTGGAAAATTCACATAACGTCATGAAAGCACAATAATGTGGAAAGGGACAAATGATTAACGGATGGCGACTGGTTTGCCATGTCAACTACAAAGGAATGAGTTGGGAAATGTTAACATTTCTGAGAGCAAGAGATATGGTTCGAGGGACAAAGCTAAAGGTTTAAATACAGAAGGGAAGACAGAATTGCAGGAAATATTATATTTAGAAGAACACCTCAAACACAGAGAAAAAATTTTCATAATAGTAAAAATTGGCGTCCCTAATCTGTAAAATAAGAACATTGTACACGTAAATTTAAGAAAAACCAATAAGGAAAGGCTAAAGTCGGGCGGTGCCGACTATATAATACCCTACACCACTCTCGTAATATTGAATAACTCTGATATATAAATTTTGTAATTCATGTATAAATTGTTTACATAAATTTACTTTTGGGACATTTTATACTTGAATAATACCCTGTACCACAGTGTGGTGTAGGGTATAAAAACGATTGGATCTAAAGAGCCAAATCGGATGAAACATATATATGGGAGCTATAGCTAAATCTTTACCGATTTTCTTCAAATTCGGCAATGTTGGTTCATGAATCAAGAAACTCTACCATTCTAAATTTCAAAACGATTGGATGTAAAATATAGCTTCTATGGAACTAAAGGGCCAAATCGGACGAAACATATATATGGGAGCTATAGCTAAATCTTAATCGATTTTCTTCAAATGCGGTAGTGTTGGTACATGGATCAAGAAACTCTACCATTCTAAATTTCAAAACGATTGGATGTAAAATACAGCTTTTATAGGACTAAAGGGCCAAATCGGACGAAACATATATATGGGGGCTATAGCTAAATCTTAACCGATTTTCTTCAATATCGGCAGTGCTGGTTCATGGATCAAGAAACTCTACCATTCTAAATTTCAAAATGATTGGATGTAAAATACAGCTTCTACAGGACTAAAGGGCCAAATCGGACGAAACATGTATATGGGAGCTATAGCTAAATCTTAACCGATTTTCTTCAAATTCGGTAGTGTTGGTTCATGGATCACTAAACTCTACCATTCCAAATTTCAAAACGATTGGATGTAAAATACAGCTTCTATAGAACTAAAGGGCCAAATCGGACGAAACATATATATGGGAGCTATAGCTAAATCTTAACCGATTTTCTTCAAATTCGGTAGTGTTGGTTCATGGATCAAGAAACTCTACCATTCTAAATTTCAAAATGATTGGATGTAAAATACAGCTTCTTCAGGACTAAAGAGCAAAATCGGACGAAACATATATATGGGAGCTATAGCTAAATCTTAACCGATTTTCTTCAAATTCGGCAATGTTGGTTCATGGACCAAGAAACTCTACCATTCTAAATTTCAAAACGATTGGATGTTAAATACAGCTTTTATAGGACTAAATGGCCAAATCGGACGAAACATATATATAGCTAAATCTTAACCGATTTTCTTCAAATTCGATAGTGTTGGTTCATGGATCAAGAAACTCTACCATTCTAAATTTCAAAATGATTGGATGTAAAATACAGCTTCTACAGGACTAAAGAGCAAAATCGGACGAAACATATATATGGGAGCTATAGCTAAATCTTAACCGATTTTCTTCAAATTCGGTAGTGTTGGTTCATGGATCAAGAAACTCTACCATTCTAAATTTCAAAACGATCGGTTGTAAAATACAGTTTCTATACGACTAAAGGGCCAAATCGGACGAAACATATATATGGGAGCTATAGCTAAATCTTAACCGATTTTCTTCAAATTCGGCAATGTTGGTTCATGGATCAAGAAACTCTACCATTCTAAATTTCACAACGATTGGATGTAAAATACAGCTTCTATAGGACTAAAGGCCCAAATCGGACGAAAGATATATATGGGAGCTATATCTAAATCTGAACCGATTTCAACCAAATTCAATAGCGATCTTAACAGCCGCGAAATACTCTAAACTGCAAAATTTCAGAACGATCGGAGTGAAATTGCGACCTGTAGTCGACGAACAACTTTACATGGACAGACGGACGGACGGACGGACGGACATCGTTAAATCGACTCAGCTAGTGATTCTGAGTCGATCGGTATACTTTAAGGTGGGTCTAGCTGTGTTATTTTCAGGTGTTACAAACATCTGCCGTGAAACAAACTTATAATACCCTGTACCACAGTGTGGTGTAGGGTATAATTACTTAATATTTATTATATTGCCTATAATTTATGAACAAAATGGCGACCCCACTGCAATTTTCCGTCAAACATTTTCGTAGAATATTTTAATCCTTAAAAGTCCTTTTTAAAAGGACTTTTTTATTTTTTTGGAAAAAGGGCCAAAGTGACTCATTAAGAGGGGTGGTAGTGGGTTAAGATCTTCCACAAAAATGATCCTCATAAAATTCCACTGTGTAACTCTGACAAGGAGAAATCTCTCAGACATTAACTTACATAATTTTGTTCATTTAGTACAATGCTCCCTTCGACCAAAAAATTAAAACTTTGACCCACTGTAAAAAAAAAATCAGACCAGCTGGACCATAAGTTTATTCTAAGAAAATGATCTACTCAAGACGCCCTTTCAGAATTATAGGGTCGCTCTTCTGCTCCAATAATTCCACCGATATCACGGCTTTAAATTTACATTATAGAATTTGTTTGTATAAGTTAGCATGTAATTTTGCTAATTAAACCTAAAAAGCTATAATGACAACTTTGGTGTCCTTGGCGACCCCCACTGAAATTTTCCGGCAAAAATTTTCGTAGAATATTTTAATCCTTAAATGTCCTTTTTGAAAGAATTTTTTTTAATTTTTTCGAAAAAGGGCCAAATTGACCCATTGAGAGGCGAGCTAGAGGTTCCACAAAAATGATCCTCATAAAATTCCACTGTGTAACATTGACAATGAGAAATCTCACAGACATTAACTTACATCATTTTTTTCATTTAGTATAATGCTACCTTCGACCAAAAAATGAAATTAAAACATATTTTTTTAGGTATATGCTCGATAATGCCGGGATACGGAGGTTTAGAAACTGTCGTTAAAACCATTAGAATTAAAAAAATAAAATATGATTTTTTGCCAAAAATTCGTTTTTTGCTGGCACGAAAAAAACCATAAAAAAATCGCCAAAAATCGTTTGTTTCATATTTTGAAAGCATCTTAACGAAGAAAATCTATGAATAAATGTAGAAATTATAGCACTTTTGGTAGAAATACGAGAATTTCAATATGATTCGGCTGTTATACACCCCACCTATTGTGAACAAGGGTATATATCAGGTGCTGCCAACCAAAAGTGTAACACATCGATGGAGTGAGCTAAGAGATCCCAAAAATATTTGGCGGAAATCCGTTTTGGGCCATTTTATGTTATGTTAGCAATGTCCGTCAGCCAGTCCGTCTGTCTGTCTGGTGGTACGCACGATAACTTTCGTCAGTATTAACCGATTGACTTAAAAATTGGTATGTGTCAATATTTTTTTCTATCTCATCTAAGTTCAGTGAAGGAATATGTTGATAAACTCCTTCGAGTACCTCTCCCGCGAACGGTCAACATTTAGTGAAATATTGATTATACCAACAAGAGGTGTTATTTTGAATCACCCGGTATTTCGGTAGCTGTCACTTTTGAAGCTTTTATTCTTCGGTATTTTACAAGTAGAAACTACCTCCCATTCAAATGGACCATGTTGCACAAAAAGTTATCGGCATATAACTTTGATTCCACTCCATACAAATACTTAAAATTGTGCACAGTGTAATGTTTATAGTACCAATAGTACATTAAAATGTATTATTTTTATTATTTTTACAATATGGGTCATAATTTATGCATTTATCCATTGATTATTTTTTCAAATAGACAATGTTTTCTTCGTTATGACGTTTGCTTTAAAAAAATGGAACAAACTCATTTTTTGCGAATTTGTTTCTATTTTTTATGTTTTTCGTAACGGGTTTTCCAATAGGGATGATATGATTTTGATGTGCCGTTTCGGCTTTTTGTAATATGTCATGAGTTGTCATTTGTTTTTCATTGTATTCAGTAGTGTTTACAATATCATCATGGAGAGATATACGCAAGAACAGCGATTACAAATTATTCAGTTTTATTATCAAAATAATCGTTCTCCAATTGCAACTTTTCGTGCGTTAAGTTCATTTTTTTAAATCCAAAAAACACTTTCCAGATGACCTACGACCTTGACACTAATGAGCTCTCGTTAAGAGCTATCTTTTTGCCATTGACCGATTCCCGATCCGACGTACCGTTACGGAGCTAGAGCAAACATAAACTTTCCGTTAACATTTGAAAATGAAGCTAAGTCCATTTTTTTAAATCCAAAAAAACACTTTCCAGTCGACCTACGACCTTGACAACCATGAGCAATATTTTAGCTCTCGTTAAGAGCTAACTTTTTGCCATTGACCGATTGTGGCTACGTACCACACAGCAAATGAAACAATTGAATTGTTGCGAGAACAGTTTGGAGATTCGATTTTTTCAAGAAATTGTGATTTAACACCATTAGACATTTTCTTGTGGGGTTATTTGAAGTCATTGGTCCTTCGAAATAAACCAGACTCTCTTCAAGCTTTACAAGTAAATATTGAACGTGCCATTCATGACATACGACTTGATTTAGTGGAAAAAGTGCTCGAAAATTTGGTTCATCGAATTCGTTTCTGCAGAAGAAGTCGTGGAGGCCATTTGAATGAAGTTTTATTTAAAACTTATTTGTATCGATTGTACTTCAAATTAAACAAAAAACTTTTTAATTTCCTTAACAATAAGTGTTTTTTTTTCAAAGAAATCATATCACTCTTCTTGGAAAACCCTGTATATATAACGAACTCTATACTAAATTGTTTTAAGCAAGCCCTGATAAGGTGCAAATAAACATATCTCAACACAGAATACAGTTTGGTTGCCTTAACCGAATTATTTGCCAACCGAATTTTGGTAGTTCTGTCTACTGCCATGCGATTCCATCAGGACAACTAACATTTTGGTTGTGGTACACTTGTGCTTCCATGTTGACAACAATCAAATTTGGAAAATGGTGGCTAAAATTATCTGTTGTATCTTGGCACAACCAACTGTTTTTAAAAATCGGTTGTTCTGACAATTTGTCAGTCATATAAAATTAATTAAAAACAGTTTTCATTATTTTTTTTATTTTATTTATTGAACAAAAAACCAAACAATTTATAACATAATTAAAAATCCCATATTACATATTCATCACTTTTATGAGATAATTTGACACAAATTTTAGTACACGAAAGTACAAAACTTTTATACAAATATAGCTCAACCTTGCGCTTTTAATTGCATGATTGTTGCTTTTATTTTATATTTATGAAAAACATTTTGCACAACATATTCTGCATTCCAAAGATTATTATCCACACGAAATTATATTTGACTACATACACCGTTCTTGAACAAAATGTTAAAGATTTATTCATGTCGAATAATTTATTTTTTGTTTGTCATGTATCAGCCAAAGAACAGCAACCAATCTTTCGGTTGTATTTCCCAAAATACATTTAATTATTATAAATTTGGGAATTTATTGGGATAACCAAAAAACGTTTATATATTAATATTTTTCTGATGTAGTAACCAATTATTCGTTGCAATAATAATCTTTGGTCGATTGATACAATTTCTGTTGTCAATAATAAAACATTCGTTGTCACAACCAAATATCGATCATATGGTACTATAAAAGTAGTTACCACAACTAACCGAGTGTCAATGAAAAAAACAATCCTAATTCGTTTGATACAACCATAGATTTAGATGCAAGTATTTTCATTTGATCGTATCCATGTTATTACTGTTGTTTCAACTATTTATATATAAATACAACCAGCACACGGTGTATGCAATAGAATTTTTGTTGCCAGTACTATTTTTTTATTGTTACTATCGAATTCCAACCAATTATTTTCCTGGGTGTGTATATGATAGAGAATATATGATCATTTTCTAGAACTAAAATATGTTAAAGTAATTGTTTCTTCGCCGAAAACTGTTTTTTATGAAGAATACAAATGCTTATTTGTAAAATTCGGATACAAAGGAAAAGTCAATTTTTTTTCTTAAAATGGCTGTGTTTTTTTATTTTGCATTGAAGTATTTTTTAGTTTCGATGTATATTTTAATGTAAAAATACCACAAACGGAGTTGTTTTTTTTTGTCGGTTAATAATATTGCAGATATTGCAGACTTCATCTACACGAACTAAAATGATAAGTCCCTGGTTCGTTCGTTATAACCGAACTCGACTGTATAATGATATTTCAATTTAAATCGTTTTTCTCATGGGAATACTGATTCCCCAAAGCAAAAATAACTTAAATAACGTTCATGCATACATAATTTATTTTTAATTGATTTTGATATATACTGGAATTTGCGGAAGATTGTAAAATATGTATGTACACACCTGCTCATAACAATAGATACACCCAATCGATTAGTATTAAAGTGATAAAAAAATTAAGAAATATTCTTCTGCAATATATGCAACATTTTTATACCATCAACCTAATTTTATGGGGGCTATATTTACCTCTTTATTACGTTATGCATATAAGATGCAATGTTGATCTAAGAACCTATAAAGTACAAATTCTTGATCACATAAAATTAATCATGTCCATCGATCTGTTGAAATCACACTACAGTACGTAATAGTAGAGCTAGCTTGATAAAATTTGACAGAAATATTTCTTATAGTTGCATGTCGTTTGGGATTGAAAATAAGACGTATCCATAAATCTGTTGATACAGGTCCCCTATAGAAGTCGCTCCTAAATACGTTTTTAAGCCATAACTTTAATACTAATCGATTGGATGTATCTATTATTATTAACATGAGTGTATATAAATTTACCTAGGTCATACTCGACACATCCTCGCTCCTTACACCCCTCCCCTCCTCTCTCCCTGTGAACTTTTATAGAAATTATGAATAAAGTTTCAATACTTGAGAAGCGTTTTTTTTTCTCCAACATTTCATTGAGTGTTTTCCCCATAAAGGTTCTGCCTTTCTCCTATGTTTTCCAATAGATTGAATTGCAAAAGTTTTGTTGTAAATAAATAAATGCTAGGAGGCTGAGAAGCTGAGAGGGCTTAAATTTCATATTCCTTTATTTATGTGTGCGCATATATACTCAAACACACACAAGTAAAAATTTGCATAAATCCTAGGTGTACCCATTTCAAAGCAATGAAAAAATCATGGTATACAACTACTTCAAGGACTTTTAGAGAATGATTTAGGCAAAAATGTGTTTTTTTTTTTCATTGTTTGAAGTCACTTTTGAATTTATATAGGGATTTGAAGAGAAAACTTTTTAATACATACCGATTATTAATGTATGCAGGTATAGGCGAGAGTGTAAAACAATGAACAGAACTACCCTAATGAACAGTATTACGAGTATTTTTGAATATATTTATTACAACAAACATAGAAGTGGCTAACTTAAAATATAACAAACTAATTTAAATTAAATAATAATTCAGAACGTTTTAAGTCATTTGAGCAATATCCGGCGCACAATAACTTTCAAATGAAGTGGTCGATTGATTGACTTTATTTTGAATATGATAATATTATCTTTTATCTAAGGTTAAGTTCGAAGAAGGTCCATATTGGTATATCTCTCCTGAAACTGCTGGTTACCTGGTTTAGCTCCAATTCGAATTTTATCGTGTGGTAAATATTTTGGCTGAAACTTGATTTTGAACTTTTTTTTCGAAAAAAAAATAATTTTTCAAACGGCTATATCTAATTAACCACTGGGAATTTTAAAGGGTTTTCCAATAGGGATGATGTGATTTTGAAGTGACGTTTCGGCCATTTGTAATATGTCATCATCTATCATTTGTTTTTCATTGTATTCCGTTCGTGTTTACAATTTCATCATGGAGAGATATCGTTCTCCAATTGCAACTTTTCGTGCGCTAAGTCAATTTTTTTAAAATCCAAAAAAACACTTTCCTGTCTACCTACGACCTTGACTCTCGTTAAGAGCTATCTTTTTGCCATTGACCGATTCCCGATGCGACGTACCGTTAAGGAGCTAGAGCAAAAACAAATTTTCCGTTCCCATTTGAAAATGTTGCTAAGTCAATTTTTTTAAATACAAAAATAACCACTTTCCAGTCGACCCACGACCTTGACACCCATGAGCAATATTTTAGCTCTCGTTAAGAGCTATCTTTTTGCCATTGGCCGATTGTGGCTACGTGCCACACAGCAACTGAAACAATTGAATTGTTGCGGGAAAAGTTTGGAGATTCGATTATTTCAAGAAATTGTGATATTTAACACACTATTTGAAGTTATTGGTCTTTCGAAATAAACCAGACTCTCTTCAAGCTTTACAAGTCAATATTGAACGTACCATTCATGACATACGACTTGATTTAGTGGAAAAAGTGTTCGAAAATTGGGTTCATCGAATACGTTCCTGCTGTAGACGTCGTGGAGGCCATTTGAATGACGTTTTATTTAAAACTTCATTGTATCGATTGTACTTCACATTAAATAAAAAAACTTTTGAAGGAGGACGAAATGGTCTACAAAAATGTTGGCCATGAAATTTTGCTATATATGTATGTCAGAACACATTAACCCATTACTGGCCATTGTACTTGTACAGGTACAGAAAAACACTCATATTTGAAATGCCATAAATCCAATAAGAAATTATTTTTTTCAGTGTTTGTTTTGATTTTGTGTTATGTGTAATGTGCTTAATGAAAGCGCATTGCCAAAGCAGCGGCAGCAAATAACGGTACTTCGAATTTTGCTTTGTTTTGTTTAGCCTTTTCCAGATTTGCGCATTTTGCGTAGGTCAGTGATCGTTTGACTCTGTCAAAAGCGTGTCGTGAAACAATTAAAATATTTTGCACTTGATTTACGCATAAAAAGGTTTGTGTTATTCTAATTTGAAGAGATTTGTTAATAAAAAAGTGATTTTCCAAGCGAAAGGTAAGTTTGAAAAACAGTGTACTCGCTTGGGTACAATGGCTGATAACGTATATATTTTTATTATATTTTTCTAGATTTTTTTTCGAATTGACCTGGCGTTTGAATGCATCAACCCATCACTGCTTTATGGCAGAAGATTTAATAATTTAGGCAGCGCTTTGGATTTTGTGGAAGGGGCTTCAAATTACAATGTTTTTGATATTGCGTACATTCCACCAGATGCAGACATAAAAAAAAAATTATTTTTTCGTATTTTTTAAGTTCTTTATGTTCCTTTCATTTATACTAAATAAACAGAATTAATGATTTTTAATTTTAAAGGCAGTTGGCTTCTAATGGGTTAAAGCCCAAAAAATTATATTTAATGTTATTCATACAACATATGGCTGACATTGCTGCACGAACAGGCAAAAGAGGATTTTGACTGGAATTTTACTGTTTTTTGCCGTTTGTGTTAAGTTTTGGGCAATGATGTATTCTGACATACATACATACTCCAAATAGGGTCATTCCAAAGTAAAATGACCCAAAAATTACAATTTGACCGTTTCGATTTCTTTTGAATTAAGCACGCATATACTGCAAGTAGGGTAATCAAAAACCGCACCGGTTAACCGGTTAATCGGTTTCTCTTTAAAAACCGCCTATCGGTTTTCGGTTTTTCTGCATTTTCGAATAACTCGAACCGTCGGTTGTTTTCAACTTGGTTTATTCGACTTTTCGGTTTTTTGAAACCATTATGAAATGATAATGAAAATATTATTTTTGAAGAAGGAACCTACCTAAAATTTTTAAAATATCAATATAAAAACCGTTGACATCATTTGTGCATATCCATCGATTTCAAAATGCAGTTTTGTATGTATTTATACTGTTTACATTGCTAACTTCCCTATAGACTTCGTCTGCATATTTTATCAAGGGTCTAGGTGATTATAAATAAAAATACATATGTCCAGTTTCACATTTCGACAAGTTTTCATCTCTATAGTATGCTCAAGTCAGAATCCGCTACTACTGATAATATATGTATATAATCGGTTTGCCATTTGAGCCATTCATATGATGGTAAAAGCTAAGATTTTGCTGATCTTTACTATTAGTCAAGTTTTATAAAAATCATAATCAATTTTTTTAAATAAATCTTTTTAAAAATTGAACATATATATTATAAATATTGCAGAGATTATAATATTATATCATAAATGAAATCGGAACAATTACATATTATAAATTAAAATATGAAGTGTTTACAATACAATTTTCAATTAAATCTTAATTTAATTGGAATATGGTTGCGAATTGAATTTGCACTACGCTTATTTTACGTCATCTAACAAAATGTTAAGCATTATTTATGCATTTTAATTTAAAAAAAGAAAAAACCGAAAACAACCGGTTCACCGGTTTTTTATATTCGGTTAAACCGAAAACCGGTTTTGGAGTTAACTTAATTTTCGAAGAAACCGAAAACCGTATTTTCAAAATAACCGGTTTTTTGATCACCCTAACTGCAAGACAATGCGGAATTATGGCCGTTTACCGTTTGTCCAAATCCATAGCAGTTTAGATTTTAATGGGTGCCAAAGTTGGTCAGCTACAAGTTGGTAGCGTGAACGCCTATCAGTTTGGGGGTCGTGGGTTCGATTCCCACAAGAGGCTCTGGTCTGACCCTGCAAAAACTAGTCACATGATCTTTGTTTTGTACCGTAACCCGGCTGTTCCCTGGACCGTAACATTAGAATATGAATTTACTTTGTATGGTAATAAACATAAATGAATAAATAAATAAATTGAATATATAACAACAAAAATTATAGTGAAAAATTAAGGTCGATTGACATATATCAATGTAAAAATTAAATAAATTTTATTGTAGGGTAATTCCTAAGGAAATCAACCCACTTTGAATATTTATGAATTTACATTTCGATAAAATTTTTGCACGTGTATACTAAAAAACAATGCGGAATTATAGTCTTTTACCGATTGTCCAAATTAATAGTGGTTTAGATTTTATAGGGGCCCAAAGTAGGACATCTACAATTTTTTTTACTAATTTTGCTATTTTTAAGGCGACATATCTTTTGAAGGGAATATCAGATTTAAATGATGTAAGTGCGGTTTGAAAGATTTTAACATCCACTCTAAGAATTACTGGTCCCTTTGTGGGTGATTACTTCTGCCGCACCCTGTAGAACATATCATCCCCGCCCTTCCCATTTTTATAAGTGTTTTTCACGATTTGTTAAAATTGAGCCAAAAGTTACAGTTATGTGGGGGAGCTAGCTCCGAAACTATTTATCGGATTAAAAACTTCTATAGGCATTGGTTAAATATAATGTAAGACTTAATTTTCATAAATCTATTTCAACCAAATCGGACAAGTTGTTTCCAAGTTATGATAAATTAAACAGATATGTCTCAACAAATTGACAATTTTGCGATTTTGAAGCACTAGGTGCTGTTTCTTCAAACCAGTTTGTGTTACATATTTTTTTCCTCAATTGGATGAATTGGGACTGGAGAACATGTGGTTTCAACAGGACAACCGATATTCTGAATCAAGCAATTTCGTGTCGCTTAATCTCTCGTCTTGGTGATTTGCACTGGCCGGCCAGATCACCCGATTTAACCGTTCCAGACTTCTTTTTATGGGGTTTTTTTGAAGTCGCAGGTTAACGGAAACAAGCCTCAGAGTCTTGAAGCCCTTAAGGAGAATATTCGCCAGTAATGCGAGAACCTGTCGCTCGAAGTTCTGGCAATAGTGATGGAAATGCCATAAAACGAGCCAGTTAGTCATCAACTTTGGCGGCGGCCACTTGGCCGATATCATTTTCTCAACTTGATGTAATAAATTCTAATGTTTTAAATAAACAAATTTCACAAGCAGAACCAACGTTTTTCATTTTAAAAAAATTGCAGCAAATTAATAATATTGGCTGCCTTTTTATGTGCTGCATTGTGTTTTTAAGCGTACTGTTGACTCCTTTTATCACGTTCCTTAATTTGGCAATGTTCGAAAAACGGTATTTTTAAAAAAAATTCAAATATTTTACATACATGTTCATGTCAAGTGTGTCAGTTTTTAAAGCGATGTCTTCTGATCGGAATGAAACTTGAACCAAGTTTAGTCCGATTGGATAGTAGTTATGATACAAAATTGTTGAATAATAAGGTTTTGCTCTAACGGTCCTTTTTCCCATCCATATAACTAATTAGCTATTGTTTTTAGAAAAATTTGCCCTAAGTTTAAGATAGATTTTTTTTCAATCTTTTAAAGAAAATAATAAAAATCGCAAACATATTTGCTTGTGATTTTTTTTGCGAAATTAACACTAGTTTTCTCTTTTTTGTAAAAACCCACATTTTTATTTTTGATTTTTTTTTCCTTTAAGAGCTTTGTATTCATTAATGGTATGATAGCTATCAAAATGAAGATAAACCTCTAAAAAATTGAGGTTCAACCATATATTTTAGCATAACTGGAAAACCACTTAAAGTAATTGGAATAATTCAGGAAAACTTTAAATAATGCTAATTTAAGTAGCCTTCATCTCCTTCTAATATAAATTCTTCATACCATCAGCGGTTTCAAAGATATCTTACAATAAATTTGCGAAAAAATCTATTTTTTTTGAGAAAATGTTAATAAGTTTTTAATTAAAACCTCTTAAAAACAAGTAAGAATTCACATTTATTATATTTTTATTATGTTATCGCAAGTCTGATCGGTCATGAATAAAATTAGACTCCAGAGCGAAGTTTAAAAATTTTAAAATGTTTTAAAGGGACATACTTAGGTGACTCTTTCGATGTATTACACTTTTGGCCCATAGCATACGATATATACTCCTATATACCCTCCTCCACTAAAGCGAGGTTATTAAAACTTATTATTTTAAAACATTCAATAGAATTTTGCGAGTGCATTGTCCCATACACCTATAAATACTATATGGATATGAGCGTGTATCATTTTTTTTTTGTTTTCTTGTTTTTTTATTTAAATAGTGTATGGGGGTGTGTGTGTGGCGGCGGAAACTATGGAAATAAAGAATTGGGGTTGTAGTGGCAAAAAGTTAACACGGAAATTCATGCATCGATAACACGTTTCATGCCACCAAGAAGGACATGTGCACATGGATATGTGTAAGTGTGAGAGGATAAGTGTGTAGTGTTACAAAATCATGATATGCTGATGGTGAATCCTTTTTGTCTACAACGACAACAACCACCACTCCTCCACACACACACACTTACTCACTCAGGTGAATTGTTAAATTGTGAAGGCGTTAATGTTTATACTCATGTGTGTTGTTGAACACAACACATATGGCTCAAGTGCGTGTGTATTACTGATGCGGGAGAAGGTGGGCGCAGAGGAGGAACATAACAGTTAATATATCATATGTCAACAATACAAGGAGGTACTACCCAAGTAAGTACTATCTATTATGTACGAGGGTATCAACAAATTATCAATTCTATCGTTTGTCTATGTTTTTAGAGGAAACGGAAGGATATATGTATAATATATGCAGAGAAAATATAAATTCGAAAAAAGAAATGAACCTACAAGTTTACAAAAGTAACTTTGAGATCCAATTCAAAATACATGGGGTAAAAAGTATAACAAATTTCAGTCGAGTAAACCGACTAAGGTGTACTCGGTCGGTCATGCCCCCAGTTTGTGAGTATTGAAAAATGGAATATGGTACTTTGTGTGGGTATACGAATTTTCCGCACCCAAAAGTTTACAAGAATCCTTCGATATCCTGTCTGAATACCTTCTCGGTATCTTCGGGGTCTGTCTAAGATTTGCGTATGTTCCCCGGTTCAGGAAGAAAGTCAGGTCACAAATCAAGACCAGAAAATGAAATGGGTACCGAAAACCTGCCGAGAGCATCAGAAACGACGCTCAAAATACATGGCGAATTAACCGAACCATAGAAGTAGACAAAATGAATCATTCGTTTAATGAAATAGTACCTCTATGGAAAGATAGCATTACATGGAAAGAAAGAAAGAAGAAAAAAGAATAGTAAAGGCAGGACTTTATTCAGTATTGTTTATAGGATCCGTAGAGATTCAAAGGGCTCGAGAGTAGAACAGCAAGAGATGTCCGCGAGTATAGTTCAGAACAACAAGTTATTTGAATAAGATAGCCAAATATGAAACAAAATGTCGATAACACTATGCAACAAATGAACACTTTTTGTAAAATACACGGACTTGACAGTATAGGTTCGAATGGTAATATAACCCTATACTCGGTTTGGCGAAATTGGTGACCAATTTTTTTTTATGGGCCTCCAAAGTTTTTGAAAATCAGTGGGCCCTCCGAAAAAGGTGAAATCAGCTTTTGCCAACAACTACTTCAGACTTGGTGATACCACTTAAGTATATTTGGCAATAATGTAGCTAAGAATATGCTAAACAAAGTTTCTTAAAATTTTTTGCGAAAAAAAATTTTTTCCGATTCTTTTTTTTGGAAAAAGTGAAGGAGAAAATAATTTTTGTCACTTTTTTCAGCATAACTTCCAGGGACTCGTAATTTTTTACTAACAATGCTTGGCAAAACTGTAGCCAACGTAAATCTGAACAACTTTTGTGAACAAATCAATACAATCTGAACGTGTCTCAGCACCCTAAATAGCTCAAAAAACCCCAAAATATTTTTGTAACATAAATATTTTTTTTTGGTATAGGGTATGTTCAGCAAAATATTAGGGCCAATATTTTTGTGGAACATATTAACCCTCTAGCTCCCCCACATAACTGTAACTTTTGGCCCCATTTTAACAAATCGTAAAAAACACCCCTTAAAATGGGGAGTGCGGGGATGAAATGTTCTACAAAAATATTGGCCATAAAATTTTACTATATGTGTCAGAACAAACCAAAGCTCAAAACTTAACACAAACACCAAAAAAAGGTCAAATTCCTGTTCGTGCAGCAATGTTAGTAATACGATCTAGTGGTCGAAGTTATACGATACCAGTAAAGAGCGTTTTTGACTGGAATTTGGCCTTTTTTGGTTTTTGTGTTGAGTTTTGGGGGAGCTAGAGGGTTAATATGTTCCTTTTTCGAGGGGCCCACTGATTTCCAGAAACTTTAGAGGCCCATAAAAAAATTGGTCACCAATTTCGCCAAACCGAGTATAGGGTTATACTACCCTTTGGTAGTAGAATCGAATCTATACTATCAAGTACGTCTATTTTTTTCACTGTTGCACAGTGTAATCAGCAACAATATGTGTTTATTGGAAGTCTCTTCTATTCTATTATCAAATTATGCAGATATCAACCAAGGAGAGTTGTAGACTACGATCCGTACTATGCGAATAACGCCCAAAGAGAGTTGTACAAGAGATCCATTGTTGAAAATCCCTCTCTACGATCCGTACTATGCGAATAACGTCCATGGAGAGTTGTAGGAGAGATCCATTGTTGGAAATCTCTCTCTACGATCCGTACTATGAGAATATCGTCCAAGTAGAGTTGTAGGAGAGATCCAGCGTGGGAAATCAGTCTCTCCGACCCGCACTATTCGAATAACGACCAAAGAGAGCGGTAGCAGAGATGAACCTTAAACTTCAACCCGCAAAGGTTGCGGTCTCCAAATTAGCAGCAGTAAGGAAGTATATTGGCACAGTCGTTTTAAAAAATACTTTGGTGAAAAGTGGCAACCTTATAAAACATATAGGAAATTCCATGACAAATCGACCAGTTCAAAAAATTTCCGTTTTGATTTTTCCCATCTTTTTATATTTTTTTGTATACCTAAAGAATTTTTTTTTTAAATTTTTTTTTTAAATTTTTTCAATAAATCTTTCAGAAGCTGACGGTATTTAAAAAATCGTTCAAATATCACTCTGTGTATCGGTGTTTTGGTCATAACTAGACATCAGAATTTTATGCAATCTCTATTTGTTGTTCTGAATTAATAGAAGTTTAATAATATTAAACTGACATTTAAATTTCAAAACTTAACAAGTAAAAGCGTTAAGTTCGGCCATGCCGAATCTTTATACCCTCCACCATGGGTAGCATGTGACCTTACAAAATAACTCAAACCTAAAGAAAATAACACTGAAAAACACAAAAAATATAGTAGATGAGGACAGTAGGAATCACAATAATATAGATGTTATATATGGGAGCTATATCAAAACATTGACCGATATGGCCCATTTGCAATCACAAACAACCTGCAACTATAATAAGTATTTGTACCAAATTTTATCAACCTAGCTCTATTATTGCGGACTGTAGCGTGATTACCACAGACGGACGGACGGACGGACAGACGGACATGGCTAAATCGTCTTAGAGTTTTACGACTATTAAGAATATACATATATACTTTATGGGGTCTCAGATCAATATTTAGAGGTGTTACAAACGGAGTGACAAAATGAATATACCCCCATCCTATGGTGGAGGGTAAACAAACAAATTGTTTTCATATTTTTTTCTGAAAAGTACAGAAAAATACCAACATAAAAAAAGATTTTTCAAATCGGACCATAACTAAAGAAGTAATGACCAAAAATCCGATATACAGAGTGATATTTGAAAGATTTTTTAAATTTTGGTAACGGTTTTTCAGGTGTACTAAAAAATATAAAACAAGTAAGGAAGTAGCAGTAGTAAAGTATGGAAACCCGACTTACGAATCCCCTCTCCCTCAGTCCTTAAAAATATTCGTAAATTTATCAAATTTTTTTTTAATTAAATTCTTACCAATTGAAATACCATTTTATAACTTTAAGTATGTATTGGTATAAATGTTATCAACCCTTAACTGTTGCGCGGCAACTTACTTATGTACAAAATGGCCCCTTTTGTGCGGGAGGTAACCAAAGGGGTGGGGCCACTTCCTCCATTTTTCTCAAGCTGATATATATGACATGAAATATTTCTATGTGTGGAATTACAGAAAATTCGGATAAGTAGTATAGAAGTTATCAGAGAATCAATAATTCACTAAATTTTAACCCTTTGTGAGGGAGGTACTAGAAGGAGTGGACCAATATGGCCCATGTTCGAACTTAGCCTGAGATAAAAAAAAAATATTATTACATACCAAATTTGAAGTCAATCGGTTACTCCTTTCGAGAGTTATCGTGCGCTCCAGCCAGACAGACAGACGGACGGATATTGCTCAAATGACTTAAAATGTCTTAAAACGGATTTCCGCCAAAAATACTTTGGGTCTTAGGTCACTCATCGATGTGTTACACTTTTGGCTCGTAGCTAATTATATATATCCTCCTCTCTAAGGTGAGGGGATAAAAGGGGGAAAAATCAAAACGGGAATTTTTTGGAACCAACAAGGCACCACGTTTTTTAGTATTTTTTGGGAGCCATCAAAAATAAAAGATCACAGTAATTTTGCAAACATGGGCAAATTTTAAGGTCTCACTGTGTGCAAGATGGGTGCCGCGTTTGCTCACATTGGCACAAAAACAACGTCTTGAAGATGTTTCAATAGAGTCTTGCGTGAAGTTTCACCGCAATAATGACACCAATTTCTTTTTGTTTTCTTTGTTAGATCGGCTATTTTTGGGGAGCACAATCGCACAATGGTGTAATGGTCCGATACACAAACATTTTGTTCATACATAAAGTAAAAGCTCATTAACAATGGCTGGTTATGATTTTCCAGCAAAATATAAAGCAAACACACTGTTGTGTATGAATGCAACTTCGATAATTCTGTTTAACTGCAACCTTAAATGATATGCATTTGAAGGCTTATTAAAAAAATAGTAACAGTCTGCCGCTTGTCAAAAAAATAGCTCGTTGCCATTAACCGTTTGGTTGCGGTAACACCTCGAATGCCAACCTCATACATAATGAAATGCAAAAACATACTGAGTAAAATTTATAATAGAGTTGCCAGATTAAATCAATTTGTGACCGTTTGATCGTTATCAGAAAATGAAACCTCTATGAAAATACAAGATACATACAAAACTGTGTAGATAGGCCCAGTCCCTTTGGGACTTATGACTAACAGCAAGACAGATGAATATATTTATTATTATAAATGTCGTGGAATAATTTTTTTCCAAACATATGTAGGGTTTTAGGTCGCTATTTCCATAATTTGTATGTGTAGCAAATGATACATAAACCATAATTTTTTTCAACTTCTTAACCAAAAATGTTCTGCAGGACCTCGTTCAACCAGGCAAACGTGTTATAACTGCACGAACACATATTCTATACAATAATATAAAGTGCATGTATAATACACATATAAGTACATACATATGTATGTACGTATGTGATGTAAAAAACATTTTTCCACGTCTTTAACTTTTATTGTATAGTGCAAACAGAGTCACTTGTTCTACACTTTGTTCTCTTATGCCATTTAAATGTGGCATTAAAAATGCATAATGCAGAATCATTGTACACATATAGAGCATGAAGGTTGCATTAATTTTGCAGAATGTGAGAAAAACCTACCGGTTTGGTAGTTTCAAGCTTCAACAATCAATTGTTGTCGAGATGTAAGTTTGGAGTGCCAAAGCAAAAATTATATGTGAGTATAAATACACACAAAAGGACATCCGGTGGATCAATAATACAATTCGCGTTTTCAATTGTGAAAATACGGTTATTTAAAAGCCACAATAAAGAAAATTGTCAACGACTTCCAATCAAAGAAATTGACTATGATCTGGAGCCAATGACTATAATCATTAAAATAACTTTCAATCTTAAACTTAAGTTTTGTATGTACAAACGAATGTAATAAATTGTAATTAAATTAAAAAAAATATCTTTTTATATTTGTATTAAAGAAATTTAGCTTTATTTAGACTGCCATTCAATCAAGCCATTTAACCCACCATTTATTATATTTGGATATGCCTCCATTCTTTCAACCATTTCCACGTACTGCTCCAAACACTTTAACATTTCACGGGCAATTTGATAATCATTATTATGGAAATATTGACGTTTCTCACGAAATGACAATAAAATTCTTTCAATATCTTTAAGACTTCCATATGGAGTCCTTTTCAGAGGATATTGTTCATTGTGCAAATTTGATATTCGGCAATTTTCATAATCATAATCCACCGACTCTTGAAAGAAACTCGACTGCATTGTCGATATACACTTTACAAAACAGTTAGACACACACACACATTCACGCTGATACAACTCTCGTTTCTCAGAAGTGATATTACTGCTCGTAGAGATGTTCACACAATAAAGGAAACAAATAAAATTACTTTGTTTATGATAACGCTCTAAACAAAACTGAAAGTCGTGTCAAAATGTTGCCACGTACAATTTTCCACTTCGAAAAGAAATGACAGTTACACGGAAAAAAATTGGTAGACAACTTTCAAAAATCTTTAAATTAATGAAATAGACAATAATTTCAAGATAAAGACAATGTTCGTTACAACCACTGCATTTCGTAGTTAAAAGAAGGTCACTTATGTCTGAAAAAGGTTATATTGGAGAAATTTAGCATCTTTGATTTAATGTTTATGAAGAATTTTTCCAGCCAATGACGACAGCCATTGAAAAAAGTTTATTTAATACTTAAAATTAAGTCATTATGTCTTAAATTATAGGAAATTTAATAAAATTATGTAAATTACCCAAATATTTTCAAGTTTAAAACAAATTTGCATCATTGATTTAAGGTTTGTGTTATCTTTAATTTTTTTCTTTGTAGAAGAATATTTCTCAAATTAAGAAAATAGAAAATAATTTCAAGCCAAATACAACAACCAGTAATCTAAATACTTTAGGTACTTACAATTAGGAGTTTAATACCTCAAACTGAAAAACATTTAATAAAATGATGTAAACTATACACTTTGTAGATATACTTTATTTGGGTTTATGAAATCGCACACTCTTGATTTAAGGATATACCATCTTTATTTTTACAACAGTAATTTGTTAATAGTATATACGTACAGAAATGTTTCTTCTACGTTTAAGGAAAACATCCTAAAAATAAGGAAAAAGCTTAAATTTCCGAGTTGGACAAGACCCTTAAAAAGAGTACTTTTCGAATTTAACTTAAGACATTCCAGAATTAAGTTGAAAATCATTTACTTAATTTGTGTAATTTATTAATTCTTTAAAAATGCTTTCATTAAGTTTAAGAATATTTTAATTCTTTTTATAACTTAAGAATATGCCATCTTTATTTATACGATTTTTTTAAATGTATTTGCACAGAATTTTTCCTCTAAAGTTAAAAATAGACTTCCTTAAAACACGGAAAATATTAGTTTTTTTCAAGCCAAAGAAATACAATACCCATTAAAACTAGAACATTCAGTACTTAATACAAAGACATAAGAAAATTAATTTAATTATGCAAATTGTCCTCTTTATATATTGTATATTAAAAAATGCGTACTAAGATTTAATAAAATATATTTAATTTCCTTAATTTAAGTATAAATATATTTAAATTAAGGAAATTGAAAATAATTTACAGTCAAGGACAATAACCATTAATATAAGTACATTTGGTACTTAAAATGAAGACATAAGGAATTAAACTGAAATTATGTAAATTGTCCACATTGTTCTTTGAGTTTGAGAACAATTAAAATTAGTACATTTTGTACTTCAAATAAAGACATGAGTATATTAGCTCAGAATATTTACCTAAATTATGTAAGTAATTATTTTTTTTAAAAAAATCTTTGAGTTTAAGTAAAATCACATCTTTGATTTAAGAATCATCTTTAATTTTATGGCAGAGTTTTTCATTGTTAATTCAATTAAACAATGCTTTAAAAAATTTAATGAAATCCCCTTAAATTAAGGAAATTTAAAATAATTTCAAGCCAACCCATTAAAATGTGTATATTTGGAACATAATACGTAAATGACACTAACGAGGGTTGCTTCAAGTGTTCTTTTTTCATTATTGGTCTGGACGCCTACGTCACATGAACAATTTGTCCCTTTTTTGACAACCAATACAAATTCTCAATTGTCTTCTTCAAATTGTTCTGTGTAAACGCAGAGTAAGGGAATTTCAAATAATGTCAAGTCAAAGACAATAACCGTAAAAAAGTACATTTGGTACTTAAAATTAAGACATAAGGAATTAAACTGGAATTATGTAAATTGCCCACATTGAAAAAATTCTTTTTTTTAGAGTATTAAACAAGATTGCGTCCTTAATTTAAGGATAAGTATTCTTTATTTTTACTACAACAAATTGTTAATTGTGTTGTATATTGAACATTTTATTCTAAAATTTCCATAAAAAAAGAAAAATCTAAACTTTCTCAAGCCATGGACATAAACAATTAAAAATAGTACATTTCATACTTACAATAAAGACATAAGGAAATTAACTGCAGAAAAACCACTTACATTATGTAAATTAGTTTCTTTGTAAAAAAAACTTCTTTTGAATTTATGACATCCCTATTTTTATGACAAACAATTTTTCATTATTAATTCAAAGAAAAAAATGTTAAAAGAAAATTTCTTTAAATTAAGGAAAAGACAAAAAACAAAAAAAAAATATATTTCGTAGTTAAAAATAAAACAAACTAGTTGAAGAAAAATTACTTAAATTGTAAAGAAAATGTGTTTGCATTTTAGGCCAATCGCTTCTTTGATTTAATGAATCTTTTGTACCATTTTTCTTTTCAGTGTTTATGGTAATGAAATACAGATAGTCATTTGAGGGAAAAATGCAATATGTGAATCGCCTTTTGGCAGACGCTAACTTACTGTGTATTTAATAAAGAGTTTTCTATTAATATTTCAAAAAGCTCACAATTGACCGTGAGAAAAAGACTGGGAAAATATTGTGTGTATCTACATATATAGAGGGTAAATTTTTCTTGGGGATTTTCCCATCGGCCAATGTGAAGAAGGATACAACCGCATGCACCTCATTGAACGGAAAAATCTGCAGCGAAAATACAAAAAAGTGGGAAAATTTGTAAAAGTGATGTGTTCCGCTCAGGATGAAACTTGTACCAATTGTAATCCTATTGGATAGTACTTATGACACAAAAATTCAACGAGGATGCTTTAAAGGACTGTGCGAGTTGGAGGGTGTTGAATTTTGAAATTGTGGTCAAACGGCCCTTATTTCCCATCCATATAACTAATTACCTATTCCATTTCGAAAATTTTATTCCAATAGGAATAAACTTGTCAAACTTCATCCCGATCAGAAGACATCGGTTTTAAAAATGCACTCACATGACTTGAAATCCCACATATACTACTCAAATTTTTTTTATTAAAATCCATAATTTCACCGATTTTTTAGTATTAGTTTATTTTATTTTACTTCATGTTTCGGTTTTTACAAATGCTTTGGTGGAGGATTGGGATTGTAGGGTCCTGTGCTACTTGGTGGCCTGCGATCACGTCCAAAACCAGCGTCCACCTTTCCAGCTCCAACGAGAAGTAAAATCGCCAACAAACTGGTAACAATTTTGAAATTCATCTTTAGCCTTGATGTTCTAATAGCAAACTAATACTTGCTGCAGTTTTTAAGACAGTATTTATAGCAATTCAAGAGCGTTATGGACCGCGAAAGAATCAGTGCGAGATAAGAGCTATAAGGGGATTTTTGTAGGTCCCACCATGACGTGGTTAATGTGTAATCCTTATCTCTCTGATGGGGGAATCACTAGCTAATAACAAATAATATAATAAAGATTCCCAGAATCAATTGTGTTCTTAAATAATATTTAACTACACCATTTTCAAGTATAATTCGACGGATGAAAATTTAAATTCAGAAATTTAATTTAAAAATCAAAAAAGGTACAATTGAAAATCAAAAAAAGATTATTTAAAACTTAAAAATACATTAACTGAAATTCAAAATACAAATCATCTAAACTGTAAATCAAAACATATTAAATGAAATTTAAAAAAATTGCTAACGAAGTTCAGTTTATTCTCCAAAAAACCGAATGAAATCCAAAATGTTTCCATTTGAAATTAAAAAAGAACAATCTATTTGAAATTCGAAAACAAAATCACCTAAATAAACCTGTTTTTTTTCAATACCAACATAAGAATACGAAATTTCAAGATTCCTCTTTAGAATAAAATGTTCAAAGTTCAAGTGCAGAAATAATAAGCTACTCCATACAAATTACCCTTAGTGGCTTGGCTGCCTGCCTTTGTATTTAGTATTGGACATAATACCACACCAAACAAACGCTATTTCATTTGTTATGCTTTTCAAGACTTTTTTCTTTATGCTTTTGGCCATGACCCAGAAGTTGGGGTGGCTTATTTGTTCAAATGCACAAATAATGAACATACTTTTGTACGTACACATGTATGTGTTTTGGCGTCTGTTAGTCAGTTAACTGAACGCTTGGATGATTTACCATATTTATGGGATAAATATTCTAGAAAACGAAAGCCTATGGATACGAGGTGTGATTGAAAAATACTTCTTTGGCATATTGCAATGACAACGGTGGACAAAAATGATTTTTCGAAACCGCAAAACGGATGAAAATAGTACAGGGATTTCCAACAAGAGGTGTTATATTGAATCACCCGGTATTTCGGTAGCTGTCACTTTTGAAGCTTTTATTCTTTGACATTTGACAAGTAGAAACTACGCCATTACTAAAAATGGAACGATAAACGATTCAACAAAGCATTGAAATTATTTAAATTCGAAAAATCGAAAATTATCGAAAAATCATCTTAACTGATGAGGCCCATTTCCACCTCGGTGGCTACGTCAACAAGCAAAATTGTCGCATCTGGGACTCGGAAAACCCAAGAGTTATTGTTGAGAAGCCTCTCCATCCTCAACGTGTGACTGTTTGGTGCGGTTTATGCTCTGGCGGGGTCATTGGACTTTACTTTTTCGAAAATGAGGTTGGATCAACAGTTACAGTGAATGGATTGCGCTATCGAGAGATGATTCATGATTTTTTATTGTCCGAGTTGTATGGTATTGATCTGGAAAACGTTTACTTCCAAAAAGACGGCGCTACGTGCCACACAAGCAACGGAACCATTGTCTGTTACGGGAAAAATTTCCGGATCGTGTTATCTATCGAAGAGGTGACCACAATTGACCACCGAGATCTTGTGATTTAACACCTTGAGACTTCTTCCTTTGGGGCCACGTGAAAGATAAGATCTACGCCAACAGCCCAGCGTCGATTCAAGACCTCAAAGATAGAATTCGTGAGGCTATCGAAGACATAGGGCAGCCACTTTGCGATTTGGTTATGGAAAATTTCATGAAAAGGATATGGTCCTGTAAGCGTGGTCGTGGTGGCCATTTGGCTGATTTTGTTTTTCATTATTAACGGCATACCTTCCTCTTTATTACGAAATAAACAACCGATCATTTATCTCAAATACCAAAATAATTCTTTGAATATCAAAATAACAACTCTTGTTGGAAATCCCTGTATTAAAAAAGAAATATATTTTACAATCATTGTTTTTTGTGGGAAGGCTGGCATGAAGATTTTTACATGATTGTATGGTTGAAAAGGTTGGGAAGCCCTGCTATAGAACGAGACACATTGTTCCACTTTTCTGGTTCTCACACAATATACCTTAGTCGGTTTAAAACACTGACATTTTATTACCTGATCTTTTAACATTTTCATGGATCACGGAATTAAAACGTGTACATACAGTTTTATTTCAAATCGAACGTAGTTTCAAAAGTATGTGATAACGGACTTTAAAAGGACAGACAGTCCAAATACTTTGAACAGGCATGAAACTGTAAAATTTCCAAATTCACGTGGCGTATACTTCTTATAAATTTTACGATTAATAAAGGATTAATCATAAGCAAGTATGGCCCGAAAATGGTCATATAGGTTTCTACACTTGATGCTCACCAGGCTACTTTTGTAATTGATATGACTAAAATATGTATTGGAATTTATATTTTTCTTAAAACCATTCATAGTACCTACCTATCGCTCTGCGTTTGAATAAAAGGTCCCTACTGATTTGACTTGAACTTATGGTTTCAAAACCTGCAAAGAATTCTTGCCAGTATTTGCTATGGATCTGAAATTATTCTTTGATTCGTACATATCTACAAAATATAATTTTTTTTTTATCCAATCTGAGTACTGTAGTACAATATCAGTGGTTTTCTGTGGAAAAAGATTTTAAACATATTGGTAGTGGAACTAATTTTATTTGTTGCGTAGTGTAATTTCTTAAGATTTCAATATTCTTCTTCTACCGCTCCATACAAACCGTTGTTGGATTTTAAAGAAAATATTAAAAGACATAGCAAAACACAAACTATTTTCTATCCATAATATTTATGAAAGTTTAATGAAATATTGAGAAATAAAGAAGTTAATAATATTTTAAAATACAGTTACAACAAGTAAGAAAGTTTCAGTCGGGTAAACCGACTAAGGTATACCCTCACTTTGTGAGTAATGCAATATTGAATATTACTCGAATTATTCTGTCAATTTGTGTGGAAGGTACCAGAAGGGGTTTATCAAATACACCTTTTTTTTGCTGAACATTAGATACTTTAAATTCATTGCACTGTGCCGACTTATAAGCATTTATGTGCACTGGTATAAACGTTATGAGACATTAAATTGTGGTATGATTTGTGCATTTTGTGTGGGAGGTACAAAGAGGGGCGTGGCAATAACGCCAATTTTTCACAGGGCTATAGACACTATAAAAACATTACACTGTACAAAATTTCAAGTATTTTTATATACTGGTTTTAATGTTATAAGCTGTTAACTTTTGGTGCAAAATGGTGCATTTGTGTGGGAGGTACCAAAAGGGACGTGGCGACTTCGCCCATTTTTCTCGAGTTGATAACGACTAATAAGCTAATACTATGTGTGGAATTTCAAAAGATTCGAATAAGTGGTATAGCAGTTATTAAAGAATCAATATTTCACAACATTTTAACCCTTTGTGGGGGAGGTACTAGAAGGAGTGGACCAATATGGCCCATCTTCGAACTTAGCCGGAGATAGAAAAAAATATTACCACATACCAAATTTGAGGTCAATCGGTTACTCATTTCGAGAGTTATCGTGCGCACCAGCCAGCAGACACACAGACAGACAGACAGACGGACGGACATTGCTCTTCGACTTAAAATGACCCAAAACGGATTTCCTCCGAACATACTTGGGGTCTTAGGTCACTCCTTCGACGTGTTACACTTTTTTCCGTAGCAAATGATATATACCCTCGTCACACTAAAGTGAGGGTATACAAATATTACGAAAAAATAATATTATGCAGTATACACATTAATAATTGTTTCACAAATGCCGTGAAAAACTTTCCTTAAAAACACTAAGAATAATTCTCCAGGAGTAATTCGACCAGCCCATTCCTTGTTATGTTTCAATTTACACGAGCTACCTTAATATACATGAATGTTATGTCCATTATGTTAATTAACTAACGACCATTGTTATGGTCTGCAAGTACATATTGACATTGCAATTACAAATATGTTCCATTATGTTCTTCTTTATACCATTGTCTTACCGACAGCAAAGATGGTTTTCTATCATTTGCTACGGATCAAAAATGTAACGCATACTAGAATGAGTGACCCACGACCCTAAGCATGTTTGAAGGAAATCTATTTTAAGACATTCTGAGTCTGTGTGACTGATTCACATGACAACTGTCGAAAAGTGCGACCGAATTACTTCAAATTTTATATGTATGACAGAATAATATTTTCAAACTTACATATTTTAATTTCACAGATAGCTAACTTAACATCTTCGTACTACATACCGGCGGAGCCTTCAGTTAATGTATGTTCAAGTAGAGGACTGTACAAGAAAATTGGGGGTATACTTCAATCGGGTAACTCGACTGAGATTTTTCTACATTGTGAAGGACGGAATATATCATTTGCTTGAAATTATTAAAATTCGAAAAATCGAAAATCATGTTGACTGATGAGGCTCATTTCCACCTCGGTGGCTACGTCAACAAGCAAAATTGTCGCATCTGGGGCTCGGAAAACCCAAGAGTTATTGTTGAGAAGCCTCTCCATCCTCAACGTGTGACTGTTTGGTGCGGTTTATGGTCCGGCGGGGTCATTGGACCTTATTTTTTCGAAAATAAGGTGGGATTAACAGTTACGGTGAATGGATTGCGCTATCGAGAGATGATTAATGATTTTTTATGGTCGAAATTGTATGGTATTGATCTGGACAACGTTTACTTTCAACAAGACGGCGCTACGTGCCACACAAGCAACGAAACCATTGCTCTGTTACGGGAAAAGTTTCCGGACCGTGTTATCTCTCGAAGAGGTGATCACAATTGGCCACCTTGCGACGTCTTCCTTTGGGGCCACGTGAAAGATAAGGTCTACGCCAACAGAGTATGTATGCATAGTATGTAGTTTATGAAAAAACAAGTAAGAAAGTTTCAGTCGGGTAAACCGACTAAGGTATACCCTCACTTTGTGAGTAATGTAATATATAACATTACACCAATAAATCTGTCAATTTGTGTGGGAGGTACCAGAAGGGGTTTTCCAAATACACATATTTTTCGGTAAACAGCACATTCTTAAATACATTGCATTGTGCTGAACTATAAGCGTTTATGTGCACTGCTATATTAAAGTTACGAGCTATGTAATTTTGGTATGATTTGGTCATTTTGTGTGGGAGGTACAAAAAGGGGCGGGGTGATAACGCCCACTTTTTACAGGACTATAGGCACTATAACAGCATTACACTGTACAAAATTTCAAGTATTTGTATGCACTGGTATTTAAGTTACAAGCCGTTTACTTTTGGTACGAAACGGTCCATTTGTGTGGGAGGTACCAAAAGGGGCTGTACGATAATGCCCATTTTTTACCGGACTATAGGCGCTACAAAAACATTATACTGTAGAAAATTTCAAGCATTTGTATGCACTTGTATTAAAGTTATAAGCAGTTAAATTTTGATGCAAAATGGTCCATTTGTGTGGGAGATACCAAAAGGGGCATGTCAACTTCACCCATTTTTCTCGAGTTAAAAGCGACTTATATACTAATATTATGTGCAGAATTTCAAAAGATTCGAATAAGTAGTATAGAAGTTATTAAAGAATCAATATTTCACTAAATTTTAACCCTTTGTGTGGGAGGTACCAGAAGGAGTAGACCAATATGGCCCATCTTCGAACTCATCCGGAGATAGATCAAAATATTACCACATACCAAATTTGAAGTCAATCGGTTACTCCTTTCGAGAGTTATCGTGCGCACCAGCCAGCAGACACACAGACAGACAGACAGACAGACAGACAGACAGACGGACGGACATTGCTCATTCGACTTAAAATGACCCAAAACGGATTTCCTCCGAACATACATAGGGTCTTAGATCACTCCTTCGATGTGTTACACTTTTTTCCGTAGCAAATGATATATACCCTCGTCACACTAAAGTGAGGGTATAATTATAAAGAATATTTGAACCTCTTATAGATTGTTACGAATAAGTTGCACATTGTCTTTAAGTTGGTCCGTTTTCATCCATCCTTACAATTAAAGCCTATAGAAATAAGCTCGTGGTCTAACATAGGGTGTACCTAAATTTACGTTAGATTTGAATTAAATAGAAAATAAATACATATTCCCCTAAAAAAGGGGGAACTTGACATGAAGATGGCGTTACAACAGACTGCAAATTTATTAATTTTAAATTGATATAAGGATAATCTAGAAAAAGATGATATAAGGAGTCTAGAAGAAGACATAATAAGGAGTCCAGAATTGGACATCATATAAGGAAATTATTGTTGAAAATAAACAAACGTATTGTCATTTATGTATGTATATTTGAAAACAAAAAATTTATTATCATCACTTGCGTGACTTTTAGAACAGCCTTTATTAGAACAAAACACACTCCAAGATCCTTTAACAATATCTTCAAGTACATCATCATCGTTACGGAGACATGTCCTATCTACGCTTTACTACATTGTGTTGTATTGTTTGTAATTTGTAAAGAAAAATTATAACAACACTTGTTATACACGTACATATGTACTCGTATATACGACTATAGATATACATATAGATCATATTGTAATTAATCTCCAAAACATTTTAATTAAACCATTATTGTTAAATAATGTTGTCATGTCATAAATAAAAATTTAATTATCACACTTGAACTATCAATGAGAGGGAGAGAGAGCATTCTACTCATGGTGTAGGGCAAGAGGAAACGGGAAAGGTTCATTTGTTTTTGTCCCAAAAACCATTTGCCACCATCTCCATCTTCTTAGATTGCCTCTACTGGCAAAGTAGAGCCATTACAAAGAAAATGCCATTACCGACCATCATGTCTCGGTCTCCTGGCATATGAATGAATAACACATGTATGTGCAATGTATGATGGTTTGGACATTAGGATGATCCGAAAAATGCGTAGATATACATATATGTGAGATTTTATGTCAAGTGAGTACATTTTTAAAAGCGATGTCTTCTGATCGGTATGAAACTTGCACCAAGTTTAGTCTTATTGGATAGTAGTTATGACACAACATTTCAACGAGATCGGTTGAGGACTGTCCGAGTTGGAGGTTGTTAAATATTTACATTTTGGTCACTCGGTCAATTCTTCCCATCCATTTAACTAATTAGCTATTGTATTTAGAAAATTTTGCTCAGTGTGTTGGAGGGATTTTTTTCAATCTTTTTAAGAAAATGAAAAAAAGACGCAAACAATTTTTTTGATGAATTTTTATTTACGAAATTAAAACTGTTTTGACATTTTTGTATAAAACCATATTTTTATTTTTTTTTTGCTCAAAAAAAAACTTAGGACCTGTTTATCTATAAAAAGTAGAGATAAGCCTAACTATTTATCGTAATTGCTTCAGCAAAGCTTTAAATAATGCTAAATTAAGTAGTCTTCATCTTCTCCTAATATATTTTCTTCGTTCTTCAAAGATATCTCACAAGATATTGAGAAAAATCACATTTTTTTAGGAAAATTTGAATATTTTTTAATTAGAAACTCTTAAAAACATCGAAAAATTCACAATTATTATTTTATTGTAAAGTCCAATCGGTCATAAATAAAATGAGACCATTCTGAATAAAATCGATGCAGATAACTCGCCAGAAGGCAACGCTGTACATCATTATAGGTCTGTCTACTGTCATATAACTATAGAGTCTTCTAATAAGGACTTAACAATTTCGTACCTTTATGTGAACGCACCCTCAAACATTTTTAATGATCTTTCAGTGTAAAAACGTTAGTCGAAGTCTAAAGTTTCATAATAGTAAAGTTCACTTACGTGCAACGTTTTGAAATCTTTAAAAATTACGGTGGTCGCAACTTTAAGAGCGCTTACTCCAATTTTCAGCAGTAATAATCGTCCCACCCGACAGGCTGTGCGTGCTATAGTGGATAAATTTGAATCCAAATTTTCCTTTTGGATGTTCCTACGCCAAAGAGGCGCCGTACCGCTCGAAGCGACGAAAATATCGCAGCCGTAAGTGTATCCGTTAAAAATGAGCCAAATCAGTCGATTCCACGTCGTTCTCAGGAATTGGGCATCTCTCAAACCACACTGTGGCGTATATTGCGAAAAGAAATTGGACTTCATCTTTATAAGATCAATGGAAAACCCGGTATAACCAATAAACTATATGCGGGTTCAGACCCTAGCGTTTTCCTTTTGTCCGTTTACAGATATATATCGCTACCACAACCTTGTTTGTTCTTTCTTTTCCTGTCTAGTAAAATACCTAAGTATTCTGCGCTTCCGTAGAAAAAAATTACAATTCTCCTACGGAGACCGTTACAGCAGTTGGTACCTTATAGGTATCTCCTGCGGGTTTACACAAAGACCATTATCGGAATTCCATATTGCGGTGATATGAATGGCTCAAGAGTTGGCAGATAATAACATTAGCCAAAGAAATGAGAGCCTAGGGTATCCTCCCGCTGTTTTGAGAGAGAGTTGAGCACAGACACATAAGATATTCTATTGATCCTTCTTCTCTTCGTCTCAGCGTCTTCTGCAAAAGTAATTTCACGAGACCTTCAAACTCTCGGTGTTCCGTTCAATAAGGCAGTAACCGGTCATGACAGACGCGATAAGATATCCGACCATACGACATCCAGTCCCGATGACTACTCCAGGTGCGTTTGGAGTTGGCAGGGCTACATTAACATTAGTCTGGAATGTATGTAGTTTCTGACTAGTGAGCTCCTGTCCTTTGTTGCCGTAAGGGCTTTATCTCTAAAGAAAAGCTTGTAGGCCCTTAGAGACATGAGGTAGTTCCTAGTCTTTCAAGTTTATTTGCTTGGCAGGTCGTTGGTATGTCACTGTGCCCCGGCACCCAAATCAGGCGAATAATTAACTATTCAGCCATCTTGTTAAGAGAGGCAGTCGACGGTAGTTTTAGAATCCATCAATACAGTTTCATGGGACTTTATGGAAGTGCCAGCCTGTATGACAGGCTCACTTAAAATATTTGGCCCACAGTGACGTAAGAGAAAACACAAATTTTTCCTAGCCCCTCCCCTTTAGCTTAGGAAAATTGGTGGGTTTTAACAAAAGCCAGGCTTGCTAACTGCCGCATTTTAGAGAGCGGCCACAGGCAGAAGATGTTCTATTGATTTATGCTCCTCTTCTGCAAGAGGTCATTTCGTTAGACCTTCAAACTCTCGGTTTAAAGATCTGCGACAGTCGAGGGCAATTTTTTAAATTCGGGAATACAGAAATATTGATGTCGACTTTTGGGTTTAGATAAATAGCGAAAGCCTGTCTGACACACAGGGACGTACGGGAAAACATAAATTTTTCATATCCCCTCCCGTTAAATCAATTTGATTACTTTAAATAGCTCAAAATTGTATGGATTTTAACATCAGTCAAATTTGTTAAGTCCACAAATAAATTTGAGCCTAGTGTAACATGCCGCCTTCTAGAGAGAACGGAACACAGAAGATGTTTTATTGATTACTCGTCATCTTCGTCTCCACATCTTCTGCAAGACATTCAAACTCTTGGCGTACCGTCGAATAATACAACGACGTCAGGGCGTTTGGAGTTTAGGCATGTCCCTGTGGTCCGGCACCCAACATAAGGGCACTATTTCTCATTAGGAGCTTGCAGGTGTTTATGGGGGTATACCCAAGTTCCCCTGGATTGCGTATAAAACAGTCCCTAGGCTTGCAAGTTCAGAATTACTATTCAAAACTATTCAGCCATCTTGTTAAGGGGTCTGCGACAGCGGAGGGCATTTGGACAATCAGAGAAAGTATTGATACCGACTTTAGTCAGAACATAAAATGCCAGCCATTCTACTACCTATCTAATTGCTAAGATTTCTCCCTGGTAAACACTACACTTATCAGGCAGTCCTTTTGCAATTGATAGCTCAAGATCGTTAGAAAATACTCCAAAGCCCACTTGGTTGTTGAGTTTGGTCTGTATAAAGGTTCTCGAATCGTTTATGTCCTTGGATACGACCATTCCATTCTGCTCTTTCAAAGAGAAATACTTCTTGTCAAAAAGTAGCTCAGACACAGTGTAATCAAAAATGCCCAGAAAATCATTGCACTATGTCCGTAGCCATTTCCTGACATTGTGACAGTCCCCTAGGTCTAATATTAGTAGAGGCGGCACATTGGCTTGTTATCATGTCTGACGTTCTCAACGCACCAGTGATACACATACCAGACATTCGCTGAACTTTGTTTAGTACTGTCCATCAGACGACAATAACATACATCATTATGTGTCGGACTACTGCCGTATACAACCAATAAACTATACGCGGGTTCAGACCACTGCATTTTCCTATTATATTCCACTTCCATTTTCCATTGGATTGTTATCATGTCTGACGTTCTCAAGGTACCGGTGATACACATATGTATGTACCTGCCACCCGCTGAACTTTATTTAGTATCGCACTGGAGGTGGATTTCTACATATCTGTCCATCAGACGACAATACCATGCATCATTATGTGTCGGACTACTGCCGTATACAACCAATAAACATTACGCGGGTCCAGACCACTGGATTTTCCTATTACAGGTGTATATTCCTGTCTAGTAAAATACCAAAGTATTTTTTGCATTCCCGTCTCTAAGAGTACTCGGAAACTTCCCCCTAACCGCTGTCTCAAGTCGTCTGCATAGCAATAACATTAATATTAACATTCTCCAGAGAAAGTAGAATACTGATCATGTAGAGATTCCATAGCAAATGAGACAGAACACCCCTTTTGGTGGTTCTCCTGTTCACAATTCTCACAAGGTTGTGAATGAACTTTCGTATATTGTTATCAACCCCCGGGGTTGGCAGAGCCATAACTATTGCGGCTGGATTTATGTTATTACAGACTCTTTCTGTACATAAGAAAGCTACTGAATACTCCTTAACAGAGAGAGATCTTTCAATAAAGGTGTCCAATTCAATCACTGATATTTTCTTCCTTGAATTAAATCTATTTGTGAATGCTATGCTTCTTCGGCACATCCCAATGTAGATTTTCTTCCATATGTTCGACTGAAGTGTAGTGTAAGTAGGTATGTATGTACTCGTATGTGTGTAATGTAACAATATCTGCCAGTGACATGGTAGCTAATATGAAATTAATAACCGAAATTAATCTATTTTATGAATTCCTTCCGTTAGACATTTGTTCAGCGTCTTGAATTTCCTGCCGTAAAATTAATGAATGAACTTGTACGTATGTACGAATATATGTGATTAAAATGTTCGAGTAAAATTAATTATTTTAATTGTTTGCGCCACACATACGGCCCGCACCTCAGATGCTCTAGCTACGACTTTGGCCCCAGCTCTCCACATCATGTTATGGTTCTGTATTTGTAAAAAGCGGAGACACGCCAATATTTATTTAACATTTAATAGCCAATAAACAAAATGACGCCAAACAAGAAACCTCCTAGAGCAGCGTACATGGTCACTGCTTGTTATGGGTTGGGCTAAGGATTTTTTGTTCATTATTTGCTAGAACATTGTAAGTGAGATGTGAATAAAATTTGTACACATACATACTCGTATTTATGTATGTGTGTTGTTTTACTTTAGGGATGTCTATGACATACCATTTTCTGAGATGAGATGGTCTGGGGGTCTGGTCGTACACTTATAGTAATCAAAATGCTATAAATTCCATTTTGTACATCAATCTGTTTAAACCAAGGACAAATACATACTACAAAATGTTACTGATAGTAATTTCTTTATAGTATTTTTATAGCTGTAGAGCTTTTATAGTCATACAACTGCTGGCAACAATATGAAAGGAGATCCAGTGGCTTAAGAAATATTGCCTATCATGTATTGGAAATATATAGATGAAAAGAATAACGTTCACAATGTCCGTTAAAATAAATATATAATTCAATTTAACTTGTAAAGACAGAAACCAACAGACGAGGGCGGTCCCAAATCTAGCCGATCTGACATATAAATGGCAGTAGTAGTTTTGTTAGCTCTCAAAAGTAAGCGATCTCAGTGAATTTGTAAACATGGAAAAAAATTGGTCACCGATATGTAATACAATACCTTCATTTGAAAGGTTTCAGCCCAACCAATACCAAACCGAGCTACATTCTACTTTGGGGGAGTCTCCTTCTTCATTTACAACTATCAAATATTGAGTGGCAGAGTTTAAACGGGGCTGTACGAGCTGCCTGATGAACATCGTAGTGGTCGAACAATTGAGGTGTCCACGCCAGAAATGTTTAAAAAAAATCCACGAAATGGTATTGGTTGAAGGATCGTGAGCTAGCCGAAGTCATAGGCATTTCAAAAAGTGCTATACATCGCATATTGAGGGAAAATGTTATGACGAGGAAGCTGTGAGCAAGATGGGCGCCGCGTTTGCTCACAATAGAACAAAAACAGCGTCGTGAAGATGTTTCAATCGAGTGTTTGGCGATGTTTACCCACAATGTTATTATGAAATATAACATAGGTCATGTATAATCTATAGGATATACAACGACCTATGTCATATATAATAATAAATATATTCCAGAAATTCCGATTTGTATCAGAAAAAGCTAAAACGGTGCTAAATAGAAATTCACGATTAATGACCAATTTTCCTAAACGTCCCTAGTAGGCGAATTATTTTGAATTGTAAGTTAAATAAGAGTGTTTGAGTATACCGTATCTTCGAGACGCTGAGGTGATAATCCTTGAGTCTACTTATATTACTGACTTCGTTCTGCCATATATCCGATTATCGCGGGCAACTTATGTTATATTTCATAAGTCTCAATGTTGTCCGAATGATTACTTAACATTTTCTTTTAATCTTAGCGAATGGGTGTTATTTGAGTTTACCGTTTCTATTCTCCACTAGAAACGCTGCATTTCTTTTAATAGTCGTTATTATGTTATGTCTATCTTTAACTTCCCTATTGTCTTGGACAATCAGATGTTGTTGGTACAGCTGCAGGAACTCGAATTATGACAAAAACATGAATTGTTGATGTTCCCCTGACTGGGAATTGAACCCAGCACCTTCGGAATCCAACTCTATCTTCTGACATACGTGATTTTTGAAAAATTCTGAACTAAGCTTTTTTTATATACGAAAAATAAATAATTGTTATAAAAAGGGCTTTTAACAACATTCACTCAGATTCGGTAATTGTGACGCTGTCAAATTTAAAGATGAACTACAGCTTGATTAGACTTATTCAGTTGATCATTAATTCAATTTGATCAACAGAAGACGCATAACATCAATTCTCGAAGCCACAACTCAAACAAGGTTTGTAAACAGAGGGACCCCACAAGGAGGAGTACTGTCTCCACTAATTTGGAACCTAGCGATGAATGAAATCATGCCAGATCTAGAACGGTGTGGCTGCAAGGTCATGCCATATGCGCACGACGTTTCAGTCGCAGTAAATGGCAATTTCCTTAACATCCTCAGAGACATTACACAGGTGGCTCTGAACAAATTGAGTAGATGAGCCAGAAGCAGTGGTTTGGGCTTTGAGGAAGTATAAGATTCCACATGTTGATCCTCCTCGGACAAAATGGAACAGAGCTAGATTTTTTTCTGTAAAAAAAATTTTAACATTTCTGGGTATAATCCTAGACAAACAAATTTTCTTCAGACTTAATGTATTGGAACGGCTAAGGAAGGCCAATATCCCCTTATATTCCTGTAGGAAAGCTGTAGAGGTACTCTCTGTGGGGACTCTCTACAAAATCCGTCCACTGGAATGTTCGGCATTGTGGTGTTGTGGACGGCAACTAATAAGCGATCCATAACAAGTAAGCTGATGAAGGTTCAGAGAACTGCCTGCTGAGCGTCAGCGGAGCTTTAAGGACTACAGCGACACAGAGTCTCTACAAGTTCTACACCATCGGTTACTGATTGATATTGTGGGTAGAAAAGCTACAACCACAGCGGTAATAATATTAAATTGTCTATTAATGTGGGGGTACAAGAGCTACGGCCACATGAGGATATCAAATTGTAGTGCAATTTTAACCAAAACGGTGTATAAATTCGAGAGAAACTTTACCACCTGTCAGGGAGGAGTGGTTTGGCAGAATACCAGGAAATATAAAACACACGGATGGTTCGAAACATGATGAGAAAGTTGGCTTCAAAATACACTGTGAAGAATTATGGCGAAAGGGCAAATAGTTTTCAGAATTTCGCGTCGACGGGGCAACATTTTTTCAGAATCGAAATTACAATTAGTCTTGATAATGGGTTTTCCAACAAGAGGTGTTATTTTGAATCACCCGTTATTTCGGTAGCTGTCACTGTTGAAGCTTTTATTCTTTGACATTTGAATGGAACGATACACGATTCAACAACGCATTGATATTATTAAAATTCGAAAATCATCGAAAAATCATCTTGACTGATGAGGCCCATTTCCACCTCGGTGTCTACGTCAACAAGCAAAATTGTCGCATCTGGGGCTCGCAAAACCCAAGAGTTATTGTTGAGATGGAGTTGGATGGTATTGATCTGGACAACGTTTATCTCTCGAAGAGGTGATCTTGATTTAACACCTTGCGACTTCTTCCTTTGGGGCCACGTGAAAGATAAGGTCTACGCCAACAGCCCAGCGTCGATTGAAGACCTCAAAGATAGAATTCGTGAGGCTATCGAGGACATAGGGCAGCCACGTTGCGATTTGGTTATGGAAAATTTCATGAAAAGGATATGGTCCTGTAAGCGTGGTCGTGGTGGCCATTTGGCTGATGTTGTTTTTCATTATTAATGGCTTTATTATGAAATAGACATCCGATCATTTATCTCAAAAATGGCATTATTCTTTGAATACCAAAATAACACCTCTTGTTGGAACCCCCTTTATATGTAGCTCACATGCTATCAGATACTTCCAGTGCCTATCAATCAGAAATAATGAGACAATAAGGAAAGTCGCCAAGTAGCAGAGTTTGTTGTAGCAGTATAGGTGTCCATTATTTGTTGTTTTTATTCGTCTTGTGTAGTGGGTTCTGCGTAATGGGTTTCCAGGCCAAGGAAGGCGGCTGCTTCCACTGGTTTGGTTCAAAGAGCCCTGGGAACAAGTTATGTATGTTTGGCAGGGCAGTTAAAAAGGTGTAGTGTTGTCCCTGGTTATAAGCGGGACAGGGGTTTGACGTAGCGCCATCAATCCTTGCCCAGTAGGAATTGAAGCGATTACACCGGCCAGATCTTAAATGGCCCAAAAGTACTCTTGTCTGTCGCGGCAATTCCTCTTCCTCCGAAGCCACTGATGGAGGGTAATCTCCTAGCATAACATTGACTCTGCAATTATTCAGGGCTTCAACAGCTGTGTCAGGGTGTATGTCAACCAGGACTGCCTGGTAAGCTCTTTGATCTGGAGGTTCTCTCTTGTAGCGTTGGACCTCGCGCTCCAGATGATGAAGGTTTTTCCTGATCTGCGTGGGAGGTGGAAGCCTATCCACGAGGTGGTGGTTGGGATGGCTGGGACGATATCAACCAAGCAGATACTGCTTCGACAGCAAAAGATTGTGCCGTTGCAAGGGTATGACCTTCGTCTCCTCATGTAGGTGGACCTCAGAAGACTCGAGGAGGCAACCTGTTCTTAGGGCGGCATTTTGGCAGGTCTGTATGTTCTTCCACTGCGTCTCCCTAACATTTGGTGACCACACTGTGGCTGCTCCGTTATCCACAGAGAGGCCTATCGCCTTTTAAGAGGTCAACAAGTTTTCTTTGTCTGTTCCCTAAGTGCTGCCGGCTGGTGACTTGAGGACCCTGTTCCTATTTCTCATTTTATTGCAGATAGCTTTGGTATTCGCGTTAGAACTGAAGAGGCTATCAAATGTGACACCAAGAAATTTAGGGTATTTGATTTGCTCTTTCACATGCGCTTTCCATGCAGCGATAATTTGGTGGCGGATATTTTCAGGATCCTCAGCCAAGTAGACATTCAGCCTGGCGTTGTTACTTAATCGAATAGTCAGGCTGCCATCAATTCTTTGGAGGCCACATCGTTAAATTCACAAACAGACCTCAACTGTCGCACATCTATCAAAGAGTCGGCTGAGCAGTTTGGCATATACCTCAGTTACGATATTACAAATTCTCGAAGATTTTGGATATATTGGTGCGCCAATATGGCTTAGATTGAGCATAGGCAAGAGGCAGTTAGATAGTTCAATAACACTAGTAGTGTAGTTAGACCAATCTGGCCACGATATGAATTTTAAAATATCTACTCCAGAGAAGAAAACACTGTCTATGTTAGTGCCCAATCTGACGGCACTCTGTCTGGTCGGCGAGGTTGGGTTGCCAGGAGGTTGGGTCAGAGATTTGAGTCAAATGACTTCTAAAGAAACTGGGGAGATGGGGGAAAAGGTGGAGAGCATTGAGCAGCTGCTTTGTTACTGCTCCGCATTAGGTAAACGGTGTCTGGATGTACCGGGGCCGGCACTTCCAAGAAGTCCGACAAATCTGTACGGTACAGATATTGCCATTATTGATAACTTTGCGTATCAAACAGGTTGATTCCGATGGGAGATAACTGGACCGTGGTGATACTAGGACCTCAATTGGCCTATGTGAGCTGGTAACTACGGCTCCCACCCAAACCTAAAGAACACAACAGTCCATAATAATAAAACTAAATGTGGCAGATACATATATTTCTTATAGTTGCATATTGTTAAGGATTGAAAATTTACCACAGCGGTTCATGATATAGTGCCACCATGTAGAGGTCCCTTTCAGATTTGCTTCTTTATGCCATAAAGATTACATTTTCCCGACGATTATTGATTTGATAATGTCGTAAAGATTCAATGCTACCAAACAAAAAAAATCGGTTCTTTCAAAAGTGGAATCGTCAAATTTTGAAAAGTACCTCCTCAATTGTTAACCATTTGTGCGAAAGGAACCAGAAGAAGTGGACCTTTTGGACCATATTCGAACTTAGCCCGAAATAGAAGAAAATATTACCACATACAAAAGTTTATCTCTCTCGGTCAAACATCCGAGAGTTATCGTGACAGACGGACGGACAAAGCTGAAGGTTTTGGGTCACTCCTTCAATGTGTGGTAAAAATGAGGGTATAATAAGCTTTTTTTAAGAGAATCTATCTTGCATAGTCCTGATTACAGCAAATCGCTTTGTTTCCTGATTTGTAAAAAGAAACTCAAAGGTCACACGACATCCCTAAAATAGCACCAGAGATCATGCCTTTTGTACCTATATACATACATACATATATACTCGTATACGAGTATGTCAGGAGGTTTGTTTGCTTGCCCTTTTGCAGATGATGATGGCGATGATGAATAAAAAAAAACAATATGTTTGTTTAAACGTTCATGCCTTTGTTTTTGTTGCAATTCTCTTATTCCACCGTATATACATACATACATACATTCATACATATACTTGGTTTTGCTCATTTATCACTCACATCCAGCAGAAAATGTCATGCTGTCACCGTCATCATCTTGTTTATCCAACATCAAAAAGTATTTATACTCTTATATAGTTATCCTTTCATGTGGTGGTCTACGAGAAACACGAACCGGGGAGGTTTGTATTAAACACAAAAGGATTGCATAGTGGTTCAATTAAATGGCGCCATGTAATACAATCATTGAGATGTTTGCGAATAGGTCGTGCACTGATGTATGTATTAAAAATATTAAGTATTAGCTAAATAAAGATTTTCTTTTTTATGTTTAAATTTAAAAACCAAGACCAAATCGTATATTCCCCCAATATGGATCACATTGAAAATTATATAAAATATTCAAATAATTGAGGACCTTTATATGGGAGCTATATCAAAATGTAAACCAACAGAAATACTTTTATCAGTGAAAGGAGTTAGGCAAAATAATTATCAATTTTTTTAGAAATAGGTCAAATAAAACACAAACTGTCAAATTTCAGGCCAATGAGTTAAAATGAGTGGTTTCTAAAGCGCCAAGATGATAAGTCGGGGGATCCTTACTATTGTGGCTACATGAAATCGTGGACGAATGATGACTATATTTCGTTAAAAGATATATATGCTTATTTAAATGTACGCAGCCATCATTTAGCATAATTGGTGGAAACATGCTGCTTCTACAGCGTCAAGAAGTCAAAGCGGGAAGCACCATTGTATGGACATGGACCTATAAAGACCGCTTCCCATGTGAATGCTTCGGGGTTATAATTAAATCCAAATAGCATGTTAACAATTTAGATATATAGGGTGATCCAAGTAGATATACTTTTTTCAATAGCCTTTTTTTTGACAGATCACGTGTGAGTCGTGTCATGCTGTTATGTTATTTTTGTTAAGTATTGTTTGGCATTTCATCATGGACAGACTTACGCCTGAACAACGTTTACAAATCGTTAAACTTTATTACGAAAATTCACGTTCTGTAAGGAATGTGTTTCGTGCACTTCGCTCAACTTATGGTCAACATAATCGGGTCTTCGAAAATTGTACTCAACGGATGGACCATCTGAGGCGTTGTTCAGGCAAAATAACATGACAGCATGACACGACTCACAAGTAATCTGTCAAAAAAGGCTATTGAAAAAAGTATCTCTACTTGGATCACCCATTACATATACTAATCTGGCTGAAATTTGAAAATTTTTAATTATATTGGAAGCAGACAAGTATCGGACAATACATATTGGACTAATTTCATATTTCTGTTTCAATCGCCAAAATCTGAAAAACTATCAATGACATACATACTCCAAAAATTGAACCTATTATCTACGAACTTCCATCAGTGCACCAAAAAACAACAATTTGGCAGCTTAAAGTATATGAAATTAAAGATTTATTTCACAAAAAAACAAAAATGTCGGAAATTCGCACGACAAAACATATTGGACTATGCATTTCTGCTAAAATTGTGTGGAAAACCCTTTATTATCAGGGACGACTTTGCTTCTTCTTCAATATAAGCAATAAGATTGTTTGTTATATTCGTATCTATGGAGTTCCAAGCTTCTGCAATGGTCTGAAATAGCTTATTGTTATCTCCTCCTACACTTTCTCGATTTATCTCTGTTGATAATTTCTCAAAGATTTTCGAAGGTCAAAGATGGACTATGTCGGTCGACTCCTTCGAGTACCTCCCCCACAAAGGGTCGAAGTTGTGTGAAATATTGATTATCTCATAATTTCTATACTACTATTCAGAAGATTTGACCATTCCAAACATAGTATTAGCTTCTTAATCACTATCATCTTGAGAAAAATGGGCGAAGTAGGCAGGCCCCTTTTGGTAACGGCTTATAACTCTGATTCCAGTCCATACAAATACTTAAAATTTTGTTGAGTGTAATATCTTTACAGTACCTATAGTCCCGTGCAAAATGGGCGCTATTACCACGCTCCTTTTGGTACCTCCCATACAAATGGACCATTTTGCACTTAAAGTTAACGGCTTATAACTTGGTTTCCTGCACATACATAGTATATTACAAAATGGGCGATATTTCGCTAACTGCTAAACAAAATTGCCAAAATAAAAAATATGAAAAAATTTTTTTTTGAATTTCCCATTTTTAATATATGTTCATATTTTATACATTTATCCATAGGTATTTTGAAAATTGGTATTGGAAAAAAGTTTTTTTTGCGATTTTTTATGAATTTTTTTTTGAAAAAAAAAAGAATTAAATTTCTCTAGTTTTTTATCGACAGCTTCTAGCCCTTATAATTTCCTTTAATTTAGCTGGTATCCCGGCGTTATCGAGCTTATACATCAAAAAATTTGGTCCAAATACTAAAGGTAACATCCATTAAAATTGGAATTTTAGAAAAAAAGATTTAAAAAAAACCATAAAAAAAATTTTGTTTTGGCTTCTTAAAAAAGTATGCTCAAACTATTAAAAAAGTATTTAGGTCTCGGACGCAAAAAAAGATTTTTGTTGCATAGTGTAATACTCGTAATAAATGTGGCGTCAAGAAGTAAAATCGATTGATACCTTTATATTGGGATTATATCAATACGTGAACCGATATAGGTGATTTGTAATATAAGTGGTATTGGACAAAATAAATCCCAATCTAATACATTTTAGTGTACTCTGCTAAACAGTTTATTTTCAAGAGTATGACTTCTTCGCCGGCGAACTGGTTAAGAAAATATTCTCCACTAGACATATTCCAAATTAAATTCGAATGACCTTTATCAAAACTTGTACCAATATGTCCTTATCGTTCTTACAGTAATTCAAATTTGGATTTTGATCATCAGCTCAGAAATTGATTCTAAGATAGTAAGATAGTCTTAAATATAAAAATGTTTAATAATTTTTTCATTGAAGAAACAATTAAAAATTGCTCGAAATGGACACTCTAAAAATTTAACAGAAAGGATAACCTATGGATATATGTACCTATTATTTGACGTACAAGACTTCGGAATACCCCCTTCAGTCCAGGAACGAAATAAAGGAAACCTTTAGAGAATTACTTCGCTCAACTTAGCTGTCGAAGCATCTCAACGATTTTTCACGTGGGATATTTTTCTGGAAGACACCAACTTACCAATAAAGAACGGCTAAAGTCGGGCGGAGCCGACTACATAATACCCTACACCACCTTATCGGAGCAGAATAAGAATAAATATTGTTTTATCAATGTTATAAATACAAAAAGTAATCCTCCTATCAGAAAATGCTAAATTTTGCGATTGGCCCCTAATGTCAGTTCTGTTTTGACATTTGTGTAGTAAACACATGCTACTATTTATTTTTTTCGTTTTTTTTCAAATTACAGCCAAAAAACACCGAAAGGTTACTTTTGCGCCACCTAATATATACCGAAGCTATTTATAAATCTGAACCTATTTTCTTCAAATTTGACAACGTCCTCTCTGGGTTCAAAAAAAAATCTGGTTAAAGGTATTTACAGGGGCTATATCTAAGTTGGAACCGATTTTCTTAAAGTTTGCCAACTATCGTTCTTTGCCCATGAAACTTTTATCAGCTAAATTTTATAAATTGCTGTTCAGAAATGCGGATTGAATAGCCATTATATGCAAAATCGAGATTTCTCGAATTTGGAAATGCTTATTACAACTATTCTGTTTGAAATTTCGTAAAGATTTTAAGTGTCTTTTATACCGCGTAAATGATAAACTCTGAGCCGATTTTCGTGAAATTTGGCAGAAGCCTCATAAAACTGTCGGGTGCTAAATTTTATAAAGACCTGCTTAAAAAATATGTCATATATTCACCTTAAATACCAAATCGGGATGTATGTACATATATTTTTGGGAGCTATATATAAATCTGAATCTATTTGAATGAAATTTGGCATAGGCAATTACTGGCTCATAAAACGTTCCGGTGCTAAATTTCATAAAGATCTGTCAAAAAATAAAGCTTATATACCGCGATTTTGACCAAAAGACTTAGTCCCTAATGCAAGAACCAGAAATTTGAAAAAGAACAACTTTGTACTTTGTAAAGGGTGAACCATTTAAAATTTGAACAACCGATTACTTTGACTTGTGATTTTAGATCTCTGGATTATTTTCTATGGGGAGCCATTAAGGATAAATGTTACGCAAAGTATCCAAAGGCAATTGAAGCGTTGAAACATGAAATCGAAGTTGCCATGGAAGATTCCCGAAAACAATCGAAAATGTATTGAAAAATTGGGTCGATCGGCCATTATGGCACTTACTAACAAGGCCATTATGGCACTTACTAACAAGGCTATTATGGCACTTACTAACAAGGCCATTATGGCACTTACAATCAAGGCCATTATGGCACTTACTAACAAGGCCATTATAACAAGGCCATTATGGCACTTACTAACAAGGCCATTATGGCACTTACTAACAAGGCCATTATGGCACTTACTAACAAGGCCATTATGGCACTTACAATCAAGGCCATTATGGCACTTACTAACAATGCCATTATGGCACTTACTAACAAGGCCATTATGGCACTTACTAACAAGACCATTATGACACTTACTAACAAGGCCATTATGGCACTTACTAACAAGGCCATTATGGCACTTACTAACAAGGCCATTATGGCACTTACTAACAAGGCCATTATGGCACTTACTAACAAGGCCATTATGGTACTTACAATCAAGGCCATTATGGCACTTCCTAACAAGGCCATTATGACACTTCCTAACAAGGCCATTATAACAAGGCCATTATGGCACTTACTAACAAGGCCATTATGGCACTTACTAACAAGGTCATTATAACAAGGCCATTATAACAAGGCCATTATGGCACTTACTAACAAGGCCATTATGGCACTTACTAACAAGGTCATTATAACAAGGCCATTATGGCACTTACTAACAAGGCCATTATGGCACTTACTAACAAGGCCATTATTGAATGACAAAGTTCAACGTTTCCAATCTTTATATATAAAATCCTTTGTAAGTTTGTTAGTAACGCATGATCTCTGAAACTATAGGAGCGAAGGGCTTAAAATTCCACATTAGGTTCAGTTCGGTGTCATCTGTGTTTTAGAATTATTTATTTCCAGAGCGATTTAACTGAAATTTAAAATGTATGTGTGGTTTGTCTTGATAATAGATTGTAACAAGTAGATGGCGCTGTAGTGGATTTATGTCCAAAATAATTTTTTTGCCGATTTTTTTCTGAAACTCGGATTATATGCATTTTTTAATGAAAAACAAACCAATACATGCCGAAAAGAAAGGACATGACAACGTCTGCTGGGGTCAGCTAGTAAAAACAGAAATTTGTAAATAATTACCAGTACTGTTTTATAGCCGATTCAAATTTTAAATGGCCCACCCGTACCTGAGTCCATCCCTAATATGCTTAATTGCCGAGCCAGTCCTGGTAGTCATATGAAAGATATTGTTTTCCATTATTAAATGACAAAGTTCTACCTTGCCAATAAAACCAGAAATTTGAAAAAATTATCTGTACTTTTTTATAGCCGATTCAAATTTAAAATTTTAAATGGCCCACCTACTTTGTGAACAATTTAATATGGACAGACGGATGGACATACATGCTTAAATCGAATCAGATAGTGATTCTAAGTCGATCGATAGGTGGGTTAGCTCCACCATTTTTAGGCGTTACAAAAATATGATCCAAAACGAACTTATAATAACCTCCAGTAGGAGGTTGAATTCTGAAGACTGGTTAGGTTATGTTTAAGAGAGGAGACGTGTCCATGGACATACACTTAACCCAGTGTTTCGCCCTGTTGTGCGCTCCTTAATTATGATCTTTCTAAACCTCACGATTTACAGAAGATCGGTACTAGACACGAATTTTCTCAGTATCTTCCAGTCATATCCTCTGAGATTAGTCTATCCAGTTTCTCCAAATGTTTCCTTATCCCAAAACAATTTGTGAGCCATCACTGCCCATTACTTCAGCTCATTCTTCGTGGCTTCGAAAGGTTTCGAATTTTCTAAGTTTACTCAAAGTTCTCTGCCCTTTGCATTCAAACTGTTTGCCCGCTTGTTTGCAATAACTCCGATGTTTCCTAGCACCCGTCCTTCCTCCCTGGAGCGTCTGTCTGGTACAAATGAATCACAGGTAGATGCAAGCCGTACTTCTGGAATGCGGACCGAGATTTCCGTTGTTTGAATGTGACCAGCTAGAGATTCTAAAATTTTCTGATGATACGACTTACATATCGTTTCGAATTATCCATTCACCCATCACTTGAAGACGCCTAGCTGTAAGGGCTGCCTCATGCTTTATAGGGATGTCTGTAGGTCCTTATATCCTTTTTGGGACATTTTAGGTCGAATGTGCAATGTCCGCCCATCCGTCCGTCTGTCTGTCTGATAACGATAACTGTCAAGTTTAAACCATCCCCGCTTAAGTACCTCCCATACGACTTAAATTTCATACTTGTATTGCCACTTTTTTAAATAATCTAGCTGAAATATTTTATGTAGTTCATTTTGCTCATAGCGGTACTTGCAGGAAGAGGTCTTTTCGGTTCTAGTTCTGTTATATCCCTCCCATATAAAGAGGCATCCCAAATTGACCGATCGGTCTGGCAGAAATTTGTAAATTTTGTTTGGAGATGATAGTTGGCTCAGTCCCAAAATCATTTTAAACCAGAAAAGTAAGTTCAATGTTTTTAAAACTATATTTTTAAAATGATTTGTGACATGCGGAAAACATGAGGTAGATTGCAAAAATATATGAGAAAACAAGAAGCAATAACTTGGAAAATAAAATAAAAGCAAAACGAATAAAACCCGCTTTAAAACAAACACACACACACGCCGCAATAAAAGTACAATACTCATTTTATAAAATACAAAAGAAAATATAGACAAAAATGAAATAGAATAGAAATTCAGTATGAAATTTCAGACACACTCTCTCATTCTCATACAGACAGACAGACAGACACGCCATATACTACAACAATTTTTTCACATTCGACACTTACCTCCCGATTGACGTAAACCAGCGCTATTCGGTGGTGTAACACTGGAACTCATGGCGATTGTTGATGATGATGCTTGTTGTTGTTGCTGCTGCTGTTGTTGTTGCTGCTGCTGTTGTTGTTGTTGTTGCTGCTGTTGTTGTTGCTGATTTGTGGATGGTCCCATATTTATAGAAGCCGAACTTTGACCCAAATGTCCAACAGAAGCTGGAACACTACTCGACTGCTGCTGCTGTTGTTGTGGTGATTGTTGATGCATCATGCCCGTCGAAGACAAAGGGGTGGGTGAATCGCCACCACCAGAGGATGATACATGACCGTGATAACTGCCAATACGTATGGGTGTACTACTTCCACTTGCCATTAGGTTGGTATGTGAACCCGATTTTGATGAGTTCTGAGCCATCGAAGTTGTTTTAAAGCCCGGCTGTGGGTGGTGGCGGGGAGAGAGTGAAAGTTATACTATGTAGTATGTACTTGAATTCTGCAAAATTTTAATGACACAGCAAAGGGTTGCGTTGTAGAGTTTGTTTAAAATTTCAAGTGCTGTTTACATATATTTTTTGCAATTTGTAAAGATGTTTTCGATAATTTTTCAACAAAGCGTAACGCGAGGGGAAATGCTATGTTAACGTTTGATGTTATTGATTTTATTTTTGCAAAAGCACTCTCACACAAGTATTATTTTTCGTTGTGTAGTTGTTGTCCTGGTTCTGTTTGGATTTTGTGGCAATATTTCTTTTTCAACTTTCAACAGAGAGCACGATTTTCATTTATAGTTTATACACATGTGTTCTATGTATAATCGATTATTATCAATAAATGCGTTTGCATTTGCTCACTCAATTAATAGCGTATGTTGTAATTTGTTCTAATTAAATTTTTTTACAATTGACAATTGAGTAGAAAAAATAAAGCATAAGCACTACACTACACAGAGAGACATTCAAAATCACTCGACGTTGTCGTCGTATGTCATGGAGAAGAACCAGCACTGGTAATTAGAAGCAGCAGTGGTGTTTTTAGACTTCGTCATCAAAAAAAATTGTGTTTTTACAAACCACCACCACTATATTTTTGCTGTTTTTTGGGCTTTTTGCTTGTTTCCGAATGATTTGTCGACACAACCCGCGTATGATCAAGAGAGACAGCAACGTAACACGTATCCAACGAACGACTAAACTAACTGACTACAAAACATGCACAATTCAATTTCTTTCCTGCTCAGAATATGCTCCAACAAACTTGTTCTGTGACGGGGCTACTTGCGTGCGCATGGAGAAACCAACGACAGAGCGTTCGTTGAGAGTGGAGTGAAAAGAAAACACCGAAAAAACAAGTTCAATTGTGTGACTTGTGACTATGCTGCTGCCTGGCTATGTGTTATGAGCTCATCAGGTCTCACCGTGTGGTGGCCTCCTCCAATGCTCTCCCACTTTTCTCATACACCAGATAAAAAAAGCATGCCATCAACAACGACACCAAAACACAAGTGTGTACTTGCAAAATTAGCAAATCACCAAAGACAGACTATCGCCGGCGGTAGCATGAAATTGGCAGTAAAGAAACTTCCACATCTCATATATTTTCCAAATTGTTGTTTTGCGAGAGTATCCAAGAGATATTCTACGTAGAGGTGTTTCGAAGCTGTGTTGTGCTCTTTTTCCAGATACATACATATGCAGTTACTGTTACTCACTGATGAGGGGAACACGTATTTACAAACGCGATTACAATTTAATCACCATAGTAAACACATACAATTTAATATTACTTTTTAACAAAAACAACAATTGTATATTTTGTTTGAGTATTGTTATTAATCTGAACTTTTCAATGATAATCAAGTTTTGGATATTTGTTGGCAAAAATAATGAATAATAAGATATGTCATCCAGGAGCGAGTAAGTTATCAGATACGAACGAATAAAAATTTCAACGAGTAGGTGTTCAAAGAGTGAGTTTTTCCGCGGATTTCGGACCGATTTTCCCGAATTTTTTGTAATTGTCACAATTAAAAAATTAATATCAATCGATTAGTGCAAAAAAGTTCAAACTATGTTCGCGGAAACCTGTTTTTTCGCGTGTGACATTTCATTCCTATTCGTCCGTAACTGATAGATTTTGACAGTTCTCGGGATGACTTATCTTCATAATTTATAATTTTTGTTTGTTGGTGGGTGGCAGAAAAGTGGGATGTAAACAAAACTGCTGACAGCTGTGTAACAGCTGATATCTGCGACATTAATGGTAATATTTAAAAGCGCTCCAAGAGAGCTATATATTATGGTACAAATACAAGGTAGTGTGATTATTAGTTAACTATTAAGTAGAAAATTTCAACATAATTTTAATGAGACTTAGTCCTGATTCACACTTGGGAATTTTTTCCAGACATGTGTCAAAGTTTGTTGGAGAGAGAGGCAGGCGGAAAGAGCTCTCTGCCTCTCTCTCCTACAAACTTTGACATTTGCTTGGAAAAAATGTGTATGGAATGGAAATTTTTTACACTACACTTTATGCAAAATAACCAATTTTTCTGGCCAAACGTAAAATCTTAAGCTATGTATAGACGATTACCAGATCGGACAACGTTTTCAACCCTGTTAAAGAGCTGCAAATGTACGTACAATGACAGATTGTTAGATAAAGGTGAATTGACAGTTCAGACGATTGCAGGAAAACCTTACAATTTCATATATTTTGTAAATATTTATATGTAGGATTGCCAATAAAAATATTTTGTAGACAGTGTTGCCAATGAAATGTTTTTTTTTGACAATGGCGCCGTTGTCACATGCACAATCTTCGCACATCTAACAAACTGCAAATTATCTCACAATAACTTTTCTGCCAACCTTGCAAAACGAAAATTGTATTCACACGGTTGAACGTTCCGAGGGTTGCATTTTCCGCCATTTTTCTGACAATATTGTCCGATCTGGCATTCGTCTGTACTTAGCTTTACATTTACCCCCGATTTAAGGAAGCTCTGCTAACGGGCCGTTATAGATGTCAAACTCGACACAAACTGACTACAATAACTGTCAGTTAGCTCTAATATTTAACACTAAGAGACACCCTTAAATACAGGTGAATTGCGTCCTGCGTCTGTCAAAGTGTTGTTGTATGCACAGAAAACAATAGGATGAAATTTGAGTTTGACAGACGCCGGAAGCATTCACTGGTATTTAATAGATACCCTAACATCTAATAAAAAAACACATCAAACTTATTAAAAAAATATTTTGCGTTTATTAAAGCACGTATACCGTTAAGTGAACAGCTGTCAATGTTACATTATTGAAGTGTCAGAGTATCTCTTAAATACCAGTAAAAGCGTCTGGCGTCTGTCAAGCTAAAATTTCATCCGATTGTTTTCTGCGCACACAACGACACTTTGACAGACGTCAGACGCTTTCACTGGTATTTAAGAGATACCCCTATTGCAAAAGTCTTTATAAGGCTTCCACTTAAAAGCGAGTGAGAGCGAAGGCGCCTGTCTTAGTCCCCATTTACATGGTATTTTTTTAAGTAACTTATCGACTTATTCTCTTTTGAAAAAGTATTTACGTTCACACACGTACTTTTTTTTTCAATACTTATACTTATTTTCATTTGTTTCGTTTCGGCTTTTCCTGTGTGAATCGTTGTTGTTTCCAAGTGCGAACGAAAAACACAAAACGATGAGTACGATAAGTACGAGTACGCCATACTTTCTTTCCCCCGTTTCCGACTGCCTCTCTCGCCCACAAAACGCCGATAATTATACTTAATACTTAAAAAAAAGTATCATGTAAATGCAGACTAACTCGATTTCGAATGTATGGAATTGTTCTAAACCTCCGTAAAGCTATGTACACACGAATGTCAGATCGGACAACGTTATCAACCTTGTTAAAGTGCCTTTTCTGTCAACGTTGCAAGACAAAAATTTTATGTTCACAGTGTTGCATTTTTCTGACAATATTGTCCGCTGGCAATCGTGTGTACATAGATTTAAAGTTCTGCAGGCATAGGCGAATTGACATTTCAGACAATTGCAAGAAAACTTTACAATTTCATATATTTACAATATATTTTGTAAATATTTATATGTAGGATTGCCAATAAAAATATTTTATAGGCAGTGTTACTAATTAAAGCGTTCTTCTCTGAGAATGGCGCCATTGTCAGATGCGTAAACTTAGCAGTACATCAGAAAAGCATTAAGGCGTTTTTCCCACAACCCATATTTTCAAAGACGGTGCCCCTCATAACTCAAAAACTACTGAACCGATCCTTTTGAAATTTTTAACACAATTTCTTTACCTCGTATTTAAAAGTTACCAATTAGTCGATTTCTTCTCGCAAAAATCTCATTTTTCACTTCAGTGTTCCCAAAAATTGAAAATTTTAAATTTCGAAGAAAACTTGACAGCGTTACCTGACTATAACGATTATCTAACTAAATAAATTTATTTTTCTAATTTTCGATTATCCGGCATCGTATTATGAGGGGAACCGCAATTCAACATTTTTTCGAAACGCTTCCGCATAAATGCTGTCGTTGCCATATTTTGTTATGAACATTGTATTTATTTTCATATGAATGTGCTTTCCCAAAAATGCAGGACCCTTTTGGGTCCACTTTCGTTACGAGTTTTTTAAACATTTTTTTATTTTAAGCCAAAATTTAATATTTTTGATTAAAAATACAAGTAATTCCACCCCAGTTTTCTGAAATTGTATGCGAAATCGTCTCATGTTTGGAAACACAACACAAAACGTCAATATCGATTTATTAATTTGATAATTTCCAAAACTTCGCAAATCTCACAGACCCAAATATCCCATTTTTTTGTTCCCTGAAATGATGACAGACTGCCAAATAGATAGATATTCTGTTTTAAACATAAAAAAATTGTTCATGCATTTTTTATTTTAATTAAAAAAATATGATTAAATTTAAAATTATAAAAATAAATTATGTAATTATTATTAATGAAAAAACGAGACACATTTTTGCTGTGATTTTGTTGTTGTTGCTATTTGTAGTAGTTTTTTTAAGTTAATTTTTGTGAATGATAAATATATGTTCATTACCACTATAAAAATAGGAATTTTTTTAAATTACTATTCAAAAATATTTTTGTTTGCATTTTTGTGAATGAGTGTTGATTGGTTTGCTTATGTATTAGCTTTAAAATACTAAAATCTACAAATATGAATTGTCTTTTTTTTAATATTAAAACTACTAGAAAAGATCGATTTTGTTTTGTTTTTTTTTCCTCATGAATTAGAATTTTGTGCTACTTTTCTTAAGAAGGAAGATTTTCCAGCAAGATCAGATTAGAAAAAAAAGAAAACACTTAAAACAAAAACTCTTTAAATTAGGACGAAAGCAATACTTTGAGCAAATTTAAAATGAGAGAGAATGTTGAGTTTTGGGGGAGAATTTAAATGTGTTTGTGTTTGTTTTATAGATAATATGTATGTACTAAATATCGTTTACAAAGAGAATAAGTTTGTAAACAAACATAAATTTTGTTAATACATTTTTTTGATATTAAGCAGTGTTAGAGTAGACGACGAGGAGTTCGAGGTTTTTAGATTTTTTCTAAAAAAATCAATATCCTCTTTTTATAACTCAAGCTCAAATTAAAGACACTTGTGAAACTGCAAATAAGGCAGACCATACAAATATTTGAAATATTTTTTTTGTAAGAAACACAACATAAAACTCAATTTGCACTATTAACGCCGCCCAGTCGGTTAATCGTCAAAGTCAATATCGGAATCATCCGAGTCATAACCTCCTCGGATTGCTTTCTTTGGACGATTTATGTATGCCTTCTTTTTGACATCGGGTGGAGTCATCAAGTCACCTTTGTATTCGATGGCCCCCGATTGAGCTATTCTCCATTCCAACATGTCGGTAGAGAAGTCATCGCAGTTGCCCAAATCGGTGAAGCCCACAATGAAATCTTTTGTTTTACTATCCTTTATCAGGGCAATCGTAGGAATAACTTTAATGCGTAGGCGCTGGGTGAGAAATGGAGATTTTTCAGCATTGACTTTGCAGAATTTCGCCTCCAGATGTTTGCCAGCCAATATTTTCAGATGCATATCGGCAATGCGACAACGTTCCGATGAATCACGATAGAAATGACAAACAATGTTGGGTGATTTTTTTGAGACTTCAAAGAATTCCTTTTCGTCGGCAAGTTCTGTGTAAATGCCATGACCCTGAAATAGAGAGAGAGAAAATTATTTATTAATAATAAAATATATATAATAAAAACCAAAAGAACTTAAAAGATAAGATAAAATGTTTATTGGAAAAATCATTATATGCGCTTAAGCTAAAAAAAATTATGGAACGAGAATTTTTATAGTTTCATGTTGTCTCTTGGGTTTACACGGTCCAGACATGAGTATTGACTCTATGTTAAAGATGGAAATTGATTGAATGTAGTTACCGTTATACTATACATTGATGATTTACTAATAGTTGGTAATAATCTTGAAAATTTTAATGATTTAAAAAGAGACATGTCGAAGTCCTTTGAAATGTCAGATTGCGTTAATTTAAAACATTTTCTCGGTATGCATATACATTTCCATGATGTCAACTTAAATATATATCGCAAGAGACAAGCATTACAAAGATTCTGGCTAAATTTGTAATTACTGAAGGTAATTCTGTGAAATGACCAATGGAGAAGGAATTGCTACTGGAAAGATATAATGCAAACCATTTTGTGAATCAGGCCTATACGCAACTATTGGGTAGCCTATATGTTTTGATAACGGTTATCACGTACATTATCAAGAAAGTCCTACTGATGTTCATTGGTATCATCTCAAGCGTGTGGTGTTATTAAAAGGGTCACTAAGCTATAATTTATAAAAAATTAACCTATAAGACCTGAAATCTGTAAGCGAATTTGTATTCATAGTATACGTTTGCAAAGTGTCATGGTGCAGTAAAAACAACAAACAGTAGCGACATCTTCTTCAGAAGTTGAGTACGTAATTTTAAGCTTAGCTACGACAGAAGCGTTTCGGATTCGTTGAGTTATGGAAGATTTGCGAGAAATAAGTGATTATCCTGTAAAAATATTCAAAGGTAGTCGTGGCTGCATTGGAATGGCATGTAATCTAGAAAGCAAGAGGTCAAAATACATTGATATCAATCACAACTTAACCTAACCCAAATCCCACTTCGTTCGAGATAATGTAATAAATTTGACCATAAAGGTCGACGATACGATACTGTCATCCTCGTTCTTATTAAATAATGAATACGAATTATCGAATACGAAGATATTCCTTCAGGCCGAAATGTAAAAATCCGTCAGTTACCAACGAATAGGAATGAATTGTCACACGCGAAAAAACATTGCTTGACATTTTTTTTGCACTTATCGATTAATATTAATTTTTATACCCTACACCACACTGTGGTACAGGGTATTATGACTTTGTGCATTTGTTTGTAACACCCAAAAGGAGAAGAGATAGACCCATTGTTTATTATACCGATCGACTTGTAATCACTTTCTGAGTCGATTTAGCTATGTCCGTCTGTCTGTCTGTCTGTCCGTCTGTAGACGTATTCTTGTAATCAAAGTACAGGTCGCAATTATGGTCCGATCTCAACGAAACTTTGCACATACCTTTTTGTAGGCCCAAGGACGATCCCTATTGAATTTGGTTAAAATCGGTTCAGATTTACATATAGCTCCCATATATATGTACCTCCGATTTGGCATATATGCACTGTATAAGCAACATTTTGTAACCGATTTGTACAAAAATTGACAGAGAGTAGTCTCGTGATACACTTAGATACAATACAAAATTTGGGGGAAATCGGTTCAGATTTATATATAGCCCCCATATATATGTTGCACCCGATTTGACATGTAAGCGCTGTAGAAACTGTATTTTATATCCAATCAGTACGAAATTCGGCACAGAGAGGTTTTTTATTACATGAAGGAATACTGCCAAATTCGGAGAAAATCGGTTCAGATTTAGATATAGCGCCCATATATATGTTACCCCCGATTTGAAATTCAATAGCTGTAGAAACTGTATTTTATATCCGATCACAGCGAAATTCGGCAGAAAGAGGTTTCTTATTACACGAAGGAATACTGCCAAATTTGGAGAAAATCGGTTCAGATTTAGATATAGCCCCCATATATATGTTAGCACCGATTTGACATTCAAGCGCTGTAGAGACTGTATTTTATATCCGATCAGTACGAAATTCGACAGAAGGAGGTTTCTTTTTTACATCAATGAGTATTCAGGGAAAATCGATTCATATTTATATATAAGCTCCATATATATGTTCCTCCTGATTTGGTTACAAAGCGCTATAGAAGTTGTACTTTACTTGCGATCATTACAAAATTCTCCAGAAAGATGTTTCTCAATTTAGGAACGAATATTGCTTAATTTAGCGATTACCGGTTCAGAATTAGATATATCCGCATATATATGTTCTTACCCATTTACCAATTATTCCAAATTATTATCGCAATAACCCTTATCGCATTGTTAGGGAGGTGTAGGGTATTATATAGTCGGCCCCGCCCGACTTTCTGCCGTTCCTTACTGGTTTAATTGTGACAATTACAAAAAAATTCGGGAAAAACGTTCTGAAAATCCGTGAAAAACCTCACTCGTTGGAATCAAATTCCTATTCGTTCCTAATTGACACATACTCGTTACGGGAAGGAATTGTCTTCTTAAATTATAATGTTTTTGAGCTGGTCAACTTAATTTCATTACAAGAATATGACATACGACGTTACAATAATAATAAAAAATAAAAATGCTAAACCGAATCATTTTTTTCTCTATTAGATTTTTTATCATTTATATCATTAAATCCTGTTTACTGGCACTCAGTAAACGCTAACGAACCGTTATAGATAGCACTTAAGGCCCAAACAGATTCAATTCGTTACGTCAATTCTTTTCTAGAAATGCGAGAAATTATTGACTGATTATATACTATCAATAAGCCAACAAAAAGTTGTAGGCAAGAAAATCTTTGTAAGGTTTGTTATAGGCCTACTAAATTCTTTGTCCACTGTCCCTGAACCACAGCCGTATGGTAAAGATATAATAGATAACCTAGGCTGATTGGTATCTGCTTCCATTATTATTATACGTATGTATGTATATTCAAATAATGAAGGAACTCGTAGATCCATCGAAAATTAAAATTTAAAAGAATGTATCCCTATTTTTATACCCTCACTTTAGTGTAACGAGGGTATATAAAGGGTTTTCCAACAAGAAGTGTTATTTTGGTATTCAAAGAAAAATGCCTTTTTTGAGATAAATTATCGGATGTTTATTTCATATTAAAGAGGCCGTTAATAATGAAAAACAACATCAGCCAAATGGCCACCACGACCACGCTTTTCATGAAATTTTCCATAACCAAATCGCAAAGTGGCTACCCTATGTCCTCGCTAGCTTCAGGAATTATATATTTGATGTCTTGAATCGACGCTGGGCTGTTGGCGTAGACCTTATCTTTCACGTGACCCCAAAGGAAGAAGTCGCAAGGTGTTAAATCACAAGATCTCGGTGGCCAATTGTGATCACCTCTTCGAGAGATAACACGGTCCGTAAACTTTTCCCGTAACAGAGCAATGGTTTCGTTGCTTGTGTGGCACGTACGCCTTGTTGAAAGTAAACGTTGTCCAGATCAATACCATCCAACTCCGACCATAAAAAATCATTAATCATCTCTCGATAGCGCAATCCATTCACCGTATCTGTTGATCCAACCTCATTTTCGAAAAAGTAAGGTCCAATGACCCCGCCGGACCATAAACCGCACCAAACAGTCACACGTTGAGGATGGAGACTTTTCTCAACAATAACTCTTGGGTTTTCCGAGCCTCAGATGCGACAATTTTGCTTGGTGACGTAGCCACCGAGGTGGAAATGGACCTCATCAGTCAAGATGATTTTGCATCGCTCGTTTCGTTTTTTTTGTTTTTTGATCGTTTTGTATCGTTCGATGATCGTGTATCGTTCCATTTTTAGTAATGGCGTAGTTTCTACTTGTCAAATGTCAAAGAATAAAAGCTTCAAAAGTGACAGCTTCCGAAATACCGGGTGATTCAAAATAACACCTCTTGTTGGAAAACCCTGTACTTGTTTCAAAATACGAAGCCCATATCATTTGTGTTTTATTTCAATGAAAAATTTCTCAACAAAATTCCTATTTATTGAAGCTAGTTGAATGTAAAGATCTTTTTGAGTGTATTTTTTGGTGAACCTCTTTTGTAAGATTACATAATAGTATTTGTTATGTCCTTTAATAATAAATTAACAGACTTCATATTAAAAGAATCTGAATTCGCAAATTTTTGTAGAAATTTTGAAATATTTTCTGATGAATTTCGCGGATTGTAAAGTCGGCATTAACATACGGTAATTATTTGCTCATCTGGACCATCTTATATTGTATGAATTCGCTTGAAACCATAATATATCTTTAGAGGAAAACTAAAAATTAATGGTTTTATTTCTAGGTTATAAAAATTTTGCAAAGTACAATCATCAAAATAAAATGACGCGCCTCTGATTTCGGAATAGATCGTTAAAAATCATTTTAATTCATATGAACTTCCGCCATACCTGTACCGCGCGCACTGGGTGTGCCTTGACGATCATCGCTGAGACAAAAGTGTCTCGTTCTTCGCGTACAAGACTTCAGTCTTCAAATACGTATCCAAATACGTATCCCCAAAGAATATAGAAATTAATTTAAGAACTTTATACTATAAAAATTGTCAAGGACAAAATTTGCAATTTTTGCAAAATTTGAAAAAAAGTGAATAAAATTTCAGTGATTCATTATTTTGTTACGCGGCTCTGATTTTAGGAATCGCCATGTAAAAAAAAATCTGGAACGATAAATTCAGCTAAATCTATGTACAACTGTCGACGTGCCCCGCGAAATGCACTATTAAAAAAATCACGCAAGTTTAACTATATTTGGAGAACTCTAACGTTGGTTCCATTTGGAGCACATCATCGACACCTATATGGATTTTTAGGTACTTCCAGCCATTATAACCGCTTCTTCGGTGAAATTTCATTACAAAGGAGGGCGCGATGACCGCGATAAAAAACAAAAAACACTTGAAATCGCATTTCCAAAAGTTATGAGCTATATTTTTTCGCGTAAAGATCTCACATAAACAATGTCCACAAAAAATTCTTCCTCCATGTGTCCCTCGTATTTTTTGTAACTGACCAGTACCTCTAGATTTAACAGTTTGGCCACAACCTCTACAAGAATGAATAAAGATATGACAATTTCTAGGTTTTTTCAACATTTTAGAAATTTATGTGCGTATATCTTTTAAAGTATAAAGATAATAACAAAATTTTTTGGGGAAAAAAACTTTTATGTTTGTGGTTTATCTAATTCCATCAACTTTTGAAACGAAATCTGAAAGCAACGCGAGAAAAGTGACAACTAACATAGATTACCCCTATGAAAAAAAAAATTGACTTTTGCCAATATTTAAATAATAAAGGTACTCGTAGATACATCGGAAATTAAAATTTAAACGAATGTATCCCTATTTTTATACCCTCTCTGTACATTTATTTTGCTACGGGCCAAAAATGTAACCCATCGAAGGAGTGACCTAAGAACCCAAGTAGGTTCGGCGGAAATCAGTTTTGGGTCATTTTTATGTCTGTCTGTTGTCCACCCCTTCTAATACCCCCTCTACAAAGGTTACAATTTAATAAAACATTGATTTTCCAATAACTTCAACATTATTTATTCGATTCTTCTGAAATTCCACACATAGTATTAGTTTATTAGCCGCTACCACCCCCTTTTGCTACCTCCCACACAAATGGACCATTTTGCACCAAAAGTTTACATAGTATAACCTAAATACCGGTGAATAAAAATACTTGAAATTTTGTACAGTATAATTTTTTTCACGAAAATACTACACAATTTTGCACAGTGTAATGTCTTTAAAGTACGTATAGCCCTGTGAAAAATGTCCGTTATCAACACACCCCTTTTTGGTACCTCCCACACAAAATGGACAAATCATACCAAAATTGAATAGATCATAACGCTAATGCTAGTTCACATAAACAGATACAATTCGATACTGTGCAATGCCTTCGATGTAGGTTAGGTAAAAGGACGCGTAGTACACTACCAATTGGCGTGCACTACTCCACTCGGAGACCTAAAGGTACATTGTTAGTTCTATAAATAATTAAAGATTTGGAGAAACAGTAGAAAAAATTATAGATTGGAAAATGAGAGGGGATGGAGGGGTCCCCAATAATAAGTCAGAAGAGCGGAAAAAAGAAATGTTGAATTAAAAGAGGAGAGGATAGAGAAGTTCCTGCAGTAGACAATGCCGTTTAGGCAAATGGATGAGCGGTTGTCATCCCCAGCCACTTCAGGCAGCTAATATAATTGAGGATGCTGACGATTCGAAGTATCTATTGATTACCGGAAAATAGGTTATTGGCAATCCCCTTCTCACTGAGTGGGATCTCCAATCCCAAGTACAATATTCCATATTACATTACTCACAAAGTGAGGGTGTATACCTTATTAAGTTTACCCGACTGAAACATTCTTACTTGTTTTTTTTTTAAATAATTTAGACAAACTGATATAGTGAAACCTCTTATATAAGGGATAGTAATGATAATAGGTATAAATTAACGTGTCTTTCGCAAGGAACAAAAATGTAATAACGTTTAAATAAAGTCTATCACTAACAAAAAAACTACTAAAAAAGCATTATTTATGTTCCACGATTTCCTCACTTATTCAGATCGCAGTTTTACAGTCAGTAGTCAGTGGTCAGTATAGCTGCGATTTGTTCGACATCTGAAAAATCATGTAATACAAATAATTAACTCCTTTAATTCCTCTTTTGCATGAATTGTTTATTTCGAAACAATTACCACTAAAATGAATATCATTATCGATATTTCTGCAATCATATACATATATAAAATTTTCTAAGAATATCAGTACCTATGTTTGATACAAACATAGAGTAAATCAGTAAGTGCCAATCGATCCTGGGCATTCAAATTATGTCAGGCAGATTTGTTTAACAGATTTTGCGTTTTCTAATGGGCAAGCATAAAGAATTGTAAATACAAAAGGATTTTTCTCATTGCCAATAACAATCTGAAAACATTCTCACAAAAAACATTTTTGTTTGTATATTGAATTATTTTTTTCTATTGAAAAAATATATGTATGTTATTAATATTAAAATTAACTCAAATCTAGCTAAGAATGGACTTATACCACTGTCATTGTCATGGTGTCATATAACAAGATATATAATGAATTTGTTTACGGTTAAAACTTGTTTTGCATGCACGTTAAATGTTGACATTCATACTAAATTTACCGGAAATGTATTTTAAACATTGAAATTAATTAGACAAAAGGGAAAGTCTATTAGTATTTTAGTTTTGTATCTTCCCAACTCGTACACAAATGGATGCCAGTGGCTATGGGGATGAAATTGTATATGTACAAAGCCATTAAACAAAATTTCCTATCATAGAAATGACCTACCATCTGCTGCTGCCGGTGGTTGGCAAAATAATATTTGAATGGTGACTCATAGACATTTTTGAATATCTTTGATTCTCTGAGAAGACATTGAAAAATAAATCATGTAAATCTAACTATCCGTGACAATAGAATATCCACGAAATCTATACGGATACTTACATTTTTCAGCCATTCCTGTTTCTTTGTATTTAAGTCCTTCATTTCTCTGATACGTTGTTCTCGAATGGCCTTCAAATCGTCGGTGTCTAAGTTATCCAATCTATCTAATTGATCGTCCAATTGCTTTTCAATTACTGAAGCAACGGCAGCCAATTGATTTTCCAAAACGTTGGCCATTATGTAGAAGTTTGACGACGAGAGTGAGTTGGTAGTGAGTCAAAAGTCAATCACTGGGTTAATCTGCTGTGCTCTCAACGTCGTTCCTCCTCAATTGTCAGTGATACACAGCAAATAAAAGTCAGACGTTGTACGGGGTAATGCGTGGGTTCAAATGACTGTTAAACGGACCGGCGGCCATGAGACATTAGACAAGCAGCACAGACAAAAACGCCCAAACAATGTGTGGTGTGTGCATACGATGATGATGACGGTGGAGTCAGTCGTTAATAAAGTAACCCGGTTTTTAATTAACGTGTATAACACCACCAACAACGACGACCATAACCATTGTAGTCAAAAGAAGACAGCGGCAGCAGCAACAGCATATGGGCGATTGATGACCGCGGATAGACAAACAGAAAGACCAGCGAACGTTTACCACCCGGTAAAATAACATTTACATGTATGTTGTTGGTGTTGTTGTTAAAATAGATTCGTCAGCCAACAACAACGTTATTATTGTTGTACAAAAGAAGGTGAGGTTCGCAAATCAAATTGCAGGTGCCAATGTTTTTGATGAAAAACGAGGAAACGAAAAAGGCAAATAAATTAATCATATATCCTCGCAATAGATTTACTTGAAATAAACTGAAGATTCGAATAATTACCTTGATTTCGATTTATTTTAGCAATACCAAAAAAATCGAAAAAATATACCACACACGATAGAAAAATACAATCCCAATAACTTTGACGATTGAACAACCCTGTGCCAATAATAGTAGTGTTGAAATGAACATACAACCAGTTATCGGGTACTCAGTTCCACCGGCTACAATCAGGGTTGGGATTTTAGCTTTGAGCTAAAGTATAATTGTGAATGAACATTATAAGTTTACACAAGTTCGCATAGTCTAGATTTACACCAGGATATTTTTTTCAGCAGAATATCCGCTAATTCTCTGTTACTCTTGCCTCTGCGTTTAGACACGTACTTTTGTTTAGGATATTCCTGTGTGAATAGTTGTTGTTTCAAAGTACGAGTGAAAACCACAAAACGTTAAGTCCGATAAGCCCGAGTGCGGGAGAGTTCATTATTTGAGTTCATTATTGTCTGGACGCCTACGTCAGAATTGTAAACGCAGGGTTTGCGCAGCCGTAACGTGCCCGCTGGGGCAATTACGCAAAACATGAAAAACGTGCCATATGACTCAGACATTCACAACCAAAATTATAACATCTTTATATTATTTTATATTTTCTTTCTCTTATTTTAACATTTTGTTACTTATTTATCACTCAATTTCAAAAGTTTCACATAAATGTCTCTTAATTTGTTGTTTTGTTGATTTTGTTTGCCAATGCACGTAAACGTACCATCCAAATCAAATTTCAGCTGCTTCAGCCGTCCGTTTCGTTTTCGTTGGCTAATCGTTTACACTGATTCGATATAAATATTCTATAAAATATTTTTTATATATTTATATATTTTAAATGTTGGCAATCCTGCATATAAATATTTACAAGTACGGCATACTTTTATTCCCCCCTTTCCGACTGCCTCTCTCACCAACAAAACGCCGATACGTCCAGATTCCAAGCAAGTGTCAAAGTCTGTGAGAGTGAGAGGCAGGCGGAAAGAGCTCTCTCTCCAACAAATGTTGACACGTGCTTGGAAAAAATTGCCGAGTGTGAATCAGGACTAAGTTCCTTAATACTTAGCTCCTGTGAATAGGGACTAACAATTAGTTCCGATTTACACGTTGCAAACTTGTCCTTAGTTCAGATTCACACGAGACAATTTTTTTTAAGCAAGTGTAAAGTTTGTAGGAGAGAGAGGCAGGCGGAAAGAGCTCTCAGCCTCTCTCTCCTACAAACTTTGGCACTTGCTTGGAAAGAACTGTCTCGTGTGAATCTGAACTTACGACATGAGGCTTCCGGCACCAGATAGTTGCCGAAGTCCGACTGTCTCTCTCTCCTACAAAACGCCCATAATCTGCTGAACTCTCAGCCCGTGTAAATAGCGACAAAAAACTTACCGTCTAAAGCACGGTACTATGTTCCGGTTTCACGCTGAAATCCCATACAAAAATCAAAGTTGTGAAAAAATGAGTGAAATTTTTTCATTTGTATTGGGTGTTTTTTTTAGGGGTATAGAACTTCGAATTGAAATAAAACACAAGAAAATCGTTTTAAGGTCCATCAATTTGGCTTTATTGGAAGGATAATTTCATGCCATTAATGTTTAAATATGATTTCGGGCATATGGCCGCCGCGGCTGGCTCGAATAAAGCCAATTCTACAGGTCCAATTTTCAACCACTTTTTCGAGCATATGGGGCCGTATGTCGGCAATAACGCCACGAATGTTGGCTTCCAATTCCCCTAACGTTTCTGGTTTGTTGGCGTAGACGAGCGACTTCACATATCCCCAAAGAAAATAATCCAATGGTGTCAAATCACACGATCTTGGTGGCCAATTGACAGGTCCATTCCGCGAAATTATGCGCTCATCGAATGTTTCCTTCAATAAATCGATTGTGACGTGCGCTGTGTGGCATGTAGCGCCGTCTTGTTGGAACCACAACTCATCCACATTCATGCCATCCAATTCGGGAACAAAATAGTCGGTTATCATGGCTCTATACCGGTCTCCATTAGCTCTCCACAGCTCCAATTGCTGTGCACGGTGGCGAATCGATTCATTCGGGTCCTCTTCAACACTTTGCTCTACAGCGGCAATTGTTTCTTCGGTGCGCACTGTTCGACGTCTCTGCGGATGCGTATTATCACATGGAGTAAACGTAGTGCGAAACGATCCATGGTTAACCCAAAGACCATATACTACGAAGATATTCCGTCCGGCAACGCGAAACTGGCAGTGACGAACGAATAGGAATACTCGCCAAAGACCATATACTACGAAGATATTCCGTCCGGCAACGCGAAACTGGCAGTGACGAACGAATAGGAATACTCGCTACTTTTAGCTGTCATTTACTTACACTCGCTTCTTTTGGGTGTCTTGGCTTAAGTTAGGGGGTGATTCATAAATCTCATTTTGTTAACTTTATTGAAAAATTGTGAATGGACCAAAACAAAATGTGAATGTGAATGGACCAAAACAGCTGGAGAAAACCCTTAAGTAAGTGATTTTAAGTTTTGTTTTATAATTTAAGGAAAGAATATTAATTGCAGTTTATTTTTCTGTCTTTTAGTACGATGCTGAAATTGTTTATTTGGAGTCCAAAGAAAGAGATCAAACTCAGGAATTGGAAGCCATTTCTAGGGAGATAACAAAAGCTGATCAGCTATTTCGGCAGGGAAGTGAACAGGTGAGGACATAACATAAAGTGAATGGGGGAAATCAACAAGCGTTTGGGCAACACAACACCTATGATGTATACAATAGAAAGCCTGGAGGCCAAAAAAACTAAATTCGTAGATCAATAAACACCACAGAGGTGTTTTGTTCCCACTTCAATTTCTTGAGAAGCGTAGCTTCGTTATAAATAAAAAAATTAAATTAAAATATGTGTATATAAATGGTTTATAGGGTTATTTAGTAGTGATAAATTATAATGATGATATCGTCAAGCTGTTCAATGTTCAATCTAATCTTTCGAATAGGTTTTTATGTTCATAATTTAATTAAATCATTTTCTTTTTTCTCCAGCTCCAAACACTACAATATGTCGAAGAGGAAAATGAACTGGTTAAGCAGCAGGAGAAAACCCTTAAGCCTGAAATTGCTTTGCTACGCTCAAAATTGGCCAATTGTGAGACCGAATTGTTGCAGTGTAAAAATAAAATACGTTTACTAATGGACGACATAGAAATTGAGCAGAGAACAAGTTCAAAACAAAATATAAGGTAAATAAATTGCTTCATAATCTATAAACATATACTAAACAAAACCACAAAATAAACTAACAGACCTGAACAAAAAATCTATAAATTTTTGTATTCATAAAAAACTCAATCAACATTGTTTTATTCCATTTACAGACAAAACGTAGAACGTGACTTCCTCATGGAAATGGAACGCATTCAGAGTGAGATCGACCAGACTAGAGGAAATTAAACATTTGTTGGAAGGTGAGTTTCAGGAAAATCTTTATCTTTATATATAAAATCTTTGGGCGTTTGTCCGGACACACTTTTTTGAGGGAGGTGTTCTGCTTTAATAAATGATATCCTTTGAAGGCAGAATAAATACTCCTAAGCACAAGTTCGTCGTCAACTTTTGGTCGTATACATTTTTTTTCTACGAAGTGTTTGTAGAGTATGTCAAAAAACAAAGATCCTTTAAAAAAGTAGTAGAAAAACTAAGAGTTGGTCAACAGCTTCTCTGAGCTTTCAAATACTCTACAAAGATGTTCACCAGCTCATTTAATTATGGACGCATAGTGGGCCTATAGCACCGTGAAAAACTGGTTTAATGAATTCAATCGTGGCCGCCGCTCGCTCAAGGACGAAGGTCGTCCAAAAACCGCCGTTGTGCCAGAGAACATTGATGTCGTGCGTGAACTGATAATGCAACATCGTCATGTGACATACTGTGAGATAGAGGCATCCTTGGTCAGTTCTTCCACCAGCATACATTCGATATTGCATGAATACCTGGCCGTAAAAAGGGTTTGTTCTCGTTGGATCCCGCACAATTTGACAATCGCTCAAAAAAAGGCTCGTGTCGATTGGTGCAAAGAAATTTTAAAAAAATACGATCGCGGTGCTTCAAAAGACTTTTATAAGATCGTCACAGGTGACGATCTATGCGTATGAGCCCAATCCTTCGAAGCAAATGGTCGTCTGTTTCTGGCGACTGTTGGAAAATCGAACAAGAGAAGACGAATCATTGTGCACCATAACAATGCGAGCTCTCACACATCGGCTCAAACCAGCGCCTTTTTGACCGGCCAAAACGTCGAATTGATGGGTCATCCGCCGTACAGCCCTGATTTGACACCCAATTATTATTCACTCACATCAAGAAAAAACTGCTTGGTCAACGTTTTTCGACGCATGAAACAGCTGTTGAAGCGTTCAAAACCCATGTTTTGGAGGTGTCCCAATGGGAGTGGAAAAAGTGCTTCGACAATTGGTTTGAGTGCATGCAAAAGTGTATAAATCATGCTGGAGAATACTTTTAAAAACAATAATCGCATTTTCATTATTAGGCCAGAAATATATATTTCGAAAAAATATATTTTCTGGATCATACTTTTCATTTAATTTCATTTTTTATTAATGTAATTTAAAGCCTGTAGGCCAAGTATAGGTAAATTACGGAAAAACGTAAATAGTTCTAGATATATGTATAACTTAATAACTATTAAATTAAGTAATAATAACAATTTCAGGTTGCTACTTTATAGTTGCTACTCTACTGTAACAAGATATTAAGCTTTAAAAAATAAAATAATTACATAAAAGCAAAAACAATGCCATGAACAAGAATTTTTAAGCTCCTTTAAGGGTCATAAATCACAATAAGAAAAAAAGGGCAATAAATCAAAGAAATTATTGATAATTAACATAATAAACTACCCTCTCTTTACACTCTACGTCTACCTAGTACTTTAAAACTAGGAAAGTTAGAGGGTGAAATAAGAGCGAAAAAATATTTACTAGATATTACTCGCAAAATTTGTCTATGGGACTATTATTAAAACGTACACACACAGTAGACGGATGCTAATGATACATAGTTTTCATTGCATATATGAACCAAATTAACGTTTATTTGTCGTTAATAAACCCTTTATTGAAAACCAGATACATCTCGATACCCTCATGCTAAGTCGACACAGCATGTTTTAAGAAATTGTTAAAATCTACCCAGCCAGAAAAATAACATCCGCTTTTCCAAAAGTTTCAAGGTATTAATTCCCAAAAAACGGCTCGTATTTAGAATTAAAAGAAATCTATTATTTTTAAAGTACCCATTTAAATGGCAAACATTTTGAATTCGGAATATTCACTTCTTCCAGATTCCAACATGCCAGGTCGTTCATTCATTATATAACGAAGGCGTAATTTTTGACGAAATGAATTTGTACGGTTTTCGTTTATTTCGGAACCAAGCCTAACTTTTTGCAGGAAAAGATTATGTTCCACATGAATTACATAGAAAATCGTTTAATTTATTGGTATTAAATTATTGGAAAGTAACACAAATCTATATATTTTATTGTGTACATTTTGTTGAATATTATACTCAAAAGAAGTAAAAGTATAGTTCGCTAAAAAAATCTAAAGACGTTTCTGGAGCTTCTGCCAACGTTTTATGGTCCCAATTCTCAAATAATATGAATTACTTAATTAATATCGCTGATAACGCCATCAATATTGCACCTTCCTTGTTACAGTTTTCTGTTACTTGAAACTTCGTGTGAACGCAACAAAATTGTCTTGATATTTCTGTCTGTTTGGGTAGCGAAATATGATTGCTTCGAATGTGTGACATCAAACTAATATCTGAAAAGATTATATAAAGGAGTTTATGAATATACATAGGCGTATATGGATGTTAAATGCGTCAGAGCCTCGTCTGCGTTAACAGGAGACACCAGGTCCAAGGGACGGTGGGTGAGGTTGACTTGAAAAGGAGAGGCTATATGATCGCATCACTTTCCCATTAGTCCCCCTTGATATTGGGTCCGCACACATGTCAATCTAGGTATTCTGCAGACGTTTCCAATTGCATGATACTGGGTAAGCACAGATATCAGATGACCTAATATAAAACGGATCCTGGTGGCTACGGCTGCTCTTTATTTTTATGACAACGGGTTCTTATTGTTGTTGTAGGAGCTTGGATACGCTGAGGTCATTATCCTTATATCCACTTATATTACAGACTTCGTTCTGGCATATTTCAGACTATTGTGGGGACTATCGATACGCTATAATCCTTTCTTCTGAATTATTGTGGGGACCTTGGAGGACTTTTGGACGCTCCTACCTTCTGGATTTTATATGGACCTTGGACGACTTTGGAGATGCTGTAATCCTACCTTCTGGATTATTGTTGGGACTTTGGAGACGATATAATCCTTCGTTCTGGATTATTATGAGACCTTGGAGGACTTTGGAGATGCTGTAATCCTACCTTCTGGAGAACTTTGGAGACTATATAGTCCTTCGTTCTGGATTATTATGAGACCTTGGAGACGCTGTAATCCTTAAATCTAATCCATTGCCGGAACTTTATGCTTTTTTCTTCTTGGTCAATGATATCCTAATCCTAGGGAATGGAAATAACAGTTGTTGCAGCAGCTCTTAGAGGAGATAATCCTTAAGGAAATTTCTACAACAGGGAATGGAAATTACTGTTGTTGCAACATCTTCGAGAGGAGATAATTCTTAAGTATATTTCTACAACAAACTTCGTTCCGCATACACATATCCGACTATCGCGGGAACTGACTGTATTAGTTATTTTTACCGTTTCTCTTATCCAGTGGAAACACTTAATTTATGTTAATTGTTATTTTATGGTGCAGAAACTCAAATTATAATGAAAACATTAATTTATGGACGTTCGGAGTCCATGTGTAACGCGAAGTGACTAGATTCACTTACAAATTAAGGTTTAAATCTTGAATTACAATTGCATTATTTGTACTTAATATGGATAAAAAGATATTAAAAAAGAAATGTTAATAAATAATATAGTTAAAAGTAATAAATACGAAATTTGCTTATTTTCTAAACTTATATTAAGTCAAAATTTAAGGTTAACATGTAATAGATTTTAAAATGTTAGGAATATGGATAATATGCGGTAAAAGTATCAATACGAAATTTAAAAATTGCATATTATCTAAACTTATAATAAGTTTTTTTATTGGATAGTATGTTTTAAAGGTTAGAAAGAATTAAAATTCTTATTTTCTAAGGTTATCATTAGTATTTCTTAAGGATAGTGGCTAATATATTTTAGAAATTTGGAAGTATTAAAATTCTTATTTCATTTTAAAAATTAAAGTTCTTATAATAAGTATTTCTTAAGGTTAGTGGATAATATATTTTAAAAATTAGGAAGTAATCAAAAATCTTATTTATAAACTTATTGTAAGTATTTATTAAGGTTAGTGGATAATATAAAGTTCTTATTTTAGGTTCTTTAGGTTAGTGGATAATATATTTTAAAAATTGGGAGGTATTTATTTAAATTCTTATCTCATTTCATATTTTAAAAATTAGGAAGTATTCAAATTCTTATTTATAAACTGATTGTAAGTATTTCTTAAGGTTAGTGGATAATATATTTTAAAAATTAGGAAGTACTCAAAATCTTATTAGGAAGTATTAAAGTTCTTATTTATAAACTTATAGTAAGTATTTCTTAAGGTTAGTGGATAATATATTTTAAATATTGGGAAGTACTCAAATTCTTATTTCATTTTAAAAATTAGGAAGTATTAAACTTCTTATTTATAAACTTATAGTAAGTATTTCTTAAGGTTAGTGAATAAATTATTATAAGTATATTATAAAATATATAAAATATTATAAAATAAGATCTTAGGAAATATTAAAATGGTTTAATTTCTAATCGTATAATTAGTGAGATATTAAAAATATAGTATTTTAAAAAGTTAATGTTAGATAAGTTATGAGGTATTAAAATTTCGAAACTTATATGTGAAATATAAAAAATATGCATAATTTATATAATAATTATTAAGAATGAGAAAAATATTTTAAAGCTTTAACATTATAAAATATTGAATAAAAAGACAAAAAAAACCGTAAAAAGCTCTCAATGTGTGTTTTACAAGAATATAGCATATTCACCAACAAATTATTTTAATTCCTTGAGGAATTGACTAGAATAATCTCAGGTACACATTTTCTATTTTTGAAGTCCAAATTTGTTGGTATCGTTTTTTCTTTGCTGCGCGTCTGCAATCATTTAGCCTGGGTGCATGGAGTAACTAGGAATGCTTCATTTTAAGATTCAGTTTATTTGTGGAGGAATTTTTTTCGGACCTTTTTTGCTACCTCTGCTTTAAGGTTTGTTTCGTAGGCCTCTCTTTGCTTCTCCTTGATCCATTTACCTTTTTTCCGCAGAAGAACCACTGTCAAGTGCTCTATAATTCGCATACGGTGCTCGTAGCATGCGTCCTTTTTGAAGAAGTTGGGGTATTTGGAGGAGTTGATTCTGATTGTCTCCTTCATTATTCTCATACGAATTCCAACTGTATGGAAGTACTGGTCAAATACTTCTGAGAATACTTTAAAATGGCTCTGGAGGACTTTGTAAAATTCATCCGAGGGATTCCGTAATCGCATTTCCTCGGTATAGTTTTTCAAAGATAAGAATAGTTCTGATAACTCAGATATTTCATCTATCTTTACTATATATTTTTCGCAGTTGCTGCATTTAAATTTGTCGGTAAGGTGCCGCTTTATACTGTATCCTCCGAAGTATCGCTGCGCGGCACCCTCCATTGGAGTAATACTTTGGTCGAGGTATGCAAACTCGTCTTCTGAATCTTCAGCAGGTTCGATGGTTTGGCAGTCATCAGGGTTCATTGCACTCTCCTTTGTCGACATGACCTTCGACCAATCGCAGACTAAATGGACATCGCCATCATCTTCGCAATTGGTGAGATCTGTGCACCGACGTTTCACGAAGGTCATGGAAGATATGTTCGATTCTGCAATGCAGAACTCTCGAACCGATGGGTTAATGTTGTTAGCACCACTTGATCTCATTACACCAAAATGATTTTCTAGTGCATCTTGGTTAAATCGCCCCTGCGCTATGAAATTTACGGCTTCATTCTCTTCGAATATTTCCTCAGCCATTTCAACGAATCCCTCAATGAATTCTATCAAATTTTTCAAGCTGCGATTCGGACCCATAATTGTCAAACATTTCATATATGCGCAGAAATCTTTCAAGTTTTCCATTTGGGCTTTATTTCTCGTAATGGGTCTCTTGTTCGGATTTGAATGTGCAAAGGACTTGCCATTTAATAAATCAAAACCATAATTTAATTGTTCAATTAAATCTGCTGTGGTTTCGGCATATTGTTGTGTCCTTTGGAAACCATTTGCAGCGAACGTGAATCCAATTGCCTTGCCTGTTGTTCTGCTAAATACCTGCGACATGAGGTATACGCGCATCTTCAATAGTTTCGTGGGGCAGACGTGGTTATATGTTAGCTTCGGTGCTAACCGGGCTGATTTTGAGGAGCTATCAATCTCATAAAACTCCTTTATTACATCCCACCTAGCTTCTCCTAATGGGGTACTTATTGGGTGTTCCAAAAACCCATTTCTTATGCCCTTGAACATGTGGGGAACGTCATGGAGCAGATAAATTTTTTTGCCTTCATTAACAAAATGTGTTTTGAATATTGTGTTGCGCAGGTTGTTGTATAGCCCCACATTATTTCCTGCTTGGTCGCCTATAAGACATTTGATTGTTAGGCCGCATTCTTTCTCCAAGGTGTTGATCACATCCATCACAATATCCACAAATTGTTGTCCTGAATAGCCGCGCTGGGTAAAGCAAAATGAAAATACGAACTTCCAGGACCGGAAGCATCCTCTTACCATAAATACAAGTGCTTTACTGGCTATATTTTGCGTCCGATTGCCCATGCCATCATCTTCTATGCCATCAAACATATCATGTTTAGAGTTGTATTCGATGTCATGTCTGATGGACATTTCATCGAATAACAACATGACATTTCTATCTATCGGCTCCATCTGCTCAACCATCGTTTTCAACCCCAATACAATTTCCTTGTTGATTCCGGCTTTTAGGCTCTTTATTGGTTTCCATCGGTATAAAGTTAACTTTGAAGGCAGATGGAACTTTTCCGTATCACGTAGGTATGCAACCGCTTTGGGGGAAATGTAGTTCAAATTTTGTACTACTTCTTTCTCTTTCTTGGAATATACTTTTCGTCGTGGGTTGCATACAAGCTGACTAAATACTCTAGCACTCTCCGATGCCTGGCTTCCATCGATGGTGGTGTTCTTAATTTGCTCCAATTTCATTTTAAGTTGCTTATTTTCCTCTTTAAGCTTTCCGATTTCTTCCTCAAATTTCTTTGTTGGTTTATTCCTCTCTTTCAGTTCGTAATATTTCTCCTTGAAATATTGCGTACTTTGGCTGCTTTCCATTTGAAACAACTCCGGTCCCATTGTCTTTATTTCAGTAGAGCTTTGAGTACGCTCTTCCTGTGAACTTTCCTCTTCCGCTGTTATACTTGTATCCATAAATCCTACCGGTCGCACATGAAATTGTTCATGTCGAATTCCCTTCGATGTAGACGGCCGCACGTCCAGATCCTCAGGTGGCAGTATACTTCTGAACCACCCATCCGTCGACTGTCCCTTGCCCAACTCCTCAATACAAACTTTCTTGGTGGGTGTTGGTTCTGTAGACGTCGACGGCCGCGCGTCCATATCCTTGGGTGGCAGTATACTTCTGAACCACCCATCCGTCGACTGTCCCGCCCCCGACTCATCCAATTGGTCTTTACGAGTTGCACTTTCTTCTAGGCCAGTGAAGTAGATGAGGGAGGCATCGTCCTTAAGACGTGTCTTCCCAAGCATTTTAGGATCGAAATGCTTTGAGTAAATGTATAATGTATTTGAAGATACATTATACATTTCTTCTTTCTTCTTTCGCTTTTCTTCCTCCTTCGGGAAAGCATATAGCGAGTATGTTGGATATGCCCCTGAACATCCTTTCAAATGGCATCTCCGAATTCTCTGTGCATGAGCTGTTGGAACGAACTCAGATTGGTAAATATCTGGATCGTTGTGGCCTAGTAAATTAAAAAATTTAAATTTGCAGATAGAATAAATTGACAATATAGTAAATTTTAAAAAATATAATAATAAAATAACTAAGTCCAAGACTTTTTTATCTAATTTAAGTATGTAATAAAAATACTTAAGGTATTTGTAAACTTTAATTTTATTGATATATCCCATTTAAAGTATCCCATAAATTCATTTTTATTTGGTAATTTTCATGTTTTAAGCAGTCGAACAATCACGATCCATTTTTATTTATTTAGTTTTATCTTGAAATTTTAGAATAGAAGACCAACATAATCATATGGTAAGATTTGATTGCAGTTTTTTAGGAATAAGGGGGTGAGAAACGTGGTTGACTGTTTTGAGAGAAATAATTCTTCAAGGGTTTCCTTCATTTCGTTCTTTGGACTGAAGTGCGTATTTCGAAGTCTTTCCCTTCAAAATCACCACTGATATTACTAACCTCTCTGATTTCCCAGCAAACTTTGTGGTCCAATATCTCGAAAACAAGAGCTAACATAGAAGAACGGTTAGCACCATTGGATTCGGCGTAGCTGATTCAGTTTGACCCACCCCTCCCACCGGATGCCCCGTTTGTCGGCTAAAAAAAGTTCTCAATTCTAGCACAGTGTTATTTAATAACTCATTACTACTTATTCGAGTTTTCTGAAATTCCACCCATTGTGTTAATTTATTAATCTCAGCCACCATGAGAAAAATGGGCGAAGGTGCCATGCCTCTTTTGGTACCATTTTGTACGAAAATTTAACAGCTTAAATCTTGAATACTACACCATTTCCAAGTGTAATTCAGAATTCGTCAATTGAAATTCAGAAATTCCATTTGAAATTCGGAACTCGTCAATTGAAATTCAGATTTTCTATTTGAAATTCAGAATTTGTCATTTGAAATTCAGAATTTTTCATTTAAAATTCTGAAACTATTAATTGATGTACAGTATTTCTAAAAACAAGAAAATATTAATTCCACATCATTTAGGTATAGGTACATTCTGAAATGAATTATACTGAAGTAAATAACGATTTTTAGATTGAATCTGACTCGAGCTTATCCCATCCGCTTTCATATGAGTCATTGTCTATAAGTGTCTCTAATTCTGACAATTGTTCCCACTCTTTTGCACCATTGATTAGAAAATCTGTCATGCGGTGGTCAATTTTTATTATAACAAATTGGCATTTGTTCCTAAAAAAATATGTTCGGCCGCACATCAGCTGGTTTTACTTGGACCACATGAATCCAATCCAATCTGGCTGAAGGCTTCAATCCTACATATTTACTTCATTTCACATTCAAATCTTCTGAAAATCAAATTTCTTAATTTCAAATTAAAAATTCTGAATTTCAAATGATATGTTCTGAATTACACTTGGAAATGGTGTAGTACCTACAAATACTTCACATTATATTCCGTGTAATGTTTTCATAGTACCTACAGCCTGTCGAAAAATGTTGGCAGCTAATTTAGCAAATCTACCACCTTTACTAAAATAAAATATCAAGGTTATTTTTTTTTACTTGTACACTACGATGCTAATCCGAATATGCTATGTTTGTAAACTTACATAATTAGCTACATCTTTTTTAAGCTTTCCTGAATCAAATCGGGTAAATGGTTTTCGAGTTATGAAAAAATATTGGGTTCATCTTAATTTTTTTAAGTCTTTATTTTGCACGTGCATATGTAGAAGGTGATAAGTATAAACATAAATTATAAACCCAATCAAAGACGTTTACACCATTTTCAACTGTAAGTCGAAAAAAAAATCAATTCAATTTCGAGTAAAATCAATTGAAATTCGAAGATTCCATTTGAAATTCGAAACACATCAATTGAAATTGTCAAATTGTTGTGTAAAGTCCGCAACAGACGAATTTCTAGTCTTTGGATGAACCACGAAGTGTTTGATTCTACCAAGAGGTATTTTAATATCCTTAAATATTCCTCTTTCTTTAATGTATTTCGATTTTTCTTATTACAATGCAAACTCAGCTAAAAAACATGAAAATTCACGTTAACGTGAAAACCTACTTCCATTTTTTGTAACGTCCGCAAAGGAACTTTCGCTGCGAATATCGTTTTCATGAAAAGTTTTTGGGTAAATATTTAAATGTCATTTCGAAGAACTCTGAAATAATTCTTGTTAGCTGAAGGTTGTATGAAAATACTGCATTCAGAATGCCAACGGGATAAACATTAGTAAAACAAAATGCGTACGAATGTAACGTCCGCAACCCAGGATTTGCCCATATAAAGATAAAAAAAATTAAATTTGAACTACCGATTGCTTTGACTTGTGATTTGAGCCCTTTGGATTATTTTCTGTGGGGAGCCATTAAGGATACATGTTACGCAAAGCATCCTGAGACAATTTTAGCGTTGAAACATGAAATCGAAGTTGCCATTGAAGAGATTCCACCCGAAACAATTGAAAATGTACTGACAAATTGGGTTGCTCGGATGAGGTACAGCCGAGCCATTCGTGATAGTCATATGTATGGTATTGTTTTCCATTATTAAATGGCAAAGTTCAACCTTTCCTATAAAACCAGAGATTTAAAAAAAATATCAGTACTATTTTATAGCAGACTAGCTTACCCGGTGCGCTTCGCAGCCCCCATTTTTTTTATCTATTTTCTGTTTAGGGTACTGTAAAATAGCTATACCTCTTTCTTTCAAAATGACATGATTATTACATATGGTGCAAAATGAAGAAGATTTGATTACTTTTATATATAAAATACGAACCCTCGTTTCATTTCTAGTTTAGGTTCCAAGAGTTACCCTGACATCATGGTACAATATTTATCCCTTTTCCCACATTACCTCTGGACGTTGAAAAACTTTTTTTTTGGTTCATACGTTAACAACTTTCCCCTTGTTTATGTTCCAATACCTACATTCACACCCTGGTACAATATGAAACCATGTTTGTCCCACTGTGTCTTTAAAGGTACGAATTTAAAAATCTAAAGTAAATCGCTCCATTGTACCACATTTAACCTTTAGTGTGTCATTTTTAATCACTTTGCACGATTGTACAATATTTTAAAATGATAATTGATATTTCAAGATCCAAATTCGCAAGCTTAAGCCGTATTTCAACATTTTTGTCCACTATCTGTGCCATTTATTTAACTTTTCCCCACGGTTTAAGTAGAAGAACCTATTTGAAAAAAAAAAACAATTTCTTAGCTTTGGTTTATGCTGTAAGAGCTACCTTTGCACTCAGGGACCACATTCAACACCTTTTGCACCACTGTTGCATATTAAACACTTTTTATTACACTGTGCTTCTAAAGTACGAATTTTTATACATATCTGGGACTATTTTGTTCCCTTTTTTTCCCACTTACCACATTTAAACATTTTACCGTATTTAACTTTTTTGCTTCACCGTACCATATTTAACCCTTTTTGCTCCACTAAACCATATTTAACACATTTTTCCCCTCTTTAGAAAAAATATTCTTATTTCATATTTAACTTACCCTCTCTCCCTGCATCCATGTTTTTACCCACTGTACTAAATGTACGCTTTTTGACCCACTGTGCTATATTTAACCTTTTGGGTCCACTGAATCAAATTTAACACCTTTCTGTCCTACTATATTTTGTCCACTATATTTAACCATTTTTGCCCCCACTGTTCCATAGTAAACGCTTTTTTCCCCACTGTACCATACTTAACCAATTTTTTTCCACGTTACCATATTTTACTATTTGTGCCCACTGTAACCATTTATGTCATACTGTACCATAATAAACCATTTGTGTCCCACTGTACCATTCTAACACATTTTTTCCCCACTGTTCCATAGTTAAAGCTATTTGCCCCACTGTATCATATTTAACCCATTTTGTCCCACCTTACCACATTTAACTAATTGTGCCCCACTGTACTGCAGTTAACCCTTTTTGCCCCACTGTGTTATATTAACCCCTTTGTTTCACTGTACCATGTTTAACAGTTTTTGCCCACAGTACCATATTTAACCCTCTTTGCTCCACTATACAATATTTAACACAGTTATGCCCCACTGTACTGTATAGTTAACTGTACCATAGCTAACACATTTTTTCCCACTGTTCCATTGTTAAAGCTTTTTGCCCCACTGTACCATATTTAACCCATAACCCATTTTTGCCCCACGTTACCATGTACCATAGTTAACCCTTTTTGCCCCACTGTGTCATATTAAACGCTTTGTCTCACTGTACAATATTTAACAGTTTTTGCCCCACTGTATCATATTTAACCCTCTGTGCTCCACTGTACAATATTTAACACAGCTTTGCCCCACTGTACTGTATAGTTACCCATTTTTGTCACACATACCATATTTAACCCTTTTTGCCCCACTGTTCAATAGGTACCGCTTTTTGCCCCACTGTACCATTTTTAACCCATTTGTCCCACTTTACCATATACATATAACTATTTTTACCCCACTGTACCATAGTTAACCCTTTTTGCACAACTGTGCCCCATTCAACTCTTTATCTCACTGTACAAAATGTTTACCCACTGTACCATATTTAACAAATTTTTGTCTCACTATACCGTACTCGTATTTAAAATGTGTACCTACGCTAGCGTACTTAAACCTTTTTCCCCGACTGTAACATATTTAATCATATTTTCTCCACTCCACTATTTAACCGTTTTTGACCACAGTGCTCCTAAAACCATATAAACTCTTCATATCTCATTTTTAAGTTCCAATTTTGGCAGATTGTTCCCTTTTTTCCCCATGCTCCATAATTAACCCGTCGTGTCCACTGTGCCTCTTAAAGTTAAAATTACTAAAAATCACTTCCAATCTCTAGTTTATGTTCCAAAAGTTACCATCAGTCCTTGGAACCATTGATCCATGTTTGACATTTTTAAGCCACTGTACTATATTTTACAATTTTTGCCCCACTGTGCCCCGAAAACTAGGAATACAAAAAAAACTTAATACCCCGATCAGTTGTCATAAAGACACCCCTCGCTTCAATATTAACCATTCTAATAAATTCTTTAAATTTGGCGGTGGTACCATATTTACACCTTTCTGTCAAACTGTGCCTCTAAATTTTTAAAAAAAATCAGTCCTTGTTCTTGTTTACGTCCCAAGAGCTACTCTCACACCAAATTTCACGACTCTAGGTCTTGCCATTTGGATTTGGCTGTTGTACCACATTTTTCCCTTTTTACCCCACTGTGTACGTAAATGTCCGAATTTCGAAAAATCCTGTCAATTTCAGAGTCTACCTCATAAGAGCTACCCTCACACCAAATTTCACGATTCTTGCCATTTGAATTTGGCTGTTGTACTACATTTATCCCATTTTTCCCTTTTTACCCCACTGTGTGCGTAAATGTTCGAATTACGAAAAATCCTGCCAATTTCAGAGTCTACCTCATAAGGGCTACCATCACACAATATTTCACGATTCTAGCTCTTGCCATTTGGATTTGGCTGATGTACCACATTTATCACTTTTTACCCCACTGTGTGCGTAAATGTTCGAATTTCGAAAAATCCTGCCAATTTCTGAGTTTACCTCCTAAGGGCTACCCTCATACCAAATTTCAAGATTCTAGCTCATTTCGTTTAGATTTGGCGGTGGTACCATATTTATCCCTTTTTTGCCCCATTGTGCGGCTAATAGTACGAATTTCGAAAAATCCCGCCTTATTTCTCGTCTAAGTCCCAAGGACTACCCTCCCACCAAATTTCATGATTCTAGCTTCAGCCGTTTGGCCTGGGCGATAATCAGTCAGTCAATCAGTCAGTCAGTCAGCCAGTCACGCAACAATTTTATATATATAGATTTAAATTTAAAAATTTAAATGCGACATAGCGTTTTCGTGATATTTAGTCACAAAATATACTGGGGAAACAAAGAGGTTAGAAAATTCAGACACAATTTTAATATATCGCACCTGTTCCACATAATTAAAAAAATCAACTAAAGCCCAAAAGATGTTCACGTAGATATTAATTTCAAAAATGTTATATTATCGAAGATATGTCATTGCAAGAAAATTGTATTTTGTAAGAAGATATTTTCATAATTTTTGAAATATTTTTTAAATGTTAATAATATTAACGGAAGCTGTATGTGGCATTTACTGTTTTTTTTTTTCATTTTGAGTTGTTACCCTTTTGTGGAACAGGTGCGATATGTATAAGGCTGCGGAAAAGATGTTACATGTGAAAAAAGTATTTCTCCCAAAACACCCGACCAGGTCCTGATCTAAGGGGCCCGGGGATAATCTTATTATATATCTTATTATAAAACGAAAGAAAAATAAATTCAGTTTTAAACAATTACACATTTTGGGGGAGGATAATTTATTTACCAACTGATATCCTTCGATGAGTACAACGTAAATACAAATGGCCACAATGACCATATACGTTTCAGATTTTCCTCCGAATTTTTATAGAAAATGCCAAAAACACAACATAAGTGTTAATCTGCGGAAAAAATTTACACAGATGTCTAGGGTAAAATTATATGACGAATAATTTTGTACAGGGTGGAGCGCGGTAATTTGCTTATTTGGAAATAAAATAAAACAGTTATGAACCTTAGAAAAATTTATTTTATATTTTAAATATATTGAACAGTAAGTGAATTTTTAAATTACATGGTTTTAAATAGTGTATCTGGAAAATATCGTCCTTCGCTATCCACACACTGCTGCATACGTTTTCTGAAGTTTTCATGAACTCTAACAAGCTTGTCGACTGGTAGTCTGCGCCAATTTCAGCCTCAATATTGTTAATTAGATCTTCCAAGGTGTTGGGACGGTTGATATACACCCAATTTACAATTGATTGCCGTAGAGAAAGAAGTCCGCGTGGGGGATCAGCGAATTGTAAACGAAAAGCACGCTGCACTGCAATGATCGAGTGCACATTTGAAAATACAAATACAAATATCCCGTCAGCCACTATAAGCCACCGCACTCTCCACTTTCTTGGACCAACAGTGACGCCCGCCACAGCCAGCAGTGCAAAAAAGCAAATTTCCCGCGCTCTCCACCCTGTATAATATTTTTTGATTACACATCAACACAATATTTTGGCATAATGGACGTATTTGAATATAAGCACTCGATATACATATATGGGGTATATATCTAAAATGGTATCGATTTCTTTCAATTGCAGTTTTAGTTGCAGGAAACTACTTTTTGTCAAATTTCATTATGATCTAAATGTGAACCAATTTTCTATATTGTTTTTTTTCTATTTTCCATGGTTTTTTCTCGCCAACAAAACGTTGGCCAAACAAACTGTTCCTACACCACTCACTGTCCACTGTAACATAAATTTCGTAACATTTATAGCAGGTCTTCCCAACCCAAAGCTAGAACTTCATAGATATCACGAAAATGATGTGATGACGTCGACGACGCCAACTGGAATAAGGGCACATATTCCTCACTGGCGCATGAGTGATATCTGAATTCAGATGCTTTGCCAAACATACAGACAGAAGATTCATTTGGAGGACCATATCTGAAATTCTTGTACTTTGATACAAGAATGCATGGACAGGCGGGCATAGCTAAATATAATTATCTATATACATAAATTTGTCTATTCGTTCTTCCTCTGGGTGCTACACACAAATGAGTGCAGCTCCCACAGCGAAAAACAGCAAGACAATGACAAATATAACTTACCTAGAAGAAGGGTCGGCATAGATCCTGCCTTCAACTTCTTCTCGATGAGGCACTCTTCCTCAAAATGTAGAATACATATCTTTGAAGATGCTGTCAAGGAGGCCTCCTGAATCCTGATGTTGCTGCACCACTTCGAAATGTATTTCTTCGGAAAATTGAATTTCCGAAGAGAAGATAATTTTACCCCGGGGCAAAATGGCACTTTACATTCCATTTATTTTGATTTTTGTTAACAAATTTCACTTATTAAATTTATCGCACGAAAAGTGAACTTACCCGCACTTCACTAAATAATAAATGAAATGACTTTGTGATTTTTCGCGCCAAAACATTTTTCTAAAAAGTGATGCTCACTTCCAAGAACTTTTCCTATTTTATTTCTAAGAAATCGCGATTTAATTAATGGAACGTTCACACTCGGATTTAACAAAAAAAAATACGCCATACACTATGCAAATGCCACAAAAATGTATTGATTAGGAATTTCTAAAAGTTTATTTTGATTCCTGCAACAATATTCTCTTAATCTAATATGAATTTCATTTAATTTCATTTATTTCATACATTGTAATACAAAAGCCTATAAGGACAATTATTAAGAATTTTTAACAAAAAATATTAATAATACATGAGCATTGAATTAAATTAAATGGCTCCCCAGCCGAATACAAAAGGTATAATATTAACGAAACTGTACAGACCCTCAATAATAACGGCTGAAAAATGTGGACAAAAAATGTATGTACGGATCATACATGTATGCATACGCATACAAATATTTTCGCCTAAATATCGGGTGTTTTTTTAGGGGTATAGAACTTCGAATTAAAATAAAACACAAGAAAATCGTTTTAAGGTCCATCAATTTGGCTTTATTGGAAGGATAATTTTATGCCATTAATGTTTAAATATGATTTCGGGCATGTGGCCGCCGCGGCTGGCTCGAATAAAGCCAATTCTACAGGTCCAATTTTCAACCACTTTTTCGAGCATATGGGGCCGTATGTCGGCAATAACGCCACGAATGTTGGCTTCCAATTCCCCTAACGTTTCTGGTTTGTTGGCGTAGACGAGCGACTTCACATATCCCCAAAGAAAATAATCCAATGGTGTCAAATCACACGATCTTGGTGGCCAATTGACAGGTCCATTCCGCGAAATTATGCGCTCATCGAATGTTTCCTTCAATAAATCGATTGTGACGTGCGCTGTGTGGCATGTAGCGCCGTCTTGTTGGAACCACAACTCATCCACATTCATGCCATCCAATTCCGGAACAAAATAGTCGGTTATCATGGCTCTATACCGGTCTCCATTAGCTCTCCACAGCTCCAATTGCTGTGCACGGTGGCGAATCGATTCATTCGGGTCCTCTTCAACACTTTGCTCTACAGCGGCAATTGTTTCTTCGGTGCGCACTGTTCGACGTCTCTGCGGATGCGTATTATCACATAGAGTAAACGTAGTGCGAAAACGATTAACGAAACGTTAACGAAATGGTTAACCGAATTAATTGCTCTGATGGACGATTATGTCGACCATAAAATGGACGGAGCTTGCGGTAAACTTCGCGAACTGAACCATTATTTTCGAAATAAATTTGCACGATTTGCAAGCGTTGTTCTTTTGTCAACCTGTTCATGATGAAATGGCAAACCAAACTGAACATAAATGACATTAGAGTTGCCAGATTTGACCACAAAATGCCAGTTTTATATCTATTCGAAAAACAAAGCTGTAAAAAAAACACCCGGTATATGAGCAGGATATGAAATTCTAGTAACTCTCACAACGAATGATTGTTGAAATTTCGAAGTGAAAAATCTGGGTAGTACTAATTGGGGAAACTGTTATAACACGCGTTGTTTTATAAATATATCTATGGGACACCGAATTTACAATTACATATATTATTTTCTTTTCTAAAATTCTAATTGGATTTTTTTTCATTTAAATTTATTATTAATAGAAATAGCCTAATATAATTATTTTTCTTTTATTGCAGATTCGGAGAGGAAAATGAGAAGAATCAAGGAGAAATTGCCACACACCAAAATTGCCATAATCTGAAATAATAATAACAACGATATTATTGGTTTTATTTTATGTACTTTATTTAGATTTTTTTTACATTAAATGTAATTTCTTATACAATTATACAATAACAAGAATGCATTTAATGTAATATCTTTAAAAATATGTATGTTACAATATATATGTGAATTTATAAATAATAGACATTATACTATATATAATAATTGATTATTATCTAAGAACATATGAACAACAATAAAATTCAAATAAATATATTAAAATGCAGAGTATTTTTTTATATTAACCCAACTAGTACATACATTTTGAAACCAATTAGCATTTTTCAAAACAAAAATCAATGAGAATAATTTAGTAATATAAAATGCTATAAGAAATTCTGTATTTCCGCTAAAATGTAACCCATTGGCCATTGGTTCATTTCATTCCTGGTAGAAAAATAGTTGCACGTACAAAATTGTAAGTCAATCGCTCACATTTTTCGCGATTTATCGCACGGCATGTCCGTCAAATATTTAGAAGGTTGAATTGGAACCGCATTACACGAAGCAGTTACTGCCAAAGAAATTCTGCCCATCACCAGATTGAATCCAAAATGCTAAGGTTGTATTTTCTTTATTTCCATATTCGAAATATTAGTCCATTTTCACACCTGCAATTTTCCCCCGCAAAATTGCAGTATTTGTGGGAGAGGGACGCAGTCGCTAAGGGGGGAGAAAAAAGTGTTCCGTACACAGATGCAACTTCAATAGATAATTGCATAAAAATTGCAAGTGTGAATATCGACTAAGGTCTTTCCAACCAAAGAAACTAAATTTAAAACTCCATTTTTATTGGACAATTTACATTCACACACACTTGTTTATTTATTATTATTTGGTGTTTTGCTTTTACCAACATTTTCTTTGACATCGCTTCGCTATTGTGAATTAATCATGTCATTTATAGCGAGTAAAAAACTCGAAACCCTTATGTCATTCCTATTCGTTCGTAACTCTCAGTGTTTGACAGATTCGCCGCACGACAAGTCTTCTCAATCCATGGTTTTTGGGTTAACCGAATTAATTGCTCTGATGGACGATTATGTCGACCATAAAATGGACGGAGCTTGCGGTAAACTTCGCGAACTGAACCATTATTTTCGAAATAAATTTGCACGATTTGCAAGCGTTGTTCTTTTGTCAACCTGTTCATGATGAAATGGCAAACCAAACTGAACTTAAATGACATTAGAGTTGCCAGATTTGACCACAAAATGCCAGTTTTATCTCTATTCGAAAAACAAAGCTGTAAAAAAAACACCCGGTAGTACTATGTTTTTTCAACGTGAGAAATTTACATTTTGCGCCGCTACAATTTAATTGAACGCCGCAACAAATTGAATGCCGCCAGCATTGTACTCCAATTTATTTATATTCATGTTTGTCCGCGAGAAATTCAATTGTTGTCAATCTTAGCGATAAAATTTCCTAATAAAGAATACAATATTAAATTATCTGAAAGAAAACTAATGCAAAGCTTTGGAACAGAAAATAATTATGTATATTGAATAAACGAGAAGAGCGAAATTCCGATTAAATAGCAAAGCAAAAAAGTGCAAAACACTGAAGGACATGTAACTATATGTAATAATGTGGAATTTGTCTTATAATTACGTATGTAAATTTATGTTTAGAACAATCGTGACGAAAAGCCTGGAAAAACTCTATGGACGGCAAACGCTACCGAAGCAGTAGGACAATGGAATTGGGCAGTGCTTGTGATCTCGTTTTTAAATGGTTATAAATAACATAGTGAGTTCTTGCCAGCTATAGGAGTTGGAAGAAGAAAATCCATTTATTGATGGAAGTATAATTTATATATGTCCACAAATATAATGTAAATCCTTAAAAATAATAATAAAACTTATTTTTCGGTTCATTAAAACATCATCTTATTTATTTATATTCGTACAACAGTAGGAAATTATTTTGTTATTTGTATTACCATGGCTTCTGATGCCTCACAAGCATCGCCATCGTATCAACACAAAATGCATAATTTATTTAGTTATAACAGTAGCACAAAATTTCCATTCTGCAATTTTTTTATTCCATTTACTTATTGATTCTATTTTAAACTCGTGTTTGTTTTCAAGAAAAGCAAAAAGAAAAAAATGCACATGCTTATACGCACACATACATATAAAATTGACATTTCGACACACACACTTCAAAAATGCAATGAGACCTTAGTAAAAAAGCGTTCCATTTTTCAGCTTGAAATAACATTTTGTGGAATTTTTTCAAGCTGAAAAAACATAGTACCCACCTTAAAGCGTGGTACTATGTTCACTTTTCGCGTTGAAATCCCATATAAAAACAAAGTCGCGAAAAAAAGTGCGAAATTTTTTCTTTTGTGGTACTATGTTCATTTCAACGTGAAAAATTAACATTTTGCGCCGCTACAAATTTAACGCCGGAACAAATTTAATGCCGCCACTGTGAAATTCAACTGTTGTAAATACTAGAAATAAAATTTCCTAATAAAGAATAATGAATTAAATTATCTTCCGAAATAAAGAAAAAGAATGCAAAGATGTGAAAAGGGAAATAATTATGTTTATGGAATCAACCAGATGAGCGAAATTCCAATTGGATTGCAGTACAAAAGCAAACAAAATGTGCAAAACACTGGAAGGACATGTAACTAAATGTAATAATGTGGAATTTGTCTTGTAATTAGATATGTACATTTATGTTTGTATGTTAAGAACAATTGTGTGCAGAAGCCTGGAGAAACATTATGGACAGCTAACGCTACCAAAGCAGTAGCACAATGGAATTGGACAGTGCCTGTGATCTCGATTTGCAAATGGTTGTAAAGAACATACATAGTTAGTTCTTGCCAGCCATAGAAGTTGGAAGAATATATTCCGTTTATGGATGGAAGTATAATTTATATATTAAATATAATAATAATATATCTTTTTCGGTTCATCAAAACATCATTTTATTTATTTTTAATCGTACAACAGTAGGAAATTATTTTGTTATTTATAACATTGTACTACCCTGGATTTTGATAAATAAATAATTATCACAATCATCTCCAACAATATTCCCTTTCTGACATTTAAATTAACTATTTTCTAAGTCGGCATTATTCCAATTAATTGTTTATTGATTATAATTTTAAATTTTGTTTGGTTTCAAGAATATTAGCAAAAAGAAAAAATGCGCACCTTAAGGTGGGTACTATGTTTTTTCGGCACGAACAAATTTCGCAAAATGTTATTTCGAGTTGAAAAATGGAACGCTTTTTTACTAAAGTAGCATTGCAGTTTGGAAGGGGGTGTGTCAAAGTGTCACTTTTATATGTATGTATGTATGTCTGTACATGCATGTGTATTTTTTCTTTTTGCTAATATTCTTGAAACCAAACAAAAGTTAACATTCTAATCAATAAACAATTACTTGGAATAATGCCGACTTAGAAAATAGTTAATTTAAATTTCAGAAAGGAAATATTGTTGGAGATCATTGTGCTAATTATTTATTTTGTGTTGTTGCGGTGGCGATATTCGTGAGGCATCAAAAGCCGGGGTAATGTTATAAATAACAAAATAATTTCCTACACTCAAAGAATTTTGTGAGTATCATTAGCAAAAATGTTTGTTGTTTCAACAGTCTGTGTCTGCTGAAAAAGGGAAAGCAGACTTCGTCTGTTATTTTAGCAAACCTATGGTTGTTATTCTAGCACACAAATTTGCCTGCTACTATAGCAAACTAAAACAGTCGTTTTAGCAAACAATTTTGCTATTATTTAACAGAAAAAAGCGAATAAAAGAAATACAAATTTTATATTTTCTTGATATGTATTTGAGAAGAGTATATCAATCAGGATTCCAACCTGAAGTTATTCAGCCCATGTATTGATAAGCGTTTCGAACTGTGAAATCTGTATGTACGCTTGATCTAAAAATATTATTGAAAAAGAAATCATTTAGTAAAATTGAATAGCAATAGGAGTATCTACAAACAATACTTACCGGTCACTGGCATTAACAATTACCTTCTTTTTGTCCGAAGGATAAATATAAAGAACATAAATCGTACGACATCGACGCAAACCCTGTCAATGTTGGCCAATGTGTTGGGTTCAACCTATAGACACGGTAATTGCACATGTCCAGAGCCAACTCATTGGGCAAAATTATCTTATCCATGGGTTACATCCAAATTATACTACATTATTCCGAGTTTTTTTTTGGAGCCAAAAGGTTGCTTCGTGATTCGGATATTAGCGACCATCGTTGGGGCATATGGAGTAAAAAATCAATGTTGCCATTTCGTTAAACGAATCACAAAAAGGAAAAAAAATACTTACCAGTTGTTCCAGGTATTTTCATTAGGGTCACGCTTCCAAGAGGTGTATGCGATTTGGAAAAGTGGACAAGGAAACAAAATTGCTAGTCCATCGCTTTCACAAGTTCTCTGTATGGACAGCATATATTTGCTATGAAATTTAAGTTCATCTTTTGTAGCCGTATTTAAGTAGAGGGTTTTAATAGGACACTGCTTGCTGAGAATCGTGAAAACAACCAGAAATAAGCCTTTCACAGTCATATTGAATTTAATTTGCAATTTGTGTAACGTTACCTGTTGCGACTTGATAAATTGATAACGTGGTTCTTTATGTGCCACATACGTTATGAATTTCATTAAGAAATCGTAAAAACCCACCCACCGTTCAATATTTTCAGTGTGCCTTCTATCCCCCAAGGCATAAACAATTTCGCCTTTTTGGGAAATATTAAACCGATTTCTTTCTTTAGCCATTTGTAAGCAAGGTCCCCCGGAATAGTTTTACACATTAAAATCATTTATATTATCTTCTTGATGGATGTGATTTTTTTGCCAAAAATATTTCTTTATTCCGCCAGCGGGATGCCTTTGTAATGCAAATTAACAAACAGAACGAAAATTTCAATTTTATTTGGCGTCACTTCAAAGGGTGCTACTTAAATAGTGGCGCACGATGTCTGTCAAAGAGGGCTACTGTTGAATGTTAGTGAAAGCATATTACGTCTGTCAATATTTTTTGATATGCGAAATAAACATTTAATATGAGATTTTGTCATCTGCACAAATATGAATATATGTATAACTTATCACAAGCACATTTTAATTTAATAAAATTGGTTTCAATGGCAAGGAATATAAATTAAACGCCGCTTTTTTTTAATTTTCTTTTTTCCGTAAGTCCAGATTCACACGAGACAATTTTTTCCAAGCAAGTGTCAAAATTTGTAGGAGAGAGAGGCAGGCGGAAAAAATCTCTGCCTCTCTCTCTTGCAAACTATGACACTTGCTTGCAAAAAATTGTCTAATGTGAATCAGGACTAATGAAGCATGTCTATGTCTCTATTCACGCGAGGCAATTCGGTGTTTGTAGAAGATAAAGACAGCAAAGTGCGAATAAAACACACAAAACGGTTTGCCAGTACAAGAATCTACATTCCATATTATCTTCCGCTTTCCTTTCTCCTACAAAGGAGAAAGGAAAGTCTATGTTCTTCCCGCTTTACACGAGGCAATTTAATCAGCGGCTTAAGAGTGTTTGTAGGGGTGGCAGTTGGAAAGGGAGGGAAAAACCTCCTTGGAATCAATCGGACGTTTTGTTTTTCATTCGAACTTTGAAACAACAACAATACAATCAGGAATAGCCGTGGGAACGCAAAGGCAAGTTCAAAAGAGAATTAGGAATTAAAAATCGCCCCGCGTAAGTCGAGACTTTCCATTTCAAACCGAAAATTTCACAAGTATTTGCCGTCCTGTGGTCTTGTGTTTTTGCATACACAAGACCTAGTCCTAGATCCCACGAGGCAATTTTTTTCCAAGCAAGTGACCAAATTTGTAGGAGAGAGAGGCTGGAGGAAAGAGCTCTCTGCCACTCTCTCCTACAAACTTTGACACTTGCTTGAAAAAAATTGCCTTGTGTGAATCAGGACTTTATAAACATTTTTACAAATCGCACTGAAAATGATAATGTTTATCTTTGGGTTCATTAAAACATTAGAAAGTAAAATCTAAACGCAATAGATTAATTTTAATAGTATGTACGGTACTTAGATTTTGAAATCGCTCTATTTCCACGTCAAATCATATTCGTTATCGATTTGTATTTTACTTTTTGCACACTCAAAGAATTTTGTGAGTATCATTAGCAAAAATGTTTGTTGTTTCAACAGTCTGTGTCTGCTGAAAAAAGGAAAGCAGACTTCGTCTGTTATTTTAGCAACCCTATGGTTGTTATTTTAGCACATAAATTTGCCTGCTACTGTAGCAAACTAGAACAGTCATTTTAGCAAACAATTTTGCTATTATTTAAGAGAACAAACTATTTTTTTTATTCTAGCATACGTTTCTTTCTTTTTTATTTTAATAAAAGAAATACAAATTTTATATATTCCTGATATTTTATATATTCCATTAGTATATCAACCAGGACTCCAACCTGAAGTTATTCAGCCCATGTATTGATAAGCGTTTCGAACTGTGAAATCTGTATGTATGCTTGATCTAAATATATAAATGAAAAATAAATCATTTAATAAAATTGAATAGCAATAGGAGTATCTACAAACAATACTTACCGGTCACTGGCATTAACAATTATCTTCTTTTTGTCCGAAGGATAAATATAAAGAACATAAATGGTACGACATCGACGCGAACTCTGTCAATATTGGCCAATGTGTTGGGTTTACCCTATGGACACGGTATCTAATTGTACATGTCCAGAGCCATATCATTGGGCAAAATTATCTTATCCATGGATTACATCCAAATTAGACTAAATTATCCTGAGATTTTTGGAGCCAAAAGTTTGCTTCGTGATTCGGATATTAGCGACCATCGTTGGAACATATAGAGTAAATAATCAATGTTGCCATTTCGGTAAACAAATCACAAAAAGGAAAAAAAATACTTACGAGTTGTTGCAGGTATTATCATTAAGGTCACACTTCCAAGAGTTGTATGCGATTTGGAAAAGTAGACAAGGAAATAAATGGTTAGTCCATCCATGACACAAGTTATCTGAATTTATATATTGTAGTTGCTACGAAATTTCAGATCATCTTTTATACCCGTATTTTAATAGGACACTGCTTGGTGAGAATCTTGAAAACAAACAGAATTAAGTCTTATAATCATAGTACATTTAATTTTCAATTTGTGTACACTTACCTGTTGCGTCTTGATTAATTGATAACATGGTCCTTTATGTGCATTTGTGTACGCTTGATCAAAATATATAATCATTTAGAAAATTAAATAGGAGCATCTACACACAATACTTACCGGTCACTGGCATTATAACTATCTTCTTTTTGTCCGAATGATAACAATAAAGAACATACATCGTACGACCTTTTGGTTATATTTGATGTTCTCCAAGACCGTATGATGATCAGTGACTCCTACGCGTTAGCCAATTGGGTTCACCCTATATACACGGTAATTGTACATGTCCAGAGCCATAGAGCTTGATGAGAATCATGAAAACAACCAGAAATAAGACTTACACAATCATAGAGAAATTTCCAATTTGTGTATGCTTACCTGTTGCAACTTGATTAATTGATCCTCCAAGGCATACACAATTTCGCCTTTTTTTCTTTAGCCATTTGTAAGTGTTGTCGAAGCTGTCCCGGAACCGTTTAACTTATTAAAATCATTTGCATTATCTTCGCGGAATGCTTTTTTAATGCGAATTAACAAACAGAACGAAAATTTCAATCCAATTAATTTTTTTTTTTTTTTGGTTTTAGGGTTACTTCAAACGCAATTGCGCTAGAAGAATTATTTGGCCGGTCCTAAAAAACGCCAAGACAAAATCCAATTCAATTTGTTCGGCGTAAAATATTTTATTCTTCAAAGGGTGTTACTTAAATAGCCGTCGTCGGCGCACGATGTCTGTCAAAGAGGCAATCTTGAATGCTAGTGAAAGCATATTACGTCTGTCAATATATTTTGATAAGCGAAATAAACATTTTATATGAGATTTTGTCATCTGCACAAATATGAATATATGTGTAACTTATCGCAAGCACATTTTAATGGAAAAAATTGGTTTCAGTGGTAAGGAATATAAATTAAATGACGCTTTTTTAATTTTCTTTTTTCCGTCATAAAGCATGTCTATGTCCCGATTCACACGCAGCAAAGTGCGAATGAAAAACACAAAACGGATTGCCAGTACAAGAAACTACTTTCCCCATTGTCCATATTCACACTCCGCAACTTTTCCAAGCAAGTGTCAAAGTTTGTTGGAGAGAGCTCTTTCCGCCCGCCTCTCTCTCCATCAAACTTTGACACTTGCTTGGAAAAAGTTGCCGAGTGTGAATCTGAACATTATCTTCCGTATGCCTCTATGTCCAGATTTACACCCGGCAACTTTTTCCAAGCAAGTGTCAACGTTTGACAGAGAGAGACGCCGAATTACCGGGTGTGTTGAGGTGTCTATGTTCGTTCCAATTTACACGAGACAATTTTATCAGCGGTTTAATGGTGTTTGTAGGGGAGGCAGTTGGAAAGGGAGGGGAAAAAACTCTCGTACTCGATTGAACGTTTTGTTTTTTATTCGCACTTTGAAACAATAACAATACGCACAGGAATAGCAGTGGAAACCGTATAAAAATCGACTTTGCACAGAATGATACAATCTTGCTAAATTTTCTCTTAATACTCACCCTAAGCCTTCAGGAATTCTCTCGTTTTTTTAACTTTTTTTGCATACACAATACTTAGTCCTAGATCACACGAGGCAATTTCTTCCAAGCGGAAAGTGCTCTATGTATCTTTCCTACAAACTTTGACACTTGCTTGAAATAAAATTGCGTTGTGTGAAACAGACTTTATAAACATTTTTACAAATCGCACATAAAATATTAATGTTTAGCTTTGGTTTATTAGAATATGTATAAAAAATTAGAAACTAAAATCTAAACACAATAGATTAATTTTAATTGTATGTCCGGAACTAAGATTTTGAAATCGTCAAATCATATTCGTTATCGATTTGTGTTTTACTTTTTGCAGTTTTAATCGACTCCTATTTCCAATATTTTTAAAATCTAATGAAAAAATAAAAATATTGAGAATTGTAACTCTAAAACAGATATCGCCGAATAATTATTTAATTTTTTTTAAAATATACTTGTCTTATCTCACGAATGACCTTAACCTTTTTGATTTTCAATGGTAGTTGAACTTTATCATGTAAATTATTGCAACTTTTGTCTAATTTTCACATATTTTGATTAACAGCAAAAATTTTCAGCAAACTGCAAATTTTTCAGCAGTGCGTTTGCTAATGCAAAACTGCAAACTTTTTGCTATTACAGCAGAAAATGTGCTGTATTAGCAGAAAAAATGGTTGCTAAAAATTAGCAGACGTTGTTTGTTATTAACAGCAAACAATTTTTTTTGGGTGCAGTTTTATTCGAAAAATATGGAGAACCTAACTCGGAAAATAGATATCGCCGACAAATTATTTAATTTATTTCAAAATATGCTTTTCTCAGCGCACGACTGACTTTAACCTTTTTGATTTTCAATGGTAGTTGAACTTTATCATGTAAATTATTGCATTATTTTCACATATTTTGATTAACAGCAAACATTTTCAGCAAACTGCAAATTTTTCAGCAGTGCGTTTGATAATGCAAAACTGCAAACTTTTTGCTATTATAGCAGAAAATTTGCTGTATTAGCAGAAAAAATGTTTGCTGAAAATTAGCAGACGTTGTTTGTTATTAACAGCAAACTTTTTTTTTTGGGTGTACTGTTGTACGAATATAAATAAATAAAAAGATGTTTTGATGAACCGAAAAAGATTTTTTATTATTATATTTAAAGATTTACATTATATTTGTTGACATATGTATATAAATTATACTTCCATAACTTCCATACTTCCATAAACGGAATATCTTCTTCCAACTTTCATGGCTGGCAAGAACTAACTACTCGTATGTATGTTCTTTACAACCATTTCCAAATCGAGATGACAGGCACTGTCCAATTCCATTGTCCTACTGCTTTGGTAGCGGCTTTTGCATACAATTGTTCTAAACATACAAACATAAATGTGCATATCTAAAGCTGAGTATAGACGATTGCCAGATCGGCAAACGTTATCAACCCTGTTAAAGTGCTGCAAATGTCAGATTGTTAGGCAAAGGTGAATTGACAGTTCAGACGATTGCACGAAAACATTACAATTTCATATATTTACAATATATTTTGTAAATATTTATATGCAGGATTGCCAATAAAAATACATTATAGACAGTGTTGCAAATAAAATGTTTTTCTGGCAATGGCGCCGTTGTCACATGCATAAACTTCGCACATATAACAATCAGCAAATTATCTCGCAATGACTTTTCTGCTAACGTTGCAACACAAAAATTTTATGTTCACACGGTTGTAAATTCACAGGGTTGCATTTTCCCGCCATTTTTCTGGCAATGTTGTCCGATCTGCAAATCGTCTGTACTTACCTTAATTATATACATGACAAATTCCACATGATTACATTTAGTTACATGTCCTTCCAGTGTTTTGCACATTTTGTTTGCTTTTGTACTGTAATCCAATTGGAATTTCGCTCTTCTGGTTTATTCCATAAACATAATTATTTTTCTTTATTTCGGAAGATAATTTAATTTATTATTCTTTATTAGGACTTTTTTTTCTAATATTTACAACAGTTGAGTTTCTTGCGGACAAAAACAAATATAAACAAATGGGAGTGTGACGGTGGCGGCATTAAATTTGTTGCAGCGTTCAATTTGTAACGGCGTTAAATTTGTGGTGGCGCAAAATGTTACTTTTTCGCGTTGAAATAAACATAGTACCACAAACGAAAAAATTTCGCAGTTTTTTTCGCGACTTTGTTTTTATATGGGATTTCAACGCGAAAAATGAACATAGTACCACGCTTTAACGAACATGATTTTACGTAGGGCAAAAATTATATACTACGAAGATATTCCGTCCGGCAACGCGAAACTGTCAGTGACGAACGAATAGGATTCCAACGAGTGAGCTTTTTCATGGATTTTCCCGAATTGTTAAAATTAAAAAATGACAGTTCATTCCTATTCGTTCGTACCTGACAGACTTTGACGTTTCGCCCGGAAGGAATGTCTTTTTATTCTATTTGTCTTTGGTATATAATTTTTAATATGAATCGGTCCTCCGTCGCCACCGACAAAATGAATTGCCAACTTAGTTTCAAATATAAAATTGGCAACACGAGTAAACTGAGTAGTCGATAACCGATGCCGATTTCGGTGGATGTTTCAGGAGGAAGAAGAAGAATCCGTTTTCGCGTTTTCGTTACTTTTTATTTGTTGTGCTCGGTTTCGTGTGTGTACAATTGTGTTGGAGTATCCTCAGACAAATTAATTAAATAATTCATAAATTGAGATCGTTTTGAGGAGATAAATAAATACCGGGCAATAGAAAAAGTAACAATAATAATACCGAGGATATTGTGAAAGAGAAAAGGTTTGTGTTATTGATCTTAATTGAGTTTTAAATTTGTGATAAAAGATGCAGCATCGCGCAAAATTGTGTATCTTTTTATTCATTGCTTTGGTTGGTTATTGGCGGCGTCGTCTGTTGTATGTATGGTGCGATACCAGTGTTATAGATACAATTTGCTCCCGTTTTTTGCGAAATATTTGCTAGTGATTGTGTAAAAAAAGTATTAATTTAATTAACTTTAAGAAAAAAACATTTAAAGATTTATTCCTCTTTGCCGGGCTAAACATTGATAGTCGCGGTTATCATCGTAACCAATACAAATAAGAAAGCCAACGACCGCCATTTTTGAAAATAAATAAGAGAAAAACACCACACACACACACCAACATGTACACGGCAAAACTCTTCCTTTTGATTGTTTTTTTTTAGTTTCTAGTTAAGCGTACAGTGTTGTCTGGAGGAATTGTTACGTTTTGTATTCATTGGTTTATGTGGGGACAAAATAAAACAAAATCTGAATGAATTGTCTCATAGTTCTCAATTAAGGTGGGAGGGATATTATGATTTTTTTTAATTTAACCGACCCGACATCAGTGGAATATATGATGATCTGAAAGGCAAAATGATCAAATAAAGAATTCAAAATCAGGTTGTGATAATGGTTAATGATAAAAATGTGGAGTATCATAAATTGTTATGATTCTACTCTTTGGTCAATTATATACAGTACCCGACATTGTCAATTAAATGCAAGCGACGCTAAAGATAAAATACATTAATTTACTTTAATTCAAAAATGAAATATTAAAACATTAAAAAAGCCTTAAGTGTGGACAAATGGCTTTGATGCTATCTATATTATCCTGAAACCCAATTTTTACAAGCACTCCCATTTCGATTATAATAATTGTTTCAATTTGTTTCCCTATTTAAAAATTTTTTAGATTTGATCTTCATTTAAATAATCAAAATATAATATTGAAGCAAATAGTCCTTGTGAATCTATTAAAACTTAAGAATATTTTAAGCCTTTTTTAAATTAGATGAAAAATTTGAATCTACAAATACAGCATTCACCAAGTTCTAATATTACCAGTTCAGTTTGGTACAGTTTTTTTCCGACCTGCCCTAAAGTTAACAATAAACATAGCCTTTTAAACTACCCAAGATAAGGAATGCTAAGCCAGGGGCACAACGACTACATACGACAGTGAATATCTATGGATTTTTTTGTGGAATTTTTTCGATTTTATTTTTTCCGCAATTCTAGAACGATTTGTCCGATTTTTTGTCATAGAAATATCAAATAATCTTATTATTACTAAAAACTATATCGAAAAATTATTTTTGACTAGTATTTTTCAAAGAAACTATACGTTTCTAAAGTTCAATCAGAATCTATTATAGAAACATATTGTAGAGGTCTAATTACTACGCATGTTAATATCTTGTCTTAGGTAGGTATAGGCCTATATTCATTAGATTAATTAAAAATTTATTGTAATTATCTATGAAAATAAACAATTTTCGTCATAGGCTTTCAGATATATACAAAACTATTAAAAGGTTTAAAAATAAAATTTAAAACTAATAATTTTCTTTGTTTCTTTTGCAATCACCCATTATTTCCTATGGTTTATTATAAAAAACTGCACAACCTTTATAATATAATTTTTCTTTAATCGCACTTTTATTGCAAAATCAAAGAGTTATCAATAGAAATGACAATAGAATATAGAATACTTTATGCTAAAAACATAATTTTATTAGATTCAAAACAATTTTTTTTCGAATTTTTATTGTAGGAATAAAATATACATGCATATCATCTGTACATATATATTTACAAATATGAACATTTTCTTTCGAATCCAAATAATAGGTATCTCCGAGTATTTTTCGAGAATATTAATTGTGAAATTCCAAACTGACAGAACTTATCGCATCGAGTTACGTACATAAGTATTTGTTTTAAAATAATCGCTCTTAATAATGCTTTTAAATAGTTTCAGTGTGTTAAACCAAACGAAAAACATAAGTAGTGTCTATGTGTATCCTCTACCTTATCATAATTTAAATGTTGAAAATGATATATGTACATACATACTACGCACATACATATGTACATTGTATACAATATTTATTTTCCTTTTTAATACAAATGTACTTTTCCCATCCCCCCACCAAAAAAAGAGATCTAGATCTCCCTGTGGGTCTATATTTTTTCTTGTTGTGATAGGTCGGTTTACATAAGCAACCAAACGAAAGATAAACCCAAACAAATATATGTTTCTTTTTCACAACAATGAGGTGCTAACAAACAATAACAAGAGCTGCGTTTTATAAATCATACCACTTCAATATTCCCAGTTGGGGAATGGAACTTTTCAAACATTTTTATTTATTTAAATGACAAATGTGAAACTGTACCTAATTGTGCTGCGATGAGACATTGCACATGACCTTTAACTTTATAGAGAAATTTCAATAAGTATTTTCCCCAAATGAAATCAATGGCCAAAACTCCCTTTAACGCTCTATTAGGCAGATGTAAATTTATAGTTAGGGGTGAAATGTTTTTTTCCTTTTCTAATACAAATGAAACTATTTTGAAAAATATACCTATAGCTACCTAACTCGACCAGAAAAACTTGTTTATGAAAAACAAAAAACTGATGTTAAAACTAATTCAATCACTAGCGGTAGGAAACATATACATTTTATTAATATGTATACTAGGTATGTAATGGGAAGAGAATTTTAGCTCATTTACATGAGTTCGGTTTGAGTAGAATTGCAGGATTTTAATTCCTCGCTTATACGTAGAATACTAAAAGTAACATACAAAAACAAAAACTATTTTTTCAGATCCCTAAATAAGTTAGTCCACATATTCAGACCTCATATTTTCGGAAATGCTTAATGTACAGTAATGTACATACATATATCAAATGGGAGACTAAAACAATTATGTATCAATTACTGACTGTTGAAAATCAAACACATTTGGACGCTGATTTTTGCGTTGAAAAAATTATATTAAATATTGACCAACAAATTGCAGATTCCGAACCAATAATAGTCCCCTCAATATAATAACAGCCTATAATACTCTATGCGTAGTGTATTGTTATATTGAGGGGACGAAATAACACTTAACATTTATTAACTACTTTAGATAAATCCTTAAGAATGCCTAGATCACTTAATGATTTTGTAGTCTTTAAATTGAGTTGTTGTTGTAATTTGTTTTATCATATTGGCGAATATATTGCTTGTACAATCTTTGAATTTTCATATTCGACAAAAGTACACTCTTCCGCCTGTCGACTTTTGGTTGAAAATGAAACAAATTTAGATTCGGCAGGAAAAAACCAGAAATATTTTTTTTACCAAGATATTCGATTTCAACAGTAATTGTTCTGTCACTGTCGGGCGGGGCCGACTATATAATACCCTACTCCTCCCTAAAAATGCGCAAAGGGGCATTGCGATAATATATAATTTGGAATAATTGGGCACAAAGTACTTAGCTCCATCTCCTAATCAAGGGTTATTCCAAGGAGGAGTTGACGATGTGGTCATAATAAATTGTATCTCTTTGGTACCAAGTCGGGAAGAACATATAAATGAGGGTATATCTAAATCTGCAACGATTTTCCCAGAATTTTGCAGTGTTTATTCAAGTAATAACAATCCTTTTTCTGTCGAATTTCGTTCGGATATAAAATACAGTCTCTACAGCGCTTACATGTCAAATTGGGTGTAACATATATGTATATGGGAGGCTATATCTAAAACTGAACCGATTTTCCCCAAATTTGGCTGTGTCCATTCATGTAAAAAGAAACCTCTCGGTATAATAAACAATGGATTAAGCTCTCTCCTTTTAAATGTTACAAACAAATGCACAAAGTCATAATAACCTGTACAACAGTGTGGTGTAGGGTATACAAATTAATGGTACATTTTTAAATTGGTTCTATATCTTTCTAACATTTATGAATAACTCAACTACCATTTTTTTTACAAAATACTAATTTTGTAAACAACAAACAAAATTGCGGTATTTGGTGTGAAGTGGAGCCAAAAGCATTGCTAGAAATGCCAATGCATCCCGAAAAATACACTGTTTGGTGTGGATGATGTGCCGGTAGCATCATTGTTACAGTGAATGGCGAGCGCTACAGTCCGATGATTACAAACTTTTTATTGTCCAAAACGGAAGAGTCGAAACAATGGCCAGAGGCGAGTTCGGTGAACAGTTTACTTCACGTTTCACCGGAAAAACAATATATCATTTGCTGCGAGCCAAAAGTGTAACACATCGAAGGAGTGACCTAAGACCCCAAGTATATTCGGCGGAAATCCAATTTAGGACATTTTATATCATTTGAGCAATGTCCGTCCGTCCGTCCCTCCGTCCGTTTGTCTGTCTGTATGTCTGTCTGTATGTCTGTCTGTATGTCTGTCTGGAGTAACCGATTGACTTCAAATTTGGTGTGCGGTAATATTTTTCTCTATCTCTGGCTAAGTTCAAAGATGGGCCATATTAGTCCACTCCTTCTAGTACCTCCCCACAAAGGATTAACATTTAGTGAAATATAGATTATTTAATAACGTCTACACTAATTACACGAATATTCTGAAATTCCACACATAATATTCGTTTATTATTCACTATCACTTCGAGAAAAATGGGCGAAGGTGCCACTACCCTTTTGGTACCTCCCACACAATTGGACTATTTTGCACCAAAAGTTAACAGTTTATAACGTTAATACCAGTACATACAAAAACTTAAAATTTGGTACTGTGTAATGCTTTTATATTGCCTACAGTCCAGTGAAAAATGGGCGTCATTGACACGCCCCTTTTGGTACCTTCCATACAAATGGACTATTTTGCACCAAAAGGTGACGGCTTATAAATTTAATACCGGTACTTACTTAAAATTTATTAAATGCAATTTAAGCTGATAACAATTTAATTAAAACAAAAGATAAAAAAATTGCGAATATAATTTTTGGGACTGAAGGTGAGGGGATTCTTAAGTCGGTTTACCGACTGAACTTTCGTACTTGTTTTTTTTTATTAATTTTTTGATATTTTTGCAAATTGGACTAAGTTTTACAGCCATTTCCAAATATGTTAATTTAAACTAGATATGAAATATGACGCCTACAATCTTGTGAATACGTGTAGATAACAATTGACGAGGAGAAGTGGATAACTCTGATACTTTTTGATATAAAGAGCTATGTCTTTTTAATTTAAAGTCAAAAATATTGGATTTATTTTTGTTGTGTTTTGTTTAGTAATTTCCTACTCGATTATGGCTCAACAAAAAGAATTGATACTTGTTTATATTGCAATATCAAATTCCGAAATTTTAATGTAGAAAATCAATTTCAAACATTATGAATTTGTAACTAGGAAACATTCCAAATCCATGCGTACGATCCTTGTGAAAACGTAATGCCAAATAATGCGAGTTTACAAATTCGTGTAATAATTTTTGTCTGCATAGCATATGATTGTGATTCTTTGATTATAGAAATTGGATTCTTTAAATCGTACTCAGGAAATACTTAGGTATATTTTTGCATTCCGAAAAATTTCACAAAATTAAATTTGTCGGAAAATAGCAAATTGCATATATTATAATTATATAATACTTTGATAACTATGTACATAAATACAAAACAAATATGATTTCAGATTTAAATTCAACAACTTTTGATTTCTCAGATTCAAAACCTCATATGCCCTCTATCTCTTCCAGCCCATTTTTATATGATGACCTACACAACATAAAATTGAACATCCATGATTGTTTGGCCAACACTGTTTGGTCTTTTATTATTATTTTTTCTCTTTATTTTTTTGCTGTATTTGCAAAATTATTTGCCTTTGCCTGTGGCTTGTGTATTCGTTAATATCACATACATATACGAGAAATAAAAACACATGCATTGAAGACGGGAGAAAAAAAAGAACGAAAAGCGAGAATTTGTACTTAATTGCATAAAGGGATTGGCTTACTTGAGTAGTTTTACGAGTGAAATTAAACAAAACAAAACGAATCATTGGTATGTGCGGGGACAGGCGGACGCGGATGGACGGTTCAGTTTGTGCCACACTTCCATACTTACATAAATATGTTGTTGTGTTTATGGCTATATGCATTGTGGATAAACAAAGAAACACTCTCGAGGTATTCCTCCAACTTTAATTAGAAACGAAGTTTAGATTGTTGTCCAATAAAAAATAAATCTACGAATAAATTTTCTTTATACATACACAATTATGGATATTCAAAAACAATTTATATATTATAAATTAGGGGAACTCGAGCTATGCTTCATTGGCTCCCCCAATTTTGTTTAGATTCGTGTTTTTATTTTTTTTCATTTCCGTTTTTTATTATCGATAGTTGTAGGGAAAAACAAAGATTTTTTCCAAATGCTTACATACCCCACAATTGCATTAAAATTATTTACGAAAAAAATCCTCAAGTTTTGTATTGCATTTATTTAAATAAAGAGAAAGTATCTGCACCATTTGGAAAATGTTATCATAAATTAGTGAAAGCTTTAAGGGGTGCTAGCTGCTGGCTGCAACCATTTGTTGCAAATACATTGAAATACGGACATACAACATACGTTTACATCTAAACAAGTTTTCCTCTCATCTCATTGTAGCATTATTAACAGACTGATACAGAGGAAAGCACAAAGAAATAGGTATTTCCAAATGGTGGGGTTGAATTGTATGTACCCTACAATTGACATGTAACCATCAGCGTTTCCATTGTTGACGGTAAAGTGTCCAAAGGACTAAATTCAAAAAGTTGTATATAAACTATACTTTTTTTCAAATGGTTTGGTAAAATTAAAACCTCCCCACCTTACTGGAATTGACCTAAGTGTAGAAATCACTTTTCGAAAGCTGTTACCAAATATCTTCAAATGCTCTGAGGCAGTTCATATTACACTATAATCTTGTAAACATTTGACATTCGGAATATGGAAGCTTTTGCTTACCTCTCAAAAGTTATATAAAATCGGTATTCGACACGAACTTCCTCAGTATTTAGACATGTCGCAGATTAAATCAACCGTTTTTAGTAGTTACATTACAAACGTTATGTTTAAATTATTATGACCACCTCTGGTGGTGGGGCGGATCTACAAATATATGTACATTCATCAACCTATCGAATAGCAGCAGCCGCACATCTAACATAGAAACATAAATAGAAACGCAAACCGAAAGCGAACCCGTAGCATTGATGGCATGATGGCAACTGTAAATCTGCACTTCACACCGAGCAGCAAGTGCAACCACATTTCAGTTTCTTTGGCTATTGTGTTGTGTTTGGCTGACTGCAATTTGAACTTTAAATTAAATGTTTGTTTTTTAGATAAATATGTAACAAAAATAGAAAAATAATAGAATACGCGCAAAAAATAGTACTCGTATGTTGACATATTAAGGTCTTGCTTCGAGCAATGTTTTGCAGTCTGTGCGTATGCATAAATGATGTACATTTATTCCTAACGCAAATCGGACCTCGGACTTTATGTTTATTTGAGAAAAAAATTGTTGCGGAGAATTTTTGGATATTTAAATGTGATCTTCCGGAAGAAAATGAAAATTTTTCGGAAGAGACACAACAGCCTTAGGAGCTTCTTTGTCACATCTACATTTTTCTTCAATTGGAATAGATGACAAAGTCAAAGTTTAGCAGTGATAGGATGTATAAGTCTTGTTTGCTGAAAAATATAAATGAAAATCATAAAATAATAAAAAAAAAATAAGACTTTGATACATACCAAGAGGTTACAAGTGGTTTTAGTGGTATACTCATACCGAAGATTTAATAAGTTATTATGAACATTGTTCTCTGCAAGTGGTTGTTACCGTTCCGATGCCCAAATGTTAATGATGAACATTTAAAAACAATACTGCCACAATACCTTTTGAGAATATTGAATATTCGCACCGACACTTGGGTAGATAGGTAGCTAACTACCTGCAGACATAAACTGCAGGTATAAAGACAATTAGCATTCTCCGAAAACCAATTAAAATATACAAATATTAGTTGGAATATATATGTATGTATATATTATTAATAGAATATAGATTTGCCTTAACTTATGAACATGCAAAATTCTTAAAAACACATCAGAATGTAGATTTTTCAACATTTCCATTTTCGATCAGTTTTAGTATGCATTTTTAAATAAAAGCGATTTAGAATAATTTAAATCCTTATTCTTAAAAATGTAAGGAAGAAAATTGCAAATTGGAAAATCAGTTCGATAAAATCAAATCGTAAACAAACAAGTTGAAAGTTTAGTTGTTTTAGTTTTTAATGGTTAGATTAATAGTCCTTTGCTTCAAAATACATATTCTTACAAACATTGTATGTTTCATTAAGCCCTAAAAACCAGCAATTTAGCTGAATGTTTGCAATTTATAAACTACTTTGAGAAGAATTCATGACAAAAATATTACCTAAATCAACTCATACTTTGTTGTAGTTCCAATATTAAAGTCGCTCTTAAATAAAGGGTTTTCCAACAAGAGGTGTTATTTTGGTATTCAAAGAGATAAATGATCGGATGTTTATTTCATAATAAAGAGGAAGGTATGTCGTTAATAATAAAAAACAACATCAGCCAAATGGACATCACGACCTCGCTTACAGGACCATATCCTTTTCATGAAATTTTCCATAACCAAATCGCAAAGTGGCTGCCCTATGTCCTCGATAGCCTCACGAATTCTATCTTTGAGGTCTTCTATCGACGCTGGGCTGTTGGCGTAGACCTTATCTTTCACGTGGCCCCAAAGGAAGAAGTCGCAAGGTGTTAAATCACAAGAACTCGGTGGCCAATTGTGATCAACTCTTCGAGGGATAACGCGGTCCGGAAACTTTTCCCGTAACAGAGCAATGGTTTCGTTGCTTGTGTGGTACGTAGCGCGTCTTGTTGAAAGTAAACGTTGTCCAGATCAATACCATCCAACTCCGACCATAAAAAATCATTAATCATCTCTCAATAGCGCAATCATTCGCCGTAACTGTTGATCCAACCTCATTTTCGAAAAAGTAAGGTCCAATGACCCCTCCGGACCATAAACCGCACCAAAATGTCACACGTTGAGGATGGAGAGTCTTCTCAACAATAACTCTTGGGTTTTCCGAGCCGCAGATGCGACAATTTTGCTTGTTGACGTAGCCACCGAGGTGGAAATGGGCCTTATCAGTCAAGATGATTTTGTATCGTTTTTTTGTTTTATCGTTCGATGATCGTGTATCGTTCCATTTTTAGTAATGGCGTAGTTTCTAGAATAAAAGAATAAAAGCTTCAAAAGTGACAGCTACCGAAATACCGGGTGATTCAAAATACCACCTCTTGTTGGAAAACCCTATATTCTTATTTAAGCAATAACCTTCACATTTTCAGACGATTAGGCTGAAATTTTTTGAAATCTGATGAAAAGACTACGTCATCTGTCTGCTCATCCTTGAAGGATCTCGTTATGAGCCACAGTAGTGGAGAGGTAACTCCCCCTTGCGGTGTGCCCCTGGTAACAACCTTCCTGATGGAGCCACTTCCCAGTGATAAGATAACACGGCTTTTCAGCATTTCATCAATTCAGCAAACAAAAAATAGAGGAATCGACATATCTAAGAGTGAGTGGTTAATTGAATCTAGCTTCTCTACGTGAATTCTGATTTCATAGACCAATTTAGGTCCCCAACCTAAACCTAAAACTAAAAGGCGCGAAAGTTAAAACAACTTAAAACTAAATGGAGATGAGACTTTCTTTCTTAGGAGGGCAGTGTAGTCCTTGGGCGATACGTGGCTGGGTACGTGACAACCCAAACTACCCGCACCTTTCTTGGAATGAAGAAATTTTGCAGGCACGCCTTAAAAATCTCGGACAACAGTTGTATTAACGTTGGTCCTGCTCGTTGGTGCATGACTGGAATTATCTAATCTAGTCGAGGTGATTTGTAGGGTTTGGTCTTCGTCTTGTATAGGCGATTCTTCTACGTACTGGCAGCATGGAAAATGGATTTCAGCAAGTAGGTCCGGGGTCTCTGTACTGGATTATGTCCATGAACCGTCCTCCTTTTGAATACCGCCTTAGATCTAGGATCTTTAGAGTATTCTGCGATATCTGGCTTACTCATTTACTCCCTCTATGGTTTCACGAGGTACGTTTCGCCTTCTTGACCACAGCTTTGTACTTATTGAAGGTTTCGCAATAAGTACGTTCCTTGGTTTTGTTAGCTTTGTTGATCAGTTTCCTTCGCAGGCTTCCCAAATCCCGGATCCACCAGATTAGTTGCGATTTTCTTCCTGGGCACGTGAGGGGGTATGTTTCCTTTAAAAAAGTTGTCAAGGTTGTTGTCAGTGCCTCTGCCGTTGAGTCGATCTCGTTTTTAGTGGATAGCCCAAAAACATTTTGTTCGATATAAGCGTCTACAAGATTACATTAGTTCGACCTGTTCCTAGATTACATAAGTTCGACTGCGGTCCTAAACGGTTTCGTTTTTTCTCTGTCAAGCTTTATCTCGAAGAATATCTGTTTGTGATTGGAGAATAAGCACTCATTGGAAACTCCAGTTCGCAAGTTCAGAGTCAGCCACGTTTGTCAATGTGATGTCTATCACTTCTGTTCGATCTCTTATCTGAATAGTAGATGTGTTTCCTACAATCATCTTTTGTTTGTGTCAGCACTCCCCCATTGAGAATGATGAGCGTTGGCATCGCAACTAGGGAGGTAACGAAAGTGACTTTAGCGAAAGCTAATATTTAAATATATTTCTTGCGAATGCGAAAGCGAATAGTAAAATATGCATTTTTGCGAAAGCGAATGCGAATAATAGTTCGACCCTTTAGTACCAAGAAATTTAAGGAACTGAATTGATACTTTTCCAGGATATTCAAGTATTAAGAATGTTTTCTATATTTTTACCTCCTGTTACTGCAAGGACAAACATATTTTTTCAACTGTTTTGAAGAGAAGTTGCAGAGGTTTTCATTTGTATACTGAAATATATATTTGCGAAAGCGAATAATCCAAAGATGGTTTTTGCGAATGCGAAAGCGAATGTTAAAATGATGCGAATAATTCGCGTTCGCATATGCGAATATTCGTTAAATCCCTGTTCGAACCAAGGTTTAGTTTATGCTCATTAGACAATTTTTTTCAACAGGCTTTTGACACTTTCATTCGGAGGTTCTTTTTCCTCATATGGCATATATACTGAGCTAAACAGGATCGTTGTCGCCGCATATTCTAGTCTCACCGTGATGATGTCGCCATTGCTATAACTAGATAGAAGGATAAGGTTCCCCATAACATCTGTCTTAAATCAGCTTTAAACTGAGTAGAATCTTTCCACCTTTATGGCTCGCACACAATGTGCCATTTTACATGACTCACAAAGTGAGGTCGGCTTACTCGACTGAAATTTTCCTAGTTGTTTTAATATAAAATCTCAATTTTTTTAGATGCTGGTGACGTGATAAAATTTGTAATTTTATTTTCTTTTTTAATATTTAAAAACATAAACAATCAGCTTTACCTTTTTAAATATATTTAATATACATAAATGAAACAAATTGGTATAATATTATGCATTTCAGATGGTTTCCATTTACTTTTTAAAAATTGTATTATTGGTATATCTCTAGTATTCATTTATTTCATATGCCAAGTTAAAAATAATACTTTCCAAGTGCAATCATTTTATATAGCCATTGTGTTCCATTTTGATCTTTCTCTCGAAATATCTTTTGCAAAAGAATTTGTATGTATGTCTTTAATTCCATGAAATTGGATTACCATTTTTCGCGAAAATATCAGGAAAATGTTGTTATAGACATTTTATGAAACCTTCATCCCAAGAACTGCATATGTTCTTTTTAACTATATTATAGTGTACTGGCAAATTACTACTGATACAACTCATGTATCATGAATTACCATTTTTCGCGAAAATGTCTAAATAATGTAGTTAACATATTTTATGATACCTCCTTTCCAAAAACTGCATATGTTACTTTTAAAACTCCATTGTAGTGTTTTGGGAAAATAACAGCTGATACTGATACAACTCAGGTATACCAGAGTTATGTTAATCTACTTTTATTATAGCTTAACATATGATTGTATGTGTGCTATACGATTAGCGGATTTTCTAGCATTATAATTGAAAATAATGTCGCTACACAGGTAACACATTTCCCTACCTGATCTAGATCGTACATTACTATTTAAACATTGTCCATCTGAAGATAATCAAACAGTAACTGTTTACTTTTCCATAAGTTAACATTAGAGTTCAACTCTTAGTAAGACTTTAAGTAAAAGATCCGTAGTGTTTAAAACACGTGAGATTTAAAAAATCGTTTAACTGTCAAACAGTCTTTCGGTCTCGATAATAACAATACCCTTAAAGAAATTTTTATTAAGGTAAGATATCGTGAGCAAATAGTGAATACTTACGCTCGATTATCAGAGGTTTTGGAAATGTTTTCATTTCCTATTTTCCCAGCTGTAGACGACGATAGTATTGTTTTCTTAATCCTTAGAACAGTGAATATTGTAGATCAGTTCTTTTTGTATTTGACTACAGTAACTATTTACTTTTCCATAAAATAACATTAAAGTTCTGTAGAAGACTTAAGAAAAATACTGTAGCGTTTAAAACACATGAGATTTAAAAATTGTTCAACGGTCAAACAGCCCGAATCGATAATAACAATGACTTGAAAGAAATCTTCTCCAAAGTAAGATACCGTGGTCAAATAGTGAATACTTGCACACTCAATTATCGGAGAAAATAAAGTTATTTACCAAATGTTGCCGATAGTATTTATTTCTTTTAATCTTTAGACCCAGTCGTTGAGACATATTGTAGAACAGATTTTTGTAGAGTGTACAATAATCTATGTATATTGTTTGTTTTCAATAATATTTGTTTTCTTTCGTGTGCTTTTGGTTTGGTTACTTTCTTTTTCATATTTAAAACTCAAGAAGTATTTAAGAAACTCTTCGTCATAAGTGTTCTACAATCTCTTGTGTAAATGAAAAATATAATATTCAATTTGCAGTTTAATTCTATAAAGTTTTACAATGAAAGAAACTGTGCATTTTTGAATCTCTTACTAAATGTTAATTTTTGTTTTTTTTTCTCTTTTGCAGATTGCTATTCGTTTGTAAGACTTATTTGTCACAAATCATCCAAAAATGTCAGCCAAGACTTCAAATCAACCCGGCCGTCGTACTCCGTTGTCACTTAGTGGCGGCCTAACTAAAGGCCAGGCAAACAATACCAAGGGTGGCGGCAATTCCAATGCCAATGGTCATACAAATAATAACAAACAAGACAATAAAAATCAACAAAAAAAGACTGAGCAACATCAGCAAAACAATGCCCAGAAACAACAACAGGCTGACACTAAAGAAAATCCTGGAAAAATGCAAAACAAAACACAGAACGAGTCTAAAATCCCAAAACCTCAAACAAGTCAGAATTCGGATAATGCCAACAAATCCGAAAAACAACAGCAACAACAAGCTGATAATAAAAAAACGGTTGAGAAACAACAAAACGGAGTGGCGGCCAACAACAAAACTAATAATGCCAATTCACAACAACAAACAAAAGATAAACAACAACAACCAAGTGTTAATGATGTTAAAACAAATGAAAAGGATAAAAAGGTAATGGTGGTGGAATCCCCACAAGAAAACCCCGCAACGGAGGAAAAACCGCAATCCCAAGAGACACCCGCTGAGAAGGAAGATAAGAAATCCTCTAAAGATGATAAGAAAGAACAGAAGCAAGATTCGAAGAAAGAAGAGGGAGGCAAGAAAGCTAAAGAAGATATAAAGGAAAACGACAGCAAGAAAGATCAGAAATCTGAAGCAGATAACAAAAACAATGCCAAAGTGGCACAACCAGATCTACCAGCTGTTGAAGAAAAGGCCAAGGAAATCCCTAAAGAAGCAGTAGAAAGCATGGATGTAGTTGAGGAGGTAGAGGAGGAAAAGGATGAAAATTCTCAAAAGCCTGCCGCACCATCTACTCCGAAATCAGCTGCAAAGGAAAATAACAAAAACCCTACACCCAAAAAGACTCCCAGTAAAGTCACCGTCGCCGGTGGTGTCGAAAAGACACCCACAAAACCAACCACCACCACCATAAGCACCGAAGAGGAGACCAACAAGAAAGCCGCTGAAAAAACTCCTGTTAAATCAACAACCACCAAACGTGAGGTTACCACAGCTATTGATGACATTGAAATGGAACCGCTTACCGTGGTCGATCAGTCTCCCTCAAAAGTGATGCCAGCCGAATCCCTAGCCGCCTCAGGCTTGGCAGCTCCTTCGGCTACCTCAACGCCTGGAAAAATTATGTTGCCCAAACGTAATGTTCCAGCTGCCAAGACAGATGTGCAATTAGCTATGCAACCCTCCTCTTCTCCAGAGCGTCCTCGCGCATTTTCTCAGATTTCGGGTAGACGTGGCATACGTCCCGTCACCGATTACACTCCATCGAAATTTCAAAGTAATCCCCAATTCCGGGAATCATATAGACGCATTAACACCGAACTGGATGCCACCAATACCAGTTTAAATGTTACCGTGGGCTCTGAAGTGCCCAACAATTCGTCATTCTCCTTCTTTGGACGTGGACGCAAACGTGAGCGCACTCCTCCCCATCACCACTCACAATCGGCCATTGGTGAGCTACCCACAGATATGGATGTATCACCACCGAAAAGAGCACGTCTCGATTTCTTCAGTGTGGTCTCATCGCCTCTCACTTTGCTGCGTAATCGTTTCTCAAAGGCCAATCTGCAAAGTAGCACCCCGGTTAAGCTGCAGCAAAAAATGGAGGAGAACGAAGACGATATTGTTGAGGTGCAAAACGTTTCAGGCGTATCCGTACACGAGGATATTGAACAGCCCGAAGATGGCAAGGAAAATTCCGAGGTGGAGGAGGGTGACACCACTCTGGGAGTAGAAGCTGTGGCGGCTGCTGGCGACCTTACCCCCACTGAAGGTGAATTGGAAATTGGCGATAACGGCGCTAAGACCGAAAAGCAACTCCTCTCCTCCGAAGATGGTGATATCAAAATTACAGTTACCGATACCGCGGCTAAAAACAAGAGATGTATTGTTATGTAAAATGTAAATTTTAGATCGTTTTGGTTAAGTGTTTATAGCTAATAAGTATGTAATCCTAAGTAAATCCCCTCCCCTCACACCCACACCCCATAATTTTAGATATATGTATGTATGCGTTAAAATTAGCCCGAAGAACTTTTGAAAAAAAGGAAAAAAAATCAAAGTACATTACTTAAAAAATGTATTTCTTAGAATTTTTTGTAATAGTTTTTAAGATAATCTCCAATGGTTTTTGTTTTCTTACAACAAAACGAAAGAAATATATTTAAAAAGCCATTAACAAAAACATATTAAGAATTTGACATTTTATTTGAGATTTCATATCAGAAAAACGATTTCTCTTTTTTGATCTACTCTTTTGTAAGAAGAACAGGCCAAGAACGACAAATTGTTTTTATTTTTACTCCTGAAACAATTGAGAAAAAAAGCTTTATATTCAAACAGTTTTAAAAATCTTTGAATTATAAATCTTTTTTTTTCAGACAAAATTGCATTCATTTAAAGCTGCATACATACTACTCTCCACATAATATGATTAGTATTTATTAGTGTCCATATTTTTTGAAAACAAAAAAATACAAATTTTATGTTTATATATATAAAAAATATTGATTTATAAAATATAAAATAAGTTACATTAGAAACTCACCCACGCACAACAAGTGTACTTCAGAGTTTATTAATATAATATCTCTGTAGCTTGCATTTTGCTTGTGTGACTTCAAGAAAACCCGCCCTCATCACCCTCACATACCAACCCTATTCCATATCGAGTTGATCTTTTTTTTTTTACATAACATATGTCTCTTTTAATGTTTCGTCGTCAATAATACATCATAACGCATATGATTTTATATTGCTAACAATAATATATTATATTACACATATGATAAATATAACTATATATTATTTTTATTGTAAAAGTAAACAACTTATAAATAAAAATAAAATGCAAAAATTTTTAAATAAAGTGATTTTTTACAAAAAAAACTTAATTTGAGCTTTAGACTACCTATAATTGTAAATGATATTACTTATATATTTGATATTGATATTGCGAATCTGCAAAAAATTTATAAGATTAGTGAGAACCACAAAATATATTTTCCTCGGCATAAGGAAATATGTGATAAATTAGGAAACAAATTGTCTGAATTAAAATTTTTCTTTCGAAATGATAACACTATGCAACAAAATGATCACCTAGAAACAGTAAAGAATTTGTCCGTATTTCGGTATTTGTTTATTTTGTGGTAGAACATTGCAACACATACATACATATAAATACTAGACCTAGACCACCTTGAAGTATAACGATCGAGCCACAATATTCTGAATTTTGACAAATTTCTATAAATTTCATCGAAAGTTAAATTTGTATAAACTATGTGGCCAAAACTGTATTGTGTAAAATATTGTCGAAATTTGTTTTTTAAGAACATTATCAAAACCATTTTTTACACAATTTCGTCAAAATTGCAATTTTCTACAAAATACCGTCAAAATTTCATTTTTAAAAATGCAATTTTGATAAAACTTTCAAAAAAATGCAATTTTGCGAAATTTCTCCTGCAAAATATTGATTTTTTTTTAAATTTTGTAGAAAATTCATTTTTATAGAAAATGAAAAATTATAGATGGAATGTTCTAAAAAATGAAATTTTGTAATAATATGTATATAACTTCAATGAAATTTTGCTGAAATATATCATAAATCTGCGAAATTGTCGAATTTTCTACAAAAATTAATTTTGTATAAAAAGTTTTGACAAAATTTTGAAAAAAATGTTTGACTTTTTTTATAAAAATGCAATTTCGATGAAATTTTTTGTTGAAATATTTTATAAATCTACAAAATTTATGAATTTTCGATAACATTTTCTATAATAATGCATATTTTGTTTAATTTGTTTCATAAAAATTAAGTTTTAACAAAATTTTGTAAAAAAAATGTTAATTATTTTTTTTTAGAAAAAATTGTCTCGTAGACAATTATAACGTCCATGTACACTATGATTAGGGTAATCAAAAACCGCACCGGTTAATCGGTTTCTCTTTAAAAACCGCCTATCGGTTTCCGGTTTTTCTGCTTTTTCGAATAACTCGAGCCGTCGGTTTTTTCAACTCGGTTTATTCGACTTTTCGGGTTTTTGAAACTATTATAAAATGATAAAGAAAATATTATTTTTGAAACAGGAACCTACCTAAAATTTTGAAAACATCAATATAAAAACCGTTGACTTAATTTGTGCATATCCATCGATTTCAAAATTCAGTTTTATATGTATTTATACTGTTTACATTGCTAACTTCTCTATTGACTTCGTCTGCATATTTTATCAAGGGTCTTATTGCGGTATAGAAATTAATTAACAATCCTTTCTAATTGAAATGTAGGTATAAATAAAAATACATATGTTCAGTTTCACATTTCGACAAGTTTTCATCTCTATAGTATGCTCAAGGCAGATTCCGCTACTTCTGATAATATATGTATATAATCGGTTTGCCATTTATATGATGCTAAAAGCTAAGATTTTGCTGATCTTCACTATTAGTCAAGTTTTATAAAAATCATAACCAATTTTTTGAAAGAAATCTCTTTAAAAATTGAACATAAATATTACAAATATTGCAGAGATTATAATATTATATCATAAATGAAATTGGAACAATTACATATTATAAATAAAAATATGAAGTGTTTACAATACAATTTTCAAATAAATCTTAATTTAATTGGAATATGGTTGCGAATTGAATTTGCACTACGCTTATTTTACGTCACCTAACAAAATTTTAAGCATTTTTATTAAAAAAGAAAAAACCGAAAACAACCGGTTCACCGGTTTTTTATTTTCGGTTAAACCGAAAACCGGTTTTAGAGTTAACTTAATTTTCGAAGAAACCGAAAACCGTATTTTCAAAATAACCGGTTTTTTGATCACCCTAACTATGATCCTTGACGTTATGACATGCCACCGAAAATTTTATCAAAATGTCGTCAAATGCAATTTCTAAAAAAATTTCATTTTTCTAAAAGATTTCATCAAATTGAGTTTTTAGATAATAATGAAAAACTGAATTTTTATAGAAAATTTTATCAATTGCATTCTTATAGAAAATGTTATTAAAATTTTATTTTTTATAGAAAATTTCTTTTTTGTTATAGATTTTTATAAAACTTTTTATCAAAATTGAATTTGTATAAGAAAATTTAATTTTTCGACACAAATTTCATCGAAATTTAATTTTTATTGAACATTTTATCAAAATTGTATTCATCAAAATTTACATTTTCTACACAAATTGCACGGAAATTGAATTTTTCTACACAAAATTTATTAAAAATAATTTTTCTAGAAAATTTTATCGAAGTTAAAATTGCATCGAAATTGATTTTTTATACAAAATTTCATCACGAATTTTCATAGAACTTTTTATCAAAATTGATTTTTAAAACAAAATTTCATTTTCTACACAAATTTTAACGAAATTTTTGTACACAAAATTTATTCAAAAAAAGTTTTTTTAGAACATTTATCGATTTTGATAGAAAACTTCCTCAAAACTGGGGCAAAACACGGGATTCGATATCGAGAACTATTCGATCAAAAATTATTCGATCTTCAAATTGCATTTTTATAAAAAAGTCAATTTTTTTTACAAAATTTTGTCAAAACTTCATTTTTATACAAATTTTAAAAAAATAATTTTTATAGAAAATTCAACAATTTTGCAGATTTATGAAATATTTCAGCAAAATTTCACTATTCTAGAAAATTGCATTGATATTACATATACATTAGGGCGGGTCGATTTAAAAATCGCCCATTGCTCAGTGAAAATCGCATTCTAGGGATCAAAATAAGAAACTGCCGAAGGAACCATACCTCTAAAACGAATTCTGATTTTCACTGAGCAATGGCGATTTTTTTGCCTCCCCACAAATCGACCCGGCCTAATATACATATATGTATAAAAATTTAATTTTTAGAACATTTCATCTTTAATATTTTTACATTTTCTATAAAAATGTATATAATTTCAATGAAATTTTATAGAAAGTGCTATTTTGATGAAATATTCATCAAAATTACGTCAAATTGCATTATTTTAAGAAAAATTCAAAACAAAATTTGCACATTAAGATTTTATTTTATGATGAAATTTCTGATAAAAAACTGAATTTTTATAGAAAATCTTATCAATTGCATTCTTATAAAAACGTCATTAAAATTTTTTATAGAAAATTTCATAAAAATTGTATCTTTTTATAGAAAATTACGTCAGTTACATTATTATAAGACGTTATATCAAAATTGAATTTGTATAACAAAATTTAATTTTATCGAAATTTAATTTTTATAGAAAATGTCATCAAAATTACATTTTAATAGAACATATTAGGCATGTTTTCGTTACAAGCTAGCACTTTTAGTTTAGCACTTTGCAACGAAAACAACTGACTTCCACTAACTGGCACATAAGCAATAAGTGGCGGATTTTCACTATCTGGTAGCAATGGTGTCATGACTTGCGAAGAAAGAACAGTGCGAAACATACAAAAAATTCGTGAAAAGTATTTATAAAACATATATTTACTATTCTATGTTCAATTGTTTACACTCTTTTGCAAATATTAAAATAATTTCCCATTTTTGTTCTTCTTCCCGTTAATTCACAATAATTGATAAAATTTCTCCAAAAATGGGATGCCATATTGCTAAATATAGGGTGCCCAATCTGGCAACATCATACTCGATTAAGACATGAACACAAGCACCAAACTTCATCGGGAACTAATAGTGCTTAAAAGTGCTTAGCTCCCCATACAAATTAAGCACTTATGGTGTAACGAAAACACGCCTATTATAAAAATTTAATTTTCTATAGCAAAGTTAATCAAATTTCATTTTTCTACACATATTTCTCGGAAATTGAATTTTTCTACACAAAATTTATTAAAAATAATATCGAAATTGCTAGCCGACTACCGACATCAATGTGTTTCGACACTAAGAAAATTTCAAAATTTTGATTTATAGAATTTCATTAAAAATCTGATCAAAATCTAATTTTTATAACTAAAATGTGTCATTTTTATAACACATTTTTATAGAACATTTTATCAAAATTTTAAAACAAAGTTCTATAAATTGTATTGTTATCGAATAAATAAATAAATTTAAAAAAAAATCATCAACATTTAATTTCTACACAAATTTCATTGAAATTGTATTTTTATAGAAAACGCCATCAAAATTAAATTTTTATCAAAAATTATTTTTCTACACAAAATTCCACCAAAATTTATTTTTTCTAGAAAATTTTATCGGAATTGCATTTTTCTAGAAAATTGCATCAACATTGATTTTTATAACAAAATTTCATAAAAATCGTTTTTATAGAAAATTTCATCAAAATTACATTTTTATAGAACTTTTTACAAAATTTAATTTTTCTACAACTCTAAAATAATTTTTGTAGAAAATTTCATCGAATTTAAATTTTTTAGAAAATTTTTATCAAAATTGACTTTTTCAAAAATTTAATTTAAATTGCATTTATCCAGAAAATTTTATCGAAATTGCATTTTTATAGAAAACAAAATTTTGTCAAAATTAAATTATTCTAAAAAAATTTTTATATAAAAAATATCATCGAAGTTATGTTTTTATGGATTATTTTTTTAATCCTGGGTAAGATTTTTAATATTAACCCATGAAATTTATATATAAATAAATGGTAAAAAAATAATTCGATATCATTTATTTCTTGAAAAAAATTTTTTTCCAGTCATCGATCTCTATCCGGTCATCGACCTTTAATTCAGTCATCGAATTTTTTGTCGATGACTGAATTGTGTTGCATGAAAATTTTGACAAAATGCTGTTTAATAAAAAATTGCGTCAAAATTGCATTTTTCTAAATATTGCACCAAAAATTATTTTTTTTTTAAATTTCATCAATATTTCGAGAAAATAAAATTTTTCTACAAAAAATTTATTTTTTTATGAAAATATTCTCCAAAACTGCATTTTATAGAAACTCCAAGTTGCAGATTTATAGAAAATCATCAAAATAGCACAATTTTAATTTCATTGAAATTACATTATATGTTGGTCAATGGAAATTTTCTAGAAAATGAAATTTGGTTAGATTTTGTTGCAAATTGCAATTTTGAACAAAAAATAAATTTTGAAGAAAGTTTTGCAGAAATATTCAAATTTGATAAAAATGTCGATGTCGAAATTTTTGTAAAAAATGCAATTTTAATGATTATGCAATTTTGATTAAAATTTGTTTAGAAAAATTCAATGTTGGATAATTTTTGTTAAAAAAATGTAATTTCGAAGAAATATTCAATAAAAATTAAATTTCGACAAAAATTGTTAAGAAAATTCAATATTTAAAAAAAAAATTGGAGCCGAGGTCAATTTCGACAAAAAATAATTTTGTTGAAATTTTATATAAAAATGTAATTTTGATAAAATATTCTATGAAATTAAATTTCCGTGAAAATTTCTTTAAAAATGCAAATTCCACAAAACTGAACTAAAAGTGACATTTTCTATAAAAATACAGTTTCGATAATTTTTTTATGATAATGCAATTTCGACGAAATTTTTAATTAAAATGTAATATTGTAATAATTTATATATATCCTCATCAGAAACGAAAAAGGACCTATCATCATGTTTGAAAATTTTACAGGAGAAGCAAAAAACTAAATAAAATGAAAAGTACTGTAGTTAGCTAAACGGTAGTGTTGGGCATTATCGTTCACTGAACGGACCGGTCCTTTTCGTTCCGTTCCGGTAAAGGAACTCGTTCAGTCTTTTCGTTCCATCGTTCCTTTTGGCTCCTTCGTTCAAATGACATTCATTCGGTCAAACATCACAACAGCGGTTTGTTTACTCGTTCAGTCTTCTTTTATGAACATGATAAAAACAATTTTGCCAATTGAACTTTGAAATTGAAAATATATTTTTAATTTATTTAATTATGTTCTGCTAATTTTATTTAAATAACAATTGTTAAACATGTGATGTGTATGTAATCTGGGCACCCCCGTGAAAAAGACTAATGAGGGTAAAAGATTGATACCTCCGAACGACACCAGCATTTAATTTTGTAATAAATTTAGTGTGACAGCACTAGAGAAATCATTGTTCGGTAAATTTGGCAACAATTAAACAGCTGTTCGAAAGAGAAGAATGGTAAAATGAACGAGCGAATGAACGAAAGATGAATAAAAGCAAAAAATCCGAAGTGAACGATGGAACTAAAAGAACGACGTAGCAGGAACCAGTTCCAATCGTTCCTTCAAGGGAATCGTTCAATTGAACGAGTTCGTTCCGGAACGACCCAACTCTACTAAACGGGGTTTTCAGGATAATATCTAAACATATTGAGGCATATATAAAATCAAAAAAAAAATTGCAAGAATGTGTATATTGATGCAGTGTACCGAAATCCATCAAAAACTGAATTTCCGCCCATATAAACAAAATTTTAAAAATGCGATATCTTGCACAATTTGTTAGCGAGAGAGCTGGAATTTTTTGTATATGTATCTGGTGGTAGTCTACGTGATTGGTCCCAAATTGGGCGGAAACGAACCAATGGGCGTGGCACCGCCGATATAAGGCAAATTTTTAAATTTGATATTTTTTACAATATGTTCGAGAGAGTGTTGTAATTCTGTGTATATGTATCTGGTGGTAGTCCACGTTATTGGTCTAAAAATGGGCGCGATGGGACCAAGGGGCGTGGCCCCGCCCATGTAAGTCGAATATTGAAATTGAGATATCTTACACAATTTGTTAGAGAGAGTGCTGAAATTTTCCGAATATGTATCTGGTAGCAGTCCGCGTAGTTGAGCGGGACCGGTCTAATGGTCGTGGCCCCGCCCATATAAGTCAAACCTGGAAATTAAAATATCGTGTACAATTTGTTAGCGACAGTGCTGTAATTTTGTGATGTATCTGGTGGCAGTCTACGTGATGTTGGATGGGAGGAATGGGATCAATGGGCGTGGCCTCGCCCATATAAGCAACCTTTTGAAATTGAGGTATCTTCCACAATGCGATAGTGCTGTAATTTTGTGTGTGTCTGGTGAAAGCCTACGTGATTGGTCTAAAAATGAGCGGGATCAGACCAAGGGGCGTGGCCCCGCCCATATAACCCAAATTTGAGCTATCTTGCACAATTTAGTAGCGATAGTACTGTAATTCTGTTTATACGTATCTGGTGGCAGTCTACGTGATTAGTTCAAAATGGGCGGGATCAGACTAATGGGCATGGCCCCGCCCATGTAAGCCACATTTTGAAATTAAGATATCTTGCACAATTTGTTAGCGATAGTGCTGTTATTTTATGTATATTTATTTGGCGGCAGGATTCGTGATTGGTTTAACAATGGACGGGATCGGAAATCTCAATCTGAGGCAACGAAGTGGACCGGGTCCAGCTAGTATTCAATAAAAAGGAAACTTTTTAGAAAATATCAATATCGACAAAACTTTTTTTGTTATAAAATTTAATCAAAATGTAATTTTGATGATATTTTCTATGAAATTCTTTGAAATTTTCTATGAAATATTAATTCTTTAAAATTTTCTATTAAAATATAATTTTGATAAATATTTCTACAAAATTCTATTTCCGTAAAATTTTCTTTAAAAATTCAAATTCTATTAAATTTTCTATAAAATTTCAATTTGACGAAATGTTTTGTTAAAAATTGAATTTCGTTAAAATTTTCTATAAAATTGTAACATACACCCAGCGAAATGAATGATTATAATGAACCATCTCCGTATCAAAAATTAACAACGCTTCCTTGAAAAATCAACACAAACTGGGGATAATTTAATGCACTTGTGGGGGACGACTAAAGCATCCTCTACGGTTGATTTCAAGAACGAACCGGAGATGACTTTATATTCTTCAATTGACATTTATATATGCTCAACTTTATAAACCGTCGTAGGCCGCCGACTCCACTTCTATAGATTCCAGAAATGTCTGCAATAGGAAGCCGTCACTGGATTTCGCTGTTGTTTGCATATTCACGTAAACGTACCGTCCAATTTTCCGTAAGTCGGATTAATTTAGCTGATTCGTTACGATACGGGGGCGCTAAGTTCGCCTAACCCAGCCTTACGTCTGGGTTATAGTGACGTTACCTTGCCTCTCTGAGCAATTAGCCAAAAACACGTGCCATATGGTTAAGGCATTATAATCTCTCATACCGTCAAAATATAAAAATCTACAGGTTCTTCCGTTCCGTTTACCCATCGAATTCTTGTTTCGATTCGTTACGCTAAAGCAACTATAAGTTTACGCTTTGCTAATTCAGCCTTTACATTAATTAAGTTGGCAACACAGCTGTCGCTTCAAACGTACGACACCATATCGACTAATTCACATTTCACCACGTCCAAAACGAAATGCAACACTGTGTCAAGGTGAGTTTTGTCAGTGAAAAATTTAGCCATAGTGTTTTGTTATTGTCATTCAACATTCAATTTTCCAACGTCCCAATCATCAAACTAGCAGCATTTTATATTTTCCTCTTATTTTTGATTCACGGAATATATTTTGTAAATTACATTAATTTAAAAGTAATATAGTGACAGAATTTCGATATGAAAATGAAAGCATTTGACATCGTTGGTTAAAAGCGAAAAATAGTGTACATTTTTGTTTTGAAAGAAGGAAAAGAATAACCACGCATTAGAAGGTATTAACAAGAAGAAAGTGCGCGGTAAAAATGGAGAATTTTGAAACGCATGTAATGGGAGTGGGAAGGTTCCAAAACAAATTGGAAAATACATCGGAAACGTCGGTATTGGACAAGGATGAAATGGAAAATATTGCCTACAACAATCACCAAATTGAATATAAAACCCCCAAAAAATCAACAATGCTAATTGATGGCGAAAAATTATTGGATAAAATCAACATCTTGACAACAAAACCCGAAAATACATCGACCAGTACAAAGGTGAGCAAATAAAAAAAAGCGGAATACATAGTCATATATGGCAGATGAAGAGGCAGTCCATAATTCCAAACACGCATGTCATTCTTTTGTCGATATGTATATTTGTATATACAGTGATCTCTTCCTCGTTGTCGGTCTGTCCTGTTATTTCACGAACATTAGCTGCAATCTTGTGTAATTGTTGTTGTTTTTGTCATCGGCTTGAAGGCAAGGCAAACACAAACACGTTGCGCTGCGTTGTTACCCGCAGGAGTGGTTGTTTTTGTTATTGATCGGCTTTAATTTGTTGTTGTCTATCTCTACTTGCCTAGAAGAGGAGACGAGGCAGACAGGACAGACATCGAAGAAAACACCGTTTGACACTAGGGTTGCCAGACGGTCGGGATTCGTCGGGATTTTCCCGACTTTTCGCGTATTTACAGAGTCCCGATTATTGAAGTAATTTAGGGGGGAAATCCCGACTTTTTTTCCATTTACTCTCTACACTATGGAAAATAAAAGCGCAGTAAAAAAAATAATAAAGAAAATACAAGAAAATGCTATTTTCATATGTACTTGTTATGTACATTTGTAATTTTTCCGTCACTAATCTTTCATCTTTCAAGAAATGTAAATTGTGAACGAATTCAGTAACTTATCTAAAATAATGTACATCGACTGCAAACTTCGAGCTATTTGTAATGAATTGCCACGGATATTTATACCCTTGTTTCATGGCAGATGTTTGTCAGACATAGAAATGCTACAGCTAGACCCACCATAAAGTATACCGATCGACTAAGAATCAGATATAGTTATACATAGCTCATTAGTTATAAAAGCTGTATTTTACATGCATTTGTTTTGAAATTTAGCATGGTAGTTTTTTATCCAGAGAACAACTTTGCTCAATTTGACGAAAATCGGTTCAGATTTAGATTTATATCCCATATATAGGTATGTTTCGTCCTAATTGGCCCTTTAGCCCTATAGATGCTACATGGGGCAAAATCGCCTTTTTTGATATGTTTCAATCAAAACAAGATATATTTGGAAAGCCAATTTTTAAATATTTTATAGTTCTTTGCAAAGAAATTTTATTTGAAAATCTATATAATATATTTGGAACGCATATATTATTATTTTTCAACAATATAATATTTGCAAACTATATTTCTCAGATAAAATATGTGTTTAAGTACAAATAAAATTATTATTTAGGAATTTTTCCAAATATATTTTATTTGAAAAATTTTTCCAAAACTTTTGCTGCCCTTTTTCAATTTCAGTTTTATTTTTTCTTGGTTTCGAATTGTAACTCCCAGTTATGATACCATATACAGCAATATCTCCAAGCCATCATTAGTTGTCAATCCTCTAAGTACTTTATATTGCTCTAAGATTTTACGATTTCAATTATTATTTTTACGAAAATTAAACGTTTCTAAAAATTTAACTTTGAATTACTGAAAAATTAAAGACAATTTATTTATTTTATGAATACTTAATGCAAATAAATATTTGTTTAGGAAATAACAGTCACATTGGGATGCAAACAAATATTTGTTTAGAATAACGTCTTCCCAAATACACAATTTTTGTGTGTACCAAATATTATATGTTTAGAGTGTACCATAAACATTAGGGCGGGTCGATTTAAAAATCGCCCATTGCTCCGTGAAAATCGTATTCTAGGGATCAAAATAAGAAACTTTGCCGAAGGAACCATACCTCTAAAACGAATTCTGGTGTCCCGGAAAAAATCCCACTTTGACCCATTTAGAGTGCTCCAATCGAGTCCAAATGTATGGAACCCCCAGAGGGTTCCAGGGGGTGTGCCACTGGCATGGTCGGGCCTCCAAAGTTAGTGGGGATCGGTCATACATTAGGACTCGATTGGAGCACTCTAAATGGGTCAAAGTGGGATTTTTCAAAATTTGCCCCTACCCAAAAGTTCGACCCAAATTCCGGGGCATCAGAATTCGTTTTGAGGTATGGTTCCTTCGGCAAAGTTTCTTATTTTGATCCCTAGAATACGATTTTCACTGAGCAATGGCGCCTTTTTTTGCCTCCCCACAAATCGACCCGGCCTAATAAACATATATATGTTTCAAGCCGAATATGTTTGGGACAATATACTACAGAGGCGATTTTTTTCAGCGTGTATATGTAGTTTACATCCAACCGTTTTAAAGTAAAAGCGAATTGAAGTACGATTTCTAAAAAAGTACTGAAATGGAAATTTTTGTGGCGAAAGGGTATATTTTCAACGGGTAACTTGGTTTAGAATAAAGTGCGTTAGATTTTTTTTTATTTTAGTTAGGTTTATGTTTTGATCAATATTTACATACTTTGTTATTTCCTTCAATTTACTTTATGGCTTTTGCGTGCGCATGGAGAAACCAACGACAGAGCGTTCGTTGAGAGTAGAGTGAAAAGAAAACACCGAAAAAAACAAGTTCAATTGTGTGACTTAACTCTAAAACCGGTTTTCGGTTTAACCGAAAATAAAAAACCGGCGAACCGGTTGTTTTCGGTTTTTCTTTTTTAATAAAAATGCATAAATAATGTTCATCATTTTGTTAGATGGCGTAAAATAAGCGTAGTGGAAATTCAATATGTAACCATATTCCAATTAAATTAAGATTTATTTGAAAATTTTCATATTTTTATTTATAATAGGTAATTGTTCCAATTTAATTTATGATATAATATTATAATCTCTGCAATATTTGTAATATTTATGTTCAATTTTTAAAGAGATTTCTTTCAAAAAAATTGATTATGATTTTTATAAAAATGACTAATAGTGAAGATCGGCAAAATCTTAGCTTTTAGCATCATATAAATGGCAAACCGATTATATTCATATATTATCAGAAGTAGCCGATTCTGCCTCGAGCATACTATAGAGATGAAAACTTGTCGAAATGTGAAACTGAAAAAATGTATTTTTATTATACCTACATTTCAATTAGAAAGGATTGTTAATTAATTTCTATACCGCAATAAGACCCTTCATAAAATATGCAGACGAAGTCAATAGAGAAGTTAGCAATGTAAACAGTATAAATACATATAAAACTGCATTCTGAAATCGATGGATATGCACAAATGATGTCAACGGTTTTTTTATTGATGTTTTCAAAATATTAGGTAGGTTCCTGTTTCAAAAATAATATTTTCTTTATCATTTTATAATGGTTTCAAAAAACCGAAAAGTCGAATAAACGTGAGTTGAAAAAACCGACGGTTCGAGTTATTCGAAAAAGCAGAAAAACTGGAAACCGATATGCGGTTTTTAAAGAGAAACCGATTAACCGGTTAACCGGTGCGGTTTTTGATTACCCTACTTGTGACTATGCTGCTGCCTGGCTATGTGTTATGAGCTCATCAGGTCTCACCGTGTGGTGGCCTCCAATGCTCTCCAACCTCACTTCATGTTGTCTTATATCTCATTTTGTCTATCCATATTTTTTCTCTTACAGCTTCCTACCATCAAAGACTTTGTCATCATTAAACCCATAAGTCGTGGAGCATTTGGCAAAGTATTTTTGGGCTATAAGAATAATGACCACAGTAAACTTTATGCCATCAAGGTGATGCGTAAATCAGAGATGATCAACAAAAATATGGTGTCCCAGGTCATTACGGAACGTAATGCTCTGGCCTTATCGCGCAGTCCTTTTTGCGTGAGTCTCTTCTACTCTCTGCAATCGGTGTCCTACGTCTATTTGGTCATGGAGTATATGGTGGGTGGCGATTTGAAATCACTATTGACAATGTATGGCTATTTGGATGAGGCGGCAGCGCGGTTTTACGTGGCCGAAGTGGCGATGGCTTTGCAATATTTACATGAACATGGCATAATTCATCGTGATATCAAACCCGATAATATGTTGATATCGGCCACTGGTCATGTAAAACTAACAGATTTTGGCCTAAGTAAAATTGAGATGAGAAAAGGAGAAAGAGGTAAGTGGTGCATATAATCTGCAGTAATATAATAATAACCATTCTCAAGTGCGAAATATCACTTAAATGTGGCTGTCTGCACATTTTAGCATGTTGTCATTAGAGCCCGACCGAAGTCGGATTTTAAGGCCGAAGCCGTAGCCGAACTTCGGCTAAATTTACAACCTTCGGCCGAAGCCATAGCCGAAGCAGAATGTTTTATATTTGTTAAGGAAACGTTTACTTTCCACCAACAATTTGTTTATTTAATCAATGTTTACGTATTTATTTACTTAGCACATAAAATTAAAAACCTTAATGTTATAATGACAAAGAAAGTTTTTTCTGCGTTGAGAACTTGTATACCATTTCTTTAATATGGAGACAGCTGCCCAGCAGCATAAGCAACTGCTCTATAGCACACTTGGATACAAGTAATTTTCTGCCACCATTTCCAAATTTTTGGAACGTCTCGAGTTGCATTAAAAAATTTTAATGATTCTTGGACTCATTGGCTCATTATTATTTATTCTTACTACTTGTACAAGAATGCTTTCACTAGTTCGAGAGCTTTTGGTTGAGGAACTGAGTCATGATTTTCTGTGTCCTTCCTTCCTTTGGTGTCCTTTCTCCAATTATTTTTGTAGTATTGTTGACTTCTGTACACTTCGTGCTCTTATGAAAGTTTCCATAATAGAATTTTCTTTAAAAAGTCATATACATAATTCTATTTTATTGTACTTTTTGAACAAAAATTCGGCCTTCGGCCAAATTCGGCTGATTTTGTGGCCAAATGCCGAATATTGGCCGAATGTCGAGTTTCGGCCGAAGCCGAACATTCGGTCGGGCTCTAGTTGTCATTAAAGTCATTAAACTCCAAAGATGGTTATTCGATTTTTGTTTCAATTTATCCCTTGCTACGAACGAGTAGGTGGGATTTTTGAAATGCAAAACAAATTCGTTTTTTGCAAATATTTATTCCATTTTTCGTTCAAATCAATCCTATTTGATCGTCACAGACAGTAGCGAATCACTCAGATGCCTTATCTTTTTACTCCATTATTTTATTAAGTCTAGTCTATTAACAAAAATAGTAGCATTTATCGTATTCAACAAGGGGAACTTTAATATACCTCGAAAATATTAACACATAAACATCAAATTCCACCTTTCCACTCTTTAGGTACTATATTTGTGCCATAGCTTTCACCAATCCTCCAAGCAGCAATGTAATAATAGCCATTATGAAGTGGGAAATACCACCTAAATGTGATTTATGAACAAAGATTCGACATTCATTGGAAAAGGCCCATGATTTCGGAAAGTACCTGAATGTCTGCACATTTTAGTATGTTGACTTTAAAGTCAAGAAATTACTAAGATGGTTCTTCGTCTGGTTTTTTAAATATAACAAATGCATTTATATGTAAATTTTTAAACTATACATTGAAAGGAATACAATTTATTGAGAAAGATTCTTAAACTAGACTTAATACTAAAACCCTTAAAACGCACATTTTCTAAACATAAACCACCTGCAATTTGTGCGACTTTTATACGGGTACATATGTAAAAATTGTCAGTGAGAACTCCAAACACGAATTTATTCGTCTAATTGAGAATAGTAACGAAATACAATTTGCTTGCGGTTATTGAAAAATTCTTTATACTGAAGGGGATACGATTCCATAGACTTGCGAGCTGCAAATGATTGTTCATGAATCGTTCGGTTGAAGTGTTCGATAAGAATTTTGAGAATTTAAGAAGATAACATTCGAAAAAAAAAGGTGTGATAATCTGCCGGTTTTAATAACACGAAAGCCACCATTGACATCTCATATCGAGAAAGTGCTCAAACGAGCAGCCCAAGATTTGCTTACTGAAGTGATCATAGTTACTTCCTTCATTAACGATTTCCATAAACATATGTGTCTAAAAATGCCACGGAGCGAAACAAAAGTGTACTTATGTTAGATCTGTTAGTACCTGTATAAACTTCTATACCGTAAATTATATTCGAACAGGTAAAATCACATTCAGACTGTACAATTTTCCGAGAATACGATTTATTTTTGTGCAAATATGAGCAATATGGTTTGTAAACGTAAGGTTGCAGTCAACACCAAAGCCAAGACACGCTACATCAACCGTTGGAGTAATAACACTACTCTGTACAGTTATTTCGTACAAAGAATCTGTGCCCTTTACGGAACATTACATATTTATTCATAAATATCAAATTTCCCCTTTAAAAGGTGAAAATTTGTGTGTACTATATTTGTGCCATCGCTTTCCACAATCATCGAAGCAATTTTGACGTAAATTTTTGGCTTTGAACACTGAACACACTAGCGCTGCGGTATTTATGTACTCAATCCTGAGGTTTTTTCGCTTTGCGAAAGAAAAAGATTAGAGACTACAAGTTTGGTCAATGCGGTGTCAGCGACAGGCGAAATGCTATAATTCCTTGCATTTTTTCGCAATGCTTCATGTAAATGCACATACCTCATCTTTGAGCATACGGCCTTCTGACAAGTACTCATGATGTACCACTGTAAACACCATCATATTTTTCGAATTTGGCGGTTTTGACTCTTGTGCAGTTTCCACTGGAATGATTGGGGTTTGGGATGATTGAAGTTTGAAATGTAATCGAAAATCTCGATAGTCTTTGGCGACATTCAACATCTTCCGAGTGATTTTCATGGGATGGTGCTTTTGGTCAAAAATAAGCAATTTTGTCAAACCCATCATGAATCCACAAAAAATCAGGTAAAAACTTCGATATAATAAAGAAAATTTGAAATTATATAAAATTTTCAAATAAATAAAGATATGTGTATTATTATAATAAAACCCAAACGCTGCCAAATGTTCAGAAAGTAGTGGTTTCTATAGCTTCGAGATGTCAAGTAGAGTATGTAGGTCCTTTGTCTGGGAGCTATATCAAAATGTGGACATGGCGATTCGAAGGGTACGTAAAGCACAATTAAAACCAAACAACCAAATTTCAGCATAATTGGTTGAAATTTGCAGTAGAAGCGGCGTCTTAAAGTCAAGATAATAGATAGATTAAACACAAATTACCAAATTTCAGCCCGATCAGTGGACATTTGTGGTTTCTATGGCGATAACACCGTGCGCCACGACTTCCCTCCTAAAAACGAGACTATACAGAAATTAAACTGTAGGCCTACAGTAGATAAACGGCATACTTAGTTTTTTATTTCGTGATCGTGCCGTGTTCATGTAAAAACATGACTTAAAATTTCAAGGATAACATTTTACATTTTATTTGCACCTGTTGCAATGTCAATTGAAAGGGGAGACTTCCTACTATTCATTAACATTTTTACAATAATTGTTCAAGGACGAATCATGTGGGTCTAAAAGTTTGGAAACAGACACAACACTTACTAATATTTCAGACTTCTATCGATAACGATTAAGGATACAACAATTATTTATATTCCAAAAACATGACGTAGGGATTGCGTACACACCATGATCCGGACCATGGCGGGTTAATAATAGAGGGTGGAAATACCAGCTACAGAAAAATTTCAACAGCCGGCACAGGCAAAAATTCAAAAGTTTTTCTATATATAGACATGTAGTGAACCACTAAACAAATAAAATTAGTCACTTACACATTTAAAAAAGGGATTATTCTAGATCCAACTGCATCAATGTCAATAACATCATATAAGTGTTAAAATCCATTCACATTCTACAAATGGGCTCTGCCGAAGCATAATTTGTACGTTGAGAATCAATATGTAATAATAGGTAATATCTGGAAGGTCTATATGATACATTGAATCCAATCCTAGGCAGAATAACATTAGAGGGCACATCACCATTTACAAGGTTTTCCAACAAGAGGTGCTATTTTGAATCACCCGGTATTTCGGTAGCTGTCAATTTTGAAGCTTTTATTCCTTGACATTTGACAAGTAGAAACTACGCCATTACTAAAAATGGAACGATACACGCATTGAAATTCGAAAATCATCGAAAAATCATCTTGACTGATGAGGTCCATTTCCACCTCGGTGGCTACGTCAACAAGCAAAATTGTCGCATCTGGGGCTCGGAAAACCCAAGATTTATTGTTGGGAAGCCTCTCCATCCCCAACGTGTGACTGTTTGGTGCGGTTTATGGTCCGGCGGGGTCATTGGACCTTTCATTTTCGAAAATGAGGTTGGATCAACAGTTACGGTGAATGAATTGCGCTATCGAGAGATGATTAATGATTTTTTATGGTCGGAGTTGGATGGTATTGATCTGGACAACGTTTACTTTCAACAAGACGGTGCTACGTCACACAAACAAAGAAACCATTGCTCTGTTACGGGAAAAGTTTCCGGACCGTGTTATCTCTCGAAGAGGTGATCACAATTGGCCACCGAGATCTTGTGATTTAACACCTTGCGACTTCTTCCTTTGGGGCCACGTGAAAGATAAGGTCTACGCCAACAGCCCAGCGTCGATTCAAGACCTCAAAGATAGAATTTGTGAGGCTATCGAGGACATAGGGCAGCCACTTTGCGATTTGGTTATGGAGAATTTCATGAAAAGGATATGGTCCTGTAAGCGTGGTCCTGGTGGCCATTTGGCTGATGTTGTTTTTCTTTATTAACTTAACGGCATACCTTCCTCTTTATTATGAAATAAACATCCGATCATTTATCTCAAAAAATGACATTTTTCTTTGAAAACCAAAATAACACCTCTTGTTGGAAAACCAATATGTTCTGGAGGGATCATTATGTCGACTCTGGGGGAAAATATTAGAACTGGTGACAAATAATCTGTTGGTCCTGTTAAATTCCTTAAATTGGACAAGTTTGATACCTCATTCAGAATGACCGAGGGACTTTAGTCAGAATTACGCCGCATATAAAGGGTCCGCCAAATAAATTTTTTTTTGAAAACATCGCGCAAAACATCGAGTTTAGCTTCGGCTGTGTGGCACGTAGCGCCGTCCTGTTGAAACCAAATGTTGCCAATATCCTCCTCTTCAATTTTTGTGAACAAAAATTCGTTCAAAATGGCCCGATAACGATCGCCATTGACTATAACGGCCACTTGCTCTTTTTCAAAGAAAAATGCTCCAATTATGCCTCTGGACCAAAATCCGCACCAAACAGTGACTCGTTTTGGGTGTATCGGCTTTTCAATGTATACGTGCGGGTTTTCTGTGCCCCAAATGCGACAATTTTGCTTGTAAACATAGCCGCCAAGATCAAAATGAGCTTCATCTGAAAAGATGATTTTTTTTTGGCAAAATCGGCATCTTCTGTAAGTCGATCGCTCCTAGCGTTGTTCAAGCGTATACACAACCATATTCCTTCAGCGGAAGGATAAAACTAATTATCTGTCAAATCAATCAAACAGTTTGAGCTGAGTACTACTCTGCAGGAGTAGATTGCACTCCTCCTTTTACGACTCTGTCCTCCATGTTTCTTTTCCAATTTCATTACTGGTCAAGTATGATACCAAGGTATTTTGCTCAGAGGACAGTTTGATTTCTACTACGTCTAGACTGGTTCAGTAATAGTCGAGAGAAATTTGCCTCCCACCATGATGACATCATCGGCGTAGGCGACAACTCTTTCCTCCTCAAAAGATTGAGACGACAGTACCCCTCCTTTTGGGAACCCCTGGTCACAATCTTCGTAATGGAACCATCCGCCAGTGAAGCGTTGCTGATTCTGTTGTTCAGGATCGTATCAATCCAGTCAACCAGTAAGGAGTCGGGTATGGATTTCAATTTCACATAATTGAAGGCTCCTTCTATATCCAAGAAGGCAGCTAGAGTGAATTGGCTTCTGCTTAAATTTCCCAAAATGTAGATCATCACGCACTATGGTCTTCTGGAGCCTGTAACGTCGTTAGGACTTGTCTCCCGAACTAGATTCGAAAACCAAGGGAAGTGTGTCGTAGCCAGGAGGTTCAACGTTATCTAGATAGACTCGGTCCAAGTTACATCTTCTTTCTTCATGCTACCAAGCGACTTTGGGTCCTTAGATGACAGTCGTCGGAACCTGAAAGACTCGTTAACTCCTTCTATGCTTTCACAGACGTTCACCCTGGAGGTTCGTTTCGCCAGCTTGTCTTCATTCTTGTACACATTGAAAGTCCCAATCAGTACATCTGTTGGGTTTGTTGACTTTTTTAAAGAAAAAAAACAGAAAATTCAAATTGAATGGGCAATGTTTATTATCATTTGAAAGAACATTCATTGGCATTTATTTTTTGAAGATTATGTCTATCAAATGTTGGCCGCGGCTAAGTCTCAGATGGTCCATCTTTTGAGTCCAATTTTCGATGACTCGTTCGAGCATTTCGACTGATAACTGGCAAATGACACGCGTGATGTTTTGCTCCAAGGCCTGAATCGAAGCGGGTTTGTCCGCATAAACTTTAGACTTTACATATCCCCACATAAAAAAGTCTAACGGTGTGATATCACACGATAATTTCACGACCAAAACTTGAAATTATCTGCTCGCCGAAGTGTTCTCTCAATATATCTATTGATTGATGCGATGTGTGGGAAGTGGCGCCGTCTTGTTGAAACCAAACCGAGATCACGAGCTTCAATTTCAGGCATCAAATAGTCGGTTTCCATTGCATGATAACGGTCGCCATTGACGGTTACGTTCTCACCGGCACCATTTTTGAAGTAATATGGACCGATGATTCCACCGGCCCACAAACCACACCAAACCGTTGTTTTTTCTGGATGAAGTGGCAGCTCTTGAATCTCTTCAGGTTGCTCTTCGTCGCAAATGCGGCAATTTTGCTTGTTTACATACCCATTGAGCCTCATCGCTGAACAAAATTTTTCTCGAAAACTTCGGATCTTCTTGGAACTTTTCAAGAGCCCATAGAGCGAAGCGATGTCGCTTGGGAAGGTCGGGCGGCTTCAGTTCTTGCACAAGCTGTATTTTGTATGCTTTCAATTCGAGATCTCGACGTAAAATGCACCAAGTCGTTCCATACATCAGTCCGAGTTGCTGCGAACAGCGCCGAATCGACTCTCCACGGTCTTCGTGTACACAGCTTCGGCGCTATTGGGCCAGAAATGGGCCTCATCGCTGAACAAAATTTTTCTCGAAAACGTCGGATCTTCTTAGAATTTTTCAAGACCCCATAGAGCGAAGCGATGTCGCTTGGGAAGGTCGGGCGGCTTCAGTTCTTGCACATGCTGTATTTTGTATGCTTTCAATTCAAGATCTCGACGTAAAATGCCGATATGGACCGATGATTCCACCGGCCCACAAACCACACCAAACCGTTGTTTTTTCTGGATGAGGTGGCAGCTCTTGAATCTCTTCAGGTTGCTCTTCGTCGCAAATGCGGAAATTTTGCTTGTTTACATACCCATTGAGCCAGAAATGGGCCTCATCGCTGAACAAAATTTTTCTCGAAAACGTCGGATCTTCTTGGAACTTTTCAAGAGCCCATAGAGCGAAGCGATGTCGCTTGGGAAGGTCGGGCGGCTTCAGTTCTTGCACAAGCTGTATTTTGTATGCTTTCAATTCAATATCTCGACGTAAAATCCGCCAAGTCGTTCCATACGTCAGTCCGAGTTGCTGCGAACAGCGCCGAATCGACTCCCCACGGTCTTCGTGTACACAGCTAGGGCCGCTACATTTTCTTCACTGCGTGCTGGTCGTGGTCTATTCGGTGAATATCATCCAATAATGAATGCTGGGTCTCAAGATGGGTGATGGTGTTGCGAATAGTAAGCTCAGTAGGCCGATTATGTTGACCATAAGTTGAGCGAAGTGCACGAAACACATTCCTCACAGAACGTGAATTTTTGTAATAAAGTTGAACGATTTGTAAACGTTGTTCAGGCGTTAGTGTTTCCATGATGAAATGCCAAACGATACTTAACAAAAATAACATGACAGCATGACTCGACTCACACGTGATCTGTCAAAAAAGGCTATTGAAAAAAGTATCTCTACTTGGATCACCCGTTACATATATCTAGTAAGGTCGCAGTAAAATTACCCACTGCTGTTTCCAGCTTTCATCGTTGGAGCTGCCTATCAACAAGTTTAATATACTGTACCCATTTAGATTTCTATGGATTTCTGAAGGGTGCTTCATCACCTGTAACCATATTCAAATCGAAGAGTATATATTTGTGGTCCGAGAAGGAATTCTCCTTGGACACTCTCCAACCTGAAAGAACAGTATCGTTCGAAAAAGTTATGTCTATTGCCTCCGACCTATTTTTAACTTGAAAGGTTGGATCATTACTAAAGCGACCATCCATCCCGCTTTTTGCATTCGGGTCCCGCCTAATTTTAAACCAGTTCCGCTTTTTCAACATTTTTGAATTGACTTATTATAATGACTTTAAAACATTGAATGAAATTTAATTAGAATTATAGAAATAAGGAGTCTTATATTTCTTTATTTGTTTTTCACTGAAAATAAATAATTATTCTCTTGATATTCGTTATGTTTCGAAACTGCTTCTCGAGCATTTTCTAACATTTACTTTTTGTGTCCTCTGTGTCGATGAAATAACCATAATAACACAAATAATCGTATACCGTAATTTGGAATCAATTAGGGTTTGGTTGTATGTTCTTTCCACAAAATATTGTGGAAATAGTGAAACATTCACTCGTATTAAGAAAAGTTTTAGAAATAATAAATAAATATTTTTTTCAGTTCATCAGATTACAATACGCTCTAGCTTACTAGATGCTCAAGATATAGCCGACATATTTTGAGGATATTCACTAAACAAAACAAGCCTACATTTGATATGCGGGCAACCACATTATATAGTCGGTTCCGCTGAATTTAGCCTTTCTTTACTTGTACTTAATGATACCCTGTTTGCTATTCCTGTGAATTTTCGGATTTTAAATTATTGCAGTTAGTTCTACTCGAAGGTGAGATTTAAAAAAAATCAAATCAGAAATCTGCATTATGAACGCGAAAGGAGCAGTTACCAAATTCAAATGCACAAAGTGAAAACCAGCTCTAAGGCGATTATATTTTGTTGTTCACACTTATATAAATCAACATAAAAGAAATTACAAAGATAAGCTCATTTAAAATTATCTACTTGTGTATGTTCAATCTGTTATAGATTTGGAAATTTCCGATCTCATTAATTGTTCACCAAATTTGAATGCTCGAACACCGGGACAGTTATTGTCGTTAACTTCGCATTTATCATTTGGATCTGAAAAGAAATTGGAATGTGGCACGGGAACTTCACATTTTATAAATACCATTAACAAACACAGTAAGTTGTAATACGATGAAAATCTATTGTATTTTACATAGCGGTGTGTATATTTTAAATATAACTCCCTTGAAATATTTAGATAATATAATGGAATCATCAGACAGTGAAGCAGACACCTCGTTAAATGATGCTGAAAAAACCGATGACAGTAAAATTTCGGGTGTATCTCCCTTCTTTTCGGCCGAAGAAATAAATGTATCGATAGCAACAACACATACCTGTAATAATAATGTGAGTTTTATTTGCTGTCTACTAAGATAAGTTTTGCAATCTTTATGACTAAACCAAATTTCTACTTTAGTTAATGGATAGCTCTTCATCGTATCACACCTGCGCATCTGTAGATATAACAAAAATATCCCCTCCTATGGAAAATCAGCCACCCCAAAAACGAGTTGAGTTTGCAGATAATAATAATGCTTCGAAAATGTTCTGCAGTGTAAGTATATCTTTTTACTCCAGTCATTTTTGACAAATAGACAATTAAAATAATTTTCCTTTTTAAAAGGGCTGCAAGCATGACAATTCTAAGGCCTATGAAAAAGAAAACATCTGTAATAAGAACTTAGCCAAAGTTGAAAATGCTAACGATACGTCGTTTGAATTTTCTATGATGCGCCGTCGTTCCATCGATGAGGTGTGTTCTAAATTTCCAATTAAATGTTTTCGTCCTTAAAAACATGTTTATTTATTGTGTTTAATTGTATACATTGTTGATATAGCGTTCGTTGCCCTCTAACATTACATAAGACACGCATACGTTTACTTTTTGTTAAGTAGTTGTTTTAAAATTGATTTTTTTTATTTTATTTTTGCTGCAGCGTATTCGCTCATCAAAACCTCAGGAGGATTCTGGTGTTTCGAGTCGAAAAAGTGATTGCTCCAATTCAAATATGAATAGCGAAACCACAACGTCTTCCATTGATAAAGCTGAAAATATGTGCAATTCTGGAGATGATTATAGTTGTTCAGATTATTCAAAAAGGTAAGTTGTTTTTTATTTTTAACTTTTTGTTTGTTGTTGCTTTTTATTTTTTGAGCATATGGGATTTGTAGAGATTGTGTTGTTGTAATATAGTAATAATAAAGTGTACTCGTATATCGTCATCTGAAATCCAAAATTAAAAACATCATAAATTACTATTATTGTGTCAATTTTAAGTGTGAAATTCAAAACTACGTAACAATAAATGGTATTTCATCTCATTCAGTTGTGAAATTTTATTTCACCCGAATAGTTTTGATATTCATAATTCTGGTCTACACCATTTTCAATTGTAATTAAAAAATATCAAGTTCGAAGATTCCATTTCAAATTCTAATAACATCAAATGAAATTCGAATTTTTCCTGTTCAAATTCAAATGTATACAAAATCAATGCTGTATATTAGTTTAGGTAGCATTGAAGTGATAAAATTGTTCTGCTTAAACCTTTAATATTAAAATATTTAAATGTTTTGTATCAACTAATTTTGAATAAATGTTCATAAAAGATACGATTATCTATATGTTTTCTGTTCGTCACATTATATGTTAACCCCCAATTTCACAAACTCCGGTTACAGCTAACTCACAGTTAAAAAATAAAAATATTACAATGAATGAAGGCTAGCTTTAACTGTAGTATAACCGGAGATTGTGGAATTGGCCGTAAGATTTAGTCAGCAAAAATATTTAAATGAATTTTCGTTTCGAATATCAATTGATGTTTTTCGAATTTCAATTGGTGTATTACGAATTTCAAATGGAAAAATGCGAATTTCAATTGATGTATTTCGAATTTCAATTGGTGTGTTTCGAATTTCAATTGATGTGTTTCGAATTTCAATTGATTTATTTCGAATTTCAATTGATTTTTTTCGAATTTCAATTGATGTTTTTCGAATTTCAAATGGAATTTTCGAATTTCAATTTGCCTTTTTCGAATTTCAAATGAAATCTTCGAATTTCAATTGATGTTTTTCGAAATTGAATTGATTTTTTTCGAATTATAGTTCAAAATGGTGTAGAAATTGCTGTAAAAACATGAAAATGTGCGTTTATAAATTTTGTATTTAAGGTAACGATATATGTATACATAAATACATTCTTCTTCAACTGATTGTGGACAACTTTAAACAAATTTTCAACTACCAATAATTATTGAACTATTAACAAAATTAACGAGGTTTTTGTCAACATAGTAGTATATAAGGGCTTAATTTTTAATATCACATCAAAACATAAGTACATTCAGGCAGTTTAGTGTTAACTGTAAAGAAATGCATAATAATAAAGACACCCAAAATATTTTTAACTAATTTTGCGTCACTTGATTGAGAAGGAATTTAGTTACGCTTTTTTAAAACTCTTGTTTTTTGTATTATTTTATAATTAAGTCTATTGGTACATTATAGATATTTAAGATTTTCGAGTAGAATATTTATTGTCGTATTTTGTAATCATATATGGCCTTATAGGCTCGGTTACTCTGATGAAAACAAATAAATTAAAAAAAGCCGGGTTAAAAAGTATAAAATATGGTGCGGTTAGAACCAGATCATTTGGTCTAACCGATTAGATTTCCACGCTCCTTGGTTTTCACGTTTAATTGTTCGATTTATTTCACTTCGCCGCCGTCACAGACTATTGAATTTTTTATTGATAATTAGTACACAACCAGGTCAACTTATGGAGCGAACTATATGTAAGATACTTTAGACCTTTTTAATTTCAACCATTTGACATCTCAATCAAAGTGAAACCAAAGGAAAAAATGTTAATTCATAAGGACGAAAAACATTTTTACACTCTTTTTATAAATAACATTTTTTTGAGTGGACTGATTAATCCAGAATTTACGCTTTTTTAAACAGAGCAGTATTCATTTTCATTATAAATTTTGAGTTACATATTTTCTTTAGAAAAATTTTGAGTTTTGCAAAAATTCCTTCCTTCAGGATTTTATAGTGATGTTTGGTATTTTATTGGAGCATGTAACACATATTCTTTCAACTAAATGACATAATTTGCTTCTCTTTTTGTGCCATTTAAAGTCCTTTTAAAAATCCCATTTGATTTATCTGGTTTAGCCCAAATTCGGATTTAATCGTGTCTTGAATATTTTGTTTAACACTATATTTTGAGCATTTAGTCAGTGAAAATTTAATTTTTCCCAAGCCTATATCTAGTAGTTAACCGAATAACTCAAGCCCATGACAAGAAGCGCATATTAGAATTGCTTTCAGGATTGGAAAAGTTGCTGGCCCAAGCAAATACTTTGTCACGGATTTCATGATAAATAAATGTTGCTTCTGATAAATAAACATTTTTAGAGAATGAAAAGAACTCAAATTTTTGTGAGCAAATATCGTAAATTATTTGCTACGGAATAAAAATGCAAAACAACGAAATAAAGACTGGTTAGGTTTCCGCTACAGAACATCTTAAGTCGTTTGAGCCATGTCCGTCTCAAAATGATTGAACAAAGGACTTAAAATTTTGTGTGTTGTAATACCACATAAGCCCACCCTTTCTGTCCCCACAAATGGAAATATTTATTGAAAAAAATTATTTTCTTATAATTTGTATACTACTCAACCGACTCTTCTCTAATTTCACACCTTGAGAAAAACGGGTGTAAAAGTTAATGTGACATATTGTATCTTGAATTGCAAATAAAAATATTTAAATATTCTTACGGCCCCTCCGGCTGCAAAGCCCTGCTTTACTATTCCTGAATGAAAATCTATGTTATTTTATATAGATTTTATCTTAAGTAATTGTAAAATAACACATTGCAACTATTATTATTATAAGAATAAATAACATAATAATAAGTGCTTATAATAATGAATTTAATTTGTTTACTATTTTTCATAACTGCCACTTTCCTGCTATAAAAAAATCATCGTCATCATGAATAACACAACAAAATAACACATTCTTTTTTTGCGTTTTCGTTTCCATCGACTGACAGCTATAATATAAATAATACTAACGAAATAAGCGGAATACGTATGCATTCGCCATTTCGGAATATTTCGAGGAATTTTAAACGTCCCGAGCTTCAAAGGTTACTATCCTATTCTACATTGATTCATTCAAATCACTTCTCATACACAAAACACAAATTCTTATGAAATTTTCTTTATCCCATTTGTTAGTTCGTTCCGTGGCATGAAACGTAAAATAAATTTAGTTAATCGTTCGGAAAATAATTGCAGTTTGGATATAGACGGTTGTATTGGGTCGGCCAGTACGGGTCTAACACAAGAGATTGATATTTTGGACATTGGTTCGAGTACACCAAAGAAACGAAAAGCGAAATCGCCCATACGCGGTGTATTGAAAGTACGTTCGCTGTCGGACGATGAAATGCCTCAACTGATAAATGATAATGTGGCGAATGTGGTATTCTCAACACCGGTCTCGTCGCAGAAATTACCCCGACGCGATGGTGGTTTGTTGGGCAAATTGAAAGCGACACGATTTGCTTTGCCTCTGTCAATTGATACGAAGAAAATCGAGCAATTGACTGAGAAAACTTCGGGTGTGCAATATATAAAGATGGCCCATGATGACCCGACCATGTCACCAATAAATCTCAATACAAATAGTATGCCCAAGACGCCGAAAAATATCAATACACCATTTAGAACTCCAAAATCGGTGAGAAGAGGTGGACGACATTCCAGCGAAAGAATTTTGGGTACCCCGGATTATTTGGCTCCAGAGTTATTGTTGAAGTATGTCGTCGTTACGATGCTAAGTTAAATTTATTGGAGAGTTTGTAAAAGACACAATTTTGCTTTATTTTTTAATTTACAGACAAGGTCATGGACCCGCTGTGGATTGGTGGGCCTTAGGAGTTTGCTTTTATGAGTTTTTAACTGGCATACCACCCTTTAATGATGAAACACCCCAAAAAGTATTTGACAACATTCTAAATAAAAGTATGTACTACGCAAACTCTGTGTGTATTGTGTATTGTTTCACTTCACGATTTCTTATTTTACAGATATTGAATGGCCCGAAGGGGATGAGGCCTTGTCATCTAGTGCCATGGAAGCTGTAGAAGTCTTGCTTACAATGGATCCCACGGAGAGACCAGCCGCAAAGGAGGTTATGCAAATGCCATTCTTTGCCTGCATCGATTGGGAAAACCTTCAGAATGAAGAAACTCCGTTCGTGCCAAATCCCGAGACACCCACAGACACGGGATACTTTGAGGCTCGCAATAATCTACAACATTTGAAGCTCTCAAATTTTGCTCTGGAGGACTGAGTATTCCGGTTGATAAAATTAGCTAAATTTGCCTTTAGCGTCGGTGCACTTATTCATTGTTGTGATAAGATTTGAAAACTTTTTATTTTGTTATCTTTACTTTGTTTGTTTAATTGAACATCCCATTTAACCCGGAGCCAGGCTGCATCCTTAAGTAGTGTATGTTTAAACAAAAAACAATTTACCTCTTAAAATTTCCATCGGATAGTTTCTTATAAACGTTTGATACAATTTTCAACCTAATTTTGATCTTATTATTTAACCTATTTTTTATTTCTTTTTTTTGTTTTTAGTGTTTATGTATGTTTTTTTTTAATTTACGTTTAGCCTAATTATTTTAGTGTTATTATTTTATTATGATCACACGCACACTTACATACATACATATACATATATATCTTTTAATTTAATTAATACAGTCTAGTAATGTATAACTTTTATGAACATTTTTTATATACATATGCATTTCTTCAACATTTGAACCTGATGGACATTTTTTGAATGTTAAAAAGATTCTCTTTTGTCTCTCTCTCCCTCTTTCCATTCTGTAATTAAGTGTCATTGTTTCTTTTAGTTATTTCTCTTTATTTAGAATAGATTTTAGTGGAATGTATAAAATTTATAGTCACTTTAAAAATATTTTGAAAATATAAGGTACATATACAAGAAAAATATATAATAATAAAATTGAAAAAAGGTGTTTTTTCTCTCATTTCGTTGGATGGCACTGCATAGAGTCAATTGGCCGGAATCACACGTACATGAATTTGCCCTAGTCTATGTTCAGAAATACATGTGTTCCGTTGGTATTGTTTAACTAGTTTATGGATGTACGTACACCCAAATGTACGTATATATTTGGGTCAATTTACTTCTATTGTACTATATTACTTGTTTTTTGCCGTTTATTTGGGGATACATGAAACTATCAACTCATGCAGAATACATTCAGCTCAACTTTAAAAGATTTCAGCAGACGTACGTTCATAAACACATCGATCTCTGTCTCCAAATGAGGACATGAGGACACCTGTTCATAGCCTAAGTAAGTGTAAAAGCCTCTTGTCTTTAATTTTAAAGAAATATATAGCTACTAGATACATCAAATCAAAACAGCAAGCAGTACCTATATCTACTGCCCGACACACGTTTCACGGGGAACTCACCAATAGAATCCGAGGATCAGCAGAACAAACAGGAGAGCAAGTGGACTGCTAGCGTCGATAGCTTGTCGACTGAGAAATCCAGATTAAGCTGGGCGTTTAACAGCTTCGATCCCTTCAAATCACATCGACCAGACGGCATCACTCCAGCTGTATTGCAGAAAATGTTGCAGTACTTATACATTATACCCTGGTTGAAGAACATTTATGAAGGCTGTATCAGGCTCTCATACATCCTCAATCGATGGAGGGATACCAACGTTATATTCATACCCAAAACAGGAATGATATTGCGTACTAGGCCAGAAGACATCAAGCCAGTTGAAAAGTCTGGAAATACTTTCAGATTCTTTCATTGCGGCACAATCGAATCGTCCCTACATTTCAAGGAATTCACTATGGTGGCCTTTTTTGACATAGAAGTGGCGAGAGAAGTTGCAAACAGAGCGGCATTAAATCGCTGAAGAAAATCGCTTCTGTAGTATATTGTCCCAAGCTATATTGGGATACAATACAATAATTATATATTTGGTAAGATTTTATTCTAAACAAGTCTTTGCTTCCAAATATATACTATCTGGTACACACAATAATTATATATTTGGGCAGATAATGCTACATATGGCACTTTTAACTGGGAGATAAAATTCGAAACCAAGGAAAAATTAAATCTGAAAAAAATCTATTCAAAATCTATTTCAAAAATAATATACATATTTGAGAATATAATTTTTACTTCTATTTAATAAATATATTTCAGAAAATTAGTTCGCAAATATATTTCGTTGTAATATATTAACATACCAGCTGGACCCGGTCGACTTCGTTGGACCGATCCCTTCCATTTTTGACCAATCACGTAGACTGCCATCAAGTACATATACACAAAATTATAGCACTTTCGATAACAAATTGTTCAAGATATATAATTTTCAAAATTTGGCTTATATGGGCGGCACCACACCTATTCGTCCGATCCCGCCCATTTTTGGACATTTTGGACACGTGGGCTGCCACCAGATATATATACACAAAATTACACGTCTCTCGCTAACAAATTGTGAAAGATATCTCAGTTTCAAAATTTGGCTTATATGGGCGGGGCCACGTAGAATGCCACCAGATACATATACATACACAAAATTCCAGCACTCCACTACCAAAATTTGGCTTATATGGGGCCACGACTATTTGGCCGATCCCGCCCATTTTTTGACAAATCACGTAGATCGCCAACAGATATAAATATACACAAAATGACAGCTCTCCCGATAACAAATTATGCAAGATATCTCGATTTAAAAATTTGCCTTAAAGGTGCGATGACACGTCCATTGGCTCGACCCCGCCCATTTTCTGACCAATCACGTAGACTGTCTTATATATAGGGTTTTCCAACAAGAGGTGTTATTTTGAATCACCTGGTATTTCGGTAGCTGTCACTTTTTAGGCTTTTATTCTTTGACATTTGATGATACACGATCATCGAACGATAACAACAGATCAAAAAACGATCGAACAAAAAACGATACAAAATCATCTTGACTGATGAGGCCCATTTCCACCTCGGTGGCTACGTCAACAAGCAAATTGTCGCATCTGGCGCTCGGAAAACCCAAGAGTTATTGTTGAGAAGCCTCTCCATTCTCAACGTGTGACTGTTTGGTGCGGTTTATGGTCCGGCGGGGTCATTGGACCTTACTTTTTCGAAAATGAGGTTGAATCAACAGTTACGGTGAATGGATTGCGCTATCGATTAATGATTTTTTATGGTCGGAGTTGGATGGTATTGATCTGGACAACGTTTACTTTCAACAAGACGGCGCTACGTGCCACACAAGCAACGAAACCATTGCTCTGTTACGGGAAAAGTTTCCGGACCGTGTTATCTCTCGAAGAGGTGATCACAATTGGCCACCGAGATCTTGTGATTTAACACCTTGCTACTTCTTCCTTTGGGGCCACGTGAAAGATAAGGTCTACGCCAACAGTAAAGCGTCGATTTAAGACCTCAAAGATAGAATTCGTGAGGCTATCGCGGACATAGGGCAGTCACTTTGAGATTTGGTTATGGACAATTTCATGAAAAGAATATGGTCCTGTAAGCGTGGTCGTGGTGGCCATTTGGCTGATGTTGTTTTTCATTATTAACGGCATATCTTCCTCTTTATTATGAAATAAACATCCGATCAATTATCTCAAAAAATTGAATTTTTCTCTTTGAATACCAAAATAACACCTCTTGTTGGAAAACCCTTTATATATATATATATATAAAATTTCAGCTCTCTCGCTAACAAATTGTGCAGATATCTCAAATTCAAAATTTGGCGCCCATTGGCCCGATTCCGCCCATTTTTGGACCACTCACGTTGGACCACTATATACACAAACTGGCAGCTCTCCCGCTAACTAATTGTGAAAGATATCTCGATTTCTACACAAAATATCTTTCACAATTAGTCGATATATACACAAAATTCCAGCTCTCTCGCTAATAAATTGTGCAAGATATCTAAATTTTGGCTTATATGGGTGGTGCCACGTCCATTGGCCCGAATCCTCCCATTTTTGGACCAATCACGTAGACTGCCACCAGATACATATACACAAAATTCCAGCACTCTCGCTAACAAATTGTGCAAGATATATCATTTTTTAAAATTTGGCTTATATGGGCGGTGCCCATGTACAGCACTCTCGCTAACAAATTGTGCAAGATATCTCAAATATACTGGGGTCACTAATGAATTTTAAAATTTTTCTTATGTGGGCGGCGCCACGCCCGCTTGATATATCGAAAATTTAACACCCTATTTTCACCACGCCCCACAAATGTACATTTTGTGAAAATTTCAAGAAGATCGGTCCAGCCGTTTAGAAGTCTATACGGTACAAACAAACACACATTTTTCTTTATACATAGATTTGACAAGAATTCATTACAGCAAAAATCTTACAAATCGGTTCATATTTTGTTACCCTATAGAGGTCGCTCCAAAATACGCTTATTTAAGCCATAAATACCACATTTTCTAAGCAATTTAACTAAAACTGCAGATTGTATTTTATTAAAAAAAGAAGCAATTTAGCTGAAGCTTTGTCATTTATATTCTATTTTGACAAGAATTCATTACAGCAAAAATCTTACAAATCGGTTCAAATTTTGTTACCCTATAGAGGTCGCTCCAAAATACGCTTATTTAAGCCATAAATACCACATTTTCTAAGCAATTTAACTAAAACTGCAGATTGTATTTTATATAGACAAGTTCATTACAGTAAAAGTTAGACAAATCAGTTTATATTTTGTTGCAGTGTAGACGTCGCTCTCAAATATGTTGATTTATTTTTTCTGATGACTAAGATGAATAGTTTGGCTAAAGCCTGAAGAATTTGGCTAAAAAATTGCAGCGATAGTTTTTTATAATAATTGCCTAAACAAAAAGCATAATTTTTCCATGATTTGCTCCATATCCAAAGATTTTTTCCAGTAATAGAATTGAATGCAGTCCATGGTGGAGGGTATATAAAATTCGGTTCGGCCGAATTTACTACCGTTCTTACTTGTTTAATCTGGAAATGATATTTCCGAAACAATGATTAAGTTGAACGAACTACTCTCGTTCATAAATATCGGTTAAAAATGTGGATTGTGTATCACATAGCATAAATAATCATATCATACTCGTAACATAAAAAGTCCGGCGCCGCTAAAAAACTGTTCCCTAGGGACAATTCCCGGCGGTGTAGTTTAAAACTGGCCTACAAAATCATATTTTTTGTTTAAACATTTATATTCTCTATTTTTTTGATTGAGGAAGCGAATACTGAAATATATTTTTGCGAAAGCGAATGCGTATGCGAATATTTCATATTTTGTTTTAGCGAATGCGAATGTTGAAAATCAAGCGAATAATTCGCATTGCGAATATTCGTTGCAACCCTGGTTTGTAATATTCCATTAAAATTTAAATCGTATAATCTTGCGTCCCGTTTAATTGTATTGATATATTGACAACAAGTAATGACTTGAAATTAAAAAAAAATTAAGTTTTAAAAATATTTGTTTAATATAAGATATTTGGAAAGAATTTAAACAATGACTTTGTTTGTGTGTAAAGACATATTTTATTTGTGAAAGTCAGTTCGTAAATATATGTTGTTAATATATTTGTGGTCCTTTGTTTCTTGCAGGAACTATAGGACATAATAATAATATATGTATGCGTTCCAAACAATTTATTGATCTTCAAAGAAATAATGTGTTCAAAAATACATAATATTTAAAAATGTTGGTTCCAAATATATTTTATTTCAATACAAACATCAAAAATGGCGATTTTTCCTCGTGTGTATGGGAAATTTCTCGAAAATATAAGAAAACCGTCGATTTGTCGTAGAATTCCCCATATACATACATATTTATATGCTTATTCTGTTCTAAGAAGATAGTGTAGTGTAAAGTCTCGCCTGACTTTCAACTTTCCTTTGACAATTTAGACAACGTTCCGAGGTCTCTTCATATGTAACAATTGTGCAAATTTATTACATTTCGGGGGTAGAGAAGTGAAATTTGTTTTGTGCTATTTTGAGTAATTTTCTTTTCTTTTCACATTACAATTTTCGAAAGGATTACGAGTATTGTGTAGTGATTTATGGGTCATATTTTTGTTATGCTGTGTCCTTCGTTCATTGAAGTAATAGAGGATGAAAAGTACATGTCTAACAACATATGTACGTACAGTGAGTGCAATTTAAGACGCATGTGTATATATAATATATTTGGAACCAAAATTTTTAAATCTTTAAATATAATTTCCTTTGTACGTTTGTTAGTAACACATGGTCTGCGAAACCATAGGAGCGAATGGCCTAAAAATTGCATATTAGGTTCAGTTCGGGGCCATCTGTGTTTTTAGAATTATTTTAACCGCTATAAATGGTCAAGTTATTTGCAAAACCCCGCATTTTCAGAGCAATTTAACTGAAATTTCAACTGTATATGGTGAAATTCAAGAAAAATCTCCTGCCTAAAATTTTTTATTGTCCGAATTGGTTAAAACTTTGTGTATGACTGACGCTATATGCAAGTAATATATCTGCCAAGTTTGAGAAATTTCTCCAAGCTGGAATAGGTCTCCGTTTTCAAAATCTCAGCAAATATAAGAAAAGATGTGCACTTTCATTTGAAAGAAAAATAAAATAAATTTTTAAGGTCCAACACCGCGAAAAATTTGGGTTTTTAACATATTGTTGCATTTTCGCCAAAAATTTGCAAATTTTTTCAAGCACTTGAGAGCTTGCGGAAATTGTCTTAAGATGTATGTATCAGAAGTAGATCTTACGCAAAACCTAGGCATTCAATGACAAATAATCTACAAGATTATAAAATTTTGTATTTCAAAACAAAAGAAAAAAATCACTTTTTTAATTTAAAAATATTTCGGAAAAAATTAAATGGTTCCGAATACCCGGCCTCGATTTCTGAATAAGACAATTGCTATAACTAAAAAGGTAAAATACTTGGGAGTTATCTTGGATCAGAAATGGTACTGGAAAGATCATCTTGAAGAAAGAGTTACAAAGGCCCACAGATGGTGGTCGTTGTGCAGATGAGCTATAGGTTCAAAATGGGACTACGTCCAAATATGACTCACTGGCTTTACATGAGCTTGATTAGACCAATAATCTCCTACGCCTGTGTAGTGTGGTGGACATCAATGGACAAGAAGTGCAACGTAATACCTTTGCAAAAATTTAACGTATGGCATAAGCGGGAAATTTTGAACTGCACCAACAAAAGCGTTGGAGACTATACTGCACATCCAACCAATAGACATCCGTATAAAGTATGAGGCAGCCCTCACAGCAAGACGTCTACAAGTGATTGGTGAATGGATAAATCGAGACCACAAGTCGTACCATCAGAAGACTTTAAAATCTCTAGTTGGTCACATTCAAACGCCGGAAATCTCCGACCGAATCCCTGAAGTGCGGCTTGCAGCTACCTATGATTCGTTTGTGCCAGACAGACGCTCCTGGAAAAATGGATCTTTGGCCCATGTGCCAGTGGGCACCAGCTGCTACACGGATGGGTTCAAGCAAGGAGGAAGGACGGGTCTGGGACTTTTTATTGATGAACCAGAAGTCAAACTTCATTTCCGCCTCCCTGACCATAACACGGTATTTCAAGCAGAAGTTGGAGCAATCACGGAGTGTGTGAACTGGCTCAGTAACACAACAAAGTCTAAATATGCCAACATCTTCACAGATAGCCAAATGGCGATAAAGGCAATAAAATCGGAAAGGGTCAAATCCAGAACTGTGTTGGACTGTAAAAGAATGATAAATGATTACTCAGTCCATGGTCAATTGCGTATTTGCTGGGTACCAGGACACAACGGAGTGATTGGAAATGAACGGGCAAACAGCTTGGCTTCAAAGGGCAGAGAACTTCGAGTAATAAACTTGCAAAATCGGAAACCTTTCGAAGCCACGAAGAATGAGTTGAAGAACTGGGCAGAGATGGCTCATAAAACTGTGTGGAATAGGGCATCAGTGGGAGCAGCTGCAATGATACTGTGGGGTGACCCAAATGAAAAGGAAACAAGAAGTTTTCTGAAATTACACAAGATCGATATTAGTAAGCCTACAAGCACATCTTCATCGCATAGGACTAACAGGAAACGACGAATGCAGGGCATGTAGGGAAACATCAAAACGATGGAACATTTTCTGTGTCACTGTCCGGCTTTCACACATGCAAGATCCCAACATTTGGGGTCCGACATATTACCAGACTTGACTCATCTCAGAGGGTATGACTGGAAGATACTGAGAAAATTCGTGTCTAGTACCGATTTTCTGTAACTCGTGAGGTATAAAAAGATCATAAATAAGGAGCGCACAACAGGCCGAACCACTGGCTTAAGTGTATGTCCATGGACATGAGACGTTTAAATGTCTCCTCTCTTCAACCTAACCTAACCAACTATTAAAAAAGGTAAGGAACAAATCTATTATAAAAAAATTTCGGCATAATATTGTCGTTTTAACGTGTTGAAATTTTTGTGTAAAGTCCGCAACAGACAATTTTTAAGTTTTTGGATGAACCAAGACTTGTTTTATTCTAATGAAACCTATTTTAATATCCATAAATATATCCTTTCTTTTATGTATTTCGATTTTTCTGATTATTATGCAAAATTAGCCAAAAACATGCAAATTCAAGCTGAAAAAAATCCGCACGCTGAAAAAAAATCGCTTCTGTATTGTCTCAAACATATTCTGCTTGAAATATACATATGTTTATGATACACTCCAAATAAAGGATCCGCCATCTAACGTTTTCTTCAACTAGTGCTTTTTTCGTGAATGGTAACACTTAGCTCATGTCTGATTTGACAGATAATTAGTTTTATCCTTCCGCTGAACGAATATGGTTGTGTATACGCTTGAACAACGCTGGGAAATATTGCGACATTACTTGAAAATCATGGTAATGTTGCAGAATGTGTGCGATAATTGCGTACGCATACATTGAAAAGCCGATACACCCAAAACGAGTCACTGTTTGGTGCGGATTTTGGTCCAGAGGCATAATTGGGCCATTTTTCTTCGAAAATGAGCAAGGAGTGGCCGTTACAGTCAATGGCGATCGTTATCGGGCCATGTTGAACGAATTTTTGTTCACAAAAATAGAAGAGGAGGATATTGGCAACATTTGGTTTCAACAGGACGGCGCTACGTGCCACACAGCCGAAGCTACACTCGATGTTTTGCGCTCTGTTTTTGAAGATCGCATTATCAGCCGCAGAGCTGATGTCGTTTGGCCACCTCAGAGCTGCGATTTGACACCGTTGGACTATTATTTGTGGGGTGCCCTCAAAGATAAGTGTTATGCCGACAAGCCAGAGACAATTGACGCTTTAAAGGACAATATTCGTGAAGCCATTGGTGAAATACAGCTGCACACAGTCGATAATGTGCTTAAAATTTGGACCGATCGTGTAGGCTACTGCATGACCAGCCGAGGCAGCCATTTGAATGAAATTATTTTCCATTATTAACCGGAAGGATTGTACTTTCAAATAAAAAAGAAATTTGGGAAAATATTCAGTAGTTTTTTTATAACATTTTCAAAAAAAAAAGTTATTTGGCGGACCCTTTATATAATATTTGACACAAACAAATATTATATGTTTGGGAGAATGTTGTTCTAAACAAAACTATGTTTCCCTCCTAATATCCTTTTATTTTGAACTAATATTTCTAATTGTGCACAAAGAAAAATACTATTTAAGTATTTAAGTAATGCAATTTTTCAGAAATCAAAGTAAATTTTTTAGAAATTGTAGAATTTGATTAAAATTGGTTTACAATTTGATTAATGGATTGGCAATATGTGATAATTTTGGAATATTTAAAATAAAATATGTTTTGTTAATAACAAAAACATTTTAATAAATAAAAATTAGTGCTGTAAAAACAAAAGTAAATGCTGCTTATGACATTTTTAACTATAAAGTATAACACGAAATCTAGGAAAAATTAAAACTAAAATTCGACAAAGGCAATACAGTTTTAACCAGTAAGGAAAGGCTAAAGTCGGGCGGTGCCGACTATATAATACCCTACACCACTCTCGTAATATTGAATAACTCTGATATATTAATTTTGTAATTCATGTATAAATTGTTTACATAAATTTTTGGGACATTTTATACTTAAATAATACCCTGTACCACAGTGTGGTGTAGGGTATAAAAACGATTGGATCTAAAGAGCCAAATCGGATAAAACATATATATGGGAGCTATAGCTAAATCTTAACCGATTTTCTTCAAATTCGGTAGTGTTGGTTCATGGATCAAGAAACTCTACCATTCTAAATTTCAAAACGATTGGATGTAAAATACAGCTTTTATAGGACTAAAGGGCCAAATCGGACGAAACATATATATGGGAGCTATAGCTAAATCTTAACCGATTTTCTTCAAATTCGGTAGTGTTGGTTCATGGATCAAGAAACTCTACCATTCTAAATTTCAAAATGATTGGATGTAAAATACAGCTTATTCAGGACTAAAGAGCAAAATCGGACGAAACATATATATGGGAGCTATAGCTAAATCTTAACCGATTTTCTTCAAATTCGGCAATGTTGGTTCATGGATCAAGAAACTCTACCATTCTAAATTTCAAAACGATTGGATGTAAAATACAGCTTTTATAGGACTAAATGGCCAAATTGGACGAAACATATATGGGAGCTATAGCTAAATCTTAACCGATTTTCTTCAAATTCGGTAGTGTTGGTTCATGGATCAAGAAACTCTACCATTCTAAATTTAAAAATGATTGGATGTAAAATACAGCTTCTACAGGACTAAAGAGCAAAATCGGACGAAACATATATATGGGAGCTATAGCTAAATCTTAACCGATTTTCTTCAAATTCGGCAATGTTGGTTCATGGATCAAGAAACTCTACCATTCTAAATTTCAAAACGGTCGGATGTAAAATACATCTTCTATATGACTAAAGGGCCAAATCGGACGAAAGATATATATGGGAGCTATATCTAAATCTGAACCGATTTCAACCAAATTCAATAGCGATCTTAACAGCCGCGAAATACTCTAAACTGCAAAATTTCAGAACGATCGGAGTGAAATTGCGACCTGTAGTCGACGAACAACTTTACATGGATAGACGGACGGACGGACTTAAATCGAATCAGCTAGTGATTCTGAGTCGATCGGTATACTTTAAGGTGGGTCTAGCTGTGTTATTTTCAGGTGTTACAAACATCTGCCGTGAAACAAACTTATAATACCCTGTACCACAGTGTGGTGTAGGGTATAAAAATCTTTTATAAATACAATATACATATTTGGTTCCAAATATATTTCCTTCTAATTCAAACATATCAAAAATGACGATTTTTCCCCGAGCGCGAATATTGTATTCATCAAAAGTATTTAGGTAAATATTTAAATGTCATTTCAAAGAACTCTGAAATAATTGTTGTTTGCGGAAGAACGCCAACGGGATGAACATTAGTAAAACAAAAAACCCCAGGATTTGTCCATATATGAAAAATTGTAAATACACCCAGGAAAATAATTGGTTGGAATTCGATTGTAACAATAAAAAAATATTACTAGCAACAAAAAGTATATTGCCTACACCGTCTGTCGGTTGTATTTATATACAATTAGTTGAAACAACAATAATAACATGGATACGATCAAATGAAAATGCGTGCAACTAAATCGATGGTTGTATCAATCGAATTAAGATTGTTTTTTTCATTGACACTCGGTTAGTTGTGGTAACAAATTTTAAATTTTCATTATAGTACCATATGATCGATTTTTGTTTGTGACAATCAATGTTTTATTCTTGACAACAGAAATTGTATCAATAGACCAACGATTATTATTGGAACGAATAATTGGTTACTACAACAGACAAAATATTAATAAATTATCGTTTATTGGTTATCCCCATCATTTCCCAAATTTAGAATAATTAAATGTATTTTGGGAAATAAACCGAAAGATTGGTTGCTGTTCTTTTGCTGATACATGACAAACAAAAAATAAAATTACTCGACATAAAAAAATATTTTGTCCAAGAATGTTATTGGTAATCAAAAATAATCTCGTGTGGAATGCAGAATATGTTGTGCAAAATGTTTTACATAAATAAAAAAATAAAAGCAACAATCATGAAATTGAAAGCACAGGGCTAAGCTATATTTGCACAAAAAGTTTTGTGTTTTTTTCGTGTACTAAAAAGTGTGTCAAATATTTCCGCATCTCATAATAGTGATGAATTTGTAATATGGGATTTTTAATTTTGTTATGAATTGTTTTCGGGTAAACCGACTAAGGTATACCCTCACTTTGTGAGTAATGTAATATTGAATATTACACAAATTATTCTGTCAATTTTTGTGGGACGTACCAAAAGGGGTTTAAGGAATACACCTATATTTCGCTGAACAGTAGATACTTTAAATACATTGCACTGTGCCGAATTGTAACCGTTTATATGAACTGGTATATTAACGTTGAGATATTAAATTGTGGTATAATTTGGCCATTTTGTGTGGGAGGTACAAAAAGGGGTGTGGTGATAACGTTCATTTTTCACTGGACTATAGGCATTATAAAAGCATTACACTGTACAAAAGTTCAAGTAATTGTATACACTGATATTAATGTTATAAACTGTTAACTTTTGGTGCAAAATGGTACCTTTGTGGGAGAGGTACCAAAAGGGGCGTGACAATAACGCCCATTTTTCAATGGACTGTAGGCACTATAAAAACATTACGCTGTACAAAATTTCAAGTATTTGTATACACTGGTATTAATGTTATAAGCTGTTAACTTTTGGTGCAAAATGATGCATTTGTGTGGGAGGTACCAAAAGGGGTGCGGCAATAACGCCCATTTTTCACTGGACTGTAGGCACTATAAAAGCATTACACTGTACAAAATTTCACGTATTTCTAAACACTGGTATTATTGTTATAAGCTTTTAACTTTTAGTGCATAATGGTGCATTTGTGTGGGAGGTACCAAAAGGGGCGTGGCAATTTCGCCCATTTTCCTCGAGTTGATAGCGACTAACAAACTAATACTATGTGTGGAATTTCAGAAGATTCAAAACGTATAATAGCAGTTATTAAAGAATCAATATTTCACAACATTTTAACCCTTTGTGGGGAGGTACCAGAAGGAGTGGACCAATATGGCCGATCTTCGAACTTAGCCGGAGATAGAAAAAAATATTACCACATACGAAATTTGAAGTCAATCGGTTACTCCTTTCGAGAGTTATCGTGCGCACCAGCCAGCAGACACACAGACGGACGGACATTGCTCATTCGACTTAAAATGACCCAAAACGGATTTCCGCCGAACATACTTGGGGTCTTAGGTCACTCCTTCGATGTGTTACACTTTTTTCCGTAGCAAATGATATATACCCTCGTCACACTAAAGTGAGGGTATAATTAATGAGAACTGTTTTTAATTAATTGTCGGTAGTATATGACTGGCAAATTGCCATAACAACCGATTTTTTTAAAACAGTTGGTTGTGTCAACTACAACAGATAATTTAAGCCACCATTTTCGTAGTTGGCGCAACCAAATATGATTGTTGTCAACATGGAAACAGAAGTATACCACTACCAAAGTATTGGTTGTCCTGATCGAATCGCATGATAGTAGACAAACTACAAAATTTGGTTGGCAAATAATTCGGTTGAGGCAACCAAACTGTATTCTGTGTGTATAAACAAGTAAGAAAGTTTCAGTCGGGTAAACCGACTAAGGTATACCCTCACTTTGTGAGTAATGTAATATATAACTTTACACTAATAAATCTGTCAATTTGTGTGGGAGGTACCAGAAGGGGTTTTCCAAATACACATATTTTTCGGTAAACAGTACATTCTTAAATACATTGCATTGTGCTGAACTATAAGCGTTTATGTGCACTGGTATATTAAAGTTACGAGCTATGTAATTTTGGTATGATTTGGTCATTTTGTGTGGGATGTACAAAAAGGGGCGGGGTGATAACGCCCACTTTTTACAGGACTATAGGCACTATAACAGCATTACACTGTACAAAATTTCAAGTATTTGTATGCACTGGTATTAAAGTTACAAGCCGTTTACTTTTGGTACGAAACGGTCCATTTGTGTGGGAGGTACCAAAAGGGGCTGTACAATAATGCCCATTTTTTACCGGACTATAGGCGCTACAAAAACATTATACTGTAGAAAATTTCAAGCATTTTTATGCACTTGTATTAACGTTATAAGCAGTTAAATTTTGATGCAAAATGGTCCATTTGTGTGGGAGGTACCAAAAGGGGCATGCCAACTTCACTCATTTTTCTCGAGTTAATAGCGACTAATATACTAATATTATGTGCAGAATTTCAAAAGATTCGAATAAGTAGTATAGAAGTTATTAAAGAATCAATATTTCACTAAATTTTAACCCTTTGTGTGGGAGGTACCAGAAGGAGTAGACCAATATGGCCCATCTTCGAACTCATCCGGAGATAGATCAAAATATTACCACATACCAAATTTGAAGTCAATCGGTTAATCCTTTCGAGAGTTATCGTGCGCACCAGCCAGCAGACAGACAGACAGACAGACAGACAGACAGACGGACGGACATTGCTCATTCGACCTAAAATGACCCAAAACGGATTTCCTCCGAACATACTTGGGGTCTTAGGTCACTCCTTCGACGTGTTACACTTTTTTCCGTAGCAAATGATATATACCCTCGTCACACTAAAGTGAGGGTATAAAAATACAATTTCCAAATGCAAATACGCGCATCGCAGAAAATATATATGATAAGAAATGACGGTATTATTTATTTCCCTTTTTTAGTTCCACTCAATTTTGTGAAATTCCAAACTATGCGGTCAGAATCTTGATCTCAAGCGTCCTATTTTACAATACGCTTGAATAATTTTCTAAAGTAATAACTAAAATATTTAACACTGTTTGTACGACTTTGGCTGCATAACGTAACTATTATTAAATTTTATTAAATATTGTTCAAAGTAAGCAAGCAAAATTTCAATAAAACGCTTATGATTCGCCAAATGAAAAAGTGAATTAAAACCATACGTTTTACTGTCGAAGAGGCTGTTACGAGTATTTTGAACCAACAGCCTTTTACCACAAGAATAATAATAACACAAATGTACATACGTATATATAATCAAAAATCCTCTTTTGCCATTTTGTTACAATTTTGGCTTGTGCTCAATGAACATACTCGTATATACGGGTACATATGAAATATAACAAATATTGCAACGAACAATTTGAAACTTTCAACCTCATGGAAATTTTCTGTTGGTCATCTTCTCTATCTGCCAAGAACTCAGAACTTGTGTAGAATGCCAAAAACCCTGTTTGCCAAAGAGATGAAACGGTAACGGTGGGTCAACAACTTTGCTAACCCCAACAAATAATGTTGTTGTCGACTGCTGTCGCCTTCGAATGGTTCAGTAGTCGTACTACACGTTTTTTTCCATAAATATATTCTCACTATAATTAGGCATCATTAGGGGGAGTAGTAATTAAATCAAGTTTATTGCAATTAGAGGTGGGCATGAACAATCAACCTATGGTTTCTGGTTCAACCCGTTCATGTGTGCCTTAATGGTTAAGATTTAATGCAAAAAGTTAATATGTGTGAAGGAAAATATTTTTCGAAATGTCCAGGTCATTAAAGTTTTATTTTTCTCATCGACAAATGATACATGATAGAGTAGAGAAAATAATTTCGACATCTTACTTACCCCTATACACTTTCCGTTCGAATTGGTAACAAAGTTCTATAGAAGCTATATTTTATATTGTATCTTTATACCCTCCACCATAGGATGGGGGTATATTCATTTAGTAACTCCGTTTGTAACACCACTAAATATTGATCTGAGACCCCATAAAGTATATATATTATTAATCGTCGTAACATTCTAAGACGATTTAGCCATGTCTGTCTTTCCGTCCGTCCGTCTGTTGAAATCACGCTATAATCTATTATACTTAAGCTAGGTGGCTGAAATTTGGTACATTTACTTATTATATATAGGGTGATCCAAGTAGAGATACTTTTTTCAATAGTCTTTTTTTGACAGATCACGTGTGAGTCGTGTCCAGAGTATGAAGCCGTCCGGCCGAACCGCCGACCTTTTTTCACCAGCCGAAGTCGCCGCCGATCTTTGCGGCTAAAATCGGCTAAAACACAGCCGCCGTTCCATAGAAAAACTTTTAAATATGGATAGATACAATTTACATTTTTGATAAGCAAATAGCTATGTATATAGCAGATATATCGTCCCCTTAATAGATGAATAATGTGTACGCATTTTTTATTGCATTCTAAGCATCTACGCAAATGGTTCTACGAGTATATCTGGTGAAATTCTACATCCACAAATTGGGTGTTTGAAATTGTTCATTAATAAATAATAATATCGAGTTTCAATTTCACAAAAACTTCAAATATGATTTTCTCGAAACGACAAATAAATTAACACTATTCATTTCGTCCACCATATGGAAGTGAGTGATTTTCGCTTTTATTCGTTTATTGCCACAAGCGGGAGCTTAACATGTCTTAAAAATCATAATATTGATAGTAATAGAAAAATAATTATAAAAATTCTTTTTTAAAGGAAATAATAAGATTTTTTATTTATTATTAGATTATGTACATACGAGTAGAGAGATAAAAATATTTTCGAAAAAAATCAATGGAGTATTAAAGAATAGTATAACATATAAATGAATACCTCCATTCAATCAAGTTAAGCTCAAAACAGTAGGGGTCATTCTTTTTAAACCACAAGGTAATTCCACACAAATTTAAAATTTCACTAAAACGTCGATTCGCCACTCCTGGAAATAACCTGTTTCGACTTAAGCTATGTATAGACGAATGGCGGAAAAATGCAGTTCTTTGATGTGTGTATTAGTGAAGTAAAGCTTTAGAGAAGATGAATTGAAGCGGAGAATGTCAGTAATTCCCTGGAAGCTCTTTATTTATGTAATATAGATGCATTTCCAAACGTTCACAAAATATTGACGCGATGGCGGTGTTACCTGTGACTACAGCGCCAAACGAATGCTCATTTTCAATATTGCGTCGACTGAAAAATTACTTGCGGTCAACCATGACAGAAAATCGTTTAAATGGATTGGCTTCCCTAAATATTCATCGAGAATTTTTTTTTAATTATACATATGTCCAACATTTTTGTTCGGAGTATATTAACATACAATTTAAGTTAAACATTAACTTTCGGAAATAAATTATTTACTCCAAAACACACTGGGTGGACAATATAGTTTTGTCTTTGAATAATTCTTATTGAAAATATTATTTAAGTATTTTTTAGTATTAACGGCTATAAATATATATATATATATGCATTTAAAATGTCAACCATCGATTTTTAATAAAAAATATTTGGTACCATATGTGATTCAACACCCTCCAACTCGGATAGTCCTCAACCGATCTCGTCGAAATTAGGTGTCATAAATACTATCCAATAGGACTAAACTTGGTGCAAGTTTCATCCCGATCAGAAGACATAGATTTTATAGAATGACTCACTTGATATGAAATTACCCATATATACATATATATTTATTCCGATTTGGCATATAAGCGTTAAAAGTGATATTTTACATCTGATCATTTTTAAATTTGGCAGAGAGTTGTTTATAAATTTATGACGAACACCATCAAATTTAATGAAAATAGTTTTACATTTTTATAGACACACTAGCTGACCCCAGCAGACGTTGTCCTGCCCGTCCTGTTTTTGATGTATTGGTTTGTTATTCATTGATACTTCATTCAAAAAATACATACATCCCGAATTTCAGGAAAAAATCATGAAAAAAAATTTATATTGGCCACTACAGCGTCATCTACCGGATAGAATCATACATACAAACTATTATCAAGACAAACCACACATACATTTTAAATTTCAGTCAAATCGCTCTAGAAAGGCTAGTTTTGCAAATAACTTGACCACTCCGCAATTTATCGCGGTGAATATAATACTAAAACACAAATGACCCCAGACTGAATATATTGTTAAATTTTCAGCCCATTCGCTTTTATGGTTTCGGAGATCATGCGTTACTAACAAACGTACAAAGGATTTTATATATAAAGATATATACAGTAATATACACACTCAAAGAATTTTGTGAGTATCATTAGCAAAAATGTTTGTTGTTTCAACAGTCTGTGTCTGCTGAAAAAGGGAAAGCAGTCTTCGTCTGTTATTTTAGCAACCCTATGGCTGTTATTCTAGTACACAAATTCGCCTGCTACTATAAGCAAACTAAAACAGTCGTTTTAACAAATAATTTTGCTATTATTTAACAGAAAAAAGCGGCTGGAAGAACAAACTATTTTTGTTATTCTAGCATACGTCTTTTTCCTTATTTATTTTAATAAAAGAAATACAAATTTTATATTTCCTGATATTTGAGAAGAGTATATCAATCAGGATTCCAACCTGAAGTTATTCAGCCCATGTATTGATAACCGTTTCGAACTGTGAAATATGTATGTACGCTTGATCTAAAAATATAAATGAAAAATAAATCATTTAGTAAAATTGAATAGCAGTAGGAGTATCTACAAACAATACTTACCGGTCACAGGCATTAACAATTATCTTCTTTTTGTCCGAAAGATAAATGTAAATAAGATAAATCGTACGACATCGACGCGAACCCTGTCAATGTTGGCCAATGTGTTGGGTTCACTCTATAGACACGGAAATTGTACATGTCCATATCATTGGGCAGAGCCATATCATTGGGCAAAATTATCTTATCCATGGATTACATCCAAATTAGACAAAATTATCCAGAGTTTTTTTGGAGCCAAAAGGTTGCTTCGTGATTCGGATATTAGCGACCCGACCATCGTTGGAGCATATGGAGTAAAAAATCAATGTTGCCATTTCGGTAAACAAATCACAAAAAGGAAAAAAATACTTAGTCCAGATTTACACTATGATATTTTTTCAGCAGCTTATCCGCTAATTCTCTTTTAAACTGCCTCTGCGTTTAGACACATAATTTTGTTTCGGATATTTATGTGTGAATTGTTGTTGTTTCAAAGGCCGAGTGAAAAACACAAAACGTTCAGACCGATAAGCCTGAGTACGGGAGAGTTTTTCCCCCCACTTGCCAACTGCCTCTCTCTCCTACAAAATGCCGATAATCTGCTGAACATTCAGCCAATGTAAGTAGGGACTTACGAGTTGTTGCAGGTATTTCCATTAGGGTCACACTTCCAAGAGGTGTATGCTATTTGGAAAAGTAGACAAGGAAATAAATCGCAAGTAGATGGTTTTAATAGGACACTGCTTGGGGAGAATCTTGAAAACAAACACAAATAAGTCTTATAATCATGGTACATTTAATTTTCAATTTGTGTACGCTTACCTGTTGCGTCTTGATTAATTGATAACATGGTTCTTTATGTGCTTTTGTGTACGCTTGATCTAAAAATATAAATCATTTAGTAAAATTAAATAGCAATATGAGCATCTACACACAATACTTACCGGTCACTGGCATTAACAACTATCTTCTATTTGTCCGAATGATAAATAAATATAAAGAACATAAATCGTACGACCTTTGGTTATATTTGATGTTCTCCATGACCGTACGATGATCAGTGACATCTACGCGTTATCCAATTGGGTACATGGTAATTGTACATGTCCAGAGCCATTGCATTAGGCGAAATTATTTTATCGATGGACTACATCCCTATTAGACTTAATTATCCTGAGTTTTTTGGAGCCAAAAGGTTTTTACATGATGCTGATATTAGCGACAATATAACGAAAATATCAATTTTATTTGGCTTCAAATATTTTACACTTCAAAGGGTGCTACTTAAATAGCTGACGACGGCGCACGATGTCTGTCAAAGAGTCGGGCCTGTTTTGTAATCACGCGATTTGATATCACGGTGATTTCAAAACACCATCGATTTTAAAATAATTATTGGTGCTCGAAAATGGTACGATTTATTGTTTAAAGTAAACAACAATCAATTTAAACCAACTATACCAAAATCGGACGATTTTCGAACCCTTCAAGAGTTATTTTAAAATCGGTGATAATACTAAACCACGGTGATATCAAATCGCGTGATTTCAGAACAGGCCCGTGTGCTCCTCTTGAATGTTAGAGTATCTCTTAAATACCAGTGAATGCGTCCGGCTGTCAAACTAAAATTTCATCCTATTGTTTTCTGTGCATACAACAACACTTTGACAGACGCCGGACGCAATTCACCGGTATTTAAGAGATGCCCTTAGTGAAAGCATATTACGTCTGTCAATATTTTTTAATATGCGAAATAAACATTCAATATGAGATTTTGTCATCTGCATCATATATATAACTTATCACAAGCACATTTTAATGGAAAAAATTGGTTTCAATGGCAAGGAATATTTTTTCCGTAAGTACAGATTCACACGAGACAATTTTTTCCAAGCAAGTGTCAAAATTTGTAGGAGAGAGAGGCAGGCGGAAAAAATCTCTGCCTCTCTCCTGCAAACTATGACTCTTGCTTGGAAAAAATTGTCTAATGTGAATCAGGACTAATGAAGCATGTCTATGTCCCGATTCACGCGATGCAATTCGGTGTTTGTAGAAGATAAAGGCAGCAAAGTGCGAATAAAACACACAAAACGGTTTGCCAGTACAAGAATCTACTTTCCCCATTATCTTCCGCATGCCTCTCTCCTTCAAACACCGAATTGCCTTGGAAAATTGCCGCGTGTGTTGATGGGGTCTATGTTCTTCCCGCTTTACACGAGGCAATCTTATCAGCGGCTTAACGGTGTTTGTAGGGGTGGAAAAACCTCCTTGGAATCAATCGGACGTTTTGTTTTTCATTCGCACTTTGAAACAACAACAATACAATTAGGAATAGGCGTGGGAACGCAAAGGCAAGTTCAAAAGAGAATTAGAGGATACAAAAATCGCCCCGTCTTGTGTTTTTGCATACACAAGACTTAGTCCTGGATCCCACGAGGCAATTTTTTCCAAGCAAGTGACCAAATTTGTAGGAGGGAGAGGCTGGCGGAAAGAGCTCTCTGCCACTATCTCCTACAAACTTTGACACTTGCTTGAAAAAAATTGCCTTGTGTGAATCAGGACTTTATAAACATTTTTACAAATCGCACTGAAAATATTAATGTTTAGCTTTGGGTTCATTAAAATATAAAACATTAGAAAGTAAAATTGTATGTCCGGTACTTAGATTTTGAAATCGCTCTATTTCCACGTCAAATCATATTCGTTATCGATTTGTGTTTTACTTTTTGCAGTTTTATTCGACTCCTATTTCCAATATTTATAAAATCCAATGAAAAAATAAACATATTGAGAACCGTAACGCCGACAAATTATATAATTTTTTCAAAATATACTTTTCCCAGCGCACGAATGACCTTAACCTTTTTGATTTTCAATGGTTGTTGAACTTTATCATGTAAATTATTGCAACTTTTGTCTTATTTTCACATATTTTGATTAACAGCAAACATTTTCAGCAAACTTCAAATTTTTCAGCAAACTTCAAATTTTTCAGCAGTGCGTTTGCTGATGCAAAACTGCAAACTATTTTCAAACCGATATGTATGAGATATGACGCTACAGTCTACACAGGGCTGAAATTTGGTATAATTAGTTTATTTGTACCCGTTCACATGCGATCCATGGTGGAAGGAGTATAAGATTCAGCATGGCCGAAAATAGTCTTCGAACACTCCGTGTTTAAAAATAAACAGCATTTTGCTCTAACCGCACTGAAATAATTATGTTAGTAACAAAAGCAAAAGAGTTTGCTGTTAGGGCAGTTTTAGTTTGCTGAAAAGGGGAAAGCAGACTGGTCCGTTATTTGAGCAAACTTATGTTTGTCATTATACCCTACACCACACTGTGGTACAGGGTATTATAAGTTTGTTTCACGGCAGATGTTTGTAACACCTGAAAATATCACAGCTAGACCCACCTTAAAGTATACCGATCCACTCAGAATCACTAGCTGACGATTAACGATGTCCGTCCGTCAGTCCGTCTGTCCATGTAAAGTTGTTCGTCGACTACAGGTCGCAATTTCACTCCGATCGTTCTGAAATTTTGCAGTTTAGAGTATTTCGCGGCTGTTAAGATCGCTATTGAATTTCGTTGAAATCGGTTCAGATTTAGATATAGCTTTAGTCCTATAGAAGCTGTATTTTACATCCAATCGTTTTGAAATTTAGAATGGTAGAGTTTCTTGATCCATGAACCAACATTGCCGAATTTGAAGAAAATCGGTTAAGATTTAGCTATAGCTCCCATATATATGTTTCGTCCGATTTGGCTCTTTAGTCCTATAGAAGCTGTATTTTACAACCGATCGTTTTGAAATTTAGAATGGTAGAGTTTCTTGATCCATGAACCAACATTGCCGAATTTGAAGAAAATCGGTTAAGATTTAGCTATAGCTCCCATATATATGTTTCGTCCGATTTGGCCCTTTAGTCCTATAGAAGCTGTATTTTACATCCAATCGTTTTGAAATTTAGAATGGTAGAGTTTCTTGATCCATGAACCAACATTGCCGAATTTGAAGAAAATCGGTGAAGATTTAGCTATAGCTCCCATATATATGTTTCGTCCGATTTGGCCCTTTAGTCCTATAGAAGCTGTATTTTACATCCAATCGTTTTGAAATTTAGAATGGTAGAGTTTCTTGATCCATGAACCAACATTGCCGAATTTGAAGAAAATCGGTGAAGATTTAGCTATAGCTCCCATATATATGTTTCGTCCGATTTTGCTCTTTAGATCCAATCGTTTTTATACCCTACACCACACTGTGGTACAGGGTATTATTTAAGTATAAAATGTCCCAAAAGTAAATTTATGTAAACAATTTATACATGAATTACAAAATTTATATATCAGAGTTATTCAAAATTACGAGAGTATTATATAGTCGGCACCGCCTGACTTTTGCCTTTCCTTACTGGTTTTATTATTACAAAATATTACAAAAAAATCCTATTTTTTTGAGAACATTTTAATAATTTAAAAATTATTGCCACATAAAAACATCTAAAAATTTACTATTGTTATATTTTTATGATTTTATCGTAAAATATGATCGGTCGTTAATAAAGCAAGCCCATTTCGAAGAAAATCGATGCATAATTTAAAAAGTTGTAGAGAGAAAAACCTTCACTTTTCTTGAAATTCGAAAATTTGCTTACATTTGTAAACAAACAAAATTTGATAAAAAATAGCAGTTATCCCCTCACCTTAGAGTGAAGGGTATATATCATTTGCTGCAGGTCAAAAGTGTAACACATCGAAGGAGTGTCCTAAGACCCTAAGTATGTTTGGCGGAAATTCGATTTGGGTAATTTTAAGTCATGTGACCAATGCCTGTCTGCTGGCAGGTGCGCACGATAACTCTCGAAAGGTTTTACTGATTGACTTCAAATTTGGTATGCGGTAATATTTCTCTACATCTCCAGCTAAGTTCGAAGATGTGCCATATTGGTCCACTCCTTCTAGTACCTCCCCCACAAAAGATTAACATTTAGCAAAATATTGATTCTTCAATAACTTATATACTATTTACTCGAATCTTCTGAAATTCCACACATTTATTAGTCGCTAACACCTTAAGAAATAAATAAAACAAAAAAAAATAAATAAATTTACGAATATTTTGGGACTCAAGGTCAGGAGATTCTTAAGTTTACCCGACTGAACTTTCTTACATGTTTTTAGATGTTCCAAACTTTTAAAGGAAATTACCTATGCTTTCGTTTGAGCAAAACAATAAAAAAAACATGGATTTTTGACAAAAAGGACAAAACATGTTTATATTTCGCAAAAAATTAATTAAAAAAATATGTTCGCGTCTTTTTTATTTTTTTAATGATTGGGGTAAAAGCTATCGAAAACACTTTGGCAAAATTTTCTAAATATGTACAATAGGTAATTAGTTATATATATGAATGGGATAAAAGGTTCGTTTGGCCAAAATTTCTAAATTAAACACCCAGCTCGAACAGTCCTAAAACGATCTCGTTGAAATATTTTTTCGTAACTACTATCCAATAGGAATAAACTTGGTGCAAGTTTTATCCCGGTCAGAAGACATAATTTTTTCAATATTGACTCAAGTGACATGAAATACCCCATATATAGAGTGTGCTATTTAAAATTTGAACTACCGATTACTTTGAATTGTGATTTGAGTCCTTTGCATTATTTTCTGTGGGGAGTCATGAAGGATAAATGTTACACAAAGCATTCAGCGACAATTGAAGCGTTGAAACATGAAAACGAAGTTGCCACTGAAGAGATTCGACCCGAAACAATCGAAATTGTACCGATTGGGTTGATCGTGGTTGTCATATGAATGATATTGTGTTCCATTATAAAATGACAAAGCTCAACCTTTCCAATAAAACCAGAAATTTGAAAAAATTATCAGTAGTTTTTTTATTGCCGATTCAAATTTTAAATGGCCCACATGTACCTGAGTCCATCCCTAAAATTCTCAATTGCCGAGACAGTCGTGGTAGTCATATGAATGATATTGTGTTCCATTATTAAATGACAAAGTTCAACTTTTCCAATATAATCAGAAATTTGAAAAGATTTTCAGTACTTTTTAATATAGCCGATTCAAATTTAAAGTTTTAAATGACCCACCTAGTACTTCAATTCTGCGCAACGAAAATTTATCATATTGGATAAGTTCTCTTTCAGATGCCGATTTTAAAAATATATATCTAGGCCAGATTTACCAAACAATTTGGTAACTATGCATTTAAATTATTTTTTTAAGAATAATTCTTTTCAACAAAAATTTACCACATCTATCCATGTTTTGATATAGTCACCAGGCAGAATTCGCTTTAAAATTTACTTACTATTCTGTTGTAGAATTGAGTGCAATCCATGACGTAGGATACACACGATTCGGTCTGGCCGAGCTTTCTACCGTTCTTACTTGTTTTATTTAGTATTTTGACATTTATATTTAAAGCTTTGACCTGGTCAATACAGAATTTCTTTTATATGTATTTGAAGAAAATGCATTTAACGATGTGTGGGAGTGCGTGTTACATCCCCCCACAAATAATTCTTACAGCATTTTATTAACACTTGAGGCGTATGGGAAACGGATATGTAGCTGGTGAATCGTGGGCAGACACTGAGAGTTATAGTGGTCGATGTTGGTGTGGTTGGTTGTAATGGCTGACAAACATATCCGTCAGCCATCATCAGCCAAAACAACCAACTAAAGTTGTTAAGTTGTCATTTAACTGCACTTTGAGCGACACAATTACTTGTCAACAACAGGACGCGTCGCATACGCACTACTCCATCAGACACACAATCGTAGCGCGTGTGTGTGAGTGGGAGTGAGCCCTTCATATTGCCTAGTGAAAAAAAAGAAAATATATTGTTGAAGGAATGCAGGAAGGCACGAACACATATAGCATATAAACATGCCACAACGAGTAAAACCGGAAACAACAACATTCGGATTGTAGCAAACGCACGAGCACGACGTGTCTGTAAAGCCGCACAAAAACACATACGCGCACACGAGTATAAAGAGGCCAGTGCGTTTCATATCCGTTTTTTATTTGTTTTTCGTGCCAAACGCTACATTTTCTGGACCTTTTTGTTTCATCTGGTCCTTACGCTTTTTTTTGCACCAGGCAAATCCAGTAACAACTGACAAAACAAACTTACAACGCTTTCACATAGACAGGATGAATATTCATTCAACTGAGCGGGTGGCATATTAAAAAAAGAAATCGGGACGGTGAAGTGAAAAGAAGCGCAGTAACGTTCGATACTGCCGTACCATGGTTGATATTAAATCTACATCGAATGCTGTATGGTGGATAAAAAGCCCGAAACTTCAGCCGGACGCTGAGGCGAGGCGGCGTTCCAAGTTGTGTCAGGATATGACAGATTTATTTCGTCATATATCTTTGCATGGCTACAATAAACTTGTCGATGCCAGATTGCTTTCATGCGAAAAGTAAGTACGATGCACATAGTCATGTTCAACAAATTGACCAACGGAATATATACACTGGATAAAAAGTTACAGGGACATTCCAGAATTTCAATACATTCCATATATTGTTTTGAGTTCAATATAAGTTCTTTGTTCTTCTGAATGTTTTGTAATAGATTTGGATTGCGTATGTTTAATATTAAGAAAATGAAATATAACACTCATTCGTAACTAAGTCCAAAAAGGGTACAAAATACTACGTACAACATTTCACAGCCATAGCTCTGTTGTTTGACCTGGGTTAGCCTTTTTAAGATTTAAATATCTAAATAAGGAACTTTCATAGTTTTCGATCCCAGTACTTGTACTCTAATAATACTCTGATTTATCCAGATCGATTTTCCCTTGGTCATGCTTAATTTTATTTATAACAGCTCCGATTTTACAATAACTGTGTAAAATAAGTCGGTACTACAATATGGGATTAGGATTAATTTATAGTTTTAGGAACAAACAATTTTTATTTTTGCTAAATGTGATAAACCAAAAAAAGTCAAGTCAATAGAAAAGTGATTTATTAAGGGAAAAATTATACCAGTTTGTATTCTTAATGATATTGTCGATTTTTATAATAACATCGACAATAGGTTTACATATAATTTGAAATCTGCTCTAAGAACACATTCCAATAAGCTATACAGGGTGGCTGATATGCCTAGCGGTTTAGAAATGATAGGTTGCTATCATTTCTAAACCGCTAGTCTGATAGCTGACAGATTTATTTCAGTGACAGTTCATTTTATTGTTTACAAGCTTACAAAAGCATTTTGATCTATTGCATTCAGAAAAAAAGTTATTCGTGATGGAATTCAAGTGATAGTGTGATTGCTTTATATTTGGGTGGAAAAACACAAGTGGCTTTCGTTAGAGCCCTCCAGCATTTAAATGTGAATAAATCTTTTGTTTCTCGTACCATTGCTCGTTACCGTGATACTGGCAGTGTTGCATCGCGTCCAAAAAGTGGACGAAAAAAAAAAACGGTAACAACACCAGAAATTATCCGAAAAGTGAAGGCCAGATTTGATCGAAATCCACGCCGCAGTGGTAGAAAAATTGCTCGTGAGCTGAACATATCGCGAGAACGGATACAACACATATTAAAAAATGAGCTTGGACTAAAGCCATTGAAGTTCCAAAAAGTGCAAGAGCTCACCGATGCACAAAAAAAAGTTAGACTGGAAAGAGCCAAGGAGTTGCTTCGCTTGCACGAAAGTGGCCAGTTACCGAATTTATTTTTCTCCGATGAGAAGCCATTCCAAATTGAGCAGTTTGTATATAAATAATCGGGTTTACTTGCCAAAGAGGTCAGCTGAAAATTTACACCTTCGATTGGCCACCAGAACACAAGCGCCGCCGATGGTAATGGTGTGGGCCGCCGTAACGGCCGATGGTCGCTCCCCGCTCGTATTCATCGACCATGGGGTCAAAATAAATGCCGAATATTATCGGGAAAATGTCCTAAAGACACTATTGAAGCCCTGGGCAGACAAACATTTCGGCCGCAGACCCTGGACATTCCAACAGGACTCAGCACCATCGCACTCAGCACGCGTCAACCAAGAATGGCTTAAAAAGGAGGTTCCTCGCTTCATTTCTACCGCACAATGGCCACCAAGATCTGCGGATCTCAATCCGTTGGACTTTTGCGCCTGGGGCATTTTAGAGAGTAAGGTTCGCACTAAAAAATACCAAAGTATCGATCATCTCAAGACGGCGCTTCGCCGGGAATGGGCCAAAATACCGCAGAGCCACTTTCGTGCAGCGTGTGATGGCTTTGTTGGCCGTTTGAAGGCCATAATTCCTGCCAAAGGTGGCCAATTCGAACAAATCTAAACTGTTTCTAAAATTTTATGTTATTTCCGACATTTTTTGCTTTTGAACAATAAAATTTAAAAAAAAAATTAAAAATATATAGCGCTTTACTTTGTCGCATTACATATCAGCCACCCTGTATATAATAAAAGTTGGCCAATACCTGCCAACAATACGCATAATTTTAAAATTAAAATTTTTTTTAAATTGGAAATTGTTGACATTTTTTTATATAATTCATATTGAAGCAACAATAATTATGTTTTTTCAAATTTCTTAAATAAAAAAGCAATAAAATTTCAGTTGGGTAATATGAACCTTTTTAACACAGAAATATATAATGTATGTTAAAATTAGATAAACCAAAATATACGAGGGACACATGGTGAAAGAATTTTTCGTGAGCATTGTTCATGTGAGATCTTTCAGCAAAAAATCATAATAATCATAGTTTATAACTTTTGGAAATGCGGTTTTAAGTGTTGTTTTTGACTGCGGTCAGCGCAGCTCGCGATATACTGAAGTAACACCAAAGGAGCGATTATATAAGTATCTTATGGTTTTAAGCGAATTCATACAATATCAGTTAGTCCGGATGAGCACATAATTACCGTATGTCAATGGCGACTTCACAATCCGCGAAATTCATAAGAAAATATTTCAAAGTTTCTTACTGTAAGAATATTAATATATAACACAGTGCGACAAAATAAACTCAAGTTGAGAAGCAAATGACGCGATACTATTTTTCCTGTAGGTCTAGTCGAATAAAACACGAATCTTTTTTCGGATTATATGGATTCCGGATTTACGGGTAAAAAACCGATATTTGCCAATTCAACTCAATAATGTCTGTTTGAGCGTTTTATATCTAACTCGTCATCATCGTCAAAACTAGTGTTTATATACCGATTTAGTTTTAATGAAACTTTAATAACTCCGTCAATCGCAAATGGATTTTTAAGAGACTGGTTGCATTTTTTTCCTTATAAAATATATTATGTATGTAAATCAATTAATCGTACGGTTATCACACAATATAATTGGTAAAAACATTGTCTAAACTAGAAAATCACGGACAAAAATGAAAAAAAATGTGTTTGTCGGGCAAATAAACCTATATTCCTACAGCTTCAAACAAACAGCGTTCGATAGGTCTAATTCTCTTCTTTCTAAATTCTTTTAGAGATGGGAAATCGAGTGATAATTAATAAAGTTATAGGCGTTTAATCGGTTTTTTACCCGCAAATCCGGATTTTGGGGGTGTCCGGCAAATTTCGTAGAACAAACGTTGTTCTACTCGCCAAGACCCACAAGAAAAACAGTATCGCGGTTTTTGGTCTTTGGACTGTCGCACTGTGTAATTAATTTGGTGAACCTCTACAAAAAAGGTTCACCAAAAAATATCTTAGCATTCAAATCCCATCAATATGTACATAGGAATTTTTGTATAGATATTTTGTATTAAAATGGAGAGCAAGTGATATGAACTTCGTTTCCCTCATCTAATCATGAAAATTGTACTTATATTTTTCCGATTTTTATATTTCGCGTTATTCGATATATTATATAATTTTTCAATTAAAAATGTTTTTGATTCGCTATATTTTTGCGAATAATGAAGCTACATCGCATATTTTGACATAGGCTGATAGAAATGTGTATGTTCTACGATTGTAAATTTAGTTTATGAATAATTTCGTTGAAAATTTTATTTTGTAAAAATCAATTGAAACCGCCGTAATGTTGATGTGCTCCCAATAAAAATCTTGAAAAAAAAATTATTTCAAAATTAATTTTGATATTTGCCCATATATGGGCAAATATAAAAATATGGCGGTTCCAAATTGAAATTTAAAAAATTTAAAAAAAATTTTATAAAATGCAATTTTCAGCGGAATTTGGAAAACTAAAATTACAATCATAGAACATTAGCATTTCTATCAGCATATGACAAAATATTCGCTGTAGCTTCATTATTCGGATAAATATAGCGAATCAAAAAAATCCAAAAATCTACCAGGTACAATTTTCATACGAACATTATTTTTGTGGAAATATAATTTTTGCAATACGTATAATTGGCACAATCAGCAAAATAAAATGACGGCACTACGATTTCGGAATAGAGCGTTAAAAATCCTTTTATTTCATATACACTTCCGCCTTATCTGTACCCCGCACTGGATGTGCCTTGACGATCATTGCTGAGACAAAAGTGTCCCGTTCTTCGCGTAGAAGACTTCAATCTTCAAATAAGTATCCATGATTGTTAAGTGCATCACAGCAGTAGGCCCGAAGAACATAAAAATGAATTTCAGACGTTTAAACTATTAAAAATGCCAAGGACAAAATTTGCAATTTTTGCAAAAATTGAAAAAAGTGAATAAAATTTCAGCGATTCATTATTTTGTTACGGCCCCCTGATTTTTGGATTCACCAGGTCAAAAGCCATCTGGGATACTTAATTCAGCTCAACCCATACATAACTGCCGATGTGCTCCGCGAAATACACTATCAAAAAAAAGTATCACTCAAGTTTAACAAAGGTTTGGGAAGCTATAGCGGTGGTTCCATTAAGAGAACATCAACGACACCTATAGGTATTTCAAGCCGCTATAAACGCTTCTTTAGTGTTATTTCATTACATCGCTGGCCGCGCTAACCGCGGTCAAAAAAACAAAAAACACTTGAAATCGCATTTCAAAAAGTTATGAGCTATAATTTTTTGCGGAAAGATCTCACATGAACAGTGCTCACGAAAAATTCTTCCTCCATGTGTCCCTCGTGTTTTTTGTAACCGACCAGTAACTTCAGAATAAATACTTTGGCCACAACTTATAAAGGAATGGATACAGATATGAACATTTCTAGGACTTTTTTCAGAATTTTGAAATGTATGTGCTTATAACTTCTAAAGTTTTTTGTAAGGGTCCGCCATCTAACTTTTTTTTTTCAACTAGTGCTTATTTCGTGAATGGTAACACTTAGCTCATGTCTGATTTGACAGATAATTAGTTTTATCCTTCCGCTGAACGAATATGTGTATATTGCGAATATTGCGACATTACTTTGAAAATCATGGTAATGTTGCAGAATGTGTGCGAAAATTGCGTACGGATTTTGGAAGAAGAGAAGCGCCGTCAACTCCGTATATTCGTTATCTTGTGAAAAAAGTGAAAAAAAAGGAATCCTCATCGATAAACCAAAGTGTAAAAAGCCAAAAACAGTGCGTACACCCGAGAATATTGCTGCTGTGGCAGAAAGTGTGCGTGAAGCGCCATCAACATCAATTCACCGTCGTTCTCAACAATTGAACATTTCGGAGACAACATTGAGACTAATTTGGCATAAAGACCTTGGTATGACGCCATACAAAGTCCAATTGGTTCAGGAGTTGAAGCCAACTGACCATCCAATGCGTTTTCAGTGGTTCTTTGTTAGCGTTTTCAAAAAAAAAGTTATTTGGCGGACCCTTTATATTTTGTAAGGAACGAAACAAAATCAGGCTCTTAAAAAGCCGTATGCAATTGACTGAGTTATTAAGTTTCATTAAAACTAAATGACCCAATTTACACGGAGCAACTTGTCCCTGCGACTTTTTTGAATTCTCTTTTAAAATTTCTACGTAAAATTATGCTCATTTAGACGATGAGTCTTTTGTTTCAGCAATTAGGGGACAAATTTATGTTTTTATTCGTTAAATCACATTTATTTTATTATTATAAAATGAAATGTCAATTTGTCCCTTGTATTTTCACTTCGAGAAACTTTTTCTACCCCGGAAGCTTCTCTACACTTTTCGTCTACAAACTCGTGTCGCAAGCCTCATCTCGCAGGGACAAGTTGCACCGTGTAAATTGGGTCAATGTGTCAATAAATACTAGTTTTGACCATTCAACACAAAAATGTTTGCTTGAGTATTTGCTTTTTATCCCCTCACCTTAGATAGGAGGGTACATATCATTTGCTAAGAGGGCTAAGTTTCTTCTTTCGAAATACTTTTAGAGATCGAAATTTGGTTAATACCAATGTGTTCGAAAGAATAGACGTATTTGGACCATGCTGAATCTAGTGGCATTAGCCGTTTTTCTACGAATAACTCGCAATATTCGACCGTCAATTTTGTTGGGAAATCAGAGAGATAACTCATTGTTGAATTTGGAGTGGAAGACTTCGGAATACACGCTTCAGTCCAAAGATTGAAAGAAAGATATTATTTCTATTATTTTTTATACCCTCATTTTAGTGTGCCGAGGGTATATATCATTTGCTACGGAAAAAAGTGTAACACATCGAAGGTGCGCACGATAACTCTCGAAAGGAGTAACCGATTGACTTCAAATTTGGTATGTGGTAATATTTTTTTCTATCTCCGGCTAAGTTCGAAGATGGGCCATATTGGTCCACTCCTTCTAGTACCTCCCCCACAAAGGGTTAAAATGTTGTGAAATATTGATTCTTTAATAAATACTATACTACTTATTCGAATCTTCTGAAATTCCACACATAGTATTAGTTTATTAATCGCTATCAACTCGAGGAAAATGGGGGAAGTTGCCACGTCCCTTTAGGTACCTCCCACACAAATGCACCGATTTGCACCAAAAATTAACAGCTTACAACATTAATAACGGTGTATAGAAATACTTGAAATTTTGCACAGTGTTATGCTTTTATATTGCCTACAGTCCAGAGAATAATGGGCGTTGTTGCCACGCCCCTTTTGGTACCTCCCACACCAAGGTACCATTTTGCACCAAAAGTTAACAGCTTATAACATTAATACAAGTGTATAATAATACTTGAAATTTTGTACAGTGTACTGTTTTTATAGTGCCTATAGTCCTGTGAAAAATGGGCGTTATCGCCACGCCCCTTTTTGTACCTCCCACACAAAATGGCCAAATCATACCACAATTTAATATCTCATAACGTTTATACCAGTGCACATAAACGCTTATAATTCGGCGCAGTGCAATGGATTTAAAGTATCTACTGTTCAGCGAAAAATAGGTGTATTTGTTAAACCCCTTCAGGTAGCTCCCACACAAATTGACAGAATAATTCGTGTAATATTCAATATTACATTACTCACAAAGTGAGGGTATACCTTACTCGGTTTACCCGACTGAAACTTTCTTACTTGTTTTAAATACACTTCAGGAAATATTTCTCCCAAAGCAGGCGACACCCCTGGTCAACACCTTACCCTTGAAAATAACCCACGAAAAACATAGACATATCAAAAGTCATAGAAATCGGACCTAACATAATTTTTTAAGGGAATCTTTTTGTCGAATACATTGCACAAAAAATCCAATGAGTTCTAAGACTTTTGATATATTATTCATTTTGAAGGTCGATTTCACTATGCAACAAAACAAATTTATTTTTCGAGACCTAAAAACTTTTTTTGTGTAGATTGAGGCATACTATTTTATTAAAGCAAAACACATTTTTTTTATTGTGGTTTTTTTTCTAAAATTTTAATTTTCTTGGATGTTACCTTTAGCTCGATAAAGCCGAGATTATGAGGGCTAGAAATGCTGAAACATCACTTTCAAAACAGAAGTTTAGCAACTGTCGATAAAAAACAGAAAAAAATAGATTTTTTAAAAAAAAATCGTTTTTCTGGCTCGGAAAAAACAACAACAAAAATGGAAAAAAATTGCAAAAAAAATTGTTTATTCCATTTTTTGAAAGCTAGCATCCTAACGAAGAAAACAATGCTTATTTGCAGAAACTCTATGGATAAATGTATATGGAAATACAGTAACTATCGATGAAAAAACAGGAAAAAGAGTTTTTTAAAAGCGTTTTTGCTGGGTCGAAAAAACAATAAAAAAAATAGTTTGTTCCATTTTTTGAAAGCTAATTTTATTTTTCATATTTGTTATTTTGGCAATTTTGTTTGGGAGGTACCAAAAGGGGCGTGGCCTCGAATTACCAAAAGTAATACGATGTATATTAAAAAACACTGGGTTGCCATTAAAGTGCATTGTGGGGACCTATAGTGTTTTTTTGCAAGGAATCTTTTTGTCGAATACATCATCAAAAAATCCATCGATTTTTACGAGTTTTGATATATCATTCATTTTAGAGTTTTGGGTGAAATATTTCTAAAAGTGTCAACCTTTATTTTGATCTTTGACATGTAACATCTATTCCGAAGCCTTATACCCTAAAATTGTGTCTGGATTTACTAACCTCTTTGATTACCCCACTAATTTTCTCGAAAACACGATGTCACTGAAAAAACTGTTATTGCCATTCGATTATAACTCAAAAAATATGACAAATATGCACCTCTTTGCAAAATATATATTTTTTTAAATTATTTCTTCAAATGGCTATTATTTTGGTCTTAGATAATATTTCATGTCGATTTGTTTTTTATCTATAGCTAATTTTAAAATTAATAAAATTCTACGATGGGGTCGGAAAAAATTAATTTTAAAATGCAAATACATCGGGTACTGTATGAGATAATTCTGAGGTGTAGAACTAGGATAGCAAAACCGGCTATTTTTGCGAAACCGACAAGAAACGCAAAAGTTATTGGCATTTTAAATATTTTTGCATCCGCTTTATAAATGACTTCAATTTAAAACTTAATTATCCTATATTTCTTCTATAAAGAGGCTAAGTTTTGTCGGATTCGGTCATCCGATTAAGAAACTACAGAATTATTTCCTTTTTTCTCATTGTGAGATGGTCGGAAAAGTCGCAAATTTAATTATCAACTCAAAATATTTCATATAGGCCCATTTCGTGATATCCCAAGCTATTTTTAGTCGATACAGGTGGCGTATTACTACTAATTCATAATTAGCACTCATTCGCTATCAGGTACACACATTAATTGGGTTTATTTCATATGTATACGGGATTGCTGACGGGTAAAACATTTAAATTTTCTAATTTGTAACGTAACAGAATTATAATTTACATTTTTGGGGCATTTCTAACATCCGAAATGTGATGAAAAAAAGAGTGGGAAGTAAGAACTGCTTAGAAGGAGTGAACTGTTGTGATACAACAAAATAAATGTTATGTTTCTTAAAAAATATTTTAGGGCGGTCATTAAATAATCGATATTTAATATTTATTTATATAAACATTCTCATACAATACTAGATGAAAAAAAATCGATAGTATTTCTTTTCTTATTTTGATTATTCCATATGAGGGGTTAATCTGTAACACTATGCAACATTTTTCTCAAAGGGCTGCGCATAATATTTTCTGGTGTAATATAGTGTCCTAAACACGTAAAAATGTCTTAAAAAATGGAATGGTATTTTTTTTTAAAAGAAATTCGTTCTTTTCTGGCACGAAAAAAACATAAAGAATAAAAGAAAAAAATGGCAGTTTTTGACAGCTAGCATCCTAACGAAAAAAACAATGCCTACTTGAAGAAAATCTATGGATGAATGTGGAAATTATAGCACTTTTAATAGAAATAAGAGAATTTGAACAAAATCCAGTTTTTATACCCCCAAACAAGGGTATATATTAGATGCTGCGCGCCTAAAGTGTAACACATCTAAGGCGAAACCTAAGAGACCCCAAGAATATTTGTACTTCAGACAAAATTATTGGGTGGAATGTATTGAGTTCAAACTCGCTGAAAAAGCGGCTGAAAATGCCGTCCACAGAAATGTGAGAAAGACAAAGTGGCACCTGTATGAGATGAATTTCAAGAAATTCCTCAACTCCAAACTTCTGTACGAATCGACTGACAAAGCCGGTTTGGATAATCTGGTCGAGCATATCCCCACATCATTCAATAGTTCCCTTGAAGAAGCCTGTCCAAAAACAAGGTACAAGGGAAAACTAAACCCCAATGGTGGACTTCTGAGCTAACGGCTATGAAAAAGACCTGCAACAAGCTATTTAACAAGGCTAAATCTACTGGGGTCACTAATGCTTGGGATGCCTATAAAGAGCAACTCAAGATCTATAAGAAGGAGCTTAGAAATGCGCAAAAACGCTCTTGGTATACCTTCTGTGGCGAAGTGGAAAAGGTCTCCGACGCCGCAAGGCTGAGGAAAATTCTATCAGCTTCACCCTGTACAGTGGGATACTTGCAGGATGAGGCAAATAATTGGACCAAAAACAGCGAGCAGTCGCTCAAGGTACTGCTCGACACACATTTCCCGGGGAACTCTCTAACAGAACCAGAGGATCAGCAGGACCAACAAGAGTGCGAGTGGACTGCGAGCGTCGCTTGCTTGTTGACTGAAAGATCCATAATAAGCTGGGCTATTAATAGCTTTGAGCCCTTCAAGTCACCTGGACCAGACGGCATCACTCCAGCAGAAATGCAGAAAATGTTAAAGTACATTATCCCCTGGCTGGAGAAAATTTATGTAGGCTGTATCAGGCTTTCATACATACCCAATCGATGGAGGGATACCAAAAGGGTATTCATACCTAAAGCGGGGAAGATATCACACACTAGGCCAAAAGACTTCAGACCAATTAGCCTATCCTCCTTCCTATTGAAAGGTCTGGAAAGACTTTTAGATTATTTCATTAGGGAAAACCTGGATACAAAACTCCTGTCGGTGAACCAACATGCTTACAATAAGGGGAAGCCCTGCACGAACTTGTGAGCACTATCGAATCGTCCCTGCATTTCAAGGAATTGACCATGGTGGCATTTCTTGACATAGAAGGGGCTTTTAACAACATTCACTCAGATGCTGTAATTGCGGCACTGTCACATCTAAAAGTTAACTCTAGTTTGATTAGACTAATTCAAAGTCTGCTCAACAGAAGACGCATAACAGCATGTCTTGGGTCCACAACTCTAACAAGGTTTGTAAACAGAGGGACCCCACAAGGAGGAGTACTGTCTCCACTAATTTGGAACCTAGCGGTGAATGAAATCCTGCTAGATCTAGAACGTTGTGGCTGTAAGGTCGTGGCATATGCGGACGACGTGGCAATCGCAGTGAGTGGCAAATTCGAAAACGTCCTTCGAGACATTCTACAGGTGGCTCTGAACAAATTGGCTAGATGGGCCAGAAGCAGCGGTTTGGGTAAACCCAAACAAGACAGAATTGGTTCTCTTTACTAGGATGAATAAAGTCCCACATGTGGACCCTCCACCTCGGATAAATGGAACAGATCTAGTCTTTTCTGAAAGTGCAAATTTTTTAGGAATAATTCTAGATAGAAAACTGTTATTTAGACTTAACGTATTGGAACGTGTAAGGAAGGCCAAAGTCGCCTAATATTCCTGCAAAAAGGCTGTAGGGTCGCGGTGGGGCCTCTCTCCTAAAATCGTCCACTGGATATATATAGCAGTAGTTCGTCCTATACTGTTATACCGCATTGTGGTATGGTGGACGGCAACTGACAAACTAACCATCACCAACCTACTAACAAAGGTTCAGAGAACAGCCTGCCTGAGCATAAGCGGAGCCTTAAGGACTACAGCGACCGAGTCTCTACAAGCCCTACTCCATATACTGCCGATTAATATTGTGGCGAGAGAAGTTGCAACCAAAGCGGCAATAAGGTTAAACTGCCTATCAATGTGGAGTTACAAAAACTACGATCACATAAGTGTAGTGCTATGGTAACCGACCGAGTGGACTATATACCAACTGTGTACACCTTCGAGAGAAATTACATCACTATGATTCCCGCCAGAGATGAATGGGTTGGAAGAATACCAGGTAATATAAACCATCTCCACTTTTACACGGATGGTTCGAAGCTCGATGAAAAGGTTGGACACTGTGCATTGCTTAGTTTGGATATAGCTCACAGACTACCAGATACCTGCAGTGTCTATCAAGCCGAAATAATGGCAATATGGGAAGTCGCCATGTGGCTGAGTCGCAACATAGTAACCAACACTGGCGTTGTCATTTACTCGGACAGCCAGGCTGCCATCAGTTCTCTGGAAGCAACATCCCTAAGTGCACAAACAGCCCTCGACTGGCGCAGATTTGTTACCGAGATGGCTGAGCAGTTTAATATACACATCATATGGGTGCCTGGGCATAGGGATATCCCGGGGAACTGCAAAGCCGATAAACTTGCTAGGAAAGGGACGATATTACAAATTCTCGAAGAATTGGTGCGCCACTATCCACGCGCAAGCTTTGGCTTAGGCAAGAGGCAATCAGGCAGTCCAACGAAAGGTGGACAGAAATCGGAACCTGCAGGGTAGCTAGACAAATCTGGCCAAGGTATGACCTGAGAAGATCAAAGTATCTCCTCGCACTAGAGAGGCAAAGGTTGTCTACGTTAGTATCAATTCTGACGGGACACTTCTTGATCGGTGAACACGCCAAAAGATTGTGTATTGACTCTAATGACTTCTGCAGGAGGTATGGAGATGAAGTGGAGAGCATTGAGCACTTGTTATGCGACTGCCCCGCTCTGAGTAAACGACGACTAGACATACTGGGGTCGGCTTTTCTAGGTAGCCTAATAGATCTTTCCAGTACCGATATTCGTACTATCTAAATTTGTATATCAAACAGGTTGGTTTCGATGAGGGGCATTTCAGCCCGTGGTAACACTAGGGACCAAAACTGGTCTATGTGAGCGTGTATAAAAAAATACGGCTGCCACCATAACCTAACCTAACCTACTCCATTCGAGAGTTATCATGCGCACCAGCCAGCAGACAGACAAACACACAGACAGACGGACATTGCTCAAATGACTAAAAAGACCCAAAACGGATTTCCGCCGAACATACTTAGGGTCTTAGGTCACTCCTTCGATGTGTTACACTTTTGGCTCGTAGCAAATGATATATACCCTCCTCTCTAAGGTGAGGGGATACAAATGGGAGTTAATATGGTCCAAATACTGAAGGTAAATTCCATGAAAATTGGAATTTAAAAAAAAAAACTAATTTTACAAAAAAAAGTTTTTGGGGCTCGGCCACAAAAAACTATTTTTTTTTTGCATAGTGTAATTGATGTTATGTTATGTTTTTTTTTGTCATTGTGGAGTTGAGCTGAAGATCAAAGGGTTGCATCTTTTATTTTCTTTAGCTTTAAACTAGTTTCATTTAGTTCCTCAATTTTTTTTCGAGATGAATGTCCCATATACATATGTTCTTTACAGACTTACTATGTAATTTGGTATTTGTTGACGAAATCGTCATGTTTTAAGACTGAATATGAAATCCGCTGTTAATCGGCAGATTTTATGTTTTCATTCAACTATAAAACGCAACATTTTCCTTCTGGATGAACTGATACTTTCACGGGGGGCGGTGTGCGGGGTAAGGGGTTTGTGTTGTAAGGCAGGCGAAGATGAACTGTTAAACTTTAGTCTCGTTTTTTCCTTATCTTTTTGCCGTCTGCTTTCAATTCATCTCGTTTTGTTTCCCCGTTCTTTCTTTGTTTGTTTCAGATTCATTTGGTTATGCCTTCACGTCACCATATTTTGTTGTATGTGCGTTGCATTGACATTCACTTGGGATCAATTTGTCCTTCAACATTTTTCCATCAATTTGCACGACCCATTGTATCCAGTGGAGAATGTTCCGTTTCCGGCCGTATCCATATGTTCAAATAATCGCATATCCCGTAAAGCAGCTGAAAAGTACGCCGAAGAGTTGTAAGTAACATATATACCGACACATATCGATACCTCCATTTCAAAGAATGCTAAGTTGAAGATGGTAGTTTTTTTGTGGAGATTTTAAACTCTTAATACTTCTACAGTTGTACAAAACTTTGTATTGCATATAAATATTGGAATATTTAGAATTTAAAAATTCCAAGTTATCCATCAATTCCAATTTATTTAGTAATTTTGTTTGTAATAATTAATTGCTTAAGGAAAGGATATATGACATTTTATTATGAGACACATCTTCAGATACTGCGTATTTGTTTATTTGTTTATTTGTTTATTTTGAAATAAAAAGTAACAACATATCTTCGCAATTGTCAGGTCTAGTATAAAAATGTTTCCGTATTTTGGGTTTGTTTTACCTAGGAGATTATCATGAAAAAATGTTCGAGTAGTACAATAGTGGTATACTTTGATACCCTATATCACAAGCATCTCTTATAAAAGATTGGGGGTTGGGTGCTTTCCCTTAACAGATGTTAAGAAACGATCTAACCAACAGTTTAAAATATCTAAATTTATAAAGTGTTGTGTTTATAATTTAAAGTGCACCCTGGGTAATAACAAATGGTATTCCACTAGTGGTAAGACTCAAACCAAACTCTCCCAAAACCGGAGTGTAATGCGACCTCGTTCCCACCGGTGTTTGGTTTGCAGTCAGGGGCTCCTCAAAAGGTAACAGAGTCAATCAGTCCTTGTCACAGTACCAAGGACTATGCGGTGAGTGGCGTGTATCTCCCCTAAACTCAAGACAACTTTATGAAATTAATAAACAACAAAAACAAACGCGTTCTTTGCGCTTTGAATCCAACCGCTTACTGGACGAACCTTCAGACCGCCCCTGATCTTGGCGCAAACAACAGGACACTTACTAAACCCTTCATTGAAGTGCAGAGTCTAGTGACGGCCTAAGACAAGTGGAAACATGTGTAATGGGTCACTATGACCCAATGTCCTAAAATCGTAGATAGATTTCAGACACACCACTAATCTGCAAGGAAGCATCAGCGGAGAGTAAAGCTCATGGTATCGGTGAAGGCAGATCAGCACTGAGCCAAAAATTAACCTTATATAAGGTTAACTTAACCATAAATAAACATGATTTGGAGTCTACGTTATATAAGGTTAATTTGAACATTTTCTTGTTGACTGGTATTTAACAATAACAATATTTAATTTAACTATTCCATGGTTGCATTTTGTAACCATGAAAATTGTTTAGATTATAATAATAATTGTTACTTTAACAATGCATTTTTGAATTTTTTAACCATGAAAATTGTTAATATTAACATTTCATAGTTAATTTATTGAAACAATGCATGTTTAATTTAACAATGAAATTGTTAATATTATTAACTATGAAGATTGTTATTGAAACCTTTTTTATTGTTAATTCAACTATTTAGTGGTTACCTCATGTAACCAGAAACATAGTTGTTTCAATAATTTTTAATATTTATATCAAATAAAACAAGAAAAATTTAACTTTCGCATTTTTATTTTATTTACAAAATATATGTTAATATATATATGTATAAGAAACACCTGAAAAGAAAAAAAAAACAAAAAGGTTAGAAAATATAAGTATAAATGTAAAAAAGGGTGCAATTCTAAGAAGATCTTTTGACTTTTTACCTAAATTCTGTAGTTCAAAGAGCATAAGCATTTACCGATGGACTGATCTGATGGAAAAATCTGCTCTGTGACTATAAGTTAAGTGCCTACGTTTCTGTGCTTGACCAACATGTGATCAGTCCCCGCTCAAAAGGTGCCGTCCACGTAAACTCCCTGAATCTTTCGATTATTAAGGGCCCAGGACGGTTAGGCACTTAGTTTGGGGTACTGAGCTTAGTCCGATCTTACGGCAAACTTATAGGAGAGAGGAGATTAATAACAAAGGCAATCTGATAGAAAGCCGATGTCCCACCAAAATCATAATCGGAATAGATATAAAAATCAAGGATTAGGTAAGTCAATGGATGATACTTCAAGGAAGTGCACTGAATTGTATATTAAAAACAAGTAAGAAAGTTTCAGTCGGGTAAACCGACCAAGGTATAGTTGTTATTAAAGAATCAATATTTCACTAAATGTTAACCCTTTGTGTGGGAGGTACCAGAAGGAATGGACCAATATGGCCCATCTTTGAACATAACCGGAGATAGAAAAAAATATTACCGTATACCAAATTTGAAGTGAATCGGTTACTCTTTTCGAGAGTTATCGTGCGCACTAGCCAGCAGACAGACGGACGGACATATCTCATTCGACTTAAAATTACCCAAAACTAATATGCGCTGAACATACTTAGGGTCTTAGATCACTCCTTCAATGTGTTACACTTTTGGCCCGTTGCAAATGATATATACCCTCGTATTACTAAAGTGAGGGTATAAAAAAAACAAATGTATGCATGCATATCACTTTTCCTGTAATTACTTCGCACACTACAACTAGTATTGGTACAGCTTATCAACAGTTTCTAGTATTGTCACAACTTACCAACAGATTCAAGGCCGGACTCCCAGCACAAGCAGCCGCAAGCCACAGAAAAAGAAACAACTGAAAAGAAAAAAACAAAAACATCGTTTATATGTATGTATGTATTACGAAAGCACTTCTAACAACATATGTATGTATGTACATTTAACAGTATCAACATCGCACAACAAAAAAAACTAACGTATGTATGTACGGCGTAGCAGCCACAAGTGTTCAAACGAAAAGACAAGATGAACACATACCCACACGTACACATCACTTCTCTCCGTATGTTTGCTTGCTGCTGCATATACTTACGTACATACATTGTTGTTTTTTCATGCTCAGTTAATGTTACAGCGTGGACATATTTTTTTCCACTCTTAACCACTGAATTTCACAATTGTAATGGCATAATCACAAAAAATAATATTAATATTACATTCGCCTTTACTATAATTAAACAGGCACAAAACACTATTAACATTTTTAACACACATATTTTATTATTTCACTTTTTATATACACATATGTACATACATACTTATGAATGTAGTTCTTTACAAAATGTTTTACTACTTACCTCTATACCAACAGCTTCCGACAACAGCACTAGTCCCATCGACTATTCAACACCAACTGAACTCCCGCACTCGATCAAGCACCGAAGCTGGCATTTGGTGGTGTTTTCAATGAGCGAGATAAATTCTCTTATGACGACAGTCGCATTCGTTTCAACTTCGTTTAACTTAATACTCAACTTCGTCTAACACAAAGCAGTTGAAAAACATCGACCACAACAGAGCCGAATTGTTGTTTATCTCGCACATTTTTCTGCCTCTCTTTCAAAAAAACCAACCATATATAATGTTAACTTAACAATTTTTCATGTACATTTGAACTTATATAAGGTTATTTTTGTCTTCGTAATCAAACATTTACCATGAAAAATTTAACCAGACACATGGTTAAAAAAATCATTGTATTTTCGGCTCTGTGAGTAGTCCATGTATAATTGGATGTGAAAGTAGCCCCAAAAATAAGAATTTCTGCATCATTCGTTTAGTCAAGTTGGCTCAATTAATAATTTAATGGCCATACGATTTTTTATTGCTCAAGGTGGATTGTTAGCACTTTTTCTATATTTAAACACGGTTATATCTTAGTATACCGTACGAAATATCTCTTTAGAAGCAAAGTTGTAGATATTGAATAGAAGAAAAAAATGAGGAACAAGCCTACCCGAAAAAAGTGCATCCAGTGCCTTAAAAATCACAATAATGCAAAACTGTTCCCCATTTTTCACCTTTTTTGCTCAATAACTGGATTACAAATCCACAAATATGTTGTTTTGTATTCTTTAGAAACTTTATTTTGCATGATAAAAAAAATTCCGATTCATACATAACACAGTTATTCTTACACAGTAAATATGAGATTTTTATACCCTCACTTTAGTGTGACGAGGGTATATATCATTTGCTACGGAAAAAAGTGTAACACGTCGATGGAGTGTATTCTTTAGAAACTTTATTTTGCATGATAAAAAAAATTCCGATTCATACATAACACAGTTATTCTTACACAGTAAATATGAGATTTTTATACCCTCACTTTAGTGTGACGAGGGTATATATCATTTGCTACGGAAAAAAGTGTAACACGTCGATGGAGTGACCTAAGACCCCAAGTATGTTCGAAGGAAATTCGTTTTGGGTCATTTTAAGTCGAATGAGCAATGTCCGTCCGTCTGTCTGTCTGTCTGTGTGTCTGCTGGCTGGTGCGCACGATAACTCTCGAAAGGAGTAACCGATTGACCTCAAATTTGGTATGCGGCAATATTTTTTTCTATCTCCGACTAAGTTCGAAGATGGGCCATATTGGTCCACTCCTTCTAGTACCTCCCCCACAAAGGGTTAAAATGTTGTGAAATATTGATTCTTTAATAACTGCTATACTACTTACTGAATCTTTTGAAATTCCACACATAGTATTAGCTTATTAGTCGCTATCAACTCGAGAAAAATGGGCTAAGTCGCCACGTCCCTTTTGGTACCTCCCACACAAATGCACCATTTTGCACCAAAAGTTAACAGCTTATAACATTAATAACAGTGTATAAAAATACTTGAAATTTTGTACAGTATTATGCTTTTATATTGCCTACAGTCCAGGGAAAAATGGGTGTTGTTGCCACGCCCCTTTTGGTACCTCCTACACAAAGGTACCTTTTTGCACCAAAAGTTAACAGCTTATAACATTAAAACCAGTGTATAAAAATACTTGAAATTTTGTACAGTGTAATGTTTTAATAGTGTCTATAGCCCTGTGAAAAATGGGCGTTATTGCCACGCCCCTTTTTGTACCTCCTACACAAAATGCCCAAATCATACCACAATTTAATGTCTCATAACGTTTATACCAGTGCACATAAATGCTTATAAGTCGGCACAGTGCAATGAATTTAAAGTATCTAAATATCTTGATGAACCCCTTCTGGTACCTCCCACACAAATTGACAGAATAATTCGAGTAATATTCAATATTACATTACTCACAAAGTGAGGGTATACCTTAGTCGGTTTATCCGACTGAAACTTTCTTACTTGTTATATGTTATATATGCATGGAAACAATATTTAGAACATTTTCAGTTATTGTCAATATCCATCCTCGTTGAAGTTGATGCTTGTGGTTCTGATGATCTTGTTTTCTTCGTAGGTTGTTCATGTTCTGAGTCTGCATTATCATCCAATTTAGACATAATATTGAAGGGTATGTTTTGTTCAGTGTGTCCACCAATTTCAGTGTCATCTCCATCTTAGGTGTTTCATCATTCATAAAATAAAACTGTACTACTCTTCCATGTATCCACATTATAAGTGTATTATAAATTTGCACACTGTGTTCGGCGTGAAATTTCCACCACTTAAATCTGGTTCATTAAAATAATGACAATTCGCTGTTTTGAATTCCTCAGCAAACAAGTTTTTTCGATCCTGATTGTCTATTTGTGGGACGATGTGACCACAAACGTAGCAAAAATTATCCAATTTTGGGCACTTGTTATTTTCCATATTGACATTTTGAATTCTTTTCTGGTTTTTATACCCTCACTTTAGTGTGACGAGGGTATATATCAGTTGCTACGGAAAAAAGTGAAACACATCGAAGGAGTGACCTAAGACCCCAAGTATGTTCGGCGGAAATCCGTTTTGGGCCATTTTAAGTCGAATGAGCAATGTCCGTCCGTCTGTCTGCCTGTGTGTCTGTCTGTCTGCTGGCTGGTGCGCACGATAACTCTCGAAAGGAGTAGCCGATTGACTTAAAATTTCGTATGTGGTAATATTTTTTTCTATCTCCGGCTAAGTTCGAAGATGGGCCATATTGGTCCACTCCTTCTGGTACGTCCCCCACAAAGGGTTAAAATGCTGTGAAATATTGATTCTTTATTAACTGCTATTATACGTATTCGAATCTTCTGAAATTCCACACATAGTATTAGTTTGTTAGTCGCTATCAACTCGAGGAAAATGGGCGAAATTGCCAAGCCCGTTTTTGTATCTCCCACACAAATGCACCATTTTGCACTAAAAGTTAAAAGCTTATAACATTAATACCAGAGTTTAGAAATACTTGAAATTTTGTACAGTGTAATGCTTTTATGGTGCCTACAGTCCAGTGAAAAATGAGCGTTATTGCCGCTCCCCTTTTGGTACCTCCCACACAAATGCACCATTTTGCACCAAAAGTTAACAGCTTATAACATTAATACCAGTGTATAAAAATACTTGAAATTTTGTACAGCGTAATGTTTTTATAGTGCCTACAGTCCATTGAAAAATTGGCGTTATTGTCACGCCCCTTTCGTTACCTCTCCCACAAAGGCACCATTTTGCACCAAAAGTTAACAGTTTATAACATTAATATCAGTGTATACAATTACTTGAAATTTTGTACAGTGTAATGCTTTTATATGAGCGTTATCACCACGCCCCTTTTTGTACCTCCCACACAAAATGGCCAAATTATACCACAATTTAATATCTCAACGTTAATATACCAGTCCATATAAACGGTTACAATTCGGCACAGTGCAATGTATTTAAAGTATCTACTGTTCAGCGAAATATAGGTGTATTTCTTAAACACCTACAATATATTTCATTGAATTATATTAGTTTAAAATATTTTATGACGTTAAGATATTTTAGTCTGCATTTGAAAATAGATATTTTCATTATACCCTCCACCATAGGATGAGGGGTATATTCATTTCGTCACTCCGTTTGTAACACCACTAAATATTGATATGAGACCTTTTTAAGTATATATAATATACATATGTTATTAATCATCGCAAAATTCTACAATCTATAATACTAGAGCTAGGTGGCTGAAATTTGGTACATATACTTCTTATATCTGCAGGTATTTTGGGTTTGAAACTGGTCCATTTTTTGATATAGCCCTCATATATCATCTCTCCGATTTGACATCTTAACGCCAGGGAGACCACAAATTTCAACTGATCGGGCTAAAAATCTTTCACACGAACAACGGTAGTCAAAGGTCCATGTTTTGATATAGCCCCCATACAAAGGTCTCTCTAGATTTTATTTCGTAACGCCACAAAAATCTCAAATTTCAACGAATTGGGCTGAATTGAATTTGAAATTTCCTCATCCTGTCCTAGCATTTTCTTAATATCCGTGCAGAATATAAAACGATTTCTCTCACATCAAAATGTAAAAAACTTCGATCAGATGTACCCACTGAGAACCAAAAGTATGAAAAAGTATTTTGGAGATATAGGAGAAAATAAACAAATAAGAAGGATTAAGTTCTGCCATGCCGAATCTTATATACCCTCCACCATGGATGGCATGTGAATGCCTTCGGGTATAAATATACTAATTATAACAACTTTCAGCTCAATTTGTTGAAATTTGTGGTTATTCTTGCGTTAAGAAATCAAATCTAGAAGGACCTTTGTATGGGGACTATATCAAAACATGGACCTATGACGCCCGTAGTTCGTGTGAATTGTTCCGGGTATAAATAAACCCTAGTTACCAATTTTCCGCCCGATCAGTTGGAATTTGCGGTCTCTACGACGTTAAGAAGTCAAATCTAGAGGGACTTTTGTATGGGGGATATATCAAACCATGAACCCATGGCTACCGTTGTTGTGTGAAATGTTCCGGGTATAAATAAAACCTTGTTACCAACTTTCAGCCCTATTAGTTGGAATTTGTGGTCTCTGTGATGTTAAGAAGTTAAATCGGGGAGATGCTATATATGGGGCTATATCAAAAAATGGACCGATATTGCCCTTTTTATACCCTCACTTTAGTGTGACGAGGGTATATATCATTTGCTACGAAAAAAAAGTGTAACACATCGAAGGAGTGATCTAAGACCCTAAGTATGTTCGGCGGATATTCGTTTTGGGTCATTTTAAGACGAATGAGCAATGTCCGTCCGTCGGTCTGTCTATCTGTCTGTCTGTCTGTGTATCTGTCTGTCTGCTGGCTGGTGCGCACGATAACTCTCGAAAGGAGTAACCGATTGACTTCAAATTTGGTACGTGGTAATATTTTTTTCTATCTCCGGCTAAGTTCGAAGATGGGCCATATTGGTCCACTCCTTCTAGTACCTCCCCCACAAAGTGTTAAAATGTTGTGAAATATTGAATCTTTAATAGCTGCTATACTACTTATTCGAATCTTCTGAAATTCCACGCATAGCATTAGTTTATTAGTCGCTATCAACTCGAGAAAAATGGGCCATGTTGCTACGCCCCTTTTGGTACCTCCCACACAAATGCACCATTTTGCACCAAAAGTTAACAGCTTATAACATTAATACCAGTGCATAAAAATACTTTAAAGTTTGTACAGTGTAATGCTTTCATAGTGCCTACAGTCCAGTGAAAAATGGGTGTCATATTCACGCCCCTTTTGGTACCTCTTACACAAAGGTACCATTTTGCACCAAAAGATAACTGCTTATAACATTAATACCAGTGTATAAAAATACTTGAAATTTTTTACAGTGTAATGCTTTTATAGTGTCTTTTGCACTGTGAAAAATGGACGCTATTTCCACGCCCCTTTTTGTACCTCCCACACAAAGGTACCATTTTACCAATGCACGAAAATGCAACAACATTTTGCACAGTGTAACGCTTTTGAAGTCCCTATAACCCTGTAAAAAATGGCCGTTATCACCACGCCCCTTTTTGTACCTCCCACACAAATTGGCCAAATCATACCAAAATTTAATATTTCATAACGTTAATATACCAGTGCAAAAAACGTTTATAATTCGGCGCAGTGTAATGTATTTAAAGAATCTACTATTCAGCGAAAAATAGGTGTATTTGTTAAAAACATTCTGGTACCTCCCATACAAATTGACAGAATAATTCGTTTAACATTCCATATTACATTACTCACAAAGTGAGGGTATACCTTAGTCGGTTTACCCGACTGAAACTTTCTTACTTGTTAAAATGTTTTTCACTCTAAATTATAGTTTAAAGCTTAAAAATTGTAGATTTTGCGTTCGTCGGCACTTGTTGAATGACAAAAATTGATCAATGAACACCTATAAATACTACGTATTTTTCAATATTTTTCTGACAGGTCCTTATCATCATTTATGAGCCAACTTGACTAAACGAATGATGCAGAGTTCTTATTTTTGGGGCTACTTTCACGTCCAATTCTCAGAATTGAGTCCCAAAATCATGTGTTGTACTGTGTAAGGCTGCTATGAGCCGAGTGGGTGAGGTCTGGCCGGGCGACCAGTAGAATTTCGTCGGAAAACCTGACATCCTAAGTCGCTCCAGAGCCCGCACCTGGGTTACAGAATAACCATTCGACTTCGCCGACATTCTCGAATTGTTAAGAGTTTACAATCCTGCTCTGCCCGACATAACTGGATAAATGGCATGATTGGTAAGGCGGATAGTCAAAAGCGGCAGATCAACTTGATCCTTAATGCTGAATCGATCCCTCACACATAAAGGGTAAATATAATCTTGCGATTTGGTTTCGGGACTATAATTCTGAAGGTATACAAGCAAGATTTAGCCCCCACTACAGAAGGTGCACACAGAATACAGTTTGGTTGCCTCAACCGAATTATTTGCCAACCGAATTTTGGTAGTTCTGTCTACTATCATGCGATTCCATAAGGACAACCAATATTTTGGTTGTGGTATACTTCTGCTTCCATGTTGACAACAATCATATTTGGTTGCGCCAACTACGAAAATGGTGGCTTAAATTATCTGTTGTAGTTGCCACAACCAATTGGTTTAAACAATTGGTTGTTCTGACAATTTGTCAGTCATACACTACCGACAATTAATTAAAAACTGTTTTCATTAATTTTTAGTTTATTTATTGAACAAAAAACAAAACAATTCATAACAAAATTAAAAATCCCATATTACAAATGCATCACTATTATGAGATGTGCAAATATTTGACATACCTTTTAGTACACGAAAAAAACACAACACTTTTATGCAAATATCGCTTAAACCTGTTCTTTCAATTTCATGATTGTTGCTTTTATTTTTCATTTATGTAAAACACAACATATTCTGCATTCCACACATTATTATCCACACGCGATTATTTTTGATTACCTATACCGTTCTTGAACAAAATGTTGAAGATTTTTTATGTCGAGTAATTATACCCTCCACCATAGGATGGGGGTATATTCATTTTGTCACTCCGTTTGTAACACCTCTAAATATTGATCGGAGACCCCATAAAGTATATATATTCTAAATCGTCGTAAAATTCTAAGACGATTTAGCCATGTCCGTCCGTCTGTGGTAATCAAGCTACAGTCCGCAATAATAGAGCTAGGTTGATCAAATTTGGTACAAATACTTCTTATAGTTGCAGGTTGTATGGGATTGCAAATGGGCCATATCGGTTCATATTTAGATATAGCTCCCATATATAGCATCTAACTTGTTGTGATTCCTACTGTTCTCATCTACTATATTTCTTGTGTTTTCTGTGTTATTTTCTTTAGGTTTGAGTTATTTTGTGAGGTCAGATGATACCCATGGTGGAGGGTATATGAGATTCGGCATGGCCGAACTTAACGCTTTTACTTGTTTTATTTTTTGTTTGTCATGTATCAGCAATAGAACAGCAACCAATCTTTCGGTTGTATTTCCCAAAATACATTTAATTATTCTAAATTTGGGAAATGATTGGCATAACCAATAAATGATTATTTATTAATATTTTTTCTGTTGTAGTAACCAATTATTCGTTGCAATAATAATCTTTGGTCTATTGATACAATTTCTGTTGTCAAGAATAAAACATTGGTTGTCACAACCAAATATCGATCATATGGTACTATAATGAAAATTTAAAATTGGTTACCACAACTAACCGAGTGTCAATGAAAAAAACAATCTTAATTCGATTGATACAACCATCGATTTAGTTGCAAGCATTTTCATTTGATCGTATCCATGTTATTATTGTTGCTCCAACTAATTATATATAAATACAACCGACAGACGGTGTAGGCAATATACTTTTTGTTGCTAGTACTATTTTTTTTATTGTTACAATCGAATTCCAACCAATTATTTTCCTGGGTGTACTAATCTGAATCATTCTTCGTCGCTCTTACCTCAAGAAAAATGAGCAAAGTTGCTCATTCCCTTTTGGTCTCTTCCACACAGTAGGACCAAAAGGGGGACACACAATACAAATACTATAATGCAATTCAGTGAAACATATTCGTAATTATCACACTTCTTTTGGTACCTTCCACAACATAAGGTCCAAATTTAGCCACAATTGAAGAGCTCATAACATCAGTAACCAATAACAGTATTCTCCGAAGACATCTATTTCCGAATGCCTGGATTCTAGTAAGGGTTCTTCCAGACGTATTCGATGTTTCGCATCCTTTGAGTAAGACTGACTTTACGTTGGAGTTGTATAAGCGTAATTTAGTGCTATGTTAGATCTGTGAGGATAACTACACAAAGTTCAGGGCTCCCAATGCTTATTTGGCTTTTTTCATACGGTTATTTAATCTATTTCTGAGCCTCACGTTGACGATAATATGCTACCGAGATAATTAAATTCCGTCACTTCTTCCCATGGTTTATTGCCTATGTCTAATGATAATGTATTGTCGCATTTATGCGCATGGATGTGGTTTAGGAAATATTTATTGTAAGACCATCTTTTCGTGTACTCTTGGACTTGGTTGAGTTTGTGCAGCATGCTGGACAGCTGATGAGTTGAAAGACATATGTCATCAGCGTAATCAAGATCCTCGAGTCGGATCATTTAAAACCCAAGTAATACCATTGGATTCACGAGTCGCTGCGATCATAATTGTGTCCAACACAACATGAAAAGAAGAGGGGACAGGACACATCCTTGTCTTACCCCCGTATGTATTTTAATCTTCTGGATTGTCAGACCGTCATGTAGGATGCGGCAGTATGAGTCGCCGTACATAGCTTTGATTTGATCAATTATCTTCGTGGGTACAAGGTAATTATGCCCATATTGCGTTGTGAGACAATGTGTCGAAAGCCTTTTGGAAATCTATGAACGTAAGATACAAAGGTGATTATAGGGCTTAGTTATGTTTAATATGGGTAATAATAAATTTAATAAAATCCCCAAAATTCATCTTTTAAATAAAGTTAAAAATAAAAGAAAAATGTTTTTTTTATTTTCCAGATCAAAATTGGATCCCGCTAATCGTTCAGTGGAGTATTTCGTAACACACATAAAATATTTTAGTAATTTTTATACGCGATATGATCGATTCGATAATTATGAAGCATATGGCGAATTTCAAAAATTCCTCGATCATTATGGAACATCGGATAATGAAACGTTTTACAATGTTCTGGATGTTATGACCAGGGTACGAATGCGCCAAAGATTTTTGTTTTCATTGATTTGATTTTGATTTCATTCTTTTATTTCAGTTAACGCCACCTTGTGAAAAATTAATACTGAGTTGCATGTTGGGCGGAAAAAGGGTTAAATGTTTCGAAAAGGATACATTTCAGACCCGACTCACAATGTACGGACCATGTTGTATGTTCAATTCCAACGATGGGTAAGTGAAAAATAAAATGAGAATTATAATCCCAAAAGATATGGGAGACTGGGGTAGTCTGGCGCCTTTAAGAGAGATCGGCGACACTGAAGGTGTTCTGTTGATTTCTCTTCTTCTTCATTTCGCGAGACCTTCAATATTTCGCGCGCCGTCCAATAAGGCAGTGGCCCGTCATGTCAGACCCGATAAGTGAGACGTACGGCCTCGATAACCACAGTAGGACGTTGGTGCTTTTGGAGTATAGGTAGGGCCACATCAGCCTGGAATGTATAAAGTTCCTGCCTAGTAACCACCTGCTATTTGTTGGCATAAGAACACTTTCTCTACATAAAAGTATGTACATAGAGGCATGTCCACATATTGCAGTTCTACTGGATCGTGTAATGTAGTTTATAGTGTTATAAGATCATGTGTGTTGCAGTTCCCTGGTATGTCCCTGTGCGCCGGCACCCATATCAGGTGAATGTTGAACTACCTAGCAAAATTTCCCATTGCCAAATAAACCGACGTGTAACTAAATTCCAAAGTAATAACTGCTTATAATTTGGCCACTCTTCGAATTATTTTTACACATAAAATCCATTGGAGCAAAGTGCTTCCACTCAAGCATACCAGAAGCTGAAAAGTAACCACTTATCTCCACGCTTATAACTATTCAATAGTAAATATAGAAATAAGTAATACTTTTAGTGGATATTTCCGAGTTTCCTTGTTCATCACCATTAGTTGTGGAGTGTGGTGAGAAAGAATACGCAATTAAGCATGCCATTATTTGTTGACTAAATGTAATGCAGTGGCTAATAAGATGTCATTACTAGGTAATGCAAGTGGAATGGCAGTATTTACCAAGATTTTGTTGGGTATTCAGTTATCTGTTTAAAAGACATCCTGACTATTTGAGAAAATATCGATACCGACTTTAGTCAGAACATTAATTCCCAGACATACTACGAACCCTCTAACAAGATCTCTGTCCGGTACACACTACAGTGATTAGACAGTCTTTTAGCCATGGATTACTCTAGTTCCTTAGAAAAGCTGCCAAAGCTCATTTGCTTGTTGAGTTTGGAACCGTCCGTATAGAAGTTCACGTTTCCAATATATCCTGGGATACAACCATTCCATTCTGATCTATCATAAATATAATAAAAGTGAAATCTTCTTGTCAAAATGTGGTTCAGTGTAATCAACAATGCGCCAAAGGTCATTGTTTCGAATGAGTCTATGTCTGTAGCTATCTCCTGACCAAATTGACAGTTCCTTAAGTCTAATATGTATTAGTACTTCCCGCATATTGCCTTGCCATAATGTCTAGCGGTATTAAATGTAGTACATATTTTAGTGACTCAATCGTCCTCGTTATCCACGCACCAGTGATGCACTTAGCAGATATTCGCTGAACTTTATTTAGAGTCAGACGACAACGCCATACAGCATTATTAGTCTAACCGTATACAATCACTAAACAATACACAGGTTCAGTGGTTTTACAGGTATATAGCGCTACCACGTTTTTGTCTTTATAGAAAGTTGAGCTTGAAGTTTATCCTTCTGTCGAGCAAAAATGCCCATATTTTGCGTTTTCTGATATGTTAATTACTAAACCCCCAAGGATATAGGTACACAAGTTTGCACATGATATCTCCTGCTGAAAATAACTAGTTCTATCATGATTGGGTTAACATCAAGGGGCATTATCGGAAGCTCACGTGGCATGATGTGTAGGATTTCTCTAAGAGAGTTCAAAGACTCCCCTCCAACCGCTATTGTCATGTCATCTGCATAGGCAATAACCTTGTCATAGATCTTCTCCAGAGAAAACAGAATACTGTTCATGGAGAGATTCCATAACAGAGTACACAGAATGTCCCCTTGGGGCGTTCCCCAGCTGACATAGCGAAGGCGACCAGTTGACCCTAAGTTGGCTGAATTGCGTCTCCAGTTAACCTTCATATATTTTTATCAAACCCTATTTTTCCTTAAGCTCTAAAACACGACATAACATTTTTTTACATTGACCACTTGAGGTCCTTAGTTCTTCCACTCTGCTCTGATGCCTCTCATCGAAACCAACCTGTTTGATGCATAAAGTTATCAATAGTGCGAATATCGCTACAGGCAAGATGTGTCGGACTCACTATAAAGGACGATCCCAGTAATAATATATCCGGCACAGTAACAAATCAGGTACTTAAGGCTCTGCACTTCTTCTTCATCTCCACATATTCTGCAGAAGTCATTGGACTCAGTTACCAACCTCTTGGCGAGTTTGCCGATCAGACAGTGTCCGTCAGAACTGACACTAACATAGACAGTCATTTACTCTATGGGAACTACTTTGTCTTTCCCAGGTCGTATGTTGGCGAAATTTTTCTCTCTACCCCACATGTGTCAATTTCTACTCATTTCTCATTGGAATGTGTGACTGCCTTCGAATAATTGTAATGTCGTCCCTTTCCTAGAAGGTTCATCGGCTTTGCTGTTCCCCGGGAGATCCCTACGCCCAGGTACACATATGCGGCAAATGTTAAACAGCTTAGTCATCTCGTTAAGAGATCTGCGGCAGTCGAGGTCTGTTTGTGAATTTAGGGATGTGTCCTCCAGAGATTGTATGGCTCACCGAGTAAATGATGACTTTCCTTATTGCCATTATTTGGGCTTGATAGAAACTGCCAGTAACTAGTAGTTTGTGAGCTGTATCAAGAGTATAATCCGAAGCCAACCCTCTCATCACCGCCTTTTTCTCACATCTGTGGTGATACTTTATATTTCCTGGCAATCTACAAACCCATTCCTTTCTTTCAGGTATCTTCGTGGTAAAATTCCTCTCGAATGTGTTCACCGTTGGTATATAGCCTACTCGGTCGGTTACTATTTTACTAAAGGATGGTTACATTTTAAGGGCCGATGTTGATTTTGAATAAAACACAAATTATGTATGGAACAAAATATCGGCCAAATGGCAGCCTCGACCTCGGCTTGTTTGTTGCTGGCTTATCGACGTACACTTTTTCTTTCAAATAACCCCAAAGAAAGAAGTCCAACGGTGTCAAAACACATGATCTTGGCGGCCAATTGACATCGCCACGACGTGAGATAACACGGCCATTGAATTTGTTGCACAAAAGAGCCATTGTTTCGTTAGCTGTGTGGCAAGTGTCACCGTCCTGTTGAAACCACATATTGTCCACATCCATATCTTCCAATTCGGGCCATAAAAAGTTCGTTATCATCTCACGACAGCGAACACCATTCACAGTAACTGACTCACCGGCCTTATTTCGACGACCGATGCGGTCGGCAGCCCATAAGCAGCACCAACGGAACTGGGCGAGCATGCACAGGTGTTTTTACATCTCCCACAGACCCGGTGTGCTGAAATATGCGCACAATTCTTCGGATTGTGTACACATTTGGTCGATTAGGCTGATCACAAAAACATCATGAGGTGCACGAAATGCATTTTGATTTGAACGCCCATTTTCGTAAAAGGCTTAAAAAACTTTAAGGCGTTGCTCGATTGTATATCTTTCCATGGTTCAAAGTAAGTTAAGTCTGAAATTGAGAAATGTCAAATGAAATACAGAAAAAACTTGACGTTTAGGTGTGGTTCACATTCAACATCGGCCCTTACAATTTAACCACCCTTTACTATGTGTTATACTGTACCTCCACATTGATAGACATATTACGCTATATTACGACATATGGCGCTCTGTTTGCAACTGCTCTAGACACAATACATTCCGCAGCAGACTGAGCAGGACTGGTAGAGACTCTGTCACTGTAATTCTTAAAGATACAATATTGGGCAGGTAGTTCTCTGTAACTTTATTAATTGGTTGGTGATAGATCGCTTACAAATTGCCGTCCACCGATGTACGATGGTATTGGACGAACTACTGTTTTTTACTTATATATTCAATGGATGATTTTTGGAGAGAGATCCCAACGTGCACCAATAGCTATCCTACAGATATATAAGGCAACGTTGGCCTTCCTTATACATACGTTCCAATGCATAGCTAAATATTTTACACTTTTTGAAAATAATAGCTCAGTTCCATTTAGTCGAAGAGGGTCCACACGCAGACCTAAAATTATACAGATGTTCCGTCCGGATGAAACGTCAAAATCTATGTATCAGCTACGAACGAATAGGAATGAACTGTCACACGCGAAAAAAAATGTTTCCGCGAACATAGTTTAAACGTTTTTTGCAGCCACAACGTTATAGATATAACAGGATTCCACTCACCGCTAAATTTCACATTAGTGGTGATAGTATCCCTCCCTGTGGGGTCCCTCTGTTTAAAAATCTCCTTAGAGTTATGGCTCCGATACTTACTGTTATGCGTATTTTGATGTGCAAACGTTGAATTAGGCTGATCAAGCTATAGTTTACCCTAAGATGATACATCTCCGCAATTAAGCATCTGACTGAATGTTGTTATAAGTCCCTTCACTATCAAAGAAGGTCACCATATTGAACTTCTTGAAATGTTGGGCGATTCAGTAGTGCCTAACATATCATGCAGGGAAGATTCTATAAGCATGTTGACTGCCTGTCAAGAGTTTTTTATCCGGGTTTTCTCTAAAGAAAGAATATATTAGAATTTCTAGACTTTTCAATGGGAATGAGGACTTCGGGCCAATTCGGGCCCTGCTGTTCCTCGAGTTCTGTCAGGGAGTTTCTAGGGAAATGTGTGTCGAGGAGTATTTGTAGTAACTGTCTGCTATTTGTTGGTCTAGTTGTTATCCTCGTCCTGCATACTATTATTATTTATTCATTTTGACTCCTGAGAACAGCATTGGGCCACAACAAAGTTATTCCATTCGGGTATATTCAAAGCAAAATACTTTATTTCACATCAGCTTCGACCCATACTGGATTCTTCCGCCTTCACTGACCTTCTCCAGGTGTCTGTAGGCCTACCTCTTCTGCGGCTCCATGTTTGCAGGTTCCATTCCAGTGCCTGTCTGGCAATATCGGCTCTCGGCTTCCTTAAGGTATGGCCTATGTATTTCCATTTACCCTCTCTTATTTATCGGCTTACTGGTTTCTGTTTACTTGCGCTCCATAACGAAGCATTTGATATTACATAGGGTCAGAATGTTCTCATGATTCTTCGCAGACATTTCTTTATGAATACTTGCAATGCTTTTAGCTCATCCAATGCTACGATCCGTGTTTCACAGGGTTACAGAATGACGTTCACATTAAAAATGCGCAGTTTATTCTGCTTTCAGATGAACCGATAGCGTTCATCGTAGTGTCCTCAATCCTTGCCCAGTATGAATTGAGGCGACTATATCAGCCTGATCCTAATTTGGCCAAAAGTACTCTTGTCTGTCGTGGTAAATCTTTTTACTCCGAGGCTACTGATGGAGGGTGATCTCCTAGCACTACATTGGCTCTGTAATTATTCACGACTTCAGCGATTGCGTCAGAGTGTATGTCAGCCAGGCTTGTCTGGTAATCTCTTTGATCTAGAGGTGAATTTTTCTGATCTGCCCGGGAGGTGGAAGCCTATCCACTAGATGGTGGTTTGAATGGCTGGTACGAATGCTACCGCACGGGGGTTCTCCGTCTCCTCATGTAGGTGGTCCACAGAAGACATGAAGAGGCACCTTCAGGCATTTTATTGACCACACTGGTGCTGCATAATTTACCACAGACTGACCTATCGCTTTGAAAGAGGTTAACAAGCTTTCAGTGTCTGTTGCCCAAGTGCTGCCGGCTAGCGACTTGAGGACTATGTTCCTACTTCACATTTTATAGCAGATAGCTGTGGCATGCGCGTTAGACCTGAAGAGGAAATCAAATGTGACACCAAGAACCTTAGGGTAATTGGTGATCGGAATTCTTGTGCAATTGCAGATAGCTGTGACATGCGCGTTAGACCTGAAGAGGTTATCAAATGAGTTGCTCCTTCACTTGCCCTGTCCATGCAGTAAACAGTGTGGCCGATGATTTGGTGGCGGATTGTTTCAGGTTCCTCGCAGCGAAGAAATTGGCAATCTCAGCAAGGTAGACATTCAGCCTTCCACATATGATGTCATCGATCAAGGAGCCCGATGCCAGAATCGTACAGTCATCACCACTTTATCTTTATTCGGCACTAATGAACAAATAGTAGATTAATCCATCCTAAAAATGTTACCTTGGGCAATATATTCTCTTAGATAAATGGAAGCGAGCCAGGGTAAGAATTAGATCATTTAAAACTTTTCTAAATAATGGGAGTAAATTCGAAGTTTTTTTATTAACAATATCGGGAAGGAGATTATTTTAATTATTACAAATTTTAATCAGATAAATCATATCAATCAGATAATAATTGATCGGAATTCTTGTCCAATTGCTGATAGCTGTGACATGCGCGTTAGACCTGAAGAGGTTATCAAATGAGTTGCTCCTTCACTTTCGCTGTCCATGCAGTAAACAGTGTGGCCGATGATTTGGTGGCGGATTGTTTCAGGTTCCTCGCAGCGAAGAAATTGGCAATCTCAGCAAGGTAGACATTCAGCCTTCCACATATGTCATCGATCAAGGAGCCCGATGCCAGAATCGTACAGTCATCACCACTTTATCTTTAATCGGCACTAATGAACAAATAGTAGATTAATCCATCCTAAAAATGTTACCTTGGGCAATATATTCTCTTAGATAAATGGAAGCGAGCCAGGGTAAGAATTAGATCATTTAAAACTTTTCTAAATAATGGGAGTAAATTCGAAGTTTTTTATTAACAATATCGGGAAGGAGATTATTTTAATTATTAAAAATTTTAATCAGATAAATCATATCAATCAGATAATAATTCATCCATAATAAATATAAACAGTACAATTTATTTTTGTACATTATTATAAATATCTGATATCTTTGAGTTAACTGAAATTTTCTTATATTTTAGTTATAGAAGACGTTCGTATCGCACACGTTTTGCCGGTTCCGATATGGGTCTCATTGTTATTTTAAACACTACACACAGCGATGATACTGCATCCCTATTGAATATGGATGGTTATGCTGTCATTGTACACTCGTCGAATAAATTCCCCGATATTTCATCCGGAAGCAGTCTGGAAGTGTTTCCCAATGTCAACGAGGAGACGTTTATTGCATTGCGAGCAAGTGTTATGGACAGTGACTCAAATCTGAGAACATTTGCGGCAAGTCATGTAAGAAGATATCTATATATGGTCTTCAGTTTCTTTGAAATACGATTATATGCTTTTGTCAATTATTTCATACGTTTAGCGTCGCTGCTACTTTGATGACGAGACTCCATTTAGGCATTTGCTGGTGAACAATCGCTACTCTATGTCGAACTGTATTACCCGATGTCGAGTCCGGAGTGTTATTGCCCTTTGTAATTGTATACCGTTCTATACGCCCCTACGAATTATTGGCGATACCGATGGGGTGCCATTTTGTACCTTGAGTAATATTGAGTGTATGCAGCAATATAAATGTAAGTTTTCTCGGTTTGAATTGGTCCCAAGCGATGGATGGGTGTTATGGAAGATTTGGCCGTAGTAGTTCATTGTAGGGAAAATTGCAGGAAGTGGTATATTGAATTCTATACTCAGTTCACTCCATTTTGTAACAACTTGAAATAATAGCTTAATGCAGCAATCACCATTTTAAACATTAATGAAGTCTGTGCTGAAAGATTTATTGGCTAATCTTGTACGAAAAAAACTTAAATCGACTTAAGTTGGTCGCATGCGATGGATGAGTGTTACGGAAGATTTGGTCGTAGTAGTTCATTAATGGGAAAATTGTAGGAAGTGCTACTATTGAATTCTATACACCGTTCACTCGGTTTTGTAACAACTTGACAAAATCGCTAAATGCAGCAATCACCATTTTAAACATTAATGAAGTCTTTGCTGAAAGATTTATCGGCAAATCTTGCACAAAAAAAAAACTTAAATCGGCTTATATTGTGGAGTGTAACGGTAGATCGTTTCCACGTAACGCTTCCCTGGGTAACGCCAAATCGTCTATCAATTATTGTTTTTATTTAAAACGAACTCCCCTAACACGGGGTGTAATGCGACATGGTGCCTATCAGTGCAACCAGGAGTAATCGACTGTATATGTACGGAGCCTTGCCTGTAGGGCTCAGAAAGTAACAGATATATCAACACCCAATCTTTGCCACAGTACCGGGGGCTAAGCAAAAACAAACGCGTTCTCTGGGCTCTGAATCCAATCGCATCCTGGAGAAACATTCATGCTCAAATGGAAAGGGTTTCTTCAGTTGTCCGACTGTACATCCACTGGTCTTGGTCCAAGTCGGCCATACCAAAAAACCATGAAAAAATCCTCCGAGTACTCACAGCCAGCGGTACTGTTAAAAGTTAACATCATATTCGAACACAAGTGGTGACATGTGGAATCGGCAACTATGGACCAATGGCGAGCTGTTCTTAGGAGTTACCAGACACACCACTAATCAGCAACGATGCAGGGTGGCTCCGGGGGCGAGTAAATCACATATCTTCTGGCGATGCTAGGTCTGTATACCTGAATAAAGGTGATCTTAGTCGAGAATACGAAGTCTCGCCGGACGCTTATTTAGATGTTGTGGATGAAACCCGGCATCCGAATCGGCGGACATTGCTGTTGAATTTTCAATCCTGCTCTGCCCATTCATAATTGGAGATCTGCCAAGATTGGTACGGTTGTTAATCAAAAGCGCAGATCAACTTGATGCTGAATCTATCCCTCACTTACAACAGGTAAATGGAACCCTGCGGTATGGTTTCAGGACTACAGTTCTGATGGTATACTCGTAGAATGTAGTCTACACTACAGAATGTAAGTAACCGTGGTTATCACCCAGCCGTCTGGAAGTTCGGAGCAATCTACGTCAATAATTTCCGGAGCCTCAGGCTCTAATGGCGGTACTATCTGTTTCCGACGACGATATGTATACACTGATAGAAAAAGCTTCGTCATGACGACGAATTTGTACATCATCACGATTATTTGTTCGTCAAAAGTCAGCTAACGTATGGAATAATCCTCTTGATGAATTTGTTCGTCACCATGACGAATCTCTGTTTCCAAAAACTTTCGTCCTCAAGATGATCACAGTTCATACCCAAGATGAATCGAGTTCATTACCACGACGAATTACATTCATCACCACGATGAACACCATTAATCCCTACAATTAATAGAGTTCATCACCACGACGACTGCCATTCACCACCACGACGAATCCCATTCATCTCTACGACGAATCCCAATCATCACCACGACGAACTCCATTCATCACCACGTCTAATTCATGCCCCCAACCATTTATTTTTTTAAATTTTCAATAAATATTTTTCTGGTTTTAGACCATTAACAACGTAATGGAAAATAAACTTGACTGCTTTGCCTAGTTCAGTTGTGATTATTCGGTTCGAAACGCAGTTGTTTTCAGGAAAGGCTGAAAGAAAACGAACGAGAAGTATTCATTACTTCTGATATTTTAAATCAAAAATAATCTCATCAAGTAATGTATTTGCCAACAGAAGAATCCCATTCATCACTACGACGAATACCATTCATCACCACGACGAATTCCATTCATCATCACGGCGAATCCTATTCATCACCGCGACAAACTCCATTCATCACCATTATTAGAATTTTTAAATTAAACTTTTACAACAAATTATTTAACTAAGGTAATCAGATCGCCTATAGAACAGTACAATTAAGCATAAAACTATAAATTGATTGCTTCGTTTTATCATATTATCAGCAAAATGGTCAAATAAATCTTTTCGTCGTGGGGATGAAACCTTATCGTTCCCTCGACGAATTTCGAAATCGCCAAAAACATGGGTTGATGATCGTGCTCGTTCTATTGACGTACAAAAACATCGCATCTACAAAACTTTTCGTCACCAGTACGAAGATATATTGACGAAACTGATTCGTCAAGGTGACGAACGGTTTTTCTATCAGTGTATGCTACAAATGATGGTAAGATTTCTACAGATTAATCTCCATCACTCAAAAGCACCCTCAGCGGCCTGTCTACAGGTGTAGTAGACATCGTCCTGATAAATGAACCCTATGTAGTGGCAATCTTTATATTGCTTCTGGCCAACTGTGAAGGTACTTCAAGAATCTGCATTTTGGCAAGGAAGAACTAAAAAATTGTCTGTACTAAAGACTCCAGATGAAGGATGGTCTCCAGTTAGTTGCCTTATTAGGACATGGTAGAACCGTCAGCTGTCGTCAGGGGATTAGTAAAAGGAGCAACTTTAGATGAGAGATAGCCGATAATTGGGTCAAACGTTAACGGATATAAACAATAGGTTTGAGTCACTTCTAGACTTTATTCCAACTACCAACCTAAATAATTGTAACAAAGGCAATGTACCGACATTACAAATTAGGGTAGACTACTACTGACTCGTTGTCAGACAAAAAAGATTGGGTAGAATGTACTGGACGACCACTCTCAGATCCCCATTGGTACAGTACAAACTCTTGGGAAAAATGCCGAAACCTGCCATCCACATACATGTGTATTCAATTTTCTATCCGAATGACTAAGTCGAGCTGGACAATATGGTCGACCACGCCACTACATATTTTAATAGCTCTTTTGAAGAAAAGCTTGTTCAAAACCAATATACAAAGGTAAATTAAACGAAAATAGTGGACTTCTGAGCAACAGGTTAGGAAGAAGACCTGCAACAAACTATTCAACAAGGCCACAACTATTGAGGTCACTAATGACAGGTATGCCTATAAAGAGCAACATAAAATATATTAGGAGGGCCTTAGGAAATCGCAAAGACGTTCTTGGTACACCTTCTGTGGATAAGTGGAAAAGGTCTTAGATGTCGCAAGGCTAAGGAAGATACTATCCACAACACCTAGTACAGTTATATGCAGGACCAGGATAAGAACTGAACAAAAATAGCGAGCAGTCACTACACGTACTGCTCGACCCACATTTCCCGGATAATTCCCTGACAGAAATCGAAGAACATCAGGACCAACAAGAAAGCGAGTGGGCCACCAACGTTCAGACTAAGCTGATTAACAGCTTGGAGCACTTTAAATTACCTAGTCTAGATGGGATTTCTACGGCAGTAAAGCAGAAACTGATGAAGTACCTTATCCCCTGGAGGGACAAAATTATGCTCTCTTGTATAGCCAAGCGATGGACGGATATCAAAGTGGTATTCACAACTAAAGCGAGATATATATCATATACTATGTCAAAGGACTTCAGGCTAATTAAACTATCCTCTTTCCTGCTGAAAAACTTGGAAAGACTTTTAGGTTGCTACATTAGAGAAAACCTAGATACAAAACTCCTATCGGGGAGCCAATATGGTTGCCACTATCAAATCGCCCCGACATTTCCAGGGATTCACTGAAGAGGCCTTTCTTGCTATAGATAGAGCTAACAACTTTCAAGGTAATTGCGGCATTGTCGCAACTAACTATAACTTCATTAAATCATCGTTTGTTAACCAGAAAACGCATAACAGCAAGTATCAGGGCGATAACATTAGTAAGGTTTCTAAACAGAGGGACCACACAAGAACGGTATCCATTATTTTGCAATATCGCACTAAATGGAAATCTGTTAGATGTGAAACGTTGTGCCTACAAGGTCGTTGGTCCTCAGAGACATTCTACAAGTGGTTCTGAACAAATTTGTACAGAAGCAGGGGGTTTGAATGTTTATCCTGTAGGAAAGCTGTAGGGGCACATAGGGACTCTTTCCTAAAAGTTAGCCGTAGTTCAGCATTGTATACGTAGAGTGGTGGACGGCGACTGATAAGCGATCAATCACCAGTCAACTGATGGAGATTTAGATAACTGCCTGCCGGAGCAGCAGTGGAGCTTTGATGACTATGGCGATACGGGGCCTCTACAAATGCTACTCCATCTACTGACGATTGCTTTTGTGGCTAGAGATGTTGCAACCGAAACGGTATTAAGATTCAATGGTCTCTAAATGAAAAGGTACTTAAACTATGGTCTCATGAGGATATCACATCCTAGTCCAATGGTCACCGACCGAGTGGACTATATACAAACGGTAAACACCTTAGACAGGAACTTTACCACAAAGAAACCTGCCTAGGAGGAATGGGTTGGACGAATAACATGAAATATAAACTATCTCCATTTCTATACAAATGGTTCGAAGCTTGATGGGTAGACTGGTCTCGAATTACACTGTCAAGAACTTTTTTTATTTATTTATTTTATTTTATATGAATTACAATACAAAGTAAATTTATATTCTAATTTTACGGTCCAAGGAAAGGCCAGGTTACAAAGACCATATGGCCAAATGTTTGCAGCGACAGACCAGAGCCTCTGGTGGGAATCGAACCCACGACCCCCAAACTCATAGGCGAGTATGCTACCAACTCGCCTACTGGGGCGCTCAACTGTTTTGTTTTTATTTATTTATTACAATTAAATCAATAATAAACAATTTATACAACAATTGGGGCACTAGCATCTAAGGATATCGGCCAAGTCAAGAACTTAGTTTATATATACTTATATGTAGCTCACAGACTGCCAGATACATGCAGTGCCTTTCAAGCCGAAATAGTGGCAATAAGGGAAGTGGCTGTGTCGAAACATAGTGACCAACACTGGCCTCGTCATTTAGTCGAACAGCCTGACCGACGTATAATCTTTGGAGGCTACAACCCTAGTGCAATGGTCAGCGACCGAGTTGACAGAGTGGACTATCTTGTAGGAAAGCTTTAGGGGCCCTTTGGGGGACTCTCTTCTAAAATCGTTCAGTTCACTGGATATAGTTAGCCGTTGTTCGGCATTGTAGAGTGGTAGTGGAGACTAATAAGCGATCAATCACCAGTCAACTGATGGAGATTTAGATAACTGCCTGCCAGAGCATCAGTGGAATTTTGATGGATTCAGCGACACAGGGCCTTTACCAATGATACTTCATCTACTGCCGATTGATTTTGTGGCTAGAGATGTTGCAACCGTAACGGCATTAAGATTAAATTGTCTACCAATGTGAAGTTACAAGAACTGCGGCCACATGAACATATCACATTGTAGGGCAATTGTATACTGTCAAAAACTTAGACTAGATATAGCTCACAGACTGCCAGATACATGCAGTGTCTATCAAGCCGAAATAAACGCAATAAGGGAAGTCGTCGAATGACTTAGTTGTAACATAGTGATCAACACTGGCATCATCATTTAGTCGGATAGTCAGACCGGCGTTTAATATCTGGAGGCTGCATCTCTTAACAAGATAGCTGATCTGTTTAACATATATATCTCATATAGGTACCTGAGTACGAGTATAGAGATATCTAGAACTACAAAGCAGATAAACTTGCTAGGAACGGAACAACATTACTAATTCTCGGAGAATTTGCATATACTCGTATTTGTGCTTAGACAAGAGGCAGTCAGGCTGTCCACTGAGAGATGGACAGAAATTGACACCTGTAGGGTAGTTAGACAAATCTGATCACGATACGACTTGAAAAGGTACAAAATCAGGGAACATTTAATTTTTCTTTTACAGGATGTATGCATATAAAAAGAAAAACGTTAAAAAATTCGTATTACACTTTTAGAAAAAATATTTGTAGAACCATTCCATTTAACTCCACATTGATTGTTTCTATTCACGATAACATTTTAACTATTCTATTTATAACGACTTTAATCGCATGTACATATTATATTTCCCTCAAAACAAATCCAGTTTAAGTTCGAAATTATATTAATGTTTGCTAAAATCTTGTACACAATAATTTTTCAAAGCATTTATTAAAAACAATGCCCTTAAAATGAACATGACCTGCCACCCATTATGTGCTCGCTCTACATTAGACCCTTTGCCATCCTGTTTAAATGTAGCCATTTCCATTTAATGGCTGCTACAATATCTTTGTGCTGATTCCTTTGGAGCACTTTGAATATCTTTAGAGAATTCAATATGTGTTCCACCTTTAGAAAATCAATGAAGCCTTTCATCGAATGAGCGCACATTGTTACGATATCTGTTTCGGAATAACATAACCCTTTTAATGGTAATGCTGTCAGTGTCAGTGTCGTTGCCGTTGTTGCTTGTAATTGTTTGATATCGTTGGGAAACATGGAATGGAATTGTGTGATGTCATCATTTCTAAGCATAACACATGTTAATAATTACATATCCTTTGCCTTTGCACGGGACTGTGACCCTTGAATCTTCGTGGGATCACAGTGTTGTCTTTTGAGAAAAATATACTACGAATATGTCAGGATTTCTGAATCGATTGTATCTTACTAAGAGTATAAAGCAACCTTGGATTTACTTAAAATTTTTAGTAAATTCTAGTCAATAATTTTTTATTGGTGCTATGCTCTTCCGAATTACAACATTTTTATACCCTACACCACACTGTGGTACAGGGTATTATAAGTTTGTTTCACGGCAGATGTTTGTAACACCTGAAAATAATACAGCTAGACCCACCTTAAAGTATACCGATCGACTCAGAATCACTAGCTGAGTCGATTTAAAGATGTCCGTCCGTCCGTCTGTCCATGTAAAGTTGTTCGTCGACTACAGGTCGCAATTTCACTCCGATCGTTCTGAAATTAAGCAGTTTAGAGTATTTCGCGGCTGTTAAGATCGCTATTGAATTTGGTTGAAATCGGTTAAGATTTAGATATAGCTCCCATATATATCTTTCGTCCGATTTGGCCCTTTAGTCCTATAGAAGCTGTATTTTACATCCGATCGTTTTGAAATTTAGAATGGTAGAGTTTCTTGATCAATGAAGCAACATTGCCGAATTTGAAGAACATCGGTTAAGATTTAGATATAACTCCCATATATATGTTTCGTCCGATTTGGCTCTTTAGTCCTGTAGAAGCTGTATTTTACATCCAATCATTTTGAAATTTAGAATGGTAGAGTTTCTTGGTCCATGAACCAACACTGCCGAATTTGAAGAAAATCGGTTAAGATTTAGCTATAGCTCCCATATATATGTTTCGTCCGATTTTTCTCTTTAATCCTGTAGAAGCTGTATTTGATATCCAATCGTTTTGAAATTTAGAATGGTAGAGTTTCTTGATCCATGAACCAACATTGCCGAATTTGAAGAAAATCGGTTAAGATTTAGCTATAGCTCCCATATATATGTTTCGTCCGATTTGGCCCTTTAGTCCCATAGAAGCTGTATTTTACATCCGATCGTTTTGAAATTTAGAATGGTAGAGTTTCTTGATCAATGAACCAACATTGCCGAATTTGAAGAAAATCGGTTAAGATCTAGCTATAGCTCCCATATATATGTTTCGTCCGATTTTTCTCTTTAGTCCTGTAGAAGCTGTATTTTACATCCAATCATTTTGAAAATTAGAATGGTAGAGTTTCTTGATCCATGAACCAACACTGCCGAATTTGAAGAAATTCGGTTAAGATTTAGCTATAGCTCCCATATATATGTTTCGTCCGATTTGGCCATTTAGTCCTATAAAAGCTGTATTTTATATCCAATCGTTTTGAAATTTAGAATGGTAGAGTTTCTTGATCCATGAACCAACACTACCGAATTTGAAGAAAATCGGTTAAGATTTAGCTATAGCTCCCATATATATGTATCGTCCGATTTGGCTCTTTAGGAAGAAAATTGGTAAAGATTTAGCTATAGCTCCCATATATATGTTTCATCCGATTTGGCTCTTTAGATCCAATCGTTTTTATACCCTACACCACACTGTGGTACAGGGTATTATTTAAGTATAAAATGTCCCAAAAGTAAATTTATGTAAATAATTTATACATGAATTACAAAATTTATATATCAGAGTTATTCAATATTACGAGAGTGGTGTAGGGTATTATATAGTCGGCACCGCCCGACTTTAGCCTTTCCTTACTGGTTTATTTATATATCACAATTTTGCCACATTTTCTATAAATTAGGAATTGCGGGATTCAACATATTTTTTTCAGCACTCCTTACCTAGAAAATAAATTAAGATGATATATTAAACTTTTAGAAGAGGTAGTAGGGAGCTTAAGTTCCAAATTTAAGCATCATTTACCGAACAGGGGCGGAGCTACGGGTTCACGAAGTATACCACCTCCGATATAACCAACATTTTGATTGGACTATAAGTCCTATATTTACTGTCGAATTTTCCGGATATATATTTAGATTTTTTTCTAAAGAAATATTTAAGTTTGGATTTTTCAGCTCTCTCTCAAATTCTCTATCTATTAGTTGCACACTAAGAGAATGACAATTTTATTAGAAAAAGTACGATTTAGTGAAGGTTCAATATGTGGGTATTTCGAAAGTAAAAGTTTTCTGACTAATTTTTAAACCAAAAAGTTGAAATTTATAAAATTTCTTATTATCATTGAGGGTGTCGTATTTGAAATGTTTGCCAAATTTGTTACCCAAAAATTGAAAAAATTAAATGGAACTCGCTAGGAGAAGGAGCAATATTCGGAACCATTTGTATACTTCTTAAAAATGGTACGATTTTAATTAATCCATTGATAGCTCTTTTCTTGGAGAGGGTACTATTTTTGGCCCTCTTTTTTAGCCCAAAAGGTACGAAATTATAAAATTTGTTATTCCTTTCGTCCAATAGAGGGTAGATACCAAATTCGGGACCTTTTGACTACAAAAAGTGCGAATTTCCAAATTCCGTTAGTAGAGGATACCAAATTTGGTCCTTTTTGTTCCTTTTTTAACCTAAAACGTATTTGATCACACTTTTAGCAGTTATAGCTATGTAGAAATTGGTGGTCTCTACAACTTACATTAATTTCTCCAATTCCAATGGTTAGATAGACTAACATAATTAGAACTTTAGGCAATTTCAAAATATGTATACCCATCTTTAGAAGAGGGTACAATAAACGGGCCCATTTGGGCCTTTTAATATAAATAGAAATATGTATTTCTAAAAACCCTTATTGGTACATCTGCAGGCGAGGATACAATATTTGGGCCCATTTTGTAACGCAAAAAGTACGAGATTCGTTAAGATGCCCCCTTTTGACAGTTCGTGCAGCATATCGTTATATGAAACTATGTGTTCTTTACATCCGAGGTGTGGAGTATATTCAGCAGCTTTGTAAAAAACATTCTGGCCAATATTTTTGTGGAACTTATTAATACTCTTTGCTCCCCTACATAACGGTAATTTTTGGCTCTATTTTAATAAATCGTTAAAACACACCTAAAAATGGGGAGGGATTAAATGTTTTACAAAAATGTTGGCTATAAAATTTTACCATATATGTCAGAACACACCAAAGTCTACAACTTTTCACAAACAACCAAAAACAGACAAATTCCAATCTTAAACACCCTTTTGGAATATTCGTGCAACAATGTTATTCATACGACCCAGTGGCCGAATCAATCAAAAGAGGGGTTTAACTGGAATTTGACTGTTTTTGGTGTTAATGTAAAGTTCTGGGATTTGGTGTGTTCTGACATATATAGAACAATTTAATGGCTATCATTTCTGTAGAACATCTGATTCCCCCGCATATATATGTTCCACAAAAGTAATGGCCTTAATGTTTTCTATATATGCTGCACGAAAGGGCAAATGGAGGGAATCGGGAACCTTATACAATTTAGTAAGTGTTACTAATGGAGTGAAGGACATGGGACACTCTCCACTGATGGTCATTCCAAGTACACTACTTTACAAAATGTTGTCAAACATATTTATTTGTCGTATATAACATTTTCTGGTGTAATTTGGTGTCCCAAACACGAAAAAAATATTGAAAAGAAATTTATGTTAAAGTGTTTTACTTTTTTGTATTTGGACCCTATTTTTTAATGCCGATAGGGCCGCGTAAAATTTTAGCAAATTATGAGGGCCATAAATATTTGCGAAATAATCCCAAAAAAAATATTTTTATTAAATTTTTGAAGCTAGCATCCTAAGAAAGAACACAATGCCTATTTGATAATCTATGGATAAATGTATAACTTACGAACCATTTTGTAAAAGTAAGGGAAATGGTAAAAATATTGTTTCATATTTATTTATTTTGTGTGGGAGGTACTAAAAGGGGGTGGAAATAATGGGTAATATCTATATACTTTGGGCAATATCAAATCACTAAACGGTACAAAATGTCAGGTATTTGCATGAAATAGAATCGAAGTTAAAGACCGCTAACTTTTTGCGCAAAATGTCCCCTTTGTGTGTGTGGTGCCAAATGGGGCGTGGCAACTTAGTCCATTTATCTCAAGGTGATAGCGAATAATATTGAAGTTATTAAAGAGTCAACATTGGAGTTATTAAAGAGTCAACATTTCACTAAACGTTAACCCTTTGTAGGGAAGGTACTCGAAGGAGTGGGCCAATATTACCCATCTTTAGCCTTAGATAGAAAAGATGTCCACATACCAAATTGGAAGTTAGTCGGTTACTCCTCTCAAGGGTAATCGTACGCACCAGGTTGACAGACAGGCAGATTGACAGGTTACGAGTAAAATGACCCAAAAAAAAAATTTTTGGGACTTCTTAAAACTCTTATAACTTCTACACTATGTATTCATGGGAATCCTGTAATACCACGCCCCTTTTGGTACCGTTTCACTAAGGGACCAGTCGGTACAAAAAGTAAACAGCTTATAACGTTAATACCATACAAATAAAGGGTGTTTATTTCGTGAATGGTAACACTAAGCTCATGTCTGATTTGACAGATAATTCGTTTTATCCTTCCGCTGAACGAATATGTGTATATTGCGAATATTGCGACATTACTTTGAAAATTATGGTAATGTTGCAGAATGTGTGCGAAAATTGCGTACGGATTTTGGAAGAAGAGAAGCACCGTCAGCTCCGTATGTTCGTTATCTTGTGAAAAAAGTGAAAGAAACTGGCATCCTCATCGATAAACCAAAGCGTGAAAAGCCAAAAACAGTGCGTACACCCGAGAATATTGCTGCTGTGGCAGAAAGTGTGCGTGAAGCGCCATCAACATCAATTCACCGTCGTTCTCAACAATTGAACATTTCGGAGACATCATTGAGACGAATTTTGCATAAAGACCTTGTTATGACGCCATACAAAGTCCAATTGGTTCAGGAGTTGAAGCCAACTGACCATCCAATGCGTTTTCAGTATTTTTTTATAGCATTTTCAAAAAAAAAAAGTTATTTGGCGGACCCTACTTGAACTTTTGTCCAGTGTAATGTTTTTATAGTACAGTCCAGTACAAAGGGGGCGTTATCGCTACACCCCTTTTAGTACCTTTCACACAAATGGTAACAATTCTGTGAAATGTTAAAAAATCAGAAACTCATTGAAGAAAATATATAAATAAAGAGTTTTAACATTTCACAAAATGTTTACCATTTATATGAGAGGCACTAGAAGGAGCGTGGCAATAACGCCCACTTTAAGGTTAGTAAATTCAAATTACTAAACTAAACTCAATTTTTTCCAAAAAAAAAAAAAATATAAAGGAGATACTTCAAGATGTATTCCAAAAATAATGGTATATCAAAAGTCATAGAAATTGATGGATTCTTGGGTAATGTATTCGACAGCAATATTTCTTGTAAAAAATCACTATAGGTCCCCACATACCACTTTAATGGAAACCCTGTGGTTTTTTTTAATATATCGTATTTATTCACAATGTTTGCTGGGTAAATACAGGGCTAGTAAATTCAGAAACAATTATAGTATACATAGAAAGCTTCAGAATAGAAGTTCCATGTCAAAGAACAAAAGAGAAAGGACACCTCAAAAAGTATTTCTCCCAAGACATCCGACACCCCCGTTCAACCCTTACTTTTGAAAATCCCCTTTCACAGATAACGATTTATCAAAAGTCATGCAAATCGATGGATTTTTGGGTGTCGCAAAAAGACAAAAAGATTCCTTGAAAAAAATCACTATTGTTCCCCACAATACACTTTTATGACAATCCAATGGTTTTTTAAATATATCGTAATTATTAGATGTGATCTATCATTTCAGATTTGGGCTAAAGTTCATTACTGTGTGGGCGATTTTTCATTATTTATTTTTTATTTTTGATGGAAATTTCAAATAATCAAATAATTTGGGCTATTTTATATTTTTCCTTTTGGGCGATTAGTCGCACAGCCCCAAATAGTACGAACTTCGAAAATAACCCCAAATAGAGGAAATTCCAAAATGTATTAATATTTTTCTGCAAATAAATGGTAGATACTCGTAACATATGCGGGAACTTTTTGACTCCAAATAGAACGAATTAACAAAAACCCTTTTAAATTCAACTCTAGGAGAAATAATAATATTTGGGCTTTTTATACCGCAAAAATATTGAGTCGCACTTTGGCCAGTTGAAAGGGCATACAAATTTAAAGGTGTTGCTAACGAAGTGAAGGGCATAGGGCACCACCGATCGCCTAGACTACATATGTGATCTTATATGACTTGCATTAGTTACCAATGTAGCACATTCTTATTGTTACATTTACGGAGGGAAAGAAACGAACAAAAGTAGAGTTACAAAAAATTAATTTTGATTTTTTTTTGTTTTTTTTTAATGTAGTTAAATGGCGTAATGTACTAAACGAACAAGTTAACATTGTGGGCTTAGAACGTGAATCGGAAGAAGCACTTAATTGTCCCCAATGTATGCCCTCATGTGACGATGTAAGCTATCAAATTTCAATGATGTCCTTGCCAGCAGATCGCTTCTCTCTGAAAGAAGGTATAGAGTAAGTATCAATACGTACGACTTGATGATATTGACCAAAAGTAGAATAAAAGTGTGATGTATTATGACGCGATTACCTGACATTAGCTTCATTTATATACATATTCCATCTCTTTGGACAGTGATTAATTAAAATTCATTAAGCCCTTGTTTGTTAATTCTGTTTCGCATTTATCTCTTGCCCTATTCTTACAGTGAAATACAGATAAATTTTAATTTATCGGAAATATCGGTGCTGCGTATATTTTTTGACGAAGCCACGGTTCCCTATTACAAACGTGTTGTTACAAATAGCTGGGTGGAAGCTTTGAGTAAGTCTTTATTGGGAGTGATGCAAATTTCTAATTAATATACAGTGTACAGTGGTCCCATAAACAGCTAACGAAAGTTACAGAACAGTGCCATAAACTTAAACGAAAGTCATAGAATATTAACGAATGAAGTAATTTCAGTTTCACAGCCAATCATTTTTAAGTTTTTTTTTTGATAACACTATGCAACAAATGAACACTTTTTGAAAAATACACGGACTTGACAGTATAGGTTCGATTCTACTATCAAAGGGTAGTATAACCCTATACTCGGTTTGGCGAAATTGGTGACCAATTTTTTTTTATGGGCCTCCAAAGTTTCTGAAAATCAGTGGGACCCTCGAAAAAGGTGTCATCAGCTTTTGTCCTACAACTAATTCAGACTTGATGATACCGCTTAATTATATTTGGCAATAATGTAGCTAAGAATATGCTGAACAAAGTTTCTTAATTTTTTTTTGCGAAAAAACAATTTTTCGGGTACTTTTTTTTGAAAAAGTAAAGGAAAAATATATTTTTTTTCACTTTTTTCAGCATAACTTCCAGGGACTCGTAATTGTTCAATAACAATGGTTGGCAAAATTGTGGCTACAATTACAATTACGAGTCCCTGGAAGTTATGCTGAAAAAAGTGAAAAAAAATATATTTTTCCTTTACTTTTTCAAAAAAAAGTACCCGAAAAATTGTTTTTTCGCAAAAAAAATTAAGAAACTTTGTTCAGCATATTCTTAGCTACATTATTGCCAAATATAGTTAAGCGGTATCACCAAGTCTGAATTAGTTGTTGGACAAAAGCTGATGACACCTTTTTTGAGGGGCCTCTGATTTTCAGAAACTTTGAAGGCCCATAAAAAAAAATTGGTCACCAATTTTGCCAAACCGAGTATAGGGTTATACTACCCTTTGATAGTAGAATCGAACCTATACTGTCAAGTCCGTGTATTTTTTTCACTGTTGCACAGTGTAATATGCAAATTTTTTTCTAATTTTAGTAAGATTTTTGTTAAAATGTAAAACAAAATTATGAAACTTTCTAATTCACAGAATAGGGCGAAATTTAGATAATTGATTCGGAAGTAATGAGGAATCTATTTCGGTATGAATTTGTTAATTGTAAGGAGCAAACGCTGCTCAAAATATTGGATATTTGAGTCTACTAGCATTCAAGTTATGTACTATTCTCTTTCGGTATAATGCCACCTCTTTGTGAGGGAATTACCAAAACGAAGACAATTTCACTATTACTATGCGTGCAATACGAGGAAGGAAGTGAAAATTTACCTCAGTCCACTGTTCCCAGCACTGATTAAAATGGGGCCTACAATATCTCAGATTCGATGACGTAGATATTTATTTGTGTCAACTAGATAATTAGGGAACAATACTGTTGGATGTGGTATGTCATCAAACAGCTACATCAGAAAAATGGACTACATAGTAGACGACCAGTTAAATTATCTACTATTTAATATTCGATAAGTTGGGATATATACTCCAATTGTGTTATCTACTGCTTTGCAGACGAGCATTTAGGTTATCTACTCCATCGAAAATTAACAGTTGGGTTATCTACTGCGTACTAGATGAGTAGTTGGGTTACCTACTCGATAATTGACGACTAATTGGGTTATTTACTCCTTACTAGAGGTCAGTTAGGTTTTAGGTTATCTACTTCTTAGTTTACGAACAGTTAGCTTCTTGACGCCTTAGTAGGCGGCCAGTTGGGTTATCTACACCTTAGGTGACGGATCGATGGGATATCTACTCCTTAACTGACGACGAGTTAGTTTATCTGCTCCTTAATATACGATATGTTGGGTAATCGATTCCATCGAAAATTAACAGTTGGTTATCTACTCCTTAGTAGAAGACCAGTTGTATTATCTACTCCTTAATTTAAGACTAGTTGTGTTATCTACTCCTTAGTATTCGATAAGCTGGGAAATATACTCCATAGAAAATTAACAGTTGGGCTATCTACTGCTTAGCAAAAGAACCATTTGGGTCATCCACTCCTTATACTAGAGGACCACTACTCGTTACTAGAGGACCTGTTATGTTAATGTTAGCTTACTAACTTCTAAGTTGTCGGCCTGCTGGGTTGACTTAGCTGAGGAGGGCTATCTAGAGGGCTATCTACTCCTTAGTAGAGGGTCAATTGGGTTATCTACTCCTTACTAGAGGACTAGTTAGGTTATTGGCTTATTTAGTCCTTAGTTAACGACTAGTTGGGTTATCTACTCTTTACTAGAATACCAATTAGGTTATCTACTCTTAATTTGATGACTAGTTAGCTTATTAACTCCTCCTTAATGACCTGCTGGGTTATCTACACCTTAATTGACTACTAGTTAAGTTATCTACTCCCTAATATACGATAAGTTGGATAATCTACTCCATAGAAAATTTAGAGTTGGTTTATCTTCTGCTTAGTAGAGGACCAGTTAGGTTGACTTCTCCTTAGTTGACGACTAGTTGGTTTATCTATTCGTTACTAGAGGATCAGTTAGGTTATTGGGTTATGTATATACTTTTTGGTGGACGACCAGTTAGGTTATTTACTCCTTAATATTCCATAAATTGGGTAATCTACTCCATAAAAAATCACCAGTTGGTTTATCTACTGCTTAATAGGTGACAATTTGGGTTATCTTCTCCTCATATTTGCCAATGGAATGTGTATACACTTGCTCTCACAGCGATTCCTGACTGGACGTAGTCAAAGAACCATCATCTATTTGGATATTCCCAATAGAGAAAGATGTTGTGGCTAACATTTCCCGTAGTCTTTAGGCTTCGGATGCGCTTTCTACGCCATTGCAGAAATCTATCCAAGATTTGTTTAGATACTTCTCTTTTGTACTAATTGCGTTCTTCCTAATATATTTCCTAGTCCTCTTGAAATCTTTGCCTTATTAAAAAGTTTGCTGCAGACCTCCATGGCGTTCGGTTTTCCCATTTCTTAATTTGGGACATGTGGCTTGCAAAGAGCAATTTAAGTTTAAAGTGACTCGTTCCACCGATTCTCCTGCATCCTCGTTAGTTCGGAACTTCATTTCAGTACTTTTTTTGCTTGACTTCACCCGTCCTACCAGTGATGCGAGTTTCGTCTCTGTGTATTGTGCCAAATAAACGCAAGTCAGCAAAATATGGGAGTCTTCGTTACTAAAAGAAGCAAAAAGATAAATATTAAGGCGCCAGGCGCCCTAAGCCCTTAAGCGATGAAATATGGTGGTTCGTAGAACCACATCTGCCTTTCCTTGCATCTGTTGGTCTTAAAGGATGGCGGGTGCAGCTTAAAAATGTTGGATGTTTATCTGTAGAAGCCAGACATATGTAAGTCAAGTAACGCCATCACCGTTGTATCTGCCTCGTCATCAATGTCCGCCAGAAGCTCGTCCTCACATGACTCACGCGCAAAGGGTTATTCCGATCTGGTGGTGAAGAGCTTCTGCATGCACATCTTCGAAAGCAAAAGGAGTAGAGTATCTATAGAATCCCCTCCCTTATTGCTTGTCTACCTTAAGTCGGATTTAGCTCAATCCATATGACACTATGCCTTCCAACTTGGCGAGATGGGATAGAGACTCGACATTCATTATTAATACTGAGTGCCTTGGAGCCCCGTACACCTCATTCAAACGACCGAACTTGGAGTTGCAAGTTTTGAGACTAGGATTGCAGTCCTTCAGTTTCTTAGTGATGGATTCTGCATCAGATTCAGATTTTTTTCATCATTCATTAAAAAATGGTGTTCATCTCTGACCATGATTTTTAGATTTTTCGAATTTTTTTCATTTGTTGAACTTTATGTATGTTTCCTTGGTGATTTGGAAAAACATACTGAATAAATGAGAGTCAATTTGTCATATTTATATGTATGTATATATATTCCTTTGGTTCCTTCAAGGGCCTCAACGAATCCCTTTATCTCGTTCCACAACTAGCCCACTTCTGTAGCTTCGATATCAAGCTGGCGTTTCCATATGTGGCTTGGTCGTCTTTTCTTCGACTGACATGCCGATTCCACTCAAGTCAGCTTTTGGTAATGTCATCCTCGTAATGTATGCTGTATGCTGCTTCCTTCACTAATTTGTCTACCTTGAGCTGCATATCTCAGTGAGTATGTGACAGAAAGCAGATGTCATCAGCATAGTCAAGAACTTCTAAGCGACCACTTAGACTCCATGTTATACCCCTGTGTTCCTCTGTTACATGTTGTATTACATTATTGATGGCTACATTGAATAGAAGAGGTGAGAGTGGGCATCCCTGTCGGACTCCTACGTTGATTTCGATTATGTCGCTGACCAAGTCTTCGTGTGCGCTTCGACGGCTTGGTTTTTCGTACAAGGCTTGGAAAATAGATATAATTCTCATTGGAATGGTTTATAGTACCAATCCCTTCTCGAATTCGGCAAATCTTAAATATAACGGAGATCGCCCTCCGCATAATTTCTCTGTTATAATCCTTAGTCTGTTAATGTGGTCGATATAGGCTTAGCTGCGTCGAAACCCTGCCTGTTTGTTGCGTATATCATTTTGGAGAGCATCTAAACTTTCATTGGGAATGTTGGCTATTACATTTTTAACCATGGGCAGGAGTGTTATTCATCTCCATGTCTTGCATTCGGTTAAGTTGCCTTTTTTGGGTATTTTTATGATTAGTCCCTTCTTATGTTCGGGATCCAGGTTATTTATTCTCCAGGAGCGATTTATTAAGCTGGGCGCTCGAGTTAACGTCGGCGGTGAGAAAATCCTGTGATTCATTATCTTGTCCTGGAGTCTTATTGTTTTTGAGACATTTTATGACATTTTTTATTTCAACATGGCCTGAGAGCGTATCTGGAATGTTTGACCGTTCTAAGTGATGTAAACATGTGCTAACGGAGTTGTATATGATCGGCGATGCTCTCAGTAATTTCGAATAATATGTTATCCAAATGTCCATTTGGTCAGCTTGTTGGTTATGATCTCTCCGTGTTGGTTCCTCAGCAGTTTGCCAGAGCGGAAGTTTTTGTTGTTTAGTTTTTGGTAGCTCTGTAGAGGTCTCGGCACATGTGCGTTTCCGATGTTGATTGCTCTTCTTTGGCGATTTCTTCGGCCCAACGTCGTTTGTCCTTAAGTGCACTTCGCTTCACATCCTTGTCGGAATTTTTATAAGCTTCCGCTGTATTCTGCAAACAGATGGAACATACAAGATCTCAATACTATTGGACATTCTTATCCAAGGAGAAAATATAGTCCGATATATTAAATCGCAGAGACTGCGGTGGCTTGGTCACATACGAGTATACAGAATGAAGGATGATTCAATCGTGAAGAAATTATTATCATACAAATTAATCGACAAGAAGAAGAGAGAGAGATCCCGTAAACGTTGGATTGACGATATGGAATCGAACCTGAAACGAATGAGCATAACTAACTACAAAAACCCTACAGAAAATCGTTCAGCCTGGAGAAATATTGTGAAGGAAGCTAAGGCTAACAAAGAGCTGTAACGCTACTGATGATTAAGTTGTTTCCTCTTCATAATTATGTCCCAGATATCGTCAGAAATCCAACCTTTTCTCCCTCGAGTTTTGTAACCTATGTTGTTTTTTTGCCCAGTTTGTGAAGCAGGTTTTTATGAGAGGCCAGTTCGGTTTCTCACTCTGGATCATGACCAGTTTGTTTTGGAGGTCATTTCGCGGCAAGTTGTGGTTTCATTGCGGCGACCTTAAGTTTCAAGGTACCAACAAGTAAGTGGTGGTCGCTGTTGTAATCGGCTCCTCCCTTATTCCGTACGTCTAGGAGACAATTCCGCCATGTTTGCTTATAGCAATGAGGTGAGTCTGGTTCTCAGTTGTCCTGTCTGGAGATATCCATGTGTATTCTTTTGTGGGGGTATAGTGTCCCTCCTGCAACTAGTTTGTTGGACATACTCATTTTGAACTCAATGAATAGCCGTTTTCCGTCATTCTTCCTACTGCGTGCTTTCCCCGGACGATCTCCTTGCTTTCATTATCTGGTCCTAGTTGTATATTAAAGTCACCCATTATGATCATTATGTCTCCTCGGTTGATAGATGACGTAGTCCTAGATAACCTACTATATATATAAGATCGCTATTGAATTTGGTTGAAATCGGTTCAGATTTAGATATAGCTCCCATATATATCTTTCGTCCGATTTGGCCCTTTAGTCCTATAGAAGCTGTATTTTACATCCGATCGTTTTGAAATTTAGAATGGTAAAGTTTCTTGGTCCATGAACCAACATTGCCGAATTTGAAGAAAATCGGTTAAGAGCTATAGCTCCCATATATATGTTTCGTCCGATTTGGCCCTTTAGTCCTATAGAAGCTGTATTTTACTTCCGATCGTTTTGAAATTTAGAATGGTAGAGATTCTTGATCCATGAACCAACATTGCCGAATTTGAAGAAAATCGGTTAAGATTTAGCTATAGCTCCCATATATATGTTTCGTCCGATTTGGCCCTTTAGTCCTATAGAAGCTGTATTTTACATCCGATCGTTTTGAAATTTAGAATGGTAGAGTTTCTTGATCCATGAACCAACATTGCCGAATTTGAAGAAAATCGATTCAGATTTAGATATAGCTCCCATATATATCTTTCGTCCGATTTGGTCCTTTAGTCATATAGAAGCTGTATTTTACATCCGATCGTTTCGAAATTTAGAATGGTAGAGTTTCTTGATCCATAAACCAACATTGCCGAATTTGAAGAAAATTGGTTCAGATTTAGATATAGCTCCCATATATATATTTCGTCCGATTTGGTCCTTTAGTCCTATAGAAGCTGTATTTTACATCCGATCGTTTTGAAATTTAGAATGGTAGAGTTTCTTGATCCATGAACCAACATTGCTGAATTTGAAGAAAATCGGTTAAGATTTAGCTATAGCTCCCATATATATGTTTCGTCCGATTTGGCCCTTTAGTCCTATAGAAGCTGTATTTTACATCCGATCGTTTTGAAATTTAGAATGGTAAAGTTTCTTGATCCATGAACCAACATTGCCGAATTTGAAGAAAATCGGTTAAGATTTAGCTATAGCTCCCATATATATGTTTCATCCGATTTGGCTCTTTAGATCCAATCGTTTTTATACCCTACACCACACTGTGGTACAGGGTATTATTTAAGTATAAAATGTCCCAAAAGTAAATTTATGTAAACAATTTATACATGAATTACAAAATTTATATATCAGAGTTATTCAATATTACGAGAGTGGTGTAGGGTATTATATAGTCGGCCCCGCCCGACTTTAGCCTTTACTTACTGGTTTATAAATTTCACTTATTTTTTGTGACAATGTTACGGCTGCGTTAATCTTTATACAAAAAGTAGTTTTGCACACATCCCCTATTTTTCATTATTTTACTGATTTTATTGATATTATAATTTCAGGATTTTTTATTCAGCTGCTTCTTTCGTTACAATTACGTTACGTTTCGACATGTTCAGCTGATCCGTTATGATACGACAAACTTACGGCTGCATTTGCTTAATCCAGCCTTTCCTAATGTGATTATTTCAAGATGAATATATTATATATTATATTATATATATTCAATGGGAATATATATCAATCTTTATATTAAAAGTCCTGAATAACACGAGGTAATTTTTTTCAAGCAAGTGTCAAAATTGTAGGAGAGAGAGGCAGGCGGAAAGAGTTCTTTGTCTCTCTCTCCTAAAAACGTTGACACTTGCATGGAAAAAATTAACTCGTGTGATCCAGGACAAAGGAGAATTTTAAGCACTGCATTGACGGTATAATGCCCCATTTTTCATTATTTTTTGATTTTATTTATTTTATAAGCCCACTTTTTTAACCAGTTGGTTCTTCAGTTTCCATTATGTCACATTTTGCTATGTAATCGTTTGCACTGACTTCTATAAGACATATACGTCCAGCTGATTCGTTACGATACGGCTGCGTTAGCCTAACCCGGCCTTTGCACAGCATCATTATTTCAAGTTGTTACATGTAAAGTGGGAAAATATACCAATCTTTATATTCAAAGGGGAATGTTTTATACACATTATACATATACTGCCATTGGACCCCATCTAATATTATCTAAAGATACGTATTCTATGGTCTTGTTTTGTCAATAGTATATGGCCATGTTAAAAACCCCTTTTATTCCGACATAACATCAAACCATAATTTTGGGCCATTTAAAGGAAAACAATTGAGAGAGAGGAAACAACAAAGAACAAAATCAAATAAAAAATATTAGAAATGTTGTAATTTAAATTCATTTGTAGTTAAATGGCGTTACGTGCTCACCGAACGTAGCATGGACGTAATGGGTTTAGAGCGTGAACGGGAGGAAGCCCTTTTTTGTCCTCTGTGTCAGCCATCTTGTGATGAAATACGTTACGCACTTACATTGAGGTCATTGCCAGCAGATCACATGTCACCACCAGAAGGTGTAGAGTAAGTATTGCTGCATGGGATTTAGCTACGAGCAGTAGTAGATATACATGTTTTGAATTTAATAACCATTAAATATATTCATATGTTTCCATATCCATATCCGTTCCCGTCTTCCTATTTTTTATTTGTACTGATGCCACAGCATTCCTCACTTGAATTTCAATACTTCAGATATATCAATTTTGCGTGTATTTTTCGCTGAGGCAACAGTTCCATTTTATATGCGTGTAATGACAAATGAATGGGTAGATTCGTTATGTAAGTCTCAAACACACAAACATATTAAGTTAATAACATTTATACAAATGACTTCGCATCACTGCTAACTTTATTTTAAAGTAATGCTAGGATGCAAAAAAAAAATAATATTACAAAATTTGGCACCCTTGTGTGAACTTAAAGAATTTGTCAATTTTTTTTTTCGGTAGATTCTTTACGTAAGTCTCAAACACACAAACATATTAAGTTAATAACATTTAAACAAATGACTTCGCATTACTGCTAACTTTATTTTAAAGTAATGCTAGGACGCAAAAAAAAACAATATAACAAAATGTGGCACACTTGTATGAACTTAAAGGATTTGTCAAATATTTTATAATTGTTGTAATTATAAGTATAAAATAAATATCAATCGATATGTGCCTCAAAAGTTCATGAATTAATTGAGGAAAACTATTTCTTCCATTTAAGATTTTAAATATTTATATTTCTTCATTCCTTCGAATTTCGTTGAAAAATATGTAGAGAATATAATAATTATTTTTTACCTGTCATCGAAGAGAGTTTCATGCAATAAACATGAATAAGTTTTTGAGTGTTTATAAATTTTTCAACATATTTATTCTTCTATCTAATGAGTTTGCTGTAAATTTTGTATAATCTCAATGGAACCATTGTGCACTACAAAATTGAAACAAGTTTTTATAGTTTATTACTCTGTGAAATGGCTTATGACATTTTAAGAATACTAAATATATGGTTAATATCTCTCAAACAGGACTTAATAATAATATTACATCTGCATCTTCATTCACAGGTACGGTCGGTAATATTGTTTCGATATGTATGGGATTTTCGCTGGTTGCCATATTGGAAATATTATACTTTATTTTGAAATATATTTTTGTGGCTCTGAAGAATTATATTGTCGAAAGTGCAAATCATACCAAATGGCGGAAGGCTAAACATTTGAAAAATGATCAATTATATATTTGTCCATAAAAGCTGTATTAACCATCGAAGTACTATGTCTTCAGATTATACATTTCACTTAATGCGTCGGATTTGAGTGTTACCATTTGTAATTCCTAAATGTATTTAATAATTGAACAATTACTATAATAAAGTTTGTAGAGTTTTTTCTTAAATGTGTTTAATAATTGCACAATTAATGTAATAAAGTTATTGTTCATCAAAGAAGCAGATAACATGGTTGTATTTTAATTGCGAATGGAAATTGAAAAAAACTAGATGGAAATTAAATTAAAACTCCTGGCCCAATGGTAAGTACCACTGTAAACGTAAAATAACATTAAGAAATATTGATTTTTTGACAGATGTTAGTATCTCGACACCGATGTACCTCCTGATTCGATCTAGTCAAGCCTGTCCGTCCGTATGCTGGCTATGTACATGTAGCTATTTTAGTTTAATATTGATAAAATATTGAACATTACAAGTTTGAATGATATAGAAATCGCTTCAGATTTAGATATAAATATAACTCATATTCAAATTTAGATACACAGCTTGTTCTACTAAATGTCAACATCGACCAGGCCTTGTTGACCAACCGACTTAGATACAAAATATACTATTGAGAAGCGGTGCCGGTCTTGGAGATAGCAACTCACTACATATATGTACAAATGTATTCCCCTATAAGGCGGGTTAGCGTCTTTTTAAACTGGCATCCCTGGTGCCATATGATAGGTTAGATTAAATGTGGCAGCATGTTTAACTAACTCACTAAGACAATATAGTCCATTGTGCTACCACAGGGACGAAAGGGAAAATATAAGTTATAATTAGCCCCTCCCGTTCAACTAATTTGATTTCTTTAAATAGCTCAAGAGTTGACAAATTTTAACATCAGGCAAGTTAGCTAACTCCCAAAGTAATGAGAGCCTAAGGTTGCATGCCACCGTGTAGTGAGAGCGGGTCGCTTACACAGAAGGTGTTCTACTGATTCCTCATCCTCTTTGTCTCCACAGCTTCTGCAAAAGTCATTATGCGTGCCGTCCAATAAGACAGTGACCTGTCCTGACAGACACAATAAGTATGAAAGCAGAGCGTTTGGAGTTTAGACAGGGCCCCATCAGGCTGTAAGGTAGACAGTTCCTGACTAGTGACCACCTGTCATTTGTTGTCGTAAGGGCACTATCTCTCAAGAAGAGAGGATGGTGCCCCAAGAAGAGAGGATAGTGCCTCATATGTTCCAGTTACCCTGTAGCGTGTAAGGTAGATCCTTAGTCTTTCAATTTCAATTGCTTTGCAGTTCCCTGGTATGTCTCTGTGGCCCGGCACCCATATCAGTTGAATATTGAACTGTTTAGCCATCTCGTTAAGAGATCTGCATCTGTCGATGGTAGTTAATGAATTCAGCAATATAGTTTCCATGGACTTACTAGCAGTTTGACTATCAGTGAGTATACTGATGCCGAGTTTGATGCCGACTCATTAATTTCCAGCCCTTCCTTTACATCTTTAATAGCTCAGATGTCTGCCTGGTAAACACTGCAGTGATCAGACAGTATTTCTGCAAGTGATAGCTCAAGTATAAAAATCTCCTATATCATAGGATACGACCATTACATTGTAGGCTTATAGACTGTTTTGCTCTTTCCAGAATGTTGGGTTTAAAGTTTAACTTCCTGTCTAGTAAAACACCTTCGTACTGCGCACTTTCAGCGAAGGGAATTGCATTACCCCCTAGGATACAGGTGCAACTGTTGTATACCTGCTGAAAATAACTAGTCCCGTCTTGGTCGGGTTTACATCAAGACCATTGTCGGAAGCCCATCTTGCGGTTGTATGAACGGCCTGCTGTTGGCTGTCTCTAAAAGTATACGGAAACTTCCCTCTAACAGCTATTTCCACGTCATAGGCAATATCCCTAGCACTCATTATCTCCGGAGAAATCCGATTATTGTTCGTGGAGAGATTCCATAGCAGGGGAGACAGAACACACCCATGTGGCGTGCCCCTGCTGTCAAAACAATGAGGGTCAGTTGACCCTTATCTAGCTGAAATGCGTCTCTTAATCAGAAGGTTATGAATGAACCTATGTATTTTGCTATCAACCCCTAGGGTTGCTAGAGCTGTAATTATATCGGCTGGATTTATGTTATTGAAGGTCCCCTCTATATCCAAGAAAGCAACCATAGTATATTCATTAACAGAGAGAAATCCTTCAATAAAGCTGACTCCTGTATGATTGATACAACATGTGTGTAACACTGCTCTATGAGCCAGAGAGCAATTGTACCAGACACTGCCTGTAGCTCCGCCGACGTGGCATTGTCTGTTTCTGGCGACTTAAAATGTTTAAGCCCAAAGAATTGTAGATTCTGTTATAATCTCGCTGAAGACCTCTGCTGGCTCTACTTCAAAAAAAATCACCAATTGAAGTTTTCAATGCCTCGAATTCACACAGGACGTACGTTGTCCAAGAACTACCATCTTAATTGATGTATCCAATACTACAAGGTGTTTCCGTAATATCGAGGCGTCAGATGAACTTTCTACGCCATTACAGAATTCTATTACAGGATTTATGTTGAGCCTCTCGTAATTCTTGTTGTACTGCTTGTGTATGTATGTCTTCCTGTCCTGTGGGCCCTTGTGGTCATTGCCTTACTAAAGATCTTACTACAGTCCTCAGCATAACTAATTGCCACGTCACACAATGGGAAAAAGGGGTAAATACGCGCGCATAGCAGTATTTTCTATCTCATGACTATATCGTTGGAGATAGAGTCCTACGGTTTGGACCATATTCAAGAGAATTCTTTGGAGAAGAACGTGGTGTACCCAGATTTTATTTTACTGTTACATGGTATCGCACAGTGAGGATACAAAAGCGACCAACTTTAGTGATTTTGATATTAAATTAAAGCTGACAAAATTTAGTTCAAAATCTATTTGAGTTACTTGATTGTGTGTTGCTGCGTTTTAAATATACAGACGATTAAAGTTCAAACATATTTTTGTCAACATTGCGTTAAAAGTCTATAAAACAGGGCAATATTTTTGAAATTGAAACCAAAACAACATAAATAGGATAAAATCGTAGTCTGCAATATTTTTGAAAGCTGAAGTGTTGCACTAATGCGCCTACATAATGGGTCGTCGACTGGTAGTGAAAGAAAAGTTAAATTAAAAACAGAAAATAATCGGTCCACCATAATATACATAAACTGCAGAAGCGTTTAACAATATTTTTATAATTTTTGTAGAAGAAGTAAACAATAAAACTTACACATATAATCCTAATAATATTAATAAGATCGCTATTTTTGATCGTAGGACACTACAAACTTGCAGCCGAACATCTTCCGGTCGTATTTATTTTTTTGGACCAAGAAAATCGGTCCATATGTTTCGGGAAAATCGGTTCAAAGATAGATGTAGCTCCCATATATTTTGTCTATATTTAAAGTAAAAAAGGACATATTTAAAGTACAAAAATCTGCCATAATCGCAAAAAGTCGCAGATAAACTTAGTACTGTTGGATTCACCACTAGCTCACCTCTCTTCTCTATGTCATATGGTAGTGATCCCACGTGATCCAAAAAAGTTGTATTCCATTTACGCACAACTTTGGAAAAACCATTGACACACTTGTTTTATTTTTACCCTATAGTAATTGGAAATATTTTCTAAAAAACAAAATATGAAAACATTTAGATGGTTGCTGCAAAAGTTGTGGGAATGTTGTGTTCCAATGAATCTGTCAATTTGTGTGGGTGGTACACTGATAGAAAAGGCTTCGTCATGAGGACGAATTTGTACATCATCACGATTATTTTGTCGTCAAAAGTCAGCTAACGTACGGAATAATCCTCTTGATGAATTTGTTCGTCACCATGACGAATCTGTTTCTAAAAACGTTCGTCCCCAGGATGATCACATTTCATCCATAGGATGAATCGAGTCCATTACCACGACGAATTCCATTCATTACTACAATGAATCTATTTCATCACCACAACGAATTCCATTCATCACCACGACGAATCCCATTCATCACCACGACGAATTCCATTCATCACCACGACGAATCCAATTCATCATCACGTCGAATCCCATCCATCACCACGACGAATTCCATTCATCACCACGACGAATCTAATTCATCATCACGTCGAATCCCATTCATCACCACGACGAATTCATGCCCACGACTATTTCAATTTTAAAAATTTCAATAAATATTCTTCTGGTTTTAGACCATTAAAAACGGTATAGAAAATAAAATTACTTGACTGCTGCTTTTCTAGGTACAGTTGTGATTATTCGGTTGATTTGATTTTGATTTTGCCAACGGCCATTTTTTATTCAAAACACTTAAGACTAATACAATAGATGACCTACTACTAAACTTAACCTATAAATAAACGTGTCCCGTAAAAGTACATCGGGACCTACACAGTGTGATTATTCGGTTCGAACACAGTTCTTATCAGGGAGGGCTGAAATCAAACGAACGAGAAGTATTCTATGCTTCTGCTATTTTAAATCAAAAAATGATCAAATAAATCTTTTCGTCGTGGGAATGAAACCTTATCGTTCCCTCGACGAATTTCGAAATCACCAAGAACATGTCTTGATGATCGTTGTATTGACGTACAAAAACATCGCATGTACGAAACTTTCCCTCGCCAGTACGAAGAGATATTGACGAAACTGATTCGTCATGGTGACGAACGGTTTTTCTATCAGTGTACTAAAAGTGGCTTGACGAATACGACTATTTTGCGCTGAATAGTTGATACTCGAAGACTTTGTACTGTACCGAATTTTTATGTGCACTGGTATTAAGGGAAGAGCCAGTCAATGTTAATATGATTTGGCCATTTTGTGTATGAGGGGCATGGAAATATTCCCAATTTTTACCGGACGGTGTGTGCTATAAAAGCATTACACTACACAGAATTTCATGCATTTATATGCTCTGGTATTGAAGATATAAGAAGTTAACTTTTTGTACAAAATGGTACATTTGTGTGGGTGATACCAAAAATATCAAGGTGATAGCGAAAGATAAAATGTTACTATATGTGGAATTACTGAACATTCTGATAAGTTGTGTAGAAGTTATTATTGAATCAATAGTTCACTACATTTTAACCGTTTGTGACGGAGGTACTAGGAGGAGAGGACCAATAAGGTCCATCTTCGAACTGAGACAGAAAAAAATGTTATCACTTACCAAATTTTAAATCAAACCGTTAATACTTTCGAGAGTTATCGTGTGCTTAACATGTCTTAAAACGGCACATTGCGCCGAACATACATAGGGTATTAGTTCACTCCTTCGCTGTGTTACCCGCCTTATCGGTCCATGTTTGTAATGGGTGTTTTTCAAGAGCTTGAGAACTTAAAATGATAATACACGGTTTTTCAATAAGAGTAATATGATTTCTTTGAAAAAAAAAACACATTATTGTTTAGGAAATTCAAAAGTTTTTTATTTAAAGTGAAGTACAATCGACACAATTAAGTTCTAAATAAAACGTCATTCAAATGGCATCCACGACTTCTTCCGCAGGAACGAATTCGATGAACCCAATTTTCGAGCACTTTTTCCACTAAATCAAGTCGTATGTCATGAATGGCAAGTTCAATATTACTTGTAAAGCTTGAAGAGAGTCTGGTTTATTTCGAAAGACCTATGACTTCAAATAACCCCACAAGAAATAGTGTAATGGTGTTAAATCACATCTTCTTGGAGGCCATTCAATATCACAATTTCTTGAAATAATCGTATCTCCAAACTTTTCTCGCAACAATTCAATTGTTTCATTTGCTGTGTGGCACGTAGCCACAATCGGTCAATGGCAAAAAGATAGCTCTTAACGAGAGTTAAAATATTGCTCATGGGTGTCAAGGTCGTATGTCGACTGGAAAGTGTTTTTTTTATTTAAAAAAAGGACTTAGCGCACGAAAAGTTGCAATTGGATAACGATTATTTTGGTAATAAAACGGAATAATTTGTAAACGTTGTTCTTGCGTATTCTCTCCATGATGAAATTGTAAACACTACTGAATACAATGAAAAATAAATTACAGATCATCCCATATTACAAATGGCCGAAACATCACATCAAAATCATATAATCCCTATTGGAAAACCCTTTGCAAGATGATGATGATGATTTTTTTATGAATTATTTTATTACAATCTGGTAGATAATTTTATGACATTTATTTTTGTAATAAAATTTCCGGCATATGTCCGCCACGGCTACGAGTTAAATGACCCATTCGATCAGTCAAATATTTGACTACTTTTTCCAATAAATCTTCCCGTATGGCGTCAAGCTTCCAATGTTTCACGAGTTGCTGGTTTGTCGGCATAAACCAATGACGTAACATAGCCCTATAAAAAGAAATCCCGACGCGTTAAATCGCGCGAACGAGGGGGCCATTGAACAGGATCACTTCTGGGAATAAAGTTGATTGATTTTGCAATACATTGATTGTTAAGCGAACTGTATGGCAAGTTGCGCAGTCTTGTTGGAACCAAATGCTGTTGATGTTTAGCTGACTAATTTTGGAAACAAAAAATCAGTCAGCATGGCTCGATAGCGCCAGGGTTATCATAAGCCCTCCCTTCGGAGGACATGTCCTCCTTTTTAACCAATGTCCTCGAGTCCTCCCTCCTTTTTCAATAATGCGGGATTTGTCCTCATTTTGTTACAAATTCGTTACAAAATCGGTTCAGATTTAGATATAGGCCCCCATATACATTTTCTTTCCGAATTGTACTTTTAGCGCTTCAGATTTTTTTTTTTATATACGATCACTTTAATCAGGATGGAGTTTCGAAATTTGAAGAAAATTTGTTCAGATTTAGATATAGTCCTCATATATATGTACCTCTGATTTGGCATCTATGTCTATAAAATACAAATTGTTGGACGAATCATTATCATTAGAAAAATAACATTTATAAAACTTGAATCTATTTCTTCTATCACATCGCCGACTCTGCCCGACGTTAGACGTTCCTTGCGAGTTTAAAGTTTAATTGTTGATCATAGTAGAATGCTAGTATAGTAGTACTCGTATATAGGAAAATGCTCATTCTTTACAATTACTGTAGTTTTTAAATGTCTTCCAAAAGTTCCAAACTCTCTTTGTAAATGTTACAAATGCCCTTCTTTTCTGGTACAAAAGTCCTCCTTTCCGAAAAAGGTTATAGTAACCCTGGATAGCGCTCCATTCACCTGAAAGGCAGCTCCTTAGTCATTTCGAAAGAAAAAAGGACTGATCATCAATGAAATCGCACCAAAAAGTAAATTTTAATGGATGTAACGGTGATTCGTTAACGGATTGAGGCTTGTCTACGCTCCAAATACGGCAATTTTCTTATTGACTTAGACATTTAATCAGAAATGGGCTTCATCACTAAACACAATTCTTGGATTTGAACTTCGCGAACTGATTTATTTTTTTTCAAAGTCATTTTCCACAATTTGAAAGAGTTGATCTGGCGTTAAACGATTCATGATGACTTGCCAAACCTTACTGAAGAGAAATCTCAATACAATTTGACATTATCATCTGTCAAACCATAGTTATCGTTATCGAAAGTTAGCATGCAGCTATAAACACCCGTTATATAGCCCCTATAGAACTATTCCATCCTAGTTGACTTTATCGCGTTTTAGAAGCCATGCTATACAACATATTCGTTTTCATTTGGCATTTTATATTTTATTTTACTCTTAACCATTTCTGGAAAAAATTACCTAAATCGGCCCATTCTTGAATTTAAATCGTTATTAAATACACATATATTTATGAAAGTACGCTTTTTAAGCTTTATTTTCTGCAACATTAATAACAACAGCTATGTATTTAAAAATAAAATAATTTGTGGTATATTGAAACAAATTTAAAAATATACTGAGAGTATATAATAGGACGGAGTAAATTGGTTAGAGCTGATTCTAAAAAAATTGTAAGAAAATAATGCACAACAAACCCGATGTACCACAATGTTTGTTTACACGATTTTACATCTTTTGATTATTTTCATGTGATAGAGATGCTAGAGAAGCAAAATGTGGACTTGGTCAGTTTATTATAATTTTAGATACTCGAAGCTACACTTAATCAGTATTTAGGGTAAAATGATTAAGTTTTGATCTCCCTGCTTTTTCTTCCGGGATTTGCCATCCTCTAAAAGTTCTTCATGTCGAAATGCCAGGTATATTTGTTGGATGACAAAGAATAATACTTCACCAATGCCAATTAACGAAAATCCCGCTATAATTCCACAAATGTTGCCAATGAAACCTGCAATGGACGGGTAAGTCAATAAATAAAACTAGATTACAAAAATTTGCCGAGGGGCTGTGCATAACATTCGCTGGTTTAATTTGGAATCATAAACACAAAAAAAGTATTTAAAAATAGTTTTGAGAGTTTTTTAATCCGAAATGTCATTGAATGTATCTTTAGTACCTTCAGTGCTGGTGAGCTAAAGCTGGTGAACTAAATGAACAAACTCAGCTCAATTGAAGTGAACTAAAATGTGCGATCACTTAAAAGAACTATGTTGTCCATGTTTATTGGAAGCTATACTACTTACTGAACTTTTCAAACCATGAATTCGACAGGAATCGCCGATAATACACAGCATGAGTGACACCAAAATAAATGTGGACCATGGCTAAGTCGGTGATATTTTCTTCATTTGTCCTGCAAGAAAATAATAATAATAAAAATAAGGGCAAACAAATATAGAGAAGTAAAAAGAGAAGAGAAAACTCAGATTGCAAAAAGTGATAATAATGGGTTATCCATTTTTTCGGTATCAAAAGTAAAGTTAAATAAAATACACATAAAGCTAATGAAACACAATGTCATTTAAATGACCGCCTCTGGATTGCTTGCAGTCGATCCTTTAGAGGTAATGTTTGAATAATTGTAAAAATAAAAAAACTGCAAAGTTTCAGATAAATTGCATAAAAATGTGTTTTTGTGGCTTGAAGAAACATATTTGCAAATTACCTCTATGGGGGACCTACATATATCAAAACATTAATTGCTACGGCTTATTTTCAATCCCACATGAACTACAACTAAAAGAAATATTTCTCCCTAATTTGATCAACATAGCTAAAACATATTACGAACTGTTGTAGTGTGATTTCAACAGACAGATGGATATGGCTAAATCGTATTCTAATTTTACGACAATCGAGGGTCTTTAAAAAGGTACTTTCGAACGTTGACAGTTTATAGTGGCCGTATTTTTTGGAGCTACATCGTTCGAATTGACTGTCATTTATTCACTCTCTTTTACAAAATCACCATACGTAGATGGATATATGTAGTGTTCAACAATGTGCTAATGATATAATTGTTTAATCAATATCGGCGTTTTGTTCGTGCAACGTTGCTCACTTCGTCGTTGCACGATCGCTATAACTGTCCTACTGAGAGGACTATTCGCAGTGTGGTGGATAAATTTGAGTCCACTGGTTCAGTAAACATTTAGTCGATTTCGCGCCGCTCACTAGAAATTGCCATATCGCAGACCACAACTTTGCGACTTTTGCAAGTCCCAACGACTTGGGCCTGCATCCGTACAAAATGCAGCTGACCCAGGAGCTGAAGGTAAACGACCATAGACAACGATGTGCGTTCGACAACGATGTGCGTTCGCCGAATGGGCCCTGGAGTAGCTACAAATTGACCCTAATTTTCATCAAAAAATTTTATGAGTCCCATTTTTTGATGAATGGGTACGTCAACAATCAAAATTCTCGAATTGAGGAGGACACCAATCCACATGAGATTCAAGAGCGTCCAATGCATCCCGAAAAAGTTACTTGGATTTTGGGCTGGTGACATCACCGGTTCATATTTCTTTAAGAGCATCAAAGACGAACGCTATAGGTCGATGATTACCAATTTCTTTAGCCTGAATTGGATGATATCGACACCAAGGACATGTGGTTTAGAGTTGTGTATTTCGTGAACGAACTAGTTCAAATGAACGGGTCACTTTACTGAACGGTACGAACTAATTCACACAACTCGTTCATTTCAGCTCAGTAGTTCAACCCTGTCATTTCGTCCACTCTTCTCATTTCGTTCTTTCTTATCAGCTGTTATGTGTTGTTTCCAATTTTATGTCATCATGAATGTAGGATTTTTCCTATACAAACGCGTTCGTACCTATATTCAAATCATTCCATTCATGTTCCAATCAGATTCCTTTAGTAGCGGCCGATTTGAACTGGTGATCTGAATGAAAGATCTGATTAAGTAAAGTGAGCTGGTGAGTTAAAGAGCTGAAGTGAGCTGGTGAACTAAATGAACGAACTAGTTCACTCAATTGAACTGAACTAAAAAGAGCGATCACTTAAAAGAACTAAAGTGCCCAACTCTAATGTGGCTTCAACAGAACGGGATACGTGCCACACAGCTCATGCTACATTGGAACTTCTGCACGAGCGATTTGATGGCATGATCATTTCACGTGGAGGTGATGTGATCTGGCCTCCGAAATCGTGCGATTTGACCCCGTTAGACTTTTTCTTGTGGGGTTTTCTCGAAAAGTCGAAAATCTATGCGAATAAGCCACGAAACCATTCACATCCATAACGTTCGTCTTAGGTTCATGTTTTCATATAGGTCCCATGTATAGATCTCTTCCGATTTAACTTCTTAATCGGGCTGAAATTTTGTTATTTGAGTTAACTTAATAAAAACATAATATTTTTTTAGTTAATTTTGACAGAGATCCCATGGAGGATGGCATGAACTTAACGTCGTTTTTACTTGTTATAAAGGGTGATTTTTAAGAGCTTTCGGATTTAATTTAAAAAACATATACAATTTAAGGAAATGAATGACAATTAATATTTCTTTTAATGGAATAAATGTATGAAATCTTTATTTGAGTCGATAAGACTGTCTATATAAGTCAATGTTTAAAGATTATTTCATGTAAGTGTTGACCGCGGCTACGCCTCAAATGGTTAATACGCTAGGTCCAATTTTGGCATACTCTCTCCAACATATCGGCCGGTATCTCACGAATAAATTCTTCAACATTGACTTGCGTGCGTCAGCCGTTGCGAACTTGTTCCTTTGGACATGAGCCTTTACACAGCCCCACAAAAAATAATCTAATGGCGTTAAATCGCACAATCTAGGCGGCCAATTCCGGCCCTAAACGTGAAATAAACTGTTCACCGAACTCAAAATTCAATAAAAATAAATAAAATTCAATAACACTGGTCAACATTTTTGTGCGGCACGGGGTTTCGAAGCCGATTTGGGTATGTGATTTCGAAACCGATTTAGGGTTCTTAGCCTAAAAGGTAGTTTCTTTAAATTAGTTCTAGTTCTGTTTGAACACTGCTAAAAATCATATTTTTTGAAAAAAATTTAATAATTTTAAAAATAATCTCGTAATAAAACACCGAGAATTGCTCCATTTTATTATCAAATTCTGATTAGTCACGAATAAAATGAAGCCACTCCGAAAGAGATCAATGCACAACTTCAAAAGTTACAGCTGAAGTAGAAAGAAAAGAGAGGCGTTTTTTACGGGATTTTCTGTGGAATTTTTGATCGAGACAGTGGCTTCGATACAAGTAAAGGTGGAAATAATTTCGGGGTAGATTTGATAATTTCGCTACAACTTATTAAGTTATGCATTGCTTTTCTTCGGAATGTTCTCATTTTACTCATTTTACTCATGACTAATTCGACTTTATGCTAAAACAATAAAAAGTTAATAATTGAGCTTTCGGTGCTTTTATTACGCGTTTATTCAAAAATTATTAAAATTTCTCGAAAAATTCGATTTTTTTGTACTATCTTGTAAGATTTTGTCGAAACCGCTAAACGGATGAAAAAATTGTTTTAAAAGAAGCTGAATGCTAATTAATTTTGGATTCCTTGAAATCTTCATGACATAATTCGGAACTAATTTAAAGAAACTACCTTTAAGGCTAAGAACTGTATTATCTCATATACCCAAATCTTTCGCATCCGATTTAGGTATATGAGATAATACCCTGTGCCGCAGCAAAAAAAGATTTTTTTGTTGAGCTGTGTAATTTGTAAGTCGATTCATGCTTAAATTATAGGCCAAACTGAACATGTTTGACAGTAACATGTTACTGAGCTGCCAAAAAGTATATTATGTTCAGAATTCCAATATCCTCCTCTTCAATTTTTGTGAACAAAAATTCGTTCAACATGGCCCGATAACGATCGCCATTGATTGTAACGGCCACTCCTTGCTCATTTTCGAAGAAAAATGGCCCAATTATGCCTCTGGACCAAAATCAGCACCAAACAGTGACTCGTGTTGGGCTTTTCAATGTATGCGTGCGGGTTTTCTGTACCCCAAATGCGACAATTTTGCTTGTTTACATACCCGCCAAGATCAAAATGAGCTTCATCTGAAAAGATGATTTTTTTTGGCAAAATCGGCATCTTCTGTAAGTCGATCGCAGGCCCACTTAGCGAAGCGAAAAAGCATTGGATGGTCAGTTGACTTCAATTCCTGAACCAATTGGACTTTGTATGGCGTCATACCAAGGTATTTACGCAAAATCCGTCTCAATGATTTCTCCGAAATGTTCAATTGTTGAGAACGACTGTGAATTGATGTTGATGGCGCTTCACGCACACTTTCTGCCACAGCAGCAATATTCTCGGGTGTACGCACTGTTTTTGGCTTTTCACGCTTTGGTTTATCGATGAGGATGCCAGTTTCTTTCACTTTTTTTCGCAAGATAACGAACATACGGAGCTGACGGTGCTTCTCTTCTTCCAAAATCCGTACGCAATTTTCGCACACATTCTGCAACATTATCACTATTTTCAAAGTAATGTCGCAATATTTCCCAGCGTTGTTCAAGCGTATACACAACCATATTCGTTCAGCGGAAGGATAAAACTAATTATTTGTCAAATCAGACATGAGCTAAGTGTTACCATTCACGAAATAAGCACTAGTTGAAAAAAAACGTTAGATGGCGGACCCTTTAAAATTTTATTTTTGTGTCATTTTTTTAAGTTTATTTTTCCCGGTGCTAAAAATAGTTTCCCGATTACGACAGATTCGATCAACTGATTCGTTACGGTGCGGCTGCGTTACGATCATGGCCACAGTCACGGTTGTCTATAATCCATCATTTGACCATTGCTTTCGTTTAGTTAAATGTGTGGCTCTGCTGAGGACGGATGACTTTTAGTCGATGTCGGCTTTTCGGAAATTTATGTGTAATACAAAGTGTACTGTTCTTTAAATTTGCAATAAATGAACATAAACTCCATGAATTGATTAGAAAGAAGTTCACTGTTTTGTTATTGTGTTCTGTTTATTTGCAATCTATGTTGTTTTTGTGTTTACATTTCTTCGGTTATTATACCCTCACTTTAGTGATACGAGGGTATACATATATCATTTGCTACGGAAAAAAGTGTAACACATCGAAGGAGTGACCTAAGACCCCAAGTATGTTCGGCGGATATTCGTTTTGGGTAATTTTAAGTCGAATGAGCAATGTCCGTCCGTCTGTCTGCTGGCTCGTGCGCACCATAACTCTCGAAAGGAGTAACCGATTGACTTCAAAATTGGTATGCGGTAATATTTTTATCTATCTCCGGATGAGTTCGAAGATGGGCCATATTGGTCTACTCCTTCTGGTACCTCCCACACAAAGGGTTAAAATTTAGTGAAATATTGATTCTTTAATAACTTCTATACTAATTATTCCAAACTTGTGAAATTCTACACATCACATTTGTATATTAGTCGCTATTACCTCGAGAAAAATGGGTGAAGTTGGCATGCCCCTTTTGGTACCTCCCACACGAATGGACCATTTTGCATCAAAATTTAACTGCTTATAACTTTAATACCGGTGCATACAAATACTTGAAATTTTGTACAGTATAATATTTTTGTAGCGCCTATAGTCCGGTAGAAAATGGGAGTTTATGTACAGCCCCTTTTGGTACCTCCCACACAAATGGACCGTTTCGTACCAAAAGTAAACGGCTTGTAACTTTAATACCAGTGCATACAGATACTTGAAATTTTGTACAGTGTAATGCTGTTATAGTGCCTATAGTCCTGTAAAAAGTGGGCGTTATCACCCCGCCCCTTTTTGTACCTCCCACACAAAATGACCAAATCATACCAAAATTACATAGCTCGTAACTTTAATATACCAGTGCACATAAACGCTTATAGTTCGCACAATGCAACAATGTATTTAAGAATCTACTGTTTACCGAAAAATAGGTGTATTTAGAAAAACCCCCTCCGGTACCTCCCACACAAATTGACAGATTTATTAGCGTAATGTTATATATTACCTTACTCACAAAGTGAGGGTATACCTTAGTCGGTTTACCCGACTGCAACTTTCTTACTTGTTTTGGGTTTCGTTCGCTCGTCCACGTATTTTGTACATCCATACAAACGAGAATGCACACATATTCATCATTTTACAAATAACATTTATTTGCACAAACATAATAGTGGAGTTAGAAGGTACGTGTTAAATTTTAAGATTTAGGGCCTGTTTTTGTAACTTATTTTTTGTCACTTCGCACGTCTATTGGCAAGCGAATGAAATTTTTGGTTTTTGCACACTTTGTTTCGATTGTAAACAAAGAAGCTTTCAATTATCGCCAATATTTTGGTTCTTATAAGACCACACGAACAAAATGAAATGTCAAATTAGACGATCAGAAAAATTCATTCGTGTCGGTTGTTTACCGCCCTTTTGAATGATAAAGTGAAAATTGTTGGATAAATGAATAAAAAATGGATAAATGAACCAAACAACATACACATGTATCTTTTGCTGAAGTATCCACCAAAATTTCAAAAAATGTCTTTTTATTAGTTTGTATAAAATGTTTTGAAATCTCAGAACCACACTGTTGCTTTTTGCATTTTTTTCGTAATACCTTAAATTAGGTGACCCAAACAATTGTTTATTATACCTATCGATCTAGAATATCTTTCTGAATAGGTTTGGTTTTGTCCGTCCGTCTGTTTATAAATATATCCTTGTTACCGAGTACAGGTCACAATTATGCTCAGATCACTAGGAAATTTAGCAAGAACTTCCTTTTTAACTCAAGGACTTACTAAAATGGGTGCAGAAGGTTTCCGATTTAGATATAGCCCCTATAAATGATCTATCAAACAAACAATTGTGTTTGTTTTCGGTTTTTTAATTATTTCTCATCGTCTAGAAACAGCTGTTGCAACTTTTACAGCTGTTAGATAGGGTTGCCCCCGTTCTGATATTTTCGTGTGGAAAAAGCTTTAAGAAATGTCAATAACAACATGAAGGTAATATTGGTCTTTGACAGGAAGACGATGAAGAAAAGAGCTTTCTTACCCAAACGATAAGTGACAATGAACCAAATTAAAAACATGATCGCTTGGGTGAGAATAAGAAGAAGAAAATTATTGCTTGGGTAGCTATCGCACGTCTGCGTTTTGGTACATTTAGCTGAACAGGCTGTTAATTGCCGATTGGTTTGTATTTTATTATTGTATGTATGTATTCGGTATTGTGTGCTGTTTTGTTTTCATCTTTTAATGGTAGCAATTGTTGTTGTTCTTCGCTAAGAGAATGAGAGTCAGGGATGGAAAAGTTATAGCACTTTATCACGTGACATATCCGAGAACAGTACTAAGAATATCTATATTATAATATTATTTACAGGATAATTGCTATTTAAAACCATATCATATAATTCATTTACCATTTATTCTTAAACTTCTAAAAGTATATTTTACTGGAAATTTTGTTTGGTACGTTTAAATTTGACAAATGACATCAATCCTGGGATTTGTAAATGGAAATTTTAAGGGTATCTCTTAAATACCGGTGAATGCGTCCGGCGTCTGTCAAACTCATTCATTATATTGTTTTCTGGGCATACAACAACACTTTGACAGACGCCGGACGCAATTCACCGGTATTTAAGAGATGCCCTAAAATGTATTTATTTACATGTCGAGTCTTGAGTGATTCAAGTTATTTTGTTTGGGACTTTTCCTAAGACAGACATTGTACGTTAGTTCAAATACATAACACTCCTTCTGAGGTGTGTTCCCAGACATGTCCTAGGGAGTAAATTGCCACATCAGAAGACAAAACTTTATAAAGGGACATGTCCCTACTATATATTTGGACCGAAACTGGGACCTTTGATTACCCACCAGGGACCCGTCACAGAACTAATTTCTTGAAGTTAATTTTCCCATGAAGAAATCCTTTGGGAAATATGGATTTGGACCTGTATAATTTCAGATTTTATAATCCTCGTAATATTTCAATTATAAGTATTTATTGTCCATTCAATCCGTACATAACATCGACATTAATTTGATGAAAAAAATAGAAAAATGTACCAAATTGGACGCGGTAGTTACATGGTACTTTCGAAGCTCAAAATGTACGAAAAAAGTACAAGTATACCATCATTTGCATCCCTGCCGTGGATAGTTCAGTACTTTTTCTGATATTCATCTGAGAGAATTTGAATTAATCTGACACAACAAATCAGCTGATTTAAGTTCGACCGAATAATCGGCCCCTTCGCCAACACCAAACAGTTAGCATTCATTTTTATACCCTCCACCATAGGATGGCGGGTATATTCATTTTGTCACTCCGTTTGTAACACCTCTAAATATTGATCTGAGACCCCATAAAGTATATATATTCTTAATCGTCTTAAAATTCTAAGACGATTTAGCCATGTCCGTCTGTCCGCCCGTCTGTTGTAATCACGCTAAAATCTATAATACTTGATTTAGGTGGCTGAAATTTGGTATAGATACTTCTTATAGCTGCAGGTAACTTGGGATTGAAAATGGGCGATATCGGTCCATATTAAGATATAGCTCCCATATATAGTATTTAACTTGTTGTGATTCCTGTGTTATTTTCTTTAGGTTTGAGTTATTTTGTGAGGTCACATGCTATCCATGGTGGAGGGTATACAAGATTCGACATGGCCGAACGTAACGCTTTTACTTGTTTTTATATAATTTACTTTTATGTTAGGAAAAAGTGTAACATTGGTTGTTAATAGAGATTTCCTTCGGGTTATTCCGTGAAATTTACCCAAATCATATGTAATTTCCGCCTTTGCTGCATCTGAGTTTATAAAACCCTTTTCAGTATCTAGAAAGACCAGCATAGTGAATTCCTTAAATTGTAGGGATGAATCCATATTACAGTACCCACCAGTTCATTCACGTCCGATTTTGTAGACTTGCATATTGGTTTCCCGACAAGAGTTTTGTATACAGGTTTTCTCCATTGAAAGAGTTTACATTTATGTTTAGTTTTATTAAAGTTATTAGCTTATCAATTTTAGTATGATTTGATTCATGTATGTGTGAGATTCCAAAAAAAAACGTGGTTATTACTACAGTATTTCACTGAACAGTAGCCATTGTAAAAGCAAAACGATGGGGAAAATGTCAAATAGCTAATTATTTATACCTTAATTCACTACAGTGCGGGTAGAACAATTTAATCCTTAAATTATTTACTACAATCAACCTTTGGCATAACAAAAATTTACCCCATACATTGTATGCGTTCATTATTTAAGTTTTTTACGCAAAATCTGAATCTGATATTTTTTAATGTGACTCTTAACGGAGATATATGTATGAATTTCGTTTCATCTGCACATACTTACGGAAATGATTTCATATTGTACTCATTTAATGGCAAATCCATTACGGTGACACTATGTCGTACCTCCGAACAGGTGGGCAAACAATCTGGACAATATAATGAATCCTCCATTTCACGTTCGAGACCGCGTATATTTTGTCTTTGTGTTATCACATTATACCATTTGACTGAAAGAAGGAAAAAAAGACAAAAGAGGATATCATGCAATATATGAGCCCATATGCGCCATTAAGGATGCTTCCATTGTCTTATCCTTAGATATTCTCTGGTGCGGAATCCAGATGGGCATTCAACTACGAGTACTTACAGTCATACCGCATAAGACACTCTCGATGTTGCAAACTGCAGTAGGCGATGGATGAGGACAAATTCATGGTAGACATCATAAAGGGCAAACAGTCACACAGTACGACAATGCTACGTGCCCGACAATACGATATACAATTACTAAAGGTGTAACCATTACCAAACTGGGCGGGGATTTCATCCTGGTATAAACAATTTCGCTAAAGAAAACAAAAGTATGAAATTAATACCAAATTTAATGTAGTCATCGAAGAGCAAAGACAAACGTTGGGCATTCCAAGAAATTAACTACTGTCAGCTAAAGTGAAAAAATAGTGTCCTACTTTTAAAGATTTGGTGCCAAATATGTCATAATCTTTAAAATAAGAATATTTCTGCTTTTAAAATGAAGACAATTTACATAATGTTAAGGATTTTCTTATTTTAAAGATTTGGACGTCTTTGGCATCAAATTTTTATAATTAGAACAATATTTTTTATCTGTAAAAAATACATGTGGGTTAGGGCGGGTCGATTTAAAAATCGCCCATTGCTCAGTGAAAATCGTATTCTAGGGATCAAAATAAGAAACTTTGCCGAAGGAACCATACCTCTAAAACGAATTCTGATGTCCCGGAAAAAATCCCACTTTGACCCATTTAGAGTGCTCCAATCGAGTCCAAATGTATGACCGACCCCCACTCAGTGAAGTGCTCAGTGAAAATCGTATTCTAGGGATCAAAATAAGAAACTTTGCCGAAGGAACCATACCTCCCATAAATCCCACTTTGACCCATTTAGAGTGCTCCAATCGAGTCCATATGTATGGAACCCCCAAGGGGGTTCCAGGTGGTGTGCCACTGGCGTGGGTGGGTCGGGCCTCCAAAATTAGTGGGGGTCGGTCATACATTTAGACTCGATTGGAGCACTCTAAATGGGTCAAATTGGGATTTTTTAAAATTTGCCCCTACTCAAAAGTTCGACCCAAATTCTGGGACATCAGAATTCGTTTTAGAGGTATGGTTCCTTCGGCAAAGTTTCTTATTTTGATCCCTAGAATACGATTTTCACTGAGCAATGGCGACTTTTTTGCCTCCCCACAAATCGACCCGGCCTAATGTAGGTGTTATTATACTTCAAATGCAAGCATCAAAATATTCAAGATTGAGATCCATACAAAAAGCAAAAGCAGATATTAATTTGGTATCGTGTATGTGTAAGCGCAATGACTTAAAAACTACACGGAAAAAAAATTGTCATAAAATTAAAGAAATGCTCCAAAGACGTCCTTATTCTTCAAAATAAGTACATTTTGTACTTAAAATTACGAAAATTTTCTTATAATTAAGTAAATTACTTAATATTATTGAAATTATCTATATTTTAAGAACAAAATGTACTTATTTTGGAGACTAAGGACGTCTTTGGAGCATTTCTTTATCTTTAATTTTATGACAATTTTTTTTTTCAGTGTAGCAATGATCGATTTTGTCCAAACTGTGGATTAATTCAGACACGCATCGCAAATATTTTTTTTAATTTATTGTAATTGTTTACAATGTATTTATTAAGTAAAAAAAACTATTTCACTAAAAATTTTATTATATCGAGCCCTAACCGCAAAAAGACGTAAGTGACACAATTTCCGATTTTCGTTTTTTGATGAAAATCGATAATTTACACAGTACAACATTTTTAGCTCATTGATTTGGGAATCAATTCTGAGAATTGGACGTGAAAGTAGCCCCAAAAATAAGAACTTCTGCATCAGTCGTTTATTCAAGTTGGCTCAATAAATAATTTAATCAAGGTGGATTTTTAGCACTTTTTCTATATTTTTTTCTCGGTATACCGGGATACAACTTTGCTTTTTTGTCTGAAGCAAAGTTGTAGATATTGAATAAGAGAAAATAAATGCGGAACAAACATACACGAAAAAAGTGCATCCAGTGCCTTAGAAAGTGCAAAAACGTTCTGTTTTAATGTTCTGTTTTATACGTATACCTTCTTTTTCAATATTTTACTGACAGATATTTTATGACTTTGCGGGCATTTTTGCGATTTTTAAGTCACCGGATGTACTTTTTTCGGGTAGGTTTATTCCACATTTTTTTCTCCTATTCAATTGCTTCAGACTAGGGATGTCGCTCGGGACAGAGTTTCGCAAATATCGGGATTCGGGATTGAGAAAGCAGATATCTCCTTCAACACAAATTACATACAGGGCATCATCTGCTTTGTACAGATTCATATCACAACGACATAACAATTCCACGGTACCAAAAGGGTCGTGGCAATAACACCCATATTTCACTGGACTGTAGGTACTATAAAAGCATTACACTGTACAAAATACGCCGAACATGCTTGTTGTCTTAGGTCACTCCTTCGATGTGTTACACTTTTGTGAATAACGAAATACTTAAACGTCCGCAATGATTATTACTATATCTACAATGAATTTTTCTGAATATTCTTCGTGATTCAGGATCCACAGAGATGTAATTTGCCCGTCGAAACGAATGATGGCCATATGGAAAAGCCAACTACATCAAACTCTACAACTTCCAGTAACCCAAACGAAGTATCACCATATGATGTAGGTTTATTCGTAAACAAGTCAGCTTCAGAGAGTATCGACTATATAAAAGGTCTTCATGAAAAAATCTGGATTCCTCCAGATAATTATGTATAGTTTTCCAGTGACTGGGCAAAGAAGTTTAAAATTCCAACTTTCTTGGTTACATAAATATAAATGGTTGGCGTACTCCGCGAATCAAGTCGGTGCTTTCTGTATAACATATGTATTATTTGCTCCTAGGGATACGGAAGTGCATAACCAAAAACTAGGAAACTTGGTATCAATCAAGACCATTTAATAATTGGAAAAAAGCAATGGACGTATTTCGCCACCACTCATCACTCGAATACCATAGAAACAATGAGATCAAATGTAGAAAAGCAAACCACAGCGTCCATCGATAAACAATTACAAATTCAGGAAAAACAGGTCGTAAACGAAAATAGAAAGCATTTGGACGCAATAGTTCAAACAGTAGTCGTATGTGGTCGACAAGGCTTAGCACTAAGAGGAAGTTGTGATACAGGCAGAATCGATTCAAATGAATCTATTCAAAATGATGGAAATTTTGAGCCTTGCTAAGGTATAGGGCGATAACGGATTCAAATTTGAATAGTCACTTGACAAATTCACCACGAAACGCAATGTATTTATATAAGCAATCGTATTCAAAATTAAATTATAAGTATTTGTCACACTCTTACACGGGGCAAAATCGCCTTTTTTGATATGTTTGAATCGAAAGAAAATGTATTTGGAACACAAATTTTTAAATATTATATATTTCTACGCAAATAAATTTTATTTGAAAATCAATAAAAAATTTTTGGAACCCATATATTAATATATTACAACAAAATTTATTTGCAAACTAAATTTCTCAAAAAATATGTGTTTAAATACCAATAAAATTATTGTTTAGGAATTTCTCCAAATATTTTTTATTTAAAAAAGACTTCAAATCTTTTGCTGACTTTTTCGAATTTCATTTTAAATTTTTTCTTGGTTCCCAATTTTACCTCCCAGTTATGATACCATATGCAGCAATGACTTCTGTTTCAAATCAATCATTTTAAATTTCTAAGCCATCATTAGTTGTCAATCCACCGAAAAATTTATTTTCATCCGGATTATAGGATTTAAATTATTATTGATTATTTTTACGAACAATATAAATTTCTAAAAAAAAATATTTTGAAATACTGAACAATATAACACATTTTATGTATTTTCTGAAAACTTAAATTCCCATTTTATTTTGTTTCGTAAATAATAATACCCAAATAAAAACAAATTGGGAGTAAACAAAGATTTGTTTAGAACAACATCTTCCCAAATATATTACCTTTGCGTGTACCAAATATTATATGTTTATAGTGTACCCTAAACATATGTATATATGTTTCAAGCCGAATTTGTTTGGGACAATATACTACAGAAGCGATTTTTTTTCAGCGTGTAGATTTAGTCATCACTCATCTCGAAGATCGCTTTTTGAAACACCGTGGAATTTTGTCAAATTTCCAAATTTCTTTTCTATCTAAAATGGCAATACTAAATGAAGAAAATTGTAAACAATTATTTGAAAAATATTAATCAATTTTGCCTGATAGTTCTTTTGAAGTGTGGATTAGTTGGAGAAGAAGAGTTGAAGCGGAGAATGTCAGAAATTCCTTGGAAGCTCTTGATGTATGTAATAATTACTTGCTGTCAACCATGACTGAAAATCGTTTAAATGGATAAGCTTCCCTGAATATTCATAGAGACATTCCAACATTGTCGAAACCAAAATCCTGCGCACGGCCCTGAGCGATAGTAAACAATTATTATTAACTCCAAATTATATAGCTAACAGCATTGTTGCTACCCCAAATATAGATTTTAAATCACACTATATCATAACTATCACATTGTAAAATAATTAATCTATTAATAAATAACCAGTAAGGAAAGGCAGAAAGTCGGGCGGGGCCGACTATATAATACCCTACACCTCCCTAACAATACGATAAGGGTCATTGCCATAATAATTTGGAATAATTGGTAAATGGGTAGAAACATATTATCTAATTCTGAAACGATAATCGCTAAATTAAGCAATATTCGTTCCTAAATTGAGAAACATCTTTCTGGAAAATTTTAATGATCGGAAGTAAAATACAACTTCTATAGCGGCTTGATACCAAATCAGGAGGAACATATATATGGAGCTTTAATATAAATCTGAACCGATCTTCCCTGAATACTCATTCATGTAAAAAGTCCTCCTTCTGTCGAATTTCGTACTGATCGGATATAAAATACAGTATCTACAGCGCTTACATCTCAAATCGGGGGTAACATATATATGGGAGCTATATCTAAATCTGAACCGATTTTCTCCGACCTCCGCTTACAGGTCAAATCGGGGGTAACATATATATGGGTGTTATATCTAAATCTAAACCGAGTTTCTCCGAATTTTGCAGTATTCCTTCATGTAGAAAGAAACCTCTTTTTGCCGACTTTCGCACTGATCAGATATAAAATAACATTTTTACAGCGCTCACATGTCAAATCGGGGGTAACGTATCTTAATCTGAACCGATTTCTTCCAAATTTAAAAGTGTTCATTCATATAATAGGAAACCTCTTTCTGACGAATTTCATACTGATCGGATATAAAATACAGTTTTTACAGCGCTTACATGTGAAATCGGGGGTAACATATATATGGGGGCTATATCTAAATCTGAACCGATTTTCTCCGAATTTAGCAGTATTCCTTCATGTAATAAGAAAGATATAAAGATTGGATATAAAATAACATTTTTACAGCGCTTACATGTCAAATCGGGGGTAACGTATATATGGGGGCTATATCTAAATCTGAAGCAATTTCTTCCAAATTTAACAGTGTTCATTCATATAATAAGAAACATCTTTCTGCCGAATTTCATACTGATCGGATATAAAATAAAGTTTTTACAGCGCTTACATGTCAAATCGGGGCTAACTTATATAGGGGGGGCTATATCTAAATCTGAACCGGTTTTAACCAAATTTAACCAAATAGGGATCATCCTTGGGCCAAAAAAAAGATATGTGTAAAGTTTCGTCGAGATCGGACCATAATTGCGACCTGTACTTTGATTACAAGAATACATGCACAGACGGACAGACAGACGGACAGACGGACATAGCTAAATCAACTCAGAAAGTGATTCTAAGTCGATCGGTATAATAAACGATGGGTCTATTTCTTCTCCTTTTGGGTGTTACAAACAAATGCACAAAGTTATAATACCCTGTACCACAGTGTGGTGTAGGGTATACAAATTATAATAAAGTCGGGCGGCGGTGACTATATTATACCCTCCCTACACCACCTTGGCGGAGCAGAATAAGAAGAAATATTGTCATGTTGTTTTCCTAATAATACTGATATGCCGTATTTTATATTTTATAGCGCTTAGATGCAAAATCAGATTTTTACAAATTAGGCAATGTTCATTATAAGTTAAATAACTGTTCTCTTCTTAATGATATATTAAAAAAGCGTATTATATTGTCCTTACATGCAAAATTGGGATATAGTTATATGTATATAGAGGCCATAACTCAATCTGAACTGATTTTCTTAAAATTTGCCAAATTTCATTCTAAATTTTATAAAGTTCTATTCAGAAATGCTGATTCTATAGCCCTTATATGCAAAATCGTGACATATGTATATGGTAGCTATCTCTAAATCTGAACAGATTTTCTTCACATTTTGGAAAGGTTTATTTTCGGCACAAACATATTGACTGCCTCCTGTGTTGAAATTCATAAAGTTCTGCCGAAAATAAAGCTTATATACCGTTTAAATGCCAAATTGGGATGTACATATCACTAGCTGAGTCGATTTAACCATGTATGTACGTCCGTTTGTCTGTCTGTCACAATTCGAAATTTCAATCCGATCTTTCTGAAATTTGGTATGAAGTATGCTTTTACACCTGGGACGAAGCCTATTCCAATTGGTCAAAATTAGATATAGCTCCCATATATAGGTAACTTCAATAAAAGATATAGAGCCACATTTTACAACTGATATGTTTCTACTCTTCTGCCTCTGAGTTGCTCTATGGCAACATTTGCTGGAAGTACATTATTGCATCCCCCAAATATTATATCATAATTTCCGGACTGTTACCCCCCTCATCTGTCATCTACATGGCTGGATTAAAAAACTCTTAAGTTGATACCAAAGGTGACCCACTTTGAGGCCCTTTAGCACCATCATTGTATACCTTTCGATAAGCATGTCAACTATTGTCACAATTGGCTGTCTGGTTAAGAAACGGAATTATATCCTTGTTTTAATTTTTCCCACTGTGCGATGTATTTAGAAGCTGAACATTTTCACCGATTGTGCTGAAATATGACTGCTTGCGTTTAATTGACCTATGATATCTTTTCATGGACCCATAGACCCCTAAAAAGTATTCCTTCTTAGTGTTATAGAAAACACTACTTTCTATCGACCGGGCTGAAAGAATGCAGTTAGGGTTTGATTCTACTTACTTCTTTTATATTTAAATCAATGATGCTATAAAAACGACAAATTTCAAGACAATTATTTTCCTCAAATCCATTTACCAATAAAAGTGTTTCTGTTGATTGTTCACTAGGGTTAGTCACTTTGCGGCAAATGCTCATCCCACTACTATGTCGGGGATGATGAACTAATTACAAATAAATATTTTTTTACTTTGCGATCAAAAACCTTCCGCACCGAATGCAATTACTGATGCTCGAAACCGAATTTTTTGGTTTTAATTTTTTCCTGATTTTCAAATTTGAGAAAAAATAAATTTTTATAGTAACCCAGCAAAATTTCTCATTACAAAATAATCCGACGAGTAAGCAAAGTTCAATAATGGTAAGTACTTATTATTTGTCATTGGAGGGAAGTACTTCCCAAAAGCATACAATAAAGTAGCATAATAAGTACTTATTTGTAGCATAGGCATACCACATAAATATGTGCTTATGTTTTCACGATTTTAAGTACTTGAATAATGCATTACCAATAAGTTACAAAATAGGTAGTAGATATGTAGAGATGGGCATTGAAAGAAATTTTGTGCATATTGTCGCGCATATTTCGAATTTCTGAACCCAAACCACCATGTGAAAAATTCTTCAATGGTCTAACATCATACGATATACGTAAATATTTTTGGTATTTTCATTCAATTTGCACGTATTTTTGGAAAACTTGTTGAAAATAAATAATTCTTTTACAATAACCCACATATAGCCAAAATTGCATTATACTAAAATTTGCCACAAATTATTTTGATAAAAAAATCGCTTATTTCTGTTATTATTGGTAAGTCATTATTAATAAGCCGAAAGTAATTCAGCGAATATTGAGATGTCATTATTTGGTAATGCAGGGAATAATGACAGGTACTTACCAAGATTTTGCTGGGAAGTCTGCTAGATCGCGGATCTTAGTTCACTATGATGTCGTGATCACAAATCTGCTTTTTGATTTAAAATTGGTCATACAGTTTTTGAGATACGGCGGTTTTAAAATTTGCAAAATATTTTTTTTTAAATGGGCAAAACCCCTATATCTCCAAAACTATATGACAGATTCTGGATCACCACACAAAAAACAATTAAATGACGGTATTTGGAAGACTGTTTATGCCAATTTTTTGTTGTTAAATTTCTATATCAGAACATTATATACTCGTATAGCGTGCCTCAAGCGGAAATTGGCCTTGATAGACGCCAAAAACGGCAAATGAAGTTTTGTTTATAATCACCTGTCCATTCGACTATGAAAAGATAAAATTCGGATCTGCTTCTTTTCGGAGAATTATCGCGAAAACATTACTTTTACCCAAAGAGACAAATTTAATTACCCGTGGTACATTACATTGTTTTGTAAGGTAAATCGCAGAAATTTAGTACTGTAAAATAACTTCATTTAAATAAGAACATTTCAATATTTTGTTGTGTCCGCGATATTTGCAATATTAGTACATTGCGAATTTTTTGGAATCCATAAATCCGATTTTCACCGTCAAATGTTTACAAAAATATTATAGCTAATTTATTATTCAGAGTAGATATATTTGCATTCTATGATCTCTGAGGAATATATCGTTATCAATATTTTCGCGATAAACATCCCGCTATAAATAATTTTAGAACAAAAACATTTAAGTTCCGAATTATTTCACTATATAATGCAATTATCACGCGTATGGTCAGCCCTTAGGAAAAAGTCATCAAAGAAGTATGGAATGTAATAATATTGCAAATATTGCGGACACAACAAAACACCTTACAAATGCTCATAGTTAAAGGAAATTATATTATAGTTCTAATTTCTGCGATTTTCTTTACAAAACAAAGTAATTAAGTTTGGCTCTTTGGGTAAAAATATTAATTTCTCGATTACTCTTCGAAAGGAAGCAGATCCGATTTTGATCTCTTCATGGTCGAATAGAGGGGATGGTTCTGAACACAACCTCATTAGTCTTTTTGGCGTCAATATAGACCAACTTTCTACCGCTTGAGGCACTCGGTGTATTATGTTTTGATTTAAAAATGTAACGTAAATTTTCCTCCTAATAAAGCCATTTAATAATTTTTTGTGTGGTGATCAAGAATCTCCTATTTGATCTAAAATCTGTCACATAGTTTTGGAGATACAGGGGTTTTACACATTTAAACCAGTAAGGAAAGGCAGAAAGTCGGGCGGGGCCGACTATATAATACCCTACACCTACCTACCAATGCGAAAATGGGCATTGCGATAAGAATTTGGCAGTGTTCATACATGTAATAAGCAAACTCTCTCTGCCGATTTTCGTACTGATCGGATATAAAACACGGTACAGTGCTTACATGTCAAATCGGGTGTAACATATATATTGGGACTATGTTTAAATCTGAACCGATTTTCCCCGAATTTGGCAGTGTTCATACATGTAATAAGAAAACTCTCTCTGTTAAATTTCGTACTGATCGGATATAAAACACGATTTCTACAGCGCTTAAATGTTAAATCGGGTGGAACATATACATGGGGGCTATATCTAAATCTGAACCGATTTTCCCCGAATTGCGCAGTGTTTTTTCATGTAATAAGAGAACTTTCTCTGCCGAATTTCGTACAGGTCGGATGTAAAATACGGTTTCTACAGCGCTTTCATGCCAAATCGGGTGAAACATATATATGGGGACTATATCTAAATCTGAACCGATTTTCCCCGAATTTGGCAGTGTTTATTCATGTAATAAGAGAACTCTCTCTGCCAAATTTCGTACTGATCTGATTTAAAATACAGTTCCTACAGCGCTTACATGTCAAATCGGGTGAAACATATATATGCGGGCTATATCTAAATCTGAACGGATTTTCTCCGAATTTGGTAGTGTTCATTCACGTAATAATAAAACTCTCTCTGCCGAATTTCATAAAGATCGGATGTTAAATGTGGTTTCTACAGCGCTTACATGTCAAATCGGGTGAAACATATATATGGGGACTATATCCAAATCTGAACCGATTTTAACCAATTTCAATAGGGATCGTCCTTGGACCAAAAAAGAGCACTATGCTACATTTCATCACAATCGGACCATAAATACGACCTGCACTTTGATTACAAGAATACATGGACAGACAGACGGACATGGCTAAATCGACTCAGAAAGTGATTCTGAGTCGATCGGTATAATAAACAATGGGTCTATCTCTTCTCCTTTTAGGTGTTACAAACAAATGCACAAAGTCATAATACCCTGTACCACAGTGTGGTGTAGGGTATAAAAATATATTATATATTTTCAAATTTTAAAACCGCTATATCTCTAAAACTGTATGACCAATTTTAGATCAAAAAGCAGATTTGTGATCACGATATCAATATGAATTAAGATCCGCGACGCAGACTTTTAATAAAATTTTTTTTCTCAAATTTGAAACTCCGGAAAAAATTAAAAACTAAAAATTCGGTTTCGAGCATCAGTAATTGCATTCGGTGCGGAGGGTTTTTGTGCAATTTTAAAAATTAAAAGCGCAGTTTTTAATATTTTTATATGCCCTACACGGTAATATCAGGAGCAATTTGATTTTTTTCCAAAAAATAAAAAAAATGACTAGCCCTATTGTTCACGTTTTGATATGATCTCAAATACAGAATGGAAAATTTTCCAATTTTTGTTATTATACTGTAGAATGCGATCCATTACGAAGGTATAAAACATTTGGCCTGCTTCCGAAAACTAAAATTTAATTTAAAGATAAAGGGTTTTTCAACAGGGACGCTACAAAAGTAGACCGACAGGGACAGCAAACGACGCCATATTTTTTTTTGCCGCTCTTTTGACATTTCTCTTCAGTAAGGTTTGCCATTTCATGATTGAAAGATATACGAGCCATCAATGAGTCGAAATTATTAAAATTTACTACCGAAATTCGGAGTCAGTGGCCTCAACGTTAAGAGCGCGAAAAATCGAAAAATCATCTTCAGCGATGAGGCTCATTTCTGGCTGAATGGCTTCGTCAATAAACAAAATATGCGTTATTGGTCAGACAGCAATCCACACGTACTCCATGAGTCATCATTGCATCCCGAAAAAATTACGGTTTGATGCGGTTTATGGGCCGGCGGCGTCATTGGGCCGTACTTCTTACGTGATGATCAAGACCGACACGTTACTGTGAATGGGAATCGCTACCGTTCAATGATAACCGAATATTTTTGGCCCCAATTGGATGATATGGACTTGGAGGACATGTGGTTCCAACAGGACGGCGCCGCAAGCCACACAGCGAATGCCACAATCAATTTATTGGAAACCAAGTTTGGAGAACGTGTTATCTCACGAAATGGTCTAGTCGATTGGCCGCCTCGGTCGTGCGATTTGACGCCGTTAGACTATTTCCTGTGGGGCTACGTCAAGTCTATGGTCTATGCCAACAAGGCAGCGACGATTGATGAACTTCGTACGAATATCGAACGTGAAATTGCAGCAGTATCGGCCGATTTATGCTTGAAAATCGTCGAAAATTGGGTTCAGCGTCTGGACTTCTGCAAGCCTGCCCGTGGTGGCCATGCAAAAGAAATCGAGTTCCATACATAATGGCATCGAACGTACTTTCACAGGAATAAAGAATTTCATTGATATCCAAAACCGTTTTTGTTTTATTTAAAAAAACTTTTGTAGCGCTTTTATTGACCGACCTGATATTTTAAAGATAGTAGTACTCTACTATCCACTCTTTCATTTAGTAAAGATCTTATTTTTTTATTTTTATGTATAACTAGCATACACGTATATATTTTTTTATACTTTTTACAGCAAAGCTGATCTTTTTGTTCTTGCTCACTGTATGTTTAAATATATGAAGGTGCGTACTTACAACTTTGGGTTTTAAGTATCTCACTTCGTCCACAGTTTGGAGAATTTGAGGTGTTAACGCTAGAAATGTATCGGTTCCGGTTTGGACAATGCGTTCTTCTACACTGCCAGAAGATGGATCGGGCCAAATTAGAGGATTGTGTATAAAAACCTAAAATATTTGGTTAAATTTAATACAATCTTATTTATGTTCATCCTAAAATTTATAACACACAACAAAACCAGTAAGGAAAGGCTAAAGTCGGGCGGGGCCGACTATAAAATACCCTACACCACTCTCGTAATATTGAATAACTCTGATATATAAATTTTGTAATTCATGTATAAATTGTTTACATATATTTACTTTTGGGACATTTTATACTTAAATTATACCCTGTACCACAGTGTGGTGTAGGGTATAAAAACGATTTGATCTAAAGTGCCAAATCGGATGAAACATATATATGAGAGCTATAGCTAAATCTTAACCGATTTTCTTCAAATTCGGCAGTGTTGGTTCATGGATCAAGAAACTCTACCATTCTAAATTTCAAAACGATTGGATGTAAAATACAGCTTCTATAGGACTAAATGGCCAAATCGGACGAAAGATATATATGGGAGCTATATCTAAATCTGAACCGATTTCAACCAAATTCAATAGGGATCTTTACAGCTGCGAAATACTCTAAACTGCAAAATTTCAGAACGATCGGAGTGAAATTGCGACCTGTAGTCGACGAAAAACTTTATATGGACAGACGGACGGGCGGACGGACCGACATGGTTAAATCGACTCAGCTAGTGATTCTGAGTCGATCGGTATACTTTAAGGTGGGTCTAGCTGTGTTATTTTCAGGTGTTACAAACATCTGCCGTGAAACAAACTTATAATACCCTGTACCACAGTGTGGTGTAGGGTATACAAATATGGGTGTCTAGCAGATAACGCTAAGCCACAAAATGAAGGATGTTTTATCCATCAGAACATTTTTGTCGCTCAATAATTATGACAACGGCATTTAATTCCAATGGACCTGTGCCAAAAAGCAGACCCAATGATGGTTTATATTTTGATGTGAAGGGACCGTTTGTGTTTATCGAGTAAGGTCTTAAGGCATGGTGTTATATGTAACCAAATTATAATGACAAAAAAAGTCCAATAAAAATTCCAAATAAAAATCAGTCACTCCAATTATTTTATTAGATACTGCACATACCTCAAAGCTATCCGTGGTGGGTGCATGGAAAAAATCATCCTTGTGAGAGGCATTTAATAAAAGTACCAAGCCCATATCGGGTCCAAAGAAACGATAACGATATTTACGTTTTCCAAAATATCTATAAGTACAGTAGTAACAGAGCTTTATGTGTTATTCGTTTCAATGACTACATACTTTCTATTCCGATTGAAGGTACAGCAGAGGCCTTTGGAAGTTAATGTCTCGGTGAAATCTCGGGTACAGTCGATATCATTGCCACCCAAACGGCAGTGCTGCAAAATGTTGCGGCAACTTGGAGTCAACTGAAATAATGATTTTCATTATTTTTTATATCACCTTACCGATTTACGTTCCCTGTTACATTTGGTCAACGTTGTCACTGCATTCCACAAGACGGAGTCAATCAGCTGATAAGCTACATTAGGGTAACGTGCAGTATCGGCCGACTTTATACTCTCCAGAAATAATTTCTCCGTTTCTTAACCAGACATCCGATTGCGACGAAACTTGGAATACTTATAGAAGAGGCATAAGATAATTTAAGTTTTAAATAAAAGAAATACACGCAAAGAAAAAATTCGTTTCTGCGAAACGAAATTTTAGACACCTACAATTCTCGTTTACGAGGACTGAAATTTCGTTTGGTCAGAACAAACATTTGTTTACGCAAAATAAGTTTCTGTCACAACAAACGAAATTTCAGTTCCTGCAAACGAGAATTGTAGTTGTCTAAAATTTCGTTTCGCAGGATCGAATTATTTCTTTGCGTCTAGGTACATATTCTGCTCGGATATTCACAATATACTAGGACAGAATCGGAACAAAAATTAAAAATTTATTTTCAAATTCAGATTTCGCGGGAACTGTTTGCGATAACTATTAGGTGTAGAAACTGAAAATATATTATTCGAAGGAGACGACAAGAACCAAAGTTACCCGCACTTAAACATTTTGTATACCCGAGGCCCTGTAGCTCCGCCCCAGTATACCTCTTCTACAGTCATGTCAAGTTTTGTTGTGTGGTTATGAAACGGACGAACTATTTTCCTTTTTTTCATGATTTTAGCTCTAATAATCGCTAAAAATTTAAATTTTCTCTTACCTTGACCATACGTCGTCTGGTGTTGAAAAACAATTCATTATCTTCCCGGTCGTAAATATCCAAAAATCGTTGAAATTTCAAAGCTTTATCAGCATCCGGTATATCTGATCTCGTATAGTAAGTGTAGAGCAGATATTTAATCTGCCCATAGAAATGTTCCACACTACGATTTCTTGGATCCTTGCGATTTCTGTAAAATTCAATTTAAACAAACATTACGGCCATAAATAAAAACGAACAAAGTTAACTTTCAACACAAAAACTAAATACTTACAGTTCTTGGGCATAACGTACGGCCGATTCATTCGATATGCGATTAATTGAACAAATGCTAATGGCCGGAAATGGTACTTCGCGTATGGGATACGATGGATCGTAAATGGAGGTGGTCAACAGCCGTTGCCCTGTGCCATCGTGGTAATTCAAAAGGAAAATAATTAGCGCCGACAATGCAACAACATGAAATGCCAGCCAAAAGAGCCTAGAAATGAAACAAAAGAGTAGGATGAGAAAGAGAGAATAAGAGGGGGAGTGACATGAAGTGATTTATTTAAACGGGGTAATGGTGGTTGTATTGCATTTGCCAATAAATGCTGTGCCCCAGCCAATTACGCGTTCTTTACCGTTGCACATTATCGGTATGGCCACAATGCAGAAGGTATGCTCATTGCACAGTGGTATGAAAATATTTTTGTTTTGGAAATAATTCTGCAAATTGTGAGTCATAAGATAAACATTTCAGCGACCGACTTTGTCGAGAAGGCCGATTAAAACGAGACCGAGTCCGAAGTACGAGTATAAGGCGGTACCAGAAGGGGCTTGATAAATAAAATACACCTATTTTCCAGGCATTTTAAAAAGTTGCACTGTGCCGAATCGGAAATTTTTTGTGTACCTTTATTAAAGTTCTCAACTATACATTTTAGAACAATTTTTTTTGGGAGGTAAAGAAGGGGTGTGACATTTTTTTCACTTAACCAAAATCATTGTCCCAAATTTGATAAAAATTATCGAATTGCTGTTTTATAAAAAATAAAAAAAAATTATTTTTGAAAATGTCATCAAAACTACATTGCATTTTTCGAGAAAAGTCGCTAAAATTAAATTTTTCTAGAGAAATTTTTGAAACTGCATTTATTTTAAAAATATCTCGAAATTCGATTCTTTTTTAAATATTTATTAAAATTGAATTTTTTATATTTCTTGATATTCTATTTTCTTCTTTAAAAGGTCTTATTTATAATATTCTATCAAAATTGAATTTTTCAAGTAAAATTTGTTGAATTTTTCTACAAAATTTTGTTGAAATGCTTTTTGCTATTTAAAATAAAAAAAATGTAGTACAAATTTATTTTTTTTTTTAAATTTCAAAAATTTTTTTTTTTTAGAAAATTTCTTTGAAATCTCAGTTTTTCTAGAAAATTACAATGAAATATTTTTTGTACAAAATGCCATTTTCAGAAAATTTCATAGAAATTGCATTTCTTTAGAAATTGAAATACATTTTTCTAGAAAATTTCGTTGGAAATTAATTTTTGTCGAAATTGTATTTTTGATTTGTTGTTAAAAATTTCTAGAAAAAACAATATTTTCTACAAAAATGCAATTTCAACTAAATTTGTTTTATTTTTTTTTTTTGAAAATTTCGTTGAAATTGCATTTTTCTACACAATTTCGTGGAAATTGGATTTCTGTAGAAAAAATTTCGTTTAAAATTATTTTCGTCGAAATTGTATTTTTCCAGAAAATTTCGTTCAAATCGAAATCTCAAGAATCTCCAGAAAATTTCGTTGAAATTTAAGTATTCTAAAGGCTTCCTGATATTTGCAAAATTTCATCGAAATTTTATTTTTGAACAATTTTCTAAAGAAACGACATTTTCTAGAGACTTGCAATTCAATGATTTTTCGAGGAAAATGCAAAATAAATTAAGAATTTTTAAGAAAAATACAATTTCGTCGAATATGAATTTTCATCGAAATTTTCTGGAATAAGTATTTCAGTGTAATTTTCTAAAGAAATGCCAATCCAAAGAAATTGTCTAGAAAAATGCAATTTAAAAGAAATTTTCCAAAAAAAAAGTATAATTTAAAATTGTTTTTTTCTAGAAAATTTCGATGTAATAGTAGAACATTTTTTGTAAAATAAATTTTCTACAAAAATTTTATTGAAATTGCATTTTTATTAAAACTTCGTGAAAATTAATTATTCTAGAAAATTTCGTTAAAATTACATTTTATACAAAATTTCTTGAATTTTCTTTTTAGAAATGGTTCTTTTCAAGAAAATTTAGTTAAAAATCATTTCTGAGCAAAATTTATTTAAAATTTCATTTTTCCAAAAAATTTCGATGAAAATGCATTATTCTACAAAAATTCGGTTTAAATTCGTTAAAATAGCATTTTTAGAAAATTGTTGAAAAATATGATATTAATGAATTTTGACAATTTCTAGAAATTTTTGGAATAATTAAATTTCAGCGAAGTTTTATAAAGTAGTTAAATTTCAAAAATTTTTCCAGGAAAATTCATTTTTAACGAAATTTTATTACGACGAAAATGAATTTTCAACGAAATTTTCCAGAAAAAGTATTTTTGTGTAATTTTTTTTAAAGGAAAGGCTATTTCAACGAAACTTTCCAAAATACGAAATTTTGTAGAAATTGAATTTTTCTAGAAAATTTTGGCTTTAAATATTTTTCTTACAAAAATTTCTTTGAATCATATTTTTCTTAAAACTTCGTCAAAATAGAAGTTTCGTTGAAAATTCATTTCTCTAGAAACTATATTTTCAAATGCAATTTCAGAATGCAATTTTCTTCAAGATTTCATGAAATTTGTGTTAGAAAATTCCATCAAAATTGCACTTTAGAAAAAAATTTCGTTGACATTTATTTTTTCTAAAAAATTTAGATAAAATTTAATTTTTCTTGAAAATTTCTTAAAAAATTCCGATAAATATCGGGAAAATTTTTTTTTTGTCAAAATAGAAATTTTCTAAAAAATATTTGTCGAATATGTATTTTTCTAATAAAATCTTTAAAATTGCAAATTTTCTAAAAATAAAATTTTGACGAAATTAACAGACATTTTTTAAGAACATTCATTCAATTATTCTGGAAAAGTGAAATTTTGATGGAATTTTCTAAAATAAATTTCATGAAATTTTTGTAGAAAAATAAAATTCTAGAAAATTCAATTTTGGAGAAATTTTGAAAAAAATTGTTATTTTAGCGCAGTTTTGTAGTAAACTGTATTACAACTAAATTTTAAAGAAAAAATAAAAACGAAATTTTCTAGAAAAATGCAATTTAAAAAAATGTCTTCAAAATTAATTTTTTCTACAAAATTTCGGTAAAATTGCATTTGTTTAGGAAAATTACATTAACATTTTTTCTGGAAAATTTCGTTGCAAATTCCTATTTTTCATCGAATTTGTATTTTTCTAAAAAATTTCGTCAAAATTGAATTTTCTAGAAAACTCGTTAAAATTGCATTTCTCTAGAAAATTTCTTTAAATTGCAAAATTTCATCGACATTTTTTTTGAACAATTTTCTAAATTAAGGCTGTTGAAAGCAAACGTTTACGTGACAGGCAACACGACTGCGTACACCTCTACACATATAAGAGAGTGTGCAGCGCACACAATAGAAGTAATGCGCGAATATCCCGCGCACACACAGTAATGTCCGTCCAGGCTAATCCTCGCTTCACATAATTTCATTTAACCTCCCTTTGTAAATATTTTCTTATATCTCGTTTCTATGAATAAAGTGTATAAAAAGAATCCCTGCGTGTTTTTACTCTAACAAAGGTTATGGGCCCAGAACAATTGAAAGTGTTAAAGAACAATTGAAAGTGTTAAAGAACAATTGAAAGTGAATTGAACAGTTAAAAGAGCTAAAGAACAATTGAAAGTGAAATTGATTTTTTAAGAAAATTAATAGTGAAGTACAAAAGATTAAAAATGGCAAGTTTGTACCAAATAGAGAAATTGTCCGAAAATAACTACGATTCGTGGTGTATACACATGAAGAGCGTGCTGATTCATTCTGGTCTGTGGGGTTTCGCAAATGGCACCATCAAGAAGGAGAGCGATACGTCTGGCAAGTTTGAGACTTCTGATGAGAAGGCTCTCGCTACCATTACACTGTGTGTAAATGCTTCTCAGTTAAACCACATTAAGCACGCAAAGACATCATATGAGGCCTGGAAAATCTTGCAGGACGTGTTTCGGCCCAGTGGTCCAGTAAAGAAAGTGTCGCTGTACAAGAAGATTCTAAATCTAAGATTGGTGGAAGAAAGTGAGATGACGAAACACATCACTGAATTTTCAACAACAGTAGACAAACTGGCCGAGGTAGGAATTGAGATGAGCGACGAATTGCTGACACTTATACTATTGTCTAGCCTGCCGGTATCATACGAGCAATTTGTTGTCGCCATGGAGACGCGGGACACATTACCGACGCTGCAAAATTTGAAAATAAAAATCCTGGAAGAAGCCGATAGAAAATTGCAGACTGAAAAACCGTCCACGTCACAACAAGCATTTAATGCACAACCAAGATCATTAAGGGCAGACAGAAACAATAAAACGTTTAACCCCAGACAGGAAAAACCAAGCAAGAAAAACCAAAATTGTTTCAACTGTGGAAAATACGGTCATTTTGCTTCGAACTGCTATGCAAACAAACAAGGCAATAAAAAAGGACAACAGTCATTTGCAGTATTGGCGGCGACCGACACGAGTTCGCTAAGTAAATCTGTGTGGTGCATAGACAGTGGTGCGACTGCGCACATGTGTGGCAATCGACAAAGTTTTATTAGCCTAAGAAAACACACCGACAGTATTTCCCTGGCAAGCAACAACAACTTTATTATGGCAGAAGGTATTGGCGATGTCGAAATAAAAACACATAACGACAGCTTGATCCTGCGAAACGTACTCTACGTACCCAACTTGAATGGCAATTTCTTATCTGTGAGCCGAGCGGTTGAAAAGGGTTACGTCATAAAATTTTATGATCAATGCGCGGAGATAAGAGATCCGAATGGACATCTGGTGCTACGAGCTGAAAAGGACAATAAGTTGTTTGTTTTTCAAAACATTGAAAACAAATTATTTCATATGGCTCGTGATGAATCAATGCTCTGGCATAGTCGCTATGGGCATTTGAATTTCAGCAGCCTTCAAGAGCTGAAAAGAAAGGAAATGGTTTATGGTCTCGACAAAGTGAAATTCGATGAACATGTCAAATGTGATAGCTGCATGAAGAGCAAAATCCACGTTCAGCCATTTACAAGCAGAGGTGATAGAGCGTCATCAAGTATTCTCGAAATTATTCACACAGACGTTTGCGGACCATTCGAAGCATCATCACTCGGTGGCTCAAAATATTTTCTGACATTTACCGATGACTATTCACGAAGAATATTTGTTTATTTCCTGAAGAGAAAGGATGAAGTCTTCGATAAGTTCGTGGAATTTAAGAATTTGGTAGAGCGCCAGACAGAGCGAAAAATAAAAACACTTCGAAGCGACAACGGCGGAGAATACATAAGCAAAAAATTCGACAACTACCTTAAAGAATATGGGATAAAGAGGCAGTTAACCGTTCCATACACTCCACAACAAAATGGTGTGGCCGAAAGAGCAAATCGAACGTTGGTGGAAATGGCTCGAACTATGTTACAACAGTCTGGATTGAGTGAGTCACTATGGGCTGAGGCGATTGCTACAGCTGCCTTTATCAGAAATCGATCTCCGACGAAAATAATTTCAGAGAAGACACCGTACGAAGTGTGGACTGGACGTAAACCACATATAAGCCACTTAAAAGTATTTGGTGCTAAAGCTGTTGCACTAGAAAAGCCGCAACGAAAGAAGTTCAGACCAAAAGGCAAGGAATACATCATGGTTGGTTATTCCATTACGTCGAAGGCATATAGGCTGTATGATCCAGTGGCACGAGAAGTGGTTGAAAAACGTGATGTGTGGTTCGATGAAAAAGTCGCAGGCATAGAACCAGAAGATATCAGCCACAGCCAAGAAGAGACACAAGATCACGTTATGTTGCAACAAGAAGATGAAGAAGAGGATGAGGTTTCCATTCAGGAGGAGCAGCAAATTGAAAATTCTTCATCGAATGAAAGTGAAGTCGACTTTGAAAGTATTGGAGACAGTTCCGAGTCGGACAACGAAGAACATGTCGTGGAAGAAGAACAAAATCACACACATGGGCCAGGCAGACCCAGAATTGTTCGCACAGGTGAACCTGGAAGACCACGCAAAGAATATAATCTTCTGAGTAACATGACAGAAGATGGTATTGTGATTCCACAGAGTGTTGCTCAAGCTGAGAGAAGCGCACAATGTCAGCAATGGAAAGAAGCCATGCAAGCCGAGTTCAACGCACTAATAGCAAAGAAAACATGGACTCTAGTGGATTTGCCGGTTGGTGAAACTGCTATAGGTAGCAGATGGGTTTTCACAACGAAAAAAGACAGTCAAGGCCACATAGAGAAATTTAAGGCGCGTCTAGTAGCCAAAGGATGTTCCCAAAAGTATGGAGTTAATTACAGAGAAACGTTTTCGCCGGTCGTGAGATATGCGACGATAAGAATGCTTATGGCTCTGGCAGTAGAACATCAATTATATTTGCATCAAATGGACGTATGTACAGCATACTTGAATGGCGAACTTCATGAGGAAATCTATATGAAGCAACCAGAGGCGTTTGTGAGTAAGAAGCATCCACAGAAAGTGTTAAGACTCAACAAAGCCATATATGGTCTCAAACAATCAGGCCGAGAGTGGAATGCTAAACTAGATGAAGTTCTTCGAGCAATGGGTTTTATACCATGTGAAAGCGAACCTTGCTTATATCGATATAGAGATGGTACGTATAATTTCATTGCTGTTTATGTTGATGATATAATTATAGGCTGCAAGGAGAAGACCGATCTCATCAACATAAAGACTAAAATAATGAAGGCTTTTGAATGTGTGGACAAAGGACAACTACATTATTTCCTTGGAATAGAGATAGAGAGAGAGGGAGAGCTTGGGGCTATATCTGTATGTCAAACACAGTATATCGAAGATCTGATTAAGGAACAGAATATGGAAAATTGCCGCCCTGCGTCTACGCCTCTTGATGCTGGTTTTCAAATCGCTTGCACAAACGAAAAATGTTCAAAAGTCGACGCAACACAGTATCAGTCGATTATTGGAATTCTGACGTATCTGGCCATAACGACACGACCAGACATTCTACATTCAGTTTCAAAATTAGCTCAACGAAACAAAGATCCACATAAAGAACATGCAGCAGGTATCAAACATATTATAAGGTATCTGGCTTCTACAAAACAGCTGAAGTTGACTTATAGACGAACAGGAAAAGTAGTAGAAGGATACGTTGATGCTGACTGGGCTAATGATGCTACAGATCGAAAATCCTTTACGGGATATGTTTTCTTCATGGGTGGATGTGCTTTCTCATGGGAATCGAAGAAGCAAAGCACCGTGGCACTTAGCAGTACTGAAGCAGAATACGTCGCATTATCGGCAGCAGCAAAAGAAGCAACATATCTGCGAACCTTACTGACAGAATTGGGTTTATTCAACGCAAATACACCGACTACAATATTTTGCGATAATTTAGGAGCTCAACAATTGGCGAAGAATCCGAAGTATCATGCTCGCAGTAAGCACATCGAAATAAAACATCATTACATACGAGACAAAGTCAAGGAAGGATGTATTTCTTTGGATTATGTATCTACTGACGAGATGAGAGCAGATATTTTAACGAAAAATTTAGTTAAATTTAAGCATGAAAAATTAAGAAGTTTAATTGGTTTGAATTAGAATGTATTTTTAGAATTTAAGTATTTTTTCATGAATTTGATTTTAAATTAATTAGTAATGTCAATGACGCATTCGTGTTGAGGAGGAGTGTTGAAAGCAAACGTTTACGTGACAGGCAACACGACTGCGTACACCTACACATATAAGAGAGTGTGCAGCGCACACAATAGAAGTAATGCGCGAATATCCCGCGCACACACAGTAATGTCCGTCCAGGCTAATCCTCGCTTCACATAATTTCATTTAACCTCCCTTTGTAAATATTTTCTTATATCTCGTTTCTATGAATAAAGTGTATAAAAAGAATCCCTGCGTGTTTTTACTCTAACAAAGGCTTTTTCTACGAAGTTGAATTTTTAAAAAATGCATTTTCAACGAAATTTTCAGTAAAAAAGAAATATCAACTTAATGTTGTAGAAAAAATAAATTTCAACTAAATTTTCTTGCAAAGTGTAAATTTGGACGGAATTTTCTAAAAAAAATAAAATTCAAGAAATTTTGTAGAAAAATGCTATTTTATCGAAATTTTCTAAAGAAATGCAATTTCAACTAATTTTCGAGAAAATTCTTTTTTGGCGATTTTTAAAAAAATCAATTTCAAGAATTTTTTTTGAAAAATTACATTACGACAAAATTTTCTAAAAAACAATTTTCTATTAAACAATTCTAGAAAATGAATTTTCAACAATATTTCTTTTGATTTTTTGGAAAATTTCGTTAAATTGCATTTTTTTGAAATACTTTTTTCTACAAATTTTCCTTAAAATTGCATTTTCCTAGAAAAATCGTTTTAGTTGCACTTCTTAAAAATATCTTGATATTGTATAAAAAATTTATTCTACAATATTTCATATTCTGGAAAATTTCGTTGAAATTGCTTTTTCTTTAGATACTTTTTCTAGAAAATTTAGTTGAAAATTCATTTTCGTCGTAATTGTATTTTTCTATCAAATTTCGTTAAAATTGACTTTTCCTAGAAAAACTGTTGAAAGTAAACTACTTTATAAAACTTCTTTGAAATTTAATTATTCTAAAAATTTCTATAAATTGCTAAATTTTGAGCAATTTTCTAAAAAATAGTATTTGAACCCGAATTTTGTAAACAAAAATATTTTTGGGAAAAATTAAATTTGTAGAAAAATGTACTTTAACTAAATTTTCTTGAAAAGAACAATTTTAATGGTATTTTCTAAAAAGAAAATTGAAAAATTTTGCAGAAAATTAAATTTTAACGAAATTTTCTAGAGGAATGAATTTTCATTCTGGAATATTTAATTTTTACAAAGTTTTAAGAAAAATGCAATTTCAACAATATTGTTGTAGAAAAATTATTTTACAACAAAAGTTTCTAGAAATAAACAATCACATCGAAATTTTCTAGATAAAAGCAATTTCAAAGAAATTTATTTTGTGTTTCTTGGAAAATTATTTTTAAATTGCATTTTTCTGGACAATTTCGTTGGATTGGCATTTCTTTAGAAAATTAAATTGAAATAACTTTTCTAGAAAATTTCGATGAAAATTCATTTTTGTCGAAATTGTAATTGTCTAAAAAAAATCTTTATTTCTTTTGCATTTTCCTCGAAAAATCATTGAAATTGCATTTCTCTGGAAAATGTCGTTGAAATGTAAAAATTTCTTGAAATTTGAATATTTTATCAGTTTTATTTTTGAACCATTGTCTAAAGAAATGCAACTTTAAAAACTTAACCGGAATATTTAAAAAAGATGAATTTTCAGGAAAAATTAGATTTTAACTAAATTTGTAGAAAAGATAAATTTCAACTACATTTTCTAAAACAGAAATTTTGTAGAAAAATGCTATTTTAACGTAATTTTCATAGAGAAATGCAATTTCAACGAATTTTCTGGAAAATTAGTTATTCTAATATTTTTTTGGAAATGCAAAATTTGATATAAAATTTTGTTTTTGAAACATTTTCTAAAGAATTCGATTTCAACGAAATCAACCTATTTTTTATAAATTAAATTTGCAACAAAATTATTAGGAAAAATTAAATTTGCACAAAAAATAAATTTCAACTAAATTTTCTTGGAAAGTGCAACTTTGATGGAATTTTCAAAAAAAAAATTCTCTAAAAAGGGAATTCAAGAAATTTTGTAGAATAATGCTATTTTAACGTAATTTTCATAGAGAAATGCAATTTGAACGAATTTTCTGGAAAATTCGATGTTGACGACATTGTGAAGAACAATGCAATTTCAACGAAATTTTGCAGAAAAACTATGTTAAACAAATTTTTGTAGAAAATCACACAATATTCTTTTTTTGGAAAATTTTGTTAAATTGAGTTTTTCTAAACAATCGTTGAAATTGCATTTCTTTAGAGAATTGTTCAAAAATATAATTTTAACGAAATTTTTAGAATAATTAAATTTCAACAAAATTTCAAGAGAAATTCAATTCTGTAGATTTTTCCTAGGAAAATGCTATTTAAAAAAAATTTTTTAGAATAATAATTATTCTAAAAATTTCTTGAAATTGTAAAATTTCATCAAAATATTATGTTGAACAATTTTTTTCTAGAAAAAATAAATGTCAACTAAATATTCCAAAATTTTAATTTTAAAATTTGCCGAATTTATTTTTTAAGATATTTCCAGGAAAAATTCAAATTCAACAAAATTTTGCAAAAAAAATAATAATTTAAAAAAAGGAACAATTTGATGGAATTTTCTAAAAAAATCAAGAAATTTTCTAGAGAACAAATTTATTGAAATTTTCAAGAGAAATGTAATTTTAACAAATTTTCTAGAAAATTAAATTTTCACAACATTTTAAAGAAAATACAATTACAACGAAATTTTGTCGAACAATAATATTAAAAGAAAATTTTCTAAAAAAAAAATTTCAACAAAACAGAACAAGTTCGGCCATGCCGAATCTTATATACCCTCTACCATGGATTGCATTCAATTCTATTACTGGAAAAATCTTTGGATATGGAGGAAATCTTTGAACCATCCTTTTTGTTGAAGCAAATACTAAAAAATGAACGCTTCAATTTTTGCCAAATTTTAGGCCCAAATTCTTTAGCCAAACTCTTCATCTGAAAAATGTGGTATTTACGGCTTACGGGGACTACGACAAAATATAAACAGACTAAATTTTTCGAGATGAATTCTTGCCAAAAATAGAATGCAAACTGCAAAGTTTCAGCTAAATTGCTTAGAAAATGTGCTGTTTATGGCTTAAATAATCGTTTTTGTGAGTGATATCTATAGGTGGACTACAACAAAATATGAACTGATTTAAAAAATGTTTACGGTGATGAATTCTTGTCTAAATAAAACACAAAGTGCAAAGATTCGCTTAAAATGCTTAAAAAATGCGGCAGTTATTATTTAAATAAGCCTATTTAGGAGCGACCGCTATATGGTGACTATTAGAAAATATAATCCGATTTGCAAAATTTGTACTGTGATGAATTCTAGTCAAAATAGAATACAAATTGTTACAAAGTTTCAGCAAAACTGCTTTATATATGCGGAATCTATGGCTCAAAAACCGTAGTTTGGAGCGACCTCTATAGGGAAGTTATATCAAAACATTGACTGATATGGCCCATTTGCAATCCAAAACGACCTGCAACTATAAAAGTTTTTCTACAAAATTTGATCAACCTAGCTCTATTATTACGGACTGTAGCGTGTTGTCAACAGACAGACTGACGGACAGACATACACGGCTAAATCGTTTTAGAATTTCCACATTTATTATTTATTATATATATTTATTTAATTGTATTTTTATTTATATCTATTTACTTTATTTTTTGGAAAATTTCGTTGAAATCGCATTTCTTTAGAAAATTACATTGAAATACATACCTTTTCGTTGAAAATTCATTTTTATCGAAATTGTATTTTTCTAAAAAATTTCTTTATATTTGCAATTTCCTGGAAGAATTGTTGAAATTGAATTTCTTTAGAAAATATCGTTAAAATTTAATTATTCTAATATTTTTTTTGAAAATGCAAAATTTGATATGAAATTTTCTTTTATTAACATATTTTTTATAAAATGACATTTTCAACAAAATTATTAGGAACAATTAAATTTCAACTAAATTTTGTACAAAAAATAAATTTCAACAAAATTTTCTTGAAAAGTGGAAAATTCAAGAAATTTTGCAGAAAAATTTAATTTAAAATAAATTTTCTAGCGAAATGTAATTTCAATGAATTTTCTAGAAAATTCAATTTTGACGACATTTAAAAAATCAATTTCAACGAAATTTTTTAGGAAAATTTTATTACAACAAAATTTTCCAGAAAAAGAAAATTGCAACGATATGTTCTAGAAAAATTCAATTTCAACGTAATTTGTATAGAAAAATTGAAGATATACGAAATCAATAATAATACAGATTTTTTGATATAAAATATCCTAGTATGTCGTTTATTAAATAACACAAATATCGTACACAAATTACCTTAATATACATAAAAGAAATTTAAAAACCAGTAAGGAAAGGCTAAAGTCGGGCGGTGCCGACTATATAATACCCTACACCACTCTCGTAATATTGAATAACTCTGATATATAAATTTAGTAATGTATAATTGGGACATTTTATACTTAAATAATACCCTGTACCACAGTGTGGTGTAGGGTATAAAAACGATTGGATCTAAAGAGCCAAATCGGATGAAACATATATATGGGAGCTATAGCTAAATCTTAACGGATTTTCTTCAAATTCGGTAGTGTTGGTTCATGGATCAAGAAACTCTACCATTCTAAATTTCAACACGATTGGATGTAAACTACAGCTTTTATAGGACTAAAGGGCCAAATCGGACGAAACATATATATGGGAGCTATAGCTAAATCTTAACCGATTTTCTTCAAATTCGGCAATGTTGGTTCATGGATCAAGAAACTCTACCATTCTAAATTTCAAAACGATCGGATGTAAAATACAGCTTCTATAGGACTAAAGGACCAAATCGGACGAAAGATATATATGGGAGCTATATCTAAATCTGCACCGAATTTCTTCAAATTCGGCAATGTTGGTTCATGGATCAAGAAACTCTACCATTCTAAATTTCAAAACGATCGGATGTAAAATACAGCTTCTATAGGACTAAAGGACCAAATCGGACGAAAGATATATATGGGAGCTATATCTAAATCTGAATCGATTTTCTTCAAATTCGGCAATGTTGGTTCATGGATCAAGAAACTCTACCATTCTAAATTTCAAAACGATCGGATGTAAAATACATCTTCTATAGGACTAAAGGGCCAAATCGGACGAAACATATATATGGGAGCTATAGCTAAATCTTAACCGATTTTCTTTAAATTCAGCAATGTTGGTTCATGGATCAAGAAACTTTACCATTCTAAATTTCAAAACGATCGGATGTAAAATACAGCTTCTATAGGACTAAAGAGCCAAATCGGACGAAAGATATATATGGGAGCTATATCTAAATATGAACCGATTTCAACCAAATTCAATAGCGATCTTAACAGCCGCGATATACTCTAAACTGCAAAATTTCAGAACGATCGGAGTGAAATTGCGACCTGTAGTCGACGAACAACTTTACATGGACGGACGGACGGACGGACGGACATCGTTAAATCGACTCAGCTAGTGATTCTGAGTCGATCGGTATACTTTAAGGTGGGTCTAGCTGTGTTATTTTAAGGTGTTACAAACATCTGCCGTGAAACAAACTTATAATACCCTGTACCACAGTGTGGTGTAGGGTATAATGACTTTTTCATAATTCAAAGAGTTCACACATTTGACCAATGCAAAACCTTACTCAACCACTGTGCGTTAAGGTAATGTCCTCTCGTATGTTCATACTCACTTTTCTTGATATGGACGTCCGCTTTCAACTAATTTCCCATAACTGGGAAATGAAAAATTCTGCAGGAAATCTTTCAGTGCTGCGGCGAATGTCGAATTTCGCACAAAGCCATTGGGCGTTGCGTCTGATGCTGATACCGATTCCAATGCCGCTGTTGATGCTGCCAATACTCGTACCTTGGGCATCCACCATGGAGCACGACCCACCACAAGTGCAACATCCGTTTCCTTTACAGAAAACGTCTGTTGTTGCTGCTGCTGTTGTTTCGGTAGTTTTTGTCGTTTCGGTTGGGGTTGATTTAACGGATGCGGACTCTGTTGGTTTTGGCGTACCAAAGGATATGTTTTCATGTTTATTAAGTCGTCGTCGCGTTTGCCTTTACCCCTTTCTGCGTTGTAGTTGACGTTGTCGATGTTGTTTTTTTTTGTTTCGAATTGTTGTTTTGATATTGAAATTGGCTCGTAAAGGCAAATAGAAGTATCGGCGGTTGGATCGGGCATCTATCCACCAGCAACAATAACTTGCAACTGACGTTGACTTTGAAACAAACAATTGCTTTTTGTTGCCAATATATAGGTATGTGTTTGTACATTAGAGTGGGTTTACATTTTTTTTGGCATAACTCGAGAACCATTTATCCGAAATGGTTCCGAAAAGTTTTAAAGAATTCAAAATTAAGTAAACTTTAACTTCATACACTACAATTTCTATCAATCCGTTCAATGGTTTCGATGATATCCTGCAAAATATTGCGGAAAAATCATATTTTTTAAGAAAATTTTAATCATTTTTAAATAAAAGCCTCATAATTTGTATGATTTTATCGTAAAGTTTTATCGGTCATAAATAAGAAAAGATTATTCCGAAGAAAATCGATGCATAATTTAAAAAGTTGCAGCTAACTTAGTAAGGTTTTAACTTCAAAACATTCTTATCGATGTACAATTTACAAAAAACAATCTTTAAAAGCTAACAATGCATATTTTTGGCGTTTTTTTATGTCAAGCATCTGTGCATTAAAACAGAAACCCAAGAAAAAAATTAGTTTTTGTCGGCCGATGTTATCAATTTGGGCCTTAGAGCAGCTCGAAAAGAACACCGATTTTACTCGACAAATCATATTTTCTGATCAAGCGCATTTTCATCGGAAAATCTGTACTTGATTGTCGAGAAGCCAATGCATCCTTAGTGAGTGACAGTTTGGTGTGGTGGAAACGCCTTTTCTGTTAACGGTGATCAATACAGAGGCATGATAAGCCACTAGACCATTATATACAAAAAATACAATATATATTTTGTAGTAGAATTTTGCAATTAAGAGCTTCCCTGCGGGACTTTGGACTGGTACAATACCAAACGAGTGATAGGTCCATTAATGACAGAGATCGATCCGCAGATTGTATATTTATATAAAAACAATCGGTCACTTTAAATAGCCAACTTGTAACATATCCAAATACTGACTGGTCTAAAAAAATACCTATAATACGTGACTCTTCAATGACGGACAGCATAAGTCACATTTGAAACCAATTAAATGTTTATTATAATATTCAATCGTTGAACTGGGAAAAGTGTTCCCAGTTGGCCCTCTCATGTGGAATAGATAACCCAAATGCATATCTAGTGGGGAGTAGATAACCTAAGCTTTCGGCGTTGATAAGCCAACCGGCCATTTACTAAGGACTATATATCCCAACTCGTCCTCTACTAAGGAAGAGATAACCCAACTGGTTATCTAAAAAGGAGTAGATATCCCAACTGGTTTACTAAGGATTTGATAACCCGACTGGTCGTCTACTACGGAGTAAATAACCCAACCGGTCGTCTATTAAGCAGTAGAAATCCCGACTCGTCTACTAAGATGTAGATAACCCAACTTTATATCTAATAAGGAGCAGATAACCCAAGCTATTGTCAGCTGAGACGTAGATAACCCAACTGGTCCCTTACTAAGAACTAGATAACCAACTCGTCCTCTACTAAGGAGTAGATAGCCCAACTAAGAACTAGATAACCAACTCGTCCTCTATTAGGGAGTAGATAGCCCAACTGGTAATCTTCCATTAAGTAGATAACTAACTGACAGCCTACTAAGGAATAGATAACCCAACTGAGCATCTATTATATGTACTAAGGACCAGATTACCTAAGCTATCGTCGGCTACGACGTATACATATAACCCAACTCACGGTCTATTAAGGAATAGATAACCTAACTGGCCTCCTACTAAGGTCTAGATAACGCAACCTCATCTCAACTAAGGTGAGATAACCCAACTGGTTATCTACTAAGGATTAGATAATCCTACTTACCGCCTACTAAGGAGTAGATAACCCGACTGGCCATCTACTAGGGAGTAGATAACAAAACTGTATATCTACTAAGGAGTAGATAACCCGACTGGCCATCTACTAGGGAGTAGATAACAAAACTGTATATCTACTAAGGAGTAGATAACAAAACTTTATATCTACTAAGGAGCATATAATCCAAGCTATCGTCAGCTATGGTGCAGATAATCCAACTTGCCCCTTACTAAGGACTAGATAACCCAACTGGTCCTCTAGTAGGGAGTAGATTAACCAACTGGCCATATACCAAGGAGTAGATAACCCAATTGACCGCCTACTAAGAAGTAGATAACCCAACTGAACATGTACTAACCTAAGTACATAACCCATCTGGTCCTCTGCTAAGGTGTGTATAACCGATAATTTGTAAAAAAAAATGATAATATCAGGAATTTTTGATTACCCACTTTAATGTACACATGTGTAACTACACACGCGCATCTTGTCCATAAACAAATGCATGTAAATTAAGGTACATATGGCTTTTTTTATTTCGGTGGGTAACTCTACTTTGGGGTGGTATGTATACATTACAGTAATGGTTTGTGAGAGTTAACATTATTGAATATTTCAAAGGCATATGCCTTTAAACATAGAGTGGGGTGAAATTGTAGCTTTTTGTACATGGAAACCGGATTGCTTGAAAAGTACCCAAAAAACGATATCCAAGAACGCTACAATAATTAAAAAAAAGTTTTTCCTCGAACCTCTTTAAAATGTTTTGTCACTGGATCACAAAAGCTAAGAAATAATTTAAACTGTCTCAAAAAATCCTATACTTCTTGCAATGCAGTGTATAAAAACAAATTGAAAATAAAATGAAACATTCCTTCAAATTTCAAAAATTACTTCAATTATAATTTTAGACATTCCACAGTTAAATATTATTATTTCAGAGTATCCTGTAGGATACTTACAAAAGTCTGTTACCACCACCTTTTTTTTACCACCATTCTATTACAGTCAAATGTCAAATCGTCTACACACATTTCCTGATGGCATGACATGACACGAGTATGTTAAGGACATCTCTATTTCAATTGATTTCATTCATACCCCTCTAGTTCCAGTTGCCGATCCAGACGCGTTCCGCTTGTAACTACAGCAATGAGTACAACGGCCTTTATTATTAAAAGTACTCGTACCCGTATATGATTGCAGGACGCAGGAATAAGTACACCGGCTTTGCGGGGCGGTTGTTGTTTTTAATCGTAAACTTTATTGGTTCATGTTAGGCATAATTGTTGGCGGAGGCACTACATTCCTTCTTAGTACATACTATACATCCAAGTAACAAGCGACATCCAGCAGGAGTTGCTTTATTTTATTGCCATCTCATTAACTGCTACATGCCAGACATTAACTCTTACAAGCCCAATTGTTTTAATTACTAATGCGATTTTTCCATCCCTCATCAAATGTAGAAGTATAAGCAGAGGCAGGGTGAAAGTAATATACACAGTGAGGAGGGGCAATTTCGTTAGCTGATAGAAAGGGATTTTCTAAACCCATTTCTATCAGCGGAATAAAACACAAACCAAGAGCCTGTAAAAAGTATACCAGTAAGAAAATTTCAGTCGAGTAAACCTACTAACTTTTTGAGGGAGCCAAATCGTTGGATTCATTTTTTATACCCTACACCACCCTGTGGTAGAGGGTATTATGACTTTGTGCATTTGTTTGTAACACCCAAAACGAGAAGAGATAGATCCATTGTTTATTATACCGATCGACTTGTAATCACTTTCTGAGTCGATTTAGCTATGTCCGTCTGTCTGTCCGTCTGTAGATGTATTCTTGTAATCAAAGTACAGGTCGCAATTATGGCCCGATCTTGACGAAACTTTACACATATCTTTTTTTTTGGCCCAAGGACGATCCCTATTTAATTTGGTTAAAATCGGTTCAGATTTGGATATAGCCCCCATATACTCGTATATGTTAGCCCCGATTTGACATGTAAGCGCTGTAAAAACTTTATTTTATATCCGATCAGTATGAAATTCAGCACAAAGAGGTATCTTATTATATTAATGAACACTGTTAAATTTGGAAGAAATCGGTTCAGATTTAGATATAGCCCCCATATATATGTTACCCCCGATTTTACATGTAAGCGCTGTAAAAAGTGTATTTTTAATCCGATCAGTACGAAATTCGGCAGAAATAGGTTTCTTATTACATGAATTAATACTGACAAATTTGAGGGAAATCGGTTGAGATTAAGATATAGCCCACATATATATGTTACCCCCGATTTGACATGTAAGCGCTGTAGAACTGTATTTTAAATCCGATCAGTACATCAGATCAGTACATCAGTACACTGCCAAATTTGAGGGAAATCGGTTCAGATTTAGATATAGCCCCCATATATACAGGGTTGCCCATATTCGACGGACCCACGGACTCGTTGGGCCCATTCCAATCGACGAGGCTTGTCCGCAGGCAACAATCTTTGCGTCAATTGAATTTTGTACGGGAACAAATGCAAATCAACGCGAATAATCCGTTGTAAAGTGGACCGAGCCATGCCCAACTGCTGAGAACGGCGTTTTTGGGATGTTCTTGGGGGCCTCTCAACACTGGCTCGTACGGCAGCGATATTCTCGGCCGATCGCCTTGGTCGACTTTTATTTGGCCTCTTCGGATTAGAAAGAGCCTCACCAGTCGAAAATTTTTCGTATAAACGCTTAATGGTGTTCTTAGAAGGCGCACTTCTCACATTTTTTAATATTTTAAAAGCACGTTGACTTGACTTCTTCTGTTGAATGTACATTTCAACTATTTCAGAGTGCTCGCGAGGCGTGTATTGTTCCATGGTAAAAATCTGCTTGGACTGACGCTTCAAACGCGGTATGTCATTAAGCGATCTGACATCTCTGTCAAAAGTTATAGCGTTGCCAGATGGGTCCGTCGAATATGGGAGACCCTGTATGTTACCCCCGATTTGACATGTAAATGCTGTAGAAACTGTATTTTTTATCCGATCAGTGCGAAATTCGGCAGAAAGAGGTTTCTTATAACTCAAAGGAATACTACCAAATTTGGAGAAAATCGGTTCAGATTTAGATATAGCCCCCATATATATGTTACCCCCGATTTGACATGTAAATGCTGTAGAAACTGTATTTTATATCCGAACAGTGCGAAATTCGGCAGAAAGAGGTTTCTTATTACTCGAAGGATTACTGCCAAATTCGGAGAAAATCGGTTCAGATTTAGATATAGCCCCCATATATATGTTACCACCGATTTGACATGTAAGCGCTGTAGAGACTGTATTTTATATCCGATCAGTACGAAATTCTACAGAAAGAGGTCTTTTTACATGAATGAGTATTCAGGGATAATCGGTTCAGATTTATATATAACCTCCATATATATGTTTCTCCTGATTTGGTATCAAAGCGCTATAGAAGTTGTACTTTACTTCCGATCATTAATATTTTCCGGAAAGAGGTTTCTCAATTTAGGAACAAATATTGCTTAATTTAGCGATTATCGGCTCAGAATTAGATAATATGTTCCTGCGTACTTACCAATTATTACAAATTATTATCGCAATGACCTTTATCGCATTGTTAGGGAGGTGTAGGGTATTATATAGTCGGCCCCGCCCGACTTTAGCCTTTCCTTACTGGTTTCATTCTATATCAGTCTGTATACGGTGCAAAATCCCATTTTTAGATGTGTTTGAATATAAAGAAAAAGTGCGTGGAAACCTGTTTTTTTAAAACTGTATATTTTTGTACAAATAATTTATATTTGAAAATCAATAAAATTTATTTGCAACGCATACTCATATATTAATACTAGCTGATCCCAGCAGACGTTGTCCTGCCCGTTCTGTTGGGAATGTATTATTGGTTTGATATTCATTGAAAATGCAGACATTTCAAGTTTTAGGAAAAATCACAATAAAAATGCATACTGGACACACATTGGTCCATCTATGGGGTAGAATCATACATACAAACTATTTCATACACATACATTTTAAATTTCTCTCAAATCGCTCTGGAAATACGAATTTTGCAAATAACTTGACCGCTTCGCCATTTATCGCGGCGAAAGTACTTCTAAAACACAGATGACCCCGAAATGAACCTATTGTGTAATTTTTAGCCCATTCGGTCTTATAGTTTCGGAGATCATGCGTTACTAACAAACGTACAAAGGATTTTATATATAAAGAAGATATACTCATACGAGTATAATAATATAAACACAACAATATATATTTGGGAATTAATTTTTGAAATAAAATATATGTTTGCATACAAACAAAGTTATTGTTTCGTAATATCTCCAAACATTTTTTATTTGAAAACGATTTTCTGAATGTTTCTTACCTTTTCGATTCGATTATCCCGATTCTTTCATTCGAATCGCTATATATTAGAGCCGGTTATATACTCATACTAATTCCAATTATAGACAACAAAATGTGCCAGTTGATGCACAAATATTGCAATTTGATATACACGCTCAAACAAAAGTTATGGCTATTCGAAATTGTACTTTACAAAAAATATTTTTTGGTCCGACACGCTGAAAAAAAATCGCTTCTGTCTATATTGTCTCAAACATATTCGGCTTGAAATATACATATGTTTAGGGTACAATTCAAATATATAATATTTGACACACACAAAAATTATATGTTTAGGAGGATATTGTTCTAAACAAAAATATGATCCCATTCAAATATTTTTTTATTTGGAACTAGTAACTTTTTTCGAAACAAAGATTAATTTGTAATTATTTATTTTGGCAATGTACCAATGCCTTAACGTAAAGACAAGTTTTCTGTTTTTCAGATGTTCATGTTTTTAATAAATTTTATATGTTTGTAAAATTTAATTAAAACTTAAATAGAATAATCTTTCGTAAATATAAATTGAATTGATGGATTGACAAAAAGTGATGAATTGGAATATTTATAAATTAAAAAAATTTCAGCTATAAAGTTTAACACGAAATCTAGGAAAAACTAACTAAAATTCGAATAAGTCAGCAAAGTTTTAAAAATCTTTTTAAATAAAATATATTTGGAAAAATTCTTAAACAATAACTTTGTTTGTGTGTAAACATATATTTTATTTGTGAAATTCAGTTTCCAAATAAATTATGTTCTAATACATTAATATATGCGTCCCAAACAACATTTCTTGATTTTCAAAAAAAATGTATTTGTTAACAAATATAAAATATTTAAAAAAATCATTTCCAAGTATATTTTCTTTCAATTCAAACATATCAAAAATGACGATTTTCCTCCGTGAATGCAGGGTGCATTGTTGGCAGCTCCCGAACAGTCTCTGGCGGCTCTTCGGATCAAATTTTTTGACATACACATTGATTTTCGGTTAAAACACATTTTCCATAGAGCACGAAGATTGGTAATGAAACTCAACACGCTGAAAAAAAATTGCCTCTGTAGTATATTGTCCCAAACATATTCTGCTTGAAACATATATATGTTTAGGGTGCACTCCAAATATATAATATTTGCCACATACAAATAGCATATGTTTGGGAGGATGTTGTTCTAAACAAAACTATGTTTACATCCCAATATTTTTTGTATGGATATGTTATTTCCCAAACAAAGATCTATTTGCGTGAATATATATCTATTCTTAAATGTTTTAAGTTTTCAGCAATTGAAAGGTAAATTTTAGAAATTTTTAATGTTATTAAAATTTCTTTATAATTAAAAATAATGACTTGGAATAGTTAGAAAATAAAAATAAGTGGTTTCAAATAGAAGTTAAGCTAAGAATGTAATTTTTAATAGGAACGCATAATTCGAAAACAAGGAAAAAAAGTAAAACTAAAATTCGAAAAATTCAGCAAAGTTTTGAAAATCTTTTTTTTTTTAATAAAATATATTTGGAAATATTCATAAACAATAATTTTATTTGTATTTAAACACATATTTTATTAGAGAAAATTAGCTCGCAAATATATTTTATTCTAATATATTAACATATGGGTTCTAAATACATTTTATTGATTTTCAAATAAAATTTATTTGCTCGAAAATATATAATATTTGAACATTTGTGTTCCAAGTATAATTTCTTTCGATTCAAACAAATCCAAAATGGCGATTTTGCCCCGTGAATGAATTACAAAAGCTGTTCATTTGTAAGTCATGAAGAAATGGTAAGGATAACTGAAAATGTTTGACTTTAGCACCACGAACAGCAAACTCAACAGTCTCTCTCGTTAAATTGCTTTTCCAATTTCAGACAACTTTTCGCAGTCTAAATTTTTGCAAATTATTATATTTTGCAAAAACAATTTTTGGCTTAAAGCTATAAAATAAGCATAATCCCAATGCTATAGGGCCACCTGAAGGTATATGGTATGTTGGCTATATCTAACTCAGAACCGATTTTCTTCAAATTAGGCAACTGATAGCTGCCACTTTTTGTAGAGATCGGTTGAGAATGAGTGTTCTATTGCGCTTGTACGCTAAATGGGAGTTATGGTCGCTAAATCTAATTCTGAACTGATTCTTTTCGTTCTGGGATAATAAAAAGAATTTCTGGCAAATTTTAAAAATGCAAAAATCTAGATAGGGGTGTATGTGAGGGCTATATAGCCCAAATCTAAACCGATTTTCTTTAAATTTGGCAGCATATATTCCCTGTACAAGGAATGCTAAGAAATGAGCATAACATAACGTTTAAATGCAAAAATCTAATATAGTTAAAAATGTCACACAAACAAATTCTCCCTGTCGAAATTTCTACTGATGGAAATATGGCGCTTGGATGTCAAATCAGGCGGGATATACTATATGTGAGCCGAATCTCACGAAGTTTTACAGTATTCGTTCCAGAATTAGCCCTTCCATGCCGGAATTTTTTATGAAGCGTTAACACACTTCTCGTTCTCGTTTGGGTGCGCTTCGCAGCCCCAAACCTTTATTTATTTTTCTTTTTTCTTAGCTTTCGTTTATATTGTAAGAGCTACCTTCGCACTCTTGGACCACATTCCACCCTTTATGCACCAATTTTTTTCTACTGTTTTTTTTCCTTTTTCCCAACTTACCACATTTAACTATTTTGCCACCATTTACTTATTTAACACTTTTTTGCCCCACTGTAACTCTTTCTGCTTCACCGTAAAATATTTAACCTTTTTTGCTCCAATCAACCATATTTAACATCTTTGATTGCCCCAACTGCACCATAATGTTATCCTTTTTGCACCACAGTACAACTAAAAGCATTATGATAATTATAAACAAAAACACTTTTGATCTCAATATTATGTTCCAGGAGTTACCCTCTCTCCCTGCATCCATATTTTTGCCCACTGTACTAAATGTACATTTTTTGACCCACATTACCATATTTAACACTGATTCAAATGCAACACCTTTTTGTCATAATGTATAATACATTTAACCGTTTTTGACCCACTGTACCACAGTTAACACATTTTTACCAACTGTTTCATAGATAACGCTTTCTGCCCCACTGTACCATATTTAACCCATTTTGCCCCACGTTACCATATGTAACTATTTATGTCCCATTGTAACCACTTTTGTCACATTGTACCATATTTAAAAAAATTTTGTCCGACTTTACTATACTTAAAAAATGTTTGCATCAGTGCACAGTGGGCTAAAATGGAAAAAATTGACATAATTCTGCCATTTCAAAACAACTTATCGTGTGGCGATGAAATTTTAGGTGTGTATACAAGGGGTGCTAGAGAGCTTAAGTTCGGAACTTATCTCATACAGGGGCGGAGCTACAGGGCCCTAAAGTTGACCACCTCGGGTATACAAAATTTTCATCGGCTTCTAACTTTTGAATGGAGTGTCCGGTTTTAGTGGCGTTTTTTTGTGGATACTCCTAGACCAGACCTACAATAAACATTTTATAGGTTGAAGATATCTTGAATAGATTCCGAGATATGTGGATTTTAAATTTGAATTTTTAATTTTTTCGCCGACTTTGCCTTGGAGTTTAGCCAATATCTCAGTAAAAAGTTTACCGATTTTGTTCGCGTGTTTTTTATGGATTGCCAATAAAATTTACAATATCATGAAAAAAAGAATCGATAAAATATGTGAAGAAAAAATGTCGTTTTTGGAGATTTTTTGGCGAAAAAAGTCCAATTCATATTTAGGTCTTGAAGAAAAAGTTTGTTACACAAAGTATATCATATTTATACATATTATAAAGAAGATGTTTCACAGAATCTGTTAGAGAAAATCCGAAGCCAAAATTTTAATTGGTGTGGTTGCCAACCTTCTCCGATTTGGACTTTTTTTTTACATAAATTTCAAAAGTTTGATCGATTTTCTCCAATCGCAAAGCTAAATTGTTAAATTTTTCTTTTTATTTACTTGTATTAGGGTGTAACAAAGTCGACTGCAAAGGGAATCCCGAGCGCGGCTTTTCATATCGAAGATATAGGACTAAAAGTAAAAATTCCCTTTTTTGGGGATTTTTGATGTGGTTTTTGGGAATTGAGGGATTTTCCATTAGAAATTTAAACATGTTGCGTTTGATTATTATTTCTAATATCAAAATAAAGAACTTTAAAAAAAATTCATCGAAATATATAAATTTTTAAGAATTTTATGCCGTATTTGCGTTTTTTATTTTTTTTTTAATTTTTCGCTACCTTCTTGTATTTATTAGTTATTATATCAGTCACTATCCACTGATTTCTTGTAGATCACATGTTTTTATCAAACAATAATAACATTTAGTAAGATTTACCTTTTAGAAAGGCAGAAAGTCGGGCGGGGCCGACTATATAATTCCCTACCCCTCCCTAACAATGCGATAAGGGTCATTGCGATAATAATTTGTAATAATTGGGAAATGGGTAGGAACATATTATCTAATTCTGAAACGATAATCGCTAAATTAAGCAATAATCGTTCCTAAATTGAGACATCTTTCTGGAAAATTTTAATTATCGGAAGTAAAGTACAACTTCTATAGCGCTTTGAAACCAAATCAGGAGGAACATATATATGTAGGTTATATATAAATCCGAACCGATTTTCCCTGAATACTCATTCTTGTAAAAATACCTCTTTTTGCCGAATTTCGCACTAATCGGATATAAAATAACATTTTTACAGCGCTTACATGTCAAATCGGAGGTAACGTATATATGGGGGCTATATCTAAAATCGATTTCTTCCAAATTTAAAAGTGTTTATTCATATAAAAGGAAACATCTTTCTGCCGAATTTCATACTGATCGGATATAAAATAAAGTTTCTACATCGCTGACATGTCAAATCGGGGCTAACATATATATGGGGGCTATATCTAAATCTGAACCGATTTTAACCAAATTCAATAGGGATCGTCCTTGGTCCAAAAAAAAATATGTGTAAAGTTTCGTCGAGATCGGACCATAATTGCGACCTGTACTTTGATTACAAGAATACATGCACAGACAGAAGGTCAGACAGACAGACAGACGGACAAAGCTAAATCAACTCAGAAAATGAGTCTGAGTCGATCGGTATAATAAACGATGGGTCTATTTCGGCTCCTTAGTGTTACAAACAAATGCACAAAGTTATAATACCCTGTACCACAGTGTGGTGTAGGGTATAATTAAAAACAAATATTTTGCATATAGATAGAAACGCAAATACGGCATAAAATTCTTAAAAATGTATATATTTCGATGAATTTTTTTTAAAGTTCTTTATTTTGATATTAGAAATAATAATCAAATGCAATATGTGGAAATTTCTAATGGAAAATCCCTCAATTCCCAAAAAAATGCATCAAAATTCCCCAAAAATGGGATTTTTACTTTTAGTCCTATATCTTCGATATGAAAAGCCGCGCTCTGGATTCCCTTTGCAGTCGATTTCGTTATACCCTAATACAAATAAATAAAAAGAGAAAATCAATCAAACATTTGAAATTTATGTAAAAAAAAGGTCCAAATCGGAGAAGGGTGGCAACCACACCAATTAAAATTTTGGTTTCGGATTTTCTCTAACAGATTCTGTGAAACATCTCCTTTAAAATGAGTATAAATTTTATATACTTTGTGTAACAAACTTTTTCTACAAGACCTAAATACGAATTGGAATTTTTCGCCAAAAAATCTCCAAAAATGACATTTTTTCAAAAATTTGAATTTATAGGGCCATAACTTTCTTATTTCTTCACATATCTTATCGATTCTTTTTTTCATGATATTGTAAATTTTATTGGCAATCCATGAAAGAACAAGCGAACAAAATCGGTAAACTCCAAGGCAATGTCGGCGAAAAAATGAAAAATTAAAATTTAAAATCCACATATCTCGGAAACTATTCAAGATATCTTCAATCTATAAAATGTTTGTTGTAGGTCTGGTCTAGGAGTATCCACAAAACCGGACACCCCATTCAAAAGCTAGAAGCCGATGAACATTTTGTATACCCGAGGTGGTCAACTTTAGGGCCCTGTAGCTCCGCCCTGTATGAGATAGGGGGCCCAAGTTCCGAACTTAAACTCTCTAACACCTCTTGTATACACACATAATTTCATAGCCATACGATAAGTGGTTTTGAAATGGCAGAATTATGTCCATTTTTTTTCCATTTTAGCCCACTGTGCAGTGTTCCATAGATAACGCTTTTTGCCAAACAATACCATATTTAACCCATTTTGTCCACTTAATCATATACATATAACTTTTTTCTTTTGCCACACTGTATCATAGTTAATACATTTTTGGCCTACTGTTCCATAGTTAACGCTTTTTTCCCCACTGTACCCTATTTAACTCATTTTGTCCCACTTGTTGTTTCTGCCCCATGCACCATAATTAACCTATTTTTCTAGAACTTATAAAGAACGTATAAAGTTAGTATTTCTAAAAATCACTTCCAATTATGTTCCAAAAGCTACCCTTGTACAATGAGACCATGTTTAGCATTTTTAACCCACTGCACTATTTTTTACACTTGTTGCTCCACTGTGCTCCGAAAAGTACGAATATCGAAAAAAACTGACTAACTCGATCCGTTGTCCTAAGGAAAAAAACGTCTCTCGCTTCAATTTTCACGATTCTAAATCTAGGCGTTAAATTTGGCGGCGGTACCATATTTATACATTTCTGTCACATTGTACCCAACAAATTTTAAAAAATCACTCCCTGTTCTACTTTAAGTCCCAAGGGCTACGCTCACACCAAACTTCACAATTTTGGCTTTTGACATTTGGATATAGCTGTAGTATCACATCTCCCTTTACCCCACTGTGCGCGTAAATGTTCGAATTTCGAAAAAATTCTATCAATATCTGAGTCTACCTTATAAGAGCTACCCTCACACCAATTTAGATTTGGCGGTGGTACCATATTTATCCCTTTTTGGCCCACTGTGCAGCTAAAAGTACAATTTTCGAAAAATCCCGTCTTATTGCACGTCAACGACCCAAGAACTACTCTCCCACCAAATTTCACGATTCTAGCATCAGCCGTTTGGGCAGGGCGATGATCAGTCGGTCAGTCACGCAATTTTTATACATAGATAGATTATAACAAGATATACGAGGGTTGCTAAATATATTTGTGGCCTAGGCAACACTAAGCGTATGACATTTGTTAGCATAGCTTCCTTCAGACCGTTTTGTCATTTGGGCGCGAATTGTTTTGGTTACAGTGTGTTGAAAATTCACCTCCAAAACATGGGTTTTGAACGCTTCGACAGCTGCTTCAGGCGTCGAAAAATGTTGACCAAGCAGTTTTTTCTTGATGTGAGTGAATAAGAATAAGTCATTGGGTGTCAAATCAGGGCTGTACGGCGGATGACCCATCAATTCCACGTTTTGGCCGGTCAAAAAGGCGCTGGTTTGAGCCGATGTGTGAGAGTTCGCATTGTCAAGGTACACAATGATTCGTCATCTCTTGTTCGTTTTTCGAATTTCTCCGAAGACTTCTGGCAAACAAATTGTGGTGTACCACTCAGAATTGACCGTCCTACGTTGCTCAAGCGGAGCAGTCGCCACATGACCAGTGTTGCCGAAGAAACCGGCGACCATTTGCTTCGAAGTGCTTCTTCCACGGACAACTTTCGTTGGATTTGGCTCGTCTTCGAAGACCCACACGGTCGATTGCTGTTTTGTTTCGGGCTCATACGCATAGATCCAAGATTCGTCACCTGTGACAATCTTATAAACGTCTTTTGAAGCGCCGCGATCGTATTTTTTCAAAATTTCTTTGCACCAATCGAGCTATTGTCAAATTGTGGGGATCCAACGAGAACAAACCTTTTTTACGGCCAGGTGTTCAAGGATGCCTCTATCTCACGGTATGTCACATGACGATTTTGAATTATTAGTTCACGCACGGCATCAATGTTCTCTGGCACAACGGGCGTTTTTGGATGACCTTCTCACCCTCGTCTTAGAGCGGGCGTCGGGCGCGATTGAATTCATTGAACCAGTTTTTTACAGTGCTATAGGATGGTGCTTCATCGCCATCCAATAATTTAAGTTCATCGATGCACTCTTGTCGTGATAATTCACGTCGAAAGTTGTGAAAAATGATCGCACGAAAATGTTCACGATTTAATTCCATTTTTTGTCAAATTGATTTTTTCAAGTCACTGTAAACAACACACTAAAAAATGTCAAACTTTCCAATGGAAATGTCAGATGGCGGTAAGTGTTGCCTAGGCCAGAAATATATAGGGATTTCCAACAAGAGGTGTTATTTTGGTATTCAAACAAAAATGCCATTTTTTGAGATAAATGATCGGATGTTTATTTCATAATAAAGAGGAAGGTATGACGTTAATAATGAAAAACAACATCAGCGTGTTGACGTAGCCAACGAGGTGGAAATGGGCCTCATGCGAACTGTGACTGCAAGATTTTCACCATTTTTGTAGTGAATTTTAATAATTTCAATGCGTTGTTGAATCGTGTATCGTTCCATTTTTAGTAATGGCGTAGTTTCTACTTGTCAAATGTCAAAGAATAAAAGCTTCAAAATTGGCAGCTACCGCAATACCGGGTGATTCAAAATAACACCTCTTGTTGGAAAACCCTGTAATGAGCAACCCTCTTAATGATGTCTTCACTTTCATTTGAAAATAAAACTTATTTTTGTACTCCATACTTTCTTTATGCCTTAACCTTACATCCACATTCCACTCTCACTAATAACTCCTTCCTGCGAACGCTCCTGCCTCCTCAAAAACAAACAAAGCTTCAGGGGTAACGCATGTTTCGTTACAAGAAAACGAAATGAGATGAAAGAAATAGGCACGTTTTTGACATTTAATTTAAAAGGATGTAATTACCGAGAAAAATTAACACAAAAAGTGAAAACGAACTTAGAAAAAAAAGGAATTAAGAGGAAAATTAAGTGTGACAAATTTCGTAGAAAAATCGTGTCGAAAAAACAAAGCGCAAACGTATTACAAGGTATTTAACAACACAGCATTTAATATATACAAAAAAATAAAATATTTATTTATTTATTTATTTATATGAATTACAATACAAAGTAAATTTATATTCTAATTTTGAGGTCCAGGGAAAGGCCGGGTTACAAAGACCATATGGCTTAATGTTTTTTGCAGCGACAGACCAGAGCCTCTGGTGGGAATCGAACCCACGACCCCCAAACTCATAGGCGAGTACGCTACCAACTCGCCTACTGGGGCGCTCAAAATAAAATATGATTTTAATAAAACAGAAACAAATTGAAATTGTTTTCTTTTATTACAAGTATTTTCCTTTTAAAAGGATGTTTTATGTGTTGTGTTTTCTGTGCAAAAAGTAGTAGATTATCATGACCCACATTTCTTGGCTCAGGAAGAAACAGAAGGCCTCATAAAAAAAGGATATGAACAAAGTATTTCATGTCGTGTTTAGTTTGGTTTGTTTTGTTTTTCACTCTTTCCCATAACCTCTAGCTGCTACTGCAGCAGCGGCGCAAAAGTCCAAAGAAAAGCATTTTTTGAAAAGTGAAAAAATGAGGGAAAAAAAAATCCAAAGCGGAAAATTAAAACCAAACGGATTTTGACGCTGTTTTTTCATTTACAAAATTCTATGAAATGTCACATCACTTTTTTGTATTCTTCTTCTTCATTAGATTCGCCTCCCAACATTTGTGGCAGTTGTTTATTTACAACTTGTGAATGGATATTGATAGACATCTGTGTTTTTTCTCTTGTTTTTCACGTCAATTTACACAGGCATATAATGGTGATCTCGGTACTTTGTAGGGCTTTAGGGATACCCAGCAAACAAAGTGAAATGTATATTCCAAATCTGTTATTGTTTTCAAAAATTAGAAAAAAAAATTGAGAAGCACATTATGTATGTAAAGGGTGGTTAAATTTTAAGGGCCGATATTGAATGTGAACCACACCATAACGTCAAGTTTTTTTCTGTATTTCATTTGACATTTCTCAATTTCAGACTAACTCAATTTGAACCATGGAAAGATACACAATCGAGCAACGCGTTAAAGTTTTTTAAGCCTTTTAAGAAAATGGGCGTTCAAATCAAAATGCATTTCGTGCACTTCGTGATGTTTTTTTGATCAGCATAATCGACCAAATGTGTCCACAATCGGGAGAATTGTGCGCAAATTTCAGTAAACCGGGTCTGTAGGAGATGTGAAAACACCTGTGCATGCTCGCCCAGTTCGTTTGGTGCGGCTTATGGGCTGACCACGTCATCGGTCCATACTTCTTCGGAATGAGGCCGGTCAAGCAGTTACTGTGAATGGTGTGGACAATATGGTGGCGATGTCAATTGGCCGCCAAGATCATGTGATTTGACACCGTTGGACTTCTTTCTTTGGGGTTATTTGAAAGAAAAGGTGTACGTCGATAAGCCAGCAACAATTCAAGAGCTAAAGGATGAGATAATTCGGCACATTAACGGCATAGAACCTCAATTATGCATCAGCGTCAGCGAAAATTTGGACCATCGGATGGAGGTGTGCCGCCGAGGTCCATTTGGCCGATATTTTGTTTCATACATAATTGAACCATACCAATATTATCATAATAAAATGAATTTGTGTTTTATTCAAAATCAACATCGGCCCTTAAAATTTAACCAAATTTAACCACGAAATAATATCTCTATTGGTAGAAGTAAGAGAATTTTCAGAAAGACTTTAGAAATTAAATGTAGTGTTTGCAATTTCTAAATAATTGTAAGCTTTTTTATAGAGAGGCATTTATTTTCATTAAAATTAACTTTACTTTTTTATTTTTATACCCTCACTTTAGTGTGACGAGGGTATATATCATTTGCTACGAAAAAAAGTGTAACACATCGAAGGAGTGATCTAAGACCCTAAGTATGTTCGGCGGATATTCGTTTTGGGTCATTTTAAGACGAATGAGCAATGTCCGTCCGTCTGTCTGTCTGTCTGTCTATCTGTCTGTCTGTCTGTCTGTGTGTCTGCTGGCTGGTGCGCACGATAACTCTCGAAAGGAGTAACCGATTGACTTCAAATTTGGTACGTGGTAATATTTTTTTCTATCTCCGGCTAAGTTCGAAGATGGGCCATATTGGTCCACTCCTTCTAGTACCTCCCCCACAAAGTGTTAAAATGTTGTAAAATATTGAATCTTTAATAACTGCTATACTACTTATTCGAATCTTCTGAAATTCCACACATAGCATTAGTTTATTAGTCGCTATCAACTCGAGAAAAATGGGCGAAGTTGCTACGCCCCTTTTGGTACCTCCCACACAAATGCACCATTTTGCAGCAAAAGTTATCAGCTTATAACATTAATACCAGTGTATAAAAATACTTGAAATTTTGTACAGTGTAATGCTTTTATAGTGCCTACAGTCCAGTGAAAAATGGGTGTTATATTCACGCCCCTTTTGGTAGCTCCCAAACAAAGGTAACATTTTGCACCAAAAGTTAACCACTTATAACATTAATACCAGTGTATAAAAATACTTGAAATTTTCTACAGTGTAATGCTTTTATAGTGTCTATAGCCCTGTGAAAAATGGACGCTATTGCCACGCCCTTTTTGTACCTCCCACACAAAGGTACAATTTTGCACAAAAAGTTAACAGTTTATAACATTAATATCAGTGTATACAATTACTTGAAATTTTGTACAGTGTAATGCTTTTATAATGCCTATAGTCCAGTGAAAAATTAGCGTTATCACCACGCCCCTTTTTGTACCTCCCACACAAAATGGCCAAATTATACCACAATTTAATATCTCAACGTTAATATACCAGTCCATATAAACGGTTACAATTCGGCACAGTGCAATGTATTTAAAGTATCTACTGTTCAGCGAAATAGAGGTGTATTTCTTCAACCCCTTCTGGTACGTCCCACAAAAATTGACATAACAATTTGTGTAATATTCAATATTACATTACTCACAAAGTGAGGGTATACCTTAGTCGGTTTACCCGACTGAAACTTTCTTACTTGTTAATTTTAGTCTTAAAATCATCAGTTCAATATTAAAGGTAAGTCTGAGACGAAATATATATTCACGGATTCAGTTTAAACCTCTAAATATTTGAAATTAAAAAGCCTAAAATGATATTTGGAAAAATGTTTGCTTTTCGTTGATTTCTCATGTTAGAATAGACTTTTCTCTTCTTTCCATTTTGTGAAATAAGGGATTCTTAAAATTGCAATATATGTATTCGAAATAATAAAAGTTCACAAAGCCAAAATAAAAAACAGTTTGTTTAAAAACTGCAAATTATTCAAGTGTCACTTTTTTCTTCTTATAAATGTCATTGCCTCATGAAATATAAAAAATATATTGAAATATGAAAAAAAAGGAAAAACGCTACATATATATTGCTTTAATACTAATAGGTGCTATTATTATCAACAGATGTGTATTTATGTGGTAAGTCACTCCTGTTAAACATTTGGTCCACAGTATACAATATACGAGGTACGGGGACCGGTACAGCAGACATGAGTGGTTGTTGTTTTAATCCAAAAGAAGAGCCTATTTTGCGCTGAACAGTATATAACATAGGGCGGCAGTCCAAAAACCAAAAACCGCGATTTTTCTTGTATATCTTGGAGAGTAAAACAACATTTGTTTTGTGTATTTCGACGGACACCTCCAAAATCCGAATTTACGGGCAAAAAAAACGATTTTCTTGCCTTTTTACCCGTAAATCCAGAATTTGGGGGTGTACGGGGAATTTAAAAAAAAGATTCTTGTATTACTCGACTAGACTTACCGGAAAATTAATAGGGTGTCATTTGCTATTCAACTTGAGTTTATTTTGTCGCCCTGTGTAATTCAATGACATTTTACTGTACCGAATTGTTAGTGTACATATATGTTGTGTCTCAGGGTGATGACAACTGATAAACTATTACACGCTGAAAAAATATCGCTTCGGTAGTATTTTGTCCCAAACATATTCGGCTTGAAACATATATATGTTTAGGGTACACTCTAAGCATATAATATTTGGTACACACAAAGATTATATATTTGGGAAATGTTGTTCTAAACAAATCTGAGTTTACTCCCAATTTGTTTTTATTTGGGACTTTTATTTCCGAAACAAATACAAAATTTGCATTTATGTAAGTATTCAGAAAATACCTAAATTGTGTTATATTGTTCAGTAATTCAAAGTAATTATTTTTTTTAATTTTTAAGGTTCGTAAAAATAATAAATAATAATTGAAATTTTATAATCTTGAATAAAAATAAATTATCTGGTGGATTGACAACTAATGATGGCTTGAAATACTCAGAAATTTGGAATGATTGATTTGAAACAGAAGTCAATGCTGCATATGGTATCATAAATGGGGGGTACACGGGCCAAAATCGCCTTTTTTGATATGTTTGAACCGAAAGAAAATATATTTGGAACACAAATTTTTAAATATTATATATTTCTTAGCAAATTAATTTTATTTGAAAATCAATAAAATATATTTGGAACGCATATATTAATATATTACAACAAAATATATTTGCAAACTAAATTTCTCAAATAAAATATGTGTTTATTTACAAAAAAATATTGTTTAGGAATTTTTCTAAATATATTTATTTAAAAAAATTCCAAAACTTTTGTTGACTTTTTCGATTTTCAGTTTTAGTTTATCCTTGGATTCAAATTGTACCTCCCAGTTATGATACCATAAGCAGCATTAACTTCTGCTTTAAATCAATCATTTAAAATGTCTGTGTATACCAAAGTCATCTTTAGTTGTCATTCGTCCAAGTAATTTATATTGATCCAATATTATACGATTTCAATTATTATTATTTATTATTTTTACAAACACTAAAAATGTAACATTGAATTACTGTAAAATTTAACACAATTTAGGTATTTTCTGAATACTTAAATGCAAATAAATATTTGTTTCGGAAATAATAGTCCCAAATAAAAACATATTGGGATGTAAACAAAAACTTGTGTAGAACAACATCTGCCCAAATATGTACTTTTTGTCTGTGCTGAAAATTATGTGTTTAGAGTGTATCATAAACACATATATGTTTCAAGCCGTATATGTTTGGGACAATATACTACAGAAGCTATTTTTTTTCAGCGTGTACAATTGGGAACCAAAAAAAATTAAAAATTAAATAAGAAAAAGTCGGCAAAAGATTTGGAAATCTTTTTTAAATAAAATATATTTGGAGAAATTCATCAACAATAATTTTATTTATACTTAAATACATACTTTATTTGAGAAATTTAGTTTGCAAATATATTTTGTTGTAATATATTAATATATGCGTTCCAAATATATTTTATTGATTTTCAAATAAAATTTATTTACTCAGAAATATATAATATTTAAAATTTTGTGTTCCAAATATATTTTCTTTCGATTCAAACATATCAAAAAAGGCGACTTTGGCCTGTGTACTGTTACGAACAAAAAGGACAACACTTCGAAGGAGTGATATAAGACATTAAGTCTGTTCGATGGAAATCGGTTTTAAGACATTTTAAGTCCTCAACGTTTGTCTGTCGCTAGAAGCTCCTTCTCTGGAGTAGCACACCCAGAACTGTGCTAACTAAATAAAAAAAATGTCTGTGAGCACGATAACTCTCGAAAGGAGTACTGATTGACTTAAAATTTGGCATGTGATAATATGTTTGTCTATCTCAAGCTAAGCTCGAAGATGGGCCATATTGATCCACTCCTTCTAGTACCTATTTCACAAAGTGTTAAATTTTTGGTGAAATATTGAATCTTCTGTAATTCCACACATAGTAATAGTGTTATCACCTTGAGACACAACATATACACTACCCAGCAAAATCTTGGTAAGTACCCGTCATTATTCATTGCATTACAAAATAATGACATCTCGTTATTCGCTGCATTACTTTCGGCTTATTAATAATGACTTACCAATAACAACAGAAATAAGTGATTTTTTTGCTATCAAAATCATTTTGGCAATTTTTGATATAATGCAATTTTGGCTATATGTAGGTTATTGTACAAGATTTATTTATTTTTCAACATGTTTTCAAATAAGACGTGCAGATTTGAATGAAAATACCATACATATTTACGTATATCGTATAATGTTAGACCAGAAATTCGAATCTGGCATGATGAAATTGTTTCGAGCAAATTAACGACTATATGCAAAAAATCACTTTAAATGGCCATTTCTACATATCTAATACTTATTTAATAAGTTATTGGTAATGCATTATTCAAGTACTTAAAATCGTGAAAATATAAGCTCATATTTATGTGGTATGCCTATGCTACAAATAAGTACTTATTATGCTACTTTATTGTATGCTTTTTGGAAGTACTTTCCTCCAATGACATCCCCATCTTAAAATAATAAGAAAAGTGGCTAAATAATAAGTACTTACCATTATCGAATATTGCTTACTCGTCGGATTATTTGGTAATGAGAAATTTTGCTGGGTAGGGTTAGTCAAATGCGGCAAATGCTCATCCCACTACAATGTAGGGGATGATGAACTAATTACAAATAAATATTTTTTTACTTTGCGATCAAAAACCTTCCGCACCGAATGCAATTACTGATGCTCAAACCCGATTTTTTTGGTTTTGATTTTTTTCCTGATTTTCAAATTTGAGAAAAAATAAATTTTTATAGTAAGTCTGCTAAGTCGCGGATCTTAGTTCAATTTGATGTCGTGATCATGAATCTGCTTTTTGATCTAAAATTGGTAATAAAGTTTTTGAGATACGGGGGTTTTAAAATTTGCAAACTATTTTTTTTTAATTGTGCAAAACCCCTATATCTCCAAAACTATATGACAGATTATACACGGGGCAAAATCGCCTTTTTATACCCTACACCACACTGTGGTACAGGGTATTATAACTTTGTGCATTTGTTTGTAACACCCAAAAGGAGAAGAAATAAACCCATCGTTTATTATACCGATCGACTTAGAATCACTTTCTGAGTTGATTTAGCTATGTCCGTCTGTCTGTCCGTCTGTGCATGTATTCTTGTAATCAAAGTACAGGTCGCAATTATGACCCGATCTCGACGAAACTTTACACATTTCTTTTTTTTGGCCCAAGGACGATCCCTATTGAATTTGGTTAAAATCGGTTCAGATTTAGATATAGCCCCCATATATATGTTAGCCCCGATTTGACATGTAAGCGCTGTAAAAACTTTATTTTATGTCCGATCAGTATGAAATTCGGCAGAAAGACGTTTCTTCTTATATGGATGAACTCTGTTAAATTTGGAAGAAATCGGTTCAGATTTAGATATAGCCCCCATATATATGTTACCTCCGATTTGACATGTAAGCGCTGTAAAAACTGTATTTTATATCCGATCAGTGCGAAATTCGGCAGAAAGAGGTTTCTTATTACATGAAGGAATACTGCAAATTCGGAGAAAATCGGTTCGGATTTAGATATAGCCCCCATATAACAGGTGGCGCAAAAGTAATCCTCCTATCAGAAAATGCTATAAATTTTGCGATTGGCCCCTAATGTCAGTTCTGTTTTGACATTTGTGTAGTAAACACAAGCGAAATACACGTTAATAAACAATGTTACGCTACACTGCTCCAGAACGCGGAATATTGCTGACTATTTATTTGACCAATAATCGGTCGGTGACTTTGGCACAGATTTCCTGGCCGTTTGGTACAAGATTTGAAGATGTTTCCGTACAAAGTCCAGACTGTGCATCAGCTGTTAGCTGCTGACCGCCAATCGCGTCTAACATAACATCGAAAGGTTACTTTTACGCCACCTGTTATATGTTACCCCCGAGCGCTGTAAAAACTGTATTTTATATCCGATCAGTATGAAATTCGTCAGAAAGAGGTTTCCTATTATATGAATGAACACTTTTAAATTTGGAAGAAATCTGTTCAGATTTAGATATAGCCCCCATATATACGTTACCCCCAGTTTTGACATGTGAGCGCTGTAAAAATGTTATTTTATATCCGATTAATGCGAAAGTCGGCAAAAAGAGGTTTCCTTCTACATGAAGGAATACTGCCAAATTCGGAGAAAATTGGTTTAGATTTAGATATGACACCCATATATATGTTACCCCCGATTTGACCTGTAAGCGCTGTAAAAACTGTATTTTATATCCGATCAGTGCGAAATTCGGCAGAAAGAGGTTTCTTATTACATGAAGGAATACTGCCAAATTCGGAGAAAATCGGTTCAGATTTAGATATAGCTCCCATATGTATGTTACCCCCGATTTGACATGTAAGCGCTGTAGAGACTGTATTTTATAGAAGGAGGATTTTTTACATGAATAAGTATTCAGGGAAGATCGGTTCAGATTTATATTAAAGCTCCATATATATGTTCCTCCTGATTTGGTATCAAACCGCTATAGAAGTTGTATTTTACTTCCGATCATTAAAATTTTCCAGAAAGATGTTTCTCAATTTAGGAACGAATATTGCTTAATTTAGCGATTATCGTTTCAGAATTAGATAATATGTTTCTACCCATTTACCAATTATTCCAAATTATTATGGCAATGACCCTCATCGCATTGTTAGGGAGGTGTAGGGTATTATATAGTCGGCCCCGCCCGACTTTCTGCCTTTCCTTACTGGTTTGATATGTTTGAACCGAAAGAAAATATATTTGGAACTCAAATTTTTAAATATTATATATTTCTTAGCAAATAAATTTTATTTGAAAATCAATAAAGTATATTTGGAACCCATATATTAATATACTACAACAAAATTTGCAAACTAAATTTCTCAAATAAAATATGAGATATAAATAAAATTATTATTTAGGAATTTTTCCAAATATATGTTATTTAAACAGATTTCCAAAACTTTTGCTGACTTTTTCGAATTTCAGTTTAAATTTGTCCTTGGTTTCGAGTTGTACCTACCAGTTCTGATACCATATGCAGCATTAACTTCTGCTTTAAATCAATCTATTGAAATTTCTGTGCATTCCAAGTCATAATTGGTTGTCAATCGTCCATTTATATTGATCCAATATTATACCATTTCGATTATTATTATTTTTACGGACATTTAAGTATTTTCTGAATACTTAAATGCTACTAAATATTTGTCTCGGAAATAATAGTCCCAAATAAAAACATATTGGGATGTAAACAACAATTTGTGTAGAACTACATCTGCCCAAATATATAATTTTTATCCTAAACATATATATGTTTCAAGTCGTATATGTTTGGGACAATATACTATAGAAGCGATTTTTTTTTTCAGCGTGTAGATCAACCACAACAAACTATTTAATGGCGGTATTTGGAAGACTGTTTATGCGAAGTTTTTGTTGTTAAATTTCTATATCAAAACGTTATATACAGCGTGCCTCAAGCGGAAGTTGGCCTTGACATGGCAAATTAGGTATTGTTTATAATCATCCTCTCCATTCGGCTATGAAGAGATAAAAATCGGTTCTGCTTCCTTTCGGAGAGTTATCGCGAAAACAGTATTTTTAACCAAAGAGACAAATTAATTAGCACATTACATTGTTTTGTAAGGTAACTCGCAGAAATTTAGTACTGTAACATAATTTCCTTTAAATAAGAGCATTTCTAAGATATTTTGTTGTGTCCGCGATATTTGCAATATTAGTAATAGTGAGCAAAAACGGCTACCTCACCCACTGTTCTTGTCGAACTTGGTACTCCCAGTTTCGCTAACTAGGCTCTGTCGACCGAGTAAGGGGCGGTATAACCAATACAACAGCACAGTGGAAATACGTTTGCTACACGCCTGTCTGGAGGCTATAAAAGGCGCTCCCGGTACCATACCCGGAGCCCGATCAGACACTCATCTTAAAAAAACGATTAATGAAACCACAAGCAACATAAGTTCAAAGAAAATGGATAAACTGATGACGACAATTGGAATGAAAAAACTGATACGAATCGGATCATGGAATGTACGGACGCTAACGGAACCATCACGCCTCAGCCAGATCTGCAAGGTATTCATCAACTATAAGATGCTAATACTAGGGATGAGTGCAACAAGATGGCCGGTTTCGGGTGAGTTCAGAACATCTTATGGACTGACCTGTATCTATTCAGGTAAAGACGCAACAGAAGGCAGATCGAACGTCGGCGGTATGCTTTTATCAAAGATACTACCTGGAACTAGAGAGAGGAAAGGAAAGCTGTAAAACGTGAACTAAACGCCGCAAGCACGCGTGGCCCAAAATTGGATCTAGCGAGGAAATACCGCAACGTAGATAAAGTAGTAAAGCAAAGTGCTCACAAGGACAAAAGAGCATACACAGAAGGGTTGGCGAAACAGGCACAATCAGTAGCAGAAACTCATCGCACCAGAGGCCTATACTGCATAACAATGAAGCTTGTCAACAAAACTATAGTCTCGTTGCGACCCTTAAAGAACAGTGGTGGTGCACTCAAAAAAGACCAGTTGTCTGTGTATAGCTATTCCCAAATGCTCTCAAAGAGTACGCAAACTACTGACGACATCTGCAACTGTCAAGAGCACATTGCAAGAACCGACATACCCACTGACAACCCTTCACTAGAAGAAGTTGTTGCAGCAATAACTACGCTGAAGAACAATAAAGCACCGGGCACAGACAAAAAATGCTTAAACCTGAACCCTCAACTAGTGCGGAAGTGCTTATGCCTCTTGTGGAGTGCTTACACGAAGAACTGAAAAAATGCATCATCTTAAGATTCCCAAAAAGGGCAAACTTTCAGAGTGCGGAAATTGGAGAGGAATCACTCTCGCGTGGCGAACAAGATTATAGCGCACAAAATAACATTCCGACTTGCAAGCGCTTTTGAACCGGCAGGTTACGGTCCACATAAATCCTGCGTTGTGATCACGTCAACCCACTCAGAGTCATAGTAGAGCAGTCTGTTGAATGGAGGTCCCATCTATACATGTTATTCATAGACTTTGAAAAGCCTTCGACACACTCAACCACAAAACCACCTGGAAAGTCCTGGCATGTAAAGTCACACCACTAATTCAAGGCTAATCGGTCTAATTCAAGGCTTATACAGAGGTGGCACTTGTAAAGTTCGCATGAAAATCAGCTAAGCGACCAAATCAAAGTGACAGTTGGTGTGCGGCAGGGATGTGTAATGTCGCCACTCCTGTTCAACATAGTCCTAGTTGTTGTAATGAAAACAGCGACCAACTCAACTAATAGAATAACGTGGGGCGCTTGGGCAACTTGGCGACTTAGAATATGCTGACAGCATTTGCCTCCTAAACTAAAAGTACAGCGACATGTATATAAAATTAAAACGGCTAGAAACGACGGCATTGAAAGCGGGCCTGAGAATAAATGTTGGGAAATCCAAGTCGATGCGCCTGAATGCTAAATACCGCCAACCATTCCAGATTTGCGAGTCTCCGATAGAAGACGTTAATAACTTCTGCTACTTAGGATGTAAATGCGCTTCAAGTCTTCTCTAACAGATGCCTTCGAATAATAATTAAGGTTTTCTGGCCAGCAAGAATATCAAACACCGATTTATGGTCCATAGTAACGGAAATTATTAAACGCAAATGGAATTGGCTGGGACACACGCTACGAAAACAGCAAGATGACCTCACACGTGCCGCACTTGTGGAACCCTCAGAGTAGGAGGTCTAGCCCACACCTGGAGAAGACAACTCGATACCGAACTCCCGAGTATGACGATGACCTGAAGTGAAATAAAATTGCAAGCTCTTACAGACATGTATGGAATGTATTTATTTGTTATGTGGCCCTATGCTCCACATTGGAACGACGGGAATAAATATATATCTTACACTAAAGTGAGGAAAGAAATATCTGAAATCATATGTAGCTCGTAAAATTTGAAAATATTGTAGTTAGTTCTTTTAACTCCACATTGAGACAGTTCTATCGTAATGCCGCTCTGGTGTCAACTTCTCTCGCCACAATATCAATGGGCAGTAGATGGAGTAGCGCTTGTAGAGACTCAGTCGCTGTAGTCCTAAACCTCCGTTTATGCATAGGCGGATGGTTCTCTGAACTTTTGATAATTGGTTTATAATGGATAGTTTATTAGTTGCCGTTATTCACTCCACAGTATTGGGCGAACTACTGCTATGTGGACGATTTTTCGAGAGAGGCCCAACGCGAACCTACAGCTTTTCTGCGGGATAATATTGCCACGTTGGTTTTCCTTACACGTTTCAATACATTAATGGTGATTGCGATTCTGAAAAAAATTTTGCACCGTCGACGCGGAATTCTGAAAAATATTTGCCCTTTTTGTTGGAACTGATGCATTCTCTCAAATCAAACTTAGATCCGGTCTAAAAATCCCAAAATGTTTTAGAAAAGTCCAGTTTTCGGGAAAAGAGCAACGAAAATGTCGCACTTTTTTGCAGAAACAAAATCACCATAAGTCTGGAGTACAATTCCCTTGCTAGAATTGTGCCACTTTTAGAAAAGACTAGCGCAGTTCTATTTAGCCAAGGTAGGAACCTTATTCTGCCTGGTAAAGAGAACCAATTCTGTCTTGTTTGGTTTAACGCCCAGACCGCTGCTTCTGACCCATCTAGCCAACTTGTTCAAAGCCACGTGCATGATGTCTCTGAGGACGTTTTCTAATTTGCAAGTTACTGCGATTGCCACGTTGTCCGAATATATATAAACTGACTTGTATAAATTTTATTGATATGATTTTTTGCGAAAATAGAATACAAACTGCAAAGTTTCAGATAAATTGCTTAGAAAATGTGGTGTTTATGGCTTAAACTAGTGTTTTTGGGAGCGACATCTATAGGTGGGATATAATAAAATATGAACCCATTTTCAAAATTTTTCCTGTGATGATTTCTTGTCAAAATAGAATACAAAGTGCAAAGTTTCAGCAAGATTGCTTTAAGAATGTGGTATCTATGGCTCAAAAATCGTATTTTGCAGCGACCTCTATATGGGAGCTATATCAAAACATTGACCGATATGGCCCATTTGCAATCCCAAACGACCTGCAACTATAAGAAGTATTTCTACCAAATTTGATCAACCTAGCTTTATTATTACGGACTGTAGCGTGATTTCAACAGACAGACAGACAGACGGACATGGCGGACGTCACTTTCATCCGGTAGGTTTGTTTCGCATTTTTTTTTCTCCTTCAAAATTTACAACTTTGCTTCAGCCACAAAAGATATATTCGGTACGGTATACCGAGAAAAGAATTAGTATGACCATTAAATTACACTGTGATACAAAATCGAACTTTCCGAATGGGAATGGGATGAGACCAATTGCAAATGAAAGTTGACATTATCCATAACAAAATCTTCAAGGGTTTTTTTCAGATCAGTGCGAGATTTTTTTTACACGCATTTGAAGTTGGTGATTTTGGAACGCTGTCTAACAAGAAAAGATCATTGAAAATTTGATAAAATAAAGTTTTTTTTTATTATCATATTCATTTTTTACCTGGGGCTACTTTCACGTCCAATTCTCAGAATTGAGTCGAAAAATCATGTGGTGTACTGTGTTATTCCCTTTTTTAATTCCTCCTACTGTGCTGCGGGTGAATTCTTCGGTTGTATAGGGTTGCCGGATTCAAATTCACTCTTAGCTGGACTCACGGGAAATATGGCTAGGTTTTAGAAGAAAAATCTAGACTGATGACAAACTTGGAAAGTATTGATAAATTCGGTTTAAAGTATTTATTTAAACAAGACATAAAAATAAAGCATTATAAGAACAATTTTATTGAGATCAATTTCAAATATAAAAATAAATAAAACATACATCCCCTTCCATAAAAATAATTTTTTATACCCTACACCACACTGTGGTACAGGGTATTATGACTTTGTGCATTTGTTTGTAACACCTAAAAGGAGAAGAGATAGACCCATTGTTTATTATACCGATCGACTCAGAATCACTTTCTGAGTCGATTTAGCCATGTCCGTCTGTCTGTCCGTCTGTCTGTCCGTATGTCCATGTATTCTTGTAATCAAAGTGCAGGTCGTATTTATGGTCCGATTGTGATAAAATTTAGCATAGTGGTATTTTTTGGCCCAAGGACGATCCCTATTGAAATTGGTAAAAATCGGTTCAGATTTAGATATAGCCACCATATATATGTTACCCCCGATTTTACATGTAAGCGCTGTAGAAACTGTATTTTATATCAGATCAGTACGAAATTTTGCAGAGAGAGTTCTCTTATTACATGAGTGAACACTGCCAAATTCGGGGAAAATCGGTTCAGATTTAGATATAGTCCCCATATATATGTTTCACCCGATTTGACATGTAAGCGCTGTAGAAACCGCATTTTACATCCGATCTTTATGAAATTCGGCAGAGAGAGTTTTCTTATTACGTGAATAAACACTACCAAATTCGGAGAAAATCTGTTCAGATTTAGATATAGCCCCCATATATATGTTTTACCCGATTTGACATGTAAGCGCTGTAGAAATTGTATTTTATTCCAGATCAGTACGATATTTGGCAGAGAGAGTTCTCTTATTACATGAATAAACACTGCCAAATTCGGGGAAAATCGGTTCAGATTTAGATATAGTTCCCATATATATGTTTCACCCGATTTGACGTGTAAGCGCTGTAGACACCATATTTTATATCCGATAAGTACGAAAATCGGCAGAGAGAGTTTTCTTATTACATGTATGAACACTGCCAAATTCTTACCGCAATTCCCATTTTCGCATTGATAGGTAGATGTAGGGTATTATATAGTCGGCTCCGCCCGACTTTCTGTCTTTCCTTACTGGTTTATTATTGAGACTGAACAAATTCAGGAATTCTTTCGCTGCGGAGTGGACTATAGAATTAATAACCAGGTGAACTCCAAAAAATGTGTAAAGTGGAAGAGAAACATAGAAATATAAGGCACAGTGTTATAGTTTAAGGATGAACAGATTTATTGTGTAGGAGTCGCTGCTGCTTACCGCTGGGGATGTTGCTGCCAAAGTAAAGTAAGCGGAATAGAGCGAACATTTGAGAGCCTTAGAATCTATGAATTCAGCAAAGCGACAGTTGGAAGACAGAGCAAAGATGCAGCCCTTTATCCAACTGAGTGAAAGCTTTTGCCTCCATTGCAGGAATTGGATAAAGGGTTGCCATATCTTTGAAAGGGAACGACACAAATTAGGGAATTCTTATGGAAGTAACAATTTAGTGCATTTAGTAACGTAAATTTAAATAATTCAGTAATTCATGTATTAATAAAAACTTAAAACTAGTTGTTGAAACAGAGTTCAACAGAGACAAATTTCAAAATTGAAAATTTATTTATTTTGCTACATGTATTTTGTACTTTTGGAAACAGATTTTATTAATTCTGATCCTTTAGGTGAGAGCAAACAAATCTTGTACATTTTTATAGTTTTCATCAAAAATTTAGTCTTTTTAAAAGGGTGGAAAGACATTCTTGGAATAAATAAGAATTGAAAAAACAAATGATATTATTTTATAAATTCTCAACATTACATTTGTTACATATTTTGAAAAAGCCTGACCATATCTTATCAATCGGAATATCTTTTGCCAACTGGTTAAACGCTTTCCGAAGACAATAAAAATCGGAATATAATTTATCATTCTTAACTACATGTGAAATATTCAAAAGTTTTGGAAGATTGGATAAAGTATCCCATGACAAAAGTGTTTTTCAGGTTTAAAACAGAAATTTGACTGTAAGTTTTCTTTTTTTAGGGGGTCCAGCTTCATTGTTGACGATCTATTTCCTTGTAATTTACAATTAAGTATATATATATTGTAACATTGCTGTTAGCTATTGTCAAATTACACTATGCAACAAATGAGCACTTTTTGCAAAATACACAGGGTAGTATTACTCTACATATATCCGGATGGCGAATTTGGAGACAATTTTTTTGTGGTCCTCAAAAGTTTCTGAGAATCAGTGGGCTCCTCGAAAAAGGTATCATCAGCTTTTGTTCAATAACTAATTCAGACTTGGCGATACCTCTTAACTGTATTCGCCAATAATGTAGCTATGGATATGGTGAAAAAAGTCTGTTAACATTTTATGCAAAAAAATTTTATTCTTCCACTTTTTTTTGAAAAAGTGAAGGAAAAAATATTTTTTTTTACTTTTTTTTCAGCATAACTTACTGGGACTCGTAATTTTTCTCTAACAATATTTGGCAAAATTGTAACCATGGTAAATCTGAATAACTTTTGTGAACATATCAATACAATCTGAACGTGTCTAGGTACCCTAAATAGCTCAAAAAGACCACACTGTACCTCAAATATGTTAGTATTTCACTATTTAGTAACAACAATATTTTTTTGGTGTAGGGTATGTCCAGCAACTTTATAGAAGATGTTAGGTTTAGGTTTAGTTTAGGGTGGCAGCCGTATTTTTTTACAAGCTCACATAGACCAGTTTAAGTCCCTAGTGTTACCACGGGCTGAAATGCCCCTCATCGAAACCAACCTGTTTGATATATAAATTTATCGATAGTACGAATATCAGTACTGGAAAGATCTGTTAGGCTGCCTAAAAAGGCCGACCCCAGTATGTCCAGTCGTCGTTTACTCAAAGCGGGACAGTCGCAAAGCAAGTGCTCAATGCTCTCCACTTCTTCCTCATCTCCACAGCTTCGGCAGAAGTCATTGGAGTCAATACCCAATCTTTTGGGGTGTTCGCCGATCAAGCAGTGTCCCGTCAGAACCTGTACTAACGTAGACAATCGTTTCCTCTCTAGTGCGAGGAGATATTTTGATCTTATCAGGTCATACCTTGGCCAGATTTGCCTAGCTACCCTGCAGGTGCCGATTTCTGTCCATCTTTCGTTGGACTGCCTGATTGCCTCTTGCCTAAGCCAAAGCTTGCACGTGGATAGTGGCGCACCAATATATGCAAATTCTTCGAGAATTTGTAATGTCGTCCCTTTCCTAGCAAGTTCAGCGGCTTTGCAGTTCCCCGGGATATCCCTATGCCCAGGCACCCATATGAGGTGTATATTAAACTGCTCAGCCATCTCGTTAAGAGATCTGCGGCAGTCGAGGGCTGTTTGTGAATTTAGGGATGTTGCCTCCAGAGAATTGATGGCAGCCTGGCTGTCCGAGTAAATGACAACGCCAGTGTTGGTTACTATGTTGCGACTCAGCCACTTGGCGACTTCCAATATTGCCATTATTTCGGCTTGATAGACACTGCAGGTATCTGGTAGTCTGTGAGCTATATCCAGACTAAGTTCTTCACAGTGTACTCCGAAGCCAACCTTTTCATTAAGCTTCGAACCATCCGTGTAAAAGTGGATTCTATTACCTGGTATTCTGCCGATCCATTCATCTCTGGCGGGAATCGTAGTGATGTAATTTCTCTCGAAGGTGTACACAGTTGGTATATAGTCCACTCGGTCGGTTACCATAGCACTACACTTTGATATCCTCATGTGACCATAGTTCTTGTACCTCCACATTGATAGGCAGTTTAATCTTATTGCCGCTTTGGTTGCAACTTCTCTCGCCACAATATTAATCGGCAGTATATGGAGTAGGGCTTGTAGAGACTCGGTCGCTGTAGTCCTTAAGGCTCCGCTTATGCTCAGGCAGGCAGTTCTCTGAACCTTTGTTAGTAGGTTGGTAATGGTTAGTTTGTCAGTTGCCGTCCACCATACCACAATACCGTATAACAGTATTGGACGAACTACTGCTATATATATCCAGTGGACGATTTTAGGAGAGAGTCCCCACCGCGACCCTACAGCCTTCCAATACGTTAAGTCTAAATAACATTTTCCTATCTAGAATTATTCCTAAAAATTTTTCACTTTCAGAAAAGACTAGATCTGTTCCATTTATCCGAGGTGGAGGGTCCACATGTGGGACATTATTCATCCTAGTAAAGAGAACCAATTCTGTCTTGTTGGGGTTAACGCCCAAACCGCTGCTTCTGGCCCATCTAGCCAACTTGTTCAGAGCCACCTGTAGGATGTCTCTGAGGACGTTTACGAATTTGCCACTCACTGCGATTGCCACGTCGTCCGCATATGCCACGACCTTGCAGCCACAACGTTCTAGATCTAGCAGGATTTCATTCACCGCTAGGTTCCAAATTAGTGGGGTCCCTCTGTTTACATACCTTGTTAGAGTTGTGGACCCTAGACATGCTGTTATGCGTCTTCTGGTGAGCAGACTTTGAATTAGTCTAATCAAACTAGTGTTAACTTTTAGATGTGAGAGTGCCGCAATTACCGCATCTGAATGAATGTTGTTAAAAGCCCCTTCTATGTCAAGAAATGCCACCATGGTGAATTCCTTTAAATGCAGGGACGATTCGATAGTGCTCACAAGTTCGTGCAGGGCTGATTCTGTAGACTTGCCCTTATTGTAAGCATGTTGGCAGGCAACTCCGACAGGAGTTTTGTATCCAGGTTTTCCCTAATGAAATGATCTAAAAGTCTTTCCAGACTTTTCAATAGGAAGGAGGAGAGGCTAATTGGTCTGAAGTCTTTTGGCCTAGTGTGTGATATCTTTCCCGCTTTAGGTATGAATACCACTTTGGTATCCCTCCATCGATTCGGGACGTATGAAAGCCTGATACAGCCTACATAAATTTTCTCCAGCCAGGGGATAATGTACTTTAACATTTTCTGCATTTCTGCTGGAGTGATGCCATCTGGTCCTGGTGACTTGAAGGGCTCAAAGCTGTTAATAGCCCAGCTTATTCTGGATCTCTCAGTCAAGAAGCTAGCGACGCTCGCAGTCCACTCGCACTCTTGTTGGTCCTGCTGATCCTCGGGTTCTGTTACAGAGTTCCCCGGGAAATGTGTGTCGAGCAGTACATTGAGCGACTGCTCGCTGTTTTTGGTCCAGTTATTTGCCTCATCCTGCAGGTCTTTTTCATAGCCGTTAGCTCAGAAGTCCACCATTGGGGTTTAGTTTTACCCTTGTACCTTGTTTTTGGACAGGCTTCTTCAAGGGAACTATTGAATGATGTGGTGATATGCTCGACCAGATGATCCAGACCGGCTTTGTCATTCGGTTCGTACAGAAGTTTGGAGTTGAGGACTTTCTTGAAATTCTTTTCATACAGGTGCCACTTTGTCTTTCTCACATTTCTGTGGACGGCAGGTTCAGGCGCTTTTTCAGCGAGTTTGAACTCAATATAATGGTGATCTGAGAATGAGTGGTCGTCCAGTACATTCCACCCAATAATTTTGTCTGACAGCCGGTCAGTAGCAAACGTTACGTCGAGTACTTCTTGTCTGTCTTTAATTGTGAAGGTCGGTTTATACCTATGTTACAAATACTAAGGTTGGTAGTTAGAATAAAGTCAAGGAGCGAATCACCCCTATTATTAATATCCGTACTACCCCAGATAGTATTATGAGCGTTCGTGTCTGCGCCAATAATCAGCTCGAGCTCGTCAGACGTTGCTTCTTCTACTACTTCCCTGAATAGAGCAGTCGGTACTACAGATTCATAAGGCAAGTAGCTGGAGACCACCCAATATATGCGATTACCGATCTCCAGGCTAACAGCTGTTTGGTCTTTACCACTTAAATTAGTCAGGAGAAAGATACTTAGATCTTTCCTGGCCAAAATGCAGGTTCTTGGAGTGCCTTCACAGTTGGCCACAAGCAGTTTAAAGTTGGGTGTCCTAATACCGCACACCCTTCCTCCGACTACGTAGGGCTCCTGTATCAGGACGATGTCTACTGCGCCTGTGGACAGGCGCAGCAATAGAGCCGATGTTAAGGCCAATATTTTTGTGGAATATATTAAGCCTTTAGCTCCCCACATAACTGTAATTTTTGGGCCTGTTTTAACAAATCGTAAAAATCACTCCTAAACAGAACACATCAAAGCCCAAAATTGAACACAAACTCCAAAAACGGTCAAATTCCTGTTGGTGCATCAATGTTGGACATATGACCTAGTGGTCGACGCAATAGCGATACCAATAAAGAGCTGTTTTGACTGGAAGTTGAGCTTTTTTTTTGGTTTTGCGCTAAATTTTGGACTTTGGTGTGTTCTGACTTATATATTAAAATTTTATGGCCAACATTTTTGTAGAACATTTCATCCCCGCCCTTCTTAAGAAATGTTATTTAAAAACTAAATTTTTCGAGTCAGATTGAAAAATTGTTCAGTAGCTTGTAACTGTACTTGGTTTGAAAAATCTGGAATATTCAGCTCATTTCAACCCGTCTGGCAACCCGAATTGTATATTACCGTATACATTACGTAGCGTATACATTACATTCTTATCCGGTGAATATCGACAAAAATTTGAAGATAAAGCTACTTTTTCATTTTACGAAAATGCCTACTATTCTATATCGGGTTAACACAACTCTATTTTATAAAATAGATTACGAGTATGTAAAAAAACTTTCAAACTCTCAAGTTATTCTTGGATCGCTCATAAATTCAAACCTGTAATTACTACAATTATAAGGTAACAATTGTGAATTTTTGGCATTAGTAATCTAAAATTTGCAAATTTTAAAATTCGACATATCGGTCTGAGACTTGGTACTCTATATACTTTAATATATAAAATATTTATTATATCATTTAGATATTACATAAAGATTATAGAAGTCAGATCGGTTCATCAATTATTACTGAAATCCCTGGTGATACAGCTAATGAAACCAATACAAATGTGCATACATACATTTCAGCTCAGTTAATTAATACTGTCATTAATGTATTAATATTAATATATTAAACCCAGCTTTAGTGAGACGAAATATATAACATATGTCACTTGGGTACCTACATACCTATTCAAGATATTAACAAACCTCCAGTGAATATGTTCACTTGACACGCAAATGACGAGATGAGAAAAAACCTAGAAAACCTGTGGAAAAAAATAAATATCACTTGCATTTTGTCAAACCAACCACAGAACAGCGCCAACAACAGAAGAGATTAACAATTTGCGATACGTTTGTGTTTCCGTTGTTGTCGCAGTTACATTTGAAATGGAAAAAGGATGTAATATCGTGTTCATTAATCTCGAATTGCGATAACGCTTTTGCAAAATGTTTATTAAAGCGAGAGTATAGCTCATAAACGTAACTCATATACTTTGCATACATTGCATCGGCGAAAAAGTGACCCAGTTTTAAGTTTTTTTCATTTCATTTCGTTATTATCCGATGCAATGGAAGCCGTATGAATAAAATCGTCATTTGAAATGACATAAATACAATTACATATACATTTATATATCGCGAGTATACTTTGTAGACTGAACTGACATATAAATGTATTTTTTATAGGTACAAATATTTGATACGCATTATTGATGACATTGCATTTCACAGAAATCTAATTTAAAAATAGTTCAGAAAAAAAGAACAAACATTGAAAGACCAAACGGGGTCATTTGCAAAAAGGTTGTGTAAAAAATACAATAGCAAAAGTGAAATTGGCCAAAGAAAATAGTGGAAAATATATGAAGGATAATAAATCAAAGTAATATTTCATGAAATAAGTGATTTAAAACCTGTAAGGAGGGACAAAAGTTGGGCTGAGCCACCTATATAATACACTACACCATCTTGATAGAATAAAATAAGCATGCATATACTTGCTCTAAATTTGAAACGAATGCCTTGAAACTCGTTGTTTCGAAAATTCAGTTTTGCCAATCCTTACATGCATAACCGAAATCTCCTTCTTAAGTTCTCTGGCTCCCGGTGGAGTATAGGGCCTCAACAAAACGTCGCCATCTGTACCGATCCTTTGCTATATTTGTTAACCGAAATGATTATTTAATTTATGTTTGTGTGGGCTACTGTGGTCAGAGTTTGTTGTTAAATAAAACCAATCAGTTTCATTTTTTTGTTCTCAACGTTTCGTTGGTTGTTTTTTCCAACTTCATCAGGAGAATTTTTTATTGAAGTTTCTGTCGATAGATGGTTTTAATGATTATATATACCTAAATCAGAACCGATTTCTATAAAATCTAGCTGCGTTTATTCATACCCGTGCTATTATATGGTGCCGAAACATGGGTACTTGCAAAATCTGATGAAGATGTGTTAGGAGTGTTTGAGAGAACAATCGTTCATAAAATCGATGGGCCCATATGCGTTGAGGGAGAGTTTCGAAGGCGAATGAACCATGAGCTGTATGAGATTTACTCCGACGTGATCATAGTAAGGCCCATCAAGATACAACGATTGCGCTGGCTGGGACACGTCGGAAGAATAAACGATGATACTCCAGCACGAAAGACATTATAATATTTGTATAGGGTAATTCCAAAGCACTTCGACCAACTTTAAAAATGACCCCCTCGGATTTAAAAGATATTCTGCACACTTGTTCTCCTAGTGTGTGGGAATTATATGGCGTTTTTATTTTGTCGAATTTCGTTGAGGTTCCTGTGATATAGAGGTCCAAAGTTGCCTACCTCAAGGATTTTTCTCAAAACCTACCTTTTTTCAAATGCTCATATCTTCTTAACCACTTGACGTAAATTCACGATATTGATATCAATATGAAGCACTTCTACTCCTCTTAAGAACTGCGCCAAAAATAATTATGTCCTTTTGGAGGCAGGACATGAATATATAAAAAACATTTTCAATCCTTGAATAGCCTTAAAAACTCTCAATTGATTTCCTTATTTTTTTTCGTACAAAAAGGTGCTACTATAATGTACGGACCGTAAAAATCTTAAGTTGGAACCGCAATGGACTAGAGAGTTATACCCATTTTATTTATGCTATTCTCATTTTTTCCCATATTTCTCACACAAACGTTTGTTGTTACATTTTTTATTTTCGTTTAAATTTTGAACGTGTCGATAAATTTACGTGATATATTCGTCATACCCGTATATAGTGTATAAGTATTGAATTCATTGGATAAAGAAAAGTATTTAGTTTTGACCGTCCCGATGAAGACAGGCTTGACGTGATGGATCGACCCAAGCCAAGGCATTGAAAACACTCGCCAAAAAACATTTTGTTGATGGACCATTACATGTAGCAAGGTTAAGTCATGTGTGATAATCTTTGTACTTTTTTTCCATCGAAGTCATTTTTGAAAACACCTTCACACATCAGCTTAACAATTTGATGAATAGAACAAACACATACGGAATGTATATGTTTGTTATATTCATATTTGGGCCTCAGAGAGGCAAACTTCGAAAATGATGTTTTTATGTCAGGACTATTTTCCCTAAATGCAGCATACAACTCCTTCAAGTTCAAGGGAACCAGTCTATTTTAACCTTGAACCCTTTTCCGTCAATTTGCTTATATATATATAAAAAATATATACATTAATTCTATTATCTCTAGGTTAGGTTAGGTTGAGTAAGGATGGCACTTGGCGAGTGAGACCAAGCGCCCACTGAGACCATGCATGATCCATTGTTCCTCTTCTTCAGTCCCTCAGTTAAGTCTTGCGTTGCGATCGGATGCCTTGCAGAATTTTAGAAGTTTAAGCGGATCCAATCCTTTTAATTCGTCAAGTGTCTGAAAGAAAAATGAACCGAGTATCTTGCTTCTTCTAAATGATAACATTGGACATTGGCATAGGAAATGAAGCGTATCTTCGACAGCGTCAGGATCCTGACACCAACGACACATATCATCACTTCGTAAGCCAATTCTAAAAATATACTTACCAAGACTATTATGTCCTGTTATGAGTTCAACAATCAAACGTACTTGTACTTTGTCCAAGCTTAGCAGCATCTCTGTATTCTTTATTGACCCTTCATCCCATAGCGATTTAGTTTGTTCACATCCAGCTGTTGAAAACCATCTCTGATGCCAGAAGTTCTTGTATTTTGTTTTTATACCATAATAAGCCAACGAGAGGGGCGGGTATGCATCCGCCTCAACAATCCTCGACGACACGGCCCCTACTTTTGCGAGCTTATCAGCTGCTTCGTTTCCGAATATATCTTTGTGCCCAGGTACCCAGCACAGGGTTAAATTATGCTGTTCCTCGAGTACACTAAGCTCTCTGCGACAGCGGCTGACTACCTTTGACCTTATATTCGTGCTTAGTAGAGCCTTTAAAGCGGCCTGGCTATCGATGAAAAAGCAAATATCGTTTGTGTATATTTGCCTCAACGAAATAAGTTCAGCCGCCTTTGAAATTGCATATATCTCCGCCTGAAAGATGCTGCATTCGCTACGTAGTCGAAGAGAGGCCTCCAGGTCAAGCTCACGGCAGAATATACCACAGCCCGTACCCTCCTCCAGTTTGGAGCCATCCGTAAACACATTTATGTCGTGGAACCTTACGTTTTCATTCAACCACTCTTCCAGAGTGGGGAATTTAATTTTTACCCCTTTACCTATAACGTGGCTAGTCATGTAGTCAGTCTCGGAATAAGCTAGGGAACGGTCAACCAACCCAGTATGTCTAGAATTCGTACCTAACAAAAGGTTCTGCTGAGCTAGCCGTGTCACTGTAAGTTCCGCACACACTTTTATAAATATATCAATTGGTTGAATACCCGTTATTATTTCTAATGATCTTACTGCGGTGGATTTCATCGCACCCGTCAGGTAGCCAAGTGCGACTCTATTTACTCTACTTAGAGATTTAACATGTGTATCATACCCTGTAATTGTCCACCAATATATGACAGCCATAAGTCAGAACAGGCCTGACCACAGCTGAGTAAAGCCAGTGGATAAGCCTAGGTTTTAACCCCCATCTAGGGTCTATGAACTTTTGGCATGAGTATAAGGCAGCGAAGGCTTTCCTTATACGAGCCTCTTTATTTGCTATCTAGTTTAATTTACGATCCAGTACTCGTATGACCCCTAAAAATTTTGCAGAGTTCGACAGCTGAATTGTAATTCCTTGAAGTTTCGGTAATCTAAACTCTGGTAATTTATCACTACGAGTGAACCAGATCCGTCTTTGAGGGATTAATATTCAAACCACAACCTCTTGCCCAGTTTGATATTTCTCCTAGAGAGCCCTCTAAGATTTCGGACACCATTGGTAGAAATTTACCTATGGATAATACAACGATATCATCGGCATAGGCACATACCCTAATACCCGATGTGTCCAATTTGGATAAGATTTTGTTCACTACTAGGATCCATAAAAGTGATGAAATAACACCCCCTTGGGAGGTTCCCCTAGTCGCTCTCCTCATCACGCAGGTATTTGCGAAGCAGGCCGTTATATCCTTAAAATTTAGCATTGTCATAATCCAGCTTAACACAGCTTCGTCTGTACTTGTTTCCCTTAGCACCGTCTCAATAGCAGAGGGGAGGACATTATTGAAAGCACCTTCTATATCGAGGAAAGCTGCGAGCGTGAACTCTTTGAAGTCCAAGGCTCGCTCAATATGATGGACAACGCAGTGTAGAGCTGAGTCTACTGATCTGCCTCTGATGTATGCATGCTCGAGAAGAAGTCAGTGCCAATATTGTTACTAATATAATTATCCAGGATTCTTTCCAATGTCTTGACAAAGAATGATGAGAGGCTGATGCCCATTATGATACCCTCGGACAAATTGACACATGCATTTTAACACGAATTCTACGTAACTTCTGTAGGAATTATCCAAATGTTTTCATATTCTGTATTTTAGAAAATGTTTGCAATGACTATGGACTGAGACAAAATGTTTGCACCTTTGTGGGTTTAACACAACGGAACATATTCAATATAACATTACTCAAAAAGTGTGGATATTCCTCAGTCGGTTTACTCGACTGAAATTTTCTTATTTGTTTCTTATTCTGAACCAAAATAGAATGAATTACTTCATCCGTAGCTAAGGGCTCGTGTTTATACTCAAGGATGGAAGTTCTGAAATAAGAAAAAATAAACTACGAGTTCCGGACATTTTCGACATTTTCTAAAGTCAAATGAAAATAAAAAATGTAACAACAAACGTTTGTGTAAAAAATATGGGAAAAAATGAGAATCCATTGCGGTTCCAACTTAAGATTTTTACAGTCCGTACATTATAGTAACACCTTTTTGTACGAAAAAAATTAAGGAAATCAATTGACAGTTTTTAAGGATATTCAAGGATAAAAAATGTTTTTTATATTTTCATGTCCTGCCTCCAAAAGGACATACTTATTTTTTGCACAGTTCTTAAGAGGATATGAGCATTTGAAGAAATGTAGGTTTTGAGAAAAATCGTTGAGGTAGGCAAATTTGGACCTCTATATCACGGGAACCTCAACGAAATTCGACAAAATAAAAGCGCCATATAATTCCCACACACTAGGAGAACAAGTGTGCAGAATATCTTTTCAATCCGAGGGGGTCATTTTTTAAAAGTGATTTTTTTGGTCGAAGTGCTTTGGAACTACCTTATAAAAGAAAACGAGAACTAGAAAGACCGAGACTCCGGTGACCAAGTTGAAGAAGACCTAAACATTATTTGTGAATCAAATTGGAGACAGCGAACAAAAGATCGAAGCGCATGGAGAACATTTCTTAAGCAGGCCAAGTCCAACAACAGGTTGTAGTGCCATCAAATGAAAATAAAATAGGAATAGTCTGTAAATTACAGCTTATACAGTCCTTAGAAGCCAAATCGGAAGGAACCTATATATGGGGGCTATATCTAAATCGTAACCCATTTCCACTAAAATAAGTATTCTTTAATAATTGGTGAAGAGATTTGTCTCTGTCAAATATCCCCTTGATCTGATGTAAAATACATCTTCTATAGCCCTTATAACCCAAATCGGAGGAAAATATATATGGGCGTCATATATAAATCTGCACCGATTTTCACCAGTTTCAATAGGGACCGTCCCTGATCTAAACAAATGCGCTGTGCTAAATTTTACCACATTCGAACCATAATTACGAACTGCACTTTGATTACAAGAAAACATCTACAGAAGGACGGACGGGTATGGTAAAATCTACTCAGGAAGTGATTCGAAGTCGATCGGTATGATAATCCATGGGTAAATTTCTTCTTCTTTTGGGTGTTACAAACAAATGCACAAACGTATAACACCCTAGACCACAGTGTGATGTGGGATATAAAACGCCCAATAAATATATAACATCTCTCGAAGATAATACTTGGCACTGGAAACAAGTGAACGCGGCGTTAAGTTCGGCCATTCAGGCTGATCAGTCGAAATTTGCGATGGGGACTATATAAAAAATGGACCGCTATTGCCTATTTTCAATGCCAACATGCCTGCAGATATAGGAAGTATACGTATGTACCAAATTTCAGCCACCTAGCTCAATTACTCTATGCAACAACTGAACACTTTTTGAAAACCTATACCGTCAAGTCCGTGTATTTTTTCACTGTTGCACAGTGTTATTATAGATGTAGCTTGATTTCAAGAGACGGACGGACGGACTTGGCTAAATAGTCTTAGAATTTTAAGACGATTAAGGTCTATGCTCAATATTTAGAGGTGTTACAAAAGAAGAGATACAATGAATGTACCCTCTCCATCTTATGGTGGAGGATATAAAGAAATTGGTCGTAGCCTAAGGTAGTTTAGCCGTATATACATATATTCCAAGAAACAGGATATATTCCAAGAACACACAAAATTCAATAGTTGTACCCTCACGTTAGTGGAATAGGATATATAAAGTGTTTTCCAACAAGAGGTGTTATTTTGGTATTCAAAGAAAAATGCCATTTTTTAGATAAATGATCGGATGTTTATTTCATAATAAAGAGGAAGATGTGCCGTTAATAATGAAAAACAACATCAGCCATATGGTCACCACGACCACGCTTACAGGACCAAATCCTTTTCATGCAATTTTCCATAACAAAATCGCATAGTGGCTGCCCCACGTCCTCGATAGCCTCACGAATTCAATCTTTGAGGTCTTGAATCGACGCTGGGCTGTTGGCGTAGACCTTATCTTTCACGTGTCCCCAAAGGAAGAAGTCGCAATGTGTTAAATCACAAGATCTCGGTGGCAAATTGTGATCACCTCTTCGAGAGATAACACGGTCCGGAAACTTTTCCCGTAACAGAGCAATGGTTTCGTTGCTTTTGTGGCACGTAGCGCCGTCTTGTTGAAAGTATACGTTGTCCAGATCAATACCATCCGACTCCGACAATAAAAAATCATTAATCATCCCCCGATAGCGCAATCCATTCAGCGTACCTGATGATCCAACCTCATTTTCGAAAAAGTAAGGTCCAATGACCCTGCCGGACCATATACCGCGTCAAAAAGTCACACGTTGAGGATGGAGAGGCTTCTCAACAATAACTCTTTCGTTTCCGAGCCCCATATGCGACAATTTTGCTTGTTGACGTGGCCACCGCGGTGGTAATGGGGCTCATCAGTCAAGATGATTTTTCGAATTTTAATAATTTCACTGCATTGTTGAATCGTGTATCGTTCCATTTTTAGTAATGTCAAAGAATAAAAGCTTCAAAAGTGACAGCTACCGAAATACCGGGTGATTCAAAATAACACCTCCTGTTGGCTGTGCATAACATTTTCTGGTGTAATATTGTGTCTTAAAAACGAAAAAAATGTTTCATAGTATTTTTAAAAATTCAGATTTCCTTGTTAGTTGCCTTTAGTATTTGGTCCCAAATTTTTGAAGTATAATCTCACATTCTCGTAGATACAGAAGCTTAGTAACTGTCGTTAAAACAAAGTGGAAAAACACTTTTTTAATCGTTTTTCTCCTGAAAGGAAAAAGCCAAAAAAATCGCAAAGAATTTATTTAAAAAAATAATGTATGGAAATATAGAAGTAAGAGAATTGTAACAAACTCATGTTTTTGGGAACGAGTGTATATATAATTTGCTGCATGCCAAAAGTGAAACACATCGCATGAGTGACCTAAGAGACCCCAAAAATAGTTGCCAGAAATACTTTTTGTGCCATTTTAATATAATTTTACTATAGGTGAAAAGTGCAACACATCGAACGAATGACCTAAGACCCTAAATATGTTGGCGGAAATCCGTTTTTTGACACTTTAAGTTCTTTTAGATGTGTCCGTTCGTCTGTCTGGTTGGCATTTTCTATGTATCATGTTTTTTTTCATTTCAGGATAAGTTCGAAAAGGGACCATATTGGTTAACTGATTCTGGTAACTTCTCACAAATGGTTAACATGTAGAAAAATATCGAATCTCCAATAACTTCTTACGTCTCCGAATATTCTGTAAATCCACTTATAATAATAGATAGGCGAAGTTTTCCTTTTTTGGCACCTTTCACACAAAATTATCATTTTATACAAAAACCTATCAGCTCATAACTTTAACACCAGCACATACAAATACTCGAAATTTTGTACACTGTAACGCTTTCGTACAATGTACATTGTACCGATGATCTGATCTGACTACATAGGGAATGATTGACACTAAATAATATTGCTGGATAATGTGTATCATCATACAACTACATCAGATAAATCTACTCCTTGGTATGCGACTTGTTGAGTTATCTACACTATATTAGATAACAAGTTCGCATATCAACTATTTTGTAGGGTTATCTACTAATTAGTAGAAGACCAGTTATGTTATCTACTCCTTAACAGAGAACGACTTGGGTTATCAAGTAGAAGGCCAGTTGAGTTATCTACGCCACAGATGACGACAGCATAGTTTATTACTTTACACCTTAGTAGATACACAGTTGGCTTATCTACTCCTTAGTACGATAACTTGGATTATCCGCAACTTAATAGCCGATCAGTTGCGTTATCTACTCCTTAGCAGAGGACGAGTTGGGTTATCAAATCCTTGATAGAGGGCCTGTTAAGTTATCTACGCCATAGCTAACGATAGCATGGATTATCTATTCCTTAGTATATACACATTTAGGTTATATACTCCTTAATAGGTGTACATATTGGTTATCTACGCCTTAGTACGACCAGTTGGGTTATCTACATCTTAGTTGAGGACCAGTTGGGACCTTCTTCGTGGCCTTCGGTAGCTCAGTGGTTAGTGCATTAGACTTTGAACCCGCAGGTGCTGGGTTCAATTTCCAGCCAGGGCACTTGGAAAATTTAACATCAACATTTCATGTTTTCATCATAACTCTAGCTTCTGCAGCTAAAAATAACTCACCGGTCGCACATTCCACAGGGAAGCTAAAAATATACATAGCACCATGACGACTATTAACAGAAATGCTGCGCTTCTAGTGGAGAATAGAAACGGTAACACTGAAATAACATCCATTCCCTGAAATTAACAGACGAATGTTAATTTACAACCGGACAACCTTGAGTAGATGAAAACAACATAATCGCGATAATCGGATATATGTCGGAACGAAGTCTGTAATAACAAGTAAGAAAGTTTTTTGGTGCAAAATGGTACCTTTGTGTGGGAGGTACCAAAAGGGGCGTGACAATAACGCCCATTTTTCACTGGACTGTAGGCACTATAGTTTTTTCATACACTGGTATTAATGTTATAAGCTGTTAACTTTTGGTACAAAATTATGCATTTGTGTGGGAGGTACCAAAAGGGGCGTGGCCACTTCGCCCATTTTTCTCGAGTCGATAGCGACTAATAAACTAATACTCTGTGCGGAATTTCACATGATTCGAATAAGTATAATAGCAGTTATTAAAGAATCAATATTTCACAACATTTTAACCATTTGTGAGGAGGTACCAGAAGGAGTGGACCAATATGGCCCATCTTCGAACTTAGCCGGAGATAGAAAAAATATTACCACATACCAAATTTGAAGTCAATCAGTAACTCTTTTCGAGAGTTATCGTGCGCACCAGCCAGACAGACAGACGGACGGACGGACATTGCTCATTCGACTTAAAATGACCCAAAAAGGATTTCCGGCGAACATACTTGGGGTCTTAGGTCACTCCTTCGATGTGTTACACTTTTTTCCGTAGCAAATGATATATATCTCGTCACACTAAAGTGGGGGTATAACAATAGAATCAAGTATTATCAACTTAGCGTCTCCAAACTGCTACAACAACAGCAACAACCATTCAAAGAAGGGGAGGCTACTTAATTTTGGATTCTTTAAAATTCTCTTTTCCTTAACGAATTCGGATAAATGGTTCTCGAGTTATGCTACAATATGTAGTTCAACCTCTCTATTTTGGCATATCGCGGATTTCGCGACCTCCAAATATCGCGCGATATCTTTTGGCGTTGTGGTGTTACTACCGCTGGAAAGACTCTGGCGGAAGAAAAGCTCGACCTCTGGTTCCTCTATAAAAAGTCCCATTCCTGCTTTTCACCTAGTTTTTCCTCCCACATGAGCGCTATTTCTCCGCTCAACCAAGAGTGACTATCTGCTTATTTCGGTTTGCAGCTAACTGTGAAGCATTTGTGCCAGACAGACATTTTTGGTTGAGGCATATTATCGGAAATTTCCCTTGTTTGAATTTGGCCGACAAGAGACCATCTTCTTATGGTCTAGATTTATCCATTCTCCCATCACTTGCTGGCGTCTTGCTGCGAGAGCTGCCTGAGCTTGCAGAGATGTTTATACGGGTTATATTGGTTCCACGTGCATCATAATCTCCAATGCCCTTGTTGATGCGGTTCTAATTTTGACTTAAATTTGTAATAAATATTTAAGATGTGCATACGAGTATTACACACCCAAATAGACTAAAAACTTCTTAAATACTTTTACTCCAAGGATTACAACTTTAATTAAATATATATAAATCAACACTCCAAAGAAAAGAAAACTGCACAGAATTTTTAGTTAAAATTAACTACAGTTACTGCTCCTGTATCACGGTGGCAAAAAAAATCAACCTGATGCTTTCTTTGCTTTCGCTTCCTTTTGAATTCACACAAAAGATACAATGATAAAGAAGGTGCTATTCAATGTTAAAGGAAACACTTACAAAAGAAACGATAAATTTTAACATGACATCCATCCCCAAACGATGGATGGTCGGTCGTCCGTCGAAGGACTTTTGTAGAACCAAACTAGACCAGACGAGACCCAACCAAAATCAACATCAACACCACCACCAAAAATTAGCCAGCATATCTGATAGCGACAGGCAAGTGGAAACGAAACGTTTACAACAAGAATAGTTCTGGTTACTTTTGTTAAATACCTTTGTATATGTAAACAAGGTGTCCCAAAATACACGCAAGATTTGAATTAAATAGAAGCATCTATGGAAGCATAAAGCGCATTGGATATGATCTTGGATTAAATTGCACATTGGGTCAGCGATTTCCTTGACCAGTATCGAACTTCCTTCTTCAATACAATGATGGATGAGGGTTCCATTATTGCTAACCCTTTTTCGCTACCATTGTCGACAAAATGAAATCTTGTGTGCATTCGGGTCCACCCTTTATGTATATATTACAGGCTATCTTCAATCTTTAACAAGTTTTTGAGAATAGTTTTTGTCAAATTGCTCTTGAAAAAACGAGCATAAGATATTGCTTTTTATCTTGAGCAAAAGTTTCAATGAATAAAACGAAATGAAATTTCTTTTTGGTTTACCAACTAGAAGTAGTTGAATAGAGTTTCCTTTGGGGCTTATGATGAGGCAGCGTCCTTAAGCATATTATGCTCTGGATGTATGATTTAGGGAAGGGAAATAAAAAACTGTGTGAAAATATTTAATTTTAATTCCTGTTTTCTAAAAATGTCGTCTCTTGTCCAGTGATTTCATTTCCAAAATGTATCGTTTGATTGGGAGTTTCTAAAATGTATACGTCAAAGAGAAATGGGTCCATATGGTATTACTTACGATTTTACGAAATTTAATTAAATTTGGAGAACATAATCTTAAAGCCTTGAAATTCGTTACTGCTTAATGCTTCTGCATTGTGCAACAAAAAAGAAGTGTGGAATATAATGAAACCTCTGAAGAGTAGATTTGCCCTAGATCGAACCCGATCACAGTGACCACACACTTTTGTGAGTTTTTTTGCTCCAAATATGGTGTAATTATATGACAAAAATCAGTATAAATGTTAAATTTAAAAAAAGGATCAGTCAGAATTCATTCGGTTCAAGACCATGAGCTAAGACCAGTTACTTTCTGTCTATTGCAAAAATGCAATAGAAACAAATACAAAAAATGGTAGAGAGTTTTAATTGATTGGTAGAATTGACTGAAGTTTCGATAGACACCACTCTATCATCTTCAGAATTCAATAGCAATAATGTATGTTTTTAACTGAAATTAGCTGAAATACTTATGGAAGCAGTTAATTGAATTTAACAAGAACTACTAACCAAAACCTTATTTTGCCGAACTAAGTCAACATACTAAAACTCTCATACCAAACTGTTAACGAATATCTTCAATGAAATCGCATAGGGAATATTTTTGTTGTAAATTTTGATCCTGCATCTCAAATGCTTAAACACATTTTAGTCCTTTTCCGCAAACAGCTTAAATTTTACTAGAAATAGTGACATATCAACTTCCATGTATTCTATAAAAATGCTGTCCGGTTAATTTTAGAATGGTACCTTGAAAATGCGAATACGTATATACAAATTTAATTTTTAAGGGTCAGTTTCGTCCTTTTAAATTCCATAAACGGATTACGCTATACAACAAAATGTTTGTCGAAGGGCTGTGCATAACATTTTCTAGTGTAATATGACGTCCTAAACACGAAAAAATATGAAATACATTTTTATAGTTTCAATTTTCTTGGAAGTTGCCTTTAGTATGTTGACCATATGTTTCCGGTCGCGGAATCGTTGAGGGGGTTTCGCGAGAGTTGAGCTGAAGGCTACTGGACAGGTCACAGCTTGCGGATAGTGAGAGACCTTTAGATATAAAGGTCGGTTGCGAATAAGTCCTAGTGACAAATAAGCAACCCCGGACAATCAACGGGTGTTAGTACAACCGTGTTACATCGTCAGAGCGAGTAGGTGCCGCCCTTTAATAAATGTACCCAACCTGGCAGCGACTGTTCACTGCAAAAGGTGCGGCTGCGAACGGGCGTCTGTCTTGCATCAAGCGGCTCGCTATATACATAAACCGGGATGGTGGCTATGAACTGGCAGCACCAGTGCCATCATAGGATACGGTGGACCAATCATCCCCCTGTCCGAAATATAAACCGATTAATGAAACTAATACAAGAGAAATTGAAAATACCGGAATGATGGCAACCTTCAGCAAACGAAATAGCTTCAAAGCTTGCCCAACTAGAGGCACAAATAAAAACCAGTAAGGAAAGGCAGAAAGTCGGGCGGGGCCGACTATATTATACCCTACACCTCCCTAACAATGCGATAAGGGTCATTGCGATACTAATTTGGAATAATTGGTAAATGGGTAGGAACATATACATGTGACTACATATATCTAATTCAGAACCGATAATCGCTTAATTAAGCAATATTCGTTCCTAAATTGAGAAACATCTTTCTGGAAAATTTTGTAATGATCGGAAGTAAAGTACAACATCTAAAGCGCTTTGATACCAAATCAGGAGGAACATATATATGGAGGTTATATATAAATTTGAACCGATTTTCCCTGAATACTCATTCATGTAAAAAGACCTCTTTCTGTCGAATTTCGTACTGATCGGATATAAAATATAGTCTCTACAGCGCTTACATGTCAAATCGGGGGTAACATATATGGGGTCTATATATCTATATCTGAACCGGTTTTATCCGAATTTGGCAGTATTCCTTCATGTAATAAGAAACCTCTTTCTGCCGAATTTCGCACTGATCGGATGTTAAATACAGTTTCTACAGAGCTTACATGCCAAATCGAGGATAACATATATATGGGGGCTATATCTAAATCTGATCCGATTTTCTCCGAATTTAGCAGTATTCCTTCATGTAATAAGGAACCTCTTTCTGCCGAATTTCGCACTGATCGGATGTAAAATACAGTTTCTACAGCGCTTACATGACAAATCGGGGTAACATATCTATGGGGGCTATATCTAAATCTGAAGCGATTTTCTCCGAATTTGGCAGTATTCCTTAGTGTAATATGAAACCTCTTTCTGCCGAATTTCGCACTAATCAGATATTAAATACGGTTTCTATAGCACTAACATATCAAATCGGGTGAAACATATATATGGGGACTATATCTAAATCTGAAACGATTTTCCCCGAATTTAGCAGTGTTCATTCATGTAATAAGGGAACTCTCTCTGCCAAATTTCGTACTGATCTGGTATAAAATACAGTTTCTACAGCGCTTACATGTCAAATCGGGGGTAACATATATATGGGGGCTATATCTAAATCTGCCCGATTTTGACCAATTTCAATAGGGATCGTCCTTGGGCCAAAAAAGAGCAATGTGCTATATTTGCACGGTTTCTACCGCGCTTACATGTCAAATGGGGTGTAACATATATATTGGGACTATGTTTAAATCTGAACCGATTTTCCCCGAATTTGGTAGTGTTCATACATGTAATAAGAAAACTCTCTCTGCCAAATTTCGTACTGATCTGATTTAAAATACAGTTCCTACAGCGCTTAAATGTCAAATCGGGTGAAACATATATATGGGGGCTATATCTAAATCTTAACTGATTTTCCCCGAATTTGGCAGTGTTTATTCATGTAATAAGAGAACTTTCTCTGCCGAATTTCGTACAGGTCGGATGTAAAATACGGTTTCTACAGCGCTTACATGTCAAATCGACTGAAACATATATATGGGGGCTATATGTAAATCTGAACCGATTTTCCCCGAATTTGACAGTGTTTATTCATGTAATAAGAAAACTCTCTCTGCCAAATTTCGTACTGATCTGATTTAAAATACAGTTCCTACAGCGCTTACATGTCAAATCGAGGGTAACATATATATGGGGGCTATATCTAAATCTGAACCGATTTTGACCAATTTCTATAGGGATCGTCCTTGGGCCAAAAAAGAGCACTGTGCTAAATTTCATCACAATCGGACCATAAATACGACCTGCACTTTGATTACAAGAATACATGGACAGACGGACAGACAGACGGACATGACTAAATCGACTCAGAAAGTGATTCTGAGTCGATCGGTATAATAAACAATGGGTCTATCTCTTATCCTTTTAGGTGTTACAAACAAATGCACAAATTCATAATACCCTGTACCACAGTGTGGTGTAGGGTATAAATATAATGTTGCAGTTCTAGGAGTTAGCGAAATGCGATGGTGTGGCAATGGTGAAACGGTATGTGCAAATGACAATGTTATATTGCATAGTGGAAAAGAAACCAGAAGCAAAAGTGGGGTTGGCTTCATAACAAGCAAAGGTTTACGGAAAGCTCTATCTTCAAGCTATCCAATTTCAGATCGAATTAAAGCAGCCCGATTCTACAGCGATGTAAAAAAATATGTCACGATTGTGCTGGGGATACAGTAAAAGACGTCTTTTACAACCAGCGATATACTCATCTTGACAGGAGATTTTAACGCAAAAATTGAATACAACAATCATTGCATATCTGAAATGGGAAAACACGGCATGGAGAGAGATTTACCGAATTCTGCCAAACTTTCCAACTGGTTATTGGTGGTTAAGTCTTCCCCCATAAACATATCCATAAATATACTTGGACGTTAGCAAATGGATACACTCGAAATTAAATAGACTACATTTGTATACGCCGCAAATGGAGAGGATTACTAATAGACGTGCGTACTAAAAGAGGTGCTGATACTGACAGCGACCACGAGCTAGTGGTTGCGGCGCTTTAGATCACATCCGCGCGATTTCAAAATAAATAAATAATTCGGTTTACAGCTAATGTATCCTCAAATAAATTTTTCCTTCGTCTCATTACATCATTTCCAATATCATACCAATGATTAAATCCTGTGCGCTTCTCATTTGCAATTATATGGTGTTAAAATAAGTATTAATTTGTATTTAAGACATATTTTTATACCCTCATTTCAGTGATACGATGGTATATATCATTTGCTACGAGCCAAAAGTGTAACACATCGAAGGAGTGACCTAAGACTCCAAGTATGTTCGGCGGATATTCGTTCTGGGTCATTTTAAGTCGAATGAGCAATGTCCGTCCGTCTGTCTGTCTGCTGGCTGTTGCTCACGATTACTCTCGATAGGAGTAACCGAGTGACTTAAAATTTGGTATGCGGTAATACATATTTTTATCTATCTCCGGATGAGTTCGAAAATGGGCTATATTGGTTCACTCCTTCTAGTAACTCCCCCACAAAGGTTTAACTTTTAGTGAAATATTGATTCTTTAATAACTTATATACTACTTATTCGAATCTTCTGAAATTCTGCACATAGTATTAGTTTATTAGTCACTATTACCTCGAGAAAAATTGGGCGAAGTTGCCGCGCCCGTTTTGGTACCTCCCACACAAATCTACCATTTTGCACCCAAAGTTACCTGCTTATAACTATAATATCACTTCGTGCAAATACTTGATATTCTGTACAGTGCAATACTTTTTTAGTACCTATAGTCCAGTTAAAATTGGGCGTAGTTGGCACGTTAACAGCTTATAACTTGAATACCAGTGCATACAATACTTGAAATGTTGTACAATGTAATGGTTTTATGGTACCTACAATCCAGTGAAAAATGGGCGAAGTTGCCACGACCCTTTTGGTACATCCCACACAAATGGACTATTTTATACAAAATGTTAAGAGCTTATAGCGTGAGTACCAATGCGCGAAAATACAACAAAATTTAGCACAGTGTAATATTTTTAAAGTACTTATAGTCCTACGAAAAATGGGCGTTATCAACACGTTCCTTTTGGTACCGTCTTTCTCCAAATTTGCGCACAAAAGTATGAATTTCGAAAATTTTCGACTTGTTGCACATCTACGGCCCAAGAACTACCCTCCCACCAAATTTAATGATTGTAGCTTTAGCTGTTTGGGTTTGGATTTCATGCCAACATAACATTATGTTAAATAACACAACATAAGCATTACATCACACTATTAAACCGAAGAATATTCTATGTTTATAGACTTACCTAATTAGCTATAACTTTTTAAATTATGCATCGATTTTTTCGTTATGGTCTCATTTTATTCAATGAATTTAATTAGAGTAGCTTCATATGAAATTATAGTTTTCGAAAAATTAAAATATATGTTTTTAAATATAATCCTCGATATGCGTAAGCCTTTTAGTTAACATTATTAGTAGCTTCATACTCGCACCTAGTCCAGGGAAAAAATAGTTGTATCTTTTGAAACATTATATTTTTAATCCCAAAGATGTCCGTAAATGTAAAAGTGGTACATACCCATTGGAAATATATCCCTTAGTTACATTTCCAGATAAATATGTACCGAGTATGTTATGCTCAAGATATAATTATCATTGCAATTCAACTAAAATATTTATGTGACCCAATTAAATAGATTAAACAAATTTCTATGGAAGAGCTCATCTGGAATGTAGTGCAGTCTCCGTACTCAGGTCGTCCTATGGAGATGCAACATTGTCTTTGTCATATTTCACATACATATTAGTGCATTAACAGGAGCAGTTGTTTTATGGATGAATAAACAAGTGACATACAGTAGACGAAATAAATATAAGTTGACTTATTTGTTTGTATATTTTTATATTTAGACTATACATATCTTGAAATTGGGACACATGTCTTTTGGACAAAGCTTGTGGTAAGAATTAGAAATATGTTTTTTTTGAGAAACCAATGGACATCCGTATAAAGTATTCAGGCAGCCCTCACTGCAAGACGTCTACAAGTGATGGGTGAATGAATAAATCGAGAGAAGAAGTCGTACCATCAAAAGTTTTTAGAATCTCTAGTTGGTCATATTCAAACACCAGAAATCTCCGACCGCTTTCCTGAAGTGCGGCTTACAGCTACCTGTGATTCATTTGTGCCACAGACGTTTATGTGAGGAAGGAACACCGGTCCATGTGCCAGTGGGTACCAGCTGCTACACGGATGGGTCCAAGCTAGAGGAAAGACGGCCTTAATCTTGTCATTGAGAGGAAGCAGAAGTCGAACTTTACTCCCAGACCATAACACGATATTTCAAGCGGAAGTTCGAGCAATCACTGAGTGTGTGAACTGGCTCAGTAATACCACAAAGCCTAAATACATATGTCAACATCTTCACGATTTTTTTCAACGTTCTTGGATCTCCCGCTTTAGTCGGTTTACATCTTCTTACGTGTTTTCTAAATGAAAAGACAATGACAAATTGTGGCCTATAACTATTAAACTTTTATTATCTGAACCTATTCTTTTTCATCCAGTGTAACTGGGAATTTATTTTCGTTTAAATATGTGTGTATGTACATAAAAACGTTCATACATGCGTATATATGTAATTACTTATATATAATAAAGTCAACTCATGAGCTCGTGAGACAACTAATATTATGCAAATCAAATAATATCACACATACATATACACAGACATATATAACCAAACATACCCATACGAACACAACCATTCTTATATAAAGGAGAGCTACTTAAAAGTATGCAAGTCATATCTATGTATGTATGTGAAATGTGAAGCAACTTCATAAATCAAAAAGGATATTTAGAATTCCATATGTTAAATACACATACACTCACACACGGTCACATACATTGCATCCTGTGGGTGTGTATATTGTTTGTGCAAATGTATGTACATTTACAGTCATGCATATTGCAAATGAATTTTAATAAATGTCACATATTTCTCACACACAATACATTGGGGCGAGTCGAAAGAAAATTACAACAACAAAAATTAAAAAATTGCATTATTCACCCAAACTCGAATTACCTTGCCAATAAGATTGCAAATAGTAAGAGTATATTATCTCTACTAGGTATGAGTGGTGTGAGATCTTTTGAAAATGCAAAACAAAATGTTTTCAGTACCACCTAATGTTTTCATATATGTAGTGCAATACAGTAAAATATTTTCTTATTAATATTATTTTTATTTATATGGGGATTATGTTCTACTTCACACTCATATTCCCCCGTTGCATTATTAATTTAGTCGTTTTCGGTTTTGGGTCGATTCTAGCCGAGATTAGAAATTATAATTTGGATTTTAATGACACAAGTATTAGAAATGAATTTTAATTAAGTTGACACAATTAAAAAAAACAGTCAGGAAAGCCTAAAGCCGACCCCCACCATTAGTTGCCAAGCAACTACACTAAGCAACCATTTTTTTTGTCCGAAACCTTACCATTTTTTTATGTAGATGAGATGAGGCATACCATTTTATGAAACCGAAACAAACAAATTTTTATCGTTATTTTAAAGAAAATAATGAGGGCTACAAATGTTGGGAATACCACTTCCGCGTAAAGACAGCAGGCCAGTAACCGTCGTTAAAAAAAATTACTAAAAAATAGATAAAAACGTTTTGGCTGGCACGAAAAAAAAATTAAACCAGTAAGGAAAGGCAGAAAGTCGGGCGGGGCCGACTATATAATACCCTACACCTCCCTAACAATGCGATAAGGGTCATTGCCATAATAATTTGGAATAATTGGTAAATGTGTAGAAACATATTATCTAATTCTGAAACGATAATCGCTAAATTAAGCAATATTCGTTCCTAAATTGAGAAACATCTTTCTGGAAAATTTTAATGGTCGGAAGTAAAATACAACTTCTATAGCGGTTTGATACCAAATCAGGAGGAACATATATATAGAGCTTTAATATAAATCTGAACCGATCTTCCCTGATCTTCATGTAAAAAGACCTCCTTCTGTCGAATTTCGTAATGATCGGATATAAAATACAGTCTCTACAGCGCTTACATGTCAAATCGGGGGTAACATATATATGGGAGCTATATCTAAATCTCAACCGATTTTCTCCGAATTTGGCAGTATTCCTTCATGTAGAAAGAAACCTCTTTTTGCCGACTTTCGCAATGATCGGATATAAAATAACATTTTTACAGCGCTCACATGTCAAATCGGGGGTTACGAATATATGGGGGCTATATCTAAATCTGAACCGATTTCTTCCAAATTTAACAGTGTTCATTCATATAATAAGAAACCTCTTTCTGCCGAATTTCATACTGATCGGATATAAAATACAGTTTTTACAGCGCTTACATGTGAAATCGGGGGTAACATATATATGGGGGCTATATCTAAATCCGAACCGATTTTCTCCGAATTTTGCAGTAATCCTTTATGTAATAAGAAACCTCTTTCTGCCGAATTTCGCACTGATCGGATATAAAATACAGTTTTTACAGCGCTTACATGTTAAATCGGGGGTAACATATATTGGGGCCTATATCTAAATCTGAACCGATTTCTTCCAAATTTAACAGTGTTCATTCATATAATAAGAAAACCCTTTCTGCCGAATTTCATACTGATCGGATATAAAATAAAGTTTTTACAGCGCTTACATGTCAAATCGGGGCTAACATATATATGGGGGCTATATCTAAATCTGAACCGATTTTAACCAAATTCAATAGGGATCGTCCTTGGGCCAAAAAAAAAAGATATGTGTAAAGTTTCATCGAGATCGGACCATAATTGCGACCTGTACTTTGATTACAAGAATACATGCACAGACGGACAGACGGACAGACGGACAGACAGACGGACAGACAGACAGACGGACATAGCTAAATCAACTCAGAAAGTGATTCTAAGTCGATCGGTATAATAAACGATGGGTCTATTTCTTCTCCTTTTGGGTGTTACAAACAAATGCACAAAGTTATAATACCCTGTACCACAGTGTGGTGTAGGGTATAAAAATAGAACAAAGAAATCCCCAAAAAATAGCTTTTTCAATTTGTGAAAGCTAGCACCTTTAAGGAGAAAGCAGTGCCTATTTGAAAACATCTATTGATAAATGTATAAATTATGACCTATATTAGAAAAGTAAGGGAAATTCCAAAATCATTTTTCATATTTGTATACCCTACACCACATGGTGTTACAGGGTTTTATAACTTTGTGCATTTGTTTGTAACAACCAAAAGGAGATGAGATAGACCCATCGTTTATAATACCCATCGACTTAGAATCAGCTTGTGAATTGATTTAGCTATGTCCGTCTATCTGTCTGCCTGTGCATGTATTCTTGTAATAAAAGTACAGGTCGCAATTGTGGTCCGATCTCAACGAAACGCCGATTCCTATCTAATTTGTTTAAAATCGGTTCAGATTTTCATATAGCTCCCATATACAGGGTTGTCGACTTTTATTTGGCCTCTTCGGATTAGAAAGAGCCTCACCAGTCGAAAATTTTTCGTATAAACGCTTAATGGTGTTCTTAGAAGGCGCACTTCTCACATTTTTTAATATTTTAAAAGCACGTTGACTTGACTTCTTCTGTTGAATGTAAATTTCAACTATTTCAGAGCGCTCACGTGGCGTGTATTGTTCCATGGTAAAAATCTGCTTGGACTGACGCTTCAAACGCGGTATGTCATTAAGCGATCTGACATCTCTGTCAAAAGTTATGGCGTTGCCAGATGGGTCCGTCGAATATGGGAGACCCTGTATATGTATTTGGGATATACATATCGCGACCTAAGAGTGAAAAGGCGCTAAGTCCACTTTTTCCTAAATGTATTTTTTGAAGCGGAACGTAAGATAAGTTCGATATACATCGATTTGAAAACAAAAAGCCAAAAAAATCATGCTTTGTCATCTTTAAAAGCTGAATCGTAAAAGCGCTAAGTCCATAATCCCTTTATAAAAACATTCATATACAGTAAGTATTTTGCCTCTCCTGTAAAATTTTAAATATTGGACTAGCGCCTTACACTCTTAGGTCGCGATATATGCACTGTATAAACAACATTTTTAATCTATCTGTATTAAAATTGAAAGAGGGAAGTATCTTGATTCACTTAGAGACAATACAAAATTTGAGAAAAATCCGTACAGATCTAGATATAGCCCCAATATATGTACAGGGTGTTTTTTAGACGTGTGCTTTTCAATCTGGCAATACTTTTTTTCGGAATTGGTCTGTGCTTAGTTTGGTTTGGCATTTCAAATGAATAGACTTACTCCGGAACAATGTTTGCAAATCTTGCAAATTTATTACCAAAACAAGTAAGAAAGTTCAGTCGGGTAAACCGACTTATGCATCCTTTCACCTTGGGTCCCAAAAAAATATTCGTAAATTTATTTATTTTGTTGTTTTATTTAAATTATTATCAATTTGATTGGCGTTTAACAACGTTAATGTATGTACTGATATTAAAGTTCAAAGCCTAAACGGCTTTGGTACAAAATGATCCATTTGTGTGAGAGGTACCAAAAGCGGCGTCCCAATAACGGTAACTTTTCTCTGGACTCTAGGTACTATAAAAGCATTGCACTGTACAAAATTTCAAGTATTTGTATGCACTGGTATTAAATTTATAAGCTGGTAACTTTTGGTATAAAATAGTCCATTTGTGTGGGAGGTACCAAAAGGAGCATGGCAGTAATGCCCATTTTTCACTGCATTGTAGGTACTATTAAACCATTACACTGTACAAAATTTCAAGTCTCAGTATGCACTGGTAAAAATGTGTAGAATTTCAGAGGATTCAAATAAGTAGTATTGAAGTTATTAAATAATTAATATTTCACTAAATGTTAACCCTTTGTGGGGGAGGTACCAATATGGCCCATCTTCCAACATAGCCGGAGATAGAAGAAAATATTACCACATACCAAATTTGAAGTCAATCGGTTACTCCTTTCGAGAATTATCGTGCGCACCAGCCGGCAGACAGACAGACAGACGGACTGACATTTCTCATTCGACTTAAAATGACCCAATACGGATATCCGCGGAACAAACTTAGGGTCTTAGGTAACTCATTCGATCTGTTACACTTTTGGTTCGTAGCCTCCTCTCTAAGGTGAGGGGATAATAATGATTCAATTCGTTCAGCGATTAAGCTCAATTTTGGATGAATGAATACGTTAATAAACAAAATTGTCGTATTTAGAGTAACGATAATTCAAAAGGCATTGTTCAGCGCCGTTACATCCTCACAAAGTCACTGTTTGGTGTGTTCTATGGGCAGAGGGAATCATTGGTCCATATTTCTTCAAAAATGAAGCCGGCTATAATGTTACAGTCAATGGGGAACGCTATAGAGACATGATTAATGACTGTTTCGTTCCTGAATTGGAGGATATTGATGTGGACGACATTTGGTTCCAACACGAAACAATCAATTTATTGAAGGAAACTTTTGGTGAGCGCATTATCTCGCGTCGTGGGCTTGTGGCGTGACCACCAAGATCGTGCGATTTAACACCGCTGGACTATTTTGTCTACGCAGATAAACCCGTCACAATTGACGCCTTGGAATATAATATTCGACGTGTTATTGCTAACATACAGCCCCATTGGCTGCAAAAAGTGGTCGAAAATTGGGCCTCTCGGCTAGAATTTATTCGAGCCAACCGCGGCTGTAACTTGCCCGAAATCATTTTTAAAACATTATGGCAAACACTTATTTTTGTAATAAAGCTAAATTCTCGGCCATAACATTTAACTATATGCGTTTTATTTCTTCTTGAAAACCACACTTCCAAAAAAACACCCTGTACATGTTACCCCCTCATTTGATATGTAAGCGCTGTTCTAGTCGGGAAACCAATATGCTTATAACAAGGACAAGCCTACAGAATCTGTCCTGTATGAACTGGTGGGCACTATTATATTGTCTTCACATTTCAGGGAACTCAGTATGGTGGCCTTTCTTGGTATTGAGTGGGTTTTTAAACATTCACTCAGATGCGGGAATTTAGGCACTATCGCAATTATGGGTGAACTAGAACCCGAAAAGGCAACAAGTCTCGGGGCCACACCTATGTATAGCGCGAAGTGTAAACAGAGGGACCCCACAGAGGAGAGTACTGTCTCCACTAATTGGAATCTAGCGGTGAATGGAATCCTGTTACATTTAGAACATTGTGGCTGCAAAATTGTATGAGGACAACGTTACCATTGCAGTAACTGTAAAATTCCCCAACATCCTCAGAGATATTATGTAGGTTGCTTTGAACAAAACCACCTGGCCACGTTGGCCAGAAGTAGTGGTTTCAGCGTTAACCCAAACAAGACAGAATTGATTCTCTTTACTAGGAAGCATAAGGTTCCACATATGGACCCTCTTCGGCTAAATGGAACAGAGCTAGTCTCTTATGATAGTGCATAATTACTAGGTATAATCATAAATAGACAAAAATGTTCCTTCCTACATAATATATTGGAACGGATAAAGAAGGCTAACGTCGCCTTATATTCCTGTGAAAGCTATGGGGGTATGTAGGGGCCTCTCTTCTAAAATCATCCGTTAGATATACATAGCAGTAGTTTGCTCAATACTACTCAATACTACTGTACGGCATAGGGGTGCTGTGGACGGCAACTGATAAGCGATCACCGGTCAATAAAAGAAGGTTCAGAGAACTGCCTGTCTATTCATCTGCGGGGCTTTTACGATTACAGTGATTGAGTCTCTAAGTCCCACTCCATCTACGGCCGATTGATATTGTGGTTATATTATGTGGCGCAGCGATTGCACTATATACCAACCTTCGAGAGGAACTTTGGCACTAAGATTTACACTATACAGAAAAGTTTCACACATTTAAAAATTGTGTATACCCGATGTGACCCATTTTGATGCCCTATAGCGCCTTCGATGTATGTCGAATTAAAACATAAATGTCAAAGTTTCGTCGCAATCGGTTGCTTTTTAAGAAACGGCGGTATTATTTTCCTGTTTTAATTCCTCACACTGTGCGGAGTGACAGAATGAGTATACCCCCCCATTATATATATTTTTACATACATCGTATGGAAAATATTGTATGTGTATGATATGGATGTATGTGCAAAGTGAAAATTATTATTTTGGTGAATAACTTTAACAGAAAATTCTCTGAATTTCATCTTTACATTTCTCTAATGGAAATTCATTTCCATAGGATATGACTTTGACACAATGTTGAGATCTCTAATAAATGTCGATGTGTTTTTTATTTTTTGCAAAATAATAAATTGCATTTCCGGATGTTGTGAACATATGTATGTTTGTATACTTGTGGGAATGGAATATACATATTTGTTAATTAGGGCAGAATTTCCGGCATATTTCCGTTTTTGCACTCCGATTAGAATTGTATGAGTAAATTGAAGTCAGAGTTTTTAGAACGTGAAAGTTAATTAATTTAAGAGAATTTGAAATTTATTTAATAAAAAAAATATTGACATTTTACTTACAGAAATGTAGGAGTTTTTTGCTTTAAAGTAGTGACCTATATAAGTTAAAAGCTATTTAAACTGTTTTGATTGAAATGTATGGGTAAAATAAAATGTTTTAGGAAAATATTTGTCAGGGATTCAATATTTCACTAAATTGTAAACCTCAGTGAGAGAGGTACCAGAAGCAGTGGATCGAACATGGCCTGAGATAGGAGAAAGTATTACCATATGCAATACTTTAAGACAATGGGTCACTACTTAAGAGAGCTATTGTGTGCACCAGCCTGACAGACGGGCATATTGCAGATGACCTAATATGACCTGAACTTACATTGGACCTTACATTTTTGTAGCAATGATATATACGAGGGCGGTCCCGAAACTAGCCGAACTAACAAAGAAAACACAACAAATTTGGGAACATTTTTCTTAATTTCTCAACATAATCTCCTTTTGGCTCGATACAAATGTTTCTTTGCTTCTCAACATAATCTCCTGTTAGCTCGATACATTTTCTCGATGCGATTTTCAATAGCTTCGATACCCTGTTTATAGTAAGAACCGCCTAGCTCCCGAAAATAGCCATCAACCGAAACCTCCGCCTCGTCATTGCTGGTAAACCTTTTACGACGAGCCATTTTGTCAAGTTTGTAGACAAAAAATAATCCGAGAGAGCTAAATCTGGCGAATAAGGTGCGTGCTGAAGCAATTCGAACTTTAATTCATTGATTTTGCCCATAGCAATAGTGGATATGTGAACTTGTGCATTGTCTTGATTGTGAGCAAACGCGGCACTCATCTGCAACGAAGCGATCGCTTCGCCAGTTTTCTTAAAAATAGTGCTTAAGTTGATACGTTAAATTTAGTTGGTGTTTTAGTTTAGCTTGATTTAATGTTATTTAGTACGAAATACCCATTATTTTAAGTGTAGCTTGTATAAGATGATTTAATTGTTTAATTCCATAGTTAAGTTTGTTTGTATGTAGTTGATTTCCAATGGTTTGAAATGGCAGGATAAATTGTATTGGTTCAGTTTTCGCTCATTATCTCAAATTTCGTTGGAATTAACTCTTCTTCAGAATTGCATGATTGTACGATCGATATCCCCACAATTTAGATTTGTTCGATGTGGTTAGCGGTGTGAAATCACAACGGACCCAGATATAATTTAAATTATCCCTTTCTAGAGACTCAAAAGCTTTTCGTCAGAACATATAAAGATGCCCTTATAATAAGAAATCCTCGCTAGGCAGATATGAATTTGTGTCAGCGAGCCTTTGGTGTATCCAAGCGAGCTTTTGGTATCTGATTCCGAATTCAAAAAAAGGGGAAGAAGAAATCGCCCTAGCCCTGCGAACGCAATGGGACAACAACTAGAGATCTACACGAATAGAAACTTTCAATATATATATCTATTGGTTGATATTAATCTTACCGTTTTGTTTTTTATTGTATAAATCCAATTTTCCTATTTTAACTTTTCCATTCTTCCTATTTATACCCTACACCACACTGTGGTACAGGGTATTATGAATTTGTGCATTTGTTTGTAACACCCAAAAGGAGAAGAGATAGATCCATTGTTTATTATACCGATTGACTTGTAATCACTTTCTGAGTCGATTTAGATTTTGATATAGCCCCCATATATACGTTACCCCCGATTTTACATGTAAGCGCTGTAAAAAGTGTATTTTTAATCCGATCAGTACGAAATTCGGCAGAAACAGGTTTCTTATTACATGAATTAATACTGCCAAATTCGGAGAAAATCGGTTCAGATTTAGATATAGCCCCCATATATATGTTACCCCCGATTTGACATGTAAGTGCTGTAAAAACTGTATTTTATATCCGATCAGTATGAAGTTTGGCTAAAAGAGGTTTCCTATTATATGAATGAACACTTTTAAATTTGCAAGAAATCGGTTCAGATTTAGATATATCCCCCATATATATGTTACCCCCGATTTGACATGTAATCGCTGTAAATATGTTATTTTATATCCGATCAGTGCGAAATTCGGCAAAAAGAGGTTTCTTTCTACATGAAAGAATACTGCCAAATACGGAGAAAATCGGTTCAGATTTAGATATAGCCACCATATATATGTTACCACCGATTTGACATGTAAGCGCTGTAGAGACTGTATTTTATATCCGATCAGTACGAAATTCTACAGAAAGAGGTATTTTTACATGAATGAGTATTCAGGGAAAATCGGTTCAGATTTATATATAACCTCCATATACATGTTCCTCCTGATTTGGTATCAAAGCGCTATAGAAGTTGTACTTTACTTCCGATCATTAATATTTACCGGAAATATGTTTCTCAATTTAGGAACAAATATTGCTTAATATAGCGATTATCGGCTCAGAATTAGATAATATGTTGCTGCCGACTTACCAATTATTCCAAATTAGTATCGCAATGACCTTTATCGCATTGTTAGGGAGGTGTAGGGTGTTATATAGTCGGCCCCGCCCGACTTTCTGCCTTTCCTTACTGGTTTTTGTTTTGTTACCGTGGTCAGCGCGGCCCACGATGCAATGAAATAACACTAAGAAAGCGGTTATAGCGGCTTGAAATACCTATAAATCTATATAGGTGTCGTTGATGTGCTCTTAATGGAACCACCGCTATAGCTTCCCAAACCTTTGTTAAACTTGCATGAATTGTTTTTTGATAGTGTATTTCGCGGAGCACATCGACAGTTATGTATAGGTTGAGCTGAATTAATTATCCCAGATGGCTTTTGACCTGGTGAATCCAAAAATCAGGGGGCCGTAATAAAATAATGAATGGCTGAAATTTTATTCACTTTTTTCAATTTTTGCAAAAATTGCAAATTTTGTCCTTGGCATTTGTAATAGTATAAACATCTGAAATTCATTTCTATGTTCTTCGGGCGTACTGCTGTGGTGCACTTAACAATCATGGACACTTATTTGAAGATTGAAGTCTTGTACGCGAAGAACGTGACACTTTTGTCTCAGCAATGATCGTCAAGGCACAGGCAGTGCGGGGTACAGGTATGGCGGAAGTGTATATGAAATAAAAGGATTATTAACGCTCTATTCCGAAATCGGAGGGCCGTCATTATACCCTACACCACACTGTGGTACAGGGTATTATAACTTTGTGCATTTGTTTGTAACACCCAAAAGGAGAAGAAATAGACCCATCGTTTATTATACCGATCGACTTAGAATCACTTTCTGAGTCGATTTAGCTATGTCCGTCTGTCCGTCTGTCTGTCTGTCTGTCCGTCTGTCCGTCTGTCTGTCCGTCTGTCTGTGCATGTATTCTTGTAATCAAAGTACAGGTCGCAATTATGGTCCGATCTCGACGAAACTTTACACATATCTTTTTTTTCGCCCAAGGACGATCCCTATTGAATTTGGTTAAAATGGGTTCAGATTTAGATATAGCCCCCATATATATGCTAGCCCCGATTTGACATGTAAGCGCTGTAAAAACTTTATTTTATATCCGATCAGTATGAAATTCGGCAGGAAAAGGTTTCTTGTTACATGAATGAACTACGTTAAATTTGGAAGAAATCGGTTCAGATTTAGATATAGCCCCCATATATACATTACCCCCGATTTGACATATAAGCGCTGTAAAAATGTTATTTTATATCCGATCAGTGCGAAATTCGGCAAAGAGAGGTTTCTTATTACATGAAGGAATACTGCTAAATTCGGAGAAAATCGGTTCAGATTCAGATATAGCCCCCATATATATGTTACCCCCGATTTGACATGTAAGCGCTGTAAAAACTGTATTTTATATCCGATCAGTGCAAAATTTGGCAGAAAGAGGTTTCTTATTACATGAAGGAATACTGCTAAATTCGGAGAAAATCGGTTCAGATTTAGATATAGCCCCCATATATACGTTACCCCCGATTTGACTTGTAAGCGCTGTAAAAATGTTATTTTATATCCGATCAGTATGAAATTCGGCAGAAAGAGGTTTCTTATTATATGACTGAACACTGTTAAATTTGGAAGAAATCGGTTCAGATTTAGATATAGCCCCCATATATACGTTACCCCCGATTTGACATGTAGGCGCTGTAGAGACTGTATTTTATATGCGATCAGTACGAAATTCGACAGAAGGAGGTCTTTTTACATGAATGAGTATTCAGGGAAGATCGGTTCAGATTTATATTGATTGTTCCTCCTGATTTGTTATCAAACCGCTATAGAAGTTGTATTTTACTTCCGATCATTAAAATTTTCCAGAAAGATGTTTTTCAATTTAGGAACGAATATTGCTTAATTTAGCGATTATCGTTTCAGAATTAGATAATATGTTTCTACCCATTTACCAATTATTCCATATTATTATGGCAATGACCCTTATCGCATTGTTAGGGAGGTGTAGGGTATTATATAGTCGGCCCCGCCCGACTTTCTGCCTTTCCTTACTGGTTATAACCTCACTTTAGTGTGACGAGGGTATATATCATTTGCTACGGAAAAAAGTGTAACACGTCGAAGGAGTGACCTAAGACCCCAAGTATGTTCGGAGGAAATCCGTTTTGGGTCATTTTAAGTCGAATGAGCAATGTCCGTCCGTCTGTCTGTCTGTCTGTCTGTGTGTCTGCTGGCTGGTGCGCACGATAACTCTCGAAAGGAGTAACCGATTGACCTCAAATTTCGTATGTGGTAATATTTATACCCTACACCACACCGTGGTACAGGGTATTATAACTTTGTGCATTTGTTTGTAACACCCAAAAGGAGAAGAAATAGACCCATCGTTTATTATACCGATCGACTTAGAATCACTTTCTGAGTTGATTTAGCTGTGTCCGTCTGTCTGTCTGTCCGTCTGTCCGTCTGTCCGTCTGTCTGTGCATGTATTCTTGTAATCAAAGTACAGGTCGCAATTATAGTCCGATCTCGACGAAACTTTACGCATATCTTTTTTTTGGCCCAAGGACGATCCCTATTGAATTTGGTTAAAATCGGTTCAGATTTAGATATAGCCCCCATATATATGTTAGCCCCGATTTGACATGTAAGCGCTGTAAAAACTTTATTTAATAACCGATCAGTATGAAATTCGGCAGAAAGAGGTTTCTTATTATACGAATGAACACTGTTAAATTTGGAAGAAATCGGTTCAGATTTAGATATAGCCCCCATATATACGTTACCCCCGATTTGACATGTAAGCGCTGTAAAAATGTTATTTTATGTCCGATCAGTGCGAAATTCGGCAAAGCGAGGTTTCTTATTACATGAAGGAATACTGCTAAATTCAGAGAAAATCGGTTCAGATTTAGATATAGCCCTCATATATATGTTACCCCCGATTTGACATGTAAGCGCTGTAAAAACTGTATTTTATATCCGATCAGTGCGAAATTCGGCAGAAAGAGGTTTCTTATTACATGAATGAATACTGCCAAATTCGGAGAAAATCGGTTCAGATTTAGATATAGCCCCCATATATATGTTACCCCCGATTTGACAGCTAAGCGCTGTAGAGACTGTATTTTATATCCGATCAGTACGAAATTCGACAGATATATATATACATACATATATGTTCCTCTTGATTTGGTTACAAAGCGCTATGGAAGTTGTACTTTATTTCCGATCATTACAAAAGTCTCCAGAAAGATGTTTCTCAATTTAGGAACGAATTTTGATTAATTTAGCGATTATCGGTTCAGAATTAGGTATATCCACATATATATGTTCTTACCCACTTACCAATTATTCCAAATTATTATCGCAATCACCCTTATCGCATTGTTAGGGAGGTGTAGGGTATTATATAGTCGGCCCCGCCCGACTTTCTGCCTTTCCTTACTGGTTTTATTTTGATGATTGTGCAAATTATGCACATTGCAAAAAATATATTTCCAGAAAAATAATGTTCGTATGATAACGAAAAAAATCATAACATTTTTTTTATTAAAATAAAACACATATGATGTGAACTTCGAATTTTGAAACAAACATAACTTTTTAACTAATAGCGATATTATCCTCATTCCTTTTTAAGGCCACAGAAAATTGCCTCATATAATCGTGATAATTAGACTTATATTTTTCCGATTTTTATATTTCGCGGTATTCGATTTATTATATCATTTTTCAATTAAAAATTATTTTGATTCGCTATATTTATCCGAATAATGAAGCTACAGCGAATATTTTGTCATAGGCTGGTAGAAATTACAATCATAGAAATATGATTGTAATTTTAGTTTTCCGAATTCCGATGAAAATTGCATTTTATACATTTTTTTATACCCTACACCACACTGTGGTACAGGGTATTATAACTTTGTGCATTTGTTTGTAACACCCAAAAGGAGAAGAAATAGACCCATCGTTTATTATACCGATCGACTCAGAATCACTTTCTGAGTTGATTTAGCTATGTCCGTCTGTCTGTCCGTCTGTGCATGTATTTTTGTAATCAAAGTACAGGTCGCAATTATGGTCCGATCTCGACGAAACTTTACACATATAATTTTTTTGGCCCAAGGACGATCCCTATTGAATTTGGTTAAAATCGGTTCAGATTTGGATATAGCCCCCATATATATGTTACCCCCGATTTGACATGTAAGCGCTGTAAAAACTTTATTTTATATCCGATCAGTATGAAATTGGGCAGAAAGAGGTTTCTTATTATATGGATGAACACTATTAAATTTGGAAGAAATCGGTTCAGATTTAGATATAGCCCCCATATATATGTTACCCCCGATTTGACCTGTAAGCACTGTAAAAACTGTATTTTATATCCGATCAGTGCGAAATTCGGCAGAAAGAGGTTTTTTATTACGTGAAGGAATACTGCCAAATTTGGAGAAAATCGGTTCAGATTTAGATATAGCTCCCATATATATGTTACCCCCGATTTGACATGTAAGCGCTGTAGAGACTGTATTTTATATCCGATCAGTACGAAATTCGACAGAAGGAGGTCTTTTTACATGAATAAATATTCAGGGAAGATCGGTTCAGATTTATTTTAAAGCTCCATATATATGTTCCTCCTGATTTGGTATCAAACCGCTATAGGAGTTGTATTTTACTTCCGATCATTAAAATTTTCCAGAAAGATGTTTCTCACTTTAGGAACGAATATTGCTTAATTTAGCGATTATCGTTTTATTATCGTTTCAGATAATACGTTTCTACCCATTTACCAATTATTCCAAATTATTATGGCAATGACCCTTATCGCATTGTTAGGGAGGTGTAGGGTATTATATAGTCGGCCCCGCCCGACTTTCTGCCTTTCCTTACTGGTTTTAAATTTCAATTTGGAACCGCCATAACTTTCGCGGCCTTTGATTATATTTATTCACAACAACGGTTTTAGCATGTTTATATTTTTATCTTCGTCTGTTGTCAAAGCCGTTGATGTGCTCGCCAAAAAAATCTTGATAAAAAATTTACTTCAAAATTAAATAATTTTGATATTTGCCCGTATGTATATCTTAATTACATGGACTCTTCTTCGGTGAAGCGATCGCTGCATCGTAGTAGTTCCTCCATTTGTTTTTAAAACTAATTAGTGTGATGGTATTTAGACAAAATAAATAGTAAATGTTGAAGAAATAAATGTTGAAGGTCAAGCAAATGTTGTTCGGGGAAACTTATTTATAAAAATCCTTAATCAGTTAGTTGTTGATTGATCGATATTCCGGCTACGTTATTGAGTTGGCATCTCCTTATTGTATTTAGGAATATTCAAGATGTTTTTAGAAATCTAATTGGCGAGAAAACAACTCATTTTCTCTTAATCTCGCAAGTCCAGTTGAGGCGATTTAGCACTTAGCTTTCTTATGGATAATGGTTTCGAAATCAAGCCAAATTATATAACACCAGCATTTCCATTAAGTATATTAACAATATCAAACACGTCATTGAACTCCGCAATATTCAGGAAGTGTGAACCTTTCAATCCAAAATGTTTTTGCGGTAGTTCACAAATTTAAATTTTGGTGTTAGTTCCAAAAGGCCAAAGCCAATAATGTCGTGGATTGTGGTTGAATCCGAATTCTTATAAATTTGTTTGTTCGCCTTCCTTTTCTTTTTTTTTATTTTGTGACACGAAATTATTTGGCTTCCGAACGTTTCAAAATTTATTTCTGAATGAAAATTTTCTATATCATTTTTCAATATTTGAAAACCAAAATTGAAAAGAATTTTTAACGTTGCTTGAAAATTTTAGTTTGCAAAAACTATATACAGGGTCTCCCATATTCGACGGACCCATCTGGCAACGCCATAACTTTTGACAGAGATGTCAGATCGCTTAATGACATACCGCGTTTGAAGCGTCAGTCCAAGATTTTTACCATGGAACAATACACGCCACGCGAGCGCTCTGAAATAGTTGAAATTTACATTCAACAGAAGAAGTCAACGTGCTTTTAAAATATTAAAAAATGTGAGAAGTGCTCCTTCTAAGAACACCATTAAGCGTTTATACGAAAAATTTTCGACTGGTGAGGCTCTTTCTAATCCGAAGAGGCCAAATAAAAGTCGACCAAGGCGATCGGCCGAGAATATCGCTGCCGTACGAGCCAGTGTTGAGAGGTCCCCAAGAACATCCCAAAAACGCCGTTCTCAGCAGTTGGGCATGGCTCGGTCCACTTTACAACGGATTATTCGCGTTGATTTGCATTTGTTCCCGTACAAAATTCAATTGACGCAAAGATTGTTGCCTGCGGACAAGCCTCGTCGATTGGAATGGGCCCAACGAGTCCGTGGGTCCGTCGAATATGGGCAACCCTGTACAAAGTACAGTACCATTATAACACCGCCCATTTTTCTTGAGATGTTAGCGACTATAAACTATAACTAATATGTGGAATTTCAGAAGATTCGAGTAAGTAGTATATAAGTTATTAAGGAATCAATAATCAAAAATCAATCAATGACTTAATATGACCCAAATCGAATTTCCGCCAAACATGCTTGGGGTCTTTGGTCACTCCTTCGATGTGTTACACTTTGTAACGAAAACGTCGTCCGGCAAAGTCTCCGGACGACCGATTACATAATTATTTTTTTTTTATAGAATAGGAGGAGAAAAGACAATGAATGGTACTAAGAGTAGTGATATTCTTCCAGCATCGAGCCAGCCAACCTTATGTTTCATCAATAATTGGACTACTTTAATGAATCATTATAAAGATGAACATTTTATTAAAATCTAAGAAAGTTATTGGTCATTTATCCCTAAATTTGAGAAATAACTTAAGAATGAAACATCTGCAAATATATCTAAAATTGTGAAGTAATTTTTGTGTATATTCTATGTTTAAGAGGTAAATTAATAGTAGTGTAGATGCATTTATGATAATAGTAATATAAAGATAATATAATAGTGGAAAAACTTACATGTTAAACTGTAATGAAGCGATCGCAGCACAGGTTTTCTTAAAAATAGTGATAGGTTAAATTTAAATTGGTGTTTTAGTTTAGCTTGATTAAAGTTTATGTAGTACGAACGACCCATTATTTTAAGTGTAGCTTGTATAAGATGATTCAGTTGTTTAATTCCATAGTTAAGTTTGTTTGAGTTTAGTCTTGTATTAAGTTGATTTCAACTGAGATTGTTCGTATGTAGTTGATTTCCAATGGTTTGAAATGGCAGGATAAATTGTATTGGTTCAGTTTTCGCTCATTATCTCAAATTTCGATGGAATTAACTCTTCTTCAGAAGTGCATGATTGAACGATATTTATCAGGCAACGCCTTGAATTTCCCCACAATTTAGATCTGTTCGATGTGGTTAGCGGTGTGAAATCACAACGGACCCAGATATAATTTAAATTATCCCTTTCTAGAGACTCAAAAGCTTTTCGTCAGAATAGATAAAGATGCCCTTATAATAAGAAATCCTCGCTAGGCAGATATGAATTTGTGTCAGCGAGCCTTTGGTGTATCCAAGCGAGCTTTTGGTATCTGATTCCGAATTCAAAAAAAGGGGAAGAAGAATTCGCCCTAGCCCTGCGAACGCAATGGGACAACAACTAGAGATCTACACGAATAGAAACTTTCAATATAAATATCTGAATTGGTTGATATTAATCTTACCGTTTGGTTTTTATACCTTACACCACACTGTGGTACACGGTATTATCACTTTGTGCATTTGTTTGTAACACCTAAAAGGAGAAGAGATAGACCCATTGTTTATTATACCGATCGACTCAGAATCACTTTCTGAGTCGATCGTCTGTCCGTCTGTCTGTCCATGTATTCTTGTAATCAAAGTGCAGGTCGTATTTATGGTCCGATTGTGATGAAATTTAGCATAGTGCTCTTGTTTGGCCCAAGGAGATCCCTATTGAAATTGGTTAAAATCGGTCCAGATTTGGATATAGTCCCCATATATATGTTTCACCCGATTTGACATGTAAGCGCTGTAGAAACCACATTTTAGATCCGATCTTTATGAAATTCGGCAGAGAGAGTTTTATTATTACGTGAACGAACACTACCAAATTCGGAGAAAATCCGTTCAGACTTAGATATAGCCCCCATATATATGTTTCACCCGATTTGACATGTAAGCGCTGTAGGAACTGTATTTTAAATCAGATCAGTACGAAATTTGCCAGAGAGAGTTCTCTTATTACATGAATAAACACTGCCAAATTCGGGGAAAATCGGTTCAGATTTAGATATAGTCCCCATATATATGTTTCACCCGATTTGACATGAAAGCGCTGTAGAAACCGTATTTTACATCCGACCTGTACGAAAATCGGCAGAGAGAGTTTGCTTATTACATGTATGAACACTGCCAAATTCTTATCGCAATGCTCATTTTCGCTTTGGTAGGGTATTATATAGTCGGCCCCGCCCGACTTTCTGTCTTTCCTTACTGCTTTATTGTATAAATCCAATTTTCCTATTTTAACTTTTCCTATTCTTCCTATTTATACCCTACACCACACTGTGGTACAGGGTATTATAACTTTGTGCATTTGTTTGTAACACCCAAAAGGAGAAGAAATAGACCCATCGTTTATTGTACCGATCGACTTAGAATTACTTTCTGAGTTGATTTAGCTATGTCCGTCTGTCCGTCTGTCTGTCCGTCTGTCTGTGCATGTATTCTTGTAATCAAAGTACAGGTCGCAATTATAGCCCGATCTCGACGAGACTTTACACATATGTTTTATTTGGCCCAAGGACGATCCCTATTGAATTTGGTTAAAATCGGTTCAGATTTAGATATAGCCCCCATATATATGTTACCCCAGATTTGACATGTAAGCGCTTTAAAAACTTTATTTTATATCCGATCGGTCTGAAAATCGGCAGAAAGAGGTTTCTTATCATATGAATGAACACTGTTAAATTTGGAATAAATCGGTTCAGATTTAGATATAGCCCCCATATATACGTTACCCCCGATTTGAAGTGTAAGCACTGTAAAAATGTTATTTTATATCCGATCAGTATGAAATTCGGCAGAAAGAGGTTTCTTATCATATGAATGAACACTGTTAAATTTGGAATAAATCGGTTCAGATTTAGATATAGCCCCCATATATACGTTACCCCCGATTTGAAGTGTAAGCGCTGTAAAAATGTTATTTTATATCCGATCAGTATGAAATTCGGCCGAAAGAGGTTTCCTATTATTTGAATGAACACTGTTAAATTTGGAAGAAATCGGTTCAGATTTAGATATAGCCCCATATATATGTTACCCCCGATTCGACATGTAAGCGCTGTAGAGATTGTATTTTATATCCGATCAGTACGAAATTCGACAGAAAGATGTCTTTTTACATGAATGAGTATTCAGGGAAAATCGGTTCAGATTTATATATAACATCCGTACATATGTTCCTCCTGATTTGGTATCACAGCGCTATAGAAGTTGTACTTTACTTCCGATCATTAAAATTTTCCAGAAATATGTTTCTCAATTTAGGAACGAATATTACTTAATTTAGCGATTATCGGTTCAGAATTAGATAATATGTTCCTACCCATTTACCAATTATTCCAAATTATTATCGCAATGACCCTTATCGCATTATTAGGGAGGTGTAGGGTATTATATAGTCGGCCCCGCCCGACTTTCTACCTTTCCTTACTGGTTTTGTTTTGAAAATGTTTGACTCAAAGTTTCTCATAGAATGAATTCCCAAAATAATTTAGAAATTTGTATGAATTTATTTTCAAATGCTACTGTCCATTCAATATATTTTCCAAAGCCAGTATACAAAAACAAAGTACATGTCCTCACAACTTTTGGCTCGTAGCAAATGATATACTCGTATGCCCTCCTCTCTAAGGTAAGGGGATACAAGTGGCGATGGAAACGGTATACCCTTCGTAAACTAATATACTAATTTTCTTTAGGAGTTTTGTGGTCTATAAGTGGGATGGGACTATTTTATCTAAGGGATGGTTAACTAGTAAGGGCCGATGTTGAATGTGAACCACACCTAAACATCAAGTTTTTTTCTCAATTTCAGACTAATTCAATTTGAACCATGAAAAGATACACAATCGAGCAACGCGTTAAGGTTTTTAAGCCTTTTACGAAAGTGGGCGTTCAAATCAAAATGCATTTCGTGATGTTTTTTGATCAGCATAATCGACCAAATGTGTCCACAATCGGGAGAAATGTGCGCAAATTTCAGCAAACCGGGTCTGTAGGAGATGTGAAAACACCTGTGCATGCTCGCCCAGTTCGTTTGGTGCGGCTTAATGGCTGGCGACGTCATCGGGCCATACTTCTTCGAAATGAGGCCGGTCAACAGGACGGTGCCATTTGCCACACAGCTAACGAAACAATGGCTCTTTTGCGCAACAAATTCAATGGCCGTGTTATCTCACGTCGTGGCGATGTCAATTGGCCGCCAAGATCTATGATTCGACACCGTTGGACTTCTTTCTTTGGGGTTACTTGAAAGAAAAGGTGTACGTCGATAAGCCAGCAACAATTCAAGAGCTAAAGGATGAGATAATTCGGCACATTAACGGCATAGAACCGCAGTTATGCCTCAGCGTCATCGAAAATTTGGACCATCAGATGGAGGTGCGCCGACGAGGTTGCGGCGGCCATTTGGCCGATATTTTTTTCCATACACAATTGAACCATACCAATATTATCATAATAAAAAGAAATGACAATAAATTCGTAAATAATTTGTGTTTTATTCAAAATCAGCATCGGCACATAAAATTTAACTACCCTTTATCAAAATAAAGATAAACTTACAAAAAAGTAGAGGGTGAACCACGTATTTCATCATGTGCTAGTATCACTTTTACGAGATATTGCAAAATCTAAATAATTATTTTGTTTATTAAAATCACCACACCAACATCGAAAAATTCGTAATTATTATAATTTTATCTTAAAGTCTGATTGGCCATGAATAAAATGAGACTATTCCGAAGGAAATCGATGAATAATTTAAAAAGTTGTCGCAAAGTTGGAGGGTATTTATTTTTTTACATTTTGGTCTAATAGCCCTTTTTCCAATCCTATTTTATTTTGAAAATTTTGTCCAACATGTCGTCGAAAGCTTTTTCTTCAATCTTTTTAAAGAAATAAGAAATATGTTTATTTTTTTTTTGCGAATTTAAACCTGGTTTAAAAATGTATTGTTAAAAACCATTTTTGCTTAAACGAAAGCTTAGTTCATTTTCTTTAAGAGCTTTGTGGCCTACTAGTGAGATGGAAACTGTTTATCTATCGAAATAAAGGTGTAGTAACTTCAAATAATTTTTTTATTTGCAATTTATTAGGTATTATTGCGAAAGTGGTAAACTTGTTTCTAAAACCGAAAAATAAGACCCTTACTTAAAAATACAATTACCTTAAGATTTTCAGGTTTAGGTACTCTGAGAAGACCTCTGATCCTGTGCCTGTTTTATCTTCAAGTCATCCGTGAAGATTGATATTAGGTCCATAGAGATTACCCTGTTGGATGTCCAATCTTCTTTAGAGGATATTTGTATGAGTCCTTTGGGCTAGCTGATTATCTATCGCTTGAAGAAAGGAGCTGTGTCCATGGGTACTTTGGTTTTAAACATACCGACTTCCTTTATCTTTCGGACAACCTTCATTACACATTGTTTTATGTAGATGACTATGGGCTGTATGGTTCAGTATGGCCTCTAATTACATCTGTGGTGTTCATATATGATTTCCTCTCCAACGCGTTCCACCATACCAATGCTCCATAATATTGTGGCCACCTTATGTTTAATGTTTACCGTCACATTGTGTAATAAAAAAGTTCTACCTCTACACATTTGGAACATTTTTGTCGATTTCATTTAATTTTACTTCTCTAAAAATGAGTATTTAAAACAATACAAACTAAACTTTATACCTGCATTAATTTGCAGTATCGTGACAAGTTTTGAAAAAAAAAAAACTCAAACACGAATTTCCCCATGGGAGTAATGCTGCACCGACGACCCTCATATTCTACTGCTACTAAAGTGGAGTTCAGCAGCAGTTAACTGGGATGGAAAATGGTAGGGAATGGTAATGTGCGAACTAACGAACATACTTTTTGGATTGGTGTACGTACACCTGTAGCGATGAAGCAGGTAATTAAAATACATTCCCTCAAATTAACTATGTACCTCGATTTATTTACACAATTTGCATCGCGTAAAAACATATGTACATTACATGTACCTTCATTGTACTTCAGTGCTGAGTGTTGTAAACTTTCACTTCACGTCACTCACTGTTAATGAAATTACATATTTGTTTTTTTTTATATTTTAATTCTTTTTCCATTTCACTCAGATTACGATGTGAGTACACAACCCCCCCCCCCCCCTTTTTGGCGAAACGTGTGACTGTGCTCAAGCCGAGCCGAGCGAGATATTTTGTACAGATTTAAATTTTACATACTCTAACGTGCATATGGGGCTTTGAACACAATATAAAGGACTAGAGTTGAAGGTGCTTTGGGAAACATAAACTGAGTTTTATCTTCTGAGGGAATACTTTAATATATCTTCGGCAAATTAGTGAACTTATGATTGAGAAAAAGTAAAATAGGTCCACTTCTGCAGAATGCATCGCATTTTTTTAGTGGAGGAGTATATAAGTATATCAATTGCTGCATGCCAAAAGTGTAACACATCGATGGAGTAACCATTTGACCAATGTCCGTCTGTCTGTCTGACAGGTGCGCACGATAACTCTCGAAAGGAGTAACCGATTGACTTAATATTTTGTATGTTGTCATATTTTTGTATATCATCCTAAGTTCGAAGATGGACCCTATTGGTCCCATACAAAGTGTTAACATTAAGTGAATTATAGATTTTCTAATATTTTCTCTATTACTTATCCGAATATTCTGTAATTCCTCACATTGTAATATTATAAGTTTGTTTTTCCCAGATGTTTGAAATGCCCCAAAATATTGGAGCTAGACCCAGCTTAAAGTATACCGATGGAATCAGAATCATTAGCAGATTAGATCAAGCCATGTCAGTCCGTCCGTCCATCTTAAGTTTGTACGCAAAGTACAGGAAGAAATTTAACTCCTGTCAGAACGAAATTTGGTACAGAGTACTTTCTATACATCAAAGACGAAGCCTATTGATATTGGTCGAAATCAATTCAGATTTAAAGTATATATAGCTCCATATATATGTACATACCGATTTGGTATGTAAGTGTGTTAAGCGCTTTATTTTCTTGCAGATCTTCTGTAATATTCGGTTTGAACGAAATCAATACGCATGTAATTTCAATTATCCGGTTCTAAGAATTTTTTGTTTTCAAACCACTCTGTAACTAGTTCTTAATATTCATAGGGTGCACAAACCAAATTAAATCACAAGGCTAAACAGATTATCCATCATAAATGAATTGACTTATCGATACACGAATGAGCGTCAAACAGTTATTCGATACACATTAACATGTTTTTTTTTGCCTAAAAAGTCATTGTTATAGACACCCAACTTCTGCTGAAATTCTTTCCTCTCCGGCTTCTGAAGATTTCACAAGTGCTCGTAAAATAAACTGTCCTGTAAAGTGGTTAATTGGGAACCATCTCAGCGCAGAAGTCGTCCTAATCCCAAGACTAATAATTAAAGTGTAGCCATAATCGCACCATTGTGATCTGAAGTCTGATTTCCTTCACAGTTTTTTAATAAAAGTTAAAATTCATACACGGATTTGGAAACAAATATTATTTGAGCTAAAGTTCACGATTTTAAGTGGAAATCCCTGTTCGTCACGGGCCAATTTTGCCCATAATTAATCAAAGACGGATTCCATTCGTTTTTACAAATTTTGCCTAACAACAAAGGTAATGTGCATTTTCATTGTGTGAAATTCATATCATTATATTTTGTAATTTCCAATAGAACTTCTAGTGTGAATTCCGTGAATCCATATAGGTGGCTCCTGCTGGAGTCACCACGAGTTTCTTTGAGAGGGAAGAACAAACGGTCCTCAGTCAATAAAAGCATCAATCATCAAGGCAACGAAGACTAATAAGACCATCTCGTGCTTAACATCCCCCCGTTACCCAGCAAAGACCTGTTTGACACGCTGCAATTTACGGGACAGTACAGACACATCACCCTCCATGTTGTCGAGAAATTTGTAAATGGCCCAAGATTAAGAATATTGAAGCTGTCCAGTTACCCGGCATAACTTATGAATAACATGGAGTAGATGTCCACATCCAGAACTTTTCTATTTCGTCTTTGATAATCCAGTACTAGATTTAACTACTTCATATTTTAATTAACTTCCAAGTGGATTTCTAATCTAAGGTTATTAACAATGCAAGTTTAATTGAAGTTTAAAGTAAATTCAAATATTTATAACCAATATATATTTTCATGGAGCGCTATGCATTTCTTTTTTTTTTTTAAATAAATTGTTAGTTACAATGAATAGATAAACATCTCAAGAGTTTTCTTACACTATGTGAAGAACGAAACGCTAAAATCATGGTTGGGTGGGTAAAGAGGCGTAGAGCTCTCTTCCATCAGGAGCTCCAATTCTGTAAGAGTATATTGTATAATACGACTGAGTTTTTTTTGTACCGTTTTTTTATTGACTATTATGAGGGAATATAAATTACATACATATTTAGAAATAATGTCAATTCTAGCCCAGTTCAGTATTTAGTTGTTTGTTTTTGGTAAATATCCGGGAGTTTATACAAATTTATTTATTGTATGAACAGTCGTAGTAGATACGAGAAATGATACGAACAAGTTTCAATGGCTCCCACTAGTTCATCATTTCTCAAGAAACATATTTTAGCTGCGATAGGTTTTTGGAACCTATAAAAAAAATTAGCAAAGGGAAGTTCTATGTCCCATAAAATTTCGACTAAATTTTACTTTTCTACAAAATTTCATTTCTCTAAAAAAATTCTTCAAAATTGAATTTTTATAGAAAATTTCCTCAAAATTGCATTTTTAAAAAATTTTGCTGAAATTTAATTTTTAATTTCTTCAAAATTATCTAGAACTTTCGTCGCTGTTGTATTTCTTCAGAAATTGATTTTTTTGAACATTTCGTCAATGTTAATTATTTCTATAAAATTTGGTCAAAATATAATTTTTTAAGAACATTTCATAGAAATTTAAAAAGTGTATTTTTCTAGAAAATTTCACACATTTACATTATTCTAAAAAAATAATGATCAAAATTGCATACTTCGAAACATTTTTTCCAAACCAAACTATTATACAAAATTTCATTCATCAATAAAATTTGTAAACAATTTTATTTTCTACAAAATTTGCACGTAATATTTTAAAAATTTCAGCCCGATTTTGATTTTTCTAAAAAAATTGCATTTTCCACAAAATTTCGTTGAAATTGCATTTTCTTGAAAAGTTGTCCTAGAAAATTTCAACAGAACTGGTATTTTCTAGAAAATTTTATGAAATTTTTTCTCAAAAATTTATATTTATCAAAATATTGTTGAAATTACATTTTTCTAAAGAAATGTTAACGATTTTTTAAGTTTTGTCAAAATAAAATTTTTTAAAAAGAATCCTCGTAATGCATTTGTAGAAAATTTAAAATTGCAATGTCTTAAAATTTTCGTCGACATAAAATTTTTCTATAAAATTTGTTTGAAAAAGCTGTTACTTAAAATTGTCTTCATATTGTATATTCTTGAGAATTTTGCCAAACGTGAATTTTTCTAGAAAATTGTGCCAAAATTACATTTTCTACAAAATTTACCCGAAATTTCAGATTTTTTTTGCAAAATTTAAAATTTTCATTGAAATTGCATTTTTTAGAACAATGTTTTGCATTTTGTCGAAATTACATTGTTTTTGGAAATTTTACCAAGTTTTGATTTTTCAAGCAAATTAAATTTTTATTAGAAAATTTTATCAAAATTGTATATTTCTAGGAAAAATTTGGTCGAAATTACATATTCCTTGAAAAAATTGGTCGAAATTACATTTTCTCAAAATTCTATTTTTTTATAGAAGTTGCGTTTTTCTAGAAAATTTAATCGAAAGCCATTTTAATGAAAAAAAAAAAAATAAATAATATAATATTATATATAAATACTATTATAAGTAAATAATATTATAAACAAATAGAATTTTGATATAAAATTTCGCTGAAATTTAATTTTGCAAAAAAAGTTCATACAATTTTGTCGATAAGGCAAATTTCTCAAACATTTCTTCAAAAAAACTCACAAATATTTTCCTAAAAATAATTTTTTCTACCAAATTTTGCAGAAATAGAATTTTGTCTTAGAAGATTTCGTTGAACTTTCATTTTCCTATACAATTTCGCCAAAATTTTTGATTTTCTTCTAAGTCGTTTTTTCTCTAGAATTCGTTGAAAACACAGTTTTCTAAAAACCTGTTTCAGATAATTTCACCAATTTTTTTTACAATGTTTTCTTGAAGATGTATTTTTTAACAAAATCTCGTCAAAATCGCATTTCTTTTAGTCTTATTTGCGATTTTCTAAAAAATTTTGCAATTTCAAGTCCCCTATCAAATTTCATAAAAATCGGTTTAAATTTATATGTACTCGTAGCTCCCATATATTTGTACAACCAAATTTGTCATCTACGCGGTGTAGAAGTCATTGCCTCATATCTTTACGAAATTCTGTACAGAAATTAAAATTGTTAAATTTGAAAAATATTGGTTCAGTTTTAGATATGGTCCCCAAATATACCGATATCATAAAGTATCTTATTCATGATCGCCGTAAAATTCTAAGACGACTTAGCTATGACCGTCTGTCTGCCTATCTGTCTGTCCGTTTGTCTGATAAAATCACGCTACCGTCCGTAATAATAGAGCTAGGGTAATCAAATTTGGTAGAAATACTTCTTATAGTTGCAGGTCGTTGGGACCATATCGGTTAAGGTTTTGATATAGCTAGCCCATAGATGTCGCTCTCAAATATGTTCTTTAAGGCATTCAAATCAAAATGTTATTGCCATTTAGCAGTTTGTATTCTTCTTTGGCAAGAATTAATCACAGTTAAAATTATACAAATCGGCTCATATAGTGGTCGCTCTCAAATACGCTTATTTAAGTCATTAATATCTAACGATTAGTCTATAATTTTGCAGTTTTTGTTTTACATCTATTTATATTCTGCACACCGTATACTGGCTATGCCAGTACATGTTTCGAAATAGCTCTCATACAGAGGTCTGTCTTAAATATATGGGGGATTTCATGTTAAGTGAAACATATTCTACTCGATTTGTGTGAAATTTTGCAGTTTGTGTTTAATTTATTCCAAAATTCTGCACAAATAAATATAATCATAACAGTCAAAGTTTTGTTATAGTCCACTATTAAAGGTCGCTCTTAAATAAATCTTTTCCACTTCAAAGATTTTTTCCGGTTACAGAATTGAATGCAATCCATGGTGGAGGGTATATATATATACTACCATTCTTGCGTGTTATTTACTAAAATTTGTAATTTAAAAAAATAAAATCACTGTTAACTTTTTAACAACATCCTTATAACCTTTTAACAACGCTCTGTAACTAAGTTGGTATGTGTCTTTGCTACATAAATTTATGATTTATGTTCAAATTGATGATTTATGTATATTTTCCGCGTTTTCTTCATCCCATTCGCCCTCGTCTTCATCAAAATCCCCATAATGAAAATTCATCTGCCATCTTCATAATCGTTGATGTATCGATAGACTTACGATCAATCTCTGAGTCGATAATCAAAGTACAGGGTGATTGTGTGTAGGATTAATCCTAACAGTTAATCTCTTTTGTAGTATAAGTAATCCCCTGTGCCAAAAAATTTCCACACAGTGTCCCATATATGTATATCGACAAATGGATACATATACATACGTATACGTTGCACTACATAAATGCATTCTAGCATACATACATACCGTACATATATAGTAGAGCACAATTTCCGCTTTATTGCAAAGTTAAAATAAGTTTATATCTTAATTCTTGTTCTGGCTCTTTGTATGTTAACCCAGTTTAACAATTGAATGTAAACATTTTTTATTTTTTTCGTATTTTATTAAATAAGAAAGTTTATAAAAATAAATATGCGCACGAGTATATGGAAAATAAACAATACATCAAAGTGGCGGCGATGTGTGCCACATAAAATTCAATATTTTTTTTCAAAAATCCTTATCTCGACATTATAACATCGATTTGGATGATGGGAAAAACTTATTCATTGGTTTGGGCTTAAGTGCTTTGTTCCACATTCAAATTAAATCAGAACATATGCAATTTTACTCACGGTCATTGAAACTGGACCACCATTATGATGGTCCACATACAATTCAAATTCATTCACAGGCGTAGCTGTGGCGGGGATAATTTGTTCTACATCCGATCTTTTGGCTGAGGACAACAAGAAATACGTAGTCTAGTGAAACGATGAAATAAATATATGATAAATTATTATGATTTTACGTGCATTTGTATTAACTCATCACCGCTCAGTGGACGAATTAAAATGAAATAAATTTATCGTTATATCATTTTTGATATAACAAGTGGGCGTGTTTCCGCCCTTTGAAAACGTGATATCTGGAGCAAAATTTTAGTTAGCGTCCTAATACTTTTTAGATATGTAGTTGGTGGTAGTCTACTTACTTGGTCCAAAAATGGGCGAACCTCCGCATAAACGACCTCATTTTGAGGTCATTTGAACGCATTTGACCATACCTTACTTAAGAAAACGATATATTTAGAGAACCACTGAACGGAAAGTCAGCGTGGCCGAAACAAAATATATGGAGGACCATTGCACGCATTACCTTCAATTTTTATACCACCCACCATAGGATGGGGGGTATATTCATTTTGTCACTCTGTTTGTGACACCACTAAATATTGATCTGTGACCCCAAGACAATACAGTAAGTAAGTCAGTAAATTTATATTCTAATTGTACGGTCCAAGTAAAAGCCGGTTTACAAAGACAAAGATGGCTAGATTTTGCAACGACAGACAAGAGCCTCTGGTGGGAATCGAACCCACGATGCCCAAACTCATAGTCTAGCTCGCTACCATCTCACCTACTGGCGCGCTCATAAAGTATATATATTATTAGAGATCGTAAGATTCTAAGACGGTTTAGCCATGTCCGTCTGTCCGTCCGTCCGTCTGTTATAATCACGCTACAATCTATAATACATGAGCTAGGTGGCTGAAATTTGGTACATATACAAGGTGGCGCAAAAGTAATCCTCCTATCAGAAAATGCTATAAATTTTGCGATTGGCCCCTAATGTCAGTTCTGTTTTGACATTTGTGTAGTAAACACATGCGAAATACACGTTAATAAACAATGTTACGCTACACTTCTCCAGAACGCGGAATATTGCTGACTATTTATTTGACCAATAATCGGTCGGTGACTTTGGCACAGATTTCCTGGCCGTCCAACGCCTACTGGTGAAACACTGCGACGTTTAGCCGCTCGCCTCGAAGAGACTGGCACAACACGAGATGCTGCCAGGAGTGGCAGACCCCGGAGTAGCCGTTCTGCAGAGAATATTGCTGCTGTAGCCGAGGATGTCATGGAAGCGCCGTCGACATCGACCAGACGACGTGCCACGCAAATGGGTATCAGTCGACGGTCTCTACAGCGAATTTTGGTACAAGATTTGAAGATGTTTCCGTACAAAGTCCAGACGGTGCATCAGCTGTTAGCTGCTGACCGCCAATCGCGTCTAACATAACATCGAATGGTTACTTTTGCGCCACCTGTTACTTTTTATATCTGCAGGTATGTTGGGATTGAAAATGCGCAATATCGGTCCATTTCTCGATGTAGCCCCCATATATAGTATCTCCACGATTTGACTTCTTAACGTAACAGAGAACACAAATGACAACTGATCGGGCTGAAAGTTGGTAATTGGGGTTTATTTATACCCGGTATCCTTGACACAAACAACGGTAGCCAAAGGTCCATGTTTTGATATAGCTCCCATACAAAGGTCCCTCTAGATTTGACTACGTAACGCCACAAAAACCTCTTATTTCAACGAATTGGGTTGAAATTTGGATTAATAATATTATTAGTACCCGTAACTATTCACATGAGATCCATAGTGGAGGGTATGTAAGATTCGGCATGGCTGAACTTAACGCTTTTACTTGTTTCATTTGAAAACAATTTGAGTATCTCAATAAATAATATTGTCAATTATAATTGGCAATATTTGATCAGTGAGTGAAACAAAACATCTGGAGAATCATTGCACTATTTTTACATTTTACTAGCTCTAACCCGGTGGGCTTCGCAGCCCCCATTCTTTATTTATTTTCCTTTCCCCACTGTACCTCTGAATATTGAAAAACAATTTTTTTGGATTATTTGTTAGCTTCCATCCCCTGGTTTATGTTCCAATATCTACATTCACACAATGGTACAATGTGAAACCATTTTTGTTCCACCGTGTCTATAAAGGTACGAATTTAAAAAGCTAAAGTGAATCGCTACATTGTACCACATTTAACCTTTTTGCCCAATGTGACATACCACCATTCACATTTCCATGTGACATTCCACATTCAACCCATTATGCACCACTGTACCATATTTATTCCACTGTCCCCCCGCCCTTTTCTCCACTTACCACCTTTAACTATTTCGACACATTTTACCTATTTAACACTTTTTTTGCCCCACAGTACCATATAACTTTTTTTGTTTCGCCGTATCATATTTAATCCTTTTTGCACCACTCAACCATATTTAACACCTTTTCCACCTCTGTAACATATTGAACAATTTTTTCTTGTCCCAACTGCACCATAATTTTAACCTTTTTGCACCACCGTGCTACTAAAAGTTTAAATTAAAGGTGTTACCCTCTCTTCCTGCATCCATATTTTTGCCCACTGTACTTTGTGACCCACTGCACCATATTTAATCCTTTTGGGTCCACTGAATCATATGTAAGATCTTTTTGTCCTACTGTATAATATATCTAACCATTATTGACCCACGTTACCATAGTTAACAATATTAAACCGATTTTGTCTCACGTTACCGCATTTAACAATATGTGTCCCACTATATCATAGTTGACCCTTTAACCTGTGCCATAGTCAAACCCTTGTCTCACTGTACTATATGTAACACTTTTTGCCCCACTGTACCATATTTAAACCTGTTGGCTCCACTGTGCATATTTAACACATTTATGCCCCCGCTGTATTGTATAGTTAACCATTTTTGTCCCACTGTACCATAGTTAACAATTTGTGTCCCACTGTACCATAGTTAACACATTTTTGCCCCACTGTACCACATTCAACCGTTTGTCTCACAGTACTATATTTAACACTATTTTCCCCACTGTACCATATTTAGCCCTGTTTGCTCCACTGTGCAATATTTAACACATTTATGCCCCCGCTGTACTGCATAGTTAATCATTTTTGTCACACTGTACCATATTTAAATCTTTTTGTCCCACTGTTCCATAGTTAACCATTTTTGTCACACTGTACCATATAACCCTTTTTGTCCCACAGTTCCATAGTTAACGGGTTTTGTCCCACTGTACCATATTTAAAACATTTTGTACAACGTTACAACATTTTACTATTTTTGCCCACTGTACCATTCATAATCCTTTCCCCCATTGTATCAAATTTAACCACATTTTATCCACTATACAATTTGCCCACCATAAATTATGTGATGTTGTTGGCCCAGTGTGCTCCTAAAAGCATATAAACTCTTTATACTCATGTTTAGGTTCCAATTTTACCAGATTGATTAATTTTTGCCCCAATGCACCATAATTAACCCGTTTTGCCCCACCTTTAAAGTTAGAATTTCCAAAAATCACTTCCGATCTCTAGTTTATGTTACAAAATATACCCTAGAACCATGGGACCATATATAACATTTTTAAAACCCTGACCCTATTTTACACGCTTGGCCCCACTGTGTCCCGAAAAGTGCTATTAAAAAAAATGACTACCCCGATCTGTTGTCTTAAAGACATCCCACGCTTCAATTTTCACCATTCTAATTCTAGGCGTTAAAGTTGGCGGTGGTACCACATTTAACACTTTTCGTCCCACTGTGCCCCTAAAATTTTCAAAAAAAAATCGCTCCTTATTCTAGTTTACGTCCCAAGAGCTACTCTCACAGCAAATTTCTTTCTCTCGATTCTAGCTCTTACCATTTGGATCTGGCCGTTGTACCACATGTATCCCTTTTTACCCCACTGTGCGCGTAAATGTTCAGATTTTAAAAAAATCCAGTCAATTTCTGGGTCTACCTCATAAGGGCTACCCTCACAGATTCTAGCTCATTCAGATAAACAACTAATTTCGTAAAGTTGCATTTTGGACCAATTCTTTTGCATTAAAAAAAATATTTCGCAATATCATAAGTATATCACGAAATTTTTTTTCTGCAATATTTTTAAAAGAATCTTTGACATGTTTGTTAGTTCATATCAAATTTGTGGAATGTACTTTTTCCATAACAAAAAGATATGATTTTTTTAAAAAAATTAGTTCGAAAAATTACAGTCAATGCTAAAAGTTTGTTAAAATCAATACTGCACAGTAAATCACATTGATACATCTCCAAAGTGTCAATACTTCACGATCCATGTACTTACATGTAGTGAACACTCATCCGGTTTGATTAAATGTTTAGCTAGTGCCTTTGCAATTGGATTGAAGCTACTTCGTATTTCAAATAGTTTTACCATTCAATAAATAAATTTCGTTTATATACGAAATTAAACGTATACATATACATATGTATTTATAAATATAAAAATATTACTGATTTATACAAATCAATTTAAAGATCAAGTAGAATTTTGATTTTTAGATAGCATTAAACGGCTTTTTTCATCCAATTCGAAAAAATGTTTAACTAACTCTTCAGTTTTATAAAGAAATTTTCTATGGCATTTCGGCTTTGGGATTGCTAAAATTCCTTGTTCAGAACACAATTTCTTTGAAGTTCATACTTCCCGTTCAGAAGCGCCGAATTCCTTCATAACATTGTCGTGTCCCCAAGTTGGTGGGGAAAGGGTTAGTAATTGATTTTTTCTTTTTTATCCAGCTCTGACAAAATTGAATCACTTTCGCTGGCTGGATTACAATACTTTTTACATCCAGTCCACTCAACGCCAATTTCACGATCTTCACGATCTTCACAATTCAGATATTCAAATTGCTTTTTGGATTTTGAAAGTTGAATCGAACATTTTATGCAAATTTTCGCTTCCTTTGGCAAATTAAAATTGCTCCACAGGTTTTCGGATATTTTGAGTACGGTTTTAGGGTTATGACTTTCAATCCCAAATGCATCGCGTTAAATATGGATTAAGTCTGCTGGACTCCATTGTTGTTAGAAGATATATTGAAAAATTTAAATAGTTTTCTTTATACTCGTATACGTATGTATTTTCAATTAAAACTTGGTTTGACGAGGTCTGGTATGCCGTACAGTGACAAAGTTTATAGAAATATATGTGAATAATTTTTTGATTTTTTAGAATTTTGTTATTTTTTCGAACTAAATTTGCTAAAAAAATCATATCTTTTTGTTGCGGAAAAAGTACATTCCAAAAATTTGATATGAACTAACAAACATGTCAAAGATTCTTTTAAAAATATTGCAGAAAAAATTTCGTGATATATTTTTGATATTGCGAAATATTTTTTTTAATGCAAAAGAATTTGTCCAAAATACAACATTACGTAATTAGTAGTTTATCTGCAAGAGAGTCCATGAAATATACCTCCAGAATGTCATTTGACGCATTGCTCTAAAATCTTCATTTGTATGTGAAAAACGCGTTTAAAAATTTCAATTTTGACAAAAAATATTGTTTTTTTCCGAATTGAATGTCCAATAACTTGGTCAATCGCTGATCGTTTGACCCAATATTAGCATTCTCCGAGTTTCTATGCTAGGACGAACGAGTAAAATTTCAGGCAAATCGGACAACATTTATTTTTTACCTGGGACACTTGAGGAATTTTGCCCCATATATAGATAATTTTAGATATATAGAGAACAAACATACTTTGAGAAAGTGCTTCCAAAGACAAACTACGCGATTGAGAACCAAGAAACAGTCAAGGTGATCACATTTTTATACCCTCACTTTAGTGATCTATGACCCTATGTTTGTTCGGCGGATATCCGTTTTGGGTCATTTTAAGTCGAATGAGCAATGTCCGTCCGTCCGTTTGACTGTCTGTCTGCTGGTTGGAGCGCACGATAACTCTCGAAAGGAGTAACCGATTGGCTTCAAATTTGGTATGTTGTAATACTTTTATCTACCTCCGGCTAAGTTCGAAGATGGGCCATAATGGACCACTCCTTCTAGTACCTCCCCCACAAAGGGTTAATATTTTTTAAATTATTGACTATCTACTAACTTCTATACCACTTATTTGAATCCTCTGAAATTCTACACATAGCATTAGTTTATTAGTCGCTATCACCTCGAGGAAAATAGGCGAAGTTGCCACGCCCCTTTTGGTACCTCCCACACAAATGGACCATTTTGCAAACAAATTTAACTGCTTATACCTTTAATATCACTTCATGCAAATACTTGAAATTTTGTACTGCTCCCACACAAAAGTACAATTTTGTACGAGAAGTTTAAAGCTTATAACTTTAATACTAGTGCCTACAAATACTTAAAATTGTGTACAATGTAATGTAGTTTTATAGTACCTACAGTCTGTCAAAAATGGGCGTTACGTTAAAGTTCACTTTTTTCTATCTCCGAAAGATGGGTTCGAAGATGGGCCATATTGGTCCACTCATTCTCCTCCCACACAAAGGATTAACATTTAGTGAAATATTGGTTCTTTACTAACTTCTATAACTTTTTTTTGAAAACATCGCGCAAAACATCGAGTGTAGCTTCGGCTGTGTGACACGTAGCGCCGTCCTGTTGAAACCAAATGTTGTCAATATCCTCCTCTTCAATTTTTGTGAACAAAAATTCGTTCAACATTGCCCGATAACGATCGCCATTGACTGTAACGGCCACTTGCTCATTTTCGAAGAAAAATTGCCCAATTATGCCTCTGGACCAAAATCCGCACCAAACAGTGACTCGTTTTGGGTGTATCGGCTTTTCAATGTATGCGTGCGGGTTTTCTGTGCCCCAAATGCGACAATTTTGCTTGTTTACATACCCGCCAAGATCAAAATGAGCTTCATCTGAAAAGATGATTTTTTTTGGCAAAATCGGCAACTTCTGTAAGTCGACCGCTCCCAGCGTTGTTCAAGCGTATATACAACCATATTCGTTCAGCGGAAGGATAAAACTAATTATCTGTCAAATCAGACATGAGCTAAGAGTTACCGTTCACGAAATAAGCACTAGTTGCAAAAAAAAACGTTAGAAAGCGGACTCTTTATACCCTCCACCATGGATAGCATGTGACCTCACAAAATAACTCAAACCTAAAGTAAATAACACCGAAAAACACAAACAAATATAGTAGATGAGAACAGTAGGAATTACAACAACTTAGATGCTATATATGGGAGCTATATCTAAATATGGACCGATATCGCAAATTTTCAATCCCAAGTTAACTGCAGCTATAAGAAGTATCTGTACCAAATTTCAGCCACCTAGCTCAAGTATTATGGATTGTAGTGTGATTACAACAGGCGGACGGACAGACGGACATGACTAAATCATCTTAGAATTTTACGACGATTAAGAATATAAATACTTTATGGGGTCTCAGATCAATATTTAGAGGTGTTACAAACGGAGTGACAAAATGAATGTACCCCCCATCCTATGGTGGAGGGTATAACAATTTTACTGCGATGAATTCTTGTCTTAATTAAATACAAACTGCAGAGATTCAGTTAAAATGCTTAGAAAATGTGGTTTTATGGCTTAAATACGTATATTTTGGACAAACCGTATATTTTGGAACAAAATATGAACCTATTTGTAAAATTTTTGCCCTGATGAATTCTTGCAAAAATAAAGTACAAACCGCAAATTTTCTGCTAAATTGCTTTGAAAATGTGGTATCTATGGCTCAAAAACCGGGTTTTGGAGCGACCTCTATAGGGGATCTATATCAGAACATTGACTGATATGGCCCACTTGCAATCCCAAACTACCTGCAACTATAAGAACTATTTTTACCAAATTTGATCAACCTAGCTCTATTATTACGGACTGTAGCGGATGGACGGACAAAGCCAAATCATCTTAGAATTTTACGTCAATTAAGTATATATAGTATATATTTCATGGTTTCATATATTGCAGGATTTCAGATCAATATTTAGAGGTGTTACAAACGGAGTGACAAAATGAATGTACCCCCATTTCATGGTGGAGAGTATAATTAAATCTCCCTTTTTAAGGTTTACGGAAATTGCAATAGTTCTTGAACGGCTGAGTCTACGCCGTTTTGAGGAGAATACAACGGGCTGGAGGAAAGAACACGGGAAATATATTTCGAACAGCATTTGTATACCCAAGGTAGCCCGTTTTGATGCCCTGTAAATCCTAATATAGTACATACCTATTTATTCGATAATCATGTCAAGTTTTGTAGCATTCGCTTGTCTGGTTAGGAGACGGCCTACGGCCTACCTACTTTTTCATTCCACCAATAACATTGAAGTTTCTATCCAATTTTATTGAAATTCAACATTATTCATGCAAACTTTTCTATTTTCGAAATGACAAACAGATGTCGCAGAAATATCTTCACACCACAATATACACATTGCAATAATTACCATCGGCGAATTAGTTGAAGTGTTCGTCGCACCGTGGCATTAGATTTTCATTATGGCCATTAACTGCTCTGCAGGATATCCATTTCGTGTTTGTTTCCGTCAGCTTAACGTAGACGCGTAATAAATTAAAATTTGTCCCTCGATTCCATACTGGCAATGTCACTACGAAATTTTGCTAAAATACATACGCTTCCAATCATAAATTAAAAATCAGATCCGCCAGATCTGTTGTCGTGTCGTGGTCGCTGTCATTTAATATTCTTTTGTCTACATAAATTTTGTTTATTATTTCTTAATTCTACACTCCACAGAGTGGAGGATAGACATGGTCGTCGTTGTCCTCTTCGTTATCCTCGTCTCAATGAACTAAACTCAGAAGATTTCCTTATTTTATTAAACATTAGTCAGACACACATTAGATGTTGCCGTCTATCGTTTGGTTCACAAGAAGTGGGAGGGTGCCTTTAATTCCTTTCGATTCCCTTGGTCATTATGCACATGAACAACAACGATATGCCTCCATTCCCTGTCGCTAATATCCTCTGTCCAGTTGCCTAGACATTGGAGCTCATATCTATTGAGTATTTTATATGGCTGGCAGAGGGCATTAACGTTTGTTTTCTACTCTAAGTATTCTGTTGATATTGCTGCAGTTGCCCTTAGATTTGGTATTTGGTACTTATGCTGATGTCCGTCTATCCTCCACCCACTTGAATACAGATCACCCGCGCCCTTGTCGGCTTACATAAGTCTTACTTTTGGATATTGTTTTCCAAAGCCATATCCATAAGGCTGTATTTAACGTATGTTATTGTTCCTTCCCGGACTTTTCCTCTTCCCTTCGAAAGAGTCCGTCTAGGTTTCTCTTCGTTGTACATACTTCCTTTTTTTTTATTTGAAATGTCAATTGAAAATGACCATAAAGTTGACATGCAAGACGCTTAAGTGCGGTCATTGTATTTTGTATCGCATTTGGCTTCCTTTGTTTCTTTATTTAAACGACGATTTATTTGCAATTTTTCGTTCTTGTTTCGTTTTTGGGTTTTAGTTTTTTTTTTCGGAAGATTAAACAAAAATTGACATAGGAGTCCTCGTAAAAATAGGAAGAAACAAAGAAACAAAGTACAAAGAAATATGCTTCAAATTAAATTGTAATAAAATCCGCAACATTGTTTGGATTTCACTGTATGTATTTATACAAGGGTTTGACCGGGATAAATATAAATATGTGGGGAAGAAAGTCTTAGACGAAAAAAGTAACCTTCAAAGAATTTTAATAAGAAGTCACTAAAATCGTTGAAAATGTTACCTTAAATATATCATTTAATGACTTTGAGGTTCTTTTTATAAAAGGGTTTTATCAGATAAGTCTTCCCTGCTCTGAACTGTAGGTACTTCAAAAACATTGCATTATACCGGATTTCAAAGGATTATATCGACTGGTATTAAAGTTATGATCCATGATCCAGTTTTGGTACGATTTTCTCAAGTAGTGTAAAACGTACTAAATGGGTGGGGCAGTGACATACATTTCTCACCTTACTCATTGCGAACATTTCAATTGTCAAAGGTCTGCTTAGGTTACATTTTGGTGCAACATGATCCCTTTGTGGGGATGTTACTAAAAGGGTTGTGGTAAGTTCGCTTATTTTTCTCGAGTTCATAGCGACGAAGAAACTGTTACCAGGTCCTGATCTGGGAGGTCTGGCGCTCCGTGGATTATATTTATTTTGCGGCCCTGGTAAATAAATTTAAACATTTTATAATAACAAATACAAAACTGAAGAAAAATAAATGCAGTTTTAAACAATTGCGCATTTTGGGAGAGGATTGTTTGAAATAAAATTTTTCAGCCTTCTAGGCGGAACTCTAGAACAAACGAATTTATAATATTATAATAGGGTTGTTATACCCTCACTTTAGTGTGACGAGGGTATATATCATTTGCTACGAAAAAAAGTGTAACACATCGAAGGAGTGATCTAAGACCCTATGTATGTTCGGCGGATATTCGTTTTGGGTCATTTTAAGACGAATGAGCAATGTCCGTCCGTCTGTATGTCTGTCTGTGTGTCTGTCTGTCTGCTGGCTGGTGCGCACGATAACTCTCGAAAGGAGTAACCGATTGACTTCAAATTTGGTGCGTGGTAATATTTTTTTCTATCTCCGGCTAAGTTCGAAGATGGGCCATATTGGTCCACTCCTTCTAGTACCTCCCCCACAAAGTGTTAAAATGTTGTGAAATATTGAATCTTTAATAACTTCTATACTACTTATTCGAATCTTCTGAAATTCCACACATAGCATTAGTTTATTAGTCGCTATCAACTCGAGACAAATGGGCCATGTTGCTACGCCCCTTATGGTACCTCCCACACAAATGCACCATTTTGCACCGAAAGTTAACAGCTTATTACATTAATACCAGTGCATAAAAATACTTGAAATTTTGTACAGTGTAATGCTTTCATAGTGCCTACAGTCCAGTGAAAAATGGGTGTCATATTCACGCCCCTTTTGGTACCTCTTACACAAAGGTACCATTTTGCACCAAAAGATAACAGCTTATAACATTAATAACAGTGTATAAAAATACTTGAAATTTTTTACAGTGTAATGCTTTTAAAGTGTCTTTTTCACTGTGAAAAATGGACGCTATTTCCACGCCCCTTTTTGTACCTAACACACAAAGGTACCATTTTGCACAAAAAGTTAAGAGCTCACAGCATGAGTACCAATGCACGAAAATGCAACAACATTTTGCACAGTGTAACGCTTTTGAAGTCCCTATAGCCCTGTAAAAATGGCCGTTATCACCACGCCCCTTTTTGTACCTCCCACACAAAATGGCCAAATCATACCAAAATTTAATATTTCATAACGTTAATATACCAGTGCAAAAAACGTTTATAATTCGGCGCAGTGTAATGTATTTAAAGAATCTAATATTCAGCGAAAAATAGGTGTATTTGTTAAAAACATTCTGGTACCTCCCATACAAATTGACAGAATAATTCGTTTAATATTCCATATTACATTACTCACAAAGTGAGGGTAGTCGGTTTAGCCGACTGAAACTTTCTTACTTGTTTTTATACATTTTTCATTTATTAAACAGCAATACAGTCGTGTAAACCAGAGTTTTTATACCCTACACCACACTGTGGTACAGGGTATTATAACTTTGTGCATTTGTTTGTAACACCCAAAAGGAGAAGAAATAGACCCATCGTTTATTATACCGATCGACTCAGAATCACTTTCTGAGTTGATTTAGCTATGTCCGTCTGTCCGTCTGTCTGTCTGTCCGTCTGTCTGTGCATGTATTCTTGTAATCAAAGTACAGGTCGCAATTATGTTCCGATCTCGACGAAACTTTACACATATCTTTTTTTTGGCCCAAGGACGATCCCTATTGAATTTGGTTAAAATCGGTTCAGATTTAGATATAGCCCCCATATATATGTTAGCCCCGATTTGACATGTAAGCGCTGTAAAAACTTTATTTTATATCCGATCAGTATGAAATTAGGCAGAAAGCGGTTTGTTATTATATGAATGAACACTGTTAAATTTGGAAGAAATCGGTTCAGATTTAGATATAGCCCCCATATATTCGTTACCCCCGATTTGACATGTAAGCGCTGTAAAAATGTTATTTTATATCCGATCAGTGCGAAATTCGGCAAAGAGAGGTTTCTTATTACATGAAGGAATACTGCTAAGTTCGGAGAAAATCGGTTCAGATTTAGATATAGCCGTCATATATATGTTACCCCCGATTTGATATGTAAGCGCTGTAAAAACTGTATTTTATATCCGATCAGTGCGAAATTCGGCAGAAAGGGGTTTCTTATTACATGAAGGAATACTGCTAAATTCGGAGAAAATCGGTTCGGATTTATATATATGTTACCCCCGATTAGACCTGTAAGCGCTGTAGAAATTGTATTTTATATCCGATCAGTGCAAAATTCGGCAGAAAGGGGTTTCTTATAACTCGAAGGAATACTGCCAAATTTGGAGAAAATCGGTTCGGATTTAGATATAACTCCCATATATATGTTACCCCCGATTTGAAATTCAAGCGCTGTAGAAACTGTTTTTTATATCCGATCACAGCGAAATTCGGCAGAAAGAGGTTTCTTATTATATGAAGGAATACTGCCAAATTCGGAGAAAATCGGTTCAGATTTTGATATAGCCCCCATATATATGTTACCCCCGATTTGACATCTAAGCGCTGTAGAGACTGTATTTTATATCCGATCAGTACGAAATTCGACAGAAAGAGGTTTCGATTTTACATGAATGAGTATTCAGGGAAAATCGATTCAGATTTATATATAACCTCCATATATATGTTTCTCTGGATTTGGTTACAAAGCGCTATAGAAGTTGTACTTTAGTTCCGATCATTACAAAAGTCTCCAGAAAGATGTTTCTCAATTTAGGAACGAATATTGATTAATTTAGCTATTATCGGTTCAGAATTAGGTATATCCACATATATATGTTCTTACCCATTTACCAATTATTTCAAATTATTATCGCAATCACCCTTATGGCATTGTTAGGGAGGTGTAGGGTATTATGTAGTCGGCCCCGCCCGACTTTCTGCCTTTCCTTACTGGTTTTGTTTTGCAATACACGCAAGGAAAAAGAACGTTTGGGCGTCGTTTATCGCAAACATTTTTCTTTGCCTCAAACGCTGTACTTTTCCCGTTACGGTTGAATGCAAAAGTTTACCGTAAACGTAGTTTCTCTTGCTGTAAATGAACATTCTTTCATTCCAAAATTTTCGTAGTTTACTTTTATGGTAAACGAAAAACTTTTACGAAACAATATTGTATTTAAATATGATTGAATATATTAAAGAGAGTTGAGAGAACAAAGAGCTAAACTTGTTTTCATTTTATGAGAGTGCGGTTTTATAATTTTTTTTTATTATTTATATGACTGAATAATATGTGCAGATGTTTGTGCACAGAACTCAAAAATGCAGATGTGTGTGTATACAACACAAAAAGCGAAGTTGCGACGTTTCTGCAAAAAGATGGAGATGTGTCTGTACAAAACACAAAAAGAAACGTTGCATACATGTTTGTTCGCGTTGCTATATTAACAGACGGTGGTGGAAATGTATTTATTTGCATCCCTCCCTCCGCTCTGTTATACAATTTCATAACATTTGCAATCGTACTCAGCATGCGTAGAGTCGTATGCTGGTGGGCCTTTAATTTTGTACTGGCGCTTGTGGTGATCGGTATTAGTGCGCGTGTTTGGCAAAATTAAAAGCATTTTTATCAGTGAACTCAAAATGATTTCATTCAGTGAATTAATTAAACCAAAGAATTGAATTATCGGAGGTGCGATATCTCACAAATATACTGCGGACTCCAATTTAATGTTACAGGTAAATGAAGTAAAGACATGTGGGAAAATAAGCAGATAGTTAATAGCAAAAAGTGGATCGAGCACTGCATGAAAATATTGAATATTTTGTGGAAAGCAATAGATTTTAACAGAAACTGGGACCAAATATTGCTTTTGTTAACGACTAACTGGTTATTTTTCCACACGCCTTAAATTGTGAATAAGCAGATTAAAATCATTAACAATCAATCATCACACGCTGCTAATGGTAATTGTGAATGCAACACCATTTTTCACCCGAAGTTTTTCATGTTATTTTCTGATGTAGTTTAGTATTCTATTCATGGACGTGGAAACTTTTGAATTTTCAGAATTTGGGTCAGAATATTGACCTATAAAATTCATTTTTGACTGAAAAGTTTGGTATATGGTATGATAACATCTCGCTTTGATCCATACAATGGACTACTACATTTTTTATATGTTCCAACATACATGCTTTCTTATTTACAGTTTGTCTACAACTCAATTAGAAAATAACAGCCAAATAATAGCAGATGTGTTTGTCGGGGAGCTCTCGGGTACATTTTACTCAAAATTTTGACATTTTTGATTATAAACATAATTTTATAGAACATATTAAATATCATAATTCAATCAAATTATTCTTTTGCGACAATCGTTTTCTCATTTATTGTTAAACCAACATTGCTTGTGACAAACGCAGTGACCGTTTGCAACAAACGTTTTACAGGGTTTGGGATAAACAGGCATTGCTTGTGACAAACGCAGTGACCGTTTGCACAAAACGTTTCACAGGGTTAGCAATAAATGTAAATAATTTACGATAAGTACACTAACCGTTTGCTATAAACGTTTCTTTGGGTTTTGGGATAAACATAAATCGTTTGCGACAAACATACACCACAAACGAAATTCGTTTGTCTAATTTTTCGTTTGGGAGTAACGAATTTTTTCTTCGCGTGTAGATTTGTTTAAATTTTATTAAAGGCATTCCCAAAAATTTTTCGCCCCTTAGTTGCACTGCTCCCCCGGGCTTCAGCCCAGTTAGCCCATATGGTAGATCAGGCACTGACTCTTGCAAAAATACAGAAGATTCGAAGTAGTAGTATATACATTATAAAGGATTAATTGTATTACAAAACTTTAAGTTTTTGTAAGGGTTAGGTCCAGAAAGAGCGGACCAATGTGACCCACTTTTGAACTTGACCTGAGATCAGGGCTGTGGGGTCGAAGTCGGCGTTGTTTTTTCTGCTTTCCTGAAATTATAATTTCCAATGAATACATTGTATATTTTTAAAATATCTATATACTCGTATACGAGAGTTATAAAAGAGAGTGATGTTAGTTACTACGCTAATAACTCAAGAACCCCTATATCGAATTCGATGATTCGCACCAATTCGTACTGGCCTCCGGCCAAACCAGAAGAATATCATAGCAAATTTCTCAAAAAATCCCCGAAAACATTGACCACTTGACCGCTGAGGCTCCCGTAGTCATTTTTTGCCCTGTTGCCAGTTCTATCGCTATCAAAAACTTGTGTATTGTGTTTGTCTTTTAGAAGCATCTTATAAGATAAAAAGGTAAAATTTTGTAAATATGAAGTACTATAGACGTCAAATATAAACACGAAAAATAATTTTGAATTCTCTGAATGTGGTCAGCGTAGCAATAACCACATTTTTCAGTACTTAAAGAAGAACTATGAGTGTAGAGACTGATGTGTATACTGATGCGTGTAACTTTCGTATTTTCCGGCCGATTCATAAAATCTTTTTTTTGTGTGTATTCTAATAACCGAGGTCTACAAAAGGCTTTTCGCACCTAACAGTTATCTTGTATACTTACCGAGATATCTGCATTTGAAAATTGATTTTTTTATTTTTTCCCCGACCTTGTGCTAGTATTTTGTACTACCACTGAGACAAAAGTTATGGCCATTTGAAGTTATACTTTACAAATAAATTTCCTTTGTTAACAATACAATGGCAAAAATACAAAAAATATTTTTGGTAAAGTATAACTTCAAATGGCCATTTTTGTCTCAGTTAGTATACCAAATTGCAATATATTGGCATCAAATAGTAAATTTTGTTTTCTATCCAGAAAAGATAATGAGAAAAGAATCGGTATATAACAGGATCTAATATATAGCGATTCGTAGGAAAGGATCTGGAAAAAATAAACAACAAAGGAGATTTTATATTTCCATTGAATCTTTAAAAATTAAGATATATAAATTATTTTTTTGTAATTTGTACGCCTTGACACCAGAAATCGAGGCTAATTCTAATTCTATTAATACAAATTTTTGTCTCGTTCTTTTCTCGAAAATATTCTCCAGGAAGTTTGCTTTAAGACAAATAAAAATATGTTATCCTTTTTTTTAAATTCCTCTGTATCTCCAAAATACTACATATACCTTTTCGCAATAAAATACAAAAATTGTGTATATTTTGAAAGTGTAAATTGATGTGGCAATAACTTTTGTATAGGTGGGCACATTCTACCGAAATTTTTTGCATCACACAGAAAATTTTGTTGTTAATTTAGAGAAGTTGACGTGAGAGAAATCGGTTTATATTCTGCACTGATATTAAGCAAATGCCACGACAGGGTCAGGAAAAAAGTGAAAAAATCACTTTTCAAATGCAGACAGAAATGTAAAAACGACATAAAATTTTTAAAAATGAAAAATTTTCAATGAAATCTTTTGTAGTTTGTAGGTTCTGATATAACAAATCGAATGTAATTCGCGAATCATTATATTTCCAAAAGTCGGTCCCACAATTCCCAAAATAATTTTGAAAATCCCCAAAAATGGGATTTTTTGGATTTTCCCTATATATACTATACTAAAAGCGAGGTTTCAGATTCCCTTTGCAGTTCAACTTACAACACCTTACCACACATAAATATGCCAAAAGTTTTAACATTTTGGCTTTGCGATTGGAGAAAATGTGGCTAACTTTTGAAATTTGTCTAAAAAATTGTGTAAATTGGAGCAGCTTGGTAACAATACGAGTAAATATTTTTGACCCGTTCTTTCTTTGAGAGCATACTCTGAAAAGTTTCCTTTAAGATGATAGTAAATATCTTATACATTTTTAACTAACTTCTTCTAAAACTCAAAAATACGACATAAACTTTTTTCCTAAAAAAATGACAAAAAATCGATTTTTTTTAAATATGAATTCAAGGGGCCATAACTTTTGTCCTGTTGGTTATATCGAACCAATTTTTTTTCTTTTGTAGACCTCAGTTATTAGAATACGCACAAAAAAAGATTTTATGAAACGGCCGGAAAATATGAAAGATACACGCGCTTAAACATTTTGTTCAACCGAGGTGGCCAACTTTGAGGCCCTGCAGCTCCGCCCCTGTATACCACGGGGGGCCCAAACTCTAAACTTAACTTCTCTAATACCTCTTCTACAAACGTGCCAAGTTTGGTCGCAACCGGATGTCTGGTTAAGAAACGGCAGAATTATTTTCCTTTTTTTTTGGAATTCCTCCCACTGTGTTTCGCACTGTGTTATTACTCGTACCTCCTTTCCAGAGTTAAGGTGGTTACTATGTTTTTTTTGATTTTCTTGAAAATAAACACGAGGTTAACTTCTAATCAATAAACAATTAAATGGAGTAATGCCGACTTAGAAAATAGTTAATTTAAATTTCAGAAAGGAAATATTGTTGAAGATCATTACGCTAATGTTATACATAAAGGGCCTTATTCATAAAAAGTTATTGAAGGTTTAAAATACACGTTAACGTTGAAAATCAGTTCAATAAACCTTCCATAACTTTTTTTGAATAAGGCCCAAATTATTTATTTTGTGTTGATACGATGGCGATGCTTGTGAGGCATCAGAAGCCAGGGTAATACAATGTTACAAATAACAAAATAATTTCCTACTCTTGTATGAATATAAATAAATAAATTATGTTTTGGTGAACCGATAAAGATGTTTTATTATTATTTTTAAGGATTTACAATATATTTGTTGACATATATAAATTAAACTTCCATCCATAAACGGAATTTCTTCTTCCAACTCCTATGGTTTGCAAGAACATACTATTTTCTTTATAACCATTCAAGAAAGCCCAATGCCACTGTCCAATTCCATTCTCCTACTGCTTCGATAGCGTTAGCCGTCCACAAAGTTTTTCCAGCCTTTTTTCACGATTGTTCTAAACATACAAACGTAAATATACATATGTAGTTACAAGACAAATTCCATATATAGTTACATTTCCTTCCAGTGTGTTGCACATTTTTTGCTTTGCTATCCACTCTGAATGTCGCTCTTCTCGTTTATTCCATATACATAATTATTTTCCGTTCCAAAGATTTGTATTAGTTTTCTTTATTTCATATAATTTAATTTAGTATTCCTTATTAGGAAATTTTATTGCTAATATTTACAACAGTTGAATTTCTCGCGGACAAATATAAATATAAATAAATAGAAGTACCATGCTGGCGGCTTCAATTTGATTCGGCGTTCAATTAATTTATAGCGGCACAAAATGTCAATTTCTCACGTTGAAAAAACATAGTACCACAAACGAAAAAATGTCACTCATATTTTCACAACTTTGTTTTTTGTATGGGATTTCAGCGTGGAACCGGAACATAGTACCGTGCTTTGTCGTAAACGAACAGTGTTCGAATGACATAATATGATTTCTGCCGAGTGTCACTCCTACGATGTGTTACACTTTTGGCCGGTAGCATATTAAATGAAAACTGCAAAGTTTCAGTTAAATTTGATAGAAAATGTGTCATCTATATTATGATATGGGGCCTTTGTCAAAACATACAGATATATCACAAACTATTAAGTTTCAGACATATTGACTGACAAATTTAGTATTTGATATTTATGGCTTAAATAAGAATATTTGAGAGCGATCTCTGTATTGGCATTATAACAAAATATGAAGCGATTTGGGTAATTTTTGGTGTTATCTATATTATGATATGGGGCCTTTGTCAAAACATACAGATATATAACAAACTGTTAAGTCTCAGACATATTGACTGACAAATTTAGTATCTGATATTTATGGCTTAAATAAGAATTATTGTCAATATTTAATACAAACCGTATAGTTTCAGCTAAATCACTTACAAAATGTCTTGTTTATAGCTTAACGGAACGTATTTGAAAGCGAGCTCTATAAGGGAACTATATCAAAATATTATCCGATACGGCGCATTTACCATCTCAAACAACCTGCAACATTTGGTCGGTACAGAAAATAAAACAATAGTCCGTAGTTTCACCCACTCTAATGTCTCATATGCATTTTAATATTCCTTTGTTTTTCTAAAGTATAAAATTACATTCAGATTGTCTTTTTTATTGCCCCAACATTGTGGTTATTAAAGATAAATCATTGCTAATAGACCGCAGTATATTGCGTATATTTTCATACATATTACATGCAAGTTTCTAAGAATTACGAAGTAAAACATTTAATTTTTTAAATAGAAAAAATGTTTACCTGAAATTTGGACACGCACAGTGCTCTGTCCAATTGAAAAAAATCGATAATAATGTATTTGCTCAAATTATGATAAATAATAACAATATTTTTTGATTTGTGTTTGAGTGTAAATCGACCGTAAATAGAAACCTTAAATGTACTTTGTAAAATAAATTCGTTTATAAGGGAAATTAATCCAAACTTATAGTATATATATATATAAAATTTTATCGAATTAATAACAATTCAAAAATGCTAAATTAGCAGAAAATTGCCTTCATACTATTCAGAAGTGAAGAAATTTGTATTTTTTGTAAAAGTGTCTTTCCATGATGAAATGCCAAACAATACTTAACAAAAATAACATGACAGCATGACACGACTCACACGTGATCTGTCAAAAAAAGGCTATTGAAAAAAAGTATCACTACTTAGAGCACCCTATATATCAAGTATCTTTTAAACGAAGATTTATGAGGTATTTTTGATGACCCGGAATAATTAGCATGGGGTACGAAACCCGCGGTCCGATTGGCTTCAAATTACATTTTTTCTTAATTATGAACAAATACAGCATGGTACCAAATTTCATAATTCTGCTATTACTATTTCTATTTTTGTCACATTGATACATGAAGACAGAGCACTGTGGGGCGGTCCCACAATTAATCGACCTGACATACATATATATGGTGGTAGTAGTTTGAAAAAAATTACTTTCGTGAAAAGTGGCAACCTTCTAAAACATATTTTTTAAGTTTCAAGACGCCACGTTGTTTAGTTTTTTTGAGCACTCAAAAGTACATAAATGATCTGATTGAATTTGTAAACATGAAAAAATTTGGTCATCGATATGTTATAACGGGATTTCCAATAGGGACGATATGATTTTGAAGTGACGTTTCGGCCATTTGTAATATGTTATGATCTGTCATTTGTTTTTCATTGTATTCAGTAGTGTTTACAATTTCATCATGGAGAGATATACGCAAGAACAACGTTTACAAATTATTCCGTTTTATTATCAAAATAATCGTTCTTCAATTGCAACTGTTCGTGCGCTAAGTCCATTTTTTTGAAATCAAAAAAAAAAAAGACTTTCCAGTCGACCTACGACCTTGACACCCATGAGCAATATTTTAGCTCTCGTTAAGAGCTATCTTTTTGCCATTGACCTTTTCCCGATCCGACGTACTGTTAAGGAAACCGTTTATTTGAAAATGATGCTAAGTAAATTTTTTTTTAAATCAAAACAAAAAACACTTTACAGCCGGCCTACGACCTTGACACCCATGAGCAATATTTTACCTCTCGTTAAGAGCTATCTTTTTGCCATTGACCGATTGTCGATTATTTCAAGATATTGTGATATTGAATGGCCTCCAAGAAGTTGTGATTTAACACCATTAGTCTATTTCTTGTGGGGTTATTTGAAGTCATTGGTCTTTCGAAATAAATCAGACTATCTTCAAGCTTTAAAAGTCAATATTGAATGTGCCATTGAAAGTGCTCGAAAGTTGGGATCATCGAATTCGTTCCTGCAAAAGAAGTCGTGGAGGCCATTTAAATTACGTTTTATTTAGAACTTAATTGCATCGATTGTACATTAAATAAAAAACTTTTGAATTACATTAACAATAAGTGTGTTTTTTTTAAAGAAATCATATTTCTCTTATTGGAAAACCATGCATTAAAAAACCGATTAATTGTCATAAAAGTGTATTGTGAAAGCAAAAAAAAAATTCAAAAACGGGAAAGTACTAACAATTTAAAAAATGACATTTAAATAGTAAAACATAAAAATCGCACAAAAAATTTTAATATTTTTTTTTTAAATTTTTTTCTGAATAGTACATAAAAATACCAGCATTTAAAAAAAAGATTTTTCAAATCGGACCATAACTTAAGAAGTTTTGGCTAAAAAACCCCATACATAGAGTGATATCTTAACTATTTTTTAAATATCGATAACATCTGAACAAGTTATCGGAAAAATCTCAAAAAATTCCGCAACAGTGATGGAAAACATGGTACAATTGTACCACTTTTGGTACATTTGAGGAATTTTTGTTACGCTGGTACAATCAAACAATTTTTGGTACATTTCTCTTGCTGGTAAAATGAATAAAAAACCTATTCACACATTTTTAAAAGCAGAAAAGGGTACCTACTTACGATATCATTTTGTTCGTATGCCTTTCGTAGCAGTATGCACTAAACTATTATTTGGATCGTTGATTAAAACAATTAAGCAAGAAGAAAGCGGTAAGTTCGGCGATGACAAATCGTATATAACCTCCACCATGGATCGCACTTGAATGGTTTCAGGTACAAATAAACTCAAATATGTGCATCTAGTTCGTTGAAATTTGTGGTTTTTATTTCGTTAAGAAGAAAAATCTAGAGGGACCTTTGTGTGGGGGCTATATTAAAACATGGACCGTTGTTCGTGTGGAGGTTTCTGAGTATAAATACACTAAAAATACTAATTTTCAGACCGATCATTTGAATATATCGAGGGTATATATCGTCGCTTGGATGACCAACTGTCGGACACAATCAACATTTTCAAAATTGTTCAGGAGAAATTTTCGGTTTTATAATATTTATTATACAGGGTCCGCCATCTAACGTTTTTTTCAACCAGTGCTTTTTACGTGAATGGTAACACTTAGCTCATTTCTGATTTGACAGATAATTAGTTTTATCCTTCCGCTGAACGAATATGGTTGTGTATACGCTTGAACAACGCTGGGAGCGATCGACTTACAGAAGATGCCGATTTTGCCAAAAAAAAACATCTTGTCAGATGAAGCTCATTTTGATCTTGGCGGGTATGTAAACAAGCAAAATTGTCGCATTTGGGGCACAGAAAACCCGCACGCATAAATTGAAAAGCCGATACACCCAAAACGAGTCACTGTTTGGTGCGGATTTTGGTCCAGAGGCATAATTGGGCCATTTTTCTTCGAAAATGAGCAAGGAGTGGCCGTTACAGTCAATGGCGATCCTTATCGGGCCATATTGAAAGAATTTTTGTTCACAAAAATTGAAGAGGAGGATATTTCCAACATTTGGTTTCAACAGGACGGCGCTACGTGCCACACAGCCGAAGCTAAAATCGATGTTTTGAGCGATGTTTTCAAAAAAAAAAAGTTATTTGGCGGACCATTTACAATTTAAAGTTTGTTTTTCTTATTATGTACAAAACTTCTTCTTTCTCAATATGAAAAGCTACAAACTCTAAATGTGCACACACGCTGTACAATGACTAGGCAAGTCCAATAGTGGCCTTAACTCAATTTCCGAAAAATTGTCAGTTCTGCCAGTTGGTCATCTAAGCGGCGATATTCCTATAGAAAAGTCATCAACGATGATTTTTTCCTATAGAAAAGACATCAACGATGAACCTTTCCTATAGAAAAGTCATCAACGATGAACTTTTCCTATAGAAAAGTTATCAACGATAAACTTTTCCTATAGAAATTTCATCAACGATGAACTTTGCCTATAGAAAAGACATCAACGATGAACTTTTCCTATAGGAAAATCATCAGATATATTAAAATATTGATCGATATTGCTCATTTTCAATCCTAAGTTACCTGTAGCGATAAGAAGTATCTGTAAATTTCAGTCATCTAGCTCAATAGTTGTAGAATGTAGCGTGATTATGACATACACTATAATCTATATCGTTTTAGAATGTTACGACGATTAATAGTATGTGTATGTATATATATACTTTATGATGTCTCTCATTAATATTTCGAGTTGTTACAAACGGAGTGACAAAATGAATATACCCCCTTCCTATGGTGGAGGGTATACAAATCAAAATAAGTTTTAAAAAGAAACTAAATTTTTCACTTCTGGTAATTTGGTACAATCGTGGTACACTTGGTACAATTTCTTGATCATTGTGATACAATTAGAACATTTTCCAATCCCATCACTGTTCCGCAAAGCGTTTCTTTAGGTGTACTAAAAAATATAAAAAAAATTGTAGACATAAAAACAGAAATTTTTTGAAACCATCGATTTATCGTGGAATTCCCCATATATATTTAGGCATTTAAGCGGTATGTGTTTCTTATTTTTCAGCAAATTTTTACGATAGGTTAGTTAGGTTAGGTTGAAGAGAGGAGACGTTTAAACGTCTCATGTCCATGGACATACACTTAAGCAAGTGGTTCGGCCTGTTGTGCGCTCCTTATTTATGATCTTTTTATACCTCACGAGTTACAGAAAATCGGTACTAGACACGAATTTTCTCAGTATCTTCCAGTCATATTCTCTGAGATGAGGCAAGTCTGGTAATATGTCGGACCCGAAATGTTGGGATCTTGCATGTGTGAAAGCCGGGCAGTGACACAGAAAATGTTCCATCGTTTCGATGTTTTCTATGCATGCCCTGCATTCGGCGTTTCCAGCTAGTCCTATGCGATGAAGATGTGCTTGTAAGCTTGAGTGTCCCGTTAGAACACTCATCATCTTACTAATATCGATCTTGTTTAGTTTCAGAAGACTTCTTGTTTTCTTTTCATTTGGGTCACCCCACAGTATCTTTGCAGTTGCTCCTACTGTTGCGCTATTCCACACAGTTTTATGAGCCATCACTGCCCAGTGCTTCAACTCATTTTTCGTGGCTTCGAAAGGTTTCCAATTTTTCAAGTTTATTATTCGAAGTTCTCTGCCCTTTGAAGCCAAGTTGTTTGCCCGTTCATTTCCAATCACTCCGTTGTGTCCTGGTACCCAGCAAATACGCAATTGACCATGGGCTGAGTAATCATTTATCGTTCTTTTACAGTCCAACACAGTTCTGGATTTGACCCTTTCCGATGTTATTGCTTGAATCGCCATTTGGCTATCTGTGAAGATGTTGGAATATTTAGGCTTGGTCGTGTTACTGAGCCAGTTCACACACTCCGTGATTGCTCGAACTTCTGCTTGAAATACCGTGTTATGGTCAGGGAGGCGGAAGTGAAGTTCGACTTCTGGTTCGTCAATAAAAAGTCCCAGACCCGTCATTCCTCCTCGCTTGGACCCATCCGTGTAGCAGCTGGTTCCCACTGGCACATGGGCCAAAGGTCCATTTTCCCAGGAGCGTCTGTCTGGCACAAACGTATCACAGGTAGCTGTAAGCCGCACTTCAGGAATGCGGTCCGAGATTTCTGGCGTTTGAATGTGACCAACTAGATATTCTAAAATCTTCTGATGGTACGACTTGTGGTCTCGATTTATCCATTCACCCATCACTTGTATACGACTTGCTGTGAGGGCTGCCTCATACTTTATACGTATGTCTATTGGTTGGATGTGCAGTACAGTCTCCAACGCTTTTGTTGGTGCAGTTCTAAATGCCACGCTTTTGCCTAGACAGCACATACGTTGATTTTTTTGCAAAGGTATTACGTTGCACTTCTTGTCCATTGATGTCCACCACACTACAGAGGCGTAGGTGATTATTGGTCTAATCGCGCTCATGTAAAGCCAGTGAGTCATATTTGGACGTAGTCCCCATTTTAAACCTATAGCTCTTCTGCACAACGACCAACATCTGTGTGCCTTTGTAACTCTTTCTTCAAGATGATCTTTCCAGTACAGTTTCTGATCCAATATTACTCCCAAGTATACATTGAACCAAAACCGAATGTTGTCAATGTTGAAGAGATTAGGTCCAGATTTAGGACTCACGCATTCATTCGATTTTAACACGTAACTACAATAAAATATTTTTGGGAAAGAACATTATCATTAGAAAACAACATTGACTAAAATTGTAAATATTTCTTATTTGTTGCTAGATTTTGATTTCAACTGTTTTATTTCGGTGATAATTTTGAATTTCAATTAACGTTCTTTCAAATGTGTTTTTGTGAATTTCATTTAAATTTATTTGAAGTTCGATATGAATTTTTAGATTTGAATTATTTTTTTCAAATTGCGGTTAAAAATTCATTTTTGTAGCAGATCTGCGTATGCTGCATCCTCATATATACTAAAACTACTATGACAATATGTCAAATTTAATGACCTCATAGTTGAAATATTTATATAATTTTCTGCATTACATTTATTATAAATAAATACAGAAGTGTTTATGTGTAACATACATAGTTGTTTAATATTATGTTTTGTGCTGCCAATGTGAATACAACTGTAAGACCTCAATTTCGTTTTAAGCCTAACAAATCTTATTTATTGCCGCATCATTTTTATGAACATGGAGAAGTAATAGCAAAAGAGGCATTTCAACTTCTGGGGGAGTAACAACTAACTGCTTCTGTTGCTTCCTGTGCCGAACAGAACTGAACTTTTGCAGAACACTTGAGAGCGACCCACTTTGGCATTTCCACTTTTTCACTCGTTCATTTATTCATTCACTCACTCATTCATTGCTTTGGTGTTCTTTTGCTGTTGAAAATGACATTAAAACCGAAAATGAAATGACTTTTATGACTTCAGTAACAATCATTACACTCACAGTAGGGGGTATTTTCATTATCGACACAACTAACACAATCATACAAATACGAATACAAATACCCTTGCTCCAACTCCTCCTCCCTCCACCTGCACCTCAAAAAACAACTGAGAAAAACAATGAAATCTGGTAACCTGCTGCCTATTGCCATTCCATTTGATTTTACCTTCGTTGATTTTGTCCATTGGGACCAGACGTTGTAGACGTTGTTGGGTGTAGGTGGCAGTAGCTGCTGCAGCTATAGCCGCAAAAAGCAATTTTAGGGCTACCTTCTCTTGTACTCCTCCACTTAATGCCAGATTTATGCTAAAACATTGAGGGGAAACTTCAATGCAAATTGAAATTTAAGTCATTCTGTGGGTTTGAGAGTTTAATTTGTTGTATGTTTACATTGGTCCGAATTCACATGAAAATGATTTAAATCGAATGACGAAGCGAACGTAATGAAATTGTTGCTAAGCCTTAGGTCACCGCGAAACAAACAAACAAACAAGCAAACATACAGCGCCTATAACTGTACCTTAGTGCTCCATTTAATTAGAAGTCATTCACTTTCCTGCAAGAGCCAACATACATCGGGGGGTTCCTTGGGTGGACAGTGGGACACGAAGTCTGATTATTTCAGAAATTTGATCATAACGTCAATGGTTTCTAACGCAGCCAAGTTCTAAAAATTCGTTATGTCTTATATATGTTTTTCCCTTAATACTCGCCTACAACTAAATCGGAAGTCTAGCAGTTACTGCACCAAATTCTAGCTCGACCACTCAATACAAATATAAAATTTAAACAAGTAGGAAAGTTCTGTGAATCCACTCAACTTGAGTCCCAAAAAAATATTCGTACATTTATTTATTTTTTTGTTTTGATTAAATTATTATCAATTTAAATTGCATTTAATAACTTTAAAGTATGTAGTGGAGCTAAAGTTATAAGCTGTTAACTTTTGGTATAAAATGGTGCATTCGTGTGGGGGTACCAAATGGCGCGTGCCAATAACGGCCTCTTTTGTACAGTGTAACGAGTTACTAGAAGGAGTGGACTAATATGACCCATATTCGAACTTAGCCGGAGACAGAAGAAAATATTACCACATACCAAATTTGAAATCAATCAGTTACTCCTTTCTAGAGTTATTGTGCGCACCAGCCAGCAGACATACAGACAGACAGACGGACGGACGGACATTGCTCATTCGACTTAAAATGACCCACAACGGATATCCGCCGAACACTCCTTCAATGTGTTACACTTTTGGCTCGTAGCAAATGATATACGAGGTATGTTCAAAAAATATCGGGAATTTTTAATTTCCGCGGGCTACGCGTATTTGATTTTTGATATTTTTGTAGCGTTATGTTGGTACACATGTCCCTTACTTATGCTGACAAGGTCGGCCATTTTGAATGTTTAGTTAATTTTTGACAGCTGTTGTGCTTGGATGTGTTTTAACTTGTCTTCGATTTTTATCTATTTCAGAAAATGGATCAAAGAATCTGCATCAAATTTTGTGTGCAAAACAAAATAATGTGGCATATGGTGAAGCTACCTTGGACCAAAGCAACGTTTATCGGTGGTACAAAATGTTCTTAGAGGGCCGAGAAGATGCGAAGGACCAACAGCGTGCCGGGCGCCCGGTTTTCACAGTTTTCTTTGATTGCAGGGGCGTGGTGCATTATGAGTTCTTGTACGGTAGTACGGTCAATAAAGAATATTACCTGCAAGTTATGCGCAAATTGCGCGAAGCAATCCGCCAAAAACGCCCGGATTTGTGGAAAAACAAAAACTGGCTTTTGCACCATGATAACGCCCCTGCACACACGTCGTTGCTTGTGCGCAAATATTTGGCCAAAAACAAAACATTAATGGTGCCGCACCGACCGTCTTCCCCTGACCAAGCCCCCTGTGACTATTTTTTGTTCCCAAAACTGAAAAGGCCCATGAAAGGACGACGCTACGCCACGATTGAGGAGATAAAGACGGCATCGAAGGTGGAGCTGAAGTGCTTCGAGGATTGGAAAAAACTTTTGGCAGATGTGTATTATATCCAAGGGGAATTACTTTGAAGGGGAGAAAATAGATATTCATGAATAAATAAATACTTTTTGAAAAAATACAAAATTCGCAATTTTTTTAGAACATACAACGTATACTACTTATTCGAATCTTCTGAAATTCCACACATAGTATTAGTTTATTAGTCGATATTAACTCGAGAAAAATGTTCGAAGTTGCTACGGCCCTTTTGGTACCTCCCATACAAATGTACCATTTCGCCCAAAAAGTTAACGGCTTTTACCCCTCTGCGACTGACGTGACTTTATTTTCACTATTGTACTGACGAGCTAGTACACCAGACACCATTTCGGAGGCTAATATTTTTACGATTCGTTTTATTGTACCTACTGAAATGAATTACGTTTTTAGTTTAAGGGTGTAAGTTGTTAGTAATTGTAATATTTTGCACATACAAATACTTGACATTTTGTGGAGTGTTGAATGCTTTTATAGTACCTACAGTTCCGTAAAAAATGGACGAAGTTACTACGCTCCTTTTGGTACCTCGCATACAAATGGACCATTTTGCACAAAGAGTTAACGGCTTATAACTTTGACTCCAGTCCATACAAATGCTTAAAATTTTGTACAGTGTAAAATTTTTATGATACGCATAGAATTTTAAAAAACCACCCAAACAAAATTGCCCAAATAAAAAATAAGAAAAATTATTTTTTTGAATTTCCCTATTTTTACAATATGGGTAATTTTTTATTCATTTGTCCTCATAATAACCTTTGATTTAAATGGTATCTCGGCTTTATCGAGCTTTTACTTTAAAAAGTTCAAATACTAAAGGTAACTTCCATAAAAATTGGAATTCAAGAAAAAAATTTTCTACATATAATATTACCATAAAAAAAATTCTTTTAGTTTCATAAAATAGTTAGTATAAAATAATTAGGCCTCGGACAAAAAATATTTTTTTGTTGCATAGTATAGAGTTTGTCATCTCAATGTATTCATGACCGATCAAATTTAAGATAAAATAAAAAAATATATTAGTTGTGAATTTGTTGACGTTTTTTAAGAGCTTTTAATGAAAAAATTATTAAAATTTTCTCGAAAAATTGCATTTTTTCGCAATATCTTTAGGTATCTTCGAAACCATTGATGGGATAAAAGTAATGAAATTAGAAGAAGATAAAGGCTACTTAATTTATGACTATTTAAAGACTTTCTGAACCAATTGCGATGAATGGTTATCCAGTTATGCTTAAATATGTGGTTGAACCTCTTTTTTGTAGAGGTTTATCTTTATTTCGATAGATAAACAGGTCCCATCCCACTAATAGATCACAAAGATCTTAAAGGACCTAACTTTCGCTTGAGCACAAAAGAAAACCAAAACTAAAATTTTCGATTTGACAAAAATGTCAAAACAAGGATTAATTTCGCAAAAATATATTTTTGCGAATTTTTTTATTTTCTTAAATACGTTGAAGAAAAGTCTATCAAAAACTCTTTGGTCAAAATTTTCTAAATACAATAGATAATTTATCATACGAGTATGTAGACAGCGGAAATTTATGCAATCTCTATTTGTCATCCGAAGAAATTAAAATGTTAGCATTAGGTATATTTTTGGATTATAAATTCGATGCAATTGCATATTTAATATATGCAATTAGCAAGGGAATATGCAAAATATAATATACATATGGGCATTTCTCCAATGTCGAATGCGACATTCGTACGCATTCAAAGTGGAAGAAACATATGCCAAAACATTATTTCATTTTGACAAAAGGCGAAACTTATAGCTCTTGATTAGCACTATAAATGGTGCTAAGGTTGATTTTGGCCAATTGTTCGCTTTCAAGATAATTACAAAAAACCAATCCATTCGCACGCGACAAAAACAGAAGTCACTTTCAAAGCAAACCAATCAAACACTGATTTCAGCGAAACCTGAAGGAATATCTTAATGCGTCTAATTTTAAAATGTCATGGATTCATGTATCTTAGTAATGTTTTTTATTTTATTCAAAAATATTAAGTAGTTTATTTGTATTATTATTTAATTTTAATCATTATTAGTATTATATTATTTAATTTTAATCACATTCGCACGCGACATTTCGCATGGGACATTTTATTCCATCCTTCTTATTATGCTTATTTTTTACTTTTATGCAACTAGACACAACAAAAATTATTTTTTTATATACCTTAAATATAAATCAAGATTTAAAAGAGAGACCATTAACCAGAACATAACATGCAATATAAATGTTTAAAACATAAATTTTGCTATTATTCGAATTTGCACTCAAATATTTTAAAATGTGTTATGAATAAATGTAGTTTTTGGGAAAATAAGTTAAATTTGATAGATTCCCTATAAAAAATAGTAAAACAACATACTTTTATAGACTTTCATTTTTTGGCTGCGGTTGACATCTCGTTGGAAATGCCCATATGTTAAATGAAAAATGCATAATCAAACAAAAAAATTCACATATTCAACTCAAAAAGTGAATATGCAAAAAATATACTCGTATATCGATAATTTGGAGAAAATTGACTAATTTTGGATACATTACTTTATATAACGGCAAGAACTACTATAGCTCCAAATTTCATGATTACAAAATTTCAGAAAAATGCCGAAAATTTTGTTTTAGAAAAATTATAGCCGATACAATATGGAACATGAGCAAATGATCGAATTTGCGGTGAATTTTAAACATAAATGTGAGAAATAAATTTTTCTGGCATATGCGCGATATATGCAAATATGCAGTTTGCATAAAATATGCAAAAATAAATGGGTGTATAATTTAATTATTTTTTGGTGAAACAAATTTTTTTTTCGGTTTTACCGAACAACAGTCCTATAAAAATATGCAATTGCATATGTTCCGCTGTCTAGTCATATTGACAGGAAGAAAGGGCAGTTTGACCAAAATGTTGTGTACAGACAGTATTTAACCGTTCTCGTTGAAATTTTGTGTCTTAACTACTATCCAATAGAACTAAACTTGGTGCATGTTTCATATTTCAATTAACTCACTTGACATGAAATCCTACATATATAGAAGATGATAGATTTTATTTTTGTTTTCTCTTTCATCGAATCATTGTATTCAATAAGAATATAATCAATTTTTTCGCTTATTTAAGGAATACGTCAACTATTTATAGATCGTTCCGGGTTCAATCGAATTCGAAAAACCAAATGTACATTAGACTTTTAGGAGAAATGTATTTTAATTAAAATTTAGATACATAGGATAATGAAGTTGTCAACCTATAAATAAATTTCTTTAAATTGAATTGTTTTCGAGAAAATGCAACAGAAAAATTTATCGGGTTTATTCAAAAATTTTAATAAATTTAAAAGTGATATTTCCACTAACTTCTTATTAACATTTTTTTTAGTTTACTGTAAAAATGTATGATTTAAAAGACAATACATTTTTCAAAGAATATTTTTTAATCTATATCTAATAAAATATAATTCTTTATGACTTTTGTGACATTTTTTACATTTAAGAAGAGTTTATGGCGTATGTGACGTTTACACTTTTTTGATAGTCGTAAACCTAAAAATTAGGCTGCGGAACTATGGATCGGATTTAATATAAGTTAATGCTATACTTTTTATACCCTACACCCCACTGTGGTACAGGGTATTATGACTTTGTGCATTTGTTTGTAACGCCCAAAAAGAGAAGAAATAGAACCATAGTTTATTATACCGATCGTCATAGAATCAATTTTTGAGACGATTTAGCCATGTCCGTCTGTCTGTCTGTCCGTCTGTCCATGTATTCTTGTAATCAAAGGTCGCAATTATGGTCCGATATCGACGAAAATTTACACATATCTTTTGTTTGGCCCAAGGACGATCCCTATTGAATTTGGTTAGAATCGGTTCAGATTTAGATATAGCCCCCATATATATGTTAGCCCCGATTTGACATGTAAGTGCTGTAAAAACTTTATTTTATAACCGATCAGCGCGAATTTAGACAAAAAGAGGTTTCTTATTACATGAAGGAATACTGCCAAATATGGAGAAAATCGGTTCAGATTTAGATATAGCCCCCATATATATGTTATCCCCGATTTGATATGTAAGCGCTGTAAAGACTGTATTTTATATCCGATCAGTATGAAATTCGGCAGAAAGGGGTTTCCTATTATATGAATGAACGGTTTTTAATTTGGAAGAAATCGGTTCAGATTTAGATATGTCCCCCATATATACGTTACCCCCGATTTGACATGTAAGCTCTGTAAAAATGTTATATTATATCCGATTAGTGCGAAATTCGGCAGTAAGAGGTTTCTTATTACATGAAGGAATACTGCCAAATTCGGAGAAAATCGGTTCAGATTTAGATATAGCCCCCATATATAAGTTACCCCCGATTTGACGTGTATCCGCTGTAGAAACTGTATTTTATATCCGATCAGCGCGAATTTAGACAAAAAGAGGTTTCTTATTACATGAAGGAATACTGCCAAATATGGAGAAAATCGGTTCAGATTTAGATATAGCACCCATATATATGTTATCCCCGATTTGATATGTAAGCGCTGTAAAGACTGTATTTTATATCCGATCAGTATGAAATTCGGCAGAAAGGGGTTTCCTATTATATGAATGAACGGTTTTTAATTTGGAAGAAATCGGTTCAGATTTAGATATGTCCCCCATATATACGTTACCCCCGATTTGACATGTAAGCTCTGTAAAAATGTTATATTACATCCGATCAGTGCGAAATTCGGCAGTAAGAGGTTTCTTATTACATGAAGGAATACTGCCAAATTCGGAGAAAATCGGTTCAGATTTAGATATAGCCCCCATATATACGTTATCCCAGATTTGACATGGAAACGCTGTAAATATTTTATTTTATGTCCGATCAGAATTAGATAATATGTTACTACCCTTATCGCATTGTTAGCCAGGTGTAGGGTATATAATATATAATAATCGGCCCCGCCCGACTTTCTGCCTTTCCTTACTGGTTTCCAATTGAAAATGCTGTAATTTTGTCTATTTTTATTTTTTTCTGTTTAAAATATATATATATTTTATTTCAAATATATATGAAATAAAATATAAGTAGAAAAATAACGTTTTTAATTTTATAGACAATACTTCAAAAATAGACAATACTTCGAAAATAGAAAAAAACGAAGCATTTACAATTTTGAAAAACAAATTTAGCTTTCTTTAGCGTGGACAATACCACCGAGTCTGTCTGGGAAAGCTTTACATGCTGCCTGAGTCTTAAAATCACTCTACCTACAGTCAATAATAAAAAATCTTGGTTGAACAAATTATAAATCCACTGTGAATAGGGAGTTGCTGTTGGTCTTTTGACATATACAGCGCATAGACGTTTATTACGTTCATTTCCTTCCTTTCTTCCTTCATTGATGGCACCAAATTGGACGAAACGAAAGGAAGCGTAAATGCAATACGTAGCACATGTGGGCCATATTGGTTTATAAATATTTTAGCAAACATTAGGGACATTTCTCCGTGCACCATTTAACATTTGTAATATCGACTCATAATGTTTCTGAGATATCTATGTAGGTTACAACAACAACACCAACATCATATGCTATGGCCAACAAGCATTCCACATGGCAGACAGAAGCCATCAAAGTAAACTAACCACCCCCACTCCTCGAGGGGCGGCTCCAGTGCCAATACCAGAGACCCAAACCCTTAGGCCATTGTACGAGTAAACGGAGAATTCGCCTAATGTCCCTTTAAACGCCAATTTATAAATATTTAACAAATATCAAACTGGCCGATGGAATAGGGCGATCCTACTGAATGACTGTTACACTCCACAATAAATGATTGCAATTTGAAATGGAGAATTGGCAATAGGAAAATAAACTGTTACGGTAAATGGCTTAAATGAGGGGAATTTTGTAAAGGAACTTTAATAACTGCACTAAGCATTGTTATTAAAATGCTACGGTATTTTTAAAAGCAAATATAACTAAGTCATAAGCGCAGAAAAAATTAGTTTTTGTTATACGAGTATATTGCCGAAATTGGCTATGTGTTTGTTCCTAATTTTTCAGGACAAGAAATAAACTGTTTCATTTTATTATTTCGCGATAATTTTAATATGATATGAATTAGGAATTCGAAGGTATATATTATAAGTACAACGTATTGGAACGTGTAAGGATGGCCAACGTCGCCTTATATTTCTTCAAAAAGGCTGTAGGGTCGCGGTGGGGACTCTCTCCTAAAATCGTCCACTGGATATATATAGCAGTAGTTCGTCCAATACTGTTATACGGTATTGTGGTATGGTGGACGGCAACTGACAAACTAACCATCACCAACCTACTAACAAAGGTTCAGAGAACTGCCTGCCTGAGCATAAGCGGAGCCTTAAGGACTACAGCGACCGAGTCTCTACAAGCCCTACTCCATATACTGCCCATTAATATTGTGGTGAGAGAAGTTGCAACCAAAGCGGCAATTAGATTAAACTGACTATCAATGTGGAGGTACAAGAACTATGGTCACATGAGGATATCAAAGTGTAGTGCTATGGTAACCGACCGAGTAGACTATATACCAACTGTGTACACCTTCGAGAGAAATTACATCACTATGATTCCCGCCAGAGATGAATGGGTCGGCAGACTACCAGGTAATAGAAACCATCTCCACTTTTACACGGATGGTTCGAAGCTTGATGAAAAGGTTGGCTTCGGAGTACACTGTGAAGAACTTAGTCTGGATATACCTCACAGACTACCAGATACCTGCAGTGTCTATCAAGCCGAAATAATGGCAATATGGGAAGTCGCCAAGTGGCTGAGTCGCAACATAGCAACCAACACTGGCGTTGTAATTTACTCGGACAGCCAGGCTGCCATCAATTCTCTGGAGGCAACATCCCTAAATTCACAAACAGCCCTCGCAGATCTCTTAACGAGATGGCTGAGCAGTTTAATATACACCTCATATGGGTGCCTGGGCATAGGGATATCCCGGGGAACTGCAAAGCCGATGAACTTGCTAGGAAAGGGACGACATTACAAATTCTCCAAGAATTTGCATATATTGGTGCGCCACTATCCACGTGCAAGCTTTGGCTTAGGCAAGAGGCAATCAGGCAGTCCAACGAAAGATGGACAGAAATCGGCACCTGCAGGGTAGCTAGACAAATCTGGCCAAGGTATGACCTGAGAAGGTCAAAATATCTCCTCGCACTAGAGAGGAAACGATTGTCTACGTTAGTGCAGGTTCTGACGGGACACTGCTTGATCGGCGAACACGCCAAAAGATTGGGTATTGACTCCAATGACTTCTGCCGAAGCTGTGGAGATGAGGAAGAAGTGGAGAGCATTGAGCACTTGCTTTGCGACTGTCCCGCTTTGAGTAAACGACGACTGGACATACTGGGGTCGGCCTTTTTAGGCAGCCTAACAGATCTTTCCAGTACTGATATTCGTACTATCGATACATTTAACAGGTAAATCAAACAGGTTGGTTTCGATGAGGGGCATTTCAGCCCGTGGTAACACTAGGGACCTAAACTGGTCTATGAGAGCTTGTAAAAAAATACGGCTGCCACCCTAACCTAAACCTATTATAAGTACACGTTCGAACATATAATTCATCCCATGTTAAAAATTTCGCAAAATTATAAACAAACAAACCCATAGCTAATATAAGAAGTGAAAAAGTAAAGTGACTTTTGTCAAAAAATATTTATGTATTCAACAATATCAATTCTGTAAGTTTCAGATTTATTCTCCTAAGATCTACAGAGCTGTTTCAGAGAGTCGTGGAAATTGATTCAGACTTCGATATACCCCACATATTTGCCATCGAATCTCTGTAGAAGCTGTATTGTCCAATCGTTACAAAGTATGGTAGATAGAGGAATGAATTCTGACAAATGTGGAAAAAATCGCTACAGATTTAGATATAGCCCTCATATTAAAGTTCCTCACCATTTGATATGTAAGCGCCACAGAATTTTATGGAATTGGTCAGAGAAGAATTTCACAATTATTAACAATAACAAATTTGATGAAAATGTGTTCAGATTCAGATATAGTTTCCATAAATGAGCTTGCTTGTTTTACTGGTTATATTAAGTGGTGTTAACAACCCATGCAAATAATTTGGAAAAAAATAAATAATTCTACATTTTGAGGAATACTGGTATTATTAAAAAATTATATGTTTTTATCGGTAAAAGCTATCAATATGGGACTTTATGCAAAATGTTAGTAATTATTTGCAATCTTTATGAAAAATATAAACTACGTTCAAAAATATTTTTTTCTACATTTTTAAAAAAATTATTAAAATTAATTTTTAAACTAAAAATTTTCAACTGACCACACGATGGGAGAAACATCTACTTAAGCGCGAAAAAAATCGAAACATGAACTTACACCAATTCCAAAAATGTTGGTACACCACTAATCCAAGGGCTTGGCTGCACTTACCGGCATTCCGCATTTCTCAATTTCACTCATGGCGATATAACGGTTCATTAACTTTTGGAAATCTATAGGCCATACTTGATTGATATATTTTAGTTGTAAAGTTTACATTCACTTGAACAGAAAAGTGATTGGTTTTGGTACAATTTATGATTTTTTCTTATACTTTACAACTAAAGGTAAAAATTTCATTGAGTTGTTAATTGTTTAAGCAAAAAAAAAAAAAACAATGTGGAAACAAATGAAATATTTTAACATATTTTTTCAATTGTTATACTTTCGGTAAGGGTTTAGTTAGGATTGCTGTGTGATGCAGCCTAGATTTGATTATTATTATTGATTTTTAGCTCACCTTATAAAGTATAACTTCTGAAAATTTTGTCTGCCAAGATTTGCCTATTGATTTTCGATAATTAATTTTAGGAAATATGCAGATTAAGCGATTGGAAATTTTGATATTTGGTACAAAGCCAAAAAAAATGTCGGGAAAAATCTTCGGTTTGCATTATGTTTTAGAGAAATTTGGACTAAGTATTAGTAACAAAAGTCATCAAAAAATAATAAGTTTGTTTAAACCACATGCATTAGATTTGGAAGATAAGTTTTGATTTTAAATTAATATTTATCAAAAAAAAAAATTAAAACTGAACTTATAAAAAATTTGTAAATGACACATTTTTCAACTAAAACTATCAAAAAAAAAATGCGTGTCAAAACATGGAAAATATTCTCCCACTGTGGACCATGGGGAAAATGTTGCAAATTATTTATATGCCTTTTCAGAACCAACTAAAAATAACCTGTGCTTCGACCATGTACATTTTCGAGTAAATATCTCTAAACGTTCACATAAGACAGAATTATTTCCAAAATAAAAGATTTCCAACCCCCTGTACACTGTAGCGTATGGGTACTGCAGTTTCTTATTATATATATATCATACGGCCCCTTACACCTGTATAATATTTATACTACACCATTATTTATACTATACCTCAATTCTAAAACATGCTAAGTCGACTTAGCTTGTTTTTAGGGAGATTACATTTTTAACTTCTAAACAATCCAAATTATATTCAGTCAAAATTTGATATTTATCCGTCAACCCAATCAAAATTTATTCTCAAAACTGTACAGGTCATTCGATTTCCATTACAAAGGAAAATTTAAAAAAATTATCAGACTTTGATCGCCTCACCAATTAAAATTCGAAACACATCAATTGAAATTCGAAACTCATCATTTGAAATTCAAAAAATTTAAACAAAAACAAAGCTGTATATTATTTGGGGTAGCATCTCAGCCATAAAATTTGTCTGTTTTAAACCTTTAATATTTAAATATGTCTTGTTTTACAACTTTCAACTGAATTTGAATTAATATTCATCTATATGTTTTCTATTCGTCACATTATATCTTAAGATTTAGTCAGCAAAAAATATTTAAATTAATTCTACTCAATCCAATGTACAGATTTGTTTACATTTTCAATTGTACTACGAATTTCAATTGATATTTTTCTAATATCAATTGGCATATTACGAATTTCAAATGAAAAAATTCGAATTTCAATTGATGTTTTTTGAAACTCAAATGATGTGTTTCGAATATCAATTGATGTGTTTCGAATTTCGATTGATGTGTTTCGAATTTCAATTGATGTGTTTTGAAATTCAATTGATGTGTTTCGAAATTTAATTGGTGTGTTTCGAATTTCAATTGATGTATTTCAAATTTCAAATGATTTTTTTCGAATTTCAATTGATGTTTTTCGAATTTCAAATGGGATCTTCGAATTTAAATTGACCTTTTTCGAATTTCAAATGTAATCTTCGAATTTCAATTGATATTATTCGAAATTGAATTGATTTTTTTCGAATTACAGTTGAAGATGGAATAGCTCTTCAAAATTAATAGCTCACACACTTGAATTGGCAATAACCGGTTTACCAATAGGGATGATATGATTTTGAAGTGACGTTTCGGCCATATGTAATATGTCATGATCTGTCATTTGTTTTTCATTGTATTCAGTAGTGTTTACAATTTCATCACGGAGAGATATACGCAAGAACAACGTTTAAAAATTATTCAGTTTTATTATCAAAATAATCGATCTCCAATTGCAACTTTTCGTGCGCTAAGTCTATTTTTTTTAAATAAAAAACCAGTAAGGAAAGGCAGAAAGTCGGGCGGGGCCGACTATATAATACCCTACACCTGCCTAACAATGCGATAAGGGTAGAAACATATTATCTAATTCTGATCGGACATAAAATAAAATGTTTACAGCGTTTACATGTCAAATCGGGGGTAACGTATATATGGGGGATATATCTAAATCTGAACCGATTTCTTCTAAATTTAAAAGCGTTCATTCATATAATAAGAAACCCCTTTCTGCCGAATTTCATACTGATCGGATATAAAATACAGTCTTTACAGCGCTTACATATCAAATCGGGGGTAACATATATATGGGGGCTATATCTAAATCTGAACCGATTTTCTCCGAATTTGGCAGTATTCCTTCATGTAATAAGAAACCTCTTTTTGCCTAAATTCGCGCTGATCGGATATAAAATATAGTTTCTACAGCGGTTACACGTCAAATCGGGGGTAACTTATATAGGGGGGCTATATCTAAATATGAACCGATTTTCTCCGAATTTGGCAGTATTTCTTCATGTAATAAGAAACCTCTTTCTGTCGAATTTCATACTGATCGGTTATAAAATAAAGTTTTTACAGCACTTACATGTTAAATCGGGCTAACATATATATGGGGGCTATATCTAAATCTGAACTGATTCTAACCAAAGTTTCGTCGAGATCGGACCATAATTGCGACCTGTACTTTGATTACAAGAATACATGGACAGACGGACAGACAGACAGACGGACATGGCTAAATCGTCTTAAAAATTGATTCTATGACGATCGGTATACTAAACTATGGTTCTATTTCTTCTCTTTTTGGGCGTTACAAACAAATGCACAAAGTCATAATACCCTGTACCACAGTGTGGTGTAGGGTATAAAAAACACTTTCCAGTCGGCCTACGACCTTGACACCCATGAGCAATATTTTAGCTCTCGTTAAGAGCTATCTTTCTTACCCTTAAGGAGCTAGAGTAGAAATAAACTTTCCGTTCACATTTGAAAATGATGATAAGTAAATTTTTTTTTAAATCCAGAAAAAAAAACACTTTCCAGTCTACCTACGACCTTGACACCCATGAGCAATATTTTAGCTCTCGTTAAGAGCTATCTTTTTGCCATTCATCGATTGTAGCACAACACAGCAAATGAAACAATTGAATTGTTGCGAGAAAAGTTTGGAGATTCGATTATTTCAAGAAATTGTGATATTGAATGGGCTCCAAGAAGTTGTGAGTTAACTCCATTAGACTATTTCTTGTGGGGTTATTTGAAGTCATTGGTCTTTCGAAATAAACCAGACTCTTTTCAAGCTTTACAAGTCAATACTGAACGTGCCATTCATGAAATACGACTTGATTTAGTGGAAAAAGTGCTCGAAAATTGGGTTCATCGAATTCGTTCCTACTGAAGAAGTCGTGGAGGCCATTTGAATGACGTTTTATTTAGAACTTAATTGTATCGATTGTACTTTACATTAAATAAAAATCTTTTGAATTTCCTTAACAATAAGAGTGTTTTTTTTCAAAGAAATCATATCACTCTTATTGGAAAACCCTGTAGTACCATAGAAATGGGGGCTGTTGTTAAGGCCCTTTTGGTACTTCGGATATAAAATTGCGAAGATAAAAAATATTTTTTTAATTTTCCTTATTCTTGCAATATGGGTCATAATTTATACATTTATCCATAGACTTTTTGCTAATATGCATTGTTTCCTTCAAAGGATTTCAGCTTTAAAAAAAATGAAACAAACTATTCTTTTGCAATTATTTTTGCAATTTTTTTAAAATTTACGAATAAAGAAAAACATTTTTTTTTTTTAAATAAATTTTTTTTAATTTTACTTAACACTTACGAAAGTTCTGTTTCTATGTGAAATGATGTTTTCAGCATTTTTAGCCCTCATAATTTGCTTTAGTTTAAATGTCTGCTTTATCGAGCTTATACTACAAAATATAAAAAAAAAATTGTTTTGGTTTCATTAAATAGTATGCCTCAATCTATACAACAAAAAGTTTTTAGTCCTCAGAAGCAATTTTGTCTGCATAGTGTAATCAACACGTTTCACGCCAATTCGATCAACAGAGTTTTATTTCATCATCCGATACATCCTATTGTATGCTGTTGCCGTATTATTGACTGACTGAATGACAAAGTAGCAAAATTTAATTGCTGTCTAAATAGATACGTACGGAGCGTAGCGTATGTAAGTACTAAGTACATAGAACGACATCAGATGATAGTTACACGGTTAATGCTAAATGGAAATTACATTTCCTTCCAATAACCAATTGACATAGATACGGACGTAGTGAATGGATGGAACGCTGAATCATCCTAATGGCCTTAATGACAGCCTAGCAGTCGCCTTTACATTGGAGATACATTGGTTATAGCCAACTTAGATACTTGGCAGTTGATATGTATCAGAAGCAATTTTGTCTGCATAGTGTAATCAACACGTTTCACGCCAATTCGATCAACAGAGTTTTATTTCATCATCCGATACATCCTATTGTATGCTGTTGCCGTATTATTGACTGACTGAATGACAAAGTAGCAAAATTTAATTGCTGTCTAAATAGATACGTACGGAGCGTAGCGTATGTAAGTACTAAGTACATAGAACGACATCAGATGATAGTTACACGGTTAATGCTAAATGGAAATTACATTTCCTTCCAATAACCAATTGACATAGATACGGACGTAGTGAATGGATGGAACGCTGAATCATCCTAATGGCCTTAATGACAGCCTAGCAGTCGCCTTTACATTGGAGATACATTGGTTATAGCCAACTTAGATACTTGGCAGTTGATATGTATTAGGAGGACGCAAAAAAAATATATGTATTAAGTACTAAGTGTACAGAGAAATTGTTGACTTTTATATCATTGAATGAAGGCTGGGGATGAATTAAGTTTCTCGATATGATGTTAATTAAATTAAATTCAAGGAAAGCAACGAGAAGAATTAGTGCAGAGCATTGAATACTTTAAAACAAGTTTATTGTATATTAATTGATACATTTATTTATATATAGAAATTTATAATATATGGGGCTTATTTTAAATAGTACTTACGCTGTTATAAACAAAAGTTAAATTTAGTTCACCTTCCAAGCTTTTAATTCGGGCGGACTAATTGTCTGTTAAATTTCGAGAAGGACGGTTGAAAAATAGTATAAAAAACCAATTCCGCAGTATGAGTTTTCATGTCTGTAGAGTCATTCCCACAGATACAAGTTTCCTTCAGATTCAAATATATTGGTGCTGTGAACCAATCGCCACCAATTCCAATGGGCTTCATTGTGACACTACTAAAATAAATTCCTGCAAAATTTAGTTAAATCGATTACAAATTGCGAGATGTATAATGGGAACAAACTAAAGATGAACGGAAGTACAGCTTTGGTTTTAAATCGAATCTAATAGAGATTCTGAAGCTATCGTTGTTATTTACGGGACCTATTATCCATTTTGGCTATGTGACTCCCTTGAAACACCTCAATTAATTTCCACCTTCCCCCCTTCCCATTATTTATAAGGGAAAATCCAACAATTCCCAAAATAAATTCGGAAATCCCCAACGGTTTTTTTAGTTTTCCCCTAAAATCTACTATTCAAAATTCCTTTTGCAGTTTATCCTGCAACACATTACTGCATATACCAATGGTAAAGGTTTACATATTCTAGCATTGCGATTGTCGAAAAATTAATAAAATTGTTTGTCCCATTTCGGAAACATTCTCCAGAAAGTTTCATTTAAGACGAATATAAATATGCTATACTATCTTTTATTATTTCCTCTATATCTCCAAAATACTACATACCCGTATATCATTTCGCAATAAGATACCAACATTTCCTATTTTTTGAAAATACGAGTATAAATGTTTACAAATTAATATATATTTCAGTGAAATATTTGTAGGTCTTGACATCAAGTAATTCACAAATCATTATATTTTCAAAAGTCAATGCCATAATTCCCAAATTAATTTCGAAAATATCCAAATGGGTCATTTTTTGGCAACATTCTTTTTGACATCTCAGCTGTTTTCGTACAACATGTTACCGTCAAACATGTTCAGTTTGGTTTATAATATAATCATGAATCGACTTACAAACGAACAACGTTTGCATATTATTGAGTTTTATTACCAAAAATGCATGCTCGGTTAGAAAGTGCAACGTGCGTTTCAGCGGCGAAGCTCATTTCATCTGGAATAGATACGTGAACAAACAAAATTGCCGTATTTGTTTGAAGAGCATCCAGAACCATCCAGTCACTATGTGGGACTATGTTAAGACTCTCGTCTATAGGGGCAATCCCGCAACGGTTGACGCATTGAAGAATTTATTCGTGAGATACCGACTGCTATGTTGGAGAGAGTATGTCAAAATTGGACCCAGCGTATGAACCATTTGAGACGCAACCGCGGTCAACATTTACATGAAATCATCTTTAAACTTTGAATTATATAGACCGTTTCTCTAAAATGTATGTCTTTTTTGTTTAAATCAAATACGAGAGCTCTTAAAAAATCAATCCTGAGTTCCTTTTTTCTGTAGTTTTCCATTTTCCGGAAACCGGGAAAGCATTTAGTATATTCCGGGAATCCCGGGAATGGCGACATTCTACATTAGATGAATTCAACAATATGCCTGACAATGCGGTGAGAAAAATTATGAAGCTGAACTGAGAGAAATAGCTAAACGAAGATTCAGATTGCGATATCTTATCAGGAGCCTGTGCCCACCTTGAGGTAGCACGAAATTACTTCGAGCAAGCCTTATTATTAGTATGTCCAAATGTGATCCGATTTCCACTAAATGTAGTAGTCTTTATAAATTAAGAAGATATTTCCCTCTGCCAATTTTCACCCTGTTAGGGTGTAAAAGACAGCTTATATAGCTCTTAGCTGTCAAATCGGAAGAAACATATATGTATAAGGAGGCTTCATCTAAATCTGCTTTAATTCCAAATCGGAAGATCATATTATGGGCGCTATAAATAAATCTGAACCCATTTTCACCTATTTCGATAGTCATTGGGCTAAACAAGAGCGCTGTGCTAAATTTCATCACAATCAAACCATAATTACGACCAGCGGCTCAGGAAATGATTTCAAGTCAATCGGAATAATAAACGAAGTTTCTATCTCTTATCCTTTTGGGTGCTACAAACTAAAAATACCCTGGACCAGTGCAGTGTGGTATATATAATAACAACATAAGTTACATAGTAAAAGTTAATTAAAATAATTTTGAAAATATGTTTACAGAACTGAATGAGTATTAAAAGTGTCATCAGACAGTCAGTTTCTAATTATACTCTCACTTTAGTGATACGAGGGTATATATCATTTGCTACGAGCCAAAAGTGTAACACATCGAAGGAGTGACCTAAGACCCAAAGTATGTTCGTCGGATATCCGCTTTGGGTAATTTTAAGTCGAATGAGCAGTGTCTGTCCGTCCGCCTGTCTATCTGTCTGTCTGCTGGCTGGTGCTCACCAAAACTTTCGAAAGGAGTAACCGATTGACTTCAGGTTTGGTATGTGGTAATTATACCCTACACCACACTGTGGTACAGGGTATTATAACTTTGTGCATTTGTTTGTAACACCCAAAAGGAGAAGAAATAGACCCATCGTTTATTATACCGATCGACTTAGAATCACTTTCTGAGTTGATTTAGCTATGTCCGTCTGTCTGTCCGTCTGTCTGTCCGTCTGTCTGTGCATGTATTCTTGTAATCAAAGCACAGGTCGCAATTATGGTCCGATCTCGACGAAACTTTACACATATATTTTTTTTGATCCAAGGACGATCCCTATTGAATTTGGTTAAAATCGGTTCAGATTTAGATATAGCCCCCATATATATGTTAGCCCCGATTTGACATGCAAGCGCTGTAAAAACTTTATTTTATATCCGATCAGTATGAAATTCGGCAGAAAAAGGTTTCTTATTATATGAATTAACACTGTTACATTTTAAAGAAATCGGTTCAGATTTAGATATAGCCCCCATACATACGTTACCCCCGATTTGACATGTAAGAGCTGTAAAAATTTTATTTTATATCCGATCAGTGCGAAATTCGACAAAGAGAGGTTTCTTATTACATGAAGGAATACTGCTAAATTCGGAGAAAATCGGGGCAGATTTAGATATAGCCCCCATATATATGTTACCCCCGATTTGATATGTAAGCGCTGTAAAAACTGTATTTTATATCCGATCAGTATGAAATTCGGCAGAAAGAGGTTTCTTATTACATGATGGAATACTGCCAAATTCGGAGAAAATCGGTTCAGATTTAGATATAGCTCATATATATACGTTACACCCGATTTGAAATGTGAGCGCTGTAAAAATTTTATTTTATATCCGATCAGTGCGAAAGTCGGCAAAAAGAGGTTTCTTTCTACATGAAGGAATACTGCCAAATTCGGAGAAACTCGGTTTAGATTTAGATATAACTCCCATATATATGTTACCCCCGATTTGACCTATAAGCGCTGTAAAAACTGTATTTTATATCCGATCAGTGCGAAAGTCGGCAAAAAGAGGTTTCTTTCTACATGAAGGAATACTGCCAAATTCGGAGAAAATCGGTTCAGATTTAGATATAGCTCCCATATATATGTTACCCCCGATTTGACATGTAAGCGTTGTAGAGAATGTATGTTATATCCGATCAGTACGAAATTCGACAGAAGGAGGTCTTTTTTCATGAATAAGTATTCAGGGATGATTGGTTCAGATTTATATTAAAGCTTAATATATATGTTCCTCCTGATTTGGTATCAAACCGCTATAGAAGTTGTATTTTACTTCCGATCATTAATATTTTCCAGAAAGATGTTTCTCAATTTAGGAACGAATATTGCTTAATTTAGCGATTATCGTTTCAGAATTAGATAATATGTTTCTACCCAGTTACCAATTATTCCAAATTATTATGGCAATGACCCTTATAGCATTGTTAGGGAGGTGTAGGGTATTATATAGTCGGCCCCGCCCGACTTTCTGCCTTGCTTACTGGTATTTTTTTCTATCTCCGGCTTAGTTCGCAGATGGACCATATTGGTTCACTCCTTCTAGTACCTCCCACACAAAGGGTTAATACGAGGGCTGCTATATATATTTCTGGCCTAATAATGAAAATGCGAATATTTATCATCAAAAATGGTTTTATTGTTTTTCAAAGTATTCTCCAGCATGATTTATACACTTTTGCATGCGCTCAAACCAATTGTCGAAGTACTTTTTCCACTCCTATTGAGACACATCCAAAACAAGGTTTTTGAATGCTTCAAAAGCATCTTCTGGCGACGAAAATCGGTGACCACGCATTTTTTTCTTGATGTGCGGGAATAAAAAGAAGTGTTGGGTGCCAAGTCAGGGCTGTACGGCGGATGACCCATCAATTCCACGTTTTGGCCGGTCAAAAAGGCGCTGGTTTGAGCCGATGTGTGAGAGCTCGCATTGTCCTGTGTACAATGATTCGTCGTATCTTGTTCGTTTTTCGAATTTCTCCGAAGACTTCAGGCAAACAAATTGTGGTGTACCACTCAGAATTGACCGTCCAATGTTGCTCAAGTGGAACAGTCGTCACATGACCGGTTTTGCCGAAGAACCATTTGCTTGGAAGTGCTTCTTCCACGAACAACTTTCGTTGGATTTGGCTCGTCTTCGAAGACCCACACGGTCGATTGCTGTTTTGTTTCGGGCTCATACGCATTGATCCCAGATTCGTCACCTGCGACGATCTTATAAACGTCGTTTGAAGCACCGCGATCGTATTTTTTCAAAATTTCTTTGCACCAATCGACACGAGCCTTTTTTTGAGCGATTGTCAAATTGTGCGGGATCCAAATCCTCCACCATAGGATGGAGGTATACTAACTTTGTCATTCCGTTTGATACACCTTGAAATAATGATCTGCGACCGAATAAAGTTTATATATTCTTGATCGTCGTGAAATTCTAAAATGAAGCAGCCATGTCCGTCTTTCTGTCTGTCTGTTGAAATCACGCTACAGTCCGTAATAATAGAGTTAGATTGATCCAACTTGGTAGGAATACTTCTTATTCCTACCTGCAACTATGCAGGTCGTTTAGGATTGCAAATGGGCCATATCGGTCAATTTTTTGATATGGCTCCCCTATAGAGGTCGCTCCAAAATACGGGGTTTGAGCCATAGATACCACATGTTTAAAGCAATTTAGCAGAAACTTTGCAGTTTGTATTCTATTTTGACAAGAATTCATCACAGCTAAAATTTTACAAATCGGTTCATATTTTGTTATAGTCACCCTATAGATGTCGCTCCAAAATATGCGTATTTAAGCCACAAACCCCTATCTATTTTGTCAAGAATTTATCACAAGAAAAATTTTACATATTCGTTCATATTTAGTTGTAGTCGCCCTATAAAGGTCGCTCCAAAATATACCTATTTAAGCCATAACTACCACACTTTCTAAGCATTTTAACTGAATCTTTGCAGTTTGTATTTAATTTAGAAAAGAATTCATCACAGTAACATATTTTTAAATTAGTTCATATTTTGTTATAGTCCACTTATAGATGTTGCTCCCAACAAGGCTTATTTAATCCTTAAACACCGCATTTTCTAAGAAATTTAGCTGAAACTTTGCAGTTTGTATTCTATTTTGGCAGGAATTCATCTCAATAAAATTTATATAAATCAGTTTTTTATTTACCAATTACCACATTTTTCAGGCGAAGAGTTTGGCTAAAAAATTTGCGGCCTAAAATTTGGCTAACAGTTGCAGCGTTCGTTTTTTTAATAATTTGCTTAAACAAAAATGATCGTTCCGTGTCCATATCCAAAGATTTGTTCAGTAATATAATTGTATGCAATCCTTGGTGGAGTATATAAGAAACGGCATGGCCGAACTTAATGCTTTTACTTGTTTATTGAATGATTTGGTAATCGTTTTTTTATTAGGTACAACATTTTCATTTGCGTTTGCTATGGCACCATTTAATTATTACTAATAGGAATATCAATATTGTCTTCTTTAAATAAATGATAAGCCAGTGGTTACGATACAAATTTAACTGATTAAACCTATAACTAAAATCAGAACTTTGGAAAGAGAAAATAAATAATTTCCTGGGAATCTCGGAAGAATTTCCCCGAAAAGCGGCAATGAAAAATTACCGGGATTTCCCTGGAGAGAAACTCTAATTATACGAAAAGTCGGGCTCCAAATTTCCTTGCCCGTTCAACGTGCAACACCTTACCATATCCAAAAATAATAAAGGTTTTAATATTTTAGGTTTGCGATTGGTAGCCCCGCATATTCAAAATGAACGCTGAAAATTTGAAGATGGTGTTCAGCCCCGTTCTTTAAAAAAAAATATTTATTAAATATTTCCTTAGATGTGAACATTGCATTTGTTATATTTTAAAAGCGCGTTTGTGGATTTATACAAATTAGAGATCTTCTTGAAGGTCTTCATTAAGACATCCTCGATATGTGCGAAAATTCGTCAATATTTGCATATATAGTTATTTATTTTTCTTCTTAAATTTTAATTCACCCACTGGACCAGGAAAACAACAACGTAGATGTCCAATCTGAGCTGTTCCTACAAATTTTAATCTGGTGTTTGCTTTAGTTTCTATATAATAGCATTTTTACTTAAAAATGTCAGAAATCGAAATTATTTTTTATTGGAATGATTTTGTCATTTTTGTGATTTCAATATTATTCACAGTTAATAAACGAAAATCATTGGCATTTTTTAGTAAATATTGTTTTAAAAAAGAACAAGGCTGAACACCATCTTGAAATTTATATTTTTCTCAGAATTTGAAGTTGGTGTCATTGATATGCAAGATGCAAAATAAAGTTGGATATGCTACTGGTGCATTTAAAAACTTTAAATTAACCGGCATTAATATATGTACTTCAAAGTACAAGTCAAGTCCTTACAATCGGACCTTTATTTGTAAAATTTCGTCATCGCGTTTGCATAATACATAACTTCAAAAATACACATTTTCAGATATTTTCCCAAATTTTTCAGATTTCAGATGCTTATAACATGTGGAAAAAAATTTTGTTTTTTTTTTCTCGCCAACTACAAGATGATTCATTCCCATATTAAAACTCATATACAAATTTTCAAGACAATCGGCAATGTCGACCAGATTGTTTTCCAAAAGTCGCTTGGTTTGATATGGAATGAATGATATACGACATGAATGATAACTCCAATATACGACATGAACTTTTTCCCCAAAAAATCACATATTTCTGAATATGTAACTTCAAATGGCTATATCTTTTGTCTTATTGGGTATATGGGATTAAATTTTATCGTCAAATAACAAACATTGTGATCAGTTTAAACAAATTAATGTGAGATATCCACGAAATACTAGGAAAAGGTCGGAAAAATTTAAAAAATTCAATTTTCAATTGCAGAATCTCGGTAGCTATACGAGGTGAGACGTGTAAAATGTCTTTTGTAGACTTCGATTAGTAGAATACAAAAAAATACTTTATGAATCGGATGAAAGAGACGAAATTTATGCGCTTAGACATTTTGACCACCCGAGGTGGTTAAAGGGTATCACGGCTCTATCGAACTTATACCTCAAATATAGTCCAAATAAATTGTGAAGTTCTGTAACTCTTTTATTGACATTTCCCAAACTACCGGTGACCTCAATTATTTTTTTTAAAGTTATGTGGTACATTAAGTTATTATCTGGTAAAATTTTTTTAATTTAAAATATTACTTTTTGGAAAACACTACATTTTAATAAATATTTTAAAAATAAAAATATGTCATACTGCTTCCGAAGTCTTTGCAAACCAATGGCAATGCCTTGGAGATAACCTGGAGAAAATCGAATTCACTTTGGCAGCCTTCTTAGATATTGAAGGGGCTTTTAATAATGTGAATTTGGAATCCATACACGAATCTTTGTTGGATGTAAGTACACCCCCTCTGCTGGTTGACTGGATTGACACAATGCTGAAAGGCAGGATCATCAACTCAATTCTAGCAGAGGATTCCATTAGGAAGACAGTGAATAAAGGTACACCACAGCCTCTCCTGTGGCTTCTTGTCATAAACGGGATACTCAGATCATTCGAGGTAGATAGAGTGAAAGTTGTCGCATATGCCGACGATGTGGTTATCATGGTTGGAGGCAAATTTCTCTCAACCATTACTGATCTTATTCAAAGTGCTCTTAGGAAGCTGTCTAGATGGGCAACGGCGAACAATTAATCCAACTAAGACTATTCACTAGGAAAAATAAGATAGAATTTGTCCATAAATCCATTCTCGACGGAGTGAATTTGAAACTGTCCCCAAAGGCTAAGTACCTTGGCGTCATACTTGATCAGAATCTAAACTGGAAAAGTAACACTAAGGGAAGAGTAAACCAGTAAGGAAAGGCAGAAAGTCGGGCGGGGCCGACTATATAATACCCTACACTTGCCTAACAATGCGATAAGGGTAGAATCATATTATCTAATTCTGATCGGACATAAAATAAAATTTTTACAGCGTTTACACGTCAAATCGGGGATAACGTATATATGGGGGATATATCTAAATCTGAACCGATTTCATCCAAATTTAAAAGCGTTCATTCATATAATAGGAAACCCCTTTCTGCCGAATTTCATACTGATCGGATATAAAATACAGTCTTTACAGCGCTTACATATGAAGTCGGGGGTAACATATATATGGGGGCTATATCTAAATCTGAACCGATTTTCTCCGAATTTGGCAGTATTCCTTCACGTAATAAGAAACCTCTTTTTGCCTAAATTCGCGCTGATCGGATATAAAATACAGTTTCTACAGCGTTTACACGTCAAAGATTTGTTCAGTAATATAATTGTATGCAATCCTTGGTGGAGTATATAAGAAACGGCATGGCCGAACTTAATGCTTTTACTTGTTTATTGAATGATTTGGTAATCGTTTTTTTATTAGGTACAACATTTTCATTTGCGTTTGCTATGGCACCATTTAATTATTACTAATAGGAATATCAATATTGTCTTCTTTAAATAAATGATAAGCCAGTGGTTACGATACAAATTTAACTGATTAAACCTATAACTAAAATCAGAACTTTGGAAAGAGAAAATAAATAATTTCCTGGGAATCTCGGAAGAATTTCCCCGAAAAGCGGCAATGAAAAATTACCGGGATTTCCCTGGAGAGAAACTCTAATTATACGAAAAGTCGGGCTCCAAATTTCCTTGCCCGTTCAACGTGCAACACCTTACCATATCCAAAAATAATAAAGGTTTTAATATTTTAGGTTTGCGATTGGTAGCCCCGCATATTCAAAATGAACGCTGAAAATTTGAAGATGGTGTTCAGCCCCGTTCTTTAAAAAAAAATATTTATTAAATATTTCCTTAGATGTGAACATTGCATTTGTTATATTTTAAAAGCGCGTTTGTGGATTTATACAAATTAGAGATCTTCTTGAAGGTCTTCATTAAGACATCCTCGATATGTGCGAAAATTCGTCAATATTTGCATATATAGTTATTTATTTTTCTTCTTAAATTTTAATTCACCCACTGGACCAGGAAAACAACAACGTAGATGTCCAATCTGAGCTGTTCCTACAAATTTTAATCTGGTGTTTGCTTTAGTTTCTATATAATAGCATTTTTACTTAAAAATGTCAGAAATCGAAATTATTTTTTATTGGAATGATTTTGTCATTTTTGTGATTTCAATATTATTCACAGTTAATAAACGAAAATCATTGGCATTTTTTAGTAAATATTGTTTTAAAAAAGAACAAGGCTGAACACCATCTTGAAATTTATATTTTTCTCAGAATTTGAAGTTGGTGTCATTGATATGCAAGATGCAAAATAAAGTTGGATATGCTACTGGTGCATTTAAAAACTTTAAATTAACCGGCATTAATATATGTACTTCAAAGTACAAGTCAAGTCCTTACAATCGGACCTTTATTTGTAAAATTTCGTCATCGCGTTTGCATAATACATAACTTCAAAAATACACATTTTCAGATATTTTCCCAAATTTTTCAGATTTCAGATGCTTATAACATGTGGAAAAAAATTTTGTTTTTTTTTTCTCGCCAACTACAAGATGATTCATTCCCATATTAAAACTCATATACAAATTTTCAAGACAATCGGCAATGTCGACCAGATTGTTTTCCAAAAGTCGCTTGGTTTGATATGGAATGAATGATATACGACATGAATGATAACTCCAATATACGACATGAACTTTTTCCCCAAAAAATCACATATTTCTGAATATGTAACTTCAAATGGCTATATCTTTTGTCTTATTGGGTATATGGGATTAAATTTTATCGTCAAATAACAAACATTGTGATCAGTTTAAACAAATTAATGTGAGATATCCACGAAATACTAGGAAAAGGTCGGAAAAATTTAAAAAATTCAATTTTCAATTGCAGAATCTCGGTAGCTATACGAGGTGAGACGTGTAAAATGTCTTTTGTAGACTTCGATTAGTAGAATACAAAAAAATACTTTATGAATCGGATGAAAGAGACGAAATTTATGCGCTTAGACATTTTGACCACCCGAGGTGGTTAAAGGGTATCACGGCTCTATCGAACTTATACCTCAAATATAGTCCAAATAAATTGTGAAGTTCTGTAACTCTTTTATTGACATTTCCCAAACTACCGGTGACCTCAATTATTTTTTTTAAAGTTATGTGGTACATTAAGTTATTATCTGGTAAAATTTTTTTAATTTAAAATATTACTTTTTGGAAAACACTACATTTTAATAAATATTTTAAAAATAAAAATATGTCATACTGCTTCCGAAGTCTTTGCAAACCAATGGCAATGCCTTGGAGATAACCTGGAGAAAATCGAATTCACTTTGGCAGCCTTCTTAGATATTGAAGGGGCTTTTAATAATGTGAATTTGGAATCCATACACGAATCTTTGTTGGATGTAAGTACACCCCCTCTGCTGGTTGACTGGATTGACACAATGCTGAAAGGCAGGATCATCAACTCAATTCTAGCAGAGGATTCCATTAGGAAGACAGTGAATAAAGGTACACCACAGCCTCTCCTGTGGCTTCTTGTCATAAACGGGATACTCAGATCATTCGAGGTAGATAGAGTGAAAGTTGTCGCATATGCCGACGATGTGGTTATCATGGTTGGAGGCAAATTTCTCTCAACCATTACTGATCTTATTCAAAGTGCTCTTAGGAAGCTGTCTAGATGGGCAACGGCGAACAATTAATCCAACTAAGACTATTCACTAGGAAAAATAAGATAGAATTTGTCCATAAATCCATTCTCGACGGAGTGAATTTGAAACTGTCCCCAAAGGCTAAGTACCTTGGCGTCATACTTGATCAGAATCTAAACTGGAAAAGTAACACTAAGGGAAGAGTAAACCAGTAAGGAAAGGCAGAAAGTCGGGCGGGGCCGACTATATAATACCCTACACTTGCCTAACAATGCGATAAGGGTAGAATCATATTATCTAATTCTGATCGGACATAAAATAAAATTTTTACAGCGTTTACACGTCAAATCGGGGATAACGTATATATGGGGGATATATCTAAATCTGAACCGATTTCATCCAAATTTAAAAGCGTTCATTCATATAATAGGAAACCCCTTTCTGCCGAATTTCATACTGATCGGATATAAAATACAGTCTTTACAGCGCTTACATATGAAGTCGGGGGTAACATATATATGGGGGCTATATCTAAATCTGAACCGATTTTCTCCGAATTTGGCAGTATTCCTTCACGTAATAAGAAACCTCTTTTTGCCTAAATTCGCGCTGATCGGATATAAAATACAGTTTCTACAGCGTTTACACGTCAAATCGGGGGTAAGATATATATGGGGGCTATATCGAAATCTGAACCGATTTTCTCCGAATTTGCAGTATTCCTTCACGTAATAAGAAACCTCTTTTTGACTAAATTCGCGCTGATCGGATATAAAATACAGTTTCTACAGCGGTTACACGTCAAATCGGGGGTAACTTATATATGGGGGCTATATCTAAATCTGAACCGATTTTCTCCGAATTTGGCAGTATTCCTTCTAGTAATAAGAAACCTCTTTCTGCCGAATTTCATACTGATCGATTATAAAATAAAGTTTGTACAGCACTTACATGTCAAATCGGGGCTAACATATATATGGGGGCTATATCTAAATCTGAACCGATTCTTACCAAATTCAATAGGGATCGTCCTTGGGCCAAACAAAAGATATGTGTAAAGTTTCGCCGATATCGGACCATAATTGCGACCTGTACTTTGATTACAAGAATACATGGACAGACGGACAGACAGACAGACGGACATGGCTAAATCGTCTCAAAAATTGATTTTTTCTTCTCTTCCGCCCATGTACTATCCACTGGATTTACACCGCGATTATGCGTCCAATCGTCACCTATGGTTCAGTAGAAAAAAAATCTTTAGAAAAAAATTCAAAGAATTGCTTCTCTATTCAGAACCGGAGCGAGAAGGAGTACACCACGGCGATGAACACTTTACTAAACCTTCAACCGATAGGTCAATATATTAAATGAAGCGCCACCAAGTGTGCTTATGTGACGTAACTCAGACTGCGGACACTCAAAGATCCTTAATGAGGCATCTAACAGACCAGGCTGACCGTTCTAACAGGTCAAACTGATTATTTGCCACCTGTGCTTCTACAGGGATCAAGCTAACCAGAATTGGTGTAAAATCGCTAGGTCTCTGTGGCCTCTTATGTCACAATCAAGAACAAGGGAATTGCTGAACCTCACAAAGAGGTATTTACACCTGTTAGTGGGCGTATTCACAGGCCGCTGTAACGTTAGAGCACTTACATCAAAGTGGCAACGGGACACCGAGGACTACTGTCTCTGTATAGACGAAGAGGAACTTGAAACGACCGAGCACCTTCTTTGCCAATGTTCTTTTCTTTTTAGAAGAAGACACCGCTACCTAGGTGACTTTACGATAGAAGATCTCGAAGCTCTGTCATCGCATAAAATCGCTAGTATCCTCAATTATATTAGTTGCCTGAAGTGGCTGGGGATGACAACCGCTCATCTATCTGCCTAAACGGCATTGTCTCTTGCAAGAACTTTTCTGTCCTCTCCTCAACATTTCTTTTCTCCGCTCTTCTCACACTTTATTAGGGACCCCCCTCCACCCCCTCTCATTTTTCAATATATTATTTGTTCTACTGTTGCTCCTAATCTTTAAATCTTTATAGGAATAACACAATGGACCTTTCGGTCTCCGAGTGGAGTAGTGCACGCCAAATTGGTAGTGCACTGCGTGTCCTTTAACCTAACCTAACCTATGGCAAAACAAAATATTTAAATATCTCTCTTATGAGTTATGAGCATTTGAATACAAGTTATTTTCAATATTTTTGGCCAACTTCTAATGTTTAAATGTGCATATCTTCCATAGTTTTGAAGATTTTTCAACAAAATTGTATCCCCATTATTAGGGCAACATACGAGTACTTAACATTTCCCCCAAGTTCCTCTTAATATGATTCTCATCTATAGATATTATTCGATTCTAACTTTTTATTTTTTTGTATTAATTATTATCTTAAATTCTAAGAAATTCTTTAAGCAAACCTTCTACTCAGATGGAATCTTCTCTCACGAGAATTAATATTGATCATCTGACTGCCATTTTCCAGTTATCATCATTCATTTCGCCATTTAGTCGTTGATTCATTTGTTCGTTGTCATTCATCTATTTTATTTGGTTCTCTCCATTCACCACTCAGTCTTCCTTCAGTCCATTCATTCATCAAATGCACCGAAAGTCGTAAATATTTTTACGATTCCATTGTTGTTATTACCACTGCTGCTTCTGCTTCTGGTCCTGAAACTCCTTGCGCTCCTTCAGATGCTGTTGCTATTTCCCGTTTTTATGACAGTCTGCTCTGACAGTCTCTGCTGAGCATTGATGCGAAACTTTGGCAAAATATGTTTATATCTCTTCGTCTATGCGTGGGCGGGTATTGCTTTGGGAGTGAGCCTTAGCGATGCTACTGGAATGGATTTCTGCACAATCGAACCAAATGGATAAATGGCATTCCTAAGTTTCATCCTTGCTCCAATACACATATTGTATGTTGGAGGAGCATAGGGGAAGTAACAACAAAACATCGATAGATGAGGATGGATGTATGGTTGGATATATAGATGGACCATTGTAACACGTGTGCTAAGCGAGAAAAACACTTTGTTGTGTCATCCTTTGTGGCGCGTGTGGTGTTTACACACCCGCCACACTACAAACCCCAAAAAAACATATGTTTGTTTGTCTGCCTGTCTGCATTTGCGTTTGCCTCTCTGTTTCCGTTTCCGTTTGTGACGCTCTGGGTGTTTGTGAGTTCGTCTTTGCCTCTGTATGGGTGTTGTCATATTGCTGACGTTGTTTACGATATGTTGTCAATGGGGAAATACTTCAGTTGCCGTTGAGAAATTTATCTCGTTACATAGCAATCAGGATATTATGCCCCCCGAGTCCCGGGCATATTCATAAGTGTTGGCAAGACATTCAAACATACTCGTACGTGGGTGGTATGACAGGTGCCCATGAAAGGAGGTATTGCAAATTGGTGTTTATTTAATACGTATTACTAAGTGGAATTATATCAAGGTCGATTCAGTAGAACGATCACGCTTTGAGTAATATGGATTTCTGAAATAGTAAATCAAGAATGTGTAAGTATTTTTTTTTTATATAAACTTCGATATTTTATGTTAATAGAATACTTCGATATAAAATGCTACGTAATTAACAGAAGTACCTGTGAACGTTTTATGCAAATTTATATTCTTAGATGTGCATCTGTTGTAGTCTCTCAACATATTTAAGATAGGCTTCAACGATATCAGGAAAAAGTTAATAGATTTGAATTCAATGAAATGTTCTTCAATTGTGTGAAACTGTCTCCTACAAAACGATATTTTGAGAAGAATTTATTTTTCTATTAACGAAAGGGTTCATCAATATATAGAAAAAACTTCGCTGATTTGATTCCGATGAGTCGTTCTTCAATTCTATGAAAGCAGCTTCAATATCAGCTTGTGAATTACTTATTCATATTGACGAAGACTTCATAGAAATTGGTGAAGATTTTTCATAATTTTTTGAGAATCTAGTTTTTCGTTTTTTATTTACCATTCTATTCTGTCCAATAACAAAAATGTAACAAAGACAAAATAGTATAATGGGACGGAGCCGACTATGAAATACCTTACACCGCCATGCCAGTGCAGTATAAGCAAATGGGAGCTACACGCTGAAAAAAAATCGCTTCTGTAGTATATTGTCCCAAACATATTCGGCTTGAAACATATATATGTTTAGGGTACACTCTAAACATATAATATTTGGTACACTCAAAAATTGTGTATTTGTGAAGATGTTGTTATAAACAAATACTTGTTTACATCCAAATGTGACTGTTATTTCCGAAACAAATATTTAAAGTTTTCCGTACAAAAATGCAAAAGAATTGTAGAAAAAATTGCCAGTGGGAATATGGACATAAGCGAACATATCGTCGCTTGGATGACCAACTGCAGTAACTGACATTTTCAAAATTGTTCATATATTTGGAAATCCAAGAAATTTTTTAAAAATATTGTAAATATTTTAGAAATAATAAATAAATACAACTGACTGTGACATCATTATTAACACTAATATAACAACTACTCGTATCACTGTTATCTATCTATATATATACAAATGGAAAAATGTTTGTATGTATGTATGTATGTATGTGTTTTATAGACGCTCAAACCACTGGACCGATTTTAAAATTTTTTCTTTTGTTTGAAAGCTATTTTGTCTGAGATGGTTTTGGAAAAAAAAAATTTGCAAATAGTGGACCAACGAAGTGAACCGGGTCCATTTTATATATAAGGCAATTTTTTAAGTGATTCCTACTGTTCGTACCTACTAATAGATTCCTACTGTTCGTACCTACGAATAGATTAAAGAGATTCCTACTGTCGGAAATCTGAAGTGTGGGGGCAACGAAGTGGACCGGGTCGAGCTAGTTACAATAATATATTCGTAATAAGGTGCATGTAGCAACCCCATACAAAAGAGCAATTGAAATTTTCTTTTTTTGAAAAATTCGCCTAACTGATGCAATTTTTCTCAGATTGCTGTAAAATCACACTTAATTTAATTGAGAATAAACACACTTTCACCATTGCTAATAATATATTGCAATACGTCGCGATCAAAGTTGAAAAATTGGGAAAATGTATGGAAGTTTCAAGTTTACACGCCTGTATCTCTGTGTATTTAACTTAAAGCACCATAATATGTACATATTTTTAAAGGGCTATGTCTCCTCTTTCAAAAGCCGTTATGTAACCAAAAATCGGTTGAAAAATAAGAGTTTAACAAATCGATTTGTACAAGAAGTCAAAAAAAGCGGTTTTTCAACGCTAAAATTAGATTTTGATGGTATACAACACTTAAAATTTTGTTTTTCCGGTTGTACTCAGAAGTTATTTTTGACTGTAGCACTGTGTAATTGAAATCGTATAATCTTGGATCAATACAAAGGATTAACCACGAATGATGGCTTGGAATACTCAGAAATTTGAAAAGATTGATTTATAACAGAAGTTAATGCTGCATATGTTATCATAACTGGGAGGTACAATTCGAAACCAAGGAAAAATTAAAACTGAAATTCGAAAAAGTCAGCAAAAGTTTTGGAAATCTTTGTAGATAAAATATATTTGGAAAAATTCCTAAATAATTATTTTATTTGTATTTAAAAACATATTTTATTTGAGAAAATTAGTTTGCAAACATAATTTGTTATAATATATTAATATATGCGTTCCCAATATATTTTATTGATTTTCAAATAAAATTTATTTTCTAAGAAATATATACTATTTAAAAATTTGTGTTCCAAATATATTTTTTTTCGATTCAAACATATCAAAAAAGGCGATTTTGCCCCGTGTATATCTAAATCTGAAACGATTTAATTCAAATTCGATAGCGTTCGTTCCTGGTTTCAGAAACCCACCTGTGCCTAATATCATAACGATGTCATTTAAAGTTTATGGGGCTTATATGTATATATCTTAAACTGAACCAATTTTCGTCCTTGAATCAAAAATTAGTAGTAGCCGCGGACAAAGAAACACTCTTTACGACCTTTCATAAAGATCGAATGTAAAATTAAGCTTCTAATCGATTTTGTTCATATTCGGCACTATTCTTGCTTTGATCAAGGAACACCTCTCTACTAAAATGCATAATGCTCGGAAACAAAATTCAGTTTTTAACGCACTTAGCCGTCAAATCGGACGGAACGTATATAAGTGAGCTATATGTAAATCTGTACCGATTTACGAGTACTTAAAATTTGGCAATGTGCTTAAATGGATCAGAAACTTTTCTGTGCCAAATATCGTAATGATTGCTAGTTAAATACAGTTTTTACAGGTCTAAGTTGTCAAATCGGAATGAATATATACATATGTGGAGGTTACACCTAAATCTGAACAGACTTTTTGGAAATTCGGTTGTGTTTAAGCTTGGTTTAAGAAACTTATATGTGTTGAATTTCCTACTGATTGGTTGAAAATGTTGACTTTTATATCGCTAAGACGCCAAATCGGAATGCAAATATATATGGATGCTATATGGAAATCTGAACTGATTTTCACCAATTTAAATAGGGATCGTCTTTGAGTCGACAAATAAGTGCTTGCCGAATTTCATAGTTATTGGAGAATAATTGAGACCTGTGCTTCGATTACAAGAATCCATCTATAGACAAACGAACATATGACTCAGAAAGTGATTCTAAGCCGATCGGTATAATAAACAATGGGTCTATATCTTCCTCTTTTGGGTGCTACAAACAAATAAACAAAGTCATAGTCGCTGCACTACAGTGAGCTGTAGAATATAAAAATGGCAGCGAGTTTTAATTGGTGGATTGCTATATCGATAGGTGTCACTCTATCTACATATGTCAGAACCCATATCAACAGTATAAGTCTTTAGCTTTAAATACTTGTGGTATTAACATAAATATGTTCACACAGCGAAACTCGCATGTCATGTAATTTCAGTTCGCTTCGGGTGCTGTAGGAATATATTTAGTGCCGATGCCATCGTACTTCATTTGTCTGCATATCGCTACCTCCATTCCAAAGTATGCCAAGTCGAAATAGGTAGTTTTTCAGGAGAGGCGATGGAAGTTTTATGACATTTTTAATATGGAGATATGCGCTTTTAGCAAAAAGTTCTCGTTCAATGCATTTTTCAATTTCAGACTAACTCAATTTGAACCATGGAAAGATACACAATCGGCGTTCAAATCAAAATGAATTTCGTGCACTTCGTGATGTTTTTTTGATCAGCATAATCGACCAAATGTGTACACAATCGAGAGAATTGTGCGCAAATTTCAGCAAACCGGGTCTGTAGGAGATGTGAAAGCACCTGTGTATTAGGGCGGGTTGATTTGTATGGATGAAAAAAAATTAAAAATCGTATAGCAAAAACGTCTAAAATCAAAACCTAATCTGCGCCTCTCGACTTGAAAATTAGTTTCCTCTTTTTTCGCTTAAATTATTTTCTTTTTTTTGAAATATATTATGTTTTATTATACACTCACTTTAGTGATACGAGGGTATATATTAGGGCGGGTCGATTTAAAAATCGCCCATTGCTCAGTGAAAATCGTATTCTAGGGATCAAAATAAGAAACTTTGCCGAAGGAACCATACCTCTAAAACGAATTCTGATGTCCCTGAAAAAATCCCACTTTGACCCATTTAGAGTGCTCCAATCGAGTCCAAATGTATGACCGACCCCCACTCAGTGAATTGCTCAGTGAAAATCGTATTCTGGGGATCAAAATAATTCGTTTTAGAGGTATGGTTCCTTCGGCAAAGTTTCTTATTTTGATACCTAGAATACGATTTTCACTGAGCAATGGCGACTTTTTTTGCCTCCCCACAAATCGACCCGGCCTAGTATATATCATTTGCTACGGGCCAAAAGTGTAACACATCGAAGGAGTGACATAAGATTTTAAGTATATTTGGCGGATATCCGTTTTAGGTCGTTTTAAGTCGAATGAGCAATGTCCGTCCGTCTGTCTGCTAGCTGGTGCGCAAGATTACTCTCGAAAGGAGTAACCGAATGACTTCACTCCGGCTAAGTTCGAAGATGGGCCATATTGGCCCACCCCTTCTAGTAGCTCCCACACAAAGTGTTAATATTAAGTAAATTATTGATTATTTAATAACTTCTATACTACTTATATGAATCCTCTGAAATTCTACACTTAATATTATTTTATTAGTCACTATCACCTCAAGAAAAATGGGCGAAGTTACCTCGCCCCTTTTGGTACCTTCCACACAAATGGACCATTTTGCTCCAAAAGTTAACAGCTTATAACTTGAATACCTATGCACAAAAAGACTTGAAATTTTGTACAGTGTAATAGTTTCATAGTACCTACAATCCAGTGAAAATGGGTGAAGTTGCCACGCCCCTTTTGGTACCTCCCGCACAAAATGGACAAATCATTGTATAATTTTTTTTAATCATTTTTTACTTGGGTGAATATTTTTTTTAATGAAAAAAATTTTGAGTGTAGAAAAGATATAAAGTGCAGAAGAACTACCTTACTAAACAATTTTATTCAGAAAATTCGATTTCTTTTTGGAAAAAGCTATTTTTTCTAACATTTATTTTTTTGGCAAAGGCGGGCATATAAATTTTCAAGTCGAGAGGCGCGGATTAGGATTTTATATTAGATACATGGTTTCTTCGGAGAATTTTCTTAGAATTGTATGTAGTTTAAGTTTTTGCTATATGATTTTAGAAAAATCAACCCGCCCTACTGTGCATGCTCGCCCAGTTCGTTTGGTGCGGCTTATGGGCTGGCGACGCCATCAGGCCATACTTCTTCGAAATGAGGCCGGTCAGGCAGTTACTGTGAATGGTGTTCGCTATCGTGAGATGATAACGGCCCAAATTGGAAGATATGGATGTGGACAATATGTGGTTTCAACAGGACGGTGACACAGCTAACGAAACAATGGCTCTTTTGCGCAACAAATTCAATGGCCGTGTTATATCACGTCGTGGCGATGTCAATTTGCCGCCAAGATCATGTGATTTGACACCGTTGGACTTCTTTCCTTGGGGTTATTTGAAAGAAAAGGTATACGTCGATAAGCCAGCAACAATTCAAGAGCTAAAGGGTGAGATAATTCGGCACATTAACGGCATAGAACCTCAATTATGCCTCAGGTCGCGGCGGCCATCTTGCCAATATTTTGTAACCATAATTAGACCATACCAATATTATCAAATACCAATATTATTCAAAATCAACATCGGCCCTTAAAATTTAACAACCGTTTATTTTTCTCTATCTCCGGTTCGAAGATGGTCCATATTGGTCTACTCCCTCCAGTACCTCCCCCACAAAGGGTTAACTTTTAGTGAAATATTGATTATATAATACCTTCTATACACCTTACTCGAATCTTCTGAAATTTCACACATAGTATTACTTTGTTAGTCGCTAACACGTCAAGAAAAATGGGTACCTCCCACACAAATGAACCATTTTGCACCTAAAGTTAACTGCTTATGGCTTTAATATCAGTTCCTACAAATACTTGAAATTGTGTACAGTGTAATGCTTTTATAGTACCTAGAGTCCAGAGAAAAGTGGGCGTTATAAGGACGCCCCTTTTGGTACCTCCCACACAAACGGACCATATTGTACCAAAAGTTACCAGCTTATAACTTTAATACCAATGGATACAAATACTTGCAATTTCGTACAGTATAATGCTTTTATAGTACCTAGAGTTTAGAAAAAAGTGGCCGTTATTGGCACTCCCCTTTTGGTACGTCCCACACAAACGGACCATTTTAACAAAAAGTTCACATATTATGACTTTAATACCAGCGCATATAAATACTTGAAATTGTGTACAGTGTAATGATTTTATAGTACCTAGAGTCCTCAGAAAAGTGAGCGTTATTGGCACGCCCCTTTTGGTACCTCCCAAACAAATGGACCATTTTGTACCAGATGTAAACAGCTTTTAACTTTAACACCAGTACATACTTTAAAGTAATTAAATGCAATTTAAATTGATAATAATTTAATTAAAACAAAAAAAAAAATAAATTTACGAATATTTTTTGGGACTCAAGGTGAGGGGATTCATAGGTCGGTTTACCCGACTAAACTTTCTTACTTGTTTTTAAATATAACTTCAAATGGTTATATCGTTTGTCTTATTGGGCATATCGATCGATTTTTTTCACCATATATCAAATGTTGTTGCCAATTCGAATCTAATACATCCTCCAGCATGGATCGTATTCCACACTGTAATAACAGAAATAATAATTTATATAAATTATTAAAATAAAGAGGAAACTTTGTATTTGAGCTATATGGAAATGCTTCTATAGTTGAATGGATTTGAGCATAAATGTGAGCTTTGTATAGTTGTATATTCAATCATGCCCCTATGATAGGTGCTGTTCGTGTGAATGTTTTCGGGAATAAATAAACTCAAATTACCAATTTTTATGTCGATCGGTTGAAATTTGTGTTCTCTTAGGCGTTAAGAAGTCAAATTGGGGAGGTGCTTTGTATTGGTGCTATATCAAAAAATTTACACATATGGCCCATTTTCAATTCCAAGACACCGCGGCCGTGGGCCCTTGCTGCCCCACTTATTTAACTAATTTTTGCCCTCTGCTTGTCTAAATTTCCCACTGTGGCTCGAATTTCGAAACACGCTTGTTATTCTCATTCAATGAGAGGGCCCAAATGTACAAAATATAAAATGCTTCATACGCCAAGTTTGTGTCTCAAAAGCTACATTCGCCTCGTAGGATCGCTGTATCACATTTAACTTTTTTAAGGTTTCCCTCATATAAGGAATTTCGAAAAGAGGTACCCTTAAGCCTAACTCAACATTCTACCTTTATACACAACGGTTCAATATTTAACCCGAATGGATCATAACAATTTTCACGATTATAGTTTTTATCATTTTGATATTTATCCATTTCTGCCCCTATTGTTATAGCAGGTATAAATAGGTCCTATAAACAGGACTCAAACTTAATTTTCATCATCAATGCACCTCCTTCGTATTTTCTTATAGGTGATATTTTGGATGAAACCTCTAAAACTTCTTGGCCTTTTGTGACTCCCAACATAAACTTTGCTGGATGTATTTTCTTTCTTGCCTTTTCACCAGTAAAAGTAGAACTTTTAGCTTAATAGCAATGGCACTGGCAATGTTTCGACTTTTTTATGGTTTTCGTATCGAAGCAGAAAGTGATGAATGTTTTCTTTGTCCCCTCGCCAACCCACCCCTCACAACACTTCTCGTCTTTATGTCTGTGTGTCTGATTCTGTTTCTACTCCTGTTTCTGTACGTTTTTACTTTTGCCTTTTGGATTAAAATGAAAGTAAAGTGAATTGAACGGTAAAAATAGGGGAAATTTAATCAATATAAAAGTGACAGTATCAGGAAATGAAAGGTTTTACTTGCTTTTAGCCTTTTTCGATTGTCAGATCTTTGCGAACAGAGAGAGAGACAGACACTAAACTGAGTCAAGGGATTGTTTTCATTAAGCATCTAAGCGATTGGAAACTATCTTCCGGAAAAAAGGATAACCCATAATGTTATGTGGATTTCTGAGCATAATAAATGTACCAACATATCCTAGTAATATATTAAATGGAAAAATTTGGATTTACGAGTACATACATCTGTCTGTATTTTTGTATATTTTTAATCTATCGTAATTTGTTTGCTTTCATCTGTTGTTAAACAATTAACTCATTAGTTTTCTGAAACACATGGTAAATTTGGACAGCAACCCCCATTAAACGTCAATAACCTCGACTTATGGTCAAGGAAATTGACCTCTTATTACAAATAGAAAGGGTGTAAAATGATCACCTTATGTCAGAAGCTAGCCTGTAGGGTAGTGCAATCAAATAGAGACGCAATCGGATTAATGGACTTTCTATTACTAAAATATGGGAAAATCCTTAATCCCGGCTGAAGGCTGGCCACGTATATGAACTTTGGTCCGCGTAGCCGACTTCGGACATACCCTGGAGAAGAAAATCTTTAATCTCGGCCGAAAATCGGCCACGAACGAGGATTGGTGGTTAATCCATCATTGTTGGGACATATTTAATTGGGACTTATTTTCATTGGGCTACAAATGCTGAAAACATCACTTTCACGTAGACACAGAAGTTTAGTAACTGTCGTTAAAATAATTAGATAAAATTTGATTTTTTTCTTGACATCGTCGTTGAACCGGATTAAATGTCGTTGACCCCGATCAAAGGTCACCTTATGTCTTCGGAATAAAGGTCAATGACGTCGATAAAAGGTCATTGACCTCGGAATAAACGTCATTGACCCGGTTAAATACCGTTGACCCCAATTAAAGGTCACTGGCCTCGGATTAAAGGTCGTTGACCTACTATTAAAGGCAGTTGTCCCCCGGGTTAAAGGTCACTGACTCCGATTAAATGTCACTGACGTCGGATTAAAGCCTAAGATTAAAAATCAATGACCTATGATTAAAGGTCTTTGACTTCGGATTAAAGGTCATTGGACTCACATGAAAGGTCAGTGACCTCGGATTACCGAGGTAAATACTTGGATTACAGGTCAATGATCTCGGTCAACGACCTTAGATTATATGTCATTAACCTCTGATTAAAGTTCACTGACCTTTGATTAGAGGTCCATGACCTCGGATTAGAGGTAAATTACCTCTGATTAAGGGTCAATGACCGCGAATAAGAGGTCAATTTTCTCGTATTATAGGTCGTTGACCCGTATTAAAGGTCACCGAACCGTTAAAAGGTATGTGACCCCACATTAAATGTTAATAACCCCGATTAAAGGTCACTGACCCTGATAAAATGTCTCTAGCCTCGGATTAGAAGTCATTGATCTCATAGTTGACTTCGTATTAAATGCCATTGACCCTGAATTAAATGTCAACGACTTTGGATTAAAGGTCACTGAACCCGGATTTAGACCCCGGTAAGAGGTATGTGACCACAGATTAAATGTCAATTACATCGAATAAAAGAGACTGACCTTGTTTAAAGGTCACTAGCCTCGGATTAGAGGTCATTGACATAATAGTAACTATCATTGACCTCGTATTAAAGGTCATTGACCCTAGATTAAATGTCAATGACCTCGGATTAAAGGTCGCTGACCCAGGACTAAACGTCACTGACCTCGGTAAGAGGTATGTGCCCACGGATTAAATGTCAATGACCTTGATTAAAGGTCACTAGCACAGATTAGAGGTCCTTGACCTCGGAGTTGAGGTCGTTGACCTAAGGTTAAATGTCATTGACCCCGGTTTAAATATCAATAACCCGGATTAAAGGTCACTGACCCCGATAAAAGTATGTGACCCCGATTATAGGTCTTTGATCTCGAACCTCGGATTAGAGGTCTTTGAGATCAAATTAAAGGTAATTGACCTTATATTTAGTATCATTGAGCTCGTATTAAAGGTCATTGATCCTGGATTAAAGACTATTTACCTCGGATTACAGGAAAATTACCTCGGATTAGAGTCCATTAACCTCGAATTATATGTTAAGAACCTCGGATTGGTAGCCAATGACGTCGGATTAAAGATTATCGACTTCAAATTAAATGTAATTGACCTCGGCTTAAAGATCATTTACCTCGGATTAGATGTAATTGATATGCGATTAAAGGCCATTGACCTCGGATTAGAGGTTATTGACCTTGGATTAGGGGTTATTGACCTCGTATTAGAGGTCAACATGTGTTTTCATCATACATGAAGTGTTGTTCTCAATTGAGAAATATTTATGTGAAAAAAATTGGTGTATATTCTGTTCTGATACAAACAAAATTAAATTGTTAAATGTAATTGAACATAATTAAATCTTTTATTTTTAGGAATTCTAATATGCCCTTTGGATGACTGACTAAATATCCTGCTTCATCTCTGTGTAAATTGTGGATAGAATTTACATGTAAGTAAGTCACCCAATTTCATATACATATCATAGCAAAACTCCGAACGAATTCATTTAAAAAAATATATATATTTTTTCCAAATCTTGAAATAAATAATATCTACAATGACTGCAATTCAATGCTTCTTATATTTACCACATATTATGAAATATCCGTTAATATTGTTTATTGTTGTATTCTTAAAGATAAATAATAATTCATAATTATATTCTTACATAATTGCCAGACTTGAACATTTTCCTTGTGATATAAGTATTTCATTGCTGTAGTATATTTCTTTGGAAAAATTGTTAGAGTCACGTGTTTCATTTTCATCATCGCCGCCACCACCACAAATCACGTAAATTACATAAGTCGGACAGCACAATTTCAAACACGTGATTTTATGACTACACATTTACTTCTTTAATATTTAGGGTTTGTAGTCTATTGTGTCGTTGGTCAGTTTGTGATGTTCATTTCGGACGCTAATTACTGCCAAAATCCAACAGGATATTACGTTACACAAATGTTAAGTAGTAAAGAATTAAAAGATACTAGAACATAATGCACACGTGTGGGAGATGTTTGATGCTAAGGATGATTGTTATTTTCTATGATTGTAGTTATTTCTATGATTATTGGAAATATTTCCAGTAAGCGGAAATAATCTCATTCAACTCATCAAATGAGTGGCAGTATATAAGTAGAATTAGTGTAAGCAGCGAACATGGGTTGAATAAAATAGGTATATCTCAATATACTCGTACATCAATGAATTTTGAGAAAAGTAAATTTATTACCTTTGTTATATAAGAAATACAAATTAGAAAGATCATACGAGTTAAATGAGAAATAAAGGGTGATCTAAGTAGAGATTCTTATTTCAATAGCCTTTTTTTGACAGATCACGTGTGAGTCGTGTCATGCTGTCATGTTATTTTTGTTAAGTATTGTTTGGCATTTCATCATGGATAGACTAACGCCTGAACAACGTTTACAAATTATTCAGTTTTCTTATCCAAATAATCGTTCGCCAATTGCGTCAATTTTTTTAAATAAAAAAACACTTTCCAGTCGACCCACGACCTTGACACCCATGAGCAATATTTTAGCTCTCGTTAAGAGCTATCTTTTTGCCATTGACCGATTCCCGATCCGACGTACCGGAATCATCGGTCCATATTTCTTCAAAAATGATGCCGGTGAGAAAGTAACCGTCAATGGCGACCGTTATCGTGCCATGATAACAGACTTTTTGATGCCTGAAATTGAAGCTCGTGATCTCGGCGACATTTGGTTTCAACAAGACGGCGCCACTTACCACACATCGCATCAATGGATTTATTGGGAGAACACTTCGGTGAGCAGATAATTTCACGTTTTTGGACGGTCGATTGGCCACCAAGATCGTGTGATATCACACCGTTAGACTTTTTCCTGTGGGAAAAAGCTTCGATTCAGGCCTTGGAGCAAAACATCACGCGTGTCATTCGCCAGTTACCAGTCGAAATGCTCGAACGAGTCATCGAAAATTGGACTCAACGGATGGACCATCTGAGACGTAGCCTTGGCCAACATCTGATAGACATAATCTTCAAAAAATAAATGCCAAAGAATGTTCTTTCAAATGATAACAAACTTTCCCCATTCAATTTGAATTTTCTGTGTTTTTTCATTAAAAAAAGTAGGGAACCTCGAAATGGATCTCCCTATATAATATTGAATTTTATGTAGGAGATGACTGTAATTATTGTAAAATAATAGAATATTAATTGATGTACATTAGGGATCGAAAAATAAATATCGCAGATGTCCACATTCCAAATGAATGTTTATTTTGTTTGGTGAATATACCCAAAATATTTGGGCCTTATCTTGAGCCGGCGGTGAGCTAAAGCAATATTACATTAGGGAATTTCTTAAGTCGCAGTTCTCTGCAAATCAATCTCAAAGGCAATATAACAAATGCCATCGGTTAAATTCAACCTAATTCAGACTAATGTGCCGCGGTTATGAAAAATTGGCTTCGATAGGCATTTCTAACGATACGAATACAGTTTGGTAATATCTCACACACACTTTATTTTATTTTAAATTAGAAATAGAAAATAAAAATAGCGCTCACTGAAATAAGCCTTATATTCTCGTAATTCGATAATTTGGCACTTCGATATTTTTTTCACATAGCTACCCTCAACCCAAATTTTACTGCTCTATAGCCAATAGTTTCTGAGAAATTATTCGTTATAAACCAAATTTTGTTCTAAAGGGTTTTCCAACAAGAGGTGTTATTTTGGTTTTCAAAGAAAAATGCCAATTTTGAGATAAATGATCGGATGTTTATTTCATAATAAAGAGGAAGGTATGCCGTTAAGTTCATAATGAAAAACAACATCAGCCAAATGGCCACAACGACCACGCTTACAGGACCATATCCTTTTCATGAAATTTTCCATAACCAAATCGCAAAGCGGCTGCCTATGTCCTCGATAGCCTCACGAATTCTATCTTTGAGATATTGAATCGACGCTGGGCTGTTGGCGTAGACCTTATCTTTCACGTGGCCCCAAAGGAAGAAGTCGTTAAATCACAAGATCTCGGTGGCCAATTGTGATCACCTCTTCGAGAGATAACTCGGTCCGGAAACTTTTCCCGTAACAGAGCAATGGTTTCGTTGCTTGTGTGGCACGTAGCGCCGTCTTGTTGAAAGTAAACGTTGTCCAGATCAATACCATCCAACTCCGACCATAAAAAATCAATAATCATATCTCGATAGCGCAATCCATTCGCCATAACTGTTGATTTAACCTCATTTTCGAAAAAGTAAGGTCCAATGACCCCGCCGGACCATAACCGCACCAAACAGTCACACGTTGAGGATCGAGAGGCTTCTCCACAATAACTCTTGGGTTTTCCGAGCCCCAGATGCGACAATTTTGCTTGTTGACGTAGCCACCGAGGTGGAAATGGGCCTCATCAGTCAAGATGATTTTGTATCGTTTTTTGTTCGATCGTTTTGTATCGTTCGATGATCGTGTATCGTTCCACTTGTCAAATGTCAAAAAATAAAAGCTTCAAAAGTGACAGCTACCGAAATACCGGGTGATTCAAAATAACACCTCTTGTTGGAAATCCCTGTATTAGCGTCACTAACCTACTTAGACAATTTAAACCATTACAGAAAGGTTATAGCCCAGCGGAACCGACTATATGATACGCCACACCACTTTGTTAGAGTACAATAAGTACACATACACATTGTTGTTCTGAATCTCAGAACTTTTGAATTTAAATTCTCTGCGAGTATTATTTTTACAATTCACAACATTGAAAGATATATTTTGCATTAGTGGTCAATATCTAAATGTAAACCGATTTTCTCTAAATTTGGCAGCGTTCTTTCTTCGATCAATAAGCTTAACTCTTCCAAATTTCATAACGATCGAATGTTAAATAAAGCTTATATAGAACTGCGATCGAAATGAATACATGTATGGGGGTTATATATAAATCAGAAACGATTTTCTTCAAACTTATCAACCTTCAGTCTGACCCAATGAACTCCTTTATGCCAAATTTGGTAACGCTCAAATGTAAAATACGACTTCTAAAATAAATACCAAATCGGAGATAAATATATATAAGAACTAAATATCATATATATGGGGGCTATATCTAAATCTAAATCGATTTTCCCCAAAATTTGCAGTGTTCATTCCTGTTATAAGAAACCTCTTTCTGCGGTATTTTTAACTGATTGGATATAAAATACAGTTTACACAGCGCTTACATGTCAAATCGGGGGTAACATATATGTATATGAGGGCTGTATCTAAATCTGACCCGATTCTCCCCAAAGTTTCCAGTATTCATTCATGTAATTAGAAACCTCTTTCTGCCGAATTTCGTACTGGTCGGATATAAAATACAGTTTCTACAGTGCGTATATGTCAAATCATATATATTGGGTCTATATCTAAATCTGGGCTGTATCTAAATCTGACCCGATTCTCCCCAAAGTTTCCAGTATTCATTCATGTAATTAGAAACCTCTTTCTGCCGAATTTCGTACTGGTCGGATATAAAATACAGTTTCTACAGTGCGTATATGTCAAATCATATATATTGGGTCTATTTCAAGAGACTTCTCTCTGTCAATTTTTATACATGGGTAAAAATGTTGCATATATCTGAACCAAACTCAGTAGGTATTGTCCTTGTTAGTAATTTTCGGTACTTTTCAGAAAAAATAAAATTTTTTTTTTGTGTGTGATTTTTATGTTTTGAAATTTAAATGTATTTTTTTAAATTGTTTGCACTCTCCGCGTTTTTTTATTTTTTAAACTTCTATTAATTCTCTAACATAAAAGCTTTGGATGGAAGGGGCCCTAAAATTATTTATATTTTTACTAATTTTTTAAAAATTTTAAATATAAAATTGAAGGTTTCGGAATATATGTTCCACGTCAAAGAACAAAATAAAGGAGACTCTTTAGGAAGTATTTCTTCTGATCTCCTTACCCCTGATAATCTTAAATACAAGGTGGCGCAAAAGTAATACTCCTATCAGAAAATGCTATAAATTTTGCGATTGGCCCCTAATGTCAGTTCTGTTTTGACATTTGTGTAGTAAACACATGCGAAATACACATTAATAAACAATGTTACGCTACACTGCTCCAGAACGCGGAATATTGCTGATTATTTATTTGACCAATAATCGGTCGGTGACTTTGGCACAACGTGAATTTCGTCGCAAATTTCCTGGCCGTCCAACGCCTACTGGTGAAACACTGCGACGTTTAGCCGCTCGCCTCGAAGAGACTGGCACAACACGAGATGCTGCCAGGCGTGGCAGACCCCGGAGTAGCCGTTCTGCAGAGAATATTGCTGCTGTAGCCGAGGATGTCATGGAAGCGCCGTCGACATCGACTAGACGACGTGCCACGCAAATGAGTATCAGTCGACGGTCTCTACAGCGAATTTTGGTACAAGATTTGAAGATGTTTCCGTACAAAGTCCAGACGGTGCATCAGCTGTTAGCTGCTGACCGCCAATCGCGTCTAACATACGCTCAAGCCATCCTTAATCACCACCAAGAGGAAGATGATTTTTTCATCAAAAATAATCATGAGTGATGAGGCCCATTTCCATCTTAGCGGGTACGTAAATAAGCAAAATTTACGCTTCTGGGGCACTGAAAATCCGCGTGTAACCCACGAAGAGCCATTACACCCGCTCAAAGTCACTGTATGGTGTGCTGTTTTCGCTGGAGGAGTCATCGGACCTTTTTTCTTCGAAGACGTCGCGGGCCAAACGGTTACTGTGAATGATGAGCGCTACATAGCAATGATCAACGAGTTCTTTTTGCCGCAACTTGATGAATTGGGATTGGAAAACATGTGGTTCCAACAGGACGGTGCAACGGCACACACTGCACGTGCCACAACCGATAAGCTGAAGGATGCATTTCCCGGGCGCCTAATCTCCCGTTTTGGCGATTTGCACTGGCCAGCAAGATCGCCTGATTTGACCGCTCCAGACTTCTTTTTGTTGGGGCTTTTTGAAGTCGCGGGTTTATGTCAACAAGCCTTAGACTCTTGCAGCTCTTATAGACAATATCCGAGAATGTGAGGACCTATCGCCGGAAGTTTTGGCCAAAGTGATGGAAAATGCCATAAAAAGGGCTCAAATGTCAATCAACTGTGGCGGCGGCCATTTACATGACATCATATTCTTGACTTGATGTAAAAAAAATTAAAAGACCAAATAAAAATAATCCACAAGAAGAATCAAAGTTTTTCATTTTTTTTTTTAAATTACAGCCAAAAAACATCGAAAGGTTACTTTTGCGCCACCTTGTATAACTGCGGTAATATGGTGTCCAAAACATAAAAAAATTTTGCCTTCTATAATACATAATAGTGGCAGAGATTGTCTAAAGAAAGGAGAATAAATAAAAATCAATAACGATTTAAATACCAAAATAAAACATACGGAAATTCACAGACCTTAAATTATACAGCTGTGCCGTGCCGTCAGCGAGAAACGTCAAAATCTATCAGTTACGAACGAATAGGAATGAAATGTCACACGCGAAAAACACTTTTCCGCGAACATAGTTTGAACTTTCTTTGCACTAATCAATTAATATAAATTTTTTAATTGTGATAATTACAAAAAATTCCGGAAAATCGGTCCGAAATCCGCGGAAAAACTCACTCTTTGAAGTCCTACTCGTTGAAATTTCTATTCGTTCGTAACTGACAACTTACACGCTCCGGGATGACATATCTTAAAATTTATTATTTTTGCGGAAATTCAATCACAAAAAATATTAAAAACTAGCGGACCCGGCGAACTTCGACTCGCCCCAATTTAACGCCTTCAGATAAACTCCAGAGTGATAATAAAACACAGATAGTTAAAATTTTAATGCGATTTGTTTAAAAGGAATCGAAATCAGTAGAGAACGATGTGATAAACAACAAACAACGAAGACAGAAGACAGGCAACGTACAGATGACCGTGCGAAAAACAGGGAAATTCGAGATTAATTCCACAGACTTCCTACGATTGGTTTTGAGATTAATTGATTGTCTTCGCAAAAGCCAATCGTACAGGAAACTGAATCCGCTTGAATTGGAATGAAAGATCAGTTGGAATAATCGGAATTCGTGGGATAAGGACTTCCTCTCCTTTGAATTTTCCCTTGATGATCGTCGCCTGAATCACATTGTCCATCAGTTTCATAATGGACAACCGCGAACTATGCACAATTTCGGATGATTCAGATTCCGCAACATGATTATGATCGATTCCACCTTCAGCTGTAAATTATGCGGCGGAGCTCCTGGCACATCAAGCGAGTTCGATTTTACTTTGAATAATAAAATTCATGCTATTGACGTCCTTATTCTTCGCTGCTAATATTGCCCGTTCACTAATCTAATCGAGATTTGGAAACACTTCGGTGATGAGTTCCTCGTTCGACGATGTGAACTCGCAAAAATTTGCCGGGAACAATATCAATGCAGTGGAAACATCAACAGTAATTTGGCCATTGCCAAGCGCCAACAGTTGTTTCGAGAATTCAAGAGCCGATGAGTCGTTCTGCAGCGCGACTCTCATGTTCGTGGTCAATTTCAACTTCTTGACATTCCGCCACAAAGACCACGATTTCAGGCATGCATTAATTTCATCGGCAGTAGATTTCGGGATGACGGGAAACGTTTGACGAAAATCTCCGGAGAGCAATATCATAGACTCACCAAATTGTCTCAAATCACGTCGTAAATCCTTCATCGTTCGGTCAACTGCCTCCAGAGCTCGTTTATGCGCCATCGTGCATTCATCCCAAATTATGATTTTGCAATGCCCGCAATCCAATAAGATAACCTTACCTCTTATACTCAAACTTATTATCTGAAAAAATGTTCGAATTGATAAATATCGCGTTGAATTTTAATTGATCGTAATGCTTGTACCGTTTGCCGATGTGATACGCGAAATCAGTGTAACAATACGCAAAACTCGAATGAATTGCAGCAAGAAAAATAGCACATACTCGTACATATGTTTAATAGAAAACTTTTTTGTTTAATAGAAAATTAATAAAAAAAATTTGGATTGAAAAAGAGAGCAGTAGATAGGAACAGTAGGAATCTCGCAAGAAATAGCAATTTTCGATTTTCCCAATTTTCCGACTTTTCCGGAGGGTTTTCCCAAAATTTTCTTTCGTAACAACCTTCTCCAGGCAAATACGAACAACTGAAAAAAATTGAGCCAAATCGGTCCAGCCGTTCTCAATTGATGAATTACTATACATTTTTCACACCATTTTTATATATAAAGAAGATACCATAATTTTTTTTTGAAATTCAAATTTTCTTGACAGGTGCCTTTAGTATTTTATGATACACGATAAAGCAGTGTCAACCTTTAATTTAGAGGAAATTGTGAGGGCTACAGATGTTGAAAAAATCATTTTAACTTAGAAACATCAGTTTAATAATTGTCGTTAAAACAAATAGAAAAAATATATATTTTTTTAAAAATCGTTTTTAGTGGGGATAGAGGAAATTGTGAGGGCTACAGATGTTGAAAAAATCATTTCAAAATCAGTTTACCCTACACCAATGCAAAAATGTGCATTGCTATAAGAATTTTGCAGTATCTAAATCTGAAAAGATTTTTCTCGAATTTTGTAGTGTTGATACATGTAAGAAGAAAACTCTCTCTGCCGCATTTCATACTAATCGAATATAATACACGTTTCTACATCGCTTACATGTCAAATCGGGTGAAACATATGTATGTGGGCTATATCTAAATCTGAACGGATTTTCTCCGAATTGGGTAGTGTTTATTCACGTAATAAGAAAACTCTCTCCCGATTTTCGCACAGGTCGGATGTAAAATACGGTTTCTACAGCGCTTACATGTCAAATCGGTTGAAACATATATATGGGGGTTATATCTACATCTGAAAGGATTTTCCCCGAATTTGGTAGTGTTCATTCGTGTAACTACATAACTCTCTCTGCCAAATTTCGTATTGATCTTATATGAAATACAGTTTCTACAGCGCTCACATGTCAAATCGTTGGTAACATATATTTGGGGGCTATATCTAAATCTGAACCGATTTTGACCAATTTCAATAGGGATCGTCCTTGATCACAAGAGTACATGGAGAGACAGACGGACATGGCTAAATCGACTCAAAAAGTGATTCTATGTAGATCGATATAATAAGCTATGGTTCTATTTCTTCTCTTTTTGGGCGTAACAAACAAATGCACAAAGTTATAATACTCTGTACCACAGTGTGATGTAGGGTATAAAAAGTAAAAAGGAATGTCTAGTTTATGCTGCAAGACTTACAATCGCCATTAGGATCATACATTTAACACAATGTGTCATAATTAACCAACATTTAATCGTTTTTGCAACCCACCCTGCCACTAATAGTATGCATTTAGAGAAAAACGTAGAGTATATTTCAAGAGCCAAATTCGCAATCTTAGTCCGTCTTTTACCCTTATTGTCCCCTATCTGTGCCACGTTTAAAGCCTATTTTGCCCCACTGTTTCATAGAGCTTCGCACTCTTGTTATGCACCGCTCTAATACTTAAGTTTATTTAATATTCAATTATAAACATAGCTGGGGCTGTGTATAACCCTTTTTCTTCACTTACCACATTTACCGTATTAAGCACTTTTTTGCCCTACTGTGCCTATTTAACCCTTATTGTTTAACTGTACCATATTTAACCTTTTTTTCTCTAGTCAACCCCATTGTAACATATTTAGCAATTTAATTAAATTTTAACCTTTTTGCACCACAGCGCTACCAAAAGCATACATTTTGAAAAAAATATGTATATGTACTTCTTATCTCATATTTATGTTATAAATATGATTAACACCTTTTTGTCCTACTGTACAATATTTAACCATATTTAACCATCCCTCGCTTGAATTTTCGCGATTATAATTCTAGGCGTTAAATGTGGCAATGGTACCATTTTTATACCTTTCTGTCCCCCTGTGCCCCTAACATTTTCAAAAAGATCGCTCCTTGTTCTTGTTTACGTCCCAAGAGCTCCTCTCGCAGAAAATTTCACGATTCTAGCTCTTGCCATTTGGATTTGGTTGTTATAACACAGTTATTCATTTTTAGCCCAATGTGCGCTTAAATGTTCGAATATCGAAAAATCCTGTTAATTTCCGAGTCTACCTCATAAGGGCTACCCTTACACTATATTTCAAGATTCTAGCTCATTCCGTTTAGCCGGTGGTACCTTATTTATCCCTTTTTGTCCCATTGTGCGGCTTAAAGTACGAATTTCGAAAAATCCCGCCTTACTACATGACTACGGCCCAAGAACTTCCCATGGGCGAAGTTATCACGTCCCCTTTTGCACATCCCGTACAAATGAACCTTTCTACAGAAAAAGTTGGAGGCTTATAACTTTAATTCCAGTCCATAGAAATTCTTAACATTTTGTGCACTCTAATGCTTTAATAGTGCCAACAGATCTGTGAAAAATGGTCGTTATTGCCACAACAAAAAGTTAACGGCTTTTACTACGAAACCAGCGCATACAAACAGTTAAATTTTTGTAGAGTGTAATGCTTTAATAGTAACAATAGTCTATTGAACATGGGCGGTATTGACATGTGGGGCGTTATTTGGTACCCCCAAACAGACAAAAAATTCGTGAAAAGTATTAATAAAACATATATTTACTATTCTATTGTCAATTGTTTACACTGTTTTTGCAAATATTAAAATAATTTCCCATTTTTGTTCTTCTTCTTCCCGTTAATTCACAATAATTGATAACATCTCTTCAAAAATGGGATGCCATATTGCTAAATATAGGGTGCCCAATCTGGCAACATCATACTCGATTAAGACAGGAACACAAGCACCAAACTTCATCGGGAACTAATAGTGCTTAAAAGCTCCCCTTAGCACCCCATACAAATTAAGCACTTATGGTGTAACGAAAACACGCCTAATATGGTTCATAATTTATACATTTATCCATAGACAATAGGCATTGTTTTTTCGTTAGGATGCTGCTTCAAAAAAACAGAGGAAACATTTTTTTCTACTTTTAGCGACTGAAAAAAAACTATTTAAAAAAAAAATAAATAAATGTTTTCCAATTTTTTTTATCAAATGTTTCTAAATAGCTATCTATACCTCGCCACATTTGTTTCCCTCATAATCTCCTAATTTTATTTAATTCAAAGGACATCAGGGCTTATGTTTTAGAAATATGGTCCAAATGCCAAGGTAACTTCCATGAAAATTGGAATTTGAAAAAAAATCTTAAAAACCCTTACCATACATTTTTGTTTGTTTTAAATACAATACTATGAACATAATTGCCATAGCTCTTTTGGAACATCCCGCACAAATAGTAAAATTCCTGCCAAATCTAAATGTCTCGAGATAACGCAATAATTGAAGTGTCCATTGTTCAGCGCCAAATTGGCGCATTTGTTATGCTCCTAGAAAATTCAATTCCCCATAACCTTTGATCCAATTACCTCAAAGTCTTCATATTACATATTTAAGACTACTTTTCAAATAACTGCCTGCAAAGAAAAGAGCAAAATTGTTCTACCGTTCTGGAATCTGCCACAAAAAATAACAAATTCCATATAAAATTGTTCACACTTAAATATTCCTACTTTTTTAAGGTTTTCCTACTTTTTTATTTTTTTCAAACAGATATTAAAGTGTGTCTTTTTCATTCACAATTTGTTGTGTATCAAATATTTTTCAAATTCGCTCATGGCTACTGTATTTTCATATGAACCCCCGTTCTGATATATCACACCCAGTTGTTTATTTGATTGATGACTGTATCTGACTGACTGACTGGATGACTGTCTGGATTGTCTAACGGACTGATTCCTAACGGTATTTCGGGGTCGGGTGTCGAGTCTATGAGTGATTGCAACATGTTGCAAATACTACAAATAAACAAATGTTTTTGACATCTATTCCTCGCCCCGCAATTACTGGCCAAATGGGTGAGGCAGAGAGAGGGAGTCACTTACTGATGTGTGAATGTTGCTATCAAAAATTACTTGCACACACATGACCACCGTCAAATCAAATGGATGGAATCATTTATTTTCGTTAGAGCGCTTCGGCGCACTGTGGGGGAATTTGAAAACAAAAGGATTTTTCTGTTTCCTAAACAACTAGACAACTTTCAGACAGATTCTTATATCAGATATATTCTCGAATTTATGATGTGATCTTCGTCTATATTGGAGTCGAGCACTGTGGACTCTTCCTCTATACTAGAGTCGAGCACGGTGGTCTCTTCCTCTATACTAGAGTCGTGGTCTTCCTCTATACTAGAGTCGACCACACTGTGGTCTTCCTCTATACTAGAGTCGACCACACTGTGGTCTTCCTCTGTACTAGAGTTGACCACACTGTGGTCTTCCTCTGTACTAGAGTTGACCACACTGTGGTCTTCCTCTATACTAGAGTCGACCACACTGTGGTCTTCCTCTGTACTAGAGTCGACCACACTGTGGTCTTCCTCTGTACTAGAGTCGACCACACTGTGGTCTTCCTCTATACTAGAGACGACCACACTGTGGTCTTCCTCTATACTAGAGACGACCACACTGTGGTCTTCCTCTGTACTACAGACGACCACACTGTGGTCTTCCTCTATACTAGAGTCGACCACACTGTGGTCTTCCTCTATACTAGAGTCGACCACACTGTGGTCTTCCTCTATACTAGAGTCGACCACACTGTGGTCTTCCTCCAGACCAGAGTCGACCACACTGTGGTCTTCCTCTATTCTAGAGTCGACTACACTGTGGTCTTCCTCTGTACTTGAGTGGATCTTTTGTGGTCGTCTTCTATACTTGAGTGGATCTTTTGTGGTCTTTCTCTATACTTGAGTGGCTCACTGTGGCCTTCCTCTATACTAGAGAAGTATTTCCAATCCTTCGAAATTCCACCCACTGTGCAGAGTGGATTTAATGGAATATTTTTTTGCTTTGTGTATGAAACCATAGTGTTGGGCTGTGGCATTTCTCAAATACATTTCATTTTTTGCACTGAAGTGTCATTGATTCTTTTTTTTAATTTTGTTTCGAATTTCAAGTGATGCGCCCACCCAAAAACTCTGTGAAAGGTGTGAATGCAATGCAGACAGAACACTTCAATTTGTTTGCTTTTGACTCATTCTGCAATTTTAACAAATTCACTTATTTTAGTTAGAACCACTAAAAAGGTGCGACCCAAATGTATGATATACTTCTATGTTTCATGTTATATGAAAATTAATAATATGAATTAATATGAAAATATTTTGCTTATTATTCAAATAAAGCTTGTTTAGTAATGCCCTGGAGGTATGTGAAAATTGCGGCAATTTACTTGTTTCCATTTTCCAAATGAGTTTTTTTTTTGATTGTGTAAAAACAAATTTTATGTTTATACCCTACACCACACTGTGGTACAGGGTATTATAACTTTGTGCATTTGTTTGTAACACCCAAAAGGAGAAGAAATAGACCCATTGTTTATTATACCGATCAACTTAGAATCACTTTCAAAATTGGTAAATGGGTAGAAACATATTATCTAATTCTGAAACGATAATCGCTAAATTAAGCAATATTCGTTCCTAAAGTGAGAAACATCTTTCTGGAAAATTTTAATGATCGGAAGTAAAGTACAACCTCTATAGCGCTTTGATACCAAATCAGGAGGAACATATATATGGATATTATATATAAATCTGAACCGATTTTCCCCGAATACCCATTCATGTAAAAAGACCTCTTTCTGCCGAATTTCATACTGATCGGATATAAAATACAGTTTTTACAGCGCTTACATGTCAAATCGGGGGTAACGTATATATGGGGGCTATATCTAAATCTGAACCGATTTCTTCCAAATTTAACATTGTTCATTCATATTATAAGAAACCTCTTTCTGCCGAATTTCATACTGATCGGATATAAAATAACATTTTTACAGCGCTTACACTTCAAATCGGGGGTAACGTATATATGGGGGCTATATGTAAATCTGAACCGATTTCTTCCAAATTTAACAGTGTTCATTCATATAATAAGAAACCTCTTTCTGCCGAATTTCAGACAAATCGGATATAAAATAAAGTTTTTACAGCGCTTACATGTCAAATCTGGGCTAACATAAAATATCTAAATCTGAACCGATTTTAACCAAATTCAATAGGGATCGTCCTTGGGCCAAATAAAATATATGTGTAAAGTTTTGTCGAGATCGGACCATAATTGCGACCTGTACTTTGATTACAAGAATACATGCACAGACAGACAGACGGACAGACGGACATAGCTAAATCAACTCAGAAAGTGATTCTAAGTCGATCGGTATAATAAACGATCTTCTCCTTTTGGGTGTTACAAACAAATGCACAAAGTTATAATACCCTGTACCACAGTGTACTTCAAAATCATATCATCCCTATTGGAAAACCGGTTATTTATAAAATGAATATTTGAGTTTATTTTTTGATATTTTGAAACTAATATAAAATTTTTTATATACCTTTGTTTTTGCAAATTTATTTGTGTTTACTATTTTAAAAATTTGCAAAAAGTCCGGTATATAAACACAAGTATTAAATTAATTGCATACATTTTTAGAGATTTTTCTAAATATTTTATAATAAAATACAAAATTCAGATTTAAGCAAAATAATATACAGTTTGTAAGATTAAGTTTAATATCTTCTGAACCTCTGATCCGATTGGCGACAAGTTAATGCGTATTTTTAGGGAATTAAAGCATTACAGATCGGAGTTATACACGTAAAGAAAATATTCTTTCCACAAAAACGATATTTTAAAAAACATAACTCCTCATTTTTGTGATTAAAAAATTTTTAGTTTAACCCGAAAAATAATTTTTTTGCAATTCTCATAAACGAAGAAAATTAAAAAATTATATTCCTATAATATTCAAATTGTGCCTTTTAAATTTATACAAAATCAATAAACATGCCATCTCGCTGCTAAACATATTCATTAATTTTTTAACAATTGCGAATCTCTTCCGCCATTGACTTGCAATTTATTTGCGAATTCAGGCAAAATGAATAATATAATGAAAAAAATAAACAAAACGAAATGATTACGTTAAACTTATTTTATAAATTATTGCCCTAAAGAAATGCCTTAAGGCTCTCTTCTGTTGTGTTTTATTCTCGGAAAGCCGCCACAGACAACAAATATTTATTGCTTTGTTGTTCTTTTTATTCTTGGTGTTGTTGTTATTGCTGGCGTTGTTGTCCTCATCGCCGTCATCCTCTCTGCAGCTTCTCCTACATCTTGTCTCTGAATCTCATGTTAACTTTCACATTCTAATGGATGCAAAGGAGACCAAAGAAATTCACAAAAAAAATAAAAAAAAAAAACAGAAAAAATTACGCCGAGAACAAAAAGGAAAAGGGAAATTTCCAATTCAAAGACCAAACCATGAAAGCCCCTTTGGCACAAAAACAATGACTATGGAACTGTAACGCTTGTAAGTAAACAACAAAACGCTGATAGTCGAGAACGTTTGTTCTTTCGCCTCTCTCTCTCTAACGTTTACATATGGTATGGACGATATACTACATATGTACAATAGGTCGTATAGATTGATTGCTGGGAATTTTTCATATTTTTTCCAATATTTTTTGTATTAATATTTTAATTAGCTAAGTTAAAAATAAGTAAGAAAGTTTCAGTCGGTGAAGCGACTAAGGTATACCTTAACTTTGTGAGTAATGTAATATGGAATAGTACACGAATTATTCTGACAATTAGTGTGGGAGGTACCAGAAGGGGTTTAACAAATACACGTTTTTTTCGCTGAACAATAGATACTTTAAATACACTGTGCCGAATTATAAGCGTTTATGTTATATTAACATTTTGTGTGGGAGGTACATAAAGGGGCGTGGTGATAACGCCCATTTTTCACAGTGCTATATGTACTTTAAAAGCGTTACACCGTACAACATTTCAAGTATTTTTATACACTGGTATTAATGTTATAAGCTTTTAACTTTTGGTGCAAAATAGTACCTTTATGTGGTGTGTACCAAAAGGGGCGTGATAATAACGCACACTTTCCACCGCACTGTATGTACTATAAAGGCATTACACTGGACAACATTTTAAGTTTTTTTTTAACTGGTATACATGTTATAAGCTGTTAACTTTTGGTGCAAATGGTGCCTTTGTTGGGAGGTGCCAAAAGTTGAGTGGCAACATCACCCATTTTTCTCGAGGTGATAGAGACTAATAAGTTATAAAATAATAATTATTTCACTACATTTTAACCCTTTAGGGGGAGGTACTAGAAGTAGTGGACCAATATGACCCATCTTCGAATATTACCACATACCAAATTTGAAGTCAATCGGTTACTCCTTTCGACAGTTATCGTGCGCACCAGCCAGCAGACAGACAGACGGACGGACGGGCATTGCTCATTCGACTTAAAATGACCCGAACATACTTAGGGTCTTAGGCCACTCCTTGGATGTGTTACACTTTTGGTCCGTAGCAAATGGGTGCTTCATAATTTGTTTAGGAATTTTCTATATGCCTACGCTTAATTGTATTAGCACTACAGAAAAAATCGATTTTTAATTTTTTTTTGACGCCGTTTGCATTATTTTAAATGGTTAAAATGTAGTGAAATATTGATTCACTAAAATGTAGTGAAATATTGATTCACTAATAAAACTAGTTTACCAAATTTTGTCGAAGGACTGAGCATAACATTTTCTAGTGTAATATGGTGTGCTTTTTAATTCAGATTTTTTTAGAAAGTGCCTTTAGTATTTTACCATATCCATTAAGTTAAAGGAAATTATTTAAGCAGTGTTGAAAAAACGCTTTCACAGTAGTTTAGAAACTGTCGTTAACCCAAGCGGGAAAGATATCGCACATTAGGCCCAAAGACTCCAGACCAATTAGCATATCCTCCTTCCTATTAAAAGGTCTGGAAAGACTTTTAGATTATTTCATTTGGGGAAAACATGGATACATATCTCCTTTCGGGGAACCTGTCGCCACTAATTTAGAACCCAGCGGTGAATGGAATCCTGTTAGATCTAGAAAGTTGTGGCTGCAAAGTCGTGGTATATGCGGATGATGTGACAATCGCAGTAATCGCTACATTCCTCAACATCCTCAGAGAAATCCTAAAGGTGGCTTTGAAAAAGTTGGCTAGATAGGTAAGAAGCAGCGATTTTGGATTTAACCTAAACAAGACAGAATTGGTTCTCTTTACTAGGATGAATAATGTCCCACATGTGGACCCTCCTCCTCGGATAAATGGAACTGATTGTGGTATTATGGACAGCAACTGACTAACTAACCATTACCAACCTTCTATCAAAGGTACAGAGAACTGCCTGCCTGTGCCTGCTTGGACTACAGCGACTGGGTCTCTACAAGACTGCCGAGTAATGTTGTGTCGAGATAAGTTGCAACCAGAGTTGCACTAAGATTAAACTAACTATTAATGTGGAGGTACATGTACTACGGTCACATGAGGTTATTAAAGTGTAATGCTATGTTAACCGACCGAGTGAGCTATATACCAACGGTGTACACCTTCGAGAGGAACTTCATCACTCAGATATCAGCCACGGATGAATGGGTTGGCAGAATACCAGGAAATAGAAACCATTTCCACTTCTATACGGATGGTTCGAAGCATGATGAAATGTTTGGCTTCGGAGTACACTGTGAAGAACTTAGTCTGAATATAGGTCACATACTACCAGATATCTGCAGTGTCTATCAAGCCGAAATAATGGCAATATGGGAAGTCGCCAAGTGGCTGTGTCGCAACATAGTAACCAAAACTGATGTTGTCATTTACTCGGACAATCAGGCTTCCATCAATTCTATGAAGGCCACATCCCTGAATTCACAAACAGCCCTCGACGAGATGGCTGAGCAAAAAAGATTGTCTACGTTAGTATCAGTTCGCAAACAATTGTTTGTTCCATATTTCGTCGGCTTAATGCTATTTTGTTCCATACGCCATTTTGTATGAAGGGAGAAAAACGCAATTTATTGTTTGAGTAAAAACGGGACTGAAGAGATACACATATCAGTTGCTGCGTGCCGCAAGTGTAGCACATCGAAGGAGTTATCTAAGAGGCCCAAGAATATTTGGCGGAAATCCGTTTTGGCCTATTTTAAGTCATTTGAGCAATGTCCGTGCACCTGTCTGACTTGCTGGTGCGTACAATAACATTCGATAGGATTAATTGATTGACTTCAAATTTGGTATGTGTTAATATTTTCTCTCTCTCAGGCTAAGGTTAAAGATCCCCTTCCCCTTCGAGTACCTTCCCCACATAGGGTAAACATTTATTGAAATATTGATTCATTATTAACTTATATACTATTACAGAATATTTCAATTCCACATATAGTATTAGTTTATTGCGTGCCTTCAATATAATAATATCCTATAATACTCTATGCGTAGTGTACTCGTATTATAGGCTGTTATTATATTGAGGGGACGATTGGTCGTTATCACCTTGACAGACTATGAGTCTAGTTAATACATACGAGGTCGGTTCGGAAACTTCTTAGCCTATCAATGAAAGAGGATAGTTAGTTTTTCAGAAATATTTTTATTTTTCAATATAATCTCCTGAAACTTCAATACACTTTGTCCAACGCTTATCTAGCAATTCTATCCCTTGATTAAAATAGTTTTCCTCAAGGTCTTCAAAATAGTGGTTTACAACTGTAATTGCATCTTCATTTGAGGTAAAACGCTTGCCAGCAAGGAATTTTTTTAGATTTGGGAACAGGTAAAAGTCACTGGGAGCTAAATCAGGAGAATAAGGTGGGTGGTCAAGCAACTCGTACTTTAATTCGTTGATTTTAGCCATTGTTAAAACACTCTTGTGCGCTGGTGCGTTGTCTTGATAAAAAATTATTTTTTTGTGCTGTAAGCCAGGACGTTTTTCTCGAATTTGTACATTTAATTGATCCAAAAGGTTGCAATAGTACTCTGAATTTATTGTTTTACCCTTTTGCATATAGTCAATCAATAAAATACCTTTGAAGTCCCAAAAAACCGTTGCCATAACCTTACCAGCCGATTGAATTGTTTTTGTCTTCTTTGGGGCACTTCCTCCAGCTTCAGTCCATTGTTTGGATTGTTCTTTTGTCTCTGGAGTATAGTGGTGGATCCATGTCTCACCAACAGTTATGAAACGACGCTTAAAATCCATTTTATTTCGCTTAAAACGATCCAACCAAGCTTGAGAAATGTTCATTCTTATGCGTTTTTGGTCGACTGTTAAAAAGTGCGGCACCCATCTTGCAGAAAGCTTTTTCATCTGTAGTTCTTCATGCAAAATTAAATGGACTCGATCATTTGAGATGCCCATGATATTAGCTATTTCACGCACTTTTATTCGTCGATCATTTAATACCATATCATGCACTTTGGCTACAATTTCTGTTGTTGTTGCTGTTTTTGGACGTCCACTACGTGGTTCATCTTCAATGCTTGTACGACCACGTTTAAATTCAGCAACCCAATTTTTTACTGTTGCATATGAAGGAGCACTTTCACCTAACACATTCACCATATCATTATGAATTTCTTGTTCCGATAAACCTTTTTTATGTAAATATTTAATGACACCACGCATTTCTAATTTTTCCATTGTAAAAAAATCGCGGATGCGTCTTTTGTGAACACCTGTTTCTATATGAAGGAGTTGCCAGATCGAAACAAAATTTAACACGTGTTCATAGCAGAGATGGAAGTTTCCAAAACACTTAACTTTTTTCTGTTTATACCGCGCTTTTTGTGCTAGGCTAAGAAGTTTTGTGCAGTTACCCTTACTCTAATTAAAACTGGGAGTTATTGCCACGACCCTTTCGGTACGTCCCAAACAATATGGCCAAAATAAAAAATATGAAAAATTATTTTTTAGAATTTCCCTTATTTTACAATTGGGGTCATCATTTCAGAGTTTTATTCAAATAGGCGTTGTTGTCTTCTTTAAATGGGAAAAACCCTAAGTATGTTCGGCGGATATACGTTTTGGGTCATTTTAAGTTGAATGAGACATGTCCGTCCGTCCGTCTGTCTGCCTATTTGCTGGCTAGTACCTACCCCACCAAGGGTTAAAATGTTGTGAAATATTGATTCTTTAATAACTGCTATACTACTTATTCGAATCTTCTAAAATTCCACACATAGTATTAGTTTATTAGTCCCTATTAAATCAAGAAAAATGGGCGATGTTGCCACGCCCCTTTTGGTGCCTCCCACACAAATACACCATTTTGCACCAAAAGTTAACAGCCTATAACATTAATACCAGTATATAATAATACTTGAAATTTTGTACAGTGTTATGCTTTTATAGTGCATATACGAGTAGCCCTGTGAAAAATGGCCCTTTTTGTACCTCCCACACAAAATGGCCAAATAATACCATAACTGTTATAAAACGGCACAGTGCAATGTATTTAAAGTATCTACTGTTCAGCGAAAAATATGTGATTTGTTAAACCCGTTCTGGTACCTCCCATACAAAGTAACAGAATAATTCGTGGAATATTCAATATTACATTACTCACAAAGGGAGGGTATGCCTTAGTCGGTTTACCTGACTGAAACTTCTTACTTGTTTTTTCAAAAATTTTATTGCAAAATTGTATGGGGATTTGAAATTTTACAAAATTGAGACAAAGGCATTTTTACATTTTACAAAATTTGAATTGCACTGGAACGGCTAAACCGATTTTTACAAGGTTTACGTCGATTGAAAGACATCATAATGGGACATTTTTGATGAAACTTTTCTTCTTAAACATTTTTTTCACAAATCCAAAACAGTATTTGGATTTTTGGGGACTCATTATTGTTAAGGTTATGGACGAAATACTAAGGCTGGTTAAGTAATTTTAGACATTTATCTTCTGTTTCTTCACATATGAATTTTAAAAGTCCCTTGTCTGGGGCATATTCTATTTAAATTTAAAATTTCAAAAAAATGGCAGGATCAGCAATATTTTTACATTAAAGGTTTAAAAAATATTTGAAAACAAAATGTTACACATTTTTTAAAAGAATCCATAAAATGCAGGTTACATAGAGTACATTTATAAATTCCAGCCATAAAGGTTAAATAATGTGACCTTAATAAGGGGCTTATACTTATAAAAGCCGATATACTCCATTTTCACTGCGCGAGGCAAAATCGCCTATTTTGATATGTTTTAATCGAAGGAGATATATTTGGAATACAAATTTTGTAATATTATATATTTATGAGCAAATATATTTTATTTGAAAATCAATAAAATTTATTTGGAACGCCTATAATAATATATTACAACAAAATATATTTGCAAACTAATTTTCTCGAATAAAATAAGTGTTTATATACAAATAAAGTTATCGTTTAGGAATTTCTCAAAATATATTTTGTTTAAAAAAGATTTTTAAACGTTGCAGATATTTCGAATTAAATTTATAATTTTTTATTGATTGCGAGTTATGCCTTATAATTTAAAATTACATAAGAAGCAAAACATTTGTTTTAAAAGCACTCATTTTTAATTTATATTTATTCTAAGTCACAATGTATTATTATGCAATATTATACACGGGGCAAAATCGTTTTTTTGATATGTTTGAATCGAAAGAAAATATATTTGAACACAAATTTATATACCCTACACCACACTGTGGTACAGGCTATTATAAGTTTGTTTCACGGCAGATGTTTGTAACACCTGAAAATAACACAGCTAGACCCACCTTAAAGTATACCGATCGACTCAGAATCACTAGCTGAGTCGATTTAACCATGTCTGTCCGTCCGTCCGTCTGTCCATGTAGAGTTGTTCGTCGACTACAGGTCGCAATTTCACTCCGATCGTTGTGAAATTGTGCAGTTTAGAGTATTTCGCAGCTGTCAAGATCGCAATTGAATTTGGTTGAAATCGGTTCAGATTTAGATATAGCTCCCATATATATCTTTCGTCCGATTTGGCCCTTTAGTCCTATAGAAGCTATATTTTACATCCAATCGTTTTTAAATTTAGCATGGTAGAGTTTCTTGAACCATGAACTAACATTGCCGAATTTGAAAAAAATCGGTTAAGATTTAGCTATAGCTCTCATATATATGTTTATAGCTATAAACATATATATATAGAAGCTGTATTTTACATCCAATCGTTTTGAAATTTAGAATGGTAGAGTTTCTTGATCCATGAACCAACACTACCGAATTTGAAAAAAATCGGTTAAGATTTAGCTATAGCTCCCACATATATGTTTCGTCCGATTTGGCCTTTTAGTTCTATAGAAGCTATATTTTACATCCAATCGTTTTGAAATTTAGAATGGTAGAGTTTCTTGATCCATGAACCAACACTACCGAATTTGAAGAAAATCGGTTAAGATTTAGCTATAGCTCCCATATATATGTTTCGTCCGATTTTGCCCTTTAGTCCTATAAAAGCTGTATTTTACATCCAATCGTTTTGAAATTTAGAATGGTAGAGTTTCTTGATCCACGAACCAACACTACCGAATTTGAAGAAAATCGGTTAAGATTTAGCTATAGCTCCCATATATATGTTTCATCCGATTTGGCCCTTTAGTTCTATAGAAGCTGTATTTTACATCCAATCGTTTTGAAATTTAGAATGGTAGAGTTTCTTGATCCATGAACCAACATTGCCGAATTTGAAGAAAATCGGTTTAGATTTAGCTATAGCTCCCATATATATGTTTCGTCCGATTTGGCTCTTAAGATCCAATCGTTTTTATACACCACACTGTGGTATGGGTATTATTTAAGTATAAAATGTCCCAAAAGTAAATTTATGTAAACAATTTATACATGAATTACAAAATTTATATATCAGAGTTATTCAATATTACGAGAGTGGTGTAGGGTATTATATAGTCGGCCCCGCCCGACTTTAGCCTTTCCTTACTGGTTAAATATTATATATTTCTTAGCAAATACGTTTTATTTGGAAATCAATAAAATATATAAGGAAAGCATATATTAATATATTACAACAAATTATATTTGCAAGCTAAATTTCTCAAATAAAATATGTGTTTAAAGACAAATAAAATTATTATTTAGGAATTTTTCCATATATATTTTTTTTGAAAAAGATTTGCAAAACTTTTGCTGACTTTTTCGAATTTCAGTTTAAATTTTTCCTTGGTTTGGAATTGTACCATACGCAACATTAACATCTGTTTTAAATCAATCATTTCAAATTTCTGAGTATTCAAAGGCATCATTAGTTGTCAATACTCTACGTACTTTATATTGATCTAAGATTATACGATTTCAGTTATACAGGTCTACAAACAAGAAATAATTTTTTGGTGCCTTGAGTTTTGCAGCTGATTTTATTTGTACTTTAAGGCGGATTTCAAAACTGAATACCATTTTTCCCTAGCAGCTCCAGTTTTTGAGTTACAAAAATATTCAATTTACCCTACTATGTATTTAAAAAGTGCATATGCTTTTCTGATATACACGTAACAAACGTGTGTTTACATAATTTTCTTCTCTGTTACAGGTAGTGTTCATTTTCTTATCTTATTTTATATTTATGATTAGGAATTTCAGTAAAATAATCTCATCTTCTTATTACTAATACTATAAGTGATTGAGAGCTAATTTTCAAAAATGTCGTTTAGCCACAGAATCTGTGTAAATCATAAGGAGTAATTTTTTTATATATGTGGTGAATACACGACAAAATTCACAATTATTTTGGGTAGTTCTAAGTGGTGTCAGGTTTGCAATACCCTACCCCATAACATGAAAACGGGAGCTGCTAGGCAAAAACCGACTGCAGATTCGTATTCAGGAGGTCGGATTTACTAAACAGTTCAAAAAGTATCGGCACCAACATGTGTGTATACCAGTGTTATTATTATTTTTACGAACATTAAAAATTTCTAAAAATTTAACTTTAAATTACTGAAAAATTTACGAGGGTTGTTATTTATATTTCGGTCCTGGCAATGCTGGTGTTGTCAGATGAAAACTGGAACTTCCATTGGAAAGTATGACATATTTTAGCATAACATCACTCAGACCGTTTTGTCATTTGAGCGCGAATTGTTTTGGTTACAGTGTGTTGAAAATTCACCCCCAAAACATGGTTTTTAAACGCTTCAACAGCTGCTTCAAGCGTCGAAAAACGTTGACCAAGTAGTTTTTCTTGATGTCAGTGAATAAGAAGAAGTCATTGGGTGTCAAATCAGGGCTATATGGCGGATGACTCATCAATTTGACGTTTTGGCCGGTCAAACAGGTGCTGGTTTGAGCCGATGTGTGAGAGCTCGCATTGTCATGGTGCACAATGATCCGTCTTCTCTTGTTCGTTTTTCGAATTTCTCCGAAGACTTCAGGCAAACAAATTGTGGTGTACCACTCAGAATTGACCGTCCTACGTTGCTCAAGCGGAACAGTCTCCACATGACCAGTTTTGCCGAAGAAACACACGTTAGTGGAGTTATTTTCCAAAACTTCAATAAAAAAGGGCGGCATCGGATTAGTGGGTGTGGCAAAAGTGGGTGTAGCATTAGTTATCTCAGAAACTATTGACCGTAGGTGAACGAAATTTGGATTGTAAGTTATTGGGGTCAATATTAGTAATTTCACCAAAAGTGGGCGGGATAGAATAAGTGTGCGTGGCATTATATAAACTTCGAATATTTCTGAATATGTTGTTCGTAGAAGAACGAAATTTGACACACACGTTAGTGGAGTTATTATCTATAACTGTAACAAAAATTGGCAGGATAGGATTAGTGGGTGTGGCAAAAGTGGGCGTAGCATTAGTTAAACATTTATTGTCTGAGAAACTATTGACCCTAGAAGAACGAGATTTGGATTGTAAGTTGTTGGAGTCAATATTAGTACTTTCACCAAAAGTGGGCGGGATACAATAAGTGGGCGTGGCATTATATAAAATTCTAATAACTCAGAATGTGTCGATGGTAGGAGAACGAAATTTGGAACACACTTTAGTGGAGTAATTATCTAAATCTTCAGCAGATTAGTGGTTGTGGCTAAAGTGGGCCTAGCATTATTTTAGCATGTATTATCTCTGAAACTATTGACCGTAGAAGAAAGAAATTTCGATCATTAAATATAACTTAATACAATATTGCATAATTTGTGCATTTTTGTACCACATTTCTTTTATTTTCATCGCATTGGCGTTAAGTTGTCTGTGAGCACAAAAACACTATTAAATCGATATTCTCAGCAGAAAGTTGTATCATTTGTGGTTATCGCGGCGATCAAGTCAAACAATCGAATTAGAATAAATAAAGACATCATTGATAATAATTGATCATTGATATACCAAACAAATATTACTTTTAGAGAAATTTGGAGGTGATTTTGAATATTTTTGCCAAGTGTTAGTATTAACTCAATATTTTCCCGGTGCACTAAATAAAAAAATAACTTATTATTTCCAATAAATAAATTAATAAGTAACAACAGAGTTTTTATACCCTACACCACTCTGTGGTACAGGGTATTATTTCAATTGAAGTTACCCGGTGAAGTCGTTAAGTACAAATAGATTGATACAATTATGAATGAGCAACAAGCTGTCAACTTTCTAATAGAGTTTCTTAACTCTTTAGACCCATCGGGAATGCCACCACACATCTTATCATTAAAGTTGGTGCCCTATTGATGCTCATTCGCAACTTAGATCCACCGAAATTGTGCAACGGAACTCGACTTTCTTAAAAAATTAGATACCCCCCGAATTTAATCCAAGCCACAGCCACCAGCGGTAAGTGTAAAGGAGAAGATATGCTCATACTACGAATTCCAAAGATCTCAACGGATTTAAGTTAAGATTTGAGGCGTTTATAGTTTCCAATGCGTATGGTTTACGCCATAATAATCAACAAACTCAAGGCCAATCGATAAGTGTTACAGGTCTAATCTTAGAAAATCCTGTTTTTCACACGGTAAGTTATATGTTGCTTGCTCCAGAGATGGCTCGCCGAAAAATCTTTTTGTTTACACACCTACCGAAAAAAAACTAAACGTATTGTTTTTCCCTTAGCATTAGGATAAAAAAAGAATAAATAAACAATCAAATAAAATGTTTTTCTTTTTCTGCGTAGTAACACACGCCGTGTATCCGCTAGTATATAATATTTGTAAGTGCCAAATATTACATATTTAAATTGTTCCCTGAACATATGTATGTTTCAAGCTTAATATGTTTGGGACTATGTATTACAGAAGCTACTTTTTTCCGCGTGTGGGTATTATGACCCGTTGCGATCTCTTAAAGAAGTAAACTTTTTAAAAATCATTTCAGTCGTTCAAAAGCTATTACATACTTCGTAAAACCCAAAAAACATTTTTCTCAACATATTAAAATTTCAATTCCTCATAAAATTTGGCAATTTTTATACCCTACACCACACTGTGGTACAGGGTGTTATAACTTTGTGCATTTGTGTGTAACACCCAAAAGGAGAAGAAATAGATCCATCGTTTATTATACCGATCGACTTAGAATCACTTTCTGAGTTGATTTAGCTATGTCCGTCTGTCTGCCTGTCCGTCTGTCTGTGCATGTATTCTTGTAATCAAAGTACAGGTCGCAATTATGGTCCGATCTCGACGAAACTTTACACATATATTTTTGTTGGCCCAAGGACGATCCGTATTGAATTTGGTTAAAATCGGTTCAGATTTAGATATAGCCCTCATATATATGTTAGCCCCGATTTGACATGTAAGCGCTGTAAAAACTTTATTTTATATCCGATCAGTATGAAATTCGGCAGAAAGAGGTTTGTTATTATATGAATGAACACTGTTAAATTTGGAAGAAATCGGTTCAGATTTACATATAGCCCCCATATATATGTTAGCCCCGATTTGACATGTAAGCGCTGTAAAAACTTTATTTTATATCCGATCAGTATGAAATTCGGCAGAAAGAGGTTTGTTATTATATGAATGAACACTGTTAAATTTGGAAGAAATCGGTTCAGATTTAGATATAGCCCCCATATATATGTTAGCCCCGATTTGACATGTAAGCGCTGTAAAAACTTTATTTTATATCCGATCAGTATGAAATTCGGCAGAAAAAGGTTTGTTATTATATGAATGAACACTGTTGAATTTGGAAGAAATCGGTTCAGATTTAGATATAGCCCCCATATATATGTTACCCCCGATTTGACATGTAAGCGCTGTAAAAACTGTATTTTATATCCGATCAGTGCGAAATTCGGCAGAAAGAGGTTTCTTATTACATGAAGGAATACTGCCAAATTCGGAGAAAATCGGTTCAGGTTTAGATATAGCCCCCATATATATGTAACCCCCGATTTGACATGTAAGCGCTGTAAAACTGTATTTTATAGTTTCTTTCTATTTTACATGAATGAGTATTCAGGGAAAATCGATTCAGATTTATATATAACCTCCATATATATGTTCCTCTTGATTTGGTTACAAAGCGCGATAGAAGTTGTACTTTACTTCCGATCATTACAAAAGACTCCAGAAAGATGTTTCTCAATTTAGGAACGAATATTGATTAATTTAGCGATTATCGGTTCAGAATTAGGTATATCCACATATATATGTTCTTACCCATTTACCAATTATTCCAAATAATTATCGCAATCACCCTTATCGCATTGTTAGGGAGGTGTAGGGTATTATATAGTCGGCCCCGCCCGACTTTCTGCCTTTCCTTACTGGTTTTTAAAATAAATTTTTGCTCTTACTTGTTTTTCCAGTTAGAAACTTTTTATAAAGTTTTTGGGCAAAAAAAAGTCATACTTTAATATCAAAAATTCTGACCCAATTGTTTTAACGACAGTTACTTAACGAAAGCTCTACGTGAAGGTGATATTCCCAACATTTATAGCCCTTATAATTTTAATTAATTTGAATTTAATCACGTCCAAATATCAAAGAAACCATCCAGGAATTAATTTTTTTTTATTTTGTTTTCTCAAAAAATTATGTCTCAATGTTCAAATGTTTTGTCTCGGATTAAAAAAGAAACTTTTTTCTGTTGCATAGTGTAATTTATATACATACCTATCCAAATCCTCTGTAATTTCACACATAGTAATAGATAAAGTGTCCCTATCACCAGGAGAAAAATGGTCGTACCTCGTACATAATGGGACCATTTTGTACAAAAAGTTAACTGCTTATAACTTTAACACTGGTATAACTAACTCGTATATATAAAAAATTTAAACTAGTGCAGTGTTATGATTTTATAGCACCTTTTCCTCTTCTGTCAGCCTACGCACCTACTGGGTCATGGGCCTTAATTATATTAAATACAGCCCGGTAAAAATGGCATTGTTGCAACACCGGTACCGCCCACACAAATGGTACTTTGAAGTTTCTTCAGTTCAGCGCAAAATAGACATATTAGTCAAAATACTTCTTTATTTTAGACAATATTTGCAATGACTGATGAGATAATTGCTATTTTCATTTTACAATAAATACCTGTTTCAAGATTCATGCAGCGAAAATAAATACTCTAAGTTTATTTGTAAAGCAAATATTTATATATTTGTTACAAAATATAATAATATTTAGAAATCTTGAACTTTATTCCCATACTGTAACCTCCGATTTTTTTTACAAGATATATTTCCTTTTCACAGATCGGTATTAATATATGCATAAGTTCATACTAGATTATTTTTAGTTTCTAAATATTCTAGTTATAGTCTGTCAAGATATGATGTTAATTTGTGAAATATATCAAAATGTATATATGTACAATAATGCAGGCATATTTTTTCTAAAGAGCTCTAAATGAATCAACGAAAAAAACCCATCACATTCGGCTTTGCTTTGTTTGGATTTGCGGTTTCGATAACGTAGATTTTTTTTATCCTACATTAAGAAAACATTTTTTAGTTTCGATAGGTCCTAATGTTCAACACAACACACAAGAATGCACAGTGGTACGATGTTAAATGAAAACTATATTAATTTAAAAGAGCCTGCTTCATTTTCATTATGTCTTCACATTTGTTTGTATGAAGTATTTCGAAGCAATCGCAAAGTTCTCAAAATTTCATTCTTAAAATTTTCATGGTTTTATTTTCTATAACTACACTCTTTAATCCCACAGTGCAATACACGTCTAAACCTTCACAAAAGCCTGTGCCGGAATGCAAATCCACATCTTCTTTTGGGCTTTTGTTTCAGTATTTTTTGCGAAGCTGTCTAAGTAAAAGTGTAGAATGTTTTTCAATTCCATTGATTAGCATAAAAGCCAAAGCAACGTAAACGTCACGAGTTCATGCCAGATATACCGCATTGGAAAATTCACATGTGTTTTTGTGTTCCTGACTTCTTTGTTACGCTTTAAGGTTAAATACTGACACATAGACTGACGGACGGACAGACAGACAGGGTAGGAATAATAAGTAATGGGTATTGCATACACAAAAAACCGAACAACAGACTCCATTTGGAAATAATCTCCAGTTTGGCATAAGTAAAACATTGCTGTTATTGTGTTTTTCGTTTTCTTCTTAGGGTGGATATTTTCCTCTGTTTAATTTAGTTAATAACATCCATTCATCCATTGCCGATTGACGCAGTCAGTACTTGTAGTCAGAGATGGTGATGAATGGCAGATGTAGATATGTACATATGTATATCCATAGAAAGGTCCATGCATTGTATGTGTGGTATGAGCAATATTCTGGGGCAAATTACTTTCAATCATACGCCCCATGGAACTGAGAATACAATTAAGAAATTAAATGCCATGTTCTGGTATATATTTTCCTTCTGTTATTTTGAATAAATGTTTGGAATTTAAAAATATTCTCATAATAATATTTTAAAATAAGTTTCATTAGAATATCATGGTGTGTAGATCGGAACAGCTTTCTATTTTTCTTCATATTTCATTGTAAAGCCAGTGCTGGGCCACTGCCTGGAGGTAGGTTTAAAAATCCTTTAGTGGTACAGGTAGGTTACTTCAATACGAGCCATTCCATGCCAAACTATACGATATTCATTTTATTTTCTTTATTTCTTAGATTTATAGTGTTTTTAAACCTTCTTAATACTTTTTAAATAGTATTTTCCGCTAGGTGTGTAATGTAAAATCTTTTAAATCATTAAAAAAAATAGGAAGCATAACAATTCCAGAAAAGCAATTTATTTTATAAATAATAGGTTCTACAACTTTCCTAAATTTTATACATATTTCGGAAAATTTTTCATAGTACTAATTTTATGGATATCACATGGAAATTATATCGTAGCTCCCATGGAGAATATAACCTAATTCGAAGGTACATTTCTATAGGGACTAACATTGGGGCAAAAGAAGTATATCTGCCAAACTTTGCTGAGCTCGGACCTATATTGTGACCTGTACATTGATTACAAAAATACATGGCAACAGAACGTGCTTCTAAGTCGATCGGTATACTAAATGATGAGTCTATTTCACCCGTACCACAGTGTGCTGTAGGGTATACGAATTAAGACAAATCTTGTTTTTTTCGGCATATTACACTATGCAATAAAATAAATGTTTGTGACCGGGACCTAAATCTGTATTTATTGTATAGATTAAATAAAATCAAAACCAAAAATTTGTTATTGTTAATTTTTTTAATGATACCCTCGCCGTACTGGCGTATTTTTTTAAGACCCTAAGTATGTCTGGCGGATATCCGTTTTGTGTCATTTTAGGTCGAATGAGCAAATTCCGTCCGTCTGTCTGTCTGCTGGCTTGTGCGCACGATAACTCTCGAAAGAAGTAACCGATTGACTTCAAATTTGGTATGTGTTAATATTTGCTTCTATCTCCGGCTAAGTCCGAAGATGGGCTATATTGGTCAACTCCTTCTAGTACCTCCCACACAAAGGGTTAACATTTTGTGAAATATTGATTATTTAATAACTTCTATACTACTTATTTGAACCCACCGAAATTCTACTCATAGTATTAGTTTATTAGTAACTATTACCTCGAGAAAAATGTGCGAAGTTGCAACGCCTCTTTTGAACAATTTTCCACAAAAATTAACAATTGCGAACAAAAGTTAATAGGTTATAACTTTATTACCAGTGCATACAAAGACTTGAAATTTTGTACAGTGTAATGGTTTAATAGTACCTACAATACATTGAAAACTTTTACAGTATTTAGAGAAAAATTGGCATTATTGACACGCCTCTTTTGCTGCCTCCCACACATATGGAAAATTTTGAACCAAAAGTTAATAGCTTATAACTTTATTACCAATGCATAGTAGACCGTTTATAGCACATGATGCAAAAAGTGAAAGTTGCTGCGATCCTTGATTTCCGGACCGACAAAGTTTCCATTTGGCCTACAAGACTTTCATAAAAAATTTTGTGCCGATCGGATAACCCTAGGGTCTGCCTAAAGTTCATTAAAAATTTAGAACACACTTTATAATGGAAATATTTTTTTATTCAAAAATCGTATGTTTAAGTAAGTAAAATTACATTTCTTTGTATTATTAATTAATAAATAGTTTTTAAATATTGAGATCGGTGGAAAAAACAAAAATACAATTATTTCATTTCATTTTCTACAATATTCTTCAATGCACTGTAATATATGTAAATTTATTTTGTACTTTTACGTCTTTCATAAGTATTCTGTTGTAATCATTCATAAATAGTACACCGCGTTTAGGAGTGTCGTTAACCACAAACAGATTACGACAAACATCGAGAGCATCTTGATAATCTTCGATTACTTCCCAAATGGATGGGTGATGCTTTAAAAATTCAGTACTCAATCCAAAAGCACCGAAAAATGTTTGGTTTTGTATGAGACGAAATCGCTCAAATTATTACACAGCAATAGTTTCGGGTCGGAGAATTTTCGATCGTTTTCCAGATTTACGACGGGTTCTGTTGATTGCAGATGTCTAACCATTTTTCGTTTCTCTTCGTGTGAAACATCCGAATCGAAAAATGCCAAAGCCATTGATTCTGGGGCCAAATACCACAAATGATTTTTCCATATCTTCAAAACCACTTCAGACACATCTCGGTCGATTTCTGCGTATGCGATGGAGTCTTTTAACAAGTGTATATCTTGATTTGGTGCTCGTATGGCATTTGTGCATATAAACCACGCTTTGACATACAGCCGCACGAGAAAAATACATATATCCCGTAGCCCACTGGACTCTCGTTTTGTCAATGCAAACTGCTCTCGAAATAGGTATATTTTTAAGGCATAAATGCCTTTTCCCATGAACCTTGCGTGGGATGTTGGACCAGGTGTTCGGAAGTTATCGCCGACACCACCAAGAAACATTATTGTTAATTGTGATAGATCCTTGTAATCAGCTCGTATTTGTGTTTCATTTAGCTGCTTAATGCAGAATTTCTTAATGACTTCGCAGTCAGCATTACTTATTTTTGAGCGTACAGTTGGATCTTCGAGTCCGTTTTTAAACGATTTGTGGTCAAGACTTGCCCAAACGGCAGCAAAACGATTAAAAATAGGCACTTCAGGACCACAAGTCGCCGAAAGTTTAACCTCAAACACATGTTTCAATACTATCTCCATCATGTGATGACGACATGGGAACTTGATTAATTTTCGATCTAATTTTTTCTGCAACAAAATGCACGATCAGTGTTTTGACCTGTATTTGACGACGTGGCATCGAAAACCGGAAACTTTATTAGAAATATCACAATTGATGAGGGTATCATGAACGACATTGGCCATATTTTTTCCAGTACCAGCCGGGATTTTGGGGGCGCCCAAAAATTTTGATGTGCCTTCATAACTGGCGAGGATTGCTATTCTATCAACGATTTTTTTGCCGAATAGCTCCGACAACAGTTTTTCGTCCCAGTGTATAATCAATGAATGTACGCTATTGATCTACGTATAAAAAATAAAATACAAATCGATAGATTCGTAATGCTATAAATTATATATATGTTTATGTTTTAAATTATATATCCGAACTAAATTACTTTTGCAATGAATTCTGTTTGCACCTTCTCCGCTTCTCGCTTACCATTTTCTTTTCGTAGCTCATATATTGTAGATCGATTAATCAAAAGCTCACCAACAGAGGTCAGAGGCGTCGCAGCATTATTCATTACAGTTATCACATCATGAGCGTAAGCTATCAAAATATGTACAGCATCTGAACAGCTAACTTTGGCCTTATCAAGGACTACTGTAAGACGTGACGAGATCCAATGTTGTCGTCCTCTTAGACGTTTGGTGTGATCATCGCCATCATCGGTATGAAACTCGCATGTCATGCATCATCTATTTTTTATTGTGATTGCTCTTACGTCTATATATGTACATATATGCCTGAGGCCATATCGATGTGCATGCCCTGTCATGACGTAAAATTCAAATGAAAACTGCTGTAACTTTTTCGTTTTTCGGCCGATTTTGATTGTTTACGACTTGTAAGAAAGAAAATTTTATTCAAAGATCATTTAAAAACTTTTCATGCTAACAAAATATTTTTTAATTACTTGAACATGTGACATTTGATTAAAACCCAAATTTTGTTCATGTAAAGTGAGTTTTGTGTTTTCAAACAACTTTGGGCAGACCTTAGCGTTATCCGATCGGCACCAAATTTTTTATTGGAGGTTTTTAGGTCAAGTGGAATTTTTTTCGGTCCGGAAATCAGTACCGAAAAAATAATAAATGGTCTAATGCATATAAAGACTTGAAATTTTGTACAGTGTAATGGTTTAGTACACTCAAAGAATTTTGTGAGTATCATTAGCAAAAATGTTTGTTGTTTCAACAGTCTGTGTCTGCTGAAAAAAGGAAAGCAGACTTTGTCTGTTATTTTAGCAACACTATGGTTGTTATTTTAGCACATAAATTTGCCTGCTACTGTAGCAAACTAGAACAGTCATTTTAGCAAACAATTTTGCTATTATTTAACAGAAAAAAGCGGCTGGGAGAACAAACTATATTTGTTATTCTAGCATACGTTTCTTTCTTTTTTATTTTAATAAAAGAAATACAAATTTTATATTTTCCTGATATTTGAGAATAGTATATCAACCAGGACTCCAACCTGAAGTTATTCAGCCCATGTATTGATAAGCGTTTCGAACTGTGAAATCTGTATGTATGCTTGATCTAAAAATATAAATGAAAAATAAATCATTTAATAAAATTGAATAGCAATAGGAGATCTACAAACAATACTTACCGGTCACTGGCATTAACAATTATCTTCTTTTTATCCGAAGGATAAATATAAAGAATATAAATCGTACGACATCGACGCGAACTCTGTCAATATTGGCCAATGTGTTGGGTTTACCCTATGGACACGGTATCTAATTGTACATGTCCAGAGCCATATCATTGGGCAAAATGATCTTATCCATGGATTACATCCAAATTAGACTAAATTATCCTGAGATTTTTGGAGCCAAAAGGTTGCTTCGTGATTTGGATATTAGCGACCATCGTTGGGACCTATAGAGTAAATAATCAATGTTGCCATTTCGGTAAACAAATCACAAAAAGGAAAAAAAATACTTACGAGTTGTTGCAGGTATTATCGTTAGGGCCACACTTCCAAGAGTTGTATGCGATTTGGAAAAGTAGACAAGGAAATAAATGGTTAGTCCATCCATGACACAAGTTATCTGAATTTATACATTGTAGTGGCTACGAAATTTCAGATCATCTTTTATACCCGTATTTTAATAGGACACTGCTTGGTGAGAATCTTGAAAACAAACAGAATTTAATTTAATACATTTAATTTTCAATTTGTGTACGCTTACCTGTTGCGTCTTGATTAATTGATAACATGGTCCTTTATGTGCATTTGTGTACGCTTGATCAAAAAATATAATCATTTAGAAAATTAAATAGGAGCATCTACACACAATACTTACCGGTCACTGGCATTATAACTGTCCGAATGATAACAATAAAGAACATACATCGTACGACCTTTGGTATATTTGATGTTCTCCAAGACCGTATGATGATCAGTGACTCTTACGCGTTAGCCAATTGGGTTCACCCTATATACACGGTAATTGTACATGTCCAGAGCCATAGAGCTTGCTGAGAATCATGAAAACAACCAGAAATAAGACTTACAGAATCATAGAGAAATTTCCAATTTGTGTACGCTTACCTGTTGCAACTTGATTAATTGATCCTCCAAGGCATATACAATTTCGCCTTTTTTCTTTAGCCATTTGTGTTGTCGAAGTTGTCCCGGAACCGTTTTACTTATTAAAATCATTTGCATTATCTTCGCGGAATGCTTTTTTAATGCGATTTAACAAACAGAACGAAAATTTCAATCCAATTAATTTTTTTTTTTTGGTTTTAGGGTTACATCAAACGCAATTGCGCTAGAAGAATTATTAGGCTGGTCATAAAAAAACGCCAAGACAAAATCCAATTCAATTTGTTCGGCGTAAAATATTTTATTCTTCAAAGGGTGTTACTTAAATAGCCGTCGTCGGTGCACGATGTCTGTCAAAGAGGCAATCTTGAATGCTAGTGAAAGCATATTACGTCTGTCAATATTTTTTGATAAGCGAAATAAACATTTTATATGAGATTTTGTCATCTGCACAAATATGAATATATGTGTAACTTATCGCAAGCACATTTTAATGGAAAAAATTGGTTTCAGTGGTAAGGAATATAAATTAAACGCCGCTGTTTTAATTTTCTTTTTTCCGTCATAAAGCATGTCTATGTCCCGATTCACACGCAGCAAAGTGCGAATGAAAAACACAAAACGGATTGCCCGTACAAGAAACTACTTTCCACATTGTCCATATTCACACTCCGCAACTTTTCCAAGCAAGTGTCAAAGTTTGTTGGAGAGAGCTCTTTCCGCCCGCCTCTCTCTCCATCAAACTTTGACACTTGCTTGGAAAAAGTTGCCGAGTGTGAATCTGAACATTATCTTCCGTATGCCTCTATGTCCAGATTTACTCCCGGCAACTTTTTCCAAGCAAGTGTCAAAGTTTGACAGAGAGAGACGCCGAATTACCGGGTGTGTTGAGGTGTCTATGTTCGACCCAATTTGCACGAGGCAATTTTATCAGCGGTTTAATGGTGTTTGTAGGGGAGGCAGTTGGAAAGGGAGGGGAAAAAACTCTCGTACTCGATTGAACGTTTTGTTTTTTATTCGCACTTTGAAACAACAACAATACACACAGGAATAGCCGTGGAAACTGTATAAAAATCGTCTTTGCGCAGAATGATACAATCTTGCGAAATTTTCTCTTAATACTCACCCTAAGCCTTTAGGAATTCTCTCGTTTTTTAACTTTTTTTGCATACACAATACTTAGTCCTAGATCACACGGGGCAATTTCTTCCAAGCGGAAAGTGCTCTCTGTATCTTTCCTACAAACTTTGACACTTGCTTGAAATAAAATTGCGTTGTGTGAATCAGACTTTATAAACATTTTTAAAAATCGCACATAAAATATTAATGTTTAGCTTTGGTTTATTAAAATATGTATAAAAAATTAGAAACTAAAATCTAAACACAATAGATTAATTTTAATTGTATGTCCGGAACTAAGATTTTGAAATCGTCAAATCATATTCGTTATCGATTTGTGTTTTACTTTTTGCAGTTTTAATCGACTCCTAATTCCAATATTTTTAAAATCTAATGAAAAAATAAAAATATTGAGAACCGTAACTCGAAAACAGATATCGCCGAATAATAATTTAATTTTTTTTAAATATACTTGTCTTATCTCACGAATGACCTTAACCTTTTTGATTTTCAATGGTAGTTGAACTTTATCATGTAAATTATTGCAACTTTTGTCTTATTTTCACATATTTTGATTAACAGCAAAAATTTTCAGCAAACTGCAAATTTTTCAGCAGTGCGTTTGCTAATGCAAAACTGCAAACTTTTTGCTATTACAGCAGAAAATGTCCTGTGTTAGCAGAAAAAATGGTTGCTAAAAATTAGCAGACGTTGTTTGTTATTAACAGCAAACAATTTTTTTTGGGTGTAGTACCTACAATACAGTTAAAAATGGGAATTATTGCCACGCTCCTTTTGGTACCTCCCACACCAGAAAGCATTACAGTGTAATGCTTTTGTAGTACCTAGAGTCCAGAGAAAAATGAGCGTTATTGGCCCGCCCCTTTTGGTACCTCCCACACAATTGGACAATTTTTCACCAAAAGTTAACTGCCCTAATATCACTTCATGCAACTACTTGAAATTTTGTACAGTGTCATACTTTTATAGTACCTAGTGTCCAATGAAAAGTGGGCGTAATTGACACGCCCCTTCTGGTACCTCCTATCCAGCCCCATTTGTCCTAAACTGACCCTACAAATTTAAAGATGGTGTTCAGTCTCGTTCTATTTATCCCCTCAGCTTAGAGAGGAGGGTGTATATCATTTGCTACGAGCCAAAAGTGTAACACACATCATTTGACCAATTTCCGTCCGTCTGTATGTCTGTCTGCTGGCTGGTGAGCACGATAACTCTCGAAAGGATTAACCGCGGCAGTATTTTTCTCTATCTTCGGCTAAGTTCGAAGATGGGCCATATTGTTTTGTGAAATATTGATTCTGTAATAACGTCTATACTACTTACTCGAGTCTTCTGAAATTCCACACATAGAATAAGTTTATTGGTCGCTAACACCTCAAGAAAAATGGACGTAGTTTCCACGCCCCTGCTAGAAATTGTTTACAGTGTAATGTTTTTATAGTATCTAGAATCCGAAGAAAAGTGTGTGTTGTTGGCACACTCGTTTTGGTACCTACCTCACACCTCACTCGCACCCACAGTTAACCAGTAAGGAAAGGCAGAAAGTCGGGCGGGGCCGACTATATAATACCCTACACCTCCCTAACAATGCGATAAAGGTCATTGCGATAATAATTTGGAATAATTGGTAAGTAGGCAGGAACATATTATCTAATTCTGAGCCGATAATCGCTAAAGTAAGCAATATTCGTTCCTAAATTGAGAAACATCTTTCCGGAAAATATTAATGATCGGAAGTAAAGTACAACTTCTATAGCGCTTTGATACCAAATCAGGAGGAACATATATATGGAGGTTATATATAAATCTGAACCGATTTTCCCTGAATACTCATTCGTGTAAAAAGACCTCTTTCTGTAGAATTTCGTACTGATCGGATATAAAATACAGTCTCTACAGCGCTTACATGTCAAATCGGTGGTAACATATATATGGGGTCTATATCTAAATCTGAACCGATTTTCTCCGAATTTGGCAGTATTCCTTCGAGTAATAAGAAACCTCTTTCTGCCGAATTTCGAACTGATCGGATATAAAATACAGTTTCTACAGCATTTACATGTCAAATTGGGGGTAACATATATATGGGGGCTATATCTAAATCTGAGTCCATTTTCTCCGAATTTGGCAGTATTCCTTTGAGTAATAAGAAACCTCTTTCTGCCGAATTTCGCACTGATCGGATATAAAATACAGTTACTACAGCATTTACATGTCAAATCGGGGGCAACGTATATATGGGGACTATATCTAAATCTGAACCGATTTCTTCCAAATTTAACAGTGTTCATTAATATAATAAGAGACCTCTTTCTGCTGAATTTCATACTGATCGGATATAAAATAAAGTTTTTACAGCGCTGACATGTCAAATCGGGGCTAACATATATATGGGGGCTATATCCAAATCTGAACCGATTTTAACCAAATTAAATAGGGATCGTCCTTGGGCCAAAAAAAGATATGTGTAAAGTTTCGTCAAGATTGGGCCATAATTGCGACCTGTACTTTGATTACAAGTATACATACATCTACAGACGGACATAGCTAAATCGACTCAGAAATTGATTACAAGTCGATCGGTATAATAAACAATAGATCTATCTCTTCTCCTTTTGGCTGTTACAAACAAATGCACAAAGTCATAATACCCTGTACCACAGTGTGGTGTATGGTATAAAAACTTACAACTTCAATATCAGAGCATAGAAATACTTTACATTTTTTGCAGTGTACTGCTTTTATAGTACCTAGAGGCTAGAGAAAAGTGGGCGATAGAAGCCAAATCGGAAGGAACATATTATGGGGCCTTTATAAAAATCTTAATCGATTTCCAATGAATTTAGTACTCTCTATTAATAAATGAAGAGACTTCCCTTTGCCATGTTTCATAGTAATCTGGTATAAAATACTGGTTCTGTGGTGCTTATATACCAAATCGGATGAAACATATACATGTATGGGGGCTATATCAAAATCTGAATCGATTTTCTTAAAACTTACTAGTAATTATTCTTATTTCAGGAGATTTCCCTTTGCTGATTTTCCTATAATCCGCTTAAAAAATTTGGTTTCTACAGCGCTTTAACTTCGGAATCGGAGGATCCTATATATTTGCGCTATATATCAATCTGAAGCGATTTCCCCCCATGTCAATAGGGATCGTCCCTGGGCTAATAAGATGCGCTGTATTAGTTATACCCTCACTTTAGTGTGACGAGGGTATATATCATTTTCATCACAATGGAATCATAATTACGACCTGCACTTTGATTACAAGGATACATATACATACATTCTCACGGACGGATGGACGAACATGTTTAAATCTTTGCTCTTTTTTTGTGTTAAAAACAAATGCACAATCTCTTAATACCCTGGACCACAGTATGGAATAGGGTATATAAAATCTTTTGATAAATGTCGAAAAATGCATGTTTTTATACTCCCACTATTGTGAACGAGGGAATACTTATATCATTTGCTACGGGCCAAACGTTTACCTAAGACCTCATATATATTTGACGAAAATCCGTTTTGGATCCGTTCAGTCTGGTATACAATTTAACCATGAATCGACTTAAAAACGAACAACGCTTGCAGAATATTGAATTTTATTCATTTTTATTGAATTTGGAGTTCGGTTTGGTTGAGTTGTTGTTGTTGTTGTTGTAGCAGCATGGAGACGCTGAGTTGATAATCCTTAAGTCAATTTCTATTACAGACTTCGTGCCGGCATATATCCGATTATCGCGGGAACCTTATGTTGTTTTCATCCACTCAATGTTGTCCGGTAGTAAATTAACATTCGCCTGTTAATATCAGGGAATGAATGTTATTTGAGTGTTGCCATTTCTATTCTCCACTAGAAGCGCTGCATATCTGTTAATAGTCGTCATGGTGTTACGTCTATTTTTAGCTTCCCTGTTGACTTGTGTGATCAGATGTTGTTGTAGTGGTAGTGCGCCCGGTGAGTTGTGTTTAGCTGCAGAAACTCGAATTATGATGAAAACATGAAATGTTGATGTTAAATTTTTCCGGTGTCATGGCTGGGAGTTGAACCCAGCACCTTCGGGATCCAAGTCTAACGCACTAACCACTAAGCTACCGAAGGCCACGTTCGGTTAAGTTAAGTTTATTTTACGTTTGGGCCGGTCAATTGGCCGCCCCTAAATGTTGTTGAAACTAATTTATTCTGAAAAATTTTGTTGAAATAGCATTTTTTTTAGAAAATTTCATTGAAATTGCATTTCTCGAAAAAATTACGTTGGAAGCGCTTTCTAAAAATTTTCTTTGAAATTCAATTGTTCTAGAAAATTGCAATTTATAGAAAATTTCATCATAATTTTTATACAAAATTTAGTCGAAATTATTTTTTTTTTTTTAAAGTTTTGTTGAAATCGCATTTTTTTACAAAAATCGTTCATTCAGGGTTGTTGTGGAATCCGACTGCTGTCGGAATCGGAATTGAAATCAAGAAAAAATAACCTTCCGTGACACAAAAAGTTATTTTTTTCTCGGTTTCAATTCCGATTCCGACAACAATCGGATTCCACAACCCTGAATCCAACCCTGATTGACTTTTTCTGGAAAAAAATCTATTTCGAAGAAGTTTTATAGAATATAATTTCAACGCAATTTTCTAGAAATATTAAATTTCGAAGCCATTTTTTTAGTTCGAAATGTTTCCAGAAAAATGGAATTAAAAAAAAAATATTTTCTATAAAATGTTCAAAAAATAAAATGTTGACGATTTTATTTTTAAAATTTCGATTCAATAAGTTTTTGCTATTTTTTTTTATAACTTCCACTAAATTTACAATAAATATGCAATTTTGATGAAATTTGCAAGAAAACATTAATAAGGCAAGACATTAAGAAAATACAATTTCGTCAATTTTTAAGAACATAATTATAAAAGTACAATTTAATGCAATTTTCTATAAAATTGCCATTTCTACGAAATTGTCAATAAAATTGCAATTTTTATGAAATAAAGTCATATTTCGTCGAACATTTCTAGAGCGGGACTTAGCCCAGAAAAATGTGAGACAAATCAAATTCATTGAAAAATAAAGAAGTTAAAGCCCTTCTGCAATGGATTAACAAAAATTAAAAAAAAAATCTAATTTAAAAAGATTGAAGAAGAAAAGACGAAAATAAAATCTTAATCTTACAATAATTCCTTATGTTGTCTATATATTGCACAATTTTCATTAGAAACGATTAATTCACTAATTACTTAAGTCCTTCTCAAGTAATTTTTAGACATTTTCAAAAGTCAAAATACCCGTAAAAATTGCCAATTTAAATATTGTAAATACAAAATATAATAGGAGCGCCCAGTAGACGAGTTGGTAGCGTACTCGCCTATGAGTTTTTGAGGGTCGTGGGTTCGATTCCCACCAGAGGCTCCGGTCTGTCGCTGCAAACAGTTAGCCATATGCAAACAGTTGTAACCCTTTGTAAATTTACTTTGTATTGTAATTCATATAAATAAAATAAATAAATAAAATAAAAAAATAGTAATATATATATTAAACTAGCTGAGCCCGGTGCGCTTCGCTGCCCATGTCATAATAAGCGCTGTAGAAACTGTATTTTAAATCCGATCAGTACGAAATTCGGCAGAAAGAGGTTTGTTATTACATGAAGGAATACTGCCAAATTCGGAGAAAATCGGTTCAGATTTAGATATAGCCCCCATATATATGTTACCCCCGATTTGAAATTCAAGCGCTGTAGAAACTGTATTTTATATCCGATCAGTAAGAAATTCGGTAGAAAGAGGTTTCTTATTACATGAAGGAATACCGCAAAATTCGGAGAAAATCGGTTTAGATTTAGATATAGCCTCCATATATATGTTACCCCCAATTTGACATGTAAGCGCTGTAGAGACTGTATATCCGATCAGTAGGAAATTCGACAGAAACAGTTTTCTATTTTACATGAATGAGTATTCAAGGAAAATCGATTCAGATTTATATATAACCTCCATATATATGTTCCTCCAGATTTGGTTACAAAGCGCTATAGAAGTTGTACTTTACTTCCGATCATTACAAAGTTCTCAAGAAAAATGTTTCTCAACTTAGGAACGAATATTGCTTAATTTAGCGATTATCGGTTCAAAATAAGATATACATACATACACACACACACCACATTTACCAATTATTCCAAATTATTATGACCGCAATGACCCTTATCGCATTGTTAGGGAGGTGTAGGGTATTATATAGTCGGCCCCGCCCGACTTTCTGCCTTTCCTTACTGGTATTAGTAATAAATTCACTGAATGAAAAAATACCGAATTGAGTGGAAAGTCCAGAAAATAGAAATGTATACTTATAAAATTTCCAAATTCTTGTTTCATTGGTCATGCATCACATTATCATATTGCGATTGTATTGTGAGCGAGCAGTTGTAATTATCGCATACTGAGCATTTTTGTTCATGTATTTCCTATATAATACTTGCAAGATATATCAAAATATGGGCTGTGCCACGCCCACTGGTCCTATTCCGCCCATTTGTAAGCCAATCACGTAGACTGCTACCAGATACATATTCGCAAAATTTCAACACTCTCGCTAACAAAATGAGCAAGATAATTCAATTTAAAAATTTGGCTTATATGGGCGGTGGCACGCCCATTGGTCAGATCCCGCAAATTTTTGGACCAATCACGTGGACTGTCACCAGATACATATGTACAATATTACAGCACTCTAGATAAAAAATTGTGCAAGATATATGAATTTCGAAATTTGGCTTATAAGGGCGGGGCCACGCCCATTGGTCAGATCCCGCTCATTTTTAGACAAATCACGTAGGATTCCACCAGACACATATACACAAAATTACAGCACTCTCGCTAACAAATTGCGCAAGATATCTAAATTTCAAAATTTGGCTTATATGGGCGGGGCCACGCCCATTGGTCCTATCCCGCCCATTTTTGGACGAATCGCGTAGATCGCCAACGGATATATATGCACAAAATTCCAGCTCTCTCGATAACAAATTGTGCAAGATATCAAATTTTTAAAATTTGGCTTATATTGGCGGTGCCACGCCCTTTGGTCAGATCCCGCTCATTTTTAGACCAATCACGTAGGCTTCCACCAGACACATATACACAAAATTACAGCACTCTCGCTAACAAATTGTGCAAGATATCTAAATTTCAAAATTTGGCTTATATGGGCGGGGCCACGCCCATTGGTCCGATCCCGCCCATTTTTTGACCAATTACGTAGAATGCCACCAGATACATATTCGCAACATTGCAGCACTCCCGCTGGCAAATTGCGCAAGATATCAAAATTTCAAAATTTAGTCTATGTGGGCGGGGCCACGCCCATTGGGTCGATCCCGCCCATTTTTGGACCAATCACTTAGACTGCCACCATATATATATATACACAAAATTCCAGCACTCTCGCTAACAAATTGTGGAAAATATTTCAATTTCAAAATTTAGCTTGTATGGGCGGGGCCAAGCCCATTGGTCCGATTCCGCCCATTTTTTGAAAATTCACATAATCTGACACTAAATGCATACACACAAAATTTCAGCACTCTAGCTAAAAAAATTTCTCAATACCAAAATGTGACCCATATGGGCGGGTCCATGCCCACTTAATATATCGAAAATTCAAGTACCCTATTTTCAGCACCCCCTTCACATGTACATTCTGTGAAAATTTCAAGATGATCGGTCTAGCCGTTTAGACGTCTATACGGAACAAACAAACACACAAACAAACAAACCCACAAACAGACACTCTCTTTTATATATATAGATATGCTCACGGCTCCCCTGGAGGATCGGGCTGGGAATATTATATTATATATATTAGATCTGACTTGTTATGTGAGGGACATTTTCTACGATATTCTTCAATGCACTGTAATATAAATTGATTTTGATCTTCGTCTTTCGTAAGTATTCTGTTGTAATCATTCATAAATTGTACACCGCGTTCAGCAGTGTCGTTAACAACAAACAGATTACGACAAACATCGAGAGCATCTTGATAATCTTCATTTACTTCCCAAATGGATGGGTCATGCTTTAAAAATTCAGTACTCAATCCAAAAGCACCGAAAAAATGTTTGGTTTTGTATGAGACGAAATCGCTCAAATTATTACACAGCAAAAGTTTCGGGTCGGAGAATTTTCGATCGTTTTCCAGATTTACGACGGGTTCTGTTGATTGCAGATGCCTAACCATTTTTCGTTTCTCTTCGAGTGAAACATCCGAATCGAAAAATGTCAAAGCCATTGATTCTGGAGCCAAATACCACAAATAATTTTTCCATTTCTTCAAAACCGCTTCAGACACATCTCGGTCAATTTCTGCGTATGCGATGGAGTCTTTCAACAAGTGTATATCTTGATTTGGTGCTCGTATGGCATTTGTGCATATAAACCACGCTTTGACATACAGCCGCACGAGAAAAATACATATATCCCGTAGTCCACTGGACTCTCGTTTTGTCAATGCAAACTGCTCTCGAAATAGGTATATTTATTTATTTATTTATAAATCCATTACAGTAATATGAAGCCAATAAGGCCAATAAATTATATTACATTGTTCAAAAAAATCCTGAGTTAGAAACTTAACCTAATATAATTAATCCAAAAAAAAGCAAAAACAATTTATCTTTTGGCTCCCCAGCCATAAAAAAGATAAAAAGAGAAGAAAAGAATATGTCCTAGTACGTAGTAACTCAACTTGAACAACAGATATTTGATGAAAACACACAAAATTATATGTATTTGTACTCGAGCATAAGACGATTATTCACGGTAGAATAAAGAAAAATTCATGTATATATGTACGGTTTAATCGAATGATTTCTTCTACGTGATATGTATGTACTCGTATACAATTTTAAAACTTTCGATATCGACCATATTTTCTTTGTGTTAATTTTAATAATATGTCTGAATTGTAATAAATCCGCATTTTCCCAAATGCTTAATTTCGGAGAGGAGGTACATTTAACAACATTTTATCCTCTGCCGTATAGCATATATTATTATCACATATACTCGTATGAGTGAATTGAATCCCATCTCCATAGCCTGCTCACATGTGCATTGTACATTGTACATGTCTAATTAATAGTCGTGTTTTAAATGAATTTATTAAATTCATGATGTGAGTGAGGTACGAGACAATCTCAGAAAGGGAATTTTCAATTAAATTTATCCATAATTGATAAGTAGATGTTAAAAACCCATTATGTTTCATTTAAAATTTAAATGAGCTATTGTCAGTACTTTAGTAGATGTTGTTGTAGCTGTAGCTGTAGTTGTAGTTGTTTTTGTTGTTGTAGTGTTTTTGTAATTTTATAACAGCTGTGGGGCATCCAAACATCTCATGTTTGTAACAATACCAGGAAATTGTTGTGTGTAAATTTTGTTGCCGCTCACCACTCCCCTCCTTCCACCAACTGATACTTTGCGCTCATTTTCAGCAAAAAATTTTCTGAGTTCAGTTTGCATAGGTACTTGTGAACCCATCAATTAAATTTGCACGCATTAATGAGTGGACAAACATTGTAAAATATTCTCAAATGTTTTCGATAAGTATGTTTTTACATCCCTGAATACAACATGTATTTTACAATTTTTACATGCCCCATAACCAACGCAAAATATCCTGCACAGTGATTTCGATCATTGTATGTAATTTATTTATGAACAATAGTTGAAGGAATAATCAAAATTATGTTGTATTAAAATATTTAAATAAATGTTGTTCGTCGATGAAGCTTACTTTTGGATGAATGAGTACGTTAATAAAACAAATTGTCAAATGTGGAGTAATGGTAATCCACAAGCCATTGTTCAGACGCCGTTACATCCACAAAAAGAGCTCTATGGGCAGAGGCAATCTTTGGCACATATCTCTTCAAAAATGAAGCCTGCCATAATGTTACAGTCAATGGGGAACACTATTTTTTGTGGGGTTATGTGAAGCCGCTTGTCTACGCAGATAAGCCCGACACTATTGACGCCTTGGAAGAGAATATTCGGCACGTTATTGCTGACATACAGCCCTAAATGCAGCAAAAAGTGGTCGAAAATTGGGCCTCTCGGATGGAATTTATTCGAGCAAGCCGCCGAAATAATTTTTAAAACATAATGCCAAACCCTTATCTTTATAATTAAGCAAAATTCATGGTCATACAATTAAATTATATGCGTTTTATTTCTTCTTGAAAACCACACGTCTAAAAGAGCAGTCTTTCCCAAAATAAAGTTAAAAATCCCCAAAACGGATTTTTTTTAGTTTTTCCACAAAATATATTATACTAAAAATCTACACCATTTTCAATTGTAATTCGCAAAAAGTCAACTGAAATTCGAAGATTCCATTTGAAATTTGAAAAATATCAATTGAAATTCGGATATTCCATTTGAAGTTCGAAAAAGGTCAATTGAAATTCGAAAAACATCAATTGAAATTCGAAACACATCATTTGAAATTCGTAAAATTGCAATTGAAATTCGGAAGACGTCAATTGAACTTCATTTGAAATTCGAAAAATGTAAACAAAATCAATGCTGTATATTAGATGGGGTAGCATTTAAGTGATACAATTTGTCTGTATTAAACCTTTAATATTAAAATATTTAAATATGTTTTGTTTCAACTAATTTTGAATAAATATTCATAAAAGATAAGATCATCTATATGTTTTCTGTTCGTCACATTATATGTTAAGATTTAGTCAGCAAATGTGTTTAAATAAATTTTACGCAATCTAATGTACAGATTTGTTTACATTTTCGAATTTCAATTGATGTATTTCGAATATCAAGTGTTGTTTTTCGAATTTCAACTGGTGTATTACGAATTTCAAATGGAAACATTCGAATTTCAATTGATGTATTTTGAATTTCAATTGATGTTTTTCGAATTTCAGTTGATGCGTTTCGAATTTCAATTGATGCGTTTCGAATTTCAATTGATGTGCTTCGAAATTCAATTGATGTGTTTCGAATTTCAATTGATGTATTTCGAATTTCAATTGATTTTTTTCAAATTTCAAAGGGAATCTTCGAATTACAATTGATCTTTTTCGAATTTCAAATGGAATCTTCGAATTTCAATTGATCTAACTCAAAATTGATTTTTTTTTTCGAATTACAGTTGAAAATGGTGTAAATCAAAATTCCTTTTGCAGTTAAAATTGGTAACGGCTTCCATATTTTTTGGATTTTTCTTAAAAAATTTTGTAATTTGAAAAATATTGGCCCATTCCTTTTTCGAAAACATTCTACAGGAAGTTTGCCTTAAGACGAATGTAAATTATATAAATTATAATTTATTTTCATAATTTCATCAATATCTCCAAAATACTGCAGGGTGACCCAAAATGACCGAATGGGTTTGAGTTCGTTATAAATTTGATTTAAGTCATGATTCTTATTTTGAAATGCAGTACATTAATGGAGAATATATTTATACCCTCACTTTAGTGTGACTAGGGTATATATCATTTGCTACGGAAAAAAGTGTAACACATCGAAGGAGTGACCTAAGACCCCAAGTATGTTCGGAGGAAAACCGTTTAGGGTCATTTTAAGTCGAATGAGCAATGTCCGTCCGACTGTCTGTCTGTCTGTCTGCTGGCTGGTGCGCACGATAACTCTCGAATAGAGTAACCGATTGACTTAAAATTTGGTATGTGGTAATATTTTTTTCTATCTCCGGCTAAGTTCGAAGATGGGCCATATTGGTCCACTCCTTCTAGTACCTCCCTCACAAAGGGTTAAAATGTTGTGAAAAATTGATTCTTTAATAACAGCTATACTACTTATTCGAATCTTCTGAAATTCCGCACATAGTATTAGCTTATTAGTTGCTATCAACTCGAGAAAAATGGGCGAAGTTGCCACGTCCCTTTTGGTACCTCCCACACAAATGCACCGTTATGCACCAAAAGTTAACAGCTTATAACATTAATAACAGTGTATAAAAAAACATAAAATTTTGTACAGTATTATGCTTTTATATTGCCTACAGTCAAGGGAAAAATTACGTTGTTGCCACGCCCTTTTTGGTACCTCCCACATAAAGGTACCCTTTTGCACCAAAAGTTAACAGCTTATAACACTAAAACCAGTGTATAAAAATACTTGAAATTTTGTACAGTGTAATGTTTTTTATAGTGTCTATAGCCCTGTGAAAAATGGGCGTTATCGCCACGCCCCTTTTTGTACCTTCTCTCAGTGAGTACAACGGACCGAAATTTTTTACATCGTATATTAAATTTTGTTGTTAATGTAGAAAAGTTGGTGCGAATGAAATAGGTTTATATTCTGCACTGATATTATGAAATTGGTAGGACAGGGTCCTAAAAATTTAAAAAATCTATTTTCAAATGCAGACGGATTAACAGTACTAACGCCATATCAAATTTAAAAATTAATTTTTGTCAATGAAATATTTTGCAATTTGTATGTTTTGACTTTAGAAATCAAAAGTAATTCGTTAATAAAAATTTTTCAAAAGTCAGTCACAAAATTCCCATAATAATTTCGAAAATACCCAAAAATCGGATTTTTTAGACTTTTCCCTATATAAACTATACCGGGCTCTAAATTCCCTTTGTAGTGAAAAGTGCAACACTTTTCGACATAAAGGGTGGTTAAATTTAAAGGGACGATGTTGATTTTGAATAAAACACAAATTATTTAGGACATTATTGTCATTTCTTTTTATTATGATAATATTGGTATGGTTCAATAATGTATGGAACAAAATATCGACAAATGGCCTCCGCGACCTCGGCGGCACACCTCCATCCGATGGTCCAAATTTTCGATGACGCTGAGGCATAATTGAGGTTCTATGCCGTTAATGTGCCGAATTATCTCATCCTTTAGCTCTTAAATTGTTGCTGGCTTATTGGCGTACACCTTTTCTTTCAAATAACCCCAAAGAAAGAAGTCCAACGGCGTCAAATCACACGATCTTGGCGGCCAATTGACATCGCCACGACGTGAGATAACACGGCCATTGAATTTATTGCGCAAAAGAGCCACTGTTTCGTTAGCTGTGTGGCAAGTGGCACCGTCCTGTTGAAACCACATATTGTCCACATCCATATCTTCCAATTCGGGCCATAAAAAGTTCGTTATAATCTCACGATAGCGAACATCATTCACAGTAACTGTCTGACCGGCCATTGTTTGGCACATTTGATCGATTATGCTAATCAAAAAAACAAAACGAAGTTCACGAAATGCATTTTGATTTGAACGCCCATTTTCGTAATAGGCTTAAAAAACTTTAACGCGGTGCTCGATTGTGTATCTTTCCATGGTTCAAATTGTATAATGCTCCCTTCGATCAAAAAATGAAAACTTTGACCTACTGTAAAAAAACTCGGACCAGCTGGACCATAAGTAACATGCCCTTTCAGAATTATAGAGTCGCTCTTCTGCTCCAATAATTACACAGATATCACGGCTTTAAATTTACAGTATAGTATTTTTTTTGTATTAGTTGACAAGTGATTTTGCTAATTAGACGTAAAGAGCTATATTTACAACTCTGGTGTCCTTGGCGACCCACACTGAAATTTTCCGGTAAAAATTTTCGTAGAACCTAGAATCCTTAAATGTCCTTTTTGAAATGACTTTTTTAATTTTTTCGAAAAAAGGGCCAAATTGACCCGTTAGGAGGGGAGCTAGAGGGTTAAGATCTTCCACAAAAATGATCCTCATAAAATTCCACTATGTACCCCTCTGACAATGAAAAATCTCTCAGGCATTAACTTACATCATTTTTTTCTTTTAGTATAATGCTAACTTCCACCAAAAAATGAAAACTTTGACCCACTGGAAAAAAAAACTCAGACCAGCTGGACCATAAGTTTATTCTACAAAAATGATCTACTCAATATGCCCTTTCAGAATTATATGGTCGCTTTTCTGTTCCAAAAATGCTGTTGGACAGTGTTATCCGGGATCGGATAAGTGGGTGTGGCAAAAGTGGGCATAGCAATGTTTGAAAATGTCATATCTCGGAAACTATTGGCCATAGAAGAACGAAATAGTTAGTTATTGGCGTCAATATTAGTAATTTCGCCAAAAGTGGGCTGCTTTGAATAAGAGGCCGTGGCAATATTTAAATTTTGAATATCTCAGAAACTATTTATCGCAGAAGAACGAAATTTGTTTTGTAAGTTATTGGAGCCAATATTGGATTAGCCACACATGAATCATGAAAAATAAAAATTAGGTGAGATATTATTTAAAATGTTAACACCTCAGAAAGTTTTGATCGTAGAAGAACAAAATTTAGCGGAATTATTATTGAAAACTTGACAAAAAAAAAAATAGGCGTGATCGGGTTGGTGGGGCTGATCAATACTTAAAATACAATATCTTGGAAACTATTGACCGTAGAAGAATGATATTTACGAGTATATCGAAAGTTATTGGAGTTAATATTAGTAATTTCAACAAAAGTTGTCGTGATGTGATTAGTGGTCAACAGAAGCGATAGGAATGAGACAAGTATAACACTGTGCAACAGTGAAAAAAGTACACGAACTTGACAGCATTGGTTCGATTCTACTATCAAAGCGTAGTTTAACCCTATACTCGGTTTGGCGAAATTGGTGACCAATTTTTTTTTATGGGTCTCCAAATTTTCTGGAAATCAGTGGGCCCCTCGAAAAGGTGTCATTAGCTTTTCTCCAACAACTAATTCAGACTTGGTTATACCGCTTAACTATGTTTGGCAATATTGTAGATAAGAATATGCTGAACACAGTTTCTTAAAAATTTTTGCGAAAAAATATTTTTTCCGGTACTTTTTTTTTGAAAAAGTGTAGGAAAAAAACATTTTTTTCACCATAACTTTCATTTTTCACTAACAATGTTTCGCAAAATTGTAGCCAACGTAAATCTGAACCACGTTTGTGAACATATCAATACAATCTGAACGTGTCTAGGTACCCTAAATAGCTCAAAAAACCACATTGTACCCCAAAAATGTTAGTATTACACTATTATGTAACAAAAATATTTTTTTGGTATAGGGTATATTCAGCAACTTTATGGAAAATATTAAGACCAATATTTTTGTGGAACATATTAACGCTCTAGCTCCCACAAATATCTGTAATTTTTGGCCCCATTTTAACAAATCGTAAAAAACATCCCTTAAAATGAGGAGGGCGGGAATGAAATGTTCTATATAAAATTTTATTATATGTGTCAGAACACACCAAAGCTCAAAACTTAACACAAACACCAAAAAAAGGTCAAAAAAAGTACCGAAAAAAAATATTTTTTCCCAAAAAATTTTAAGAAACTTTGTTCAGCTCATTCTTAGCTACATTATTGCCAAATATAGTTAAGCGGTATCACCAAGTCTGAATTAGTTGTTGGACAAAAGCTTATGACACCTTTTCAGGGGCCCACTGATTTTCAGAAACTTTAGAGGCCCATAAAAAAATTGGTCACCAATTTCGCCAAACCGAGTATAGGGTTATACTACCCTTTGATAATAGAATCGAACCTATACAGTCAAGTCCATGTATTTTTCAAAAAGTGTTAATTTGTTGCATAGTGTAATTAAAAGAGGGTCAGTGACAATACTAAATCAGATTATTTGAAACTATGTATGAATTGAATACAATGTCGAGTGCCTTAAAAATTGACAGAACTGTTTTATTAGCTAAAATTTTGCTGGATGGCAGCAAGTTTTCTGAAATTTCGTTACAGTAAAATATCGCTGTAAGGGGTCAACAAGACTATTTGAATAAAACTGATTATAATGGGAATGTAAATGATTTATAAAGAAATTACTGTGTCTAAGCTCTGACAAACCGCGAATATTAAGTGTAATCAAAATGCGTTTATTATAAATGTTCGCATGCGAAGCAGCCTGCTAGTATAGATATATATCTAATTTTAAACTGACTGTTTTAAATTTCACAGTGTTTATTGTTGGATAAAAACCTTTTTAGCGCTACATTTTGTTAAGCTTAGAGGTAAAATATCAGTTTTATGGCGAATTCTTTTCTGCAAAAAAGTGCAACACTTGCATTGCCCTTTTTCCGAAAACTGCACTATTATATCGCTTTTTTGAAATTTTAGTTGTGGTAAATTCGAGTAACTTAATTACCAAATTTCAAAAAAGTATCACAAAAGTGCCGTTTTCGGAAAAAGGGCAATGAAAATGTTGAACTTTTTTGCAGAAAAGAATTCACCATTAGAGTGTTTGGAATCCAAATCGAAGATACATATATATCGAGATCGGACTTATATTGCGACATTTACATTGATTATAGGAATAGATGGGCAGACAGATGGACATCGCTAAATCGACTCAAAATGTCATTTTAAGTCGATTGGTATAATAAATGGATGGGTCTATATGTATATTCTACTGAGAAAACAGCGAAAAGTTTGTAATTTATTTGAATTTTTATCGTTTTTTTCCCAACTGTACCCAATTTAACCACATTTGACCTTATAAAATTACACCGGTCGACATAAAAAATGCAAAAAATATCCATTCTTAGCTTTTAATTTAATTTTCTATTATTTAAAACCTTCCTGAACCAATTCGGATAAGTGGTTCTCGAGCTATGCCAAAATATGTGATTCAACCTCTCTATTTAGGCTAATAGAAAAAAATAGTTTGAACCACATATTTTGATATAACTCGAGAACTATTTATCCGAATAGGTTCAGGAAGGTTTTAAAAATATTAAATTAAGTAGCCTTCAACTTATTACAATACAATCTATCCGTTCAGCGGTTTCGATGATTCTCGTATCTTAAAAAATATTGCGAAAAATTCTATTTTTTAAAAAAAGCTTCATAAAAACATCTAATCGTTTGAAAAAAGTTAGATCGGTAATATATAAAGTGAGAAAAAATCGATCTTTAATTTAAAAAGCTGTAGCAGGAAGTCCCATCGTTCAGTACATATCATTTTTCACCACTATGCCCCTAATCGGACAAATTGAAAAAAGTCTTATTTTTTCGTACGACTTTCGAAAAATAGCTTCTTATCCCGAGTCTACGGCCCATGGGCTACCTCAGATCAAAATTTAAGATTCTAGCTCCAGCCATTTGGACTAGGTGTGGGTAACACAGACTGTCTCAATTCCAAAAAGGTCCATAGAATTCTTCCCCAAAAGTAATACTTCTTCGAAACCACTGTATGTTATGGCATTCACACCTCGAAAACAAATTCCAAAATCGATAGGTTCAATTTCATTTATTACTGACCAGCAAAATGAGCAGCGCGAAAACTATTGTCTGGTCTGGCTCTCCTCTGGTATTGGCTCTATTTTGTATAATCATGTTGCAAAATCAATTACAAAGTAAAATCGAAAATTACACAACGAATATGTGCACTTGTTTTAAAATATGCAAATCTAAAATGTATCATCATTGAAAATAAAAATGTTAGGCGAGATATTTTAGAAATTTTAATGGCTCTGTCTGACAATAGAGTGGATGGATTAAAAAAATCATTAAATATCAATGACCTTTTCTGATGATAGTCACTCCAAATGTGCAAGTACATATTTGTTTTTGTGAATTATATACCAACTAAAGTAATTTAAGCCACTGGAGACCTTTACATTTAAATGAAAAATATATTTTAAATTGTTCATTATGGTTTGTTTTCTTTTACATATTCTACTATTTGCACAACCACAATTTGTTAAGGTTATATGGTGTCTATTCTATTATAGCCATTTTGCAGACATACTTATTATGTCCATTTTAGGGTATGGAGTGTGTAATAAAATATTCCTCATAATTGCCAGTTTTCAGACATATTTACATGATTGCTGGAGTTTTTCTAGAAAAAAATCGCATGTCCACCATAATCTTTTTGTGGTTTCACATGAACAATTTATGGGACCTTTATGACTAATCCATCACATAATTAGTGTGGAGAACGTCAAACAATTTTCTCGTTATTTATTCACATGAGAATAATGAATGTACCAGTCGCATACGTACTTGTACCCTGACTAAATTTGGCGGTCACTGAGATTGTACTTCAATTGTTTCCACATCAAACAACACTATGCAACAGAATATCAGAATCTAAAAAATCTATTCGTTTCACATGCTATCATAGGTGACCTGATTTTAATAATATTCGTCACTTTAATTCTATGGATAAACTGATATTTTTAAATGTTACAGTGCTTATAGCAAAGTCCGAGGTAAATTTATATTAGATCTTAATCTAAACGATAGTCCTTTGGCCAAAAAAGATCACTGTATCAAATTTGATCACAATCGGAATATAAATAAATAATATATTTTATAAAAATGTACATCTACAGACGAATGGACGGATGGATAGACGGACAGACAGACATGGTTACTTCAAATCAGGAAGTAATTCCAAGTCAATTCGTAATATCGGGTAAGTATTAAAAATAAATGCACAAACTCATAATATTCTATGCCACAGTGTGGTAGATAATCTACTGATATGTAAAATGTTGATTTTTGGTATTATCAGGTCCAAACAAAAAATTTACTTTTGTTGTTACATAGTGTAATTGGTAATAAATTCACGACTAACATTTTAACATTTTTTTCTTTTCAATTTACTTCAAAGTCCTTATATAGAAACGGTAGTTTTTGTAGCTGATATTAATGATGATTATGATTTTTGTCCGTGTCTCAAGTGCGGATTTTCAGAAGCTTGTTCTATTCATTACTGAAAGACCAACTGCCTTTTTCGTCTAACAAATTAGTTGATCGTCATAACGTCCTCATTCGTTGCGACGTATGCTGGGGATGTGCCGTTGTGTGAATGGTAAATTTTGCGGTGATTTTAATGACCAAACAACTCAAGGATAGCTGCAATAGTAACATATTCTGAAAAAGTATTTATACTTGGAATGGGACCGCATGCAAACTAACTTATTTACATGGCTGGTCTCAATACAACATGACAACGATGGTCATATGAAAATTTTGGTTTATCAAACAATCACTCTACAGAGTGAATGGTTTATTGGTAAATGGTACGAGTATATCGAAGGACCTTTATCCATCCGTGCGTCTGGGCTGCATATTTTTAAAATTTGCTGCAAACTGACTATAAATTCAAATATGTTTCAAATGGCCGTTCTGGCATCTGGTACATTTATATTTCCAAATTCCATATAATGTTTTTCACAAAATGAGGGTAGACTTCAGTCTGTTTACTCGACTGATAATTTATAACTTGTTTTTTGACCTACTACCAAAAAACTTATATTTACTTTAATAATAATATTCACATTTTTGTTGTTGCTAATCTTTGCAGATTTTTGGGCTCACGTAACAAAATCGAGTAATTGGGATATATTTGCTATTTTAAACAACAGATAACATAAGCTAAAAACAGCGTAACCGAAACAAAAAAAAAAATATTTGAGCTTTATGTTATGTAGGGTTCATATTTAAAATTTGTGGGTAAATTTTTATTAAAAAAGTGTTAATTATGTTAAGCATCCTTTAATAATAATAATGGAAAATGCACAAATAAATCTGTACAAAAAGTGGTTGAATTTTCTCATGCTCAGTTCAAGTAGATGGTTATTCATTATACCCGACACCACACAGGTTTGGTACTGGGTATTATCACTTTGTGCATTTGTTTGTAACTCCAAATACGGATTGACATATTTTGATATATCACTTATATAAGGGTGGTTTCGACAACACGAGCCAATTTCGACATAATTTTTGGCATTGCATTTTTTTGCAGAAGTCTATATTTCAGATAGGTTTATATATGGGCATTTCTCCAATGTCGAATGCGACATTTGTACGCATCCAAAGTAAAAAAAACATATGCCAAAACATTATTTCATTTGACAAAAGCCGAAACTTCTAGCTCTTGATTAGCACTATAGTTGGTGCTAAGAGTGATTTTGCCCAATTGTTCGTTTTCAAGATAATTACAAAAAACCAAGCCACTCGCACGCGACAAAAACAGAAGTCGCTTTCAAAGCAAACCATCGCATGCGGCATTTTATTCCATTGTTCTTTATCCCCTCACCTTAGAGAGGAGGGTATATATCATTTGTTACGAGTCAAAAGTGTAACACATCGAGGGAGTGGCGTAAGACCCTATGTATGTTCGGCGGATATCCGTTTTGGGTCATTAGAAGTCGAATGAGCATATATGTATGTCCAACCTTTTTTTCCATAACAAAGATAAACAATTAAAAAATTCCGTTTATTGTGTAGGTATTGGAAGTTAAGTTCCTTAGTTTTTTATTTGAATTTTATTCCTAAATATAAATGTGTACTTTAGTACGAGATCAGTAAAACTTTTTATAATATTTTTTGAAAGGAATATATCAATTATTTCATCGATTTTAACTTCATGCTTGTATATAGACATCAAAGCCAGATAAGATAGCCTTTCTCCTTCCATTCTGTTCCGGAGATAAGTTTTTATTTTTCTTAACGTCGAGAAACTTCGCTCAGCAGATGCCGTTGTCAATGGTATTGTGGCCAGTATCTGCAAAAGGGTAAAAACGTCCTCATCACAAACTGAAATAGCATCTAATGCATTTGATGGCTTATCATTCTTCTGCTTCCAATAATCAATCCATATATGTACTTATTTCAGCTAAACAGATTTTGCTGAATCTTTTAAATCGTTTTTGTAAAAAAGTGTGACTTCTTCGAAATCTTCCTTTATTAGATTTACAACTCGTATCGGAACGATATTAAACAGACTTGTAATTATAGCTTCATGTTCAGAAAATCTATTATTTAAATGTGATATTACTTCGTCCAGATATGGTATGAACAATGTTGTCCTAAAATACGCCTTGACATCTGAATAAGGAATATTAGCCCTATACTTTTGAGTGCGTACTCTTCTAGGTAGTGCAGCTTCTATTCCAAAACTTCTTGCAGGTTGTGTGGATTCTTCAAACAGTTTATCAAACTCCGCATCTGAATTTCTACGCATGTCACTTAATTTAGTCGTTGCCAATTTTATGATATCGTAAGCCTTTATTATATCTAGGTTAATCGTTTGCAAATACCGTGATAAGTTCTGTATAATGGCCAAAACCGTACTACTTATTACCACACCCAATATAAAGTAAAATTTACATACACGGTTGTGCAAACACATTCCATCACTGCAACCTACATGTTAAAAAGGTAGATAGATAAGAAATCATAAATGTAATTTTAACTTAATTTTCGCCATATCTGGTTATCATAAATTTGAAGTCAACCAATATTACACCGGTCGACAAAAATAAAATTTTTTCTTGGGTTTCTGTTTTAATGCATAGATTCTGATTCTAGACGTCAAAAAACGTCAAAATCTCCGATAAGAAAGTTTTAAAGTTAAAACCTTACTAAATTAGCTATAAATTTTTAAATTATGCATCGATTTTCTTGTGGTTCCGGGCCCCCGGGCCCCCCCCCCTCTGTATACGTCCCTGATTGGCACGCCCCTTTTTGTTACCTCCCACACAAATGGACATTTTTGTACCAAGAGTTAACACCTTTTAACTTTAATATCAGTGCATAAAAGAACTTGGCATTTCCGTTATTGGCGCGTCCCTTTTGGTACCCCCCACACAAATGGGCCATTTTACACCAAAAGTTAACAGCTTATAACTTTAATACCAGTGCATTCTTCAATGTTATTAAATGCATATTAAAGAGATAATAATTTAATTAAAACAAAAAAATAAATAAATTTACTAATATTTTTTGGGACTCAAGGTGAGGGGATTCATTAGTCGGTTTACCCGACTGAACTTTCTTACTTGTTTTATGTTTATTTTTTACTTTTTATGCAACTAGACATCCAAAGGTTGATAATAAATGATTTTTAACATGTTCAATATATTTATTTTCACAACAAAAATTATTTTTCTTATATCTCTTAAATATAAATCAGGATTTAATAGAGAGACCATTAATCAGAACATAACATGCAATACAAATGTTTAAAACATAAATTTTGCAATTATTCGAATTTGTACTCAAATATTTTAAAATGTTTTATGAATAAATGTAGTTTTTGGGAAAATTAGTTAAATTTGATAGATTCCTTATACAAAAATCGTAAAACAACATACTTTTATAGACTTTAATTTTTTTTAGCTGAGGTTGACATCTCGAACGCATCTCATTTTTTAATTTTTAACCGAATCATAAACGGAGGAAAATCGCCATTTTTGATATGTTTGAATTCAAAGAAAATATACTTGGAACCAAAATTTTAAAATATTATATATTTTTGAACAAATATATTTTATTTGAAAATCAAGAAATTTTGTTTGGAACGCATATATTAATATATTACAACAAAATATATTTGCGAACTTACTGTCACAAATAAAATATGTGTTTACAAACAAACAATGATTTTGTTTAAGAATTTATCCAAATACATTATATTCAAAATAATTTGAAAACATTGTTGACTTCGGCAATTTTTAAGTTTGTTTTTCCTAGATTTTGTGTTATACTTTATAGGTAAAAATCTCGTAAGCAACATTTTCTTTCGTGTTACAGCACTTATTTTTAATTTATAAATAGTCCAACTGTCAATCCATCAATTTGTCGTTACCCAATATTATACGTTTTAAATTTAAATATTATTTTTCAAACATATAACATTTCTAAAAAATTAAACTTTAAAACTGAAGACTTTCCTTTAAATTAAGGCATCAATACATTGCCAAAATACTTAAATACAAATTAATCATTGTTTTGGAAATATTATTTCAAAATAAATAAAAATATTAGGACGGGAACATAATTTTGTTTAGAACAACGTCGTCACAAACAAATTATATTTGTGAGTGTTAAATATTATATATTTGGAGTTTACCCTAAACATATGTATGTTTCCAGCAGAATATGTTTGGAACAATATACTACAGAAGCGATTTTTTTCAGCGTGTACGATTTTTTATGAAAATTAACCGGGGGACAGGTTAATGACGGGAGAGTATAATATCCGAGAACTCTCGATCTGATGACATATTTTGATAGAACACCTCAAAAAAAGAAAAAAAAATAAATTTATTGATATCTCGCACAGTTATCGAGTTGTCGGATGCTAAAGATTAAAAAAAAAGATTTTTTCAAACTTTATCGACCGATAACATGATAACTAGGCAGGATATCAATAAAATCTACGTTAATTTCTCGTCTTATTTTGAGGTGCTCGATACAAATATGGCATCAAATCGAGAATCCTTTATAGTTCCCTTGTTAATCGTCATTCCCTTGGCGTATTCTGACAGGGGAATGCGAGTGACGAAGGTAGTTATCGAAAAATGTATAGATTTTTTGTTTTTCTTTCATAATTGTTCGTCTTATTTTGAGGTGCTCGATACAAATATGGCATCAAATCGAGAATCCTTTATAGTTCCCTTGATAATCGTCATTCCCCTGGCGTATTTTGACAGGGGAATGCGAGTGACGAAGGTAGTTATCGAAAAATTTATTGATTTTTTGAGTTTTTCTTTCATATATCAATTACTAGGATCGAAAAAATAATACTGATTTTTTACATAATATTGATGTCATTTTACCAGAAAAAATAATGTTTTTTGTCGATTTTTTTCAAAAAAATTTTGTCGATAACTAAGCAAGTTATCGATAAAATCCCCGTTAATTTGTCTTCTTATTTTGAAGTGTTCTATCCAAATATGTCATCAGATCGAGGATCCTGGTGGTCACCCTTTATAGTTCCCTTATTAATCGTCATTCCCCAGTCTCTATAATTTCGGTTTAAATACTTGCATTCCAAAAATGAGCATGGATTGGAACTTGGTTTTCGCAATGAAGCTAAAAATCACAAAAACAGTTATAACCAGTAAGGAAAGGCAGAAAGTCGGGCGGGCCGACTATATAATACCCGACACCTCCCTAACAATACGATAAGGGTCATTGCGATAATAATTTGGAATAATTGGTAAATGGGTAAGAACATCTAATTCTGAACCGATAATCGCTAAATTAAACAATATTCGTTCCTAAATTGAGAAATATCTTTCTGGAGAATTTTGTAATGATCGGAAGTAAAGTATGTACAACTTCTATAGCGATGTGTAACCAAATCAGGAGGAACACATATGGGCAAAAGGCAAATTTTATTAATTTTCGAGTAATTTTGTTTTCGAAAAAAATTTGGGGGGGGGGGACCTCAACCGCGTTTGAAGTAGACAGAGATAAAAATGTAAAAGTGCAAAAACAGTTGTTGTGAATTAGTTTCATTAAGGGGCCATGACTTTCGCTATGGCGGTTTCAAATTGAAATTTTTAAAAAATTCTATAAAATGCAATTTTTAGCGGAATTAAGAAAACTAAACTTACAATCGTAGACCATTCCCATTTCTATCAGCATATGTCAAAATATTCGCAGTGCCTTCATTATTTGCAAAAATGTAGCGCAACAAAACATTTTTTAATTAAAATTTTATATAATATAACGAATCCCGCGAAATATTAAAATCGGAAAAATTTATGAAAAATGTACCGAATAGATGAGAGAACTAGCTGTGATCTTCGGAAAGAGTGAAGGTAATACCTCTGTTTGTTAAAAAGTTACGTTTGCTTCAAAATACGAAGTCCATATCAATTGTGTTTTATTTCAATGCAAAATTTCTCTACAAAATGCCTAAGTATTGATGGGAGTTTAATGTTAAGATCTTTTTGAGTGTATTTTTTGATGAACTTCTTTTGTAAGATTACATAATAGTATTTGTTAAAGCCTTTTATAATAATTTAAAAGACTTCATATAAAAAGAATGAGAATTCGCGGATTTTTTTAGTGATATTATTACACTAAGACATTTTAAATATATTCTTATGAATTTCGCGGATTGTGAAGTCGGCAATGACATACAGTAATTATGTGCTCATCCTGGCTAATTTATATTGTATGAATTCGCTTAAAACCATAATATATCTTAAGAGAGAAACTAATAATGAATGGATTTATTTTGAGTTTATGTACATTTTGCAAAGTGCATAATTTGAACAATCATCAAAATAAAATGACGCGCCTCTGATTTCGGAATAGATCGGTAAATAGATCCCTTATTTTGTAGATTGGTATACAAGTGTATATACAAGTGATGATCTCCACAACTACAAGTTCACACTGTGTCATGTAATAGTCCCTCTGATGATATCCCTGCACAGGATTGAAATACGTATAAGGGTATGGGTTTACATGGCTTCCAAAGCGCAGTGTCTTATCTTTTCCAATGCACCACAAAAACCTCTCTTTCGAAAGGAAGAGTTGATCGAAAATGCTGAACAAATACGAATGTGAAAACATTCAATAAATCTAATAAAATTAAAATTAAATCGATCATTAACAAGAAACTTCTAAAAACATTTAATTAATAGGATCAGCCGCCTAATACAATTAGAAAGAAGCTGCTCATCAACAAGGTAGTGTTAATGAATTCTAAATAATAACATACAAAATTTGGTATTCAACAAAAATATACTATGCTTACTGAAATGTAGTAAAGTCTTTCTAATCGTCCAACTAATCTCAGAATCCACGCCATCTACTGGCGATTGGTGTAGAGACAACTGTGTCGAACTGGCAACCCTTACCAGTCACATGGGTGGTGAAAATGGTGAATTTAAGTCTCGCTTGGAGCTTTGGCTGTGTGACTTGTAAGCTTTCTTCGTAGGTATATAGTTCCCATATGCAAATTTCTTTGTAGAGTGGTATATATACAAGTGATGATCGCCACAACTACAAGCTCACACTGTGTCATGTATAAGTCCCTTTTGATGATATGCCCACACAGTATTGAAATACGGTATGTGTTTACATATACAATACACCACAAAAACATCTCTTTCGAAAGGAAGAGTTGATCGAAAAAGCTGAACAAATTCGAACATTCAATAAATCTGATAAAATTAAAATTCTTTTAATTCATATGAACATCCGCCATATACGTACCGCGCACTGGGTGCTCCTTAACGATCATCGCTGAGACAAAAGTGTCTCGTTCTTCGCGTACAAGACTTCAATCTTCAAATACATATCCATTAGGGCGGGTCGATTTAAAAATCGCCCATTGCTCAGTGAAAATCGTATTCTAGGGATCAAAATAAGAAACTTTGCCGAAGGAACCGTACCTCTAAAACGAATTCTGATGTCCCGGAAAAAATCCCACTTTAACTCATTTAGAGTGCTCCAATCGAGTCCAAATGTATGACCGACCCCACTCAGTGAAGTGCTCAGTGAAAATCGTATTCTAGGGATCAAAATAAGAAACTTTGCCGAAGGAACCATACCTCTAAAACGAATTCTGATGTCCCGGAAAATAGTGCTCCAATCGAGTCCAAGTGTATGGAACCCCCAGGGCACAGTCGTTGCGCCCATAGGCCAAAATTCAAAAAAATCATAACAACAAAAATTTGCGAAAAGTAACCAAATTGTCTCTAAAATGTCCAAGTTCTTTTATGGCAAACCGTTTTTTTCTGGAAATCTAACTGTACATTCTAAAAATAGAATTGAAGATGTGAACACTAGTTGATTTGCAAAGCGCAACTGCACGCATCACGAATATTTCACAACACAAGCGAAATTCAAAGTGGTCAGTCAATTAATTAAGTCTCCGAATTTAAATTATTTGAAATGGATTTTGAAGTTAAAGGTATTTATTTTATGTTGCATTATTAATAAAAACTAAATTGTGTTGTAGTTATTTTGAAATTAATGCTTCAGTTTATTCAGTTTTTTGTACATTTTGTGTGAGTCTTTATCATGTTTACTTAAAGTTTTAGCTGCTTTCCCCCAAAATCCCCCGATTATTTTTTATTTCAGTGTATTTATGAGTTTCTTAAGGTAATTAAAAAGTTAAAGTTAGCTGCAGATATTTGCAGATGTGTGCATAATCAAGGATATACTAAGACCATCTTTTTTCTTCAAAGTCAAATTTGCATTGCAAAGCAGCTGTTTTGCATTGTGTTGTGCTATGTTTTTGTGTTCTTAATAAGTTCAAATTTTAATTTTGATTGCGTTATCTCTTTTTTATTTAATTTTGGTAGATGACTCCTATCAGTGTGTGTTTACTCGCTTGTACATATTCAATTGTTGGTGTAAAAAAATCGGCACCAATGCAGAAAAATTACAAAAGGCGATCAGTGCTGTGCGAAGCAATATTGAAAATATCGGCTACACGCCCGAGATGACCGAGATAACGAAATGTATTGACTATATATGCAAAAAGTTACTGCATTGTGGATTCAGTATAAACGCAAGAAGGCATCAGTTCAGAAATAGTTAAAGGTGCTCAAGATGGACGTCCGAAAGTAGATTTTAATGAGTCATCAAAGAGAACAAAGCGACGAAGAATTGCAGAGCTTTCAAAAACCGTCTGAAGTCTAAAAAAGGGCATTCAAATGTAATCCTCTCGGATTACAAAAAATACCGATTTGATAACTAGATTGTTTTTGAGCTCACATCCATTTATTATTGGCTAAAGAAAGCTCCCACGTTCAAAAAAGTCAGTATTATCAACATTATCATATCGGTAACTCACTTAAAGAGTGACATAACTCAAAATTAAAATTTTTGAGGTTGCCTTACAAAAATGCGAATTTTGCAAATGTCCACAAAGTAATCTCAGCGAAATTTGGTATATAAGTAAACAACCATATTTTGGTTTATTGAAGACTTCTTTAACATCTTATTTCATGTTACTTATCTTTTTATACGGACTTAAAGTTAAACATCTTGGCAATTTTCAATTTAGACTTATGTCACTCTTGAAGTGAGTGAGCGATATGACCTACTGCATGACATTAATTTAAAATATTTTGTAATTATTTTTCCCTAAAAATATTATTTCAAATGTGATAATTATGAAATAAAAAAGTTTCAAACCGAAAAAACAAAGTTATTCAAATTTGGTCCGATATTTGCTATGGTAGCTATAGGATATAGTCGTGCGATATGGCCAATTTTTTTATTATAAATTTAAAATATTTTTCTACATTTTTGGTGAAAATTGCATAACGATATAACAACTAGAAGTATTTATGGCCGCGGCTCCATACAAGCCCAACCACTGTGCAGGGGGTTCCAGGGGGTGTGCCACTGGCATGGGTGGGTCGGGCCTCCAAAGTTAGTGGGGGTCGGTCATACATTTGGACTCGATTGGAGCACTTTAAATGGGTCAAAGTGGGATTTTTCAAAATTTGCCCCTACCTAAATTTCGAACCAAATTCCGGGACATCAGAATCCGTTTTAGAGTTATGGTTCCTTCGGCAAAGTTTCTTATTTTGATCCCTAGAATAAGATTTTCACTGAGCAATGGCGACTTTTTTTGCCTCCCCACAAAAAGACACGGCCTAATATCCATGGTTGTTAAGTGCACCACAGAATTACCCCCAATGAACATAGAAATGAATTTAAGAACTTTATACTATAAAAATTGTCATGAACAAAATTTGAAATTTTTGCAAAATTTGAAAAAAGTTAATAAAATGTCAGTGATTCATTATTTTGTTACGCGCCCCTGATTTTAGCATTCGCAATGTAAAAAAAATTTTCTGAGAAAATAAACTCAGTTCAATCTATGTATAACTGTCGATATGCCACGCGAAATATACTATAAAAAAAAATTCACGCAAGTTTAACTAAGGTTTGGGGAGCTCTAGCGTTGGTTCCATTTGGAGCACATCATCGACACCTATATGGATTTGTAGGTACTTCCAGCCACTATAATCGCTTCTTCGGTGATATTTCATTACATAGAGGGGGCGCTGACCGCGGTCAAAAAACACTTGAAATCGCATTTCAAAAGTTATGAGCTATATTTTTCGTGGAAAGACCTCACATGAACAATGCCCCCGGAAAAATTTGTCCTCCATGTGTCCCTCGTATTTTTTGTAGCTGACCAGTACCTTTAGAATGAATAGTTTGGCCACAACCTCTAAAAGAATGAATAAATATATGAACATTTCTAGTTTTTTTTACATTTTTGAATGTATGTATGTGCTTATATCTTTTAAAGTATATAAGATAATAACAAAATTTTTTGGGAAACAACTTTTATGTTTGTAGTTTATCTAATTGCTTCAACTTTTGCACCGAAATCTGTACACAACGCGAGAAAAGAGACAACTAACATAGATTACCCCAATGAAAAACAATTTGACTTTTTCCCATATATGGAGGTTATATATAAATCTGAATCGATTTTCCCTGAAACCTCGAATTTCGTACTGATCGGATATAAAATACAGTCTCTACAGCGCTTAGATATCAAATCGGGGCTAACATATATATATATCTAAATCTGAACCGATTTTCTCCGAATTTGGCAGTATTCCTTCATGTAATAAGAAACCTCTTTCTGCCGAATTTCGCTGTGGTCGGATATAAAATACAGTTTCTACAACGCTTGCATTTCAAATCGGGGGAAACATAACTGAACCGATTTTCTCCGAATTTGACAGTATTCCTTCATGTAATAAGAAACCTCTTTCTGCCGAATTTCGTACTGATCGGATATAAAATGTAGTTTCTACAGCGCTTACATGTCAAATCGGATGTAACATATTTTGATTACATATAGCTCAATTCAATATCGACACAAAGAATTTTAGTTTGGGAACCGGATTTCCGCCGAGAAAAATCGGGTTAAACAGTTTTTAAGTTTTTTTACCTTCCGGTAATACAAATTGATGTACATGGATTTACTTTTAGGCAAATGTGAAGTACTTGGTTGATACATCAAATGCCTATTTGCAGGGCTTCAGTAGATATGCAGAGCAAACGACTAAAATTTCTGCTATAGTATATTTACTCTTCCGACATTTTTTACCAGTTCGTATTTTACAATATTTTAGGCAAATTTTAATTTACTTGTAGTTGGAATTTCTTAAACTATTCATTATTAAGAAACTTAATCAATTTTGAAACATTTTTCTTTTGTACGATTTTATACGTCGCCTCAAATTGTCATACCACCCCTTTACCAGCAGGTCCTAACTAATAACCTTGATACTCGGAGCTCAAAAATACAATCATAGCACAGTGTATGAGATTATTGCAGTTAAAATACGGATTTTACGAATATTACTACAGCGAAATTGTATGCGAGTTTGTCCGGATGTCTTCTTTGACGGTCCGAGATGGCAGTTCTGTTGGTTTTGGTGTGGTATGAGCAAATTCACAATTCCACATTAGAAATTGTAGATGAGAATTTTATTTTAATTAAAGGATGCGGTTTAAAGTAATTTCATATGCTGATCTTTGTGGAGTACACACATGAATAATACACATACTTTCATGCAGACATACAAAGAAACGAATGTTTTTGTGTATTTTGTAAGTCTATCTTTTGAAAATGTTCGTGCAAATTGACACACACACAAACTCGTACATAAATACATATTAAGTTTCGAATGTAGTTATAATCCATACAATTTTACAAATGCAGTTGAAATATTAGTTAATTATAGTAGTGTTTTGGCTTGTTACTGTTGGCAACGTGCATGTATATTAGGGTGGCCGAACATATATTAAAAATAATATATAGCGGATTCTAAGGATTTTTATTTCTTTGTGGACTACTATTTAATCTACGACTGGGAATAACAACCAATACGCTGTTATAACAAAAATTACGAAAAAAAATTACACATTTAGTCATGTGGCGCTGCACACTGTGATAATTTCAGAAATATTGTTATAAATCTGCGGTTTCGTAACCAGTCAGCTGATTGAGTGTAACATTGCACGCTTATAGAAGCAATAATGGGAAGCTTAATTTGGCCCTGCTACACCACAGAGCGACGCATAGTGCTCTGTCTTCATGTATCGAAGTAAAAAAAATAGAAGGAGTAATTGCAGAATTATGAAATTTGGTACCAAGCTGTATTTAGTCACAGTTAAGAAGCATTTTAAATTTGGACCCAATCGGGCCGCGGGTCTCGTAACCCCATGCAAATTATTCCGGGTCCTCAAAAATTCACCATACTATAACACTAAATTGGAGCATTGTATATTTATGAAATTTAACTTGTCATAATATTTCATATATATCAGTTGCGGTGCAAAATTTCGACGGGATATAGCGAGTCCTTTTGGTACCTCCCACACAAAGGGCTCAAATGACTTAAAAATAAATGTATAAAGAACGCTCAAAAGTGGCTCTGGATTTCGACCAAAGTTTTAAAAGCCTAATAGACTTGCTGTGAGTAAATGTGAGCACAAATTTGAGAGGAATTGTTTCAAGATCCCTCAAGACAGCCCCCTAGAAGATCTTGAAAATGGGTTTTTGGTCCATATATCTTGCGACCCATCAAATTAAAGGGAATTTTCGTAGATTACAAAAAAGGTTAGAAAGAGTTGAAGACTCAATAGGGAACATTTCGTTATGTCAAACGTCGGGTTTGTGGGCAATATTGTTTTTGCGTAGTATTTTATTGTTTCGTTTTTAAAGTTTAATGCATGTATTTGTCAGAAGAGTTTCCTTCGTTGACTTCTAAAATAATATTATTATCTCGCCAAAAATGTCATCAAAATTATCGCATAGATATGTATATCTTCGTTTAAAGGATACTTGATATATACTCTTAAAAATATTGGCAATGTTAAGATTTTTAAACCGTATTTAACTTATAATAGGATCAGAATTTATTGTAAGGTACGTCATTAAATCTTTTTTTTTTTGTTGTTTGGACAAATTTTTCCTGGTATGGAACACGCGAGCTTCTCGGATAATTTTTTGACTGGCTTCCTCAGATAAACAACCTTAAATTGAATAAATGTTTCCGAAAATAAAAAACTCAATATTTATATACCTACTGGCAAATTAAAGTTACTAATAAAATCGTAACCATGAATTAGTACTTTATGTACACTACTGGCACATAATATTATTGGAAGCGCATCAAATTATTATCCTTGTTGCTATTGGGAACTCCTTAAATGCATTACTGTTAATTTTTTGTCTCAAGAAAATTTTAGACCTAAAGCAAAAGTACATTTTCGCAATATTTTGCATGATAATAAGAACTTTTACATTTCATTTTTAAAGAGGATATGGCATTAGTAATTTTTTTGCGAAAACAAATTTAGATCTTTACGATTTTTTCCGATGACATAAAATATTATTTTTTTTATTTTTCGACATAAAAGCACCCTATTAAACGGAATTTTATAAAAATGTTATCAAAAATATTTTATAAATATGGTTTTTTGTATTTTTAAGAATTATGTCAACTATCAGGCTCAAAAAAGTTATGGATTTGTTCTACAATTTAAAGAAGATGATTTTTGGAATTCCACCTAAAAAAAAGTTTAGACCTAAAGCAAAATTACTTTTTCGAAATTTTGTGCGCGAATAATTTGATCTTTTATATTTTATGTTTAAAGAGGGCATATCATTAATAATATCTGCCGAAAAAAAAATTAGGGATCTTTACGAATATTTTTTTTCCGATGCCATACAATATTTAATATTTTTGATTTTTCGGCATAAAACCACCATATTAAAAACGATTTTTTATGTTTTTCTCAACAATAATTTATAAGTATGAATTTTTGTATTTTTTAAGAATTCTGTCAGCTATCTGACACCAAAAAAATTATGGGTTTGGTCTACAAGTTAAGCGTTGGCGAGTGTTTTTGAAACACCCCTACAAATTTATTTTTGAAAATAACGTATTTTGACATAAAAATATATATATATTTTTTTAAATTTGTGCGCTTTTATTTTACGTTTTTATACTTTTTGTTTAATAACAACAGTACATATATTGTTTTTGAAGAAAACAATTTTAGGGATCTCTTTTTGAAACCGCTTTTATACTTTTTGTTTAATAACAACAGTACATATATTGTTTTTGAAGAATACAATTTTAGGAATCTGTTCCAACTTATTTTTCTCATTCCAATTAAACTTGCAAATTGTTTCCACTTTCCAAATACGAATTTTCCACAGCAATTTTTAATAGTACAAATGCAATTTTCTGCCGACTTTTGTATTATAAGGAATTCGATTAACTATCATATACAAAAAGTTTGGTTTAATTTCCCTAATAAACGAATTTCATACAGCTATTTTACAACATACATTTATGGTAGTTTATTTTTTGGTCGATTTGCGTATACAACAAATCTCACGGTTTAAAAAAGAGCTAAATAAAAAAAATATTGTTATTATTTATCTTAATTAGTTTCTTAAGATATGATGAGTACCAATTTTACCATTATTTGAGCCAATTCATAGTTATCGATTTTTTTAAATGGGACAGAGCACTGTGCGACGGTTCTACAGGTCCTCTAAGGGGGCATCACGGGTATACGAAGCCTATACAAATTATTTGTATCAGTGGCTTACATTGTATGCATGCAAATGCTTCAAATTTTGAGCTTTGTAATGTTTTTATAGTATCTACAGTCCGACACAAACGGACCATTTTGCACAAAAAGAATCGATTTTCTCTGAATTTGGAAGTATCCCTTCATATAATAAGAAACCCCTTTGTGTAGATTTGTTTACTGATCGGATATAAAATACTGATTGTACAGCGCTTACATGTTAAATCGGGGGTAACATATATATGGGGGCTATATCTAAATCTGAACCGATTTCCCTCCAATTTGGCAGTATTAATTCATGTAATAAGACCTCTTTCTGCCGAATTTCGTACTGATCGGATTAAAAATACACTTTTTACAGCGCTTACATGTAAAATCGGGGGTAACATATATATTGGGGCTATATCTAAATCTGAACCGATTTTAACCAAATTAAATAGGGATCGTCCTTGGCCCAAAAAAAAAATATGTGTAAAGTTTCGTCAAGATCGGGCCATAATTGCGACCTGTACTTTGATTACAAGAATACATCTACAGACGGACAGACAGACAGACGGACATTGCTAAATCGACTCAGAAAGTGATTACAAGTCGATCGGTATAATAAACAATGGACCTATCTCTTCTCCTTTTGGGTGTTACAAACAAATGCACACAGTCATAATACCCTGTACCACAGTGTGGTGTAGGGTATAAAAATAGTACTAGCAACAAAAAGTATATTGCCTACACCGTCTGTCGGTTGTATTTATAAATAAATTGTTAAAACAACAATAATAACATAGATACGATCAAATGAAAATGCTTGCAACTAAATCGATGGTTGTATCAATCGAATTCAGATTGTTTTTTTCATTGACACTCGGTTAGTTGTGGTAACCAATTTGAAATTTTCATTATAGTACCATATGATCGGTTTCTGGTAGTGACAACCAATGTTTTATTCTTGACAACAGAAATTGTATCAATAGACCAAAGATTATTATTGCAACGAATAATATGTTACTACAACAGATTATTTAGAAAAAAATCGTTCATTGGTTATCCCAATCATTTCCCAAATTTAGAATAATTAAATGTATTTTGGGAAATACAATCGAAAGGTTGGTTGCTGTTCTTTTCCTGATGACATGACAAACAAAAAATAAAATTACTCGACATAAATAAATCTTCAACATTTTGTTCGAGAACGGTATAGGTAATCAAAAATAATCTTGTGTGGAATGCAGAACATGTGTGCAAAATGTTTTACATAAATAAAAAATAAAAGCAACAATCATGAAATTGAAAGTACAGGGTTCAGCGATATTTGCATACAAGTTTTGTGTTTTTTTTTCGTGTACTAAAATGTGTCTGAAATATTTCCACATCTCATAATATGTAGTGATGAATTTGTAATATGGGATTTTTAATTTTGTTATGACTTGTTTTGTTTTTTGTTCAATAAATAAAATAAAAATTAATGAAAACTATTTTTAAATAATTGTCGGTAGCATATGACTGACAAAATTTTTTAAAACAGTTGGTTGTGGCAACTACAACAGATAATTTTAGCACCCATTTTCGTAGTTGGCGCAACCAAAAATGATTGTTGTCAACATGAAAGCAGAAGTATACCACAACCAAAATATTGGTTGTCCTGATGGAATCGGATCATAGTAGACAGAACTACCAAAATTCGGTTGGCAAATAATTCGGTTGAGGCAACCAAACTGTATTCTGTGTATAATTTATTCCAAATTGGGTTGTGATCTATTCATGATTTTGGAACAAAATCGCGACTAAATTTATTTTTCATAGTTAAATTTAATGACGTCAGCAACCTAAAAGATCAGTGAACGTTTTTTAGATGACTTATTATACAATCTCATTAAATTAATAAATTTAAGAGTATCTTCAAGAATATGACAATTTAAAATGGCTTTAGAATGGACAATGGTAAAAATATTTTGATGCCCCTCCGATTTATTGATAGTTAACTTAAATCCTTATCAATTGATGTACATTTTTTTTTCATTTCGTTCGGCGCCTTGGATGTGCCTTAGAGAAGTAATTAGTTTTTGGAAATGCAAAAATGCATCTAAAATGCACAGACTTCAAAATATTTTGATGACCTTCCGATTTTCAAACGTAAAACCGAAAACTTCGATTAAATATACTTTGTTAAAATTCATCCAGCGCCGTTGATGTGTCACTGCAAGCTATTTTTTCATAAATCGACAAATCTGATGCCCGGCGATATTACTAGACATAAACATTGAACATGACTTGAAATATTTTTGCGATTTTTGGACCTAAGACTCATAATGCCTAACGACTGAATTCACGCGGGGTTCCGCAGCACTCGAACAAGAATTGCAAATTTTGTCCCCAAAAACATGTTTTTTTCAAAAAAAAAAATTACGATAAATTTTTACTAAAGGGTTGTTAAATTTTAAGGGCCGATGTTGATTTTGAATAAAACACAAATTATTTAGGAAATTATTGCCATTTCTTTTTTATACCCTACACCACACTGTGGTACAGGGTATTATGACTTTGTGCATTTGTTTGTAACACCCAAAATGAGAAGAGATAGATCCATTGTTTATTATACCGATCGACTTGTAATCACTTTCTGAGTCGATTTAGCCATGTCCGTCTGTCTGTCCGTCTGTCCGTCTGTAGATGTATTCTTGTAATCACAGTACAGGTCGCAATTATGGCCCGATCTTGACGAAACTTTACACATATCTTTTTTTTTGGCCCAAGGACGATCTCTATTTAATTTGGTTAAAATCGGTTCAGATTTGGATATAGCCCCCATATATATGTTAGCCCCGATTTGACATGTAAGCGCTGTAAAAACTTTATTTTATATCCGATCAGTAAAAAAATTTGTCAGAAGAGGTTTCTCATTACATGAATTAACACTGCCAAATTTGAGGGAAATCAATTCAGATTTAGATATAGCCCCCATATATATGTTACCCCCGATTTGACATGTAAATGCTGTAGAAAATGTATTTTATATCCGATCAGTGCGAAATTCGGCAGAAAGAGGTTTCTTATTATATGAAGGTATACTTCCAAATTCAGAGAAAATCGGTTCAGATTTAGATATAGCCCCCATATATATGTTACCCCCGATTTGACATGTAAGTGCTGTAGAGACTGTATTTTATATACGGTCAGTACGAAATTTGACAGAAAGAAGTTTCTTTTTACATGAATGAGTATTCTAGGAAAATCCGTTCAGATTTATATATAACCTACATATATATACAATGTTCCTCCTGATTTGGCACCAAAGCGCTATAGAAGTTGTACTTTACTTCCGATCATTAATATTTTCCGGAAAGATGTTTCTCAATTTAGAAACGAATATTGCTTAATTTAGCGATTATCGCCTCAGAATTAGTTAATATGTTCCTGTCTACTTACCAATTATTCCAAATTATTATCGCAAAGAACTTTTATCGCATTGTTAGGGAGTTGTAGGGTATTATATAATCGGCCCCGCCCGACTTTCTGCCTTTCCTTACTGGTTTTATTATGATAATATTGGTTCAATTATGTATGGAACAAAATATCGGCCATATGGCTGCCGCGACCTCGGCGGCACACCTCCTTCCGATGGTCCAAATTTTCGATGACGCTGATGCATAATTGAGGTTCTATGCCGAATTATCTCATCCTTTAGCTCTTAAATTGTTGCTGGCTTATCGACGTACACGCTTTCTTTCAATAACCCCAAAGAAAGAAGTTCAACGGTGTCAAATCACATGATCTTGGCGGCCAATTGACATCGCCACGACGTGAGATAACACGACCATTGAATTTGTTGCGCAGAAGAGCCATTGTTTCGTCGGCTGTGTGGCACGTGGCGCCGTCCTGTTGAAACCACATAGTGTCCACATCCATATCTTCCAATTCGGGCCATAAAAAGTTCGTTATCATCTCACGATAGCGAACACCATTCACATTAACTGCCTGATTTCGAAGAAGTATGGCCCGATGACGTCGCCAGCCCATAAGCCGCCCCAAACGAACTGGGCGAGCAGGCACAGGTGTTTTCATATCTCCTACAGACCCGGTTTGCTGAAATTTGCGCACAATTCTCCCGATTGTGGACACATTTGGTCGATTATGCTGATCAAAAAATATCACGAAATGCATTTTGATTTGAACGCCCATTTTCGTAAAAGGCTTAAAAAACTTTAACGCGTTGCTCGATTGTGTATCCGGTTCAAATTCCATGGTTCAAATTGAGTTAGTCTGAATTGAGAAATTTCAAATAAAAAAACTTGACGTTTAGGTGTTCACATTCAACATCGGCTCTTACAATGTAACCACCCTTTATAACTTCTGAACCGAAGTTGTGCCCACTCCAAAATTTACACCATCGGTAGAGTACATATGGACCATTTTTTATAAAAAATTTAAGGAAAAAATTTATATTGATTCTGAGATATCGCAATTTATATTTTTATTTCTGCAAAAGTGATCGAAATAAACTGTTTTAGGTAAAGTTAGTATTTTTTTGTGTAAAGTACGCGGAAAAAGCTTTAAGAAATGATATTTACAAAAAAACTATTACAGAGGCAACAAATCAATTTTTCTGAACTTTAACATTGCCTCCTTCTGAACCGAACTTGTGCCCACTCCAAAATTTACACCATCGGTAGAGTACATATGGACCATTTTTTATAAAAAATTTAAGGAAAAAATTTATATTGATTCTGAGATATCGCAATTTATATTTTTATTTCTGCAAAAGTGATCGAAATAAACTGTTTTAGGTAAAGTTAGTATTTTTTTGTGTAAAGTACGCGGAAAAAGCTTTAAGAAATGATATTTACAAAAAAAACTATTACAGAGGCAACAAATCAATTTTTCTGAACTTTAACATTGCCTCCTGCCTTCGATTTTCATTTAAATTTTTTAATATTGTTAATTACACCCACATACTAGGGCAATATTTTCAGAGAATTTGAGAAAGATCTTTGACCTGTGACACATGATAAAGAACTAACCATATATGTGTATTAGGGATGTAACGAAAGTGACTTTAGCGAAAGCGAATATTGAAATATATTTCTTGCGAATGCTAAAGCAAATAGTAAAATATGCATTTTTGCGGAAGCGAATAGTGAAATATGCATTTTTGCGAAAGCGAATAGTAACGGGTGATCCAAGTAGAGATACTTTTTTCAATAGCCTTTTTTTGACAGATCACGTGTGAGTCGTGTCAGCTGTCATGTTATTTTTGTTAAGTATTGTTTGGCATTTCATCATGGAAAGACTTACGCCTGAACAGCGTTTACAAATCGCTCAACTTTATTACGAAAATTCACGTTCTGTGAGGAATGTGTTTCGTGCACTTCGCTCAACTTATGGTCAACACCATCACCCATCTTGAGACCCAACATTCATTATTGAATAATATTCGACCGAATAGACCACGTCCAGCACGCAGTGAAGAAAATGTAGCGGCCGTAGCTAAGAGTGTACACGAAGACCGTGGAGAGTCGATTCGGCGCCGTTCGCAGCAATTCGGACTGACGTATGGAACGACTTGGCGCATTTTACGTCGAGATCTTAAATTGAAAGCATACAAAATACAGCTTGTGCAAGAACTGAAGCCGCCCGACCTACCCAAGCGACATCGCTTCGCTCTATGAGCTCTTGAAAAGTTCCAAGAAGATCCGACGTTTTCGAGCCAAATTTTGTTCAGCGATGAGGCCCATTTCTGGCTCAATGGGTATGTAAACAAGCAAAATTTCCGCATTTGGGACGAAGAGCAACCTGAAGAGATTCAAGAGCTGCCACTTCATCCAGAAAAAACAACGGTTTGGTGTGGTTTGTGGGCCGGTGGAATCATCGGTCCATATTTCTTCAAAAATGATAGCGGTGAGAACGTAACAGTCAATGGCGACCGTTATCGTGCCATGATAACCGACTATTTGATGCCTGAAATTGCAGCTCGTGATCTCGGCGACATTTGGTTTCAACAAGACGGCGGCGCCACTTCCCACACATTGCATCAATCAATGGATTTATTGAGAGAACACTTCGGTGGGCAGATAATTTCACGTTTGGTCCGGCCGATTGGCCACCAAGATCGTATGATATCACACCGTTTGACTTTTTCCTGTGGGGATATGTAAAGTCTAAAGTTTATGCGGACAAACCCGCTTCGATTCACGCGTGTCACTCGCCAGTTACCAGTCGAAATGAACGAACGAGTCATCGACAATTGGACTCAACGGATGGTCCATCTGAGACGTAGCCGCGGCCAACATTTGATAGACATAATCTTCAAAAAATAAATGCCAAAGAATGTTCTTTCAAATGATAATAAACATTCCCCATTCAATTTGAATATTCTGTGTGTTTTTTCTTTAAAAAAGTAGGGAACCTCGAAATGGATCACGCTTAACATATATAATTGATATATCCCGATTAGACTTAGAATCGGGATATAATTATATACCGCGACTATATCTTAATCTGAAGCTATTTTCATCAAATTTGACAACGTCTTTTTCCTGTTCAAAAATCTGTTTTATAAAGATCTGTTTAGAAATGTGGATTATATAGGTTTATATGCAAAATCGGGATATAGTTATATATAGGTGCTATATATAAATCCGAACCGATATTCTAAACATTTTTCAATTAACAGTGAAGGTTCAAGAAACTGTTATTTATGTGCAAAATCGGTAAATAGGCATATATGGAAACCATATCTAAAGCTTACAGCCTGTTTCTGTAACTTACAATTTTGCTTTCGTTCGCTTGCCAGACAACAAACAGCTGATTTGGGTTTCACTAACCACCATCACAACGGCAAGTCGCACGATAATGAACTCGTACGAAAACGTAATCATTTTAGTGTACATTTTGGTTTCTCTATCTCTCTTTGCTGTCATCTGGGCGAACACAAATGTCAGATCGAGTCACTACATTTTATTTGTCGACTTATAGGAACAATGACAATAAAAACGTTATTGAAAGCAAAAAATAAGTGGATATTGTATACATATGTTTACATTTTTAAGAATAAAGAAGTCAACATTGGCAGCTCGCTAAGATGGAAAAATTCATCAGTGCACAATGAGAGAGACGTGAGAGAGAGAGAAAGAAATGAGAGTGTTGGATCAGCTCAGCTGAACCACCCAGGGTTGATTTTTGGCCACCACCAGTGTAAAGGATACAGAGTTGTATTTCTAAAGTGGGCCATACAAAAATGTGTGCTTTTTTAGACCGGAAGTTGTGAAATTATTGACCTGGCAATTACATTATTTGCCAATTGGTAAATTGTTAACGTCATTGACGTAAAGCCAGGCGAACGAACGAACGAACCTTAGAGAAACCAAATTCCAGACGATAGTGAGTGATTGGTTTTCGTTCGCAGAGACTTTCGTTAGAAATACAGAAACAGGCCGTTAACCGATTATCTTCAAATTTTGCAGGGTTTATTGTCGGCACAAACAAATTTCCTGTATCAAATTTTGTAAATATTTGAGGCAAAATATGGCTTCTAAATGCTAAATTGGGATACACATATATGTATGTATATGGGAGTTGTGTATAAATCTGGAGGTATTCTTTTCAATTTGTAGGGGTATTTACTGCCTCATAAGTAGAACTCCATTGTGCTAAATTTCGTAGAGATCTGCCTGAAAACAAAGCTTTTGTACCGCTTAAATACCAAATCAGTACGTACATATATATCTTCTTCTTTATATATAAAATCCTTTGTACGTTTGTTAGTAACGCATGATCTCCGAAACCATAAAAGCGAATGGGCTGAAAATTTAACAATATATTCAGATTGGGGTCATTTGTGTTTTAGAATTATTTTCACCGCCATAAATTGCGAAGTGGTCAAGTTATTTAAAAAATTCGCATTTCCAGAGCGATTTGACTGAAATTACAAATGTATGTGTGGTTTGTCGTGATAATAGTTTGTTTGTATGATTCTAGCCGGTAGATGGCGCTGTAAAGGACATATGGTCAATATAAATTTTTTTTGATGATTTTTTCCTGAAACTGAACCTGAATAACAAGCCAATACATCCGAAACAAGACGGACAGGACAACGTCTGCTGGGGTCAGCTAGTATATATATATATGTACGACCATTGGAAAGTATGACATTTTTTAGCATAACTTCACTCAGACCCTTTTGTCATTTGAGCGCCAATTGTTTTTGTTACAATGTGTTGAAAATTCACCTCCAAAACATGGTTTATGAACGCTTTAACAGCTGCTTCAGGCGTCGAAAAACGTTGACCAAGCAGCTTTTTTTGATGTGCGGGAATAAAAAGAAGTATTGGGTGCCAAATCAGGGCTGTACGGCGGATGAGCCATCAATTCGACGTTTTGGCCGGTCAAAAAGGCGCATGGTACACAATAATTCGTCTTCTCTTGTTCGTTTTTCGAATTTCTCCGAAGACTTCAGGAAAACAAATTGTGGTGTACCAGATAGATCCAAGATTCGTCACCTGTGGCGATCTTATAAACGTCCTTTGAAGAACCGCGATAGCATTTTTTCAAAATTTCTTTGCACCAATCGTCACGAACCTCTTTTTGAGCGATTGTCAAATTGTGCGGGATCCAACGAGAACAAACATTTTTGACGGCCAGGATGTAAATGTATGCTGGTGGAAGAAATGCCCAAGAATGCCTCTATCTCACGGTATGTCACATGACGATCTTGCATTATCAGTTCAGGCACGGCATCAATGTTCTCTGGCACAACGGCCGTTTTTGGACGACCTTCACGACCTTCGTCTTTCAGCGAGCGTCGGCCACGATTGAATTCATTAAACCAGTTTTTAACAGTGCTATAGGATGGTGCTTCATCGCCATACAAAGATTTAAGTACACCACGTCGAAAGTTGTGTAATTTTTTTGCCAAATTAATTTTTTCATGTCACTGTAAACAACACAAATGATGGTCGTACGTCAAAACGTTCTGAGAACGTTTATGCTAAAAAATGTCAAACTTTCCTATGGAAATGTCAGATGAAATATATATAGCAACACTCGTACATCAGAATGGTGTAGGGTATATCTTATCATGATTTTATACACTTTCCTTACTTTTACAAAATGGGTCATAACTTATAAACTTATCCACAGATTCAAGTTATTATCTTCGTGAGGATAATATCGCTCATAGTTTCCATAAATTGAACGCATATCCCAGATCTATCGGGCTTATACACCCATAAAAATTTGAATTTTTTAAAATAAATTAAAAAAAAAAAACTATAAAATATTTACCTCTCTTATATGAAAAAGCAACTTAAGTCAGCCTATATTTGCGATGAGGACAACAGTACACTATTGTCCGGAAACTTCCGAGGATCGATACTGGAGAGATAGCATTCTTCGAATAATTTCTGTGAATTACATGTAGTTCCTAATATACTGTAATCTTCGATCAGCACATATTGAGCTTCCCTAGTATACGTACATGCACTTTTCACTAAATTACATATTTCTGTATATCCGCTTACAAGAATCTTCATTCCCCCGTTCATCCATAACTCCCAATCCCCCTTCTCTCGTGGTTGCAGTCAAAAAGTGTCATTGCATAAAACTTAAATTTTTCAATTTATTACTACAGCAAATGTTAACTTTTGTGCTTTATGCCCAAGGTTCATTGCACTTATTTGAACAAAGTCTACTGCGCGTCTTTACTTTACTTTGCTTTTTTATTTTTATTTCTGTTTATGTTTTTGTTTTTGTTCACGCTTGTAATCAAGTGACGAAGAGAAATGTGTCAACTGCTGAAAAAGCAAAGCAAAGGAATGAACGAACAAAAAAACTGCATTCACATGGCAATGCATCATATTCGCTGTATTAACTGATTGCAGCATGCAACGCATGCCACATGTCCCATGCCCCATGCTCCATGGTTCTGCAGCATTTCGTTTGTCATGGAATTACGATGGAAGACAGACAGTGTGGGATCCACCCAGCCTTCTTGTACTGGAGGGTGAAACGCTCGAGATTTAGATTTATGTCTGTCTCCACTTCGAAGAATTATGACGAATATTTTAGTTTTACGCTATGTGAACATGAAGCTAACATTGGACTTAGGTTAACTTATGTTATGTTACCTTGTGTTAGGTTAGGTTACAGTGGCAGGATAGGTTAGGATATACTCGTATGTCAGGCTCATTTTGACTATGTAGTGATACCATGGGGAGGCAAGGAAAATGTACAAACTCTCTAATATCTCAGTATTGTAAATATCAGTCAAGTTTGTTAACTCCCCAAACAGAAGGTGTTATCTAGAAAGTCTAGGAATGAATGAAGTTCCTGACTAGCTACTAGCTGTCATTTGTTGCTCTAATGCCAATATCTCTCAAGAAGAGCTTGCACGTAGCCCACTGGAGCAAGATAGTTCCAAATTCGCCAGCTTTACAGTTTCCTGGTACGACTCTGTGGCCCGGTATGCATAGAAGCTATGTCCCGATTCACAGTTCATTGTAGAGAGTGGCAGGAGGCATATAAATTGAGGAATTATTCTTCTTCCTCTCTCTCCAATGAACTTCCGAATTGCCGCAACTAAAGTTGGCTCGTGTGAAACGCGACTAAATATTAAATATAATAATATTGCAATAGATGATGTCAGTTCTTGAATCCAAGAAGATAGTTTCCAAGAACTTTCCTGATTATCACAGCTCATTTGTTTTTCTCTTTTCAGAATGGTCTAGAAAAACACGTAACTATTCGGTCCTTTCAATTCAATTCAATTCAATTCAAAGAGATATGTACAATGATATGTACCTTATACTTTCCGCCGAGAAGAGCAAGTTTTGTATTGGCCAGGTGCTTTAGTCATGTAAAACCATTATCGAAAGCCCATATTGTGTTGGTATGAAGAGTCTGTTGTCTGACATCTCAAGGAATAGTTTTAAGGTCCAATTTAAGCAATATAGCAACATCATCAATAGTCATCATCTCCGGGGAAAGTAGAGAGATTACATAGCGGAGAACACAGAACGTCCCTTTGATGCGTTCCTCTGTTGACAAATATCTGGAGATCAGTTAAACCTAAATCACTTGAAATTCGTCTTACTATTTGAAATTCATCTATAAATGTGAAGGTTCTGCTGTTATCAACCCCCAGTTTTGCCATTTTGATGTTGACTCTGGCCACATAAAGCCGCTTAACATTCCCATGTCCCTAGGACCATTGAACAGATCGTCGTCGATTTTCTCTGTTTTTTTTTTTCGATACTCTCCGCTACGACGTCTATATTTTCTTCACTTTGTACCAATTTCTAGCTGTTTGGTTTCTTACTGCGTCCTTAAAATCCAATCAAAAACACATTTCCCATTGTACCATTCTATAAAATTACCCTACTTTAAAAAAAAGGTTGGAATGTGTTGTGTAAGCACAAATATCACACATTGTACTCTTGTCGAAAATATCTGAATATGCATTTATTTGCGCCAAACAATCATCCACTCGTAAGAATACCCAGACATTTATATTCATTGTTAGAACTATACGTAGGTATAAACTAAAGTTTCAGCTGATAGAGAGAGAAGTGCAATAGAGCTACTTCGAAATACTCGTAACAAAGATTTTTCCAATGAAATATTTCTTTTTAAAGATTTATTGAATAGGCTACTACCAAAGCTAATTAACAAGAAATGCACCATCTGTGATTTTTGATTTTACATTAGGACGCTACAAACAAGTACATAGTTAGTGATGTCAAACGTCTGGTATAAAATATTAAGTGATATATAGATAGATACTCTGCCGAAAATGTAAACAAATGAAGCAAATTGTTAACATCAAAAAACAATGATATTATCCGGTGAAAAATTATAAAATATATCATAAATTTAATTATAAACAAGTAAACGTGAAACAAGAACACAAATGGACTTTGTGTCCCACAAAACGAAGAACATTGTACTCATATTCTATTCTTTCAAATTTATGAAAAAATCCTAATATAAAATCTGATTTGGATCGACACATCGATGTGGTTCTCATAAAAACTGAAAAATGGAAAAAATGCTGTTAGTTAATATTTGAGTGATTTCTTAGTATCAGAGTTACATAATGGAATTTTGTGAGGATAATTTTTGTGGAAGATTTTTGCCCTCTAGCTCCCCTTCTAATGGGTCAATTTCGCCATTTTTCGAAAAAAAAACTAAAAAAAAGTCCTTTCAAAAACCCCATTTAAGGATTTAAATATTCTACAAAAATTGTTGCTGGAAAATTTCAGTGGGTGTCGCCAAGGACACCAAAGGTGTAATTATAGCTCTTTACATTTAATTGGCTAAATTAAATGCCAACTTATACAAAAAATACTATAATGTAAATTTAAAGCCGTGATATCTGTGTAATTATTGGAGCAGTAGAGCGACTCTATAATTCTGAAAGGGCATGTTGAGCAGTTTATTTTTGTAGAATAAACTTATGGTCCTGCTGGTCCAAGTTTTATTTTACAGTAGGTCAACGTTTTAAGTTTTTGGTCAAAGGGAGCATTATACTAAATGAAACCAGTAAGGAAAAGCTAAAGTCGGGCGGTGCCGACTATATAATACCCTACACCACTCTCGTAATATTGAATAACTCTGATATATAAATTTTGTAATTCATGTATAAATTGTTTACATAAATTTACTTTTGGGACATTTTATACTTAAATAATACCCTGTACCACAGTGTGGTGTAGGGTATAAAAACGATTGGATCTAAAGAGCCAAATCGGATGAAACATATATATGGGAGCTATAGCTAAATCTTTACCGATTTTCTTCAAATTCGGCAATGTTGGTTCATGAATCAAGAAACTCTACCATTCTAAATTTCAAAACGATTGGATGTAAAATATAGCTTCTATAGAACTAAAAGGCCAAATCGGACGTAATATATATATGGGAGCTATAGCTAAATCTTAACCGATTTTCTTCAAATTCGGCAATGTTGGTTCATGGATCGAGAAACTCTACCATTCTAAATTTCAAAACGATCGGATGTAAAATACAGCTTCTATAGGACTAAAGGGCCAAATCGGACGAAACATATATATGGGAGCTATAGCTAAATCTTAACCGATTTTCTTCAAATTCGGCAATGTTGGTTCATGGATCAAGAAACTCTACCATTCTAAATTTCAAAATGATTGGATGTAAAACACAGCTTCTATAGGACTAAAGGGCCAAATCGGACGAAAGTTATATATGGGAGCTATATCTAAATCTGAACCGATTTCAACCAAATTCAATAGCGATCTTAACAGCCGCGAAATACTCTAAACTGCAAAATTTCAGAACGATCGGAGTGAAATTGCGACCTGTAGTCGACGAACAACTTTACATGGACAGACGGACGGACAGACATCGTTAATCGACTCAGCTAGTGATTCTGAGTCAATCGGTATACTTTAAGGTGGGTCTAGCTGTGTTATTTTCAGGTGTTACAAACATCTGCCGTGAAACAAACTTATAATACCCTGTACCACAGTGTGGTGTAGGGTATAAAAAATGCTGTAAGTTAATTTCTGAGAGATTTCTTATTGTTAGAGTTACACAGTGGAATTTTATGAGGATCATTTCTATGGAAGATCTTAACCCTCTAGCTCCCCTCTTAATGGTCAATTTCGCACTTTTTTTCGAAAAAATTAAAAAACTCCTTTCAAAAATGACATTTGAGGATTAAAATATTCCACGAAAATTTTTATCTGAAAATTTCAGTGGGCGTCGTAAGGACACCAAAGTTGTAGTTATAGCTCTTTACTTTTAATTAGCAAAATTAAATGCCAACTAATACAAAAAAATACTATAATGTAAAGTTAAAGCCGTGATTACTGTGGAATTAATGGGGCAGAAGAGCGACTCTATAACTCTGAAAGGGCATTTTGAGTAGATTCTTTTTGTAGAATAAACTTATGGTCCAGCTGGTCTGAGTTTTTTTTTTTTATAGTAGGTAAAAGTTTTCATTTTTTGGTCAAAGGGAGCATTATACTAAATGAAAAAATGCTGTAAATTAATTTCTGAGAGATTTCTTATTTGTCGGAGTTACATAGTGGAATTGATGAGGATCATTTTTGTGGAAGATCTTAAACCTCTAGCTCCCTCTTAATGGGTCAATTTGGCCGTTTTTTCGAAAAATTTCAAGAAAGTCCTTTTAAAAAAGGACAGTTAAGGATTAAAATATTTGACGAAAATGTTTGCCGGAATATTTCAGTGGGGGCCGCCAAAGACACCAAAGTTTTAAATGTAGTTATTTACGCTTAATCTATAAATAAATAATATAATGTAAATTTAAAGTCGCCATAAATTAAAATACAAAACACTTGCAATTTTGTACAGTGTAATGCGTTTATAGTACCCAGAGTCTATTGAAAAATTGGCGTTATTGCCATACCTGGTACCTCTTAAATAATATGGCCAAAATAAAAAATATCAATTTTTTTTATTACTCTTATTTTTATAATATGGGTAATAACGTATATATTTATCCATAGATAACATTCTGCTTTATTTCCATATTAGTCTTTGCCAATTCTTTTTTACACGAAAACTTTGAATCAAAAAAAATACTGTTAAATAAATTTTAAAGATGTTACAAAATATTTCTCGTCATCTATATATATAAAAATGAAATGGTCCATCTGTGTAATGGCATCACGTCAGAACGGCTGGAGCGATTTGGATGATTTTTTTTTATTCGATTCTAAATTTGCACGAGATGGTTTATATAGAAAAAAAAAATTAATTGGACAAAGGGGCGTGGTACCTCCCATACAAATCGCAGGTTAAAACTCCGATATTTCTGCTCCTATTATAGGTATAGTGCTGAAATTTTGTTTGTATGCATTTAATGGCAGATTATGTGAATTTTCCAAAAATGGGCGGAATCGGACCAATGGGCGTGGCCCCGCCCATATAAGCCAAATTTTGAAATTGAGATATTTTGCACAATTTGTTAGCGAGAGTGCTGGAATTTTGTGTATATGTAAACGGTGGCAGTCTACGTGATTGGTCCAAAAATGGGCGGGGTCGGACCAATGGGCGTGGCCCCGCCCACATAGACAAAATTTTGATATCTTGCACAATTTGCTAGCGGGAGTGCTGGAATTTTGTGTATATGTAAACGGTGGCAGTCTACGTGATTGATCCAAAAACGGGCGGGATCGAACCAATGGGCGTGGCACCGCCCATATAAGCCAAATTTAAAAAATGTGATATCTTGCACAATTTGTTAGCGAGAGACCTGGAATTTTGTGTATATATATCCGTTGACGATCTACGTGATTGGTCCAAAAATGGGCGGGTTCGGACCAATAGGCGTGGCCCCGCCCACAATGACCAAATTTTGAAATTTGTATATCTTGCACAATTTGCTATCGGGAGTGCTGCAATGTTGTGTATATGTATCTGGTGGCATTCTACGTAATTGGTCAGAAAATGGGCGGATCGGACCAATGGGCGTGGCCCCGCCCTTATAAGCCAAATTTTGAAATTGATATAACTTGCACAATTTTTTATCTAGAGTGCTGTCATGTTGTAGATATGTATCTGGTGACAGTCCACGTGATTGGTCCAAAAATTGGCGGGATCTGACCAAGGGGCGGGCCACCGCCCATATAAGCCAAATTTTGAAATTGAATTATATTGCTCATTTTGTTAGCGAGAGTGTTGAAATTTTGCGTATATGTATCTGGTAGCAGTCTACGTGATTGGCTTTCAAATGGGCGGAATAGGACCAGTGGGCGTGGCCCAGCCCATATTTTGATATATCTTGCAAGTATTATATAGGAAATACATGAACAAAAATGCTCGGTATGCGATAATTACAGCTGCTCACTCCAATACAATCGCAATATGATAATGTGATGCAATATCAATGAAACAAGAATTTGGAAATTTTATAAGTATACATTTCTATTTTCTGGACTTTCCACTGAATTCGGTATTTTTTCATTCAGTGAATTTATTACTAATACCAGTAAGGAAAGGCAGAAAGTCGGGCGGGGCCGACTATATAATACCCTACACCTCCCTAACAATGCGATAAGGGTCATTGCGATAAAAATTTGTAATAATTGGTAAATGTATTTTGAACCGATAATCGCAAAATTAAGCAATATTCGTTCCTAAATTGAGAAAAATCTTTCTGGAGAACTTTGTAATGATCGGAAGTAAAGTACAACTTCTATAGCGCTTTGTAACCAAATCTGGAGGAACATATATATGGAGGTTATATATAAATCTGAATCGATTTTCCTAGAATACTCATTCATGTAAAATAGAAACCTGTTTCTGTCGAATTTCGTACTGATCGGATATAAAACACAGTCTCTACAGCGCTTACATGTCAAATTGGGGGTAACATATATATATGGGGGCTATATCTAAATCTGAACTGATTTTCTCCGAATTTTGCGGCATTCCTTCATGTAATAAGAAACCTCTTTCTGCCGAATTTCTTACTGATCGGATATAAAATACAGTTTCTACAGCGCTTGAATTTCAAATCGGGGGTAACATATATATGGGGACTATATCTAAATCTGAACCGATTTTCTCCGAATTTGGCAGTATTCCTTCATGTAATAACAAACCTCTTTCTGCCGAATTTCGTACTGATCGGATATAAAATACAGTTTCTACAGCGCGAATTTTGACATGGGCAGCGAAGCGCACCGGGCTCAGCTAGTTTCTTAATAAATGTTTTAGCAACTAGATTTCGTTAAACATATTTTAATTTATTACGACTTTAAATTTACATTATATTATTTATTTGTATGGCCTGTAATTTAGCTAATTAAGCGTAAAGAGCCCACTGAAATTCTCTCGCAAACATTTTCGTAGAATATTTTAATCCTTAAATTTCTTTTTGAAAGAACTTTCTTGACTTTTTCGAGAAAGGGCCAAATTGACCCATTCAGAGGGAGCTAGAGGGTTAAGATCTTCCACAAAAATGATCCTCATAAAATTCCACTATGTAACTCTGACAATAAGAAATCTCTCAGACATTAACATACATCAATTTTTTCATTTAGTATAATGCTCCCTTCGACAAAAAAATTAAAATTTGAGCTACTGTAAAAAAAAACTCAGACCAGCTGGACCATAAGTTTATTCTACAAAAATAATCTACTCAAAATGCCTTTTCAGAATTATAGAGTCGCTCTTCTGCTCCAATAATTCTACAGTAATCACGGCTTTAAATTTATATTATACTAGCGGACCCGGCGAACTTCGCCTCGCCCCAATTTAACGCCTTCAGATAAACTCCAGAGTGATAATAAAACACAGATAGTTAAAATTTTAATGCGATTTGTTTAAAAGGAATCGAAATCAGTAGAGAGCGATGTGATAAACAACAAACAACGAAGACAGAAGACAGGCAACGTACAGATGACCGTGCGAAAAACAGGGAAATTCGAGATTAATTCCACAGACTTCCTACGATTTGTCTTGAGATTTATTGATTGTCATCGTAAAAGCCAATCGTACAGGGAACTGAATCCGCTTGAATTGGAATGAAAGATCAGTTGGAATAATCGGAATTCGTGGGATAAGGACTTCCTCTCCTTTGAATTTTCCCTTGATGATCGTCGCCTGAATCACATTGTCCATCAGTTTCATAATGGACAACCGCGAACTATGCACAATTTCGGATGATTCAGATTCCGCAACATGATTATGATCGATTCCACCTTCAGCTGTAAATTATGCGGCGGAGCTCCTGGCACATCAAGCGAGTTCGATTTTACTTTGAATAATAAAATTCATGCTATCGACGTCCTTATTCTTCGCTGCTAATATTGCCCGTTCACTAATCTAATCGAGATTTGGAAACACTTTGGTGATGAGTTCCTCGTTCGACGATGTGAACTCGCAAAAATTTGCCGGGAACAATATCAATGCAGTGGAAACATCAACAGTAATTTGGCCATTGCCAAGCGCCAACAGTTGTTTCGAGAATTCAAGAGCCGATGAGTCGTTCTGCAACGCGACTCTCATGTTCGTGGTCAATTTCAACTTCTTGACATGCCGCCTCAAAGACCACGATTTCAGGCATGCATTCATTTCATCGGCAGTAGATTTCGGGATGACGGGAAGCGTTTGACGAAAATCTCCGGAGAGCAATATCATAGACTCACCAAATTGTCTCAAATCACGTCGTAAATCCTTCATCGTTCGGTCAACTGCCTCCAGAGCTCGTTTATACGCCATCGTGCATTCATCCGAAATTATGATTTTGCAGTGCCTGCAATCCAATAAGATAACCTTACCTCTTATACTCAAACTTATTATCTGAAAAAATTTTCGAACTGATAAATATCGCGTTGAATTTTAATTGATCGTAATGCTTGTACCGTTTGTCGATGTGATACGCGAAATCAGTGTAACAATACACAAAACTCGAATGAATTGCAGCAAGAAAAATAGCACATACTCGTACATATGTTTAATAGAAAACTTTTTTGTTTAATAGAAAATTAATAAAAAAAATTGGATTCAAAAAGAGAGTAGTAGATAGGAACAGTAGGAATCTCGCAAGAAATAGCAATTTTCGATTTTCCCAATTTTCCGACTTTTTTCCAAAATTTTCTTGTGTATTCTTCTTATTTGGCCGGAGACCTGTCTGAATTGGTGCTAATCACCGATATCGCTCCAGGCGTTCTCGAGTTATAAGCGTAGTAACTAACATCACTTTCTTTTATATATATAGATTTTAGTATTTTTTGTACTAGTTGGCATTTAATTTTGATAACTAAATGAAAAGAGCTACAACTACAACTTTGGTGTCCTTGGCGACACCCACTGAAATTATCAGGCAAAAATCAAAAGTCTTAATATGTTGGACAGTTTTATTTAATTTAGGTTATTGTATATCTGTTTTTCCCCTTATTTAAATTAAATTAAAACTGAACTAATATGTTTGTATTCCATTTCGAAATATCATATTATTAACAATGAAAAAATCCCGAAAATCGCGGGATATCAAAAAACCCCGGGATCCGGGATTACCAATTTAAAAATCCCGAATGCCAGGATTTGTGAAAACCAAATCCGTTTGACATCTCTATACATAGTTAATGTGCAGTGTACCAGATCGTATAATTAATATTAGTATAAAAATTTCTAGGGCTCATACGCCTGAGTGGAACATGTAAATTATCTCCTAAGGAATGTAGGACACCAGATCGTATAATTAATACATATGAGTATAACATCTAGTATTATTCATACGGTGGGTGGGACTAGATACTGTTTCAATAGCTTCATGTAGCGGCTTGATTTTTAGAATGTTGTATGCATAGAATCTAGGCTTGTAATGTCAGTAGATGCGAAAAAAATATATTTTATAATTAGAACCTCACTTGTGTGAGGGTCTTACATTAGGCCTGTTTCTAGAGGTGCATAATTTTAAGTTTATCTAAACTAATGAGATTTAAATCTGAAAATTGTATTGAAGGCATTCTAAAGTAAATTTTGCACCACTTTCTCTGGGATTTGACTTCACGTAACCCCAGAGTAAGCATTGTAGAGTCGTAAAATCACACAATCTGAATGGACAATTGACGTGTCCATTTCGAGAAATAACCCTTTCATTATATGTTTCCTTCAATAAGTCGGACAAAATGTCCTGTTGTAATAATAAAATTTTTTCAGTAAACTTTTTATTCAATTGGGACATGAAATAATTGGCAATCATGACTCCAGTTAATTATATGCCCATTGATGAATGCATGGCACAAATTGTGATCATTCGAATGTAATTCCTGTACCTGCTGCATTTTATTAGGTCATAGTTCAATACCTTATTGTACAATTTTCTATAAAGTGGATATGCACGGCTTCAAATACAGCGCGCAATGTCGAATCGACTCATTTGGGTCCTTCTCAATACTCCATACTCCAACACTCAATGTTGTCAGAAGTAATGAATACTTATTTTGATACAAAAATCTAAATTATGTCGTCATTTCGTTGTTTTGTATTAAAAATCGTCAAGATAAGTTTGGGTAAAACTAAACGCAATATCCAAATTACATCCAAACTGTTGCTATTTGTGTTTATAAGACATAAATATATCATATAGTGTAAGACCGTTATTCCCGTACGATAAATTTAAATACAAATTAATAAATTTCTGCCCAATCGGTTTGATTTTTTGTTGTTCCTAGTTAGCAATATATTTTTTTACAGGACCAAATAGTCAAATCTACTGGGACAATTGTATGGGAGATATAGCAAATAACACAGGTTTACACAATTCCGGCCAACTTTTGGATCTGAGCTTAACGATGAGAACAAACCTTAACTCTATTTGAGGCACTGAATTCTAATCCGGGTTTCAAGATTCTAGTTTTCCAGTTCTCGCAAAACTTCGTCAAAACACTCAACACTAAAGGACCGGCTTACAAGTACTTGACCCAGATGTTTTCCAAATTGTCATACCCCAAAATCAAAGAGGAAATATTTGTCGGACCTGATATTCGAAAACTAATAGCCGACGGTAATTTTATAAAATAGTTAACGCCCAATAAAGCAGCGGCGTAGACTTCATTTCAAGATGTTGTTCACGACTTTCTCTGCAGCCGCAAATCCCCGAATTTGAAGCAAATAATAGTTTGCTTTTTTCAAGATTGGAGCTCGAATGCCTTTCAAAATACGCATTCTTTATTCCCATCTCGAGTTTTTTATTTCTAAAAACTTAGCTGATACAGCGACGAGCAAGGAGAGCGACTACACCAAGATTTGGCGTAAATCAAAAGAAGAATTGAGACGAGGGTATGATGATACCAAATCAGGAGACATATATATGGAGGTTATATATAAATCTGAAGCGATTTTCCCTGAATAGTCATTCATGTAAAAATACGTCTTTCTGTAGAATTTCGTACTGATCGGATATAAAATACAGTCTCTACAGCGCTTGCATGTCAAATCGGTGGTAACATATATATGGGGGCTATATCTAACTCTGAACCGATTTTCTCCGAATTTGGCAGTATTCCTTCATGTAATAAGAAACCTCTTTCTGCCGAAATTCACACTGATCGGTTATAAAATAATTTTTTTACGGCGCTTACATTTGAAATCTGGGGTAACGTATATATAGGGGCTATATCTAAATCTGAACCGATTTCTTCCAAATTTAACAGTGTTCATTCATATAAATAGAGACCTCTTTCTGCTGAATTTCATACTGATCGGATATAAAATAGAGTTTTTACAGCGCTTACATGTCAAATCGGAGCTAACATATATATGGGGGCTATATCCAATTCTGAACCGATTTTAACCAAATAAAATAGGGATCGTCCTTGGGCCAAAAAAAAAATATGTGTAAAGTTTCGTCAATATCGGGCCATAATTGCGACCTGTACTTTGATTACAAGAATACATCTACAGACAGACGGACGGACAGACAGACGGACGGACATAGCTAAATCGACTCAGAAAGTGATTACAAGTCGATCGGTATAATAAACAATGGATCTATCTCTTCTCCTTTTGGGTGTTACAAACAAATGCACAAAGTCATAATACCCTGTACCACAGTGTGGTGTAGGGTATAACCAGTAAGGAAAGGCAGAAAGTCGGGCGGGGCCGACTATATAATACCCTACATCTCCCTAACAATGCGATAAGGGTCATTGCCATAATAATTTGGAATAATTGGTAAATGGGTAGAAACGTATTCTAATTCTGAAACGATAATCGCTAAATTAAGCAATATTCGTTCCTAAAGTGAGAAACATATTTCTGGAAAATTTTAATGATCGGAAGTAAAATACAACTTCTATAGCGGTTTGATACCAAATCAGGAGGAACATATATATGGAGCTTTAATGTAAATCTGAACCGATCTTCCCTGAATACTTATTCATGTAAAAAGACCTCCTTCTGTCGAATTTCGTACTGATCGGATATTAAATACAGTCTCTACAGCGCTTACATGTCAAATCGGGGGTAACATATATATGGGAGCTATATCTAAATCTGAACCGATTTTCTCCAAATTTGGCAGTATTCCTTCATGTAATAAGAAACCTCTTTCTGCCGAATTTCGCACTGATCGGATATAAAATACAGTTTTTACAGCGCTTACAGGTCAAATCGGGGGTAACGTATATATGGGGGCTATATCTAAATCTGAACCGATTTCTTCCAAATTTAATAGTGTTCATCCATATAATAAGAAACCTCTTTTTGCCGAATTTCATACTGATTGGATATAAAATAAAGTTTTTACAGCGCTTACATACAAATCGGGGGTAACGTATATATGGGGGCTATATCTAAATCTGAACCGATTTCTTCCAAATTTAATAGTGTTCATCCATACAATAAGAAACCTCTTTCTGCAGAATTTCATATTGATCGGATATAAAATAAAGTTTTTACAGCGCTTACATGTCAAATCGGGGGTAACGTATATATAGGGGCTATATCTAAATCTGAACCGATTTCTTCCAAATTTAATAGTGTTCATCCATATAATAAGAAACCTCTTTCTGCCGAATTTCATACTGATCGGACATAAAATAAAGTTTTTACAGCGCTTACATGTCAAATCGGGGGTAACGTATATATGGCGGCTAAATCTAAATCTGAACCGATTTCTTCCAAATTTAATAGTGTTCATCCATATAATACGAAACCTCTTTCTGCCGAATTTCATACTGATCGGATATAAAATAAAGTTTTTACAGCGCTTACATGTCAAATCGGGGGTAACGTATATATGGGGGCTATATCTAAATCTGAGCCGATTTTAACCAAATTCAATAGGGATCGTCCTTGGGCCAAAAAAAAGATGTGTGTAAAGTTTCGTCGAGATCGGACCATAATTGCGACCTGTACTTTGATTACAAGAATACATGCACAGACGGACAGACAGACGGAGAGACAGACAGACAGACGGACATAGCTAAATCGACTCAGAAAGTGATTACAAGTCGATCGGTATAATAAACAATGGATCTATCTCTTCTCCTTTTGGGTGTTACAAACAAATGCACAAAGTCATAATACCCTGTACCACAGTGTGGTGTAGGGTATAAAAATAGCCACAGGGGGCTAGGTCAGGCGAATACGCTAGCTGCGGCACCATTACTGTGTTGTTTGTGGCCAAATATTCGCACACAAGCAACGATGTGTGTGCAGGCGCGTTATCATGGTGCAAAAGCTAGTTTTTGTTCTTTCATAAATCCGGGCGTTTTTGGCGGATTGCTTCGCGCAATTTGCTCATAATTTGCAGGTAATATTCTTTATTGACCGTACTAGCCTGTGGCAAGATCTCGTAATGCACCACGCCCCTGCAATGCTGATCCTGTTGTTGACGTGCTCGGGCGTCCGGCACGCTGTTCGTCCTTCGCATCTTCTCGGCCCTCTAAGAACATTTTGTACCACCGATAAACGTTGCTTTGGTCCAAGGTAGCTTCACCATATGCCACAGTCAACATTCGGTATGCGTCAGCGCACTTTATTTTGTTTTTCACACAAAATTTGATTCAGATTCTTTGATCCATTTTCTGAAATAGATACAAATCGAAGACAAGTTAAAACACATCCAAGCACAACATCTGTCAAAAATTAACTAAACATTCAAAATGGCCGACCTTGTCAGCATAAGTAAGGGACATGAGTACCAACATAACGCTACAAAAATATCAAAAATCAAATACACGTAGCCCGCGGAAATTAAAAATTCGCGATGTTTTTTGAACATACCTCGTATATGAGCCATTTTGCTTTATAATTACAAAATGCGATTTCAACAGACGGAAGTTTGTGGTTTCACAGGTTCCGGAAGTTAAATCGGCTGGAACCCTTGTGTTGAAGTGACAACGGCTGATCTTCAACAGCAGCGCCCCTATCACCACTTTCAACAGCGATGCAGCCGTCATTGTGATGAAAACGCCGTCAATTGTTTTTGAGTTAGTTCACAACTGATATTTTATTCAAACCCAGTTTATGTTTGATGGACAACCATATCAGCCTACTCTTTGTGGTACCTCCCAGAAATGGTTAAAATTGTGTGACATGTTAAAGCTCTTAAAACTTCTATACTACTCATGGGTATCCTGTAAAATTTCATGCGCAGTAATCATTTTACCGTCTCTATAAGCTGAACCAAAAATGCCTCCTACACAAAGGGAACAATTTGTACAAAAAGTTCACAGCTTATAACATTAATACGCATACCTGCCGTTGTGTACAGTGTGAGAGAGGTACTCGATGGGGCGTGGCCATATCGCCCACTTTGTACTGGACTGTAGGTACTTTAAAACCATTACACTGCACAAAATTGCAAGTATTTGTATGCGCTGGTATTAAAAGGTAATAAGACTGCATGGTCCTCGAGTATACGCGTGTAATTAATTTCATTGAAATCGAAAGGGCAAAATATTTAAATAAATATCATTGAAATCTAAATATATAAATATTCGGAGTGGGTCGGTTTCTTTGGTAGTTACCCTATATCGAAATGGGACAATAAGCTACATTTATACCGTTTGAATTTAAATACAAATGGCTAATTTCAGTCATATAATTTAGTTATTGTGGTTTTCAGGACGTCAAGTAAAATCTGGTGGTTTCATTGTATGGGCCATTATCGCAAAAAAGCTCGCATGTATAAGAAATGGTTCTGTAGAATTTGTTTCTTTTTATAATTGCTGACTTTAGCGTGATTTCTAAAGACGGACTTGGATATGTGCAAGAGTACTTTAATGGGTCTCGGATCGATATTTCATGTTGTATCCTAGGTGCAGGATATAATGAAAAAATTTTATCATTTTTATTACTTCTCAATTATAATAGTAACACGTAAGAAGCTTCAGTCGGGTAATGCGACTTATGAATCCTCACCTTGAGTCCCAAAAAAATATTCGTAAATAAGTGTATTTTTTTTAAATTGAATTATTATTAATTTAAATTGCACATAATAACTTTAAAGTATGTACTGGTTCTAAATTTATAACCCCTTTAGTTTTGGTGCAAAATTGTCCAATTGTGTAGGAGGTACCAAAACGGGCCTGCCAATAACGCCCAATTTCTCTGGACTCTAGGTACTAGCATGCATTTCAATATTCCACTATATGTTAACCCTTTGGGGGGAGGTACTAGAAGGAGTGTATCAATATGGCCTATCTTCGAACTAAGCCTGAGATAGAGAAAAAAATTACCACATACTAAATTTTAAGTCAATTTATTAATACTTTCGAGAGTTATTGTGCGTACCAGTAAGCAGACAGACAGACTGACGGACCGACATACATTGCTCAAATGACTTAAAATGACCCAAATTGAATTTCCGCCAAACATACTTAGGAACTTAGGTCGATGTGTTACACTTTTGGCTCGTAAGTAAAAATAAAACTATCTAATTTATTTCATATGAAGGATGTTTTATAATTCCCTAAGGAGATGCTTGATATTTCCATTCATCTTTTTGGGGTAAAAGATAAAAGTTAAAAAATATCGTATTATGTGATGATTCCGTAAGGATTATGTGTTTTTAAGAATTAAAATTCCAAATCGAAGAGAGCATATAAGGAATAATTTTAAATAGGGGATGTGTTAAAACTGAGCCCAATGACGGTCATTGTTCTTACAAATGGTTTCGGTTAAATTGATAGCAAATTATAAATTTTAGACTATATACAGGGTGGCTGATATGTAATGTGACAAAGTAAAGCGCTATATTTTTAAATATTTTTTTTAAATTTTATTGTTCAAAAGCAAAAAATGTCGGAAATAACATAACATTTTAGAAACAGTTTAGATTTGTTCGAATTGGCCACCTTTGGCACGAATTATGGCCTTCAAACGGCCGACAAAGCCATCACACGCTGCACGAAAGTGGCTCTGCGGTATTTTGGCCGATTCCCGGCGAAGCGCCGTCTTGAGATGATCGATACTTTGGTATTTTTTAGTGCGAACCTTACTCTCTAAAATGCCCCAGGCGCAAAAGTCCAACGGATTGAGATCCGGTGATCTTGGTGGCCATTGTGCGGTAGAAATGAAGCGAGGAACCTCCTTTTTAAGCCATTCTTGGTTGACGCGTGCTGAGTGCGATGGTGCTGAGTCCGGTTGGAATGTCCATGGTCTGCGGCCGAAATGTTTGTCTGCCCAGGGCTTCAATACTGTCTTTAGGACATTTTCCCGATAATATTCGGCATTTATTTTGACCCCATGGTCGATGAATACGAGCGGGGAGCGACCAGCGGCCGTTACGGCGGCCCACACCATTACCATCGGCGGCGCTTGAGTTCTGGTGGCCAATCGAAGGTGTACATTTCCAGCTGACCTCTTTGGAAAGTAAACCCGATCATTTTGTTTGTTCACAAACTGCTCAATTTGGAATGGCTTCTCATCGGAGAAAACCAAATTCGGTAACTGGCCACTTTCGTGCAAGCGAAGCAACTCCTTGGCTCTTTCAAGTCTAACTTTTTTTTGTGAATCGGTGAGCTCTTGCACTTTTTGGAACTTCAATGGCTTTAGTCCAAGCTCATTTTTTAATATGTGTTGTATCCGTTCTCGCGATATGTTCAGCTCACGAGCAATTTTTCTACCACTGCGGCGTGGATTTCGATCAAATCTGGCCTTCACTTTTCGGATCATTTCTGGTGTTGTTACCGTTTTTTTTTCGTCCACTTTTTGGACGCGATGCAACACTGCCAGTATCACGGTAACGAGCAATGGTACGAGAAACAAAAGATTTATTAACATTTAAATGCTGGAGGGCTCTAACGATAGCCACTTGTGTTTTTCCACCCAAATATAAAGCAATCACACTATCACGCTTGAATTCCATCACGAATAACTTTATTCTGAATGCAATAGATCAAAATGCTTTTGTAAGCTTGTAAACAATAAAATGAACTGTCACTGAAATAAATCTGTCAGCTATCAGACTAGCGGTTTAGAAATGATAGCAACCTGAAGTTGGTTGCAATACATATCAGCCACCCTGTATAAGTATCCTTTATTAATTTTAACATTTATAACAATTGAAAAAGGATCAAATAGATCAAAATCAAAATTATCAAAATTATGGAGTAGTCTTCTAAGCTGCTATTATTTATTATGCATTTTGTAATTTATTTTAAATTGGCCTTTGAGCCTTTAAATTACAAGTTATGATGAAATAAATTAAATAAAATTGATATCTATGTAAATATAAGTGGTTCCCTTTAGGAACATAAGGCGTCAATCAGTTCTCTCTATGAGTTTCGGCCTGTAACTAATGAGTTTATTTCGGTCCAGGAAAAGTTTAATTTCTTGCATTTTCTTCGTGTGTTTTGCTGGCACATCGTTTTCGGGCGACCTGGTCTTCTCTTCCCTTGTGACGCAAATTGAAGTAGTAATCTTTGTATATACTTTGATGAGACCTGAGGATTAACTTTATAACTGCGGGCTGTAGTGGAACAACAGACGGATATGATCAATTCTCCCTAGAATTTTGCAACGATCAGGAGTATTTAAAGTAGGGATGTAACGAAAGTGACTTTAGCGAAAGCGAATATTGAAATATATTTCTTGCGAATGCGAAAGCGAATAGTAAAATATGCATTTTTGCGAAAGCGAATAATAGTTTGACCATTTAGTACCAGCAAATTTAAGGAACTGAACCGATACTTTTCAGGATATTCAAGTATTAAGAATGTTTTCCATAGTTTTACCTCCTGTTACCACAAGGACAAATATATTTCTTCAACCGTTTTTAATAGCTTCAAATTGTGTGAAGGGAATAAGGAGATTTAACACTTTTAACAAATGGAAGCGAATACTGAAATATATTTCTGCGAAAGCGAATAATCCGAAGATGGTTTTTGCGTATGCGAATGCGAAAACGAATGTTAAAATGATGCGAATAATCCGCGTTCGCATATGCGAATGCGAATATTCGTTACATCCCTAATATTACAATATTACAAGCTGTTGCAAATGAAATAACATGAATGACATAGCTTAACCCCATTCTATTTTACCATCTCCAGCAGCTAGTAAATATTACTAATACATACACTGAAAAAAAAAAATAGTAATAAAACTAATGATGACACATTCTTATATTAAGTATGCTACCTCGGCATCAATTCAATGACAATTTTCATTAAAAGAATGAAAATTTACACGTTTTTTACGAAATTTTCCTTAATATAAAGTTTTTTGAATTTGAATTAATGTCTATCTAATCATTAGTTTTGTATACGCCCTTCTTTAAATGTACGCATTTAAATTAAAGAAAAAATCATTATTTTTGTGAGAATCCGCATTATTTTAAGTAATATTTCAATACTTTCAAGGATTTTCTACATTAACACTACGACGTAGACGTGTCATAGTTTTAATGCCGAATCGGACTTAATTAACAGTATGATTTATTTGAGTAACAAATTTAAGGCTATGCTCCCCTTAAAGGAAAGGCTGTCTTGGTAATAAATTTTATGACTATTGTCATTATTTTTAAGAATACATACGAGAGAATTATACAATCTCTTCCTCCCTCTCTCGCTCGGAGAATCAGTTTTGTTTGGTAATGTGTGAATCAATAATTGTTATGGAATTCTAGAAGAGAAAATAGAGAACAGTTCTGTTCGTTTTCTTCTAAATCGTCAGTTATTTACAAGCGATGGAAGGAAACGGTTGCCTGTTTTCGGGACGCGGATTGTGAAAAAATTTGATTGCTGTGAATATGTAAGTATACGTGCATACATACGTGCATATTGCACCGAAAATAATTTTAATATGGGATGTTAATAGTTATTTTTGCTAAAGCATAGCAACAGCAACAAATGAAACCGTCATGTATATGTGTGTATGCATGTGGTTATGCCGTCGGCGTCACCATCGATCTCTGTGATAAGGGAGTGCGTTTGTCATAGTTATTTTTGCTGTATGTTATTTATGGCGATGTACATGCGTTTTTGAAGGAGATCTTGTTTGTTAGTCCTATGAAGAGATTTGTTCCAAATGGATGACAAAAATGTGAGTAATAGATTTTGTAATACTGAAAGAGACAATGGGAAAATGTTTGGGTACGTGAAAAATAATATTATTATGATGAAATAAACATCTTATTGGCAATTACAAAATTAACAAAACACATTTTAATTTAAAGTATTTATTTATTAAAAATACCAGTGCATAATGCAGAAATGTAAAATTATTTTTGGCAATATAGAAATTTATTATTAATAATATGTTATACATATAACTATATTTTTTAATTTTTTTAGTAAAACAATTTTCGAATGGGTCTTTTGTGAGAAGTGTGGCAAATTTTACAAAATATTTCAACGTAAGTATTATATATGAACGGTTGAAATATTTCTCTTAGTTTTCAGCGTTTTCCAATTGTGATACACGCTGAAAAAAAATCGCCTCTGTAGTATATTGTCCCAAACATATTCTGCTTGAAACATATATATTTTTAGGGTGCACTCCAAATATATAACATTTAACACATACAAATAATATATGTTTGGGAGGATGTTGTTCTAGACAAAACTATGTTTACATCCTAATATTTTTTATTTGCATATGTTATTTCCCAAACAAAGATCTATTTGCGTGAATATATATATCTATTCTTTAATTGTTTTAAGTTTTCAGCAATTGAAAGGTAATTTTTAGAAATTTTTAATGTTAGTAAAATTTCTTTATAATTGAAAATAATGACTGGGAATAGTTAGAAAATAAAAATAAGTGGTTTCAAATATAAGTTAATGCTAAGTATGCCATTTTTAATAGGAAAGCATAATTCGAAAACATGGAAAAAATTAAAACTAAAGTTCGAAAAATTCAGCAATGTTTTGAAAATCTTTTTTTTTAAATAAAATATATTTGGAAATATTCATAAACAATAATTTTATTCGTATTTAAACACATATTTTATTTGAGAAAATTAGTTCGCAAATATATTTAATTCTAATATATTAACATATGCGTTCTAAATACATTTTATTGATTTTCAAATAAAATTTATTTGCTCGAAAATATATAATAATTAAAAATTTGTGTTCCAAGTATATTTTCTTTCGATTCAAACAAATCAAAAAATGCGATTTTGCCCCGTGTATGATAAAATTTATTTGCCTTTTTTTGTTTATAGATAATTTTATTTGATTTATTTTCAGAAAAACTTTAATTATTTTAATTTTAGATCACGCAATATTTAAAGATAAATGTGATGGATATATGAAAAATGCAGTGCTGAATGCCATTTATAACTTGCAAAAAATAAGTGAGCATACACCTACATGGGAATGTTTGAATTGAAAGAAAATAGATTTGGAAACAATATTTGTAAGTATTATGTATTTCTGAACAAATATATATTATTTGAAAATCAAGAAATTTAATTTGGAACGCATATATTAACGTATTAGAACAAAATATATTTGCGAACTGACGTTTACATATAAAATACGTGTTTTCACACAAACAAAGTTATTGTTAAAAAGTTTTCCAAATATAATTTATTTAAAAAGATTTTTTCCTTTTTTTAATTTTAGTTTAAATTCTTCCTTCATTTCGTGTTCATAATTGCTTCATAAGTACTTCATAATTAAACCTGCTGTTAGATTAGGCCCATTTGGTCTAATTTTTGTATCGTTTCCTTTATAAACGGTAATATATGTATGTATATATATTGCCTTATAATTTTGTCCAAGGGATATTTTTGTTTTACTAAAATCAAAATAATAAGCGTTTTTGCTCAAAATTAATTGTAAATAAGCTGTTTTCTTTTCACGAAGTATTGAATAAAAATAAATATAAAATATTGTCTTCCATATTAATTTTATATGAAAAATGTAATGTTGACCAAATGGACTCTTAATCTAGGGTTCGTACAGATTTGCTAATCTAACACCAGGGTTAAGAATGTCATAAGCAGCATTAGCTTTTGTTTTACAGAAGTAATTTTAAATACGTTTTTGTAGTTTTGTTTGCTAACAAAACTTAAGATTTTAAAATCTAAGTCACGATTGATTTTTTTGAGAACATTAATATTATATAATATTTGTTTTATATAATTTCTATTTAAATTCCAGTCAAATTCTAGTTTAAAAATCATTAAGGTCGGTTCCGATAAAAATTGTTCATGGACAACAAATAGAGAAACGAATCCCGCGAATCGATACATAACAATACAATATTCGAATAAAAGTCAAACTTCATAGTGTGTTGGCCGATTTGTCTTTATACAATTACATATTGTTTTAAGTTTTAAAATGATCAAGGTTATCCGTAATATGTACTATATTTTTTTTGTATTTTCCAATATAAAATATAACAAATAAAATATTTATTTAGAAAGATAAAGTGTTGTGTTATTGAATTTTCTATGAATAGTAAATGATTTCAAAGAAAATGATTCATTTAAAAGAGTAACATTATAATCAATATAATGTAACGAATTTTCCATACATATTTAAAAAAACTGTATTTAAATTCATGTATGCCTTAAATTAATTACCAGTATATTCTTATATCAAGGACAAACATTTTAAATTTTATTACGATAATGTTTTAAATTATATGATATTTTACTAAAAATAAGCACGCGCCATACTTAAATTAACGCAAAAATGTGCTTATTTTAAGACCAAACTTAATTAGTTTTATTACCCAAAATTCTTAATTCTATGAAATGCATCCTCAAAACAAATACTATTCACGTCTTTAAATTAACTATAAAACCTTCTTATTTTTATAGCGATTGTCTTTGGCTCGAAATCATTGCCGAAATCTTAAACTTTACGAAAATTTCATTGATTTTCAGTACGCTTTTTTTTTAGTGTATGTATAGCCCATTCTTTCTGAATATAACATTTTGGAAAAAAATATATTCTGATACCGCAGACCTTAGGACGAAAAATTAAGGTCGTCATTTCAAATAATACAATTTGAACAAATTAATATCGACGTTCACGTATTTACATATTTCTTAATGTACATTTGGATGTAATTGAATGTAAATTTTTTAAGTAGTCATGAAAAAAAAAGGCTCAAACTGGGTTTGAGGTCGTCTGGCAACATTGTCTACAGTATCAATTATTTCGAATTAAACTTAGCTCTTATTTTAAAAAAGTTCCAAAATTAGGTATAAATGTCCAGCTCTCTGAAAAAGTGCTACGAAAATGTGTCACTTTTTTGCCGAAATGAAATCGCCATTGGAAAGACAAAAAATTTTAATTTATTTAAGTTGTGAGAAAATTGAGAGAAAAATACTCTTCAGTATATTATTCCGTTTGGGAAATATCAATGCCGTAACGGAAGTTCGTCCCTATAACATAATTATTATTTAAATAAATTTTATATCCAAAATATAGTATTTATTAATATTAAATATTATGACTTATTAACAGTTTTATCAGATAGTATTCCAAAGGAAAATATTCTAAAAAACCTTTGCTTAGATTACTATAATCTTTCAAATCAGAGATATAAGTATATTATGAATTTCTCATATTATAAAGTGAAAACTTCATCTGTGCCCTTCGCAAAAATTCCCATTGGCAAACAACAATCGGAGTGCGCCTAGGTATGTTACAGATGATGTTGCATTGTCATATTAGTGTTCATACGACGGCTCACTGACTGATGGATGGTACAGGTGCAAGTGTTTGTGTGTTGGTGTTTATGCGAAGATGCGGTGGTGGTGTTGATTTACACACTTCAAATAACATCAAAGCAAATGCTGCGAGAAGATCTGCTCGAGTTACAACGCCGCTCGCACGAGCAAACACGTTAGTCGTCAGACGTCAACGACGAGTGAATATTTACTGTTTACCACGTGAGTCTGTTTGTCTACCGTTTGCATTTCACATTTCACTTGTGAGAATTTAACAAGAAATAGGACAATAACACCGACACCGCTGCCGTCATTGTCGTCATCGCCTATCGTATGAGTTGACGATGGCAACATAAGATTGACGATGATATTTGCTTTGTTGTTCTCTGTTCTGTTTTCTGTTGGTGTATTTTTTCTTTTGGGTTAAAGAAAATGAGATGGATCTCATATTGAGAGTGTGTGTCGGGTGCATTGTCGTGTCTTGTCTTGTGTTGTTATTAGCATTGTAACCACTCTCCTAATGATACTTAACATAGAAATATTTCAGTTATCTTCATTTTTCGTTCACTCGTTCTACTTTTGCATTTGAGTAAGAAGGGGGAATCAGATGGGACCCTATTACATGCGTACTCTCGGCCTAAGGTGCTTTTGTTAGAAACGAAAATAACTAAGACCTTGTACGAGAATTCATGTAATTAATGTACATTAGTTGTTGCGGTTTTGCATTTAGTTCAAAATATTTTGCAAATATGTCAAAGAACGTTTGTGTAGAAAAATATGGTATCTATCTCTCGGAAGATTTTAACATTATAAGTATAAGGGAAAGGAGTATGTCTGTATTAATGTAAATTTGTATTGAAATTGTTGTTAAGAAATGTTAATGAGATTGAGTATCGATATAACAGGCGAATGGGTTAGTCATATCATGGTGTTTTTAATTGTTAACATTTCCGTAATAATACTCTGTAAAAAATAACAATACGTTTCATAAATTTGGAAGTGGTGGGAGAAAAGTACTTGTCAGCACCACCAAAAAATATGCTAGGGAGCAGTTGTTTTATGCTGCTGATTACCTGTATTCAAATAAAAGAAATGCTATACAAGGTATTAATGGAGAAAAATTCCTTTTTTATCATTATATCATTAAGATTTTATTTGTATGCAATAAGTAAATAAACACGTAAGCAATAGACATCAACTGATTAAAAAAAAACAATTTTTTGGTAAAGAAAGTAAACAATTCTTTAACAAATATCAAAACATTCGTCTTCGGCTTCGGCCTTAATATCCGACTTCGGTCAGGCACTAAAACTGACCTTAAGAGAATGTAAATTGTTTTATACGGATTTTTCTGTGTCTGAGCTCTGACACACCGCGAAGATAAAGGATAATCAAAATGTTTGCTTGCTAGTATTTCATTAAATGTTTACCCCTTGTGGGAGAGGTACTAGAAGGAGTAGACCGACATGGCTCATCTTCGATCTTAGCCTGAAATAGAAATTAATATGAACATGTATCAAATTCGAAGTCAAGCGGTTACTCCTATGCGCACCAATCAGACAGAGGGACGGACATTGCATAAGTGACTTAAAATGGTTCAAAACAGATTTCCGCCAAATATATATGTTATTAGGTCTTAATTCACTCGTCTGATGTGTTACACTTTTGGCCGGTAGCATGTGATATATACCCTCGTGCACAATGGTAATGAAATAAATACGGGATTTTATTGAAATTATCTTACTTCTAATTAGTTTAATAGTCGCTAGCACGTCAAGAAAAATGAGGGAAGAGGCCCCTCCCTTTTTGGTGACTTTGGGCATATTTTTTAAAATAGCAGGTCAGAAACACATGTCTTATAATAAATATATACATTAGATACATCCAAAAGTTCTTTTATATATATATTATATATAATAATATAATACGATATATATAAATACTTATAATACTTATATGTATAAACTTTTTTACTATTTTGTAGATATGAAGGAACAAGCTATTTATATTTTTGAACAAAACGCTCACCGGACACATCCATACACGATCGAACAATTTTAATATCTGCTTTGAGTCCCGAATTTAGTTACATATATGATACAATAATCCCCCTTTCGTCTACGTAATTATATTACAAATAAATTGATTACTATGTAAAAATTGTATTAATATTTTTTTCCAAAAAAACATTTTTTAAAAGGGGGCGTGGCACCGCCCTATTCCACCTTGGATGTAATTCATACTGTACGATCAACATATATACATTCATACCTCTGATAGTTCATGATATATATCCGTTCTAAGTGTTGAGTTATATGGGCGGTGCCATGCCCCTTTATCCAATCATAACCAAGTATAGCCAAGGACTATTAACAGGTCAACAGTACAACATTGGGAAAGTTTCGTGACAATCGCTCTATTATTATGGCCGCCAGAGCGATTTTTAGGAGGGGGGAGTGGCACCGCCCACTTTTCCAAAAAAAATTATAGCCTATGTCACTCAGTGATAACGTAGGATTCTAATAGTGAAAGAATTTTTAAAATCGGATGAGTAGTTTAATTGATCTCCATTTTTTGCGATTTCACCCCTCTGTGTAGCGCATATAAATACTTGAAATTGTGTACAGTGTAATGCTTTTATAGTACCTAGAGTCCAGAGAAAAGTGGGCGTTGTTGGCACGCCCCTTTTGGTACCTTACACACAAATGGACCTTTTTGTACCAAAAGTAAATAGCTTTTAACTTTAATACCAGTACATACTTTAAAGTTATTAAATGGAATTTGAAATTATCATTAATTAAAACAAAAAAAAAAAAAAATTACGAATATTTTTTAGGACTCAAGGTGAGGGGATTCATAAGTCGGTTTACTCGACTGAACTTTCTTACTTGTCTATATGAATTTCGTGCTGTCCGGAACATGCCGTCCGGAATTCAAGAAATATCTAAATATCTCAAAAATTTTGCATTTTTAGAGTAAATGGTAAACACATTTTTCAGAAGCACTGCATCTAGTATATGCAAGCACAAAGTTGGTTATTATTTAATAAGAAGTTTCGTTGAAATTTTTAAATCATTCAATATACCTCAAGAATCGTGTTTTTTCGTGCGTCCGTCACGCCGTTCATTTGTCGATTTTTATGCAAACTAAAAAGCTTTCAAAATTATATAAATTCAGTGTTAGTAAGCTCGATAGAATTTACAAATTAGCTAATAAAAACAATATTCCTATGATTAATATCAAGGAAGTTATGGGGAAAATCTAATGAAATTCCTGCCGTCCGCAACCCTGGAAATGCTCATATACTCGTACATTGAGATTGATTCTTTAATAACTTATGTACTACATACTTATCAGAATCTTCCACAAGTGTACACATAGTAATTGTTTATTACTAACTATCTCCTTTAGGAAAATTGGCGAAGTTACCAAGCCTCTTTTGGACCATTTTGCACAAAAAGTTAACGGCTTATAACTTTAATTCAAATCTATACAAATACTTGAAATGTTGTGCAGTGTAATGCTTTTACAATACTTACAGCCCATGAAAAATTACTGTTGTTGCCATGCCACGCCCCTTTAGGTACCATACTAATGGACCATTTTGCATAAACAGTTTAATGCTTATAACATCGATTTCAACACACACAAACACTTGCAATTTTGTACTGATTTGATTAATGATTTTTTAATACCCGTAGTCCATTGAACAATTGACGTTATTGCCACACCCCTATTGAAAAATTATTTTTTTGATTTCCCATACTTTTACTTTGGTCATAACTTATATATATTTCCAAAGATTTTTTCAAATAGACATTGTATTCTCCGTTAGCATGCCAGCTTTTAAAATATGGAATAAAATATTTTGATACGATTTCTTCTCTTTTGTGTAGAATCTTTGGGCAGTTAAAAAAACGATTTAAAACAAATATGTTTTTGATGGCTGCTACTAAACCAAAGACTCATGTTAAAAGTAATATATATAACATTTGTAATTAATTAATTTAAATGTAGTGTGTTTCCCAGCACTATCTGGCTCATACTTCAAAAAATATAGCAAAATACTAGAGGAAACTTCAATGAATATTTAAAAATAAAAAGAAAATATTTTTTCAAATACTTTTCTTGTGATGTTGCTTGCTTGCAAATCTTTGTGATTCTAACTAGGATATTCTCCCGGCTTCAAGACCATTTTGTTTCTATATTATTATAGAATCAATTATTTTATACATGGCGGTGTATAAAATAATTCTCCGTATCTCCCATACAATTGCAGCAGAACTGTTGATAACGCGTGTCACGGCTCAGAATGTGTGCTGCCAATTTTTAATACATATTTATACACCGGCATGTATAAAATAATTGTTTCTATAATAATATAGAAACAAAATGGTCTTGAAGCCGGGAGAATATCCTAGTTAGAATCACTTTTCTTGTATGTAGGATACCAAATTACACCAGAAAATGTACATCTCTTAACAAAAATTTTGTAGACTTATTGAAAAATGTTGTGGAGTACATATATCTTCTTTTATTTAAAAGTTAAGTGTTATTAAAGCAAAATGTGTTAAAATATATCACTAAGAAATCTGTATTTATTGAGTCTGACAAATTCAATTATTTTTGAAATAGGTTGTCCATAACACCGTGCGAAAAAATTTAACAAAAATCATTTGTCATGGAAATGTCTATGTAATTCTCAAAGCAGACTAGAAACAAAACAAAAGTGTGTACTCATTTTTTTATTTTCCGGTCAAGTTCGCGTTTAAAAATAGTACCAAAGGTCAAACTAATCAATGTAGAATCCTAAAATTTTGATATGAATAACTGAACAGTAAGATTCGCAAAATATATTTTTTTCAAAATTTTCTGCCTTTGATCTTAAAGGATAATGACGGACTAAAATTTGTAAGGCCATTTTTGAAACTTTTTAGTTCCAGTTTCTAAACACCAAGGTAGTATTTAGATAGCCCAATATGTGCCCTTTCATTTGACACCCATACCCTCTTACTAGGACTTTTAGAAAAATTACAAAAAAAAAATTTGAATAATTATATCCTTTAAAAATGTCATGCCCATTGAAATGCGAACTCGGACAGAAAATAAAGAACGGAGTATAGAATTTTGTTTTGTTTCTTGTCAGCTTTCAGAATTATATAGAGATATTAATTATGTGGAAAGAAATGAATTATTTTCTTTTCATATAGTTACGGAAAATGACTTAATACTTGCTTTGAATTCAATTACGTCTAAGTCTATAGGTTATGACGGGCTTCCAATTGATTTCATTAAATTAATTTGTCCAATGATTTTACCTTTGTTACACCATTTGATTAACACAATATTAACTACATCCAAATTTCCTACTGCTTGGAAGCTGGGACGAGTCGTTCCTATTTCTAACCAGTAAGGAAAGGCTAAAGTCGGGCGGGGCCGACTATATAATACCCTACACCACTCTCGTAATATTGAATAACTCTGAAATATAAATTTTGTAGTTCATGTATAAATTTATTTATTTATTCTAAATTTCAAAACGATTGGATGTAAAATACAGCTTCTATAGAACTAAAGGGCCAAATCGGACGAAACATATATATGGGAGCTATAGCTAAATCTTAACCGATTTTCTTCAAATTCGGCAATGTTGGTTCATGGATCAAGAAACTCTACCATTCCAAATTTCAAAACGATTGGATGTAAAATACAGCTTCTATTGGACTAAAGGTCCAAATCGGACGAAACATATATATGGGAGCTATAGCTAAATCATAACCGATTTTCTTCAAATTCGGTAGTGTTGGTTCATGGATCAAGAAACTCTACCATTCTAAATTTCAAAATGATTGGATGTAAAATACAGCTTCTACAGGACTAAAGAGGAAAATCGGACGAAACATATATATGGGAGCTATAGCTAAATCTTAACCGATTTTCTTCAAATTCGGCAATGTTGGTTCATGGATCAAGAAACTCTACCATTCCAAATTTCAAAACGATTGCATGTAAAATACAGCTTCTATAGGACTAAAGGGCCAAATCGGACGAAACATATATATGGGAGCTATAGCTAAATCTTAACCGATTTTCTTCAAATTCGGCAATGTTGGTTCATGGATCAAGAAACTCTACCATTCTAAATTTCAAAAAGATTGGATGTAAAATACAGCATTTATAGGACTAAAGGTCCAAATCGGACGAAACATATATATGGGAGCTATAGCTAAATCTTAACCGATTTTCTTAAAATTCGGTAGTGTTGGTTCATGGATCAAGAAACTCTACCATTCTAAATTTCAAAATGATTGGATGTAAAATACAGCTTCTATAGGACTAAAGGGCCAAATCGGACGAAAGATATATATGGGAGCTATATCTAAATCTGAACCGATTTCAACCAAATTCAATAGCGATCTTAACAGCTGCGAAATACTCTAAACTGCAAAATTTCAGAACGATCGGAGTGAAATTGCGACCTGTAGTCGACGAACAACTTTACATCCACAGACGGACGGACGGACGGACGGACGGACGGACGGACGGACGGACATGCTTAAATCGACTCAGCTAGTGATTCTGAGTCGATCGGTATACTTTAAGGTGGGTCTAGCTGTGTTATTTTTAGGTGTTACAAACATCTGCCGTGAAACAAACTTATAATACCCTGTACCACAGAGTGGTGTAGGGTATAAAAATGGCGGCGAAGGTGTCGACAATTTAAGACCTATCAGTATTTTGCCAGCGATGTCTAAGATTCTTTGAAAATCTAATGAAAACTCAAATTTTAGAGCATTGTGATCGACATTCACTTATTGATCATAACCAGTTTGCTTTCAGAAATAATCATAGCCCATCGTCTGCACTACTTGCTCTCACTGATTCCATTAGAAAACAGTTAGATAGAAGTACCGTGGTATCGATTGACCTTACCAAAGCTTTAGATCGTATTAATCATTTTGTTTTAATCGACAAATTGCATAATAATTTTAGTTTCTCCAAGTCAGCTTGCAGGTTAATTCTTTCCTATTTGTCAGACCGCACTCAATATGTTTCTTTAAATGGAGTTAATTCTCAAATTGGATCTATTACCCAGCAAAAAAAGAGCATCCAAAGAAGCAATAATAATCCCCAACTTATGATCCGGAAGTTGTTCTAATTTGGATTTTCACCAATGAATTTAACAAGGGGTTGTCGCGCCGGGGAAGTACTTCTTTGTCACCACTTTTGCACAACTCCTTTTAAAGCACTGTAAGATTTGCTTTTTGGTGGTGTATTTATTTGATGAATGTATGTCGTTCTTATGAACATCTTTGGGTCCAGAGATCTCTTATTTTAAAGGAACACAAATGTTGACATAGGGAAGGGAACGTATAAATAATATACTATTGGCCAAAGAGATCAACGATCATATATATGTATGTATGTTTAGGACATTTGAAGAGGTTTGTAATCTGTATGGTGTAGCTGGCTCTTGAAAAGTGTGACCGATTGACCCCATAGTGTAACTTCTAGTAACATTTTCGCAAATGATCAACATTCTCTAATAAATAAGTATTTTTATTTTACACTGTAATACATAGCACATTTGTGCGGCGCTATGTATTTTCCGTAGCCCCGGTTCAGAGAGTAGTAAGGTATCACAGTGTGGTACAGTAAGTATGGTATGGTATATTTAATTACCATATTTTCTTTTAAAATTATTTAATTATAACCTACAACACACTGTGGTACAATCATTATATATAAAATCCTTTGTTAGTAACGCATGATCTCCGAAACCATAAAAGCGAATGGGCTGAAAATTTAACAATATATTCGGTTTGGGGTCATTTGTGTTTTAGAATTATTTCCACAGCGATAAATTGCAGAGTGGTCAAGTTATTTGCAAAATTCGTATTTCCAGAGCGATTTGGCTGAAATTTAATGTGTATGTGTGGTTTGTCTTGATAATAGTTTGTATGTATGTCTCCGGTAGATGGCGCTGTAGTGGACATATGGTCAATATATATTTTTGATGATTTTTTCCTGAAACTCGGGATGTATGATTTTTTAATGAAATATCAATGAATAACCAACCAATACATCCCAAACAGGACGGGCAGGACAACGTCTGCTTGGGTCAGCTAGTTTATTATAATTTTATACATTTGTTTCTAACACCCAAAATGAGAAGAGATATATAGAACCATTGTTTATTATATCGATCGACTTAGAATATCTTTCTGAACCAATTTAACTATGTCAGTCTGTGCATGCATTCTTTGTAATCAATGTGCAGGTCACAAATATAGTCCAATCTCAAAGAAATTTTGAACATATCTTTATTTTGGACAATTCGTATTGAAATTGAAAGACAATCATGGACACTGCGAAATTTGGTAAAAAAGGGATACCATTCAGATAAAGACCAAATTTAAATATTAATAAATTTGAATCTAAAATAGCTATCAAACACGATTGACATAAATCAAAACAGCAATAAGAGAAAAACTTCAAAGGTTAAATAGATGAATACATTACGTTCTGTTTATTACAATGTGGGTTACGCCTTTTATGCTTTATCGAAAACGAGCACTTGATGTTACATCTTGTTTTCTTAAATAAAATCGTAATTTTTGGACGAAAAACGAACTTTCATTTTTTGAGGATTACGCTCTTAGGCATTTCTGGTGACGATATATCAACATTTTTGGAAAATATAAAGTGTTATTAATAAATTCAGTTTTTATCGCAATCCAATGTACTACAATTCCACAATTTAACATATTTCGAAGAATCTCAGCATACTTTGAAATGACTTTATGTTATTTTAATCGACTATGAAAAAGTCGACTTTTAGGTCCGATTAATTGATCTAGTCGACTGAAACGTAATTTGGTTGGTGTACAAGTAGAAAGTCGACTAGCTTCCAGAACCATTCACTAATTCTGATATAGCCGCCATATAAATATATATTTCTTCCCTTTAGCACTATAGAAGCAGTATTTTACATATATTTCAGAGCCCTCATATATATGTTCCTTCCGATCTGGACTTTTATCACTTCAGTAGCTTTATTTTACATCCAATCGTTTTAAAATTATGCATCCTTGGGTTAATAATTTATATTCCGAAACTACATTTTGGTTAGTTATTTAGAAGAACTTCATTAAATGGCGAAAAAATGTTCATACTTATGATTTGGAAGTACTTTTAATGTTATTCATTTGGAAGTACTTCTTTTATTTTTTGCTGGGTACATCTGGGGTGCCTCAGGGCTCTGTAATGGGGCCCCTACTATTTCTTGTTTATATTAATGATGTTATTACCTCAATGACCAATAACTTTTGCCAGCCATTTTTATATGCAGATGACATATTTTTGTTATTCAGACCGGATACAAGTCAAACTCATATTAACAACCACCTCACTTTCCTACAACCTTGATAGAGTTGAAGTTATTGTTAGGAAAATAGTACGTTATGTCTATGAATTGAGAATAAATGAGCATGACCATGTTACGGAACATGTCTCTAAATTCTTAAATTGTTCTATGCATGATTACCTTAATCTACGCGTTGTTCTCCAATTTTATAGAGTCATGAAATTTGGCCAACCAATAACTCTTGCAAATGAATTTTCTTTCCTTAACTCGACTCGTAACATACAGATCAATATTCCTATCATACACACCACTTTATTCGAACAATCATTTTTAGTAAGAGTACATCGCTTCTGGAGTCATCTTCCTAACTCTTTAAAGATGTTTTCCTTCTCAATTTCTTCGTATAAAAGGAAAATATTAAATTATTTCAGTGGCATTTTACCATAATTTATTTCTGTTACATTGCTATAGGATCTTATAATCCTTTCTTTCTTCGATTTTCATATGGCTGGGGGGCCATCTAATTTGTTCTTATGAAGTATTTTGTATTTAAGATTTGAAAAAAATATAATGTTAATATGTAGCTACACATAACACATAACACATAGATATTAAACCTACAATACATGTATAATTGGCCTTTATAGGCTTCCTTTGTATTGATATTTGAAAATAAATAAATAGTAATGACCAAAAATTTGTGTCGCGCGGTGAAATGTTTTCAAATTCAGATCTGTTTTGGATCAATTTATCACTGATATAATCTATGAACTGTATCTAACCAGTCGGGCGTATGAGTTATACTAACAATAATTTTAATTTTAATCATATGATCTGATACCATATATAAATATATCTCTTTTGTATTTCATATATTGTTTTCATGTCATCATGTAAAGTATATATGGTGAAATTCATTGTAAATTTTATCAACCAACTGAGAGCTCGTGGAAAATGCGTATGATTCAAGTATCAAAAGAAGATTTTTTTTAATTCGGTTTTATTCATAAAAAATATTTACAGTGAAATATTTTGCCCCAGCGCCTTAAATACATTTTGGGGCGAGTTGGCAAGTTACAATTCATTTAATTTGATATATATGTATATGTATATGTAAATTACATTCTGTGTGTGATCAAAATTTACAAAAGCATTCTCACTTCGCGAAATAAGTGTTATTTTAGATTCCTCTTAAATGAGGATATTATGGATATATTCTTTAAATCTTAGGTAAGATGATTGAATTATGAGCATCAATTGTGTTCTATTCTCTGTTTAGTTATTTCAAGTCGACATCGTTTGACTCTCAAATTTAATCTATTTCTCGTATTGAAAACTGATTGATTTGTGTGAAATTCAATCGCTCGCGGATTTAAACATGTAAATAAGCTGCTGCATTTTATATAACCCATGAACAGGTAATGTAGCTTTACAGATATTCTCATACAATGAAAGGGTTGGAAAAGTATTCTCATTATGAGCATCCATTGTGTTCTATTCTCTGTTTAGTTATTTCAAGTCGACATCGTTTGACTCTCAAATTTAATCTATTTCTCGTATTGAAAACTGATTGATTTGTGTGAAATTCAATCGCTCGCGGATTTAAACATGTAAATAAGCAGCTGCATTTTATATAACCCATGAACAGGTAATGTAGCTTTAGAGATATTCTCATACAATGAAAGGGTTGGAAAAGTACGAGGAAGGTTGTATACGATTTTGGGTGCCTTGTTCTGCAGAGGCTTCAGATGTATGCTTTTCTTGTACGCATATACCATTGGCATATAGTTCAGATGACTTTGAATTAGAGCATTGTAAATCAAATGTTTTGTTTTAATATCGAATTTATTTTTATATTTGTATAATATTCCAATCGCTGGTGCTACTTTAGCTTACAAATCCTGAATATGGAAATTCAATGATAAGTTATTCTGCAATTGAATTCCCAAATATTTTAAGGACTGGGATTCATAAACTCGAAGTTCTCCAATGTTAATACTGAATGGATGATAATTTCCAGAGCAATGAGGGCGAAAGCGTATTAATTATGTTTTATTAGATTTTAGTATTAGCTTGTTCAGTCTACAATATTCCAATATGGCTCCAGCATCATGCTCCATTTAATTCTTTAAAACAATATCGTGATTGTAAGGGTAAAATAGAGAAAAGTCGTCTGCATACATAACTAGTTTCCCATAAAGTTTAAGCTTGGAAATGTCATTCAAATACAATGTGAAAAATAATGGACCCAAAACGCTGCCTTGCGGTACTCCACCTTCAAGAATGCCAATTTCACTTTTAACTTCATTTATTTCCACGAATAGTTTTCTGTTTCTAATGTCGCTCTTCAGTTTTACGCAAAACTTAAACATTCAATATACAAAATAATACAAAATAATAACATGTTGTATTTCAAAACATAATTTTTATAGAGAAAAATCGTATACATTTTGTTCCCAAGAAATGGAAGACCCATCTTAAAAATTTGCACACAAATGGAGGAAAATCAGCTTTTTAATTTATAAATATTTTGAAAAACTTTAAATGGGTCCGAATCCGCGAAAAATCATTCTTTGTGTTTTTAAAGGTTAAAGCACAAAAAACAATCAGCATCACCTTTATCAGTCATATCCTAAATTTTAACCAATTCGTACAATAAACAATTTTAGGCAGGAAATTTTTCATTTCAGGATCGATCTATGACCATAAATATTTTTAAAGAAAAAAGTTTCAGGTCATTTTATGTTATTTGAGCTTTACGCTCGTATGCCCTTCTTGCTGTAGCGCACGTTATCTCTCAAGCCTTCTTGTACCGACCCAGAGGTTAATACGAGTATACTACTACCTAAACTGATATTTTTTATCTCCTCACCTTATAGAGGGTATATATCATTTGCTACGAGCCAAAAGTGTAACACATCGAAGGAGTGGCCTAAGTCCTTAAGTATGCTCGGCGGATATCCGTTTTGGGTCATTTTAAGTCGAATGAGCAATGTCCGTCCGCCTGTCTGTCTGTCTGCTGGCCGGTACGCACGATTACTCTCGAAAGGAGTAACCGATTGACAAACAATTTTGTATGTGGTAATATTTTCTTCTATCTCCGACTAAGTTCGGAGATGGGTCATGTTGGTCCACTCCTGCTAGTACCTCCCCCACAAAGGTTTAATATTTAGTGAAATATTGATTATTTAATAACTTCTATACTACTTATTTGAATCCTGTGAAATTCTACACATAGTATTACTTTATTAGTCACTATTACTTCGAGAAAAATGGGCGAAGTTGCCACGCCCCTTTTGGTACCTCCCACACAAATGGAGCATTTTGTACCAAAAGTTACCAGCTTTTAACTTTAATAGCAGTGCTTACAAATACTTGAAATTTCTTACAGTGTAATGCTTTTATAGTAAATAGAGTCCAGAGAAAAGTGACGGTTATTGGGACGCCTCTTTTGGTACCTCTCACACAAATGGACCATTTTGTACCAAAAGTAGACATCTTTGACCTTTAATACCAGAACAAACATTAAAGTTATTAAATGCAATTTAAATTGATAATAATTTAAATAAAACAATAAATTTACTAATATTTTTTTGAGACTCATGGTGAGGGGATTCAATAGTCGGTTTACCCGACTGAACTTTCTTACTTGTTTTTAGATGTCTATCTTTATTTTTATAGATAAACAAGTTCCACTTCACTTAAAGATCACACAGCTCTTAAAGGGATTGACCTAAGCATGACAATGTCAAAACAAGTTTTAATTTCGCAAAAAAATATTTTTGAGTTTTTTTATTTTTTTTTAAAGATTGAAGAAAAACAATCGAAAAGGCTTTAGACAACATTTTCTAAACAAAATATGTAGTGATTCTAACTAGAGTATCCTAGTATCCCGGCTTCAAGACCAATTTGGAGAAGTGTGGTTTCACAAAGACTGCTCATTCGCTTGTGTGTAGAAATCAACCATATAGAGCTCCGTATCTCCCATACAATTGCAGCAGAACTGTTCATAACTAGTGTCACGGCTGCCAATTTTTAAAACATATTTATACACAGCCATGTATGAAATACTTGTTTCTATAATAATATAGAAACAAAATGGTCTTGAAGCCGGGAGAGTATCCTAGTTAGAATCACAAAGATTTGTAGACCGAATAAAAGCAACATAACAAAATATATAGTTAGTTATAGGAATGAGAAAAAGGGCGGCTTTTCAAAAATTCAACACTTTCGGAAAGTCGTTAACCGATCTCGTTGAAATTTTGTGTCATAACTACTAGACAATAGGAATAGGAAACTTGGCGAAAGTTGAATCCCGATCAGAAGATATCGCTTTTTAAAATTGACTTACTTGACATGAAATTCCCCCATATATCAGAACAGTGCATTGTACCGAAATTCAAATGATTCTGCATAAACTTGTATCGAAGTTATAACCTATTCAGTTCTTGTACGATTACTTTCCCTACTGAGATACGAAAAACATTTGGCAATATCGCCCATTTTTCTCAAATTCATTCCAATTATTACATTTAATATTTTAATAAATTTTGATCCTTTGTGGGGATTGTTTAATTATTCAGTGTTGTACATCCCTATTACGTAGCAACACTTTGCAAATGTTGATAACACGCTATATCGGCAAATCAACTTTGAGTCTAGTTAAAATTATATATTTGTTAATAAACATTACCTGTTATAGTAAACACTTGGATTTCAACATTAGAGCAACATTTCTTTACAATCCACACTGTTTACTTCGTTCCACTCGACTTCAACACAAAATCCACAACTAAAACGTTGACTCTTGACTTCCACAACTGTCACAACATTTCATGCTCATGTAAGTCTTGGCCACCAAAACATTGTCTGACAACAGATGTTTTGTTTAGTCAACGTTTATAAGTCATGCGAATATGTAAATGGTTGTTGGTTTTTCTGGGTTGAATGGATGAATGGCCGGATTGTCGAATGCTTGGTACGAGGATTTCGTTATAGAATCTATGAATTTTTTGTTTGTTTGTGTTTATTTATTATTTCTCCCCGTCGTTCGTTCGTTTCTTCATATATTTTTGCAAAATCATCGAATTGCCTCCCAAAGTACTTACTGTCTCTCATTGTTGTCGTTGACGTTGCTGCTGTTGTTGGTAGAGTAATGTGCGAGAGTTTATGGATGTATGTTTATATGTAGGTATGTATGTATATTCGATGGGGATCATGAATTTCAGTGTTGAAATACATACATATATTTGTATGTAAGTATGTATCATGCGTGCTGAGTGAAATATGATATTGAAATGTTAGAAATTTTGTGCGTCGTGTGTCTGTCTCTTCTGCGTGTGTGTTTGTATGTGTGTGTGTGCAAGAGAGCGCGTATTGGATTTGGGGTTTGGGTTTGGGTCTGGGGTTTCATGAATGACATTGTTTATTGTTATTGTCTTATTATGCAAATATGTACGGGAAAAAGTATATTTTCGGGGAAAATCACTTTGCCTATTTTTTCCATTCATACATACGTAGTACATTTTATTATGGCAAGCAAGCAATACTACTGGTAATGTCCATGTTGTTGCTGCTGTTGTCTTCGTTCATGCTAATGTTGTTGTTGCTGATGTTGTTGTTTTTGTTTTTGCCATTTGCTCATGGAATTATTGTTGTTGAGAATCGTGTAATAAATCCAAGTGTCAAAGCTAATTATTGATCCTTTTTGGTATGTTATCGTATTTATGAGGATAATGAACTGCCGTATTTTTCTCCCGGAAATTATCATTCCCTTGGCATGGGGATTTATTTCCACTTAGCGCCACAGGGCTAATGGATACAAATTATATTTTATTCGGGTCATTGAGTTAGTGGAGACTTTTGGTTGAATTTGGACAATTTAGGACATACAGAGTACATATGTTATTACTTTTTGAATTTAGATGTATGTATTAGGTTGTCCCGAAAAGCTCGTTGTTCATTACAAATAATTAGAGAATTTTTAAATATTTTGTTTTTGCAAGGGTAATTTTAGGTATCTACTGGCAGTTTAAGTTTCGACTTTTTAATTTATGATTTTTTACAAAATTTTCATTACGTCTGTGAAACCCTCTCTGGTACAAAACCCAAAAAATAAAAGTTTTCACGAATTTTTAATTACTCGTATTTCATAAAAACTTTGACAGAATATGTGCCATAAATAAATGAACAAATTCAGCGTCCGATTAGAATATATGGATTTTCGTTTGTTTTTATTTCGTCCTTTAAGTCGTTATTGATTTTTCACTATGATATTCTCCTGGCTATTGACCGTCTTTGCCTCTATTATGTATTATAGAATGCAATGTTTTTAAAAAACGGCGAAGCAAATACAAATTCGCATTCCCAAATTCCTAAAACGAAATTTTCGGTATATCCCGTTATACATATTTGTAATTTAATATTCATTAACTGCAGATATACAGAAAAAATAAAAATCCTTTTCAATCACTTACTAAATCAGAATATTTTTAAAATCTCTTTTTTAAAGTAGATTGAAAACTTCGTTGTTTTTTAAACAAAGGATTTTTCTATTCCCGGAAACAAGTATACAGCTGTCTAAAACTTAGGTCCTATGAAAAAAATTCAGTGTCCGATTAGAATATATGGAGCTACATGCAGGGACGTATCCAGAGTGGTGGGGGGGCCCGGGGACTGTTTACAGTTTTCAAAATCACTCAAAAGAACACGAAAAATATTTGGAAGGCCGTTAAAAAAAACAATACAAAAGCGTAAAAAATGGTAACAGTAAAATAATAACAACTAAAAATAAGAAAAGTGCATGGTTTCCTCGCTAAAACTTTTTAAATTATGCATCGATTTTCTTCAGAATGGTCTCAATTTATTCATAACCTTTCAGAGTTTACGATAAAATCACAAAAATATGACAATTATGCGTTTCTAGATGTATTTATGAGGCTTTTATTTAAAAATTATTATTTTTTTTTAAAAAAATGTGATTTTTTGCAATACTTTGTAAGATATCGTCGAAACCGCTGAACGGATGGAAAATTGTATTGTGCGAAGTTGAAGGCTACCTAATTCTGAAGTTTGTAAAGCTTACCTGAACCAATTCGGATGAATGGTTCTCTAGTTATGCCATAATATGTGGTTCAACCTCTCTTTTTTCTTAGCCTAAAGGGTTGTCCCTTTAAATTCTCGCGATAAGCTGTGATATGGAAAGAAATTAGTGGTTGAACCACATATAGTGGCATAACTCGAGAGCCATTTATCCGATTTGATTGAGGAAAGTTTTAAAGAATTAAATATTAAGTAGCCTTCAACTTCATATAATACCATTTTCCATCCGTTCAGCGGTTTCAACGATATACGAGTATTACAAAATATTGCAAAAAAATGTGATTTTTGATACAATTTTAATATTTTTAAAATAAAACTCCCATAAAATAATCTAAAAATGAACGAATGTTATATTTTTATGATTTTATCGTAACGTCTGTTCGGTCATGAATTAAACGAGCCCATCCGAAGAAAATCGATGCATAATTTAAAAAGTTATAGCTAATTTAGTAAGGTTTTAACTTTAAAACTTTCTTATCGATGTAAAATTTACAAAAACAAACTTTAAAAGCTAAGATTGGAGATTTTGACGTTTTTTGACGTCTAAAATCAGAATCTATGCATTAAAACAGAAACCCAAGAAAAAATGTTGTTTTTGTCGACCGGTGTAATTATTGGTTGGCTTTAAATTTATGATAACCAGATAAGGCGAAAATTAAGTTAAAATTACATTTATGATTTCTTATCTATCTACCTTTTGTAGGTTGCAGTGATGGAATGAGTTTGCACAACCGTGTATGTTAATTTGACTTTATATTGGATGTGGTAATAAGTAGTACGGTTTTGGCCATTACAGAGAACTTATCACGGTATTTGCAAACGATTAACCTAGATAAAATAAAGGCTTACGAAATCATAAAATTGGCAACGACTAAATTAAGCGACATCCGTAGAAATTCAGATGCGGAGTTTGATAAACTGTTTGAAGAATCTACACAACTTGCAAGAAGTTTTGGAATAGAAGCTGCACTACCTAGAAGAGTAGGCACTCAAAAGTATAGGGCTAATATTCCTGGTTCAGATGCCAAGGCGTATTTTAGGACAACATTGTTCATACCATATCTGGACAAAGTAATATCACATTTAAATAATAGATTTTCCGAACATGAAGCTTTAATTACAAGTCTGTTTAATATCGTTCCGATACGAGTTTTAAATCTAATAAAGGAAGATTTCGAAGAAGTCACACTTTTTTACAAAAACGATTTAAAAAATTCAGCAAAATCTGTTTTAGCTGAAATAAGTATATGATTTGATTATTGGAAGCAGAAGAATGATAAGCCATCAAATGCATTAGATGCTATTTCAGTTTGTGATGAGGACATGTTCCCAAGCGTTTTTACCCTTTTGCAGATACTGGCCACAATACCTGTGACAACGGCATCTGCTGAGCGAAGTTTCTCGACGTTAAGAAGAATAAAAACGTATCTCCGGAACAGAAAGGAAGGAGAAAGGCTATCTTATCTGGCTTTGATGTCTATATACAAAGATGAAGTCGAAATCGATGAAATAATTGATATATTTCTTTCAAAAAATCGAAGATTAAATTTTTAACTCTTACGTATTTTATTATAAAAAGTTTTACTGATCTCGTACTAAAGTACACATTTATATTTAGGAATAAAATTCGAATAAAAAACTAAGGAACTTAACATCCATTACCTACACAATAAACGCAATTTTTTAATTGTTTATCTTTGTTATGGAAAAAAGGTTTAAATCCCAAAAAAACACTTTCTAGCTATATTTTAGCTCTCCTTAAGAGCTATCTTTTTGCCATTGACTGATTCCCGATCCGACCGTTAAGGTACAAGCTCACATAGACCAGTTTATGTCCCTGGTGTTACCACGGGGCGAAACGCCCCTCATCAAAACCAACCTTAATACAAAAATTTATCGATAGTACGAATATCGGTACTGGAAAGATCTGTTAGGCTGCCTAGAAAGCCAGACCCCAGTATGTCCAGTCGTCGTTTACTCAGAGCGTGGCAGTCGCATAGCAAGTGCTCAATGCTCTCCACTTTTTCCTCATCTCCACAGCTTCTGCAGAAGTCATTAGAACCAATACCCAATCTTTAGGCGTGTTCGCCGATCAAGCAGTGTCCCGTCAGAACTGATACTAACGTAGACAATCTTTGCCTCTCTAGTGCGAGGAGATATTTTGATCTTCTCAGGTCATACCTTGGCCAGATTTGTCTAGCTACCCTGCAGGTGCCGATTTCTGTCCATCTTTCGTTGAACTGCCTGATTGCCTCTTGCCTAAGCCGAAGCTTGCACGTGGATAGTGGCGCACCAATATATGCAAATTCTTCGAGAATTTGTAATGTCGTTCCTTTCCTAGCAAGTTCATCGGCTTTGCATGAGGTGTATATTAAACTGCTCAGCCATCTCGTTAAGAGATCTGCGGCAGTCGAGGGCTGTTTGTGAATTTAGGGATGTTGCCTCCAGAGAATTGATGGCAGCCTGGCTGTCCGAGTAAATGACAACGCCAGTGTTGGATACTATGTTGCGACTCAGCCACTTGGCTACTTCCCATATTAATCTTATTGCCGCTTTGGTTGCAACTTCTCTCGCCACAATATTAATCGGCAGTATATGGAGTAGGGCTTGTAGACACTCGGTCGCTGTAGTCCTTAAGGCTCCGCTTATGCTCAGGCAGGCTGTTTTAGTAGGTTGGTGATGGTTAGATTGTCAGTTGCCGTCCACCATACCACAATACCGTATAACAGTATAGGACGAACTACTGCTGTATATATCCAGTGGACGATTTTAGGAGAGAGGCCCCACCGCGACCCTATAGCCTTTTTGCAGGAATGTAAGGCGACGTTGGCCTTCGTTACACGTTCTAATACGTTAACAGTTTTCTATCTAGAATTATTCCCAAAAATTTTGCACTTTCAGAACAGACTAGATCTGTTCCATTTATCCGAGTTGGTGGGTCCACATGTGGGACATTGTTCATCGTAGTAAAGAGAACCAATTATGTCTTGTTTGGGTTTACTCCCAAACCGCTGCTTCTGGCCCATCTAGCCAACTGGTTCAGAGCATCCTTTAGAATGTCTCGGAGGACGTTTTCGAATTTGCAACTCACTGCGATTGCCACGTCCTCCGCATATGCCACGACCTTGCAGCCACAACGTTCTAGATCAGGATTTCATTCACCGCTAGGTTCCAAATTAGTGGAGACAGTACTCCTCCTTGTGGGATCCCTCTGTTTACAAACCTTGTTAGAGTTGTGGACCCAAAAAATGATGCTAAGTCCATTATTTTTAAATCAAAAAAAAAAAACACTTTCCAGTCGATCTACGACCTTGACACCCATGAGCAATATTTACGCTCTCGTTAAGAGATATCTTTTTGCCATTGACTGATTGTTGTTACGTGCCACACGGCGAATGAAACAATTGAATTTTTGCGAGAAAAGTTTGGAGATTCGACTATTTCAAGAAATTGTGATATTGAATGGCCTCCAAGAAGTTGTGATTTAATACCATTAGACTATTTCTTGGGGGGTTATTTGAAGTCATTGGTCTTTCGAAATATACCAGACTCCCTTCAAGCTTTACAAGTCAATATTGAACATGCCATTCATGACATACGACTTGATTTAGTGGAAAAAGTGCTCGAAAATTGGGTTCATCGAATTCGTTCCTGCATAAGAAGTCGTGGAGGCCATTTGAATGACGTTTTATTTAGAACTTAATTGTATCGATTTTACTTCACAGTAAATAAAAAACTTTTGAATTTCCTTAACAATAAGTGTGTTTTGTTTTCAAAGAAATCATATCACTATTATTAAAAAACCCTGTATATGTTTTCCAAACAAAATATCATTATTTTCCAATAAAATGTATATGTTCACAAATATATAATATTTTAAAATGTTGGGTGCGAAGGTATTTTCTTTCAATTCAAACATCAAAAATCAAAAATTTTTTCATAGTGAATTGTTTGAGCCATGTCATATTTACACTTTGGATTCTTACATATTTTTAATTTTTCATCCAATTGGAGCTAAACTTTGCATTTAGACGTTTTATCGTTCAAATATGGTCAATTTTAGTGCATATCGGAAATATACAAAAAATACATTTGAACGATACAACGTTTATATACGCAGCTTGTTTCCAATCGGATGAAAAAGTAAAATTATGCAAAAATCCCAGGTATAATCATAATACCAAGAAACAAATTACAATGTGTTTAGGGAACATTCTAACGCGTAACTTGATACATATTGTGCCTTCACGGAGGAAAATCGCCATTTTTGATATGTTTGAACTGAAAGAAAATATATTTGGAAACGAATTTTTTAAATATTATATATTTGTTAACAAACAAATACATATTATTTGAAAATCACGAAACTTTGTTTGGAACGCATATATTAATATATTAGAACAATATATATTTGCGCATCGACTTTCACAAATAAAATATGTATTTACCAACAAACAAAGTTATTGCTTAAGATGTTTTCCAAATATATTTTATTTAAAAATGATTTTTTAAACTTTGCTGAATGTTTCGAATTTGAGTTATTTTTTCCTAGATTATAGTTAAAAATGAGTTTAGCAGCATTTGCTGTTGTTTTACATCAATAAATTTTAATTTATAAGTATTCCAATTCATCACATTTTTTCAATCCACACTGAAAAAAATTGGTCATAACATCAGAGAAATTCTCCAAAGACGTCCTTAGTCTTCAAAATAAGTACATTTTGTAATTAAAATTAAGAAAATTTAATTAAAATTAAGTAAATTACTTAATATTATTGAAATTATCTATATTTTAAGTACAAAATGTACTTATTGTAAAAACAAATGACGTCTTTGGAACCATTCTTTAATTTTATGACATTTTTTTTTCAGTGCATCAATGCAATTAATATTTACGAAAGATTATACGATTTATGTTTTAATTAAATTTTGTAAACATATACAATTTATAAAAACAATGCTCTTTGAACATCTGAAAAACAGAAAACTTGTTTTTATGTTAAGGCATTGATACATTGCCAAAATACAATACAAAATACTAGTTCCAAATAAAAAAATATTAGAAAGGGAACATATTTTTGTTTAGAACAATAACCTCCCAAACATATAATATTTGTGTATGTCAAATATTATATATTTGGAGTGTACCCTAAACATATGTATAATTCAAGCCGAATATGTTTGGGACAATATACTACAGAAGCGAATTTTTTCAGCGTGTTGGTACTGTAATGAATTTATGTAGGAATATATGAGGTAAGATTTCACTTTTTCAGAGAACTGATTTTTCCAAGAGCTCTACACACATATGCAATTTGTGTCATGCATTGTCTTTGGTCGTTTCCATGTTTTTCCAATTGTCATAGAAATAAAGATGTAGACAGGACCAATAGTAATCGGTGGCCAATGATGATTTTATGCGAAGTATATACAAGGTGGCGCAAAAGTAACCTTTCGATGTTTTTTGGCTGTAATTTAAAAAAAATGAAAAACTTTGATTCTTCTTGTGGTTTATTTTTATTTGGTCTTTTAACTTTTTTTACATCAAGTCGAGAATATGATGTCATGTAAATGGCCGCCGCCACAGTTGATTGTCATTTGAACCCTTTTTATGGCATTTTCCATCACTTTGGCCAAAACTTCCGGCGATAGGTCCTCACATTCTTGACGGATATTGTCTTTAAGATCTGCAAAAGTCTGAGGCTTGTTGACATAAACCCGCGACTTCAAAAAGCCTCACAAAAAGAAGTATGGAGCGGTCAAATCAGACAATCTTGCTGGCCAGTGCAAATCGCCAAAATGGGAGATTAGGCGTCCGGGAAATGTCCTGTTGGAACCACATGTTTTCCAATCCCAATTCATCAAGTTGCGGCAAAAAGAACTCGTTGATCATTGCTCTGTAGCGCTCATCATTCACAGTAACCGTTTGGCCCGCCACGTCTTCGAAGAAAAAAGGTCCGATGACTCCTCCAGCGAAAACAGCACACCATACAGTGACTTTGAGCGGGTGTAATGGCTCTTCGTGGGTTACACGCGGATTTTCAGTGCCCCAGAAGCGTAAATTTTGCTTATTTACGTACCCGCTAAGATGGAAATGGGCCTCATCACTCATGATTATTTTTGATGAAAAATCATCTTCCTCTTGGTGGTGATTAAGGATGGTTTGAGCGTATGTTAGACGCGATTGGCGGTCAGCAGCTAACAGCTGATGCACCGTCTGGACTTTGTACGGAAACATCTTCAAATCTTGTACCAAAATTCGCCGTAGAGACCGTCGACTGATACCCATTTGCGTGGCACGTCGTCTGGTCGATGTCGACGGCGCTTCCATGACATCCTCGGCTACAGCAGCAATATTCTCTGCAGAACGGCTACTCCGGGGTCTGCCACGCCTGGCAGCATCTCGTGTTGTGCCAGTCTCTTCGAGGCGAGCGGCTAAACGTCGCAGTGTTTCACCAGTAGGCGTTGGACGGCCAGGAAATCTGCGACGAAATTCACGTTGTGCCAAAGTCACCGACCGATTATTGGTCAAATAAATAGTCAGCAATATTCCGCGTTCTGGAGCATTGTAGCGTAACATTGTTTATTAACGTGTATTTCGCATGTGTTTACTACACAAATGTCAAAACAGAACTGACATTAGGGGCCAATCGCAAAATTAATAGCATTTTCTGATAGGAGGATTACTTTTGCGCCACCTTGTATAAGTATTAATGATTGTATTTTATTAGACATAAAGAAAGCCTGGTTTCGTGACTGCGTTCTATATTTTTATCGTAATTTTTAAAAAGCTTATAAATTGATGCTCTCCCTATCTACCAAGCTGAATGTTTATGAATATGTTAAAATCTTTCAAATTAGAATAAAACACTTTTTTTTTACCCCAATTTTCACAAAATCGCAAAAAAGTAAAAATTGACTCGCCTTATTGTTACAGTGCAAGGATTTTGTAGTTTCTACATTTCATTAAAAATTGATTGTAATTGAACAAAATATACGAAATATAAATATTTATTTGGACCGATAAATCGAGGCCTGCCTATGACTTATGAATGTTTATTTCATAGAAATGTTACCCACGGCTACGGTTCAGGTCGGTATCTCACCAATGACACGTGTAATTTTGTCTTCCAAGGCAGCTATCATTGCTGGCTTGTCCATATAGACGGGAGACTTCAAAAGCCCCTACAAAAAATTGTCTAGTGGGTTCAAATCGCATGAACGAGGCGACTAATAGCCAGCTCCAAAATATGATAATAATCCTCACCAAACTCGCCTTTCAATTTGTTCGCTTACTGTGAGGCATATGACACCGTCATGTTGCAATCCCATGTCAGCCAAGTCCAATTCTTCAATTTTGGACAAAACAAAGTCCGTGATCATAGAACGGTACCTTGCTCAAGTTACCGTAATGCTGCTGCCGTTACCGTTTAAGAAGAAGTATGGTCCAATGATGCCGCTGGTTCATACACGGCACCAAACAGTGCATTTTCAGGGTTTTCTGACCACATTCGGCAGTTCTGTTTATTGATGTTCCCTTAGACTCAAAAATGAGCTTTGTTTTTAAAGACAATTGATTCACAAGCGCTGTTCGTTTGTCATTCTATTCATGATGAAATATCAAGGCAAACTGAACATTTTTCACTTTAACATATGACACGTATCACGCATGAACTGGTCTCAAGTGAACACTTAAAAAACAAACAGCAAAAAAATCACCCTTTACAAAATTTAGAAAGTTTCACAAAAACACTCGAGATTCGGAACAGTGCAATCATTCTAAAGTGCCTACTGTTCACTGAAAAATGTGCCCATATATAGAGTCCTTTTGTTGAGGTCTTCTTAAAATCGGGGAATATTCCAGTCTGATTTATTTACTTGATATGTTTCTACTTAATATACATACATTGTGTGTATTTTCATGATTTAAATTGCGTATTTAAGACAAATCAAAGCTATGCCTACACATTTAATCCGCAAAAACTTACCCATAATCCCATTTTATTGCTTCTGCCATAGCATTCATGCATGCTTCAATGCAATCATCAAAAGCCACCTTAGGCTAATAAAGTCCGTAAATAATATATGGTCTTACTTATACAGAATTCTTTTTGATGTGAAAATCAATTCATAATCACTTAAGCGCCAATAACAAACGTACTTATGAATGGATGAATGATACACTCCGCTGCGAATCAGCAGTCTTTGGGCTTTTGCAACGAATCGCAGATACACACTCGGATTGGCCCATCAAAATGTCTTTTTTGTCCATTTGACATTGAGATAATTGCTGTGAAATGTGCTCCATACTGTCTGGAACATGACGTTGATGGTCAGTGGACAATGGCCAGTGGTCAGTCAGTATGTGTGTGTGTATCTGAATGGACAAGACATTTACATGGAAACCCGTAGTATTAGGAATACAATGTTGCTAGACATGGCGTTCTTTTTTCTTTTTCTTTTGTGTCCATTAATCCACCAACGCTCGTCGTTCGGTTCGTTTTATTGTAAATGTGAATTAATAAGAAATTCCAAATGCCAATACAATTAATATGCAAAACAAAACCCTGGCGAACCCAAGAAGAATTTTATGAAAGACTTACTTACATAAGTAACTAATTACATAGAAATTAGAGAAGTCATTGTGTATTGTTTGTTTCGGATTTTAATTGTGCCAGGAAATTTGAGTAATGCATCAAAGGAGAGGATATTAATGTAGACAAATCCTCTTATATATGTCTCTAGTATTAATTGGTCTCAATGGCGCACACAGAATAGGGAGAAATTTATAAATTCAATAAAGTAATGTATTTCTAATTTTTTTTGTTCGAATGCATCCACGGGATCACGTCTGCTAATCTGGCATGGAAATTTTTTTTGCTAGGTTACGAACATTGCGGTTAGGTACAGGGTTTTCCAACAAGAGGTGTTATTTTGAATCACCCGGTATTTCGGTAGCTGTCACTTTTGAAGCTTTTATTCTTTGACATTTGACAAGTAGAAACTACGCCATTACTAACCAGTAAGGAAAGGCAGAAAGTCGGGCGGGGCCGACTATATTATACCCTACACCTCCCTAACAATGCGATAAGGGTCATTGCGATACTAATTTGGAATAATTGGTAAATGGGTAGGAACATATACATGTGACTACATATATATAATTCAGAACCGATATTCGCTTAATTAAGCAATATTCGTTCCTAAATTGAGAAACATCTTTCTGGAAAATGTTGTAATGATCGGAAGTAAAGTACAACATCTAAAGCGCTTTGATACCAAATCAGGAGGAACATATATATGGAGGTTATATATAAATTTGAACCGATTTTCCCTGAATACTCATTCATGTAAAAAGACCTCTTTCTGTCGAATTTCGTACTGATCGGATATAAAATATAGGATATAAAACAGCGCTTACATGTCAAATCGGGGGTAACATATATGGGGTCTATATATCTATATCTGAACCGATTTTATCCGAATTTGGCAGTATTCCTTCATGTAATAAGAAACCTCTTTCTGCCGAATTTCGCACTGATCGGATGTTAAATACAGTTTCTACAGAGCTTACATGCCAAATCGGGGGTAACATATATATGGGGGCTATATCTAAATCTGACCCGATTTTCTCCGAATTTATTAATTTCATGTAATAAGGAACCTCTTTCTGCCGAATTTCGCACTGATCGGATGTAAAATACAGTTTCTACAGCGCTTACGTGACAAATCGGGGTAACATATATATGGGGGCTATATCTAAATCTGAAGCGATTTTCTCCGAATTTGGCAGTATTCCTTAGTGTAATATGAAACCTCTTTCTGCCGAATTTCGCACCAATCAGATATTAAATACGGTTTCTATAGCACTAACATGTCAAATCGGGTGAAACATATATATGGGGACTATATCTAAATCTGAACCGATTTTCCCCGAATTTGGCAGTGTTTATTCATGTAATAAGAAAACTCTCTCTGCCGAATTTCGTACAGGTCGGATGTAAAATACGGTTTCTACAGCGCTTACATGTCAAATCGGGTGAAACATATATATGGGGGCTATATCTAAATCTGAACCGATTTTGACCAATTTCAATTGGGATCGTCCTTGGGCCAAAAGAGAGCACTGTGCTAAATTTCATCACAATCGGACTATAAATACGACCTGCACTTTGATTACAAGAATACACGGACAGGCGGACAGACAGACAGACGGACAGACAGACGAACAGACAGACAGACGGACATGGCTAAATCGACTCAGAAAGTGATTCTGAGTCGATCGGTATAATAAACAATGGGTCTATCTCTTCTCCTGTTAGGTGTTACAAACAAATGCACAAAGTCATAATACCCTGTACCACAGTGTGGTGTAGGGTATAAAAATGAAACGGAACAAAACGATGAAAAAACGATCGAACAAAAAAACGATAAGAACGATACAAACTCGTCTTGACTGATGAGGCCCGTTTCCACCTCCGTGGCTACGTCAACAAGCAAAATTGTCGCATCTGGGGCTCGGAAAACCCAAGAGTTAGTGTTGAGAAGCCTCTCCATCCTCAACATGTGACTGTTTGGTGCGGTTTATGGTCCGGCGGGGTCATTGGACCTTACTTTTTCGAAAATGAGGTTGGATCAACAGTTACGGTGAATGGATTGCGCTATCGAGAGATGATTAATGATTTTGTATGGTCGGAGTTGGATGGTATTGATCTGGAAAACGTTTGGTGGTTTCTGGTGTAGCGGTACACTAGATATAATGTTTTCTTATCTCGTTCATATTTATGCCCGACATCACACTGTGGTACAGGGTATTATAACATTATGCATTTTTCTGTAACGCATAAAAAGAGACCCATATTTTATTTTATTATTTTTTATAGACCCATATTCTATATGCCGATCGACTTTTTGAGTCGATTGAGCCATGTCCGTTTGTCTGTTCATTCTTGTAATCAAAGTGCAGGTCGCAAATATTAACTAATCTTTAAAAAAAATTTAGACAGAATCATATTTTGGACCAGCGACTGTCCCTATTGAAAATGGGGCATATCGGTTCATGTTTCGATATAACTCAATATGAAGGTGCTTTCCGATTAGACTTCTAGATGCCCTACATACCACATTTTTCAACCGATTTAGCTGAAATATAACCATATAAATTATATATTGCTTTAAGTCGTCCCTAGTGATAATGGGGTACATCGGTCCATGTTTTGATATAGCCACCATATAAAGCTCCCTTTTAATTTGATTTCTTGACGCTCTAAAAACATATTTCTAAACCGACTTGGCTAAAATTTAAGGATTTACGCTTTCTGGCGCATTAAATCGTCCCTAGTGACGATTTAATCCTCTGTCCACCGTTTCATATAAAGGTCCCCTTCGCTGATACTTCTTGAGGCTCTAGGGAACATTTTTTTAAACCGATTTGGCTGAAATATAAGTACATATATATATTATATATTTCTGGCAACACTGGCAGGACCACATAAGTTGGCCACGTATTCCTGTTCCTAGTTTTGCCATTTCATCTCGTTTGCAGTTCCTGAGACCCGACATCCAAATCAGGTGAATATTGAACTATTCAGCCATCGCTTTAAGAGATCTGCTGCAGTCGAATTCAGTTTTTGAATTCCCAGAGACTTTATCAGAGAAAATATTAGCCAGTCCATTATTTCTCAACTATTCTGATGCCTCTCTCAAAGCTATGATATCTGCATGGTAAATCCTATGAAAAATTGATGAAACCTCTTAAAAAACACCAAAGCCCACTTGGTTGTTGCGTTTGTTAGAGTTTAGTGGTTAACTAATCTCCTATGTTCTGCGAGGCAACCATTCCATTGTGATCCATTGGGTATAATTATGAAATACTTCTTGTTAAAAAGCTGTTCAGACGTATTGTAATTAACAATACATAAGGGGTTTTCCAATAGGGATGATATGATTTTGAAGTGACGTTTCGGCCATTTGTAATATGTCATCATCTGTCATTTGTTTTTAATTGTATTCAATTTCATCATGGAGAGATATACGCAAGAACAACGTTACAAATTATTCAGTTTTATTATCATAATAATCGTTCTCCAATTGCAATTTTTCGTGCGCTAAGTCCATTTTTTTTAAATCCAAAAAATCCACTTTCTAGTCGACCTACGACCCTGACACCCATGAGCAATATTTTAGTTCTCGTTAAGAGTTATCTTTTTGCCACTGACAGATTCCCAATCCGACGTATGGTTAAGGAGCTAGAGCAAAAATAACTTTCCGTTCACATTTGAAAATGATGCTGTCCAGTTTTTTAAAAATCCAAAAAAAAACACTTTCCAGTCGACCTACGACCTTGACACCCATGAGCAATATTGAAGCACTCGTTAAGAGCTATCTTGTTGTCATTGATCGATTGCGGCTACGTGCCACACAGCAAATGAAACAATTAAATTGTTGCGAGAAAAGTTTGGAGATTAAATTATTTCAAGAAATTCTGATATTGAACGTCTCCAAGCCTCCACCATTAGACTATTTTTTGTGGGGTTATTTGAAGTCATTGATCTTTCGAAATAAACCAGACTCTCTTAAAGCTGTACAAGTCAATATTGAACATGCCATTCATGACATACGACTTTATTAGTGGAAAAAGTGCTCGAAAATTGGGTGCATCGTATTCGTTCCTGCAGAAGAAGTCGTGGAGGTCATTTGAATGACGTTTTATTTAGAACTTAATTGTATCGATTGTACTTCCCATTAAATAAAAAACTTTTGAATTTCCTTAACAATAAGTGTGTTTTTTTCAAAGAAATCATATCAATCTTATTGGAAAACCGGTTACAATACCTAAGAATTGTACGGTTTCAGAGATGGGAATTTTAGTACCCCCAAGAAGACAGGTACAAGAGTTGGTGACTTATATCATCTGCTGAAATTAGCTAGTTATTCCTTGGTCGGGTTCACACCATGCCCATTTTAGGAAGCCCATCTTTCAGTGGTGTGAAAGGCCTGTTGTAGGATGTCTCGAATAGTGCTCGGAAACTTCCACCTTACCGCTTATTGCCAGACAATAACCATCTGCATAGATAATATCCTGTACCCTCTTCTTCTCCAGAGAAAGCTGAATATTGTCGTGGAGATATCCCATAGTAGGGGAGACAGCACTAATAGTCCACTGTCCTCGCAAGCTCTAATGACTGAATGCAGCCGGTATAACCAATCGGATGCTAAGGCTTAATAAGCCGATCGTCTTTAATCACAGTGAATACATAAACCACAACAAGAAGAAATACAAACAGACCCGCTATGATTTAATAGAAGAAACCATTTTATCAGATAAGAGGACGTGTCCCTCTTATTTGGCTACATTTTTTAAAAAGTACTATCTGGAGAACAATTGCACCAATACATTGAAGAAATTGTAGGGCTATATCAAACCATTTGTACATGTAATTTCAGCATAATCGGATAAAAATGCGTCCTCTAGAGTTCTAAGAACTGTAATCGGAAGTTAACTTTGCAAATCGTCCATTCCATGTGAAACCGAACACCTTTTTTGGGTCACCATTTCCGATTTCAAAATAAATTTGCATATCGATTATCTGCTCAAAATAAAACATCTTATAGTTGGCGAAAAAAAAAAATACAAAAATTTTTTCCAGATGTTATTAGCATCTGAAATCTGAGAAAATAGGAAAATATTCTCAAAGCGTGTACATTTCGAGTTCTGTATTTTCGGAAGGCGTGCATGGATTTTTACAAATGATGTGCCCCTAATGTTTTTAAATGCATCTGCAAATTTAATTTGCATTTTACACATCAATGACACCAACTTAAAATTCTATGAAAAATATAGTTAATCATTTCAGGAGATACAAGCTAAAAATTAAACACACCTTTTAAAAAAAAAAACGTAATTTCGTCAACTTTAAACTGCTCATAACTCGTAAAGAATTTTTTTTAAAATTTTTTCTTGAACTACGTATAAGATATTTTTAGATAAATAATACATACACAAAATTTCGAAGCAATCAAAAATAGTGATGTCAAAAATCGCCCCGTTTGGCATGGAATGACTCGTATGGGGATATCATGTCATATGAGTCAAATTTTGAAACCGAAGTCTTTCGATCGGGTTGAAACTTGCACCATGTTTAGTCCTATTGGGTAGCACTTCGGACACAAAATGTTAACGAAATCATCTATGTCCGAGTTGACCAATTTTTTGCGGATTACATACGACTAATGTCATGCTGTCAACTATTTATACTCAGTATTGTTTAACCATTCATCATGGAAAGACTCACACTTCAACGTGAACTTCGAGCAACATGTGGTGAACATCATCTAGCAATATATAGTGGGCATCATAAACGAAATTGCCTCATTTGGTCTGATGAGCAACCCAAAAAAATTCACTTTTTGGTATGGTATCTTCATCGTGCTGGAAAGGGTGATCGAAATTTGGACTTTCGGAATGGATCAACTACAGTGTAGCCGCGGCCAACATTTGAATGGAATTATCTTTAAAAGTCGAATGTCAGGGATTGTTCTTTCAGATCACATTACAAATTCTGTCACACAGTTTTATTTAATGAGTTTAATATATAATTAAACCAGTAAGGAAAGGCTAAAGTCGGGCGGGGCCGACTATATAATACCCTACACCACACTCGAAATATTGAATAACTCTGATATATAAATTTTGTAATTCATGTATAAATTGTTTACATAAATTTTCTTTTGGGACATTTTATACTTAAATAATACCCTGTACCACAGTGTGGTGTAGGGTATAAAAACGATTGGATCTAAAGAGCCAAATCGGATGAAACATATATATGGGAGCTATAGCTTAATCTTTACCGATTTTCTTCAAATTCAGCAATGTTGGTTCATGGATCAAGAAACTCTACCATTCTAAATTTTAAAACGATTGGATGTAAAATACAGCTTCTATAGAACTAAAGGGCCAAATCGGACGAAACATATATATGGGAGCTATAGCTAAATCTTAACCGATTTTCTTTAAATTCGGTAGTGTTGGTTCATGGATCAAGAAACTCTACCATTCTAAATTTCAAAACGATTGGATGTAAAATACAACTTCTTCAGGACTAAAGAGCAAAATCGGACGAAACATATATATGGGAGCTATAGCTAAATCTTAACCGATTTTCTTCAAATTCGGCAATGTTGGTTCATGGATCAAGAAACTCTACCATTCTAAATTTCAAAACGATTGGATGTAAAATACAGTTTTTATAGGACTAAAGGGCCAAATCGGACGAAACATACATATGGGAGCTATAGCTAAATCTTAACCGATTTTCTTCAAATTCGGTAGTGTTTGTTCATGGATCAAGAAACTCTACCATTCTATATTGCAAAAGGATTGGATGTAAAATACAGCTTCTACAGGACTAAAGAGCAAAATCGGACGAAACATATATATGTGAGCTATAGCTAAATCTTAACCGATTTTCTTCAAATTCGGCAATGTTGGTTCATGGATCATGAAACTCTACCATTCTAAATTTCAAAACGATTGGATGTAAAATACAGCTTCTGTAGGACTAAAGGGCCAAATCGGACGAAATATATATATGGGAGCTATATCTAAATCTGAACCGATTTCAACCAAATTCAATAGCGATCTTAACATCTGCGAAATACTCTAAACTGCAAAATTTCAGAACGATCGGAGTGAAATTGCCACCTGTAGTCGACGAACAACTTTACATGGACAGACGGACGGACGGACCGACATGCTTAAATCGACTCAGCTAGTGATTCTGAGTCGATCGGTATACTTTAAGGTGGGTCTAGCTGTGTTATTTTATATCATAAAAACAGTTTTGTATACGGTGGAACACAGTCAACACAAGGCGGTCTTTAAATAAAAATGTAAGGCTAGTATCTTTAAAACTTTTTGGAATTATAACAAAATGTTGATATCTTTCGAAAACTTAGGTAAACTAATTAACTTCTTGTATTGCGAAGGAGGGTATATATAATTTGATATGGTTCAAATGGGAGAGACATCGAAGAGCTGATACTTTTTTTTATTTGGCGGATATCCGTTAGAGGACGATATAAGTATTTTGATCCACTTAAGTCCGACCGTCCTTCTGTCTGTGTGGCTGGTGCGGACTCTCGTTAGGAGAATGACCAGTTAAGCATGAAAAGCTTTTGTCTTCGAAAATTTACCTTGGTACCACCCACATAATTCATTAATATTTTTTGGAATAGTACATTTCTTGATCTGTATTTATTTACATATATACTCGTGTAATCTCCTCCTACTCAGATGATCGGTACAATGGGCTGGATGCTTTTGACAAGGACCGTGATACGGATATGTGGACATACTGGGAGTAGTGCTATTATATTTTTCAAAGTCTCACTCCTAGAAATTTTAGTCCTGCGATGTTTTGGTTGTATTGTAGTGAGCATTTCGCGTGATCTAGCTAATACTGGACTGGATTTTCAATTCATTAATGACATCCCTACAACATGTTCATACACATGTAAAATCTAGTGTAAATATACACAAGTTTACATTATTTTCACTAGTCTTCAAACTTCGTTTATACATTCATTCATTACTCCATTTCCTTATACATGACCAGCCACAGTTGACAACAATTACTTTGCTGGTGGTTTTTCCTTAAGTTTTTCAATAGAATCTCAACATCAGCTTAACAGGGAGTGGTATGATAAGGTGGTCGTTGCGTTGGTGATGGTGCAATGCGGTGCGGTGGACTGAATCCATCCGCCCGGCACTAGGTCTGAAGACGTTCGTGAAAATATAATTAATTGTTGCTTATATACATCATTGTTACAGTCTGTCATCATTATGCTCGAAGCAATTTTATTAAAGACCTTTTTTGCTGTTGCTATTGCCGCCGTTTTTGAAAAAGGCATTTTTTTTCGTTTTCCCTTTTCGCAGGAAGAAAATTTTTTTTCGCTGTTTTTGCTATTACTGATGCCCCGGGTGTTGTTGGTCTTGATGTTGTTGATGTTGTTGCTGTTGTTGTTGTTATTGTTGCTGATGTTGTTTCATATCTCTGAGCTAAAAGATAATATTGTCAGCATAAAAAAGGGCAATTAAATGTTAAAGGAAGAAAAGCAATGAATGGGAGAGAAAAAGGCATTCAGCTACAGAATAGCAGCAAGGAATAAAGCACAACAACGTCACAATAAATGTAAATAAAACATAGTGGTAGCCGACCGACAGTCTATTTGTCCGTCCGTCAGATCGACCAACAGGCAATCGCAGCAACGGACCAGTGATAAACCATCATTGGATGGCATTGCGTAGGTATTAGCGTTAACGTCCATAACAAGTACTTGTTACTCGTACTTTGTTTACGGCGGTGGATAGCGATAGAGAACACCGCGGACAAGCAAATGTAGAATAAAAAAGAAGATAGTCCTAGGATTGCGGAAAAGTGTCGGAGAGTCGACTTTGATGTGCTCTTTAGGAAAATGATTGTTAACATTCAACTGGATTATTTATTTATGGTAATTTTAATTTAATTTAAGCATCAAATAGCCATTTGAAAAGATTTCCTAAAAAAATTTAGTATCAAAGATAAAAAAATCTGCAACGTTTTGAGCAGGTTACATAGGTAGAAATGCGATATGATTTAAAATAAAATACATAGTTTAGGGGAAGTTGTGTTCGAATGAACCTGTTAATTGGTGTGTGTTAACCAGAAGGGGCTTGGCAAATACCCATATATTGACCTGGACAGTAGATACTTCAAAGACATCCCACTATACCGAATTACAAGTGTTTATTTGAACAGGTTTTAAAGTTATGAGCTATTAAATTTTTTGTTTGATTTGGCCATTTTGTATGGGAGGTACCAAAAGGGAGGTGGCAATTCGACAAAAACAAAATTTTTTCTGTGTTTTCTGTTTTAATGCATATGCTAGATGCTAGACATAAAATAACGCCAAAATATCCATTCTTAGCTTTTAAAGTTTGTTTTGGTATATTTGAAGTTAAACCTTAATAAATGAGCTACAACTTTTTAAATTATGCATCTATTTTCTTTGGAATGCGCTCATTAAATTCATGACCAATCAGACTTTACGATAAAATCAACAATAAAAACAACAATTGTGCATTTTGGATTGTTTTATGGGCTTTTATTTGAAAATTACTAAATTTTTATAAAAAAAAGGATTTTTTGAAAATATTGAAAGATATCGCCGAAACCGCTAAACGGAGGGAAAATGTTGTTGTAAGTAGTTGATTTTAAATTCTTTAAAACTTTCCTGAACTAATTCGGATAAATGGTTCTCGAGTTATACCAAAATATGTGGTTCAACCCCTCTATTTTTTTAATATCACGGTTTATAGCGAGAATTCAAAGAAACAGTCCTTTAGGGTCAGAAAATATAAGGTCGAACCACATATTATGGCATAACTAGAGAACCGATTCTCCGAATTGGTTCAGGAAATTTTTGAAAAGTCAAAATTAAGGGTGATCTAAGCAGAAATACTTTTTTCAATGGCCTTTTTTGACAGATCACGCGTGAGTCGTGTCATGCTGTCATGTTATTTTTGTTAAGTATTGTTTGACATTTCATCATGGAAAGACTTGCGCCTGAACAACGTTTACAAATTATTCAGTTTTAGTATCAAAATAATCGTTCGCCAATTGCGCTAAGTCAATTTTTTTAAATCCAAAAAAAAAAACTCTTTCCAGTCGACCCACGACCTTGACACCCATGAGCAATATGTTAGCTCTCGTTAAGAGCAATCTTTTTGCCATTGACCGATTCCCGATCCGACGTACCGGAATCATCGGTCCATATTTCTTCAAAAATGATGCCAGTGAGAACGTAACCGTCAATGGTGACCGTTATCGTGCCATGATAACCGACTTTTTGATGCCTGAAATTGAAGCTCGTGATCTCAGCGACATTTGGTTTCAAAAAGACGGCGCCACTTACCACACATCGCATCAATCAATGGATTTATTGAGAGAACACTTCGGTGAGCAGATAATTTCACGTTTTGGGCCGGTCGATTGGCCACCAAGATCGTGTGATATCACACCTTTAGCCTTTTTCCTGTGGGGATATGTAAAGTCTAAAGTTTATGCGGACAAATCCGCTTCTATTCAGGCCTCGGAGCAAAACATCACGCGTGTCATTCGCCTGCTACCAGTCGAAATGCTCGAACGAGTCATCTAAAATTGGACTCAACGGATGCACCATCTGAGACGTAGCCGCGGCCTACTTTTGATAGACATAATCTTCAAAAAATAAATGCCAAAGAATGTTCTTTCAAATGATAATAAACATTCCCCATTCAATTTGAATTTTCTGTGTTTTTTTTTCTTTAAAAAAGTAGGGAAACTCGAAACGGATCACGCTATACAGTACAATTTTCTATCCGGTTTCGAAGATATCTTACAAAATATAGTGAAAAGATCCTATTTTTTGAGAAAATTTTAGTAATTTTAAAATAAAAGCTTCATAAAAACATCTAAATAGGCGCCATAGTTATATATTTGTGATTTGATCGTAAAGTCTGATCGGTCATGAAAAAAATGAGACCATTCTTAAGAAAATCGACTAATAATTAAAAAAGTTGTAGCGAGTTGTTTGCACTTCTCTTCAAATTCGGGTTATGTGAAGTCGCTGGTCTACGCCCGACGCCATTGACGCTTTGGAAGAGAATATTCGGCGCGTTATTGGTGACATACAGCCCCAAATGCAGCAAAAAGTGGTCGAAAATTGGCCCTCTCGGCTGGAATTTATTCGAGAAAGCCGCGGCGGCCACTTGCCCGAAATCATTTTTAAAACATAATAAAAATTTCTTTGTAGATTGGTATATATACAAGTGATGATCGCCACAACTACAAGCTCACACTGTGCCATGTATAAGTCCCTCTGATGATATCACCGCACAGGATTGATATACGTATAAGGGTATGTGTTTACATGGCTTTCTTTTCAAATACACCACAAAAACCTCTCTTTCGAAAGGAAGAGTTGATCGAAAAAGCTGAACAATTCGAATGTGAAAACATCAATAAATCTAATAAAGGCAAACCCTTATCTTTATAATAAAGTTAAATTCTTGGCCATAACATTAAATTATATGCGATTTATTTCTTCCTGAAAACCACACGTCTAAAAAAAACACCCTTTAAAAAACAAACTTTAACAAAAAAGGCATATTTTCCCCTTATTAGTAACAAAAAGGAAACCAAAAATTTACCCTTAAAAGTCATACCCAAAAATAGTGTCGACCAGTGTTATAGGTACTATGAAAACATTACACTGTGAAAAAATTTAAGTGCTTGTATGAACTTGTATTAAAGTTGTAATCTGCCCCTGTTGCATTTTGTTATTGTGATGTAAACTTCTTAAGCTGAAACATATTACTATGATAAATTCTGTTTAAACAAGTAAGAAAGTTCAGTCGGTTAAACCGACTGACGAATCCCCCCACCTTGAGTCCCAAAAATATATTCGTAAATTTAGTTTTTTTGTTTTACTTAAATTATTATCAATTCAAGTTGCATTTAATAACTTTAAAGTACTGGTATTAAAGTTATAAGCTGTAACATTTGGTGTAAAATGCTGCATTTGTGTGGAAGGTACCAAAGGGGGCGTGCCAATAACTGCCACTTTCCTCTAGACTCTAGGTACTACAAAAGCATTACATTGTACGAAATTTCAAGTATTTCTATGCACTAGTATTAATGTTAAACGCTGTTTACTTTTGGTATAAAAAGGTCAATTTGTGTGGAAGGTACCAAAAGGGGCGCCGCAATAGCGCCCACATTTCTCTGGACCCTAGGTACTATAAAAGCATTACACTGTACAAGATTTTAAGTATTTGTATGAACTGATATTAAAGCCATAAGCAGTTTACTATTGTTGCAAAATGGTCCATTTTGTAGAAGGTACCAAAAAGGGATCATTTTTCTTGGCGTGTTAGCGACTAACAAACTAATACTATGTGTGCATTTTCAGAAGATTCGAATAAGTAGCATAGAAGTTATTAGCGAATCAATATTTCACTAAATTTTAATCCTTTGTGAGGGAGGTACTAGAAGGTGTGTACCAATATGGCCCATCTTCGAACTTAGCCGGATATAGAGAAAAAAATTACCCCATACCAAAGTTAAAGTCAATCGGTTGCTCCTTTCGAGAGTAATCGTGCGCACCAGCCAGCAGACAGACAGACGGAGGGACGGACATTGCTCAAATTCCTTAAAATGACCCAAAACGGATTTCCGCCGAAGATACTTGAGGTCTTAGGTCACTCCTTCGATGTGTTACACTTTTGACCCGTAGCAAATGGTATGTATGTACCCTTGTCACACTAAAGGGAGGGTATAAAAATAGGATTTTTGCAATATTTGGTAAAATATCACCGAAATCGCTGAACAGATGAAAAAGGTTTTTTTAAGAAGTTGAAGGCTACCTGATTTTGAATTCGTTAAAACTTTCCTGAATTAATTCGCATAAATGGTTCTCGAGTTATACCAAAATATGTGGTTCATGTTCGTCGCTATATTGCTACTTCCCTTATTGCCATTATTTCGGTTAATATACACTGCAGGTATCTGATAGTCTGTGAGCTATATCAAGACTTAGTCCCTTAAATTGCACTCCGAAGCCAATCATATCATCAAGCATCTGTGTATAAGTGGCTATGGTTTCTGTTTCCTGGTACTCTGCCAACGAGTATCTCGCCCAATTATCAATGGAAGACCTAACAACTTTTTTTGTATAGATTGATTTTATGAAACCAAAACAAAATTTTGTAAGGTAATTTATTTCCTAAACTTTAAATTTTAATGTAAGGTACCTTTGGTACTTGGACCATATTTTATGAAATCTAAGTTCGATAAAGCCGGATGCACTTTAAATTAAAGGAAATTTGAGGGATAGACATGTTGAAAACATCACTTTCCAAAAATTAATTTTTTTTAAATCGTTTTTTGCTGGTACGAGAAAAACCATAAAAAATAGCAAAAAATTTGTTTGTTCTATTTGCTGAAAGCTAGCATCCTAACGAAGAAAACAATATCTATTTTCTTGGGAGGTACCAAAAGGGGCGTGGCATTAACGCACACTTTTTAATATACTATGAGTGCTATAAAAACATTTCACTTGTAATAACAGTCATTTTTCTGAAGATGATAGCGAATAAGAAACTAACACTATGTGTGCAATTGTGATAGATTATTTTAAGTATTATAGAAGTTATTAAAAAATCAATATTTCACTAAATTTTGACCCTTTGTGGTTGAGGTACTCGAAGATGTAGACCAAAATGGTCCATCTTTGATCTAAGCCTGAGATAGAAAAAATATTAACACATACCAAATTTGGAGGCAATCGGTTATTATGCGCACCAGCCTGACGGACATTGCTCAAATTACTTAAAATGGCCCAAAACGTGTTTCCGCCGAATATTCTTGGGTCCGTAGGTCACTCCTTCGATGTGTTATAGTTTTGGCCCTCAGCTTCTGATATATACCCTCGTTCACAATAGTGGGGGTATAAAAACCGGATAATATTGAAATTCTCTTATTTCTAACAAAAGTTCTATAAATATATTTCTACATTTAACCACACACAGAAAACTGTTTGGTTGCCTCAAACGAATTATGCGATTCCGTCAGGACAACCAACATTTTGGTTTTGGTATACTTTCGCTTCCATGTTGACAACAATCATATTTAGTTGCGCCAGCTACGAAAATGTTAGCTTAGATTATTATACCCTACACCACTCTGTGGTACAGGGTATTATAAGTTTGTTTCATGGCAGATGTTTGTAACACCTGAAAATAACACAGATAGACCCACCTTAAAGTATACCGATCGACTCAGAATCACTAGCTGAGTCGATTTAACGATGTCCGTCCGTCCGTCCGTCCGTCCGTCTGTCCATGTAAAGTTGTTCGTCGAGTACAGGTCGCAATTTCACTCCGATCGTTCTGAAATTTTGCAGTTTAGAGTATTTCGCAGCTGTTAAGATCGCTATTGAATTTGGTTGAAATCGGTTCAGATTTAGATATAGCTCCCATATATATCTTTCGTCCGATTTGGCCCTTTTGTCATATAGAAGCTGTATTTTACATCCAATCGATTTGAAATTTAGAATAGTTGAGTTTCTTGATCCATAAACCAACATTGCCGAATTTGAAGAAAATCGGTTAAGATTTAGCTATAGCTCCCATATATATGTTTCGTCCGATTTTGCTCTTTAGTCCTGTAGAAGCTGTATTTTACATCCAATCATTTTGAAATTTAGAATGGTAGAGTTTCTTGATCCATGAACCCACACTACCGAAATTGAAGAAAATCGGTTAAGATTTAGCTATAGCTCCCATATATATGTTTCGTCCGATTTGGCCATTTAGTCTTATAAAAGCTGTATTTTACATCCAATCGTTTTGAAATTTAGAATGGTAGAGTTTCTTGATCCATGAACCAACATTGCCGAATTTGAAGAAAATCGGTTAAGATTTAGCTATAGGTCCCATATATATGTTTCGTCCGATTTGGCCCTTTAGTCCTGTAGAAGCTGTATTTTACATTCAATCATTCTGAAATTTAGAACGGTAGAGTTTCTTGATCCATGAACCAACACTACCGAATTTGAAGATTTAGCTATAGCTCCCATATATATGTTTCGTCCGATTTGGCCCTTTAGTTCTATAGAAGCTGTATTTTACATCCAATCGTTTTGAAATTTAGAATGGTAGAGTTTCTTGATCCACGAACCAACATTGTTGAATTTGAAGAAAATCGGTAAAGATTAAGCTATAACTCCCATATATATGTTTCATCCGATTTGGCTCTTTAGATCCAATCGTTTTTATACCCTACACCACACTGTGGTACAGGGTATTATTTAAGTATAAAATGTCCCAAAAGTAAATTTATGTAAACAATTTATACATGAATTACAAAATTTATATATCAGAGTTATTCAATATTACGAGAGTGGTGTAGGGTATTATATAGTCGGCCCCGCCCGACTTTAGCCTTTCCTTACTGGTTTTTTTTTATGTTGCCACAACCAAAATTGGATGTTTTGACAATTTGTCAGACAAATGCTACCGACAATAAATTAAAAACAATTTTCATTAAGTTTTATAGTATTTATTGAACTCAGAAACCAAGCAATTCATAACATAATTTAAAATCCCATATTACAAATTCATCATTATTATGAAATGTGGAAATATTTGACACAAATTTTAGTACACGAGAGTACGATGCATAACAAAATATGTATGCAAATATCGCTTAACCTTGTGCTTTTAATTTCATGATTGTTGCTTTTATTTTTTATTTATGTAAAACATTTTGCACAACATATTCTGATTCCACACATTATTATCCACACGAAATTATATTTAAGTACATATACCACTTTTCAACAAAGTGTTGAAGATTTATTTATGTCGAGAAAAACAATAAAATAACATCAATAACAGATCAATCCCGCATAGGGAAACATCAAAATAATTTTATTTTTTGTTTGTCATGTATCAACAAAAGAACAGCGACAGTGTAATGTTTTAATGTACCAACTGTTCAGCTTAAAATGGCCAACCTTATAAATATGACATTAGATACCGAGTTCTAATTTTACTGTCTATTTGTGCAAATGCGTTAATTTTGGTTGCATTATTTCAATGAACAGAAAATAATAAAATACTTCTAAAACGATAGTATTTCGTCTTCCAACTGAAATTAAATTAATGACATTTCTCAGACAGTCGTTTACCGTGTCATGGTTTATTGTAGGGTATCCACGAAGAAGAAAATATTAAAATGTGCAGCTGATTGGGCTTTCAGGCAATCCACAGTATCCTAGACACCGTCTCGACGTAATCGAGCAGAATGAGGAAAAACTGTACGCGTAAAAAACTAACTGAAGTCTTCAGAAGGAGCGAAGAAAAAAAAAGACGAAGAAACGTAATAATTTATGAGCTGTCGAAATAATGGAGATATTAACTGGAGGAGTTAATAATAAATAATAAAAATACCAAACAACTGATAAACAAACATTCTCGGAAAAGGGGAGCATTTTACAAACAAACAAACAAAAAATGGTAAAATGTACGCTTTAAAGGCAATCCCATTGGGAATTGCACTACACTTTCCTCACCCAGATTCGATTTCAAAGGTCTTTATTACATGTTGGTGGCTACTTTTTTTGTTCCTTTTGTTTTCAGTTTTCTTTCTTCATTTCTTCTATGACAACAGAATGTAAAAGAAAAGAACAAAACATACAAAAGGCCCATGACTAGATCCTTCGCCACTTGTTGGCAGTTTTATTATTTCCCTTTAAAGGAGAAAAAAATAATTGTTACACTTTGCCATCCGTGGTTTTTTCCACCGCACACATTATTGAGGGGAAAAACTGGCGCACAATCTAAGCCAGGTTAAGTGCTGTCAGGCAATTGCCAAAAATAGAAGAAACAAATGAATAGACCAAATGCCACAAAGGAATGGCAGAGGACTTAAGGAATAATGTGTGTTCAATTGCTGGGATTTAAGGAATTGATTAAAACATAGGCTGGGAAAGCTTTGAGAGGAATTTTGAATATAAATTAATAAGAGCATAATCCAAACAAAACCTGTAGCCCTTAGAACATTGCACTTTTAGGGCGGTAAATAAAGTAAAAAGATAATAATTTTTTCCCGTATGAAAATGGCTAGAGCTAGAATCATGAACATTAGAACGAGTTCGTTGTACTTTTTTAGGGGTTAAATAGGAACACTTCCAAGAAATAGAATAGTGAAATTTCGTATGAAGGTTACCCTATGGATAAACTATAGGTCAGAGTTATATATAGAACATTCGTACAACGATCTGTAAACTTATTGTGACAAAAATTCTTGATATTAAAAATTCTGACCCAAACTAATATATAACAAGTACGAAAGTTCAGTCGGGTAAACCGACTAATGAATCCCCTCACCTTGAGTCCCGAAAAATATTCGTAAATTTATTTATGTTTTGTATTAATTAAATTATTATCACTTTAAATTGCATTTAATAACTTTAAAGTATGTACAGGTATTAAAGTTATAAGCTGCTAACTTTTGGTGCAAAATGGTCCATTGGTGTGGGAGGTACCAAAACGGGCGTGCCAATAATGTCACTTTTCTCTGGACTCTAGGTACTATAAAAGCATTAAACTGTACAAAATTTCAAGTATTTGTATGCACTGGTATTAAAGCTATAAGCATTTAACTTTAACTATAAGCATTTAGTATAACCCTCTACTCGGTTTGGCGAAATTGGCGACCAATTTCTTTTATGGGCCCCCAAAGTTTTGAAAATCAGTGGGCCACTCGAAAAAAGTGTCATCAGCTTCTGTCCAACAACTAATTCAGACTTGGTGACCGCTTCACTATGTTTGACAATAATGTAGCTAAGAATATGCTGAACAAAGCTTTTTAACATTTTTCGCGAAAAAAACATTTTACCGGTACTTTTTTTTTGAAAAAGTGAAGGAGACAAATATTTTTATACCCTACACCACACTGTGGTACAGGGTATTATAACTTTGTTTCACGGCAGATGTTTGTAACACCTGAAAATAACACAGCTAGACCCACCTTAAAGTATACCGATCGACTCAGAATCACTAGCTGAGTCGATTTAACCATGTCTGTCCGTCCGTCCGTCCGTCCGTCTGTCCATGTACGTCCGTCCGTCTGTCCATGTAAAGTTGTTCGTCGACTACAGGTCGCAATTTCACTCCGATCGTTCTGATATTTTGCAGTTTAGAGTATTTCGCAGCTGTTAAGATCGCTATTGAATTTGGTTGAAATCGGTTTAGATTTAGATCTAGCTCCCATATATATCTTTCGTCCGATTTGGCCCTTTAGCCCTATAGAAGCTGTATTTTACATCCAATCGTTTTGAAATTTAGAATGGTAGAGTTTCTTGATCCATAAACAAATATTGCCGAATTTGAAGAAAATCGGTTAAGATTTAGCTATAGCTCCCATATATATGTTTCGTCCGATTTTGCTCTTTAGTCCTGTAGAAGCTGTATTTTACATCCAATCGTTTTGAAATTTAGAATGGTAGAGTTTCTTGATTCATGAACCAACACTACCGAATTTGAAGAAAATCGGTTAAGATTTAGATCTAGCTCCCATATATATCTTTCGTCCGATTTGGCCCTTTAGTCCTATAGAAGCTGTATTTTACATCCAATCGTTTTGAAATTTAGAATGGTAGAGTTTCTTGATCCATGAACAAATATTGCCGAATTTGAAGAAAATCGGTTAAGATTTAGCTATAGCTCCCATATATATGTTTCGTCCGATTTGGCCCTTTAGTCCTATAAAAGCTGTATTTTACAACCAATCTTTTTGAAATTTAGAATGGTAGAGTTTCTTGATCCATGAACCAACATTGCCGAATTTGAAGAAAATCGGTTAAGATTTAGCTATAGCTCCCATATATATGTTTCGTCCGATTTTGCTCTTTAGTCCTGTAGAAGCTGTATTTTACATCCAATCGTTTTGAAATTTAGAATGGTACAGTTTCTTGATTCATGAACCAACATTGCCGAATTTGAAGAAAATCGGTTAAGATTTAGCTATAGCTCCAATATATATGTTTCCTCCGATTTGGCCCTTTAGTCCTATAAAAGCTGTATTTTACATCCAATCGTTTTGAAATTTAGAATGGTAGAGTGCCGAATTTGAAGAAAATCGGTTAAGATTTAGCTATAGCTCCCATATATATGTTTCTTCCGATTTGGCTCTTTAGATCCAATCGTTTTTATACCCTACACCACACTGTGGTACAGGGTACTATTTAAGTATAAAATGTCCCAAAAGTAAATTTATGTAAACAATTTATACATGAATTACAAAGTTTATATATCAGAGTTATTCAATATTACGAGAGTGGTGTAGGGTATTATATAGTCGGCCCCGCCCGACTTTAGCCTTTCCTTACTGGTTTTTCACTTTTTTTAGCATAACTTCCGGGGACTCGTAATTTATCACTAACAATGCTTGGCAAAATTGTAGCCAACGTAAATCTCAACAACTTTTGTGAACATATCAATACCATCTGAACGTGTCTAGGCACACTAAATAGCTCAAAAAACCACATTGTAGTCCAAAAAATTTTAAGTATTTCACTGTCATGTAACAAAAATATATTTTTTTTGGTATAGGGCATGTTCAGCAATTTTATAGAAAATATTAAGGCCAATATTTTTGTGGAACATTTTAACCCTCTAACTCCCCCACATAATTATAATTGTTGGTCCAATTTTAACAAACCGTAACAGCCCTTATAAGGGGAGGGTGGGGATGAAATGTTCGCCATAAAATTTTACTATATGTGAAGGAACACACAAAAGCCCAAATCTTAACACAAAAACCCAAAAAACGGTCAAATTCCAGTCAACAACGCTCTTTACTGGTATCTTTATTGCTTCGACCACTAGATCGTACGACTAACATTGCTGCACGAACAGGAATTTGAACTTTTATTGCTTCGACCACTAGATCGTACGACTAACATTGCTGCACGAACAGAAATTTGAACTTTTTTTGGTGTTTGTGCTATGTTTTGAGCTTTGGTATGTTCTGACACATATAGTAAAATTTTATGGCGAACATTTTTGTAGAACTTTTCATCCCCGCCCTCCCCATTTTAAGGGGTGTTTTTACCATTTGTTAAAATGGAGCCAAAAATTACAGTTATGTGGGGGAGCTAGATGGTTCAAATGTTCCACAAAAATATTGACTTTAATATTTTCTACAAAGTTGCTGAACATTCCCGATACTAAAAAATATATTTTTGTTACATAACAGTGAAATACTTAAATTTTTGGGGTACAATGTGGTTTTTTGAGCTATTTAGGGTGCCTAAGCACGTTCAGATTGTACTGATATGTTCACAAAAGTTGTTCAGATTTACGTTGGCAACAATTTTGCCAAGCATTGTTAGTGAAAAATTACGAGTCCCCGGAAGTTATGTTAACCAGCTGACACCAGTTAACCAGCAGACAGACGGACGGACATTGCTCAAATGACTTAAAATGACCCAAATCGAATATACGCCGAACATACTTAGGGTCTTAGGTCGCTCCTTCGATGTGTACACTTTTGGCTCGTAGCAAATGATATATACCCTCCTCTCTAAGGTGAGGGGATAAAGAACCAAAATAATAAAAACATGTGTCAAAGGCAAATATGTTCATTTTGCCTTGCCATTTTATCATAAATAAAATTTCAAACCAAAAACGCTTGAAAGTCATTGATTTTAATTATCAAAAATTGTCCTCTGTGAAAAAAGTGTTTTTAACGAAAAATATTCTTCACGAGCAGACAAAGTACCCTAAAAAATGTACTCACCGCTCGATGATCACTGTTTTTTTTTGCCTAAAATGGAAAAATTGGACGTGGTTGACATATGGTTTCAACTGGACGGTGCCACATGTCACAATACACGCGATTGCATGAACCAAGTTTGATGAGGAAGTAATCTCATATTCTGGCGCTGTCAATTGGCCGCCCCTTTCAAGCGATTTTACCCCATATGACTGTTTTTTGTGTGGGCCTTGGAAGATAACATTACACATGCAATATTTGCTTGAAATGGACTTTAAAAAGAAGATGGCAGACATTGATTTATCGACCTAAATAAATATTTCATTTACTTGCATACGTTTCCTGTATTTTCTTCTATATTTATAAACCAAACACTTTAAATGGTAATACCTCCATTTGAAATTACACTAAGTCGACTCTGCATATTTTGGAAAATTATATTTTTATATTCTGTCAAAATTTGGTGCGTCAACCAAATTTTATGTTATGCACAAAACAGTTGGAATCATGTCATTTATGTTACAAGGAAATCCGTACATATACATATAAAAATTTTCACAATAACAACTTTGAACACTATGGAATGGAGATATTAACACATATCATAGCTCCATATTCCGAACTTATAATTTTTACCAATTGTTTTATTTTTTTCTTCGAGTGGATCTTGTCATACATTCATAAATCTGTGGTTTTTGGTATAACCACCTATTTAAAAAATTTACAATTTTGGGATTTTTACATTAATGTACATATATTCTAGTCAAATGACATCAAAATGTGGATTGACATGTTCCATTCTCAAATACATGTTAAAATATGGACTGTCTTGTTCCATTTATTCTAGGAACCATTTTGGAAAAAACAGCTCAATCGGTGGTATCTGGAACTTTTAACAAGGGGTGGTTTTATAAAAAGTAAAATACAAATAAGATACGGAGGAATCTTTATGTGCAGTTATATACTACGTCACATTGACTCACTATTTCACAAATTGACTTGCAGATTCTTAAATTCAAATTTTTGTCTTCAGAAAGCACAAACAAAAAATATTCAAATTTCGACCCCATTTATGAGAAATCGATCATTAGGCAATCACTCTTAGGTATAATTTTTATACCCTTACTTTAGTGTGACGAGGGTATATATCATTTGCTACGGCCAAAAGTGTAACACATCGAAGGAGTGAGCTAAAATCCGTTTTGGGTCATTTAAAGTAATTTGAGCAATATCCGTCCGTCCGTCTGTCTGTCTGCTGGCTGGTGCGCACGATAACTCGCGAAAGGAGTAACCGATTTTATAAACATATACAGGGTGGCGCAGAATGAGCTATATGGTTTAAATGGTTTATGACTTTTTTATTTATGCGATTATTATAATTTTATGTGCTAGACTGAGTATTTTTCAGGAGTCATTAACAAATTATTTCCATCATGTTGCTGTACCTGTCTAATGTAAAATGTACTGCATTAGGAAAAATATTTGGATCCTGAAAAGTTTGAGTTCTTGAGATATGTGGTTATTTCATAACACCACAGAATATACTGTGTTGCCAAATCTTCTAGTTGCATTGCTCCTATTCCACATTCCCACCAACCGACACAAGAAACAAAAACGAATTTTATTCTCGTGTTTTTTTTCCGAGCATACGAGTATATGGCATTTTGGTGGATAAATACTTCTATATACATACGCGTATATATAGACGTATGTCTGCTATTTATGAGAGTATATCGTATGTTTGCCGACGAAATTGTTTGGAAGATTACAGTTTTTTGTTGGTTTTTTCTGCACTAGTTACGAGCAATACCCGAATTGTCCTATTAAGATACACACCCGTTGTTTGCTCTCGACTGACAGTATCCTTAACTCTTATGAGGCGAGAGTTATTTAGTCGAAATTACTTGGTCGTATCGGCATTGTAGAAAGGGGGCCGTACAAATGTAAGTGTATGTGTGTTTCAGTTGCGCTAAGACTCGGAGTTTTCCTCAAGTGTCTATTGTATTAATTATTTAGTAGATTCTGTTAGAGAGATAAGACAATATCGTGGAAAGTGATGGTGAATGTGTATGTGTCTATATGGATGGCTCTAATGCCAATAAAGATAAGTTTTATAATAATGTTAACAAAACCAAACGAACGCATTAGCCGAGTGGGGTAAACTCCCCCATGAAATATCTGATGCTATGTCTCAATTTATTTAAGTGAAGAAAGACACATGATTTGTAAATTGGGAGAGGAAATGTTTAAGATTAAAGGCGAATGACTTAAAGATTAGTCTGAGGTATAGTTGAAAATATATAGATAAAACAGTACTCAATAAAATACTTAAACCTAAAAAGAGATACTTGTAATAAATAATATTTTATACATACGAGGTTCAAAAATAAGGCCGTCTTTTATTATTCACACAATGTATTTATTTGTTCGTTAATATCAATTATGTCCTTTACATATAGGCTCAAAAAATTAAAAAAAAATATTTTCTTTTTTAATTGTATGTTTAAATAGCAGCGTGCTGCTATTTATATTTTGGGTCCAGTAATAAAACTTAATAATTTATCAATGGAAATGGTTTTATTGTTTTTCAAAATATTCTCCGTGAAGATCAATACATTTTAACAACGCAGTTTTTTCTTGATGTGAGGGAATAAGAAGAAGTCATTGGGTGCCAAATCAGGGATGTACTGCGGATGACCTATCAATTCGACATCTTGAGTGCTCAAATAGCCAATTTTTTCAGCTGATGTGTGAGAACTCGCATTGTCGTGATGCATAATGATCCGTCTTCTCTTATTGTTTTTCCTTATTTCTTCGACCACTGTTGGCGAACAGAGGTTGTTTAATTTTACCACAAGAATCGTCGCATGAGCATCGCTCAGCAGTTGTTGGAAGATGTCAGTGATGATCTTGAGTTACTCAAAGCGTCCACATCTGCTGACGAATCATGGGTATATGGTGTAGACGAAAAAGTCCAGTCCAGCACACCAAAATATTAATCAAATGTTAAAGTTTTGCTCACGGGTTTCTTCGATTACCAATGTGCAGTGTATCAGTAGTTCAAGTAGTCGATATCGTGTATTACATTGAAGCTATATGCAGATTTCAATACAAAACAACAGAAAAACAAACAGTGAAAGGGGCTTTAATTTCGGCTGTGACGAATCTTATATACCCTCTACCATGGATCGCATGTGAATGTTTTCAGGTACAAATAAACTCATATTACTAAAATTTCTGCCCAATTCGTTGAAATTTGTAGTTTTGTTGTGTTCAAAATTCAAAACTAGAGAATCCTTTGTATAGGGCCTATATCAAAACATGGACCTATGACGACCGTTGATCCTGTGAAGGGTTCTGAGTAGAAGTATACTTATCTTAACAATTTTCAGCGTGATCAGTACAAATTTGTGGTTTGTATGGCATTAACCCATTAAAAATCCGAAAACTTGTATTTAGGGTAATATGATGACGCTGAAGCCGGGAAAAATAATAGATTTCGTCTTACGCACATACACTACATTTCAGTAAAAATATAAGAGAAAGTATTTTGGTGTTCATTGTTTATTCATATGATTTTAATACAAAAAAACAAAACAAAAATATTTTTTAATACGTATACGAGTACTCGTGTTAGTTAATATTTGGTGACAATTTTCAAAACAATTAAAATTTCTCTTGACAAAAAGGAATACTTTGCCTTTTTGAAAAAAATAAAATAGCTTTTATCACAACCGTACGCCTTGCACAGACCTGCACATTTAGCTTGTATGAAAATTGGGATATACAAATGTTGGTCGAGGCGAACCTCTTGCAGTGGTACTTTTTGCAAAATTGTTTTGTTCTTTTTTGAGGTAGTGGCGGAATCGAATCTGAACGGTCTCAGCAGTCGCTTCTATCCAAGTGCGAAGATATACAGTTTCAGATTGGTTTCCTTCAAATTTTCTCTCGATGGCCTTTCTCGTGATTGTGGCTCAACTTCTTGATGAACGGCGAGAAGAGTTTATTCGATAATATTGTATAATTTTATCATCTAAAAAATCTACACCGCCCCTGCTTTAGTTTTACATTCAAATATCACCTCATCATCGTTTTCAATTTGATCATCCAGATCTGAATCAGATTCTAACAGGTGGCGCAAAAGTAACCTTTCGAGGTTATGTTAGACGCGATTGGCGGTCAGCAGCTAACAGCTGATGCACCGTCTGGACTTTGTACGGAAACATCTTCAAATCTTGTACCAAAATTCGCTGTTGAGACCGTCGACTGATACCCATTTGCGTGACACGTCGTCTGGTCGATGTCGACGGCGCTTCCATGACATCCTCGGCTACAGCAGCAATATTCTCTGCAGAACGGCTACTCCGGGGTCTGCCACGCCTGTCAGCATCTCGCTTCCCATTTGGTCCCTCCGTCACAAATGGACAATTTTGCACCAAATATTAACAGCTTTTGGCATTAATACCAGGGCATAAAAATACTTGAAATTATTGCACAGTGAAATAGTTTTATAGTACCTAAAGTCCAGTGAAAAATGGGCGCATGTCTCCTTTGGTTAGCTGCCATACAATGGCACTATTTTGGAGTACATGCAAATACATATGTAAATTTTTATAGTACCTACATAATGTTTTTATAGTACCTACAGTCTGTCGAAAAATGGGCGTTAACATCATGTCCCTTTTGGTACCTCCCCGTGAATACCAATGCATGTCCATACTGAAAATTTTTACACAATGTACGGTTTTTCAAATTTCTACGGTCCTTTTAGAAACGAGAGTTATCACCTCAGATACATATTTTATTGTGACAAAAAATGATATTAAATCCGAACAAAACCGTTATTATGAACTATGTTGTAAACGGAAAAAAAAACATCCTCTGAAGGTAAGTTTCGAATATATTCGACAACCGAAAAACAATCGCCAAAAGTGCTCGCATTATGTTTTAATAATTTTTTTTTTTTAAAACATTTTGTTACACTTGTATCAATACTTAAAATTTTTCTCGATATCGTTCGATCACACAAAATATTATTTTTTGCTTGCAAAATTTAGTTGTTTTTACAAACGTTGTGACTTCTTCTTTACAACTCGTTTAGACATAACAAAACAAATCGAATACCTTATACGATAATAGATATAAGTATCAGCAGTGTCTGTCTTTCATACAAAACAAACAAATGATAACTAGTTATAAATTAATATACCATAAAGGTGGATAGAAATAGAGTACATTGTAATGTCGAATATATTCGACAAAAACACGGAAAGGGTTAAGGTTCTTAGGTCACTCCTTTGATATGTTACACTTTTTTTATATGTATAGCGTTTATTTACTGTATGTGTTACATAACATAAAAAATTAGGGCCTCAGCGCCATTTAGGCATTATTGAGGCATGTTGGCAACGAAATTTACTATAAAAATAAAAAAGTATAAGTGTTAAAGAATAAATTCTAGTACAGTTTATTTCGTAGCAAATAATATATACCCTCCCTCCTCTGTAAGGTGAGGGGATAACAAGCGTTGGAACTTTGGTATTATAACAGTAGAGCCGTATAATGGCACGATGAAACTCCAGTAAGTAAATTTTTAAGTTGTTCGTTTTTATCCCCTCACCTTAGAGAGGAGCATATGTATCATTAGCTACGAGCCAAAAGTGTATCACATCGAAGGAGTGACCTAAGACCCTAAGTATGTTCGGCGGATATCCGTTTTGGGTCATTTTAAGTCGAATGAGCAATGTCCGTCCGTCTGTCTGTCTGCTGGTTGGTGCGCACGATAACTCTCGAAAGGAGCAACCGATTGACTTCAAATTTGGTATGTGATAATATTTTCTTCCATCTCCGGCTAGGTTCGAAGATGGGCCATATTGGTCCACTTCTTCTCCCCCACAAAGGGTTAACATTTAGTGAAATATTGATTATTTAATTACTTCTATACTACTCATTTGAATCCTCTGAAATTCTACATATAGTATTAGTTTATTAGTCACTATTACCTCGAGAAAAATGGGCGAAGTTGCCACACCTCTTTTGGTACATCTCACACAAATGGACAGTTTTGCATTATTGCCACGCTCCTTTTGGTACCTCCCACACAAATGCACCATTTTGTACCAAAAGTTACCAGCTTATAACTTTATACCAGTACATGCAAATACTTGATATTTTGTACAGTGTAATGCTTTTATAGTACCTAGAGTCCGCGTTATTTTCACGCCCCTTTTGGTACCTCCCACACAAATGGACCTTTTTGTAACAAAAGTAAACAGCTTTCAACTTTAATACCAGTATAAACAAATACTTGAAATTTCGTACAGTGCAATGCTTTTATAGAACCTAGGATCTAGAGAAAAGTGGCCATAAGTGGCACACCCCTTTTGGTACCTCCCACACAAATGGTCCATTTTACACCAAGAAAAGTGACCGTTATTGGGAAGTCCCTTTTGGATCCTCTTACACAAATGGACCATTTTGTACCAAAAGTAAACAGCTTTTAACTTTAATACTAATACATACTTTAAAGATATTAAAGGCATTTTAAGTTGATAATAATTTAAATAAAACAAAAAAATAAATAAATTTACTAATATTTTTTTGGGACTCAAGGTGAGGGAATTCATAAGTCGGTTTACTTTTCTGCTTTCGATTTCAACGGAAATCCTTTTTTTCAGCAGAACCAACACATCATTAGAAGTAAAAATATATCAAATAGAACAACGTGATCGGCTAGAATAGGAACACTGTATAAAAAATGCAAACGACTTTAGATTCGAGTGGCAGTTCTGATTTGTCCGTACTGCCATTTTAGGTCATTTTGGTCGTCAGCATCCAATTTTTGAAGCCAAATCTTAAGTGTTTTTCTCTGATGATGAAATATTTTGAAGACCGACTACCATAATATTTAACCATTGATTGACTCGTCAATCGAAAGCTTTTCATTCATATATCGAAATTGGCAACATTTTTCACATACTAGTTTTTGCAAAGGTCTAGCTTTTGCCATTTGGTCTGATATCTGCAAGATGAAGATATTTTTTGATTTCCTTGAATCAATTTCGGGACATATTGTAAGAAACAAAATTATGAGCATTACACTGTGAAACAAAGTTTCGATTACTTCAAGCTCCGACTTTCATTACACTTCAATGGAACATTATCTTTTCGACCATTTGGGAGAGTTTTGACTTGGTCTTGAGTGCCGGATTCTGCGACGGAGTACATCATCTTCGTTATCGCTGCTGCAAAAAACTCTCTATTACCCGAAGTATGTATCTTGCGGTATGATGTTGTGATGATGTATGCGATAAAATCCTCAGCATCAATACCTACTTATCTGTATTGACATCTGCATCGGGTGGAATACACGCAACATCAAATACATTATAATTCGAATTCGAACCCTTTCACAAAATCCAAAGCGCTGTCTAGATTTTAAAATCTTCTGCTATAAAATATTGATGGGTTGAAGATTTCAAGCGAGTACACTTTTTTCAAACTTACATTTCGCTTAGAAATCACTTTTTTATGAATTTTTTTAATTAGAACTCAAACTCTTTAAATTGTTATGCGACAAACTTTTGACAGAATCAAACGATCACTGACCTACCCAAAATGTGTATCTCTGGAAAAGGCTAAACAAGACAAAGCAAAATTCGCTTCGTGCTTTTATTAAGCAGAGTACACACAACACAAAATCAAAACAAATTTTCTTAGTAGATTTATGCCATTTCAAATTTCAGAAAAAATTAATTTCAAATTTTATTCCAAAAATGTTTATTCTAATTTATTCCAAACTGTTTGATTTGAAATATTTTCGCTACTTTTGGACCTAAGACGTGTAATGCCAAACGACTTAATTCAAGGGGACTTACTCGCCACTCTACCAAGAATTGCAAATGTTGACCGCAAAGAACATGTTTTTCCAAAAAATCCACGCTCAACTTGTTACTACTTCATGATTGCAATACATACATCTATTATATTCAGATGACATCAACAGTATATATACCAAATGTCAAAATGTCGATATATTTTAAGATTGTATGCTGTAGATATTTTGAAATTTCGCGTGAGAATGTGTTTATCCCTCAAGTCTGCTCTTTAAATATTGTCTTTTATAGAACACTGCAAATTTAATAGTTTATTCACAATTTGGCGAATATTACAAAATTCCTAGTTTGCCTCAATCTGTCTTTTCATGTTTTTTAAAAGTGTTTTCGTCAGCACATATTTTAGAACCATGATTACCTTCTGAAACTGATAGATATGATAGTTATGTATTTTGTTTTATAAGGATATACATACTTATTTCGACTCATAACTCCTAACGGCTGCGGAAATATTGAAGAGCAAACCTCCGCTTCAGCAGGTTAAAAAAAATTAACTTTTGTCCATATATAAATACTAGCATTTAAATACCCGGCGATGGCCGGGTTGCCTTTGATTTTGAATAAAAAAATAAGGACCCAAAAACTAACAAAAATGTTGGCTATAGCAAAATGTATGTAAAAATACGTATCTAAAATCTTTGGTTTACAAATACCTTCGAATATTTGATCATACGCCGATCATTAAAAATTTGTTTAACATCCAGGATCAGTCCACTTGAAAGTGTATCAAACTCCAGATGCTCTCAAAAACTCAAACATATTCACTGACAACAGTAAAAAAATTCTGTAAATATGAAAGCCCCACCTCAAATGCACATATATGTATGTGCAGCTCCACAGATCTTTATGGGATTTTTATTGGAAGAATGAAAAAATCTTAAAGAATTTTTAAATGTAGTGGAACAATGAAAATTGCTTTGGTCACTACTGACAACAATCTTAGAATTCAAAATTGTTTTTTCCCTGTGTATACTACATATTATTTTATCTTTGCATAATTTAAGAGAGAGAGTTGACCACTGGCCAAAAAAACGACTATGTTAATAATCCGTAGGCTATACCACACTGGAGTTTCTAGCTTTCTACCTGTTATATGAGCCGCAACGGTCAAGCGGCCAAAAGTCGCTTGAATTAGTATTAACATTGCCATTTTGGGCCCTTTAAAGTACAGAAAGAGTGGAAATTGCATTGGTCACTGCTACACTGGCCGCGTAAACATTGTTTTGGCCACTTCTTCACTGACTACAGTCAGAGAATTCAAAATTATTATATTTACAAAGTTTTAACTTTGTGTCCTATAAGAGGCTTCAGAAAGGACAAAAACAAGTGATAGCGCTATAACTGACCACTGCTCGAAAAATGTCTACGTGAGTAGCACGTGGTTTATACAACACTCATGTCTATGAGAGTGCAATTTATGGGATTGTTAATGTATTGAAATAATGAAAAACTCTTAAAGAATCTTAACATCCAGTAAAGATTGAAAATGGTTTTGGTCATTGCTTAACTGACCACAATCGTAGAATTAAAAATTGCATTTCTCGGGTATAGTACTACATATTATTTTATCTGTGTATCATTTTAGGCGCTTCTGAAATACAAAAAAATATTTAAAATTTTTATAGCGCGAAGGGTATACAACATGTGAATAGTCCGAAGGGTATACAACACTCAAGTCTATACCCAAGCAAAATTTGAAGCTTCCTACTTCTTAAAGCTACCGTAATGGTCAAGCGGTCAAAAGTCGCTTGGTGTAAAATCGCATCCCTTGGAGATTAGTATACAAACATAGATTATTAGGATTATAGCTCTTGATGGACTATTAAAGTACAGAAAGTGTGGAAATTTATTTGGTCACTGCTAAACTGACCACAGTCGGAGAAGTGACCGAATTGGCAATGTTAGATAGGTTAAGATAGGCACCACAGTAAGTGGTGAGCGATATATTTTGAAAAGGCTTTAAAAATTTTAAGACGCGGTTTTATGTCCGGTTTGACCTCAGACTGGACATCGAATTGTTGTTTTCGAATCGCCATTGAGATCAGTCTGTACATATAATTTTGTAAATCATTGGCTCTTAAGGAACTTTTAAAATCAGAGAAATAATGAAAATTGTTCGGGTCACAGTTAAACTGACCACATTCAGATAATTCAAAATAATTTTTCGCGCATATATTTGCGGTTTATAGTACTTCATATATACAAAGTTTTAACTTTGTATCTTATAAGAGGATTCCGAAACGACAAAAACAAAACGCAAGTTTATGATAGCGCTACAACTGACCACTGGCCGAAATATGATTAAGCGAGTAGTCCGTAGTTTATACAACAATCCAGTGTATACGTGTGCAAAATTTCAGCTCTCTAGCTTTAACAGGAGCCTCTGTGGTCAAGTGGTCGAATATCACTTGGCGGAAAATCAAAGTATCCTATGGCACTTCCCAGGCATTGTTCTATCTGTCCACCAAGTTTCAAGAAAATCGGTTCAGCCGTTTATGCGTGATGCTGGAACAAACAAACAAACAAACAAACGCACAAACAAACGATTTTATAATATTAATAGGATAACTTAGCTGATCAGTATGAAATTTGGAATGGAGGTTATTGATGCAGAAATGATCACCAAATTTGAAGAGAATCGACTGAACAGATATGAGTTAGTTTTTAGTTCATTCATCTGCAAAATTCTGACTCAATTTTAAGTTTGATTGGTACTGATATTTGTTTGTTTTATTTGCATTCTAATTTTTAATTTCAAAAGTTTCCTGAGGAAACTAACAACGAAATATCAGAAACGAATATAAATTATTTCAAAAACGTAACCAACGATTTTTAATTAAAAAATAACCTCAAGTGGAACAATCTTAAAAAACATAAAATCTGATGTTCTGGAATATTGAAAACACGTCGATATTAGGTTACTCTATTGATGTTTTACACATTTTTTTCGTAGCAAATTGTATATACCCTCTCCCTTCTAAAGTGAGGCTATAAAGACGTTCATGTGGGTCTGTCCGGAAGGACGACAACCGACCGTCAAAATTTGTTCTTAAGGGAAAGCGACATTAAAATTTGTTGACAGTGATTTGGTAAAAAATAATATTTTTTTCTGTTGCTAATTTTATATCCAAACATTCAGTTCATAAGGTGTAAATTATAATAAATAACAAAATCAGCATAAAGGGTCAACAGAAACCACCTACTCACCCAATTTTAAGAAGCGCTGGCGGAATTGCTTTTGTTTGGGAAATATTTATGAGGCCTCATAAGTAATGAAACATTTCTTTAAAAGGCCGTCAGCTTTTTGGGTAGTTTAACAAAGAAATTCGTTACAGGACAATTTGAATGCATATAAATATTTAATTCTATTTAACACCTTCTCTTTTGTGAACATGTGGCTTTTATTTAGCATTCCCCCTGCTCCTCTTCCTCCTACTGCGTTTCGCAAAAAGTCGTAAAAATGCTTTTACTCGGAGAGGAGAGAAAAAAGTTCAATTAAAGTTTTAAATCGCAATGTTAAATAAAACATGAATGAGCTAAGAAAACAAATACGAAATAAGACATGTTGTTCCTGGCCGTCATTCGTCCTTTCGAGCCCTTTGCCCTCGCCGAGGATGTGAGAGGCGGAGTGCTGTGCTGCGACCATATTCCCGGAATCGACCGACCTATGGCAAATAGTAATAAGTGATACGCCGAACTGGGAAAGTTTTCATAACAAGATGTAGGGCTATAAAAATATCGTAAAAATATATAATTTCCTCTGTAGCCAAGTTTTACGACTTACGCTTCACTTGATGAATGCGTTTAATACATGCCTCCCCCTTTCCCCTTGTCCCCTCCGCCCAGTATGCTCTCTTTTCATTTGCCACGAATTTACCGGTATTGTTGATGTTGTTGTCCGTGGTGTTTTTGTTAGTTCCTCAATTTGTGAGTTGTTGTTGTTGCAGTACACCGCCCCCAAAGTACACCCCCTTCTAAGAATTCCAAGGTGCCATTGCTAGGAACATAAAAATTCCTGTTATTCTTACGAAACGAAAGACATTCATAAACCAAACCGAAAAAAGGTTTCCTCTTTCAAAACAACTCTCCAACGAACAAAAATAACACAAATCCTTAGGAATGGCTTGAAATACCATTGCTCAAAACACATGGCAACCTGGAATAGGAATGCTTGGGAGAGAAAACCTAAGGAAAAACAAAGCCTGGGAGAGACAAAGAGCAGTATAACAAAAGATAAAGATTTTTGATGATTTTTTTATGAACTTACATAGATATACACTGTGCAATAATTGCATAGGAGATCGGAATGTGTGGCCTACACTATACTACAATAAACACAAGTAAAAGCGTTAAGTTCGTCCATGCCGAATCTTATATATCATCCACCATGGATTGCATTCAAGTTCGATTACTGGAAAAATCTTTGGATATGGAGCCAATAATGAAACTATCCTTTTTGTTTGAGTAAATTATTAAGAAAAACGAACGCTGCAATTTTTACGCCGCAAATTCTTTAGCCAAACTCTTCACTTGAAAAATGTAGTATTTATGGCTTATAATAGCATTTTTGAGAGCTACATCTACACGGAGACTACAACAAAATGAAATATGATATGTATAAATTTTATTCAGATGAATTCTGGCCAGTGTTGCCAGAAATGACTATTTATCGTCATTTTGACGATTTTTAAAGCCCAAAAGTAGGACATGACGATTTGACGATTTTTGCCTCGAAATGACGATTTGTTATGACATGAAAAAATAAGGAAAACTTAAAATTTTGTTTTATTCCTACGGGATATAATTTACGCTCCCATTTATATTTTTGAAATTAAATTTAGAAATGTTGAACAATTCTCAAATTTTATGCTCGATTATTGCAAGAAATAAAATTTGCGGTATTCAATGGCATAATGAGACAAATCTCTGGAATTATAGTAAAATTTCAAAAGTGGTGGAAGAAATTCCAGTGAACGTTTCTAATAGAGTGATCAAAAAACCGGTTTTTTTGAAAAAATAAAAACCGGTGGATGGTTTATTTAAGTTATAAAAAACCGGTGGACGGTTTTTTTTTTCGAAGAAAACCGGGGAAACCGGTAGAACCGGTTTTTTTCTGCATAACAAAACAGTATGAAAATTGCCGTTTGAAAAACATATTCCTTTTTAACAACAAAAAAGGCGATTTTTTAATATTAAATTTTTAAAAGCGATGTCTTCTGATCAGGAATCTTGCACTAAATTTAGTCCTGTTTGATACTTATAACTAATTAGCTATTGTATTTAGAAACATTTTCCAAAAGTGTTATCGATAGTGTTTTCTTCAACCTTTTAAAAAAATTAGCAAATATATTTTCATTACTTTTTAGCAAAATTAAACTATTTTGAAATTTTGGTAAAAACCTATGTTTTAATTTTTGATTTTTTTGCTCAAAAGAAAGCTTAGATAATTTCCTTTAAAAGCTTTGTGACCTATTAATGGGATGGGACCTGTTGATCTATCAAAATAAATATAAACCTCTGAAAAAAAAATTAACGTTCAACCAAACATTTTAGCATTTCAGATGGGAAAAACAACCGTTTGACAAAAATTTCAATATTTGACACCCTCCAACTCGGAAAGTCCTTAACCGATCTCGTTGGAATTGTGTCTCATAACTACTATCTGATAGGGCTACTTGGTGCAATTTTCATCCCAACAGAAGACATCCCTTTTAAAAATTAACTCACTTGACATGAAATTCCCCTTATTCAGTCAAGAAAATATTAATATTTCGGGATATTAATTAAATAGAATATTTAATAGAGGTATTAAATCTTTATACATATATATTTTATATACTTTAGTGCAGGTGGGTATATACGAGTATACATATAAATATATAATAGTATACACTAGTCGGTTTACCCAAATGAAATTTTCTTACTTGTTTTTGTTTCGGTTTGGAAGTGGGAGAAGGCGTTTACTTTTCACATAACTTCTGCGCGTATGAATCATTTATTTTCTTTAAATTTTTGTAATTTGTATAGAAATTGGTGAATGGCTTCGGATTCTAGCAAAGTTGCCGAGTCTTGTTAGGCCATATAAGGGGATCTTTCATATTATAATCTTAATTTGTAATATTTTGTATATAAAGTTGTAAATAATTTTTAATATTTTAGTGATAATAAAAAAACCGGAAAACCGGTGGAAACAAAGGAAAAAAATCGGTTGCACCGGTTGTTCGTAATTCATGATTTTGAGAAAAACCGGGGACGGTGAAGGCAAAAAACCGGTGGACCGGTTTATTTTAAACCGGTTTTGATCACTCTAGTTTCTAAATAATGCAAGGGCTATGTCAAAACTTGGACCTAGAAGGTAATTATTCCAAATTATCATTTTCATTGCAAAGTTTCAGAAAAATTTCTTAGAAAATGTGTTGTTTTTGGCTTAAATAACCGTTTTTGGGAGCGACATCTATAACAAAATATGGACTGATTTATAAAATGTTTACTGCGATGAATTCTCGTCTTAATTTAATGCAAACGGCAAGATTCTGTTAGAAAATTCTCTTAGAAAATGTGGCATTTAAGGCTTAAATACGTATATATTGAAGCGACCTCTATAGGGTACCTATAACAAAATATGAACCGATTTGTAAATTGTTTGCTGTGATGAATTTTTGATCAAAATAGAATACTAACTGCACAGTTTCTGCTAAATTGCTTTAAAAATTTGGTATCTATGGCTCAAAACCCGTATTTTAGAGCGAGCTCTATAGGGGAGCTATATCAAAACATTGACCAATATGGCCCATTTGCAATCCGAACAACCTGCAGCTATAAGAAATATTTCTATCAAATTTGGTCAACCTAGCTCTATTATTACGGACTGTAGCGTGATCATAACAGACGGACATGGCCAAATCGCCTTAGAATTTTACGGCGATTCAGAATATATATATAGTTTATGGGGTATCAGATAAATATTTAGAGGTGTTACAAACGGAGCGACAGTATGAATAATATAAAAAGGAAAATTATTCGGCCGTTTCTTAGCCAGTCAACAGATTGCAACACATCTTGACAGTCTTGTTGAAGAGGTGTTAGTGAAGTTATGTTTATAAGTTGGGCCCCCTATGGTATACAAGGGCGGAGCTACAGGGCCTCATAACTTGGCTGAACAAAATGTTTAAGCGCGAGTAACTTTTGTCTTTTTCGTCTGATTCATAAAATCTTTGTTGTGCGCATTTCACTAACCCAGGTCTACAAAAGACTTTTGCACCTAAGAGTTATTTTGTATAGCTACCCAGATATCTGCAATTGAAAATTATAGTATTTTGTGATTATAGACATTTGAAGTTATATTTAAACAATATTTTTTTTGCCATTTTTTGTGAAAAAATATATGTCGTATTTTGGAGTTATAGAAGAAGTAATTAAAAGAAAATAACGGGCGATCCAAGTAGAGATACTGTTTTCAATAGCCTTTTTTTTTGACAGATCACGAGTGAGTCGTGTAATGCTGTCATGTTATTTTTGTTAAGTATTGTTCGGCATTTCATCATGGAAAGACTTACGCCTGAACAACGTTTAAAATCGTTCAACTTTATGTGTTTCGTGCACTTCGCTCAACTTATGGTCAACATAATTGGCCTACTAAGCGTACTATTTGCAACACCATCACCCATCTTGAGACCCAGCATTCATTATTGGATAATATTCGACCGAATAGGGCTCTTGAAAAGTTCAAAGAAGATCCGACGTTTTCGAGCCAAATTTTGATCAGCGATGAGCCCCATTTCTGGCTCAATGGGTATGTGAACAAGCAAAATTGTCGCATTTGGGACGAAGAGCAACCTGAAGAGATTCAAGAGCTGCCACTGCATCCAGAAAAAACAACGGTTTGGTGTGGTTTGTGGGCCGGTGGAATCATCGGTCCATATTTCTTCAAAAATGATGCCGGTGAGAACGTAACCGTCAATGGCAACCGTTATCGTGACATGATAACCGACTATTTGATGCCTGAAATTGAAGTTCGTGGTCTCGGCGATATTTGGTTTCAACAAGACGGCGCTACTTCCCACACATCGCATCAATCAATGGATTTATTGAGAGAACACTTCGGTGAGCAGATAATTTCACGTTTTGGGCCGTTCGATTGGCCACCAAGATCATGTGATATCACACCGTTCGACTTTTTCCATTGGGGATATGTAAAGTCTAAAGTTCATGCGGACAACCCCGCTTCGATTCAGGCCTTGGAGCAAAACATCACGCGTGTCATTCGCCAGTTACCAGTCGAAATGCTCTAACGAGTCATCGAAAATTGGACTCAACGGATGGACCATCTGAGACGTAGCCGTGGCCAACATTTGATAGACATAATCTTCAAAAAATAAATGCCAAATAATGTTCTTTCAAATGATAATAAACATTCCCCATTAAATTTAGAGGTGTTACAAACGGAGTGACAAAATGAATATACCCCCATTAGGCCGGGTCGAATTGTGGGGAGGCAAAAAAAGTCGCCATTGCTCAGTGAAAATCGTATTCTAGGGATCAAAATAAGAAACTTTGCCGAAGGAACCATACCTCTAAAACGAATTCTGATGTCCCGGAATTTGGGTCGAACTTTTGGGTAGGGGAAAATTTTGAAAAATCCCACTTTGACCCATTTAGAGTGCTCCAATCGAGTCCAAATGTATGACCGACCCCCACTAACTTTGGAGGCCCGACCCACCCATGCCAGTGGCACACCCCCTAGAACCCCCTGGGTTCCATACATTTGGACTCGATTGGAGCACTCTAAATGGGTCAAAGTGGGATTTTTTCCGGGACATCAGAATTCGTTTTAGAGGTATGGTTCCTTCGGCAAAGTTTCTTATTTTGATCCCTAGAATACGATTTTCACTGAGCAATGGGTGATTTTTAAATCGACCCTCCCTAACCCCCATTCTATGGTGGAGGGTATAAAAAGGAAAATTATTCGGCCGTTTCTTAACCAGTCAACAGATTGCAACACAACTTGGCAGGCTTGTAGAAGAGGTATTAGTGAAGTTAAGTTGTGCAGTTGGTCCCCCTTTGGTACACAAGGGCGGAGTTACAGGGCCTCATAGTTGGCTAACTTGGGTGAAAAAAATGTTTAAGCGCGAATAACTCTTGTCTTTTTCTTCTGATTCATAAAATCGTTTTTGTGCGCATTCCACTAACCGAAGTCTACAAAAGACTTTTACACTTAAGAGTTATCTTGTGTAGTTACCCAGATATCTGCAATTGAAAATTATAGTATTCTGTTATTATAGCTATTTACAGTTATATTTAAAAAATAGTTTTTTGTAATTTTTTGGGGAAAAAAGTATATGTCGTATTTTGGAGTTATAGAAGAAGTAATTAAAAGAATGTATAATATATTTACGGGTATATTTATCTTCATGGAAACTTCCTAGAGAATGTTCCTGAAGGAAGAACAGGCCAAAGCTATTCACAATAGGGGGCCCAAATTTAAAACTTAACTTCTCTAATACCTCTTCTACTAGAATGCTAAGTTCCTCCCACTCCCACTGAATTCCTCCCTTTGCTATTTTGCGTAAAAAGTTTCCTGATCATGTGATTTCGCGAAGAGGTTATCACAACTGGGCACTCAGATATTGTGATTTAACACCTTTAGACTTTCTTTTTTGGGGCTACATGAGTTATAAGGTCTATGTGAATGACCCAAATCTATGCAAAACCTAAAAGATGCAGTTATCGAGAACATATGTACAGTCGCAAATGTGCGAAGTGGTGGTGAGAAATTTAATGAAAAGATTACGGTCCTGCAAACATAGCCGTGGCGCACATTTGACTGATAGTCTTTGTACATTATTAATGACATACCCTTCTCTTTACTATGAAATAAACATCAGATGATTTTCTTTAAAAAATACTCGTTTTTATAAATATCGGAATGAAAACTCTTATTGGAAGACTCGTTATATGTATGTATTTCTTTTTTGCATATATGCGGCTTAAATCTCTTAAGCCGTGAATAGACGTTAAATTTTAAAGAAATTGTTTCAGATTTAGACATAGACTCCATATACAGGGTGGCTGATATGTATTGCAACCAACTTCAGGTTGCTATCATTTCTAAACCGCTAGTCTGATAACTGACAGATTTATTTCAGTGACAGTTCATTTTGATCTATGCATTCAGAAAAAAAGTTATTCGTGATGGAATTCAAGCGTGATAGTGTGATTGCTTTATATTTGGGTGGAAAAACGCAAGTGGCTATCGTTAGAGCCCTCCAGCATTTAAATGTGAATAAATCTTTTGTTTCTTGTACCATTGCTCGTTACCGTGATACTGGCAGTGTTGCATCGCGTCCAAAAAGTGGACGAAAAAAAACGGTAACAACACCAGAAATGATCCGAAAAGTGAAGGCCAGATTTGATCGAAATCCACGCCGCAGTGGTAGAAAAATTGCTCGTGAGCTGAACATATCGCGAGAACGGATACAACACATATTAAAAAATGAGCTTGGACTAAAGCCATTGAAGTTCCAAAAAGTGCAAGAGCTGACCGATGCACAAAAAAAAGTTAGACTGGAAAGAGCCAAGGAGTTGCTTCGCTTGCACGAAAGTGGCCTTTTTTACCGAATTTGGTTTTCTCCGATGAGAAGCCATTCCAAATTGAGCAGTTTGTGAACAAACAAAATGATCGGGTTTACTTGCCAAAGAGGTCAGCTGAAAATTTACAACATCGATTGGCCACCAGAACTCAAGCGCCGCCGATGGTAATGGTGTGGGCCGCCGTAACGGCCGATGGTCCCTCCCTGGTCGTATTCATCGACCATTGGGTCAAAATAAATGCCGAATATTATGGGGAAAATGTCTTAAAGACAGTATTGAAGCCCTGGGCAGACAAACATTTCGGCCGCAGACCATGGATTCCAACAGGACTCAGCACCATCGCACTCAGCACGCGTCAACCAAGAATGGCTTAAAAAGGAGGTTCCTCGCTTCATTTCTACCGCACAATGGCCACCAATATCTCCGGATCTCAATCCGTTGGACTTTTGCGCCTGGGGCATTTTAGAGAGTAAGGTTCGCACTAAAAAATACCAAAGTATCGATCATCTCAAGACGGCGCTTCGCCGGGAATGGGCCAAAATACCGCAGAGCCACTTTCGTGCTGCGTGTGATGGCTTGGTCGGCCGTTTGAGGGCCATAATTTTGAAGGCCAAAGGTGGCCAATTCGAACAAATCTAAACTGTTTCTAAAATGTTATGTTATTTCCGACATTTTTTGCTTTTGAACAATAAAATTTAAAAGAAAAAATTAAAAAAATATAGCGCATTACTTTGTTGCATTACATATCAGCCACCCTTTATACATACATACGTTTTTTTTTGATTTTACATCTAAGGGCTATAGATGGTATCTTCAACCCCCGAACAACATGAACATTGGCAGAGAGAAGTCTCTTTAGCAGTGAATAAAGATTACTAAATTTTGTGGAAATCGATTCAGATTTAGATATACACTCATATTTATGTTTTTTCCTAGACAAATCTGGCCAAGGTATGATCTGAGAAGGTAAACATATCTACTCGCACTAGAGAGGAGAAGATTGTCTACGTTAGTATCAGTTTCGACGAATACTGTTTGATAGGCGAAACGCCAAAAGATTGGGTATTGACCCCAATGACTACTGCAGATGCTGTGGAGATGAGAAAGAAGTAGAGAGAATTGAGCCCTTGCTATGCGACTGTCCCGCTTTGAGTAAAAGACTGGACATACTGAGGTCGGCCTTTATAGGCAGTCTAACAAATCTTTGCGGTACCGATATTCGTACTATCGATAAATTTGTATATAAAATCGGTTGGTTTCGATGAGGGGCATTTCAGCCCGTGGTAACACTAGGGACCTAAACTGGTCTATGTGAGCTGGTAAAAAAGATACGGCTGTCAGCCTAACCTAAACCTATGTTCTTCCAATTTGGCATCTAAGCTCTATAGGGACTGTCTTTTGCATTAAATCATTGTGAAATTTGATTCATGATAACTTTAAGAAAATCGGTTCAAATTTATATATAGTCTCTATAATATAGAGAAGTCCTATTTTATACACGATCAGTATGAAAGTTGGCAAATATGATCCAAGAACGAAAATTGAAATTTCAGCTTCCCTTACTGGTTTGCTTAGATTTTACAACAAATACAAACTGACCACCTTATACAAAGCATTTGTAGTGTACGTGCAACACATATATATTCGTATTTAGACTTATCTTCACATTTCAAGGAACAGAAAAAAATTAAGTTTATTATACCCAAGATATCATCGTCGTTCCAGTTCTATAAAATCTGCACGTTCTGATGAGCTTTTCGTCGGTTGTAGTCTCATCTTCAGAGACCAACCGGCCGACCCACCGACAATATTTATGTCTGGATAATGCTCATCCATGTCAGCACTCACGAGCACTGAACTTTAGTCTGCTCCTGCCAGCCAGCCTGCCTGCCATCAAGTTAATTAAAAATACCTTAGAGAGAAAGAAGTTGGCATTAACATTTTACAATCATAAACATTATCACCACACACACACACGAAATGCACACATACTTAGCCGCTGTCATAGAATGGGGGCAGCCGTTTCTGCAGGAAGAAAAGGGGCAGGAAAACATTTGTGAAATTAAGGCTCAGAAGATATGGCCGCAACAACAACTCCCATAAACCATTGCAAATTGTTTGACTAATATTTACATCAAATTTTTGTAATTTGTTTTTCCTGCCAATGAGGAATAAAACAAAGCGAAAGTTCTGCAAATCAACACAATCATCGCCTTGACGAACCATAAAATCATAAAAGGTCATAAACCATATTTTCTGGGTTATTATCACAGAGGTATCGTAACAAACCCAGTAACATATTTGAGAACCAGAAATTCACAATGCACAGAAGATCACAGTTCTGTGAAATAAGAGAAGATTTGGGTAAGCAATATGGTTGTGATAAAGGATTCAATATTTCACTATACCCGCATTTTAATACTTTATGGTTTCCCAAAAAAATTTATGATTTTTCCCAAAAAAATTTATGATTTTTATGATATTGTCCCAAACATATTCTGCTCCAAATATATAATATTTATCTACGTAATATTTCCAAAATAAAGATTAATTTGTATTTAATTATTTTGGCAATGTTTGAGTGCTTATTTTAAAGCCAAGTTTTCTGTTTTTCAGAAGTACAAAGCACAATTCTTTAAAAATTTCATGTTTGTAAAATTCGATTAAAATTTAAATCGTATAATCGTATTCTGGCGTAGCTATTGTATTGATGGATTGGAAGCAAGTGATGAATTGGAAAATTTATAACATAAAAATTAGTACTGTAAAACACTTTTTAACTGTAGGGTGGTTAAATTTAAAGGGCCGATGTTGATTTTGAATAAAACACAAATTATTTAGGAAATTATTGTCATTTCTTTTTATTATATTGGTATTTATAATATTGGTATGGTTCAATTATGTATGGAACAAAATATCGGCCAAATGCCGCCGCGACCTCCTCCACACCTTCATCCAATGGTCCAAATTTTCGATGACGATGAGGCATAATTGAGGTTCTATGCCGTTAATGCGCCGAATTATCTCATCCTTTAGCTCTTATATTGTTGCTGGATTATCGACGTACACATTTTCTTTCAAATAACCCTAAAGAAAGAAGTCCAACGGTGTCAAATCACATGATCTTGGCGGCCAATTGTCATCGCCACGACGTGATATAACACGGCCATTGAATTTGTTGCGCAAAAGAGCTATTGTTTCGTTAGCTGTGTGACAAGTGGCACCGTCCTGTTGAAGCCACATATTGCCCACATCCATATCTTCCAATTCGGGCCATAAAAAGTTCGTTATCATCTCACGATAGCGAACACCATTCACAGTAACAGCCTGACCGGCCTCATTTCGAAGAAGTATGGCCCGATGACGTCGCCAGCCCATAAGCCGCACCAAACGAACTGGGCGAGCATGCACAGGTGTTTTCACATCCCCTACAGACCCGGTTTGCTGAAATTTGCACACAATTCTCCCGATTGTGGACACATTTGGTCGATTATGCTGGTAAAAAACATCACGAAGTGCACGAAATGCATTTTGATTTGAACGCCCATTTTCGTTAAAGGCTTTAAAAACTTTAACGCGTTGCTCGATTGTGTATCTTTCCACGGTTCTAATTGAGTTAGTCTGAAATTGAGGAATGTCAAATGAAATGCAGAAAAAACTTGACGTTTAGGTGTGGTTCACATTCAACATCGGCCCTTACAAAACCTACCACCCTTTATAAAGTAAAGCACGAATTCTAGGAAAAATCTTTTTTAAATAAAATATATTAAAAAAAACCAGTAAGGAAAGACAGAAAGTCGGGCGGGGCCGACTATATTATACCCTACACCTCCCTAATAATGCGATAAGGGTCATTGCGATACTAATTTGGAATTTGGTAAATGGGTAGGAACATATACATGTGACGGTAAATGGGTAGGAACATATACATGTGACTACATATATCTAATTCAGAACCGATAATCGCTTAATTAAGCAATATTCGTTCCTAAATTGAGAAACATCTTTCTGGAAAATTTTGTAATGATCGGAAGTAAAGTACAACATCTAAAGCGCTTTGATACCAAATCAGGAGGAACATATATATGGAGGTTATATATAAATTTGAACCGATTTTCCCTGAATACTCATTCATGTAAAAAGACCTCTTTCTGTCGAATTTCGTACTGATCGGATATAAAATATAGTCTCTACAGCGCTTACATGTCAAATCAGGGGTATCATATATGGGGTCTATATATCTATATCTGAACCGATTTTATCCGAATTTGGCAGTATTCCTTCATGTAATAAGAAACCTCTTTCTGCCAAATTTCGCACTGATCGGATGTAAAATACAGTTTCTACAGAGCTTACATGCCAAATCGGGGGTAACATATATATGGGGCTATATCTAAATCTGACCCGATTTTCTCCGAATTTAGCAGTATTCCTTCATGTAATAAGGAACCTCTTACTGCCGAATTTCGCACTGATCGGATGTAAAATACAGTTTCTACAGCGCATACGTGACAAATCGGGGTAACATATATATGGGGGCTATATCTAAATCTGAAGCGATTTTCTCCGAATTTGGCAGTATTCCTTAGTGTAATATGAAACCTCTTTCTGCCGAATTTCGCACTAATCAGATATAAAATACGGTTTCTATAGCACTTACATGTCAAATCGGGTGAAACATATATATGGGGACTATATCTAAATCTGAACCGATTTTCCCCGAATTTAGCAGTGTTCATTCATGTAATAAGGGAACTCTCTCTGCCAAATTTCGTACTGATCTTGTATAAAATACAGTTTCTACAGCGCTTACATGTCAAATCGGGGGTAACATATAAATGGGGGCTATATCTAAATCTGAACCGATTTTGACCAATTTCAATAGGGGTCGTCCTTGGGCCAAAAAAGAGCACTGTGCTAAATTTCATCATAATCGGACCATAAATACGACCTGCACTTTGATTACAAGAATACATGGACAGACGGACAGACAGACAGACGGACATGGCTAAATCGACTCAAAAATTGATTCTATGACGATCGGTATAATAAACTATGGTTCTATTTCTTCTCTTTTTGGGCGTTGCAAAATATCTTGATTTTCAAATAAATTTTATTTATATTTTATTTTATATTTTCTTTCTATTCAAACATATCAAAAAAGATGAGGCTGCAGCCTGAAACGTAGTGTACTATTTCCTTTAGCGATGATTTTAACCAATATAAAGAATGAATGCTAAAATTTCAGAAAAATCGCTTAAAATGTGTTCATTAAGTCTAATCGGAAGAGAACTTTATAAGGATGCTATATAAAAATATGGACCGATGTACCACATTTTCACTAGGGACGATTTAACTCAACATAAAATATAGAACTTAATTTTGTAAATACTTAATCGGTTTAGAGATGTGATCTCTAACATGTCATGAAGTGTAATCGGAAGAGGCTTTCATGTGGGTGCTATTCCAAAAACATGGGCTGTTCAACATGGATATGTTCGATCCATTTTCAGTTCGCGTGTACCCTAAACATATGTATATTTCAAGCAGAATATGTTTGGGACAATATACGATTTTTATACCCTACACCACACTGTGGTCCAGGGTATTATGAGTTTGTGCATTTGTTGGTAACACCCAGAAGGAGAAGATATAGACCCATCGTTTATAATACCGATCGACTTGGAATCACTTCTGAGTCGATTTAACCATGCCCGCCTGTCTGTCCGTCTGTAGACGTATCGTTGTAATTAAAGTGGAGGTCGTATTTATGGTCCGATTGTAATGAAATTTAGCACAGTACTCTTTTTTGGCCCAAGGATGAAATTGGTCAAAATCGGTTCAGATTTAGATATAGCCCCCATATACGAGGTGTGTTCAAAAAATATCGCGAATGCTGATTTGTTATGCTGACAATGTCGGCCATTTTTAATGTTTAGTTAATTTTTGACAGCAGTTGTGCTTGGATGTGTTTTAAGTTGTCTTCGATTTTTATCTATTTCAGAAAATCGATCAAAGAATCTGCATCAAATTTTGTGTGAAAAACAAAATAAAGTGCGCTGACGCATTCCGAATGTTGACTGTGGCATATGGTGAAGCTATCTTGGACCAAAGCAACGTTTATCGGTGGTATAAAATGTTCTTAGAGGGCCGAGAAGATGCGAAGGACGAACAGCGTGCCGGACGCTCGAGCTCACAGTTTTCTTTGATTGAGTTTTTGCCACAGGGTAGTACGCTCAATAAAGAATATTACCTGCAAGTTATGCACAAATTGCGCGAAGCAATCCGCAAAAAACGCCCGGATTTGTGGAAGAACAAAAACTGGCTTTTGCACCATGATAACGCCCCTGCACACACATCGATGCTTGTGCGCGAATATTTGGTCAAAAACAACACAGTAATGGTGCCGCAGAGATTTCTTATTATTCCTTCGAGTAATAAGAAATCTCTTTCTTCCGATTTTAACATTGATCGGATATAAAATACGACTCTACAGTCTCTACAGCGCTTACATGTCAAATCTAAATCTGAACCGAATTTCTCCGAATTTGGCCGTATTTCTTCATGTAGAAAGAAAATTATTTTTGCCGAATTTCGCACAGATCGGATATAAAATAAAATGATTACAGCGCTTACATATCAAATCGGGGGTAACGTATATATTGGGGCTATATCTAAATCTGAACCGATTTCTTCCAAATTTAAAAGTGCTCATTCATTTATAAGAGGATACCTCTTTCGAATTACATGTCAAATCGTACATGTCAAATCGGGGGTAGCATATATATGGGGGGCGATAACAAAATCTGAACCGATTTTTTACGAATTTGGCAGTATTCCTTTATGTAATAAAAAACCTCTTTCTGCAGAATTTCTGCAGAAATCGGGGCTAACATATATATGGGGGCTATATCTAAATCTGAACCGATTTTAACCAAATTCAATAGAGATCGTCCTTGGGCTAAAAAAAAGATATGTGTAAGGTTTCGTCGAGATCGGACAGTAATTGCGACCTGTACTTTGATTACAAGAATACATGCGCAGACGGACAGACGGACATACCTAAATCAACTCAGAAAGTGATTCTAAGTCGATCGGTATAATAAACGATGGGTCTATTTCTTCTCCTTTTGGGTGTTACAAACAAATGCACAAAGTTATAATACCCTGTACCACAGTGTGGTGTATGGTATAAATATTACGGCATACCAAATTTAAAGTCAATCGGTTACCCCTTTCGAGAGTTATCGTGCGCACCAGCCAAAAGACAGACACACAGACAGACAGGCAGACGGACGGACGGACATTGCTCAAATGATATAAAATGACCCAAAACGGAATTCCGCCGAACATACTTAGGGTCTTAGGCCACTCCTTCGATGTGTTACACTTTTGGCTCGTAGCAAATGATATAACCCTCCTCTCTAAGGTGAGGGGTAAAAAATGTACCATAATTTTTTTTTTATTCCATATTTCACAAGAAAATGTTACGCGCAGCTCTGAAAACCCTTTTTTTTTGGGATCATAAAACTTGGTAATAGTGAATATCGATAAAATTGACAGTATAAGCTTTGTTAATGTGTATCATACAAGTATGCATTTTGCTGGATTTGATATAAGGAACTTTAGTATTTAAAAATCATAAATTGTATAACTATAAATAAACTATAAATCGTTTTTAAATAGAAAGGATTACATTTGCCAAAATACTTAATTTCGCACTTTTATATTCAACGTTAACCGTTGTTCCACCACAACCTTTCAGACGAGGCATGTAGAAAAATTAGCATTGTGCATTGCGAATGTGCACAAATTATATTAACGCGTTTCATTTCGAAGTTTTAATAATTCAAGTAATTTTAACATTTAATGGTAATATCTTCTGAAATTTTTATATTGTTTCAAATCCCGAAAAAGTCATATAAGCCGTCATCGGTTCGAGTTATTCGAAAATGCAGTAAAACCGAAAGGCGCTTCCCGAAGATAAGCCGATTAACCGGTGTGGTTTTTGATCATCCTAGTTAGGATCCTTCAATGAGGGGTTTATCAAAATCAATCCTATGAAACTGATATGTACAAGATATGCTTCCTAGAGACCTGATCAGAATGTGAGATTGACCCATAAAAACGTTTAATGTAACTTTCTGGAATTGCATAAATCATTTGCTCGAAAGCTATGTACCCACATGATATAATTAGAAGGCATTCTACAGCAATCAGCTGTTTACAATTTTTTCTCGAGGGTGTTTTTGGTTGTCATGTATGTATGTGTTCAACGCATCGTTGAATAAAGGTGGAAGTTTTGACACTTCTATTAAATTTGTCATCTACATTTTTACAACTTTTGACAGTGACGTCACACCGACAACCGACTGCAGTGCATTGTTGTTATTATGTACGCTGCTTGAAGCATAAACACTCGACGAATCTCGAGTTACGAACGATTAAATTTTCGACATTACTAGTTAAGAGAAGAAAGAGCACAAATTTGTTTTTTATTCATATTTTTTCGTCAAACATTTAACTTTACAATCACAATTGGAGCAAATACAATTGATTTTTTAAATAAAATTGCAAAAAAACATCTTTAAATCAACAAATTATATCTCGAGAGCTAACAAGAGAATGCCAAAATAACTCGAAGCGTGCAAAACAAATGTCAAAAATTTAATCGTTCGTAACTGTCACTTTAAACAAAAGCACAACGTTACATCTAGTACTCCATTGTTTATGGTTTGAAGGGGAACACTACAGAGATCAGAATAGGCGAACATCAGAAGCAGACAAAAGCAGCAAGCAAATACATTTTTGGTGCTGTGGTTATTTGTAGTGTGTTCCTTAAACTATGTATAGACTATTGCCAGATTGGACAACGTTATCAACCCTGTTAAAGTGCTGAAAATGTACGGATTGTTAGGCAAGGGCAAAAAAAACATTACAATTTCATATATTTACAATATATTTTGTAAATATTTATATGCAGGATTGCCAATAAAAATATTTTATAGACAGTGTTGCAAATAAAATGTTTCTCTGACAATGGCTTCATTGTCACATGCATAAACTTTGCAGATCTAACAAAAATTTTATGATCACACAGTTGTACGTTCACGGCGTTGCATTTTTCTGTAATTTTTCTGACAATATTGTCCGATCTGGCAATCGTGTCCGATCTGGCAATTTATGAATGTCAATAACGAAAATAATAGTCCCAAAAACGTCCCTGCAAAATTGAAATGGGAAATTAATAACAACAAATACATAGAAATTAACCATGACTGCAAAAAAAGTGATGACATCCAACAACGCGCTAATAATAATAACAATGCCAAATTATTTGTTTGTTTGCTTGCTTTCCTTTGCTGCATCTGGTCGCCTGATATCGCTTTATTGTTGCCGTTATTAGTTGTTGCTTGTCCCTTCAATATCTGCCAGTCGCAATTTGTTATGCAGTCAAGGCTGTAATCAAAACAGCTGTCCCAGACAGACGGATATTGCAGTTTTGACCTACCTGGACAAACAACATTTGCAAGCTTTTCAGTGCAGCTAAGCGAAAAGTGCAGGTAAACTAAATCACTTACCTATATCGATATGCAGATAAATTAAATCACTTTAATGCCTTTGAAGAACATTTAAGGCCATTAATGCTTCGCAAAATGTCCGGATTGGATTCGCATCTTCTTCAGACACCGGGGATTCTGCATTTGGCGAATTGTCTTTGACTATTGTAATTATTTTATTTTCAGACAATTCTCCGTCACAATAAATGTATTCCGCGTTATCTATAACCGTATTCATATTCATCATGAATTATGATTACATGGTTAGTGTCTGCATAGTTATAAATTAAACCAGTAAGGAAAGGCAGAAAGTCGGGCGGGGCCGACTATATAATACCCTACACCTCCCTAACAATGCGATAAGAGTCATTGCCATAATAATTTGGAATTATTGTTAAATGGGTAGAAACATGTTATATAATTCTGAAACGATAATCGCTAAATTAAGCAATATTCGTTCCTAAATTGAGAAACATCTTTCTGGAAAATTTTAATGATCGGAAGTAAAATACAACTTCTATAGCGGTTTAATACCAAATCAAATCGGGGATAACATATATACTTTTAAATTCGGGGTAACATATATATGGGAGCTATATCTAAATCTGAACCGATTTTCTCCGAATTTGGCAGTAGTCCTTCATGTAATAAGAAACCTCTTTCTGCCGAATTTCGCACTGATCGGATATAAAATACAGTTTTTACAGCGCTCACATGTCAAATCGGGGGTAACGTATATATGGGGGCTATATCTAAATCTGAACTGATTTCTTCCAAATTTAAAAGTGTTCATTCATATAATACGAAACCTCTTTCTGACGAATTTCATACTGATCGGATATAAAATACAGTTTTTACAGCGCTTACATGTGACATCGGGGGTAACATATATATGGGGGCTATATCTAAATCCGAACCGATTTTCTCCGAATTTAGCAGTATTCCTTCATGTAATAAGAAACCTCTTTCTACCAAATTTTGCACTGATCGGATATAAAATACAGTTTTTACAGCTCTTACATGTCAAATCGGGGGTAACGTATATATGGGGGCTATATCTAAATCTGAACCGAATTCTTCCAAATATAACAGTGTTCATTCATATAATAAGAAACCTCTTTCTGCCGAATTTCATACTGATCGGATATAAAATAAAGTTTTTACAGCGCTTACATGTCAAATCGGGGCTAACATATATATGCGGGCTATATCTAAATCTGAACCGATTTTAACCAAATTCAATAGGGATCGTCCTTGGGCCAAAAAAAGATATGTGTGAAGTTTCGTCGAGATCGGACCATAATTGCGACCTGTACTTTGATTACAAGAATACATGCACAGACGGACAGACGGACATAGCTAAATCAACTCAGAAAGTGATTCTAAGTCGATCGGTATAATAAACGATGGGTCTATTTCTTCTCCTTTTGGGTGTTACAAACAAATGCACAAAGTTATAATATCCTGTACCACAGTGATTTGTAGACATTTTTTAGGGCCATCTCCATTGCTGATATTAGTTTTTTTTTACAATTAGTGGTCTATAATATGCCTTAAACGACGCTATAACCCCCTGGTTCAATGGCTGAATTATCGGTATAGTATTTGGTGGTAAGATAAAACAATATTTTTATTTTCCCTTTTGCATTTTAAAATATGTATAAGGATATACTTCCTCCCACAGATTTGTAGTCATCCAAGACTTTCCGTTTGAAAAATACTCCACCTGTCGTGTATTTTGCAACGTTTCTGAAGTAACGAGGATTTTTGCTCTACAAATAGCATAAACCCCTGTGAATGTCTGGCCTGCACGGGGGAAAATCTTCATTTTTGATATGTTTTAATTCAAAGAAAATGTATTTGCAGTTAAAATTTTTAAATGTTATATATTTTTGAACAAATATATTTTATTTGAAAATCAAGAAATTTTGTTTGTAAGGCATATATTAATATATTACAACAAAATATTTTTGCGAACTGACTGTCACAAATAAAATATGTGTTTACAAACAAAAAAACATATTGCTTAAGAATGCATCCAAATACATTACAACGTGTGACCTAAGTAGAGATTCTTTTTTTCAATAGCCTTTTTTTGACAGATCACGTGTGAGTCGTGTCATGCTGTTATGTTATTTTTGTTATGTATTGTTTGGCATTTCATCATGGAAAGACATGCGCTTGAACAACGTTTACAAATTATTCAGTTTTATTATCAAAATCGTTCTCCAATTGCGCTAAGTCCATTTTTTTAATTTTAAAAAACACTTTCCGGTCGACCCACGACCTTGACACCCATGAGCAATATTTTAGCTCTCGTTAAGAGCTATCTTTCAGTCGAAATGTTCGAACGAGTCATTGCATAGTTAGATTGTATATCCATCAATGCAGTTAGTCGTTACCCAAAATATACGATTTTAATTTTAATAGAATTTTACAAACATATAAAATTTCTTAAAAAATTTAACTTTCAATTTCTAAAAAAACTGAAAACTTTCTTTTAAATTAAGGCATCGATGATACATTGCCAAAATACTTAAATACAAATTAATTATAGTTTCGGAAATATTACTTCCAAATAAAAATATGTTATTTGGAATTATTTTGATTTTTTGAAACCTTTCATATTTACAATTTCTTGTTGTTACTATATTTGGTCGTAATATATTCCTGATTTTAGGTACTATAAACTTATTCTATGAATTTAGAATAACATTACCCTATTTTAATTTATAATATCTATCATTAAATAATATTTATATTTTATGTTTATTTATTTGCAGGTATTGGTCTAATACAAATTAGATGACAAATGTGGAAACAGTAATTGGACCCAGTCTATAATAACATTTTTAATATTCTTTTTTTATTTGTTAAACGTTAAGTTTAAACAATTGTCAAGTATTTGCCTCTAGTTTCTCTTAAAGTTTTTTATTGTTGTATTTCCATAATTTTATTAGTCCAGATTAATTTATCATTTCTTATAGTTCCGGTGTCTACACATTTAATAATACTTATACACACATATATATAATAAAATAAAACGAAAATAAAATAGAACGATTTTTATTTAAAAACAACAGTAATCATAAATGTTGGACAAATCTGCAAATGTACCTATTTCAACTGTGTGAAAAATTTGAGCGCCTGGAAGTATACTAAACACATTAAAAAAACACTGAAATACCAGGCACACAGAAATAAAAAGGCTGCCACCTAATTTAATAACTGAAAATGTGCTAGGGGGTATGTAAGGGGATTGGAAAGTAACACACGAGCAAGCGACGCAACAACAAACAACACAAACAATGAACAACACGTCAACGCAGTCTAGCTTTATATGTATGCATGTTGTTTTTGCAGCAAATTTAATTTCTTAAAAACACTGAAAATACCAGGCGACCAGAATTGAGAAGAAGGCTGCCGCCAAAAATAACTTATGAAAGAGTCGAAGGGGGTATGTGAGGGGATTATAAATATCACCCGAGTACAGTTACTGTTGATCGTTGTTGTGTCTTATAGCGTGGTTGTCAGATGTATACACACACTCACAAAGTAATTCACTGCTAAACCAAATGCAGCCGACGGCCACCTTCTGTTCATTTCTTGGTGCCTGGTATTTTGCGAGTTTTTATGAAACTAGACTAATACAACAAAAAGCAGGATATTCGATTTCGTAAAACCACTGAAAACACCAGGCGAACAGAAAAAAAGGCTGGCGACAAAAATAATTTCTGAAGAAGTTTGAGGGGGTATGTGAAGGGATTGTAAATGGCACTCGAGCGTTGTTGTTATAGATCGTTGTTGGTTCACCTTCTGTTCACATCTTGGTGCCTTAGGGGGTATGTGAGGGGATTGGAAATAGCACTCGAACATTGTTGCTATTGATCGGTGTTGCTTGGTCATATATAAACACACCCACAAATTAACTTTCTGCTAAACAAAATGCAGCCGACGGTCGCCTTCTGTTCATTTCTGGGTGCCTGGCAGAATGCAACCGTCTACCTTATCTTTTGTGACTTTATTAACACTATGCAACCATAATTTTTTGAACGTGAATTGAAATGATGGGAAGAGAATGAAGATACGAGTAGGGATGTGAGAAGCGGGTAAGAATAATATATTGGGAACTGGATATTTTATGGGATTTTAATATTAACCCAACCCAAAAAACGAATAAAACAAGAATATTTATATTTTCTTTCATTTATTATTGTATTTTAAATTAAAAATTTAAACATATTATTTAACATCATTATAACCTAGCATTATAGAATTTACATACTTATATACGTATGCATGTATTATTCTTAAAAAATAAAGACTATTAATTTTTGCATGTACATAAACTTGTATTATCACATTAACTTTGTTAATGAACGGTATTTCCGTTCATTAACCAGGCTCCCAGCATTTACAGCAAGCCAATTCACATATTTAAAAAGTGTTTACAAAAAGGCAAATTCCAAGTTTTAATTAATTTTCAGATAGAAGAAAATTTACAAAACTACAAATTTACAAAGCAAGTTCTCAGATTTTTTAAATAAAATACCAGGTGCCCAGCATTTTCAGCAAGCAAATTTACCATATATCAAATATACAAAAAACCAAATTTACTATATATCGAATTTACAAAAATCCAAATCTAACTCTTGCAACAATTTCCGGCTGAAATACCAGGCGCCCAGCATTTTCAGCAAGCAAATTTACCATATATCAAATTTACAAAAATCCAAATTTACTGCTATATAGCATATTTACATAAATCCAAATTTTGCTTTATTTTCAGCCTGAAATACCAGGAAGCCACCATTTTGATCATGCAAATTTACCATATAGCAACTTTACAAAAATCCAAATTATGCTCAATTTTCAGCAAGCAAACTTACAAATTTACCATAAAGCTAATTTACAAAAATCCAAATACAAACTGTTCTTCATTTTCCAGCTGCAATATCACTCACCCAGCATTTTCAGCAAGCATATTTACAATATAGCAAATTTAAAAAAATCCAAATTTTGCTAAATTTTCCGGCTGAAATACCAGGCACCCAGCATTTTCAGCAAGCTAATTTACAAATTTAACAAATTTGGAAATTTACAAAAGGCAAAATCCAAATTGTGCTTCATTTTCCGACTGAAATAACAGGCGCGCAGCATTTTCAGCAAGCTAATCTACATAATTAGAAATTTGCTAATTTAAAAAAGTCAACATCCAAATTTTGCTTCATTTTCCGACTGAAATACCAGGCACCCAGCATTTTTAGCAAGCTAATTTACAAATTTGCAAATTTACAAAAGGCAAAATCCAAATTTGGTTCATTTTCCGACTGAAATACCAGGCGCCCAGCATTTTCAGCAGACTAATTTACAAACTTTGAAATTTGAAATTCACAAAAGGCAAAATGCAAATTTTGCTTCATTTTCCGACTGCAATACCAGGCGCCCAGCAAGCTAATTTACAAATTTAACAAATTTAGAAATTTTACAAATTTACAAACGGCAAAATCAAAATTTTGCTTCATTTTCCGACTGAAATGCCAGGGGCCCAGCATTTTCAGCAAGATAATTTCCAAATTTCTCAAATTTAGAAATATTACAAATTAACAAAAGCCAAAATCCAAATTTTTCTTAATTTTCCGACTGAAATACCAGCCGCCCAACATTTTCAGCAATCTAATTTGCAAATGTACAAAAGGCAAAATCCAAATTTTGCTTCATTTGCCGAATTAAATACCAGGCGCCCAGCATTTTCAGCAGGCTAACTTCCAAATTTAGAACTTTGCAAATTTACAAAAGGCAAAATCCAAATTTGGCTGCATTTTCCGACTGAAATACCAGGCGCCAAGCATTTTCAGCAAGATAATTTACAAATTTAACAAATTTAGAAATTAGCATATTTACAAAAGGCAAAATCCAAATTTTTCTTCATTTTCCGACTGAAATACCAGGCGTCCAGCATTTTCAGCAAGCTAATTTAGATAAGGTAAAATCCAAATTTTGCTTCATTTTCCGACTGAAGTACCAGGCACCCAGCATTTTCAGGTAGCAAATGTACCATTTTGCAAATTTACAAAAATCCAGATCCAAATTTTGCTTCCTTTTCCAGCTGAAATACCAGGCACCCAGCATTTTCAGCTAGAAAATTGACAAATTTACTATACACCAAATTTACAAAAATCCAAATCCAAATTTTGCTTCATTTTCCGGCTGAAATACCAGGCACACAACATTTTCAGCTAGAAAATTTACAAATTTACCATATAGCAAATTTACAAAAATCCGAATCCAAATTATGCTACATTTTCCGGCTGAAATACCAGGTACCCAGCATTTTCAGCAAGCAAATTTACATTATTGCAAATTTACAAAAAATCCAAATCCAAATTTTGATTAATTTTCCCAGCATTTCGCAAGCGAATTTACAAATTTTCCATATAGCTAAATTACAAAAATTAAAATTTTGCTTAATTTTCCGGCTGAAATACCAGACACCCAGCATTTTCAGCAAGCATATTTATAAATTTACCATATAGCTAATTTACAAAAATCAAAATCCAAATTTTGTTTCATTTTCCGGCTGAAATACCCAGCATTTTTAGCAAGCAAATTTAGCATATAGCAAATTTGGGAAAATCCAAATACAAATATTGCTTCATTTTCCGACTGAAAAACCAGGCACTCAGCATTTACAGCAAGAAAATTTACTATATCGCACATTTACAAAATTGCAATTGCAAGTTTACACAAGTATGATTCATTTTCAAACTGAAATACCAGGCACCCAGCATTTACAAAATTTACAATTTTTACTATATTTAAATTTTACAAAAACCGAACTCCAAATTTTGCCTCATTTTCAGACTGAAATACCAATCATTATTTTCAGCGAGAAAATTTACAAATTTACCATATCGCAAATTTAAGAGATAGATTTAGATAGATCCATCGTTTACTAAACCGATCGACTTGGAATCACCTCTTGAGTCGATTTAACCATGTCCGTCCGTCTGTCCGTTTGTCCGTCCGTCTGCAGATGTATCGTTGTAATCAAAGTGCTGGTCGTATTTATGGTCCGATTGTGCACAGTCCTCTTTTTTGGCCCAAGGACGATCACTATTGGTCAAAATCGGTTAAGATTTACATATAGCCCCCATATATATGCAACCCCCGATTTGACATGTAAGAAATTCGGCAGAAAGAGTATTCTTATTACATGTATGAACACTGCCACATTATTATCGCAATGCCCATTTTTGCATTGTTAGGGAGGTGTAGGTTGTTATATAGGTGGCCCCGCCCGACTTTCTGTCTTTCCTTACTGGAAGCAAATTTGCAAATGTACCATATTACATACAAGCTTACAAATTAGCAATTGCAAATTTACTAAAGCCGAAAACCAAACCACCAACGAAACGTCATGCATTGGTTGATGTTGGATTTCAAGGTCGTTTTCTTTTTCACTTGACTATTCAAATACCTTCCTTCACTTTGAAGGAATTCTTTGATCTCAGCTCAACTCCACAGTGAGAAAAACCATAAAATAACATCAATAACAGATCAATCCCGCATAGGGAAACATCAAAATAGAACGTCGCCACGAGCCAAGGCATCGTTAAAGAATACTCACCGCATTGTTGCTTTAGTGCAGTACTCTACATTACTTTCAAATCTACCACTAATATAGTGGAATAGAACGAAAGCTGTTGTTCGTGTAAACAAAGCATTTACCAACAACAAAAACTACTTTGAATTGTCGAGGGAAAAAGAACACGGCGGCAGGCGATTGACTTGAAATTACTCTTACTTGAAAAACAATTCCTATATGAGTCATTCCACGCCAAACGGGACGATTTTTGACACCACTATTTTTGATTGATTCGAAATCTTGTGTATGCATTATTTACCTAAAAATATCTTATACGTAGTTCAAGAAAAAATTTTAAAAAAATTTCTTTAAGAATTATGAGCAATTTAAAGTTGACGAAATTACGTTTTTTCTAAAAGTTGTGTTTATCCTTTATCTTGTGACCGATTTTAATGTGCTATACCTTGTTTTGAAGGTAATTTCAACTACTGCAACTAACTGCAACTAAGCACTGCAACAAAAATACTAATTTTCAATGTTTTTGCCCTTTTATACTTTCTATTGCGATTTTCAAAATGATTACACCCTTCGATTTTTTTTTAAATTTTAATGTCGTGTTCTTAGATGTCTTTGTTAGCTTCTGTATGAATTTGGAAGTGGTGAATTGATGGGAACTATTTTTTACGATTTTTTATAAAAAAACCATTTGCATAATTTCTGTGAATGTGCTTTAAATAATTAACAGAATGATAATTTGTAGTCATTAGTTTATTAAAACAGTAAGAACAATAAAACATTTAAGAAAAGAATGACAATTATTAATAATCAGTATACTAATGTAAAAATAAGAACAATAAAAAATGTATTAGAAAGATTCGAATCAAGTAATAGTAATTAACAGCAAAAAAGAAGAAAATGGGTATAAAAATATTAATCATTGTACACCGTCTTAACACAGTACTTTTCTGAAGTTGATGATGTCTGAACGTTTATCGGACGTGGTAGTTTTGAGATCAATAAATTACTTTTGTTTTACTATTGCTTTCTTTTTTCTTTGAATTGTCAAATTGATAAACGGACTAACAATGTTATTGTATTTTTTTCTACATCAAAAACTGAAATCCAGGTTGCTGTGATTCTAAAAAAATTTTCATCTCAGAGTATAGTTTAACAAGTACTTTCTTATCTTTTGACTCTTGCTATTGTTTAATGAGTTTTGTTTTTTAAATATCAAGTCATCGCTGATTTTTGCATTTTTGCAAAATTAATAATATTTATTTTTGTTATTGTTATATTAATAAACTAACGGCTAAAAATTATCATTCTGTTAATTATTTAAAGCACATTCAGAGAAATTATGCAAATGTTTTTTTTTATAAAAAATCGTAAAAAATAGTTCCCATCATTTCACCACTTCCAAATTCATACAGTAGCTAACAAAGACATCTAAGAACACGACATTAAAATTTCCAAAAAATGTAAGGGTGTAATCATTTTGAAAATCGCAATAGAAAGTATAAAAGAGCAAAAACATTAAAAATTAGTATTTTTGTTGCAGTGCTTAGTTGCAGTTAGTTGCAGTAGTTGAAATTACCTTCAAAACAAGGTATAGCACATTAAAATCGGTCACGTATTTCAGGAGAAACAAGCGAAAGAATGAACACACCTTTTAGAAAAAAACGTAATTTCGTCAACTTTAAATTGCTCATAACTCTCAAAGAAATTTTTTTTAAACATTTTTATTGAACTACGTATAAGTTATTTTTAGGTAAATCATGCATACACAAAATTTTGAAGCAATCAAAAATAGTGATGTCAAAAATCGTCCCGTTTGGCATGGAATGACTCATATGTAAATTTGGAATAACTTTCGTATAAGTAGAAGTAATGACATGTGGACCGCAGGCCAATAACAACATTACTGCATCCGAAGAATTGACTAACCACCAACGAAACGTCATGCATTGGTTGATGTTGGATTTCAAGGTCGTTTTCTTTTTCACTTGACTATTCAAATACCTTCCTTCACTTTGAAGGAATTCTTTGATCTTCAGCTCAACTCCACAGTGAGAAAAACCATAAAATTTTGCTTCATTTTCCGACTGAAATACAAGGCACCCAGGATTTTCAGCAAACAAATTTACCATATCGTAATTTTACAAAATTGCAATTGCAAATTTACAAAAGCCGAAATCCAAATTTTGCTTAATTTTCAAAGTTAAATATTTGCGAATTTACCAAATTTCAATTGCCAATTTACAATATTCAAAGTCCAAACTTTTTTTAATTTTCAGACTGATTTTGTTTCTTAATTTACGACTAATAAACCAGGCACTCAGCAGTTCCCACAAGCAAATTCACAAATTTTCACAATTGCAAATTTACAAAATAAAAATTTTACTTAATTTTGAAATAGGTGACGTGTAAAGTCGATAGTAAATTTTGTGCACTATCGACTTTGTCAATTTTAAAAAGGAGTTACACTTATGCCCAAAATTTCAGGGAAAATATATAATATAAAAATTGTGGATATAACAATCAGTTCTACTAATTGTTTTCGTAAAAAATTGTTTGGTTCACATTTTGAGAAAGAGCGAACCATTGGAAATTATATCAAAATTTTCACTAAAAATCTTTTATTGTACAGTATAATGTTTTCATAAAGGGTCCGCCATATAAGGTTTTTTTCAACTAGTTCTTATTTCGTGAATGGTAACACTTAGCTCATGTCTGATGTGACAGATAATTAGTTGTATCCTTCCGCTGAACGAATATGGTTGTGTATACGCCTGAACAACGCTGGGAAATATTTCGACATTACTTTGAAAATCATGGTAATGATGCAGAATGTGTGCAAAAATTGCGTACACGCTGAAAAAAAATCGCTTCTGTAGTATATTGTCCCAAACATATTCGGCTTGAAACATATATATGTTTAGGGTACACTCTAAACATATAGTATTTGGTACACACAAACAAATTTATATTTGGGAAGATGTTGTTCTAAACAAATCTTTGTTTACATCGCAATATGTGTTTACTTTGGACGATTGTTTTCCGAAGCAAATAATTATTTGCATTTAAGTATTCAGAAAATACCTAAATTGTGTTTAATATTTCAGTAATTCAATTTTTTAGAAAATTTTCAGTCGTAAAAATTGAAATCGTACAATCTTCGATCGAAATATATTACTTGGAGGATTGACAACTAATGATGGCTTAGAATACTCAGAAATTTTAAATGATTGATTTAAAACAGAAGTTACTGCTGCATTTTGTATTATAACTGGGTGTTCAATTCGAAACCAAAAAAATTAAAACTGAAATTCGAAAAATTCAACAAAAGTTTCGAAAATATTTTTTAAATAAAATATGTTTGGAGAAATTCCTAAACAATAATTTTATTTGTATTCAAACACATATCTTATTTGAGAAACTTAGTTTGCAAATATTATATGTTGTAACATATTAATATATGAGTTCCAAATATATTTTATTGATTTTCGAATAAAATTTATTTGCTCAGAAGTACATAATATTTAAAAATTTGTGTTCCAAATATATTTCCTTTCGATTCAAACATATCAAAAAAGGCGATTTTGCCCCGTGTACGGATTTTGAAAGAAGAGAAGCACCGTCAGCTCATGGTAATGTTGCAGAATGTGTGCAAAAATTGCGTACGGATTTTGAAAGAAGAGAAGCACCGTCAGCTCTGTATGTTCGTTATCTCGTGAAAAAGTGAAAGAAACTGGCATCCTCATCGATAAACCAATGCGTGAAAAGCCAAAAACAGTGCGTACACCCGGGAATATTGCTGCTGTGGCAGAAAGTGTGCGTGAAGCGCCATCAACATCAATTCACCGTCGTTCTCAACAATTGAACATTTCGGAGACATCATTGAGACGAATTTTGCATAAAGACCTTGGTATGACGCCATACAAAGTCCAATTGGTTCAGGAGTTGAAGCCAACTGACCATCCAATGCGTTTTCGCTTCGCTAAGTGGGCCTGCGATCGACTTACAGAAGATGCCGATTTTGCCAAAAAAATCATCTTTTCAGATGAAGCTCATTTTGATCTTGGCGGGTATGTAAACAAGCAAAATTGTCGCATTTGGGGCACAGAAAACCCGCACGCATACATTGAAAAGCCGATACACCCAAAACGAGTCACTGTTTGGTGCGGATTTTGGTCCAGAGGCATAATTGGGCCATTTTTCTTCGTAAATGAGCAAGGAGTGGCCGTTACAGTTAATGGCGATCGTTATCGGGCCATGTTGAACGAATTTTTGTTCACAAAAATTTAAGAGGAGGATATTGGCAACATTTGGTTTCAACAGGACGGCGCTACGTGCCACACAGCCGAAGCTACACTCGATGTTTTTCGCCCTGTTTTTGAAGATCGCATTATCAGCCGCAGAGCTGATGTCGTTTGGCCACCTCAGAGCTGCGATTTGACACCGTTGGACTATTATTTGTGGGGTGCCCTCAAAGATAAGTATTACGCCGACAAGCCAAAGACAATTGACGCTTTAAAGGGCAATATTCGTGAAGCCATTGGTGAAATACAGCTGCACACAATCGATAATGTGCTTAAAAATTGGACCGATCGTGTAGGCTACTGCCTGGCCAGCCATTTGAATGAAATTATTTTCCATTATTAACCGGAAGGATTGTACTTTCAAATAAAAAAAGAAATTTGAGAAAATATTCAGTAGTTTTTTTTATAGTATTTTCAAAAAAAAAAAGTTATTTGGCGGACCCAAACGGTCTGTCGAAAATTGGACATTATTACCACCCTTTTGGTACCTCCTACACAAACGTACCATTTTGTACACGAAGTTTGCAGCGTATATCGTGCATATACATTTTAACATTTTTACATAGTGTACATTTTTGAATTTCCTACAGTCCTGTTAAAAATGGGAGTTATCACCACATCCGTTTTATTATCAAGACTTACCAAATTCAAATAGCTCATAATATTAGTACCAAATAAATACTAAATAAATCGGTGCACATCCGCTACGATATTCACAAAATACTACAAGGTCGGTGAAATAAAGAAAAAACTGAATTTTCAAATGCAGATATCCCGTTAACTATAAAATATAACTCTTAAGTGTAAAAGGTCTTTTGTAGACCTCGGTTAGTAGAATGCACACAAAAAAAATTACACGCGTTTAAACATTTTGTTCACCCGAAGTGGCAAATTTGATGCCTTGTTGCTCCGCCCCTATATACCACTATACAATTAAAGTTTGAACTTCTCCAATGCCTCTTCTACTAGCATGCCAACTTTTGTCGCAATCGGTTAAGAAACGCCCGAATTATTTAAATTTTTTTGATTTCTTCATACTGAGCGCCGCTTTTGGTACCTTCCATACATAATTTCCAAATCATACTAAAATTGAATATATCATAACTTCAATACAGCGCACTGTCGTTGAAGTATCTAATTTTCAGCGAAAAATAATCGTATTCTGGTACCCCTAGACAAGTTCTGGCATCTCTCACCCAAAGTACTGTATTTCATATTACATTCCTCATTAAGTGAGGGCAACAGTGTTTGCTGGGTGTACTATGCCGTGACATGTCAATCGACATTTGTTATGTCTCATGAAACACAATCCGCCTCATGTGTCAACCTGATTTTTATGTTAACACCATTTAACGGTTACAACCTACTGTCACTTTTACTCCCAATTCCATTGGCAATAACCACAAACTCACATATGTACTACGTTTTGTTGCAACAATCTCATTGAGCATTTAACGCAGCACCAGTCAGTCATATCTAAATTCAGTGCCAGAGGAGGCCTAAACTGAAACTGGCAACCACCAAAAGCCAATCGGCAGCAGTAAAAAACGCATGAAATGTAATGTATTTGATCATAAAAATATATATTTTATGACAATTTTATTACTGCAGTTTTATGCTGCTCCCCACTTGTATGGGTGACTGTCTGTCAGTTGCATAGATACCTTGTGATTGCAGCGATAACAGGACAGACCGGCTGCTGTGGTCCTTATTGGTGAAGCTGGGGGACTCTTTGTAATTTTCATTCCGTAATTTGGCATTGGAGGATTTTCACGTTTTGGCCGTTGTGAATTCCCCATTTTAGGCTTTGTGTGATATTAATGCCACTTTGTTTGAATGTTTGCTTTTAGATTTGATTTTTGCAGCTGATTATTTATGAGCTGCAATTATATTTACATTATGGTAAAATTATGATCAATAACATTTTGAATGCGATAATGTTTGGAAGTGGTCATCAATGTTAAGCTTTTATGTTTTTCGAAATAATGATAAATGATAAGGAGATTTTGAATAACAACATGTGGCGGACACATAAAACAGAAAATGCTAGAAGGCAAATCCGGAAATAAAATACATATCGTCGCTTGGATGACCAACTGCAGTAACTGACATTTTCAAAATTGTTCAGGAGAGCAGTTTTTCTGTTTTTGTGACAATGTTCCTTCTTCCCCACGGCGTAATATTTTTTACTCCATCTTTTTCCATATTATTAACAAAAAAATAAAAAAAATTTAATTATAATGCATGTTTTTCATAAACAATGAAGATACGTCACTTTGTGGGAAAAAAATTATACTTAATGTCAGTTACGACTGATCACCGCCCAGCCCAAACGGCTAAAGCTAGAGTCATGAAATTTGGTAGAATGGGAGTCCTTGTTATGTAGACGTGCAATATGGAAGGGTTTTTCGAAATTTTGGGCGCACAATGGGTCAAAAAAGGAAAAAATATGGAATCAAAGCCAAATCCAAACGTCTGGAGCTAGAATTGCAACATTTCGCGTGAGGGTAGCGCATAGGACAAAGATTCGGTATGAATCAGAATTTTTTGAAAATAAAAAATTTACGCACACATTGGGACAAAAAGGCACCATATAATATGGCACCAAAGCAAAGTCCAAATGGCAAGAGCTTGAATCGTCTAATTTGGCTTCAGGGTAGCCATTGGAACGTGGACTAGACACAAGGAATTTTTGTAGGCAAAAATTATGCAGTGGTACAAAACAATGTTGGATATGGTACAGTGGGGCAAAAAGTGGTAAATATGGTACAGTGGGGGGAAATTTAAATTTGTGCAGTGGGTCAAAAATGTGTTAAATATGGCACAGTGGGACAAAAATGTGTTTAATATTGTGGGGCAAACATGGTTAAGATTAAGGTTACGTATGGTACAGTGATGGAAAAAATAAATATTGTGCAGTTGGAAAAAACTGTGTTTAATATGGTACAGTGGGGCAAAAAGTGCTAAATATGGTACAGTGGGGAAAATTTAAATTTGTGCAGTGGGTCAAAAATGTGTTAAATATGGCACAGTGGGGCAAAAAGGGTTAAATATGGTACAGTTGGGGAAATATGTTAAATTTGTGCAGTGGGACAAAAATGTGTAAAATATGGCACAGTGGGACAAAAATGTGTTTAATATTGTGGGGCAACATGGGTTAAACATGGTTAAGATTAAGTTTACGTATGGTACAGTGATAAACTGGAAAAAACTGTGTTTAATATGGTACAGTGGGGCAAAAAGTGCTAAATATGGTACAGTGGGGGGAAAAAATAAAATTTTTGCAGTGGGTCAAAAATGTGTTAAATATGGCACAGTGGGGCAAAAAGGGTTAAATATGGTACCGTAGTGCAAAAATGGTAAAATATGGTACGATATAGCAAAAAGGGTTAAATATGGTAGAGTAGGGCTAAGGGTGCGACCTTCCACAATTCCACATATAGTATTAGTTTCTTCATCGCAATCATTTTGAAAAAAATAACCCAATTTGCGACGTCTCTTTTGGCATCTCCCAAACAAATGGATCATTTTACAGAAAAAGTTAACGGCTGATGACTTTGATTCCAGTTCATATAAATACTTGACATTTTATGAAGTGTAATACTTTTATAGTTCCCATGGTATATTAAAAAATAGGCGTTATTGTTATTACATTGTAGAGAGACGGAAAGCCATCTCTCAATCGAAAATACATCACGTTTTCATTATATATTTATAATCGCGATATAATTAATTATACTTGTATATTCATCCTTATAATTTATTTTTTAATCATTCCCAGCAAAATTTCTCATTACCAAATAATCCGACGAGTAAGCAAAGTTCGATGGGGATGTCATTGGAGGGAAGTACTTCCCAAAAGCATACAATAAAGTAGCATAATAAGTACTTATTTGTAGCATAGGCATAACATAAATATGTGCTTATGTTTTCACGATTTTAAGTACTTGAATAATGCATTACCAATAAGTTACAAAATACGTAGTAGATATGGTAATTATGTAGAGATTGCCATTGAAAGTAATTTTGTGCATATTGTCGCGAATATTTCGAATTTCTGAACCCAAACCACCATGTGAAAAATTCTTCAATGGTCTAACATCATACGATATACGTAAATATTTTTGGTATCTTCATTCAATTTGCACGAATTTTTGGAAAACTTGTTGAAAATAAATAAATCTTCTACAATAACCCACATATAGCCAAAATTTCATTATACTAAAATTTGCCAAAAATTATTTTGATAAAAAAATCACATATTTCTGTAAGTCATTATTAATAACCCGAAAGTAATTCATTATTTTATTATTTGGTAATGCAGGGAATAATGACAGGTACTTACCAAGATTTTGCTGGGTTAGTATACGGAATCTATATATAGGAGTATATATAAATGGATGTGTTTGTTGTTACGTATGGACTCCATATTGTTACGTATGGACTCAAAAATGGCCGGACCGATTGAGGAGGCGTGGCCCCGACCAAATAAGCCAATTTGGAGTTATTATTTTCTTAGTGATTCCTACTGTTCCTACCTACGAATGGATTATCGAGATTCCTACTGTCGTTATCTGATGATTGGGACTGGACCGTGATCCTGTTTGGACTGCAATCGGTCCAAAAATGGGCAACGAGTGGGCTGGGTCCAGCAAGTACTCCATAACTTTTTGCAATAATGAACAAACATTTCGGGAAAACGAAATATTAAGTGACATATTGCACTTACTTCTCTTGGTGAAAATATTTTTTGGCATTGTGTCAGTTACGTCTAAAATCATTTACCGTTTTTTGAGAAAACTGTAATATATATATGCACAAAATGTATACACACGTTGTACTTTGACTAGACAAATCGAATGGTGGCCTTAACTCAATTTCTGAAAAATGGTCAGTTACGTCGGTTGGTCATCCAAGCGACGATATGTTCGAGAGGTGAGTGGTGTTTATTTAATAAAAGGATATGAGTCAGTTTTACTTAAAATATCACGAAATTTTCTTCTCTCAAAACTCAATTAAACTTGATCTGGATTTTAACCAAGTTAATTCGAAATATAAGAAAAGTACTTAATTTTTAAACAAAATTGGGAAAATTCAAAAACATTCGAATAGAAGGAATAAATCTTTATTAGAGATTATATTAAAAATATTTTGGAAACAAAATATACAATGTAAAAATGTCAAAAACGAGACTTAATATGCCAATTTTTATTTTGTACAAGCATCGCACTATGGACGGAAATTAAAAAATGCGGCCAAAACTCAAATTTTGTGACGCATGTAATATTGAAACCAGTGAGGAAAGACAGAAAGTCGGGCGGGCCCGACTATATAAGACACTAAAACTCCCTAACAATGCGAAAATGGGCATTGTATTAAGAATTTGATTGAGTTCATTCATGTAATAAGAAAACTCTCTCTGTCGAATTTCGGAATTATCGGATATAAAATACGGTTTCTACAGCGCTTACATGTCAAATCGGGTGAAACATATATATGGGGGCTATATCTAATCTGAAAGGATTTTCTCCCAATTTGTTAGTGTTCATTCATGTGATAGGAGAACTCTCTATGCCAAAGTTTGTTCTGATCTGATATAAAATACAGTTTCTACAGCGCTTACATGTCAAATCGGGTGTAACATATATATGGGGACTATATCTAAATCTGAAGCGATTTTCCCCGAATTTGGCAGTGATCTTTCATGTGATAGGAGAACTCTCTCTGCCAAATTTCGTACTGATCTGATATAAAATACAGTTTCTACTGCGCTTACATCTCAAATCGGGAGAAACATAGGGATCGTCCTTGGGCCAAAAAGGAGAACTGTGCTAAATTTCATCAGAATCGGACCATAAATACGACCTGCACTTTGATCACAAGAATACATGGACAGACAGACAGACGGACATGGTTAAATCGACTCAAAATGTGATTCTATGTCGATCGGTTGGGCGTTACAAATAAATGCACAAAGTCATAATATCCTGTACCACAGTGTGGTGTAGGGTATAAAAATGGTTGTGCCAATCAGTTGAGCACATATTCAGTATATTATATCCAAAATATAAACTAAATATCTTAATATTTAGATGATCAAATGACTGTCCAAATTTTATCATATATTTGTATCTGCATTTATAGTACGGATTGCTGAAATTTTAACTGTTGAGAAGATAAGATAAGACTTAACGACTTTAATTTCCCATTTCCGTCCATAGTGCGGAGTTGGCAAATACATTACTTGACGTTATTGTATATATTGATTTGAAATAGCAGCATTAAGGAATACTTCTTGTTCGTTTGCTTTAAGACTTTACCGATAAGAGCTGCGTTTTTAACCAAATAATCACAGCTGAACATTGCTGAAGATTGCAGTACCTAGTATGAAATAGCTATACAAAGAGCTAAGCTGCCAAGTAATTGTATTTGCCATACCGTTTTGACTAAACATTGCATTCTTTAATATTATAGAGGCAAAGGTGGTCCAAACCCAGGAGAATATCCTAGTTACAAATCAATAACGATTTAAAGACAAAAATAAAACAACAGAAAATATAATGTCAAACCAGTAAGGAAGGACAGAAATTCGGGCGGGTCCGACTGTATAATACCCTACACCTCCCTAACCATGCGAACATGGTCATTGCGATAAGAATTTGGCAGTGTTCATACATGTAATAAGAAAACTCTCTCGGTTTCTACAGCGCTTACATGTCAAATCGGTTGGAAGAATATATATGAGGGCTATATCTAAATCTGAACCGATTTTCCCCAAAATTGGCAGTGTTGGCAGTTTCTACATCGCTTACATGTCAAATCGGGGGTAACATGTATATGGGGGCTATATCTAAATCTAAACCGATTTTAACCAATATCAATAGAGATCGTTCTTGGGCCAAAAAAGAGCTCTGTTCTAAATTTCATCATAATCGGACCATAAATACGAGCTGCACTTTGATTATAACTATACACCTACAGACGGACGGACAGACGGACATTGTTAAATCGACTCAGGAAGTGATACTAAATCGATCAGTATAATAAACGATGGGTCTATCTCTTCTCCTTTTGGGAGCTACAACCAAATGCACAAACTCATAATTCCCTGGACCACAGTGTGGTGTAGGGTATAAAAATATTATGAAATATGAAACATACGTAATGAGACTTAATAAAAAGCTCAAATTCCTTTTATCTTCCGAATTTTGCAATGAGAAAATTACTTTGGCACATTCTTCATTGATTTTCGGTTTAATTATCTTAGAGAGTCATTGAAAATAAGAAGAATCATCTGAAGAAACTTTACCCGACCGACTTGTGGTGGTTGCTTTGACCAGCAACAATAATACATACAAGAACATCTGCTTAGCGAAAATTCACCGAAAGTGGAAATTTTTATACCCCACACCACACTGTGATACTGGGTATTTTGACTTTGTACATTTGTTTGTAACTATCGGCATAGAATCACTTTTTGAGTCGAATTAGCCATATCCGCCTGTCTGTCCATGTATTCATGTAATCAAAGTTCAGGTCGCAAATATGAAGATATCTATACGAAAATTGGTACAGAGGCATTCCTTGGACTAGGGACGGTCCCTATTGAAAATGGGGCATATCGGTCCATGTTTTGATATAGCCCCCATATAAAAGTCTCCACCGATGACACTCTAGAGAAAACGTTTTTCAATGGATCTTTCTGAAATTTAAGAATTTACACTTCACATTGGAACTAAACGCCCATATTAAAAATGGAGCACATCGGTCCATGTTTTGGTATATCCCCCATATAAAGGTCGCCACCTATGTCACAGAACGGATACTTCAATTGATCTGGCTGAAATTTAAGAGTTCATACTAAATATTATATCGAATGCCGTGATTTGGCCCCTGGTTGAGTATGTTATTGTGATTATTAGATGCGATCTTTTTTGGTAAAATGCATTTTTGAAATAAAATTCTCACAGCTGTGGTTAAACAGTCCACTAAATAATTCAATTATTTATGACGGATTCCCAAAGAAGGCAGCATATTTCTGAAACATTCTTGCAACACCTTGAAATATTGATCTGAGGCCATGTAAAATATATTCTCGTATACTATTTATCAGAATCGTTCACAGTGCATAATTGTTGTATAATTGTTTTAATATAGATACTAAGCCACAGTGATGTGGCAACTGTGACGTGAAAATGATGTACCCAATATTTGTAGCCCTCAAAATTCTCAAATTTCTTTAAAGTGTATCACGGCTCTACGGGGTTTATAGTAGTATATAAGTAATAGTAATAGTTTTGAAATGAAAGTGACAAAATAGGTACGATATGTTAACATACATACACAGATAAAAATTTTAACAAATATATTTTTTTAAGTTTTGGAGTTCAACAAATATTGTTATTGCAATTTGGAAAATTATTCAGCTTTTGTAGCAATAAATGGTCAAATCGGAAGAAACGCCATAGGAAAAAACAAATAAGGGCGTTAAGTTCGGCCATACCATTCGGCCATACCCTCCACCATGGATTACATTCAATTTTGATTACTGGAAAATCTTTGAATATGGAGCAAATCATGAAACGATATTTTTTATTTAAGTAAATTATGAAAAAAAACGAACGCTGCAATTTTTGGGCCGCAAATTCTTTAGCCACACTCTTCACCTGAAAATTGTGGTATTTATGGTTCAAAATAGCTTTTTGGAGAGCTACATCAACACGAGGACTACCAGAAAAAAAATTATTTGTATACATTTTATTGAGATGAATTCTTGCCAAAATAGAATATAAACTGCAAAAATTCAGCTAAATTTCTTAGAGAATGTGGTGTTTTTGGCTTAAAAACCCTTTTGTGGGAGCGACATCTATAGGTGGACCACACAAAAATGTGAACTGATTTAAAAATTTTTTACTGCGATGAATTCTTGTCTTAATTAAATACAGGGAGGTGTTATTTTGAATCACCCGGTATTTCGGTAGCTGTCACTTTTGAAGCTTTTATTCTTTGACATTTGACAAGTAGAAACTACGCCATTACTAAAAATGGAACGATACAAGATTCAACAACGCACTGAAATTATTAAAATTCGAAAAATCGAAAAGATAGAATTCGTGAGGCTATCGAGGACATAGGGCAGCCACTTTGCGATTTGGTTATAGAAAATTTCATGAAAAGGATATGGTCCTGCAAGCGTGGTCATGGTGGCCATTTGGCTGATGTTGTTTTTCATTGCAACAACAGTGAAAAAAATACACGGACTTGACAGTCTATTATCAAACGGTAGTATACTCCTATACTCGGTTTGGCGAAATTGGTGACCAACTTTTTTATGGGCCTCCAAAGTTTCTGAAAATCAGTGGGCCCCTCGAAAACGGTGTCATCAGCTTTTGTCCAACAACTAATTCAAACTTGGTCAAACTTGATCAAAGTTTCTTAAAATTTTTGCGTAAAAATAATTTCCCCGGAATTTTTTTTTGAAAAAGTGTAGGAAAAAATTATTTTTTTTCACTTTTTCCAGCATAACTTTCAGGGACTCGTAATTTTTCACTTACAATGTTTGACAAAATTGTAGCCAACGTAAATTTGAACAACTTTTGTGAACATAATATTGCGATCTGAACGTGTCTAGGTACCCTAAATAGCTCAAAAAACAACATTGTACCCCAAAAATGTTAGAATTTCACTATTATGTAACAAAAATATTATTTTTTTGGTATAGGGTATGTTTAGCAACTTTATAGAAAATATTAAGGCCAATATTTTTGTGGAACATATTAACCCTCTAGCTCCCCATATAACTGTAATTTTTGGCCCCATTTTAACAAATCGTAAAAAAACACCCCTTAAAATGGGGAGGGCGGGGATGAAATGTTTTACAAAAATGTTGGCCATACATTTTTACTATATGTGTCAGAACAAACCAAAGCTCAAAACTTAACACAAACACCAAAAAAGGTCAAATCGATAACAAATATACGAAACTTCAAATATTTCGATGGTTTGTTGGCCGGTTTATCTTTATACATACAACTAAAATACGGTTTTAGATTATATGAAAGTTATCCATAATATGTATTATTCATTTAATGTATTTTCTAATATTAAAATAACAAAACCAATTCTTAGAAAAAGGAAGTGTTGTGTTTTGAATTTATCGTGGAAACTTGTGTACAAGAATCATATTTTCTATGAATATTGAAATGGTTTCTGTGGCTTTAAAACAAATGATTCTTTAGTATGAGTGGCATTAGAATAAAAACAATGTAAGGAATTTCCCCTACATATTTTAAAAAACTTTATTTATGCTTTAAATTAATTACCAGTATATGCATATATCAAGGACATACATTTTAAAATTTAATACGATAATGTTTTAAATTTAATGATATTATACTAAACATAAGCACGAGGCATACTTCAATTTACGCCAAAACGTGCTTATTTTAAGACAAAACTTAATTAGTTTTATTACCAAATGTTCTTGATTCTATGAAATGCATCATCAAAACAAGTACTATTCATGTCTTTGAATTAACTATAAAACATTCTTATTTTTATAGCGATTGTCTTTGGCTCGAAATCATTGCCGAAATCTTAAACTTTACGGCAAATTCTTTGATTTTCAGTACGCTTTTTTTTAGTGCATATATTTCTTAAAATAATTGCAAACAATACATCATTTTAAGGTGTCGTTATCAAATGTTTCTTATTTATTCAGCACTTTATTTAATAATTGATATTAAGCAATCTACTTAGTATTCACAATTTTTCCAGCAAAATTGTTATCTCACATTCCATTTGTTGTTTGCACGTTAAATATGCAATTGCATGTGACTACATTATTAAGATAAACAAATTGCAATTCATTTGTATTAATTTGTTTATTATTTGCGAATGCGGCGGCGCACACCATGAGTTGGCCTGGCCGTCTAAAGACATAACTTCGTTTTGGTTAACAACAAATGACCGTTACACTTACTTATAATACTAACATGTTTATTAACGCGTTAAACTTTAGCATTTGGTAACATTTCATTGCAACAACACATCGAATGCAATACTCGTATCAAGCGACTTGCTCAGACATATATTTACCATAAGTTGATAGCAAGTAATTAGCATCGATAGCAATCCGTGGCAAAAATAAAACGAAGCAAGTAAGGAAAGACTAGCTTATGGCGTGGTCGACTGTTTAATACCCTGTAGCGAGATTTTTTAAAGATTAACTCGTAATATGTTTAGGTATATTCTTAAAGGTGCATAAGCCATATTGGTATAAAAGGACGTACGTATGTCCGCAGTAAAGGTATATTTTTTTACTAATATTCCATAGACCACACTGTGGTACTGGGTATGACGATCTTGTTCATTTATTTGTAACACCCAAAGGGAGAAAAGATGAACACATCACCTAGTATTTTGATCGACTTGGAATTGATTTCTGAGTATATAAAATCATAAATGTTTATCCGCATTTGGAGATTAATTCTGCCTCTAATTTTGCTGAAATTCGTTAAAACTTACGTATTTGCTTACAAAAGTAAGGGAAGTCAATGTGGTTAAAATCTATTCAGAGACACAGCTCTTGAAGTTATTCTGAGACGAAGCGTAAAAAATTGGTCTATGTCTTCTCCTCTTAGGCGTTACAAACAAATGAAAAATGTCATAACGATACCACATTGTGGAATAGGGTATAGGAAAAACTGCAGACAATAAAATATGGTTGTTTAACGTGTTTGTGGTCATTTGGACACTTTGTCACTTGAGGTGGTTGCACATGTTCGCGCCAACATCCAATATCCGCCCGTAAAGGTATGAATGAATTTATTAAGAAATTGTAAATTACATTCATATATGTATTTATTTAACTGAAGAAAATTAATTTCGAAATAACAACCGCCAGATTAGTCCGATGAGTTTATTTGACAGACAACAAAGGAATGATGTTTGGTTTGTAATAAAAAAACGTATTGTACGTTACCACATACACGTATGTATGTTGTTGTGAAATAATTAAATCGAATCCCCTGATAAAAATAAAATCAAGAAAAATATTTCTTTGCAAATTAAAGAGATTGAGAAATGCATTTGTGGTGATCAACCATAATGAGGATTATATGTATTTGTGCATTTTAAATCTTTGGGGAATTAAAAGAAAAACAAAGAATTATTGAATCCGACTATTTGTTGATCGACATTAGCCAGGCTCTGTACATAGACCTCAGGATCCTATCCGGTTCATACGTTTGACAGGTACTTTTGAATCCAATAGCCTACATTCTTCCTAGAAAATTCAAATGTTTCATAAATCGATATATATTTTCTTTGAAAATGGTTTAGTTTTCAAATATATTTATTTTAGAAAATATATACAGATTTATGGAACATTTGATTTTTCTAGAAATAATTTAGATTATGGGATTCAAAAGTGCCGGCCGAACGCATAAACCGGACAGGATCCAAAGGATACACAAAGCCTGGCTAATGTCGATCAACTAATTGTAGGCTTTATGCTATTTAGGTCAATACGCAATTTTGCGTTTTTTGAGTTAGGAATGGTTTTCAAGCAATAATTTTTGATTTATTTAATTATCAAGACATTTGTAGGTTGGATCGATCCCATTCCGATTTACAGAAACAATTTAGGTTTTCTTTATACCCTTACATTACTACGAGGGTATATATCATTTTCTACGGGCCAAAAGTGTAACACATCGAAGGAATGATCTAAGACCCTATGTATGTTCGGCGGATATTCGTCTTGCGTCATTTTAAGTCCAATGAGAAATGTCCGTCCGTCCGTCTGTCTGTCTGCTGCGCACGATAACTCTCGAAAGGAGTAACCGATTGACTTCAAATTTGGTATACGGTAATATTTTTTCTATCTCCGGCTAAGTTCAAAGATGGGCCATATTGGTCCACTCTTTCTGGTACCTCCAACACAAAGGGTTAACATTTTGTGAAATATTGGTTATTTAATAACTTCTATACTACTTATTAGAATCTTCTGAAATTCCACACATTGTATTATTTTATAAGTGGCTATCACCTCACCACGCCCTTACTTGTTTTTTTATTTTCTTGACTGCATTATTTTACATCTTTCGGTCAGAATATTATAATTACTCTGCTTCCATTCCGACTAAAAAAATATGTTATCAGTATCGTTATCAGTTTGGTTTTCCTAATGAAAATAATATGCCCAAAAATTTGTATTTTATGGCGCTTACATTCAAAATCAGGATATTTTCACATACAGGGGACATAATCGTATCTGAATCTGAACCTATTTTCGGCAAATTTGACAACGTTCCTATTTATTTCAAGAATCTGATATCTGTTAAAAATTATAGAGATCTGTTGACAATGTCGATTTTAAAGCGGCTTCATTCAACATCGGTATATAGGTGTTATGGAGTGTATATCTAAATCTGAACCAATTTTCCTTAAATTTGGCAGTATTCATTCCTGGTTGAAGGAACCGCTATATACTAAATTGTATGTAGATCTGATAAGAGACGGGTATACTATGGTGCTAAGACTCAAAAGATTTAAACTTGCAAAAAATGTCGTAAAATTTGCCAGAGTTTATTATACGCTCAAGCTACTTTCCTATAACAAATTTAGTAAAGATTTGTTAAAATTGTGGCGTCTATGCCGCGTAGATGCCAAATCGGGATGTACATACATATGGTGAAGCAAGATAGTCTAATTTCTTTATGTTACCAGATATGATCTGACAAATGTACAAAAAGCGTCAAAAGCACTAACGAAAAATTTGAAAATCGTACAGTTAGTCCTTTTTTTATTTGGCACTAACTTTTCGCGTATTGGGGTAGTCTGAAAAGCACTAAATCTGATGCGAAAAGCACTAAGTTGGCATCCCTGAAAATAGTATTTATATATAAAGGGTTTTCCAACAGTATTTGTTATTTTGGTATTCAAAGAAAAATTCCATTTTTTGAGATAAATGATCGGATGTTTATTTCATAATAATGAGGAAGGTATGCCGTTAATAACGAAAAATAACATAAGCCAAATGGCCATCACGACCACGCTTACAGGAACATATCTTTTTCATGAAATTTTCCATAACAAAATCGCAAAGTGGCTGCCCTATGTCCTCGATAGCCTCACGAATTCTATCTTTGAGGTCTTGAATCGACGCTGGGCTGTTGGCGTAGACCTTATCTTTCACGTGGCCCCAAAGGAAGAAGTCGCAAGGTGTTAAATCACAAGATCTCGTGGCCAATTGTGATCACCTCTTCGAGAGATAACACGGTCCGGAAACTTTTCCCGTAACAGAGCAATGGTTTCGTTGCTTGTGTGGCACGTAGCGCCGTCTTGTTGAAAGTAAACGTTGTCCGTATCAATACCATCCAACTCCGACCATAAAAAATCATTAATCATCTCTCGATAGCGCAATCCATCCACCGTAACTGGACCTTACTTTTTCATTTTCGAAAAAGTAAGGTCCAATGACCGCGCCGGATCATAAACCGCACCAAACAGTCACACGTTGAAGATGGTGAGGCATCTCAACAATAACTCTTGGGGTTTCCGAGCCCCAGATGCGACAATTTTGCTTGTTGACGTAGCCACCGAGGTGGAGATGGGCCTCATCAGTCAAGATGATTTTGTATCGTTCGTATCGTTTTTTGTTCGATCGTTTTGTAACGTTCGATGATCGTGTATCGTTCCATTTGTAGTAACGGCGTAGTTTCTTCTTGTCAAATGTCAAAGAATAAAAGCTTCAAAAGTGACAGCTACCGAAATACCGGGTGATTCAAGATAACACCTCTTGTTGGAAAACCCTTATTTATAACTTGCAAATTTTTAAGTAATGACAAAATTGTATAACTTTTCAGTCCCATGTTTAGTAAATTACTCCGTTGAGTTTATATTCAATCATAAAAATGGGGTTTTGAACAAAATAGCATTAGACGATGAAATGTCCAAGCGTATAATAGAATATTGAGAAGAAAGGTATAAGGTATAATAATAAGGTATACTCGTATTTTATTCAATAGAAATAGTTTATTCTATTTTGTGGGGCGAAAGAGGAGCAGAAAGTGGCTAAATATATATAACTTGAATTTAGTATAAACAATTAATAATGGTAGTCATGGATTACATTCAATTCTTTGGAATAAAGCAAACCTTGGAACGATAGGATTCCTTTTTATACCCTCACTTTAGTGATACGAGGGTATATATCATTTGATACGGGCCAAAAATATAGCACATCGAAGGAGTGACCTAAGACACTAAGTATGATCGGCGGATATCCGATTTGGGTAATTTTAAGTCGAATAAGCAATGTCCGTCCGTCCGTCCGTCTGTCTGTCTGTTTGACTGTCTGCTGGCTGGTGCGCACGAAAACTCGCGAAAGGAGTAACCGATTGACTTCAAATATGCCATGTGGTAATATTTTGTCTATTTCCGGCTAAGTTCAAAGATTGGCCATATTGGTCCACTCCTTCTTGTACATCCCCCGCAAAGGATTAATATTCAGTGACTCATTTATTATTTAATAACTTCTTTACTCCGTATTTGAATCTTCTGAATTTTTACACATAGTATTAGTTTAATAGTCACTATCATCTCGAGAAACATGGGCGAAGTTGCCACTCCCCTTTTGGTATGTGAACCAAATAAACCATTTTGCAGCAAACGTTAATTGCTTATAGTTTTAATATCACTTCATGTAAATGTTAACATTTTGGACAGTGTAATACTTTTATAGTACCGAGATAACAGTGAAAAGAGGGTGTCAATGGCACACCCCACGATGGGAAAATATGACGAAATATGCGCGCATAGGGCTTTGAAAACAACTTTCATAAATCAGGTTTTTGGGAAGGTAGTTTTATTGTGGATAACATTTAATAAAAATATCTTCAACATTTATGAAAATATCTTTAGGCGATTCCGATTTATGGCCATTCAAAGTTTGTCTTGTCTCTAATAAATGCAAATAAAATTGCGATGATAAAATGTATATACTAAAATGCTTGTAGAATTCTCGTTTGTTGGTGAAATGTGACCGGACTTGTAACATATAATAGTAACATCTTTAAATGAAGAGATATTTCAAAGTAAAAATAAAGCTTTAATTTTGTTTTTCAAAAAAATATATCCAAAGTAAATGGAATACAACTTTTTTGGATCGCGTCGGATCACCACCATATGACATAGAGGTGACTTAGTGTTGAATCCAAAGGTGACCGGACTTAACTCCTATGGACATGACGCCCAAAATGATTTTGTAACTTATGTCCTCCAGTGTACTTGGACATAATTCCCAAAATTGGTTGGGCGTAATGTCCGCAGAGAGTTCTCGGACATAACACCAAAAAAAAAAAAAAAAACGAGGACATAACACCCAATTTATATTGGGACTTAGTCCTTAACAAACCGCGGTCATAACACCCAAAGTAATGAAAATACAGCTCTATTGGTTGTTTTTAATAAAATGCAACGCCACTTGTGAAGGATAAAATTGGACACCATGCGTGGACCTTGAAGTCCACGAGATTTCATAAATTTATTTAAAAATGACTTATTTATGACAGATACGGGAAAATGTTATCAAACAATATCGAAGTAGATATTTCCTACACATCCTTAGGATTATTGATTTAAGGTTTTTTTTCAGTTCAGTGCGAGATTTTACACGCATTTGAAGTTGGTGATTTTGGAACGCTGCCTAACGAGAAGACATAATTGAAAATTTGATAAAATAATGATTATTTATTTTTATTATCATGGAAAGTTGTGGTATCTTACTGTTTTTGGGGTCGAGGAATTCTTTTTTGATATTTATTTTTACCTACAACTCACGCTTTATAGCGCTGTCATACAAATGGTGCTATTTCTTGTCGATTTTCATAGAAAGAACAGTGATATTATTTTTTAAGCAGAAAAAGAGGTTAAGAGAAGAAGAAGAGGTTAAAGAGAACAACCGATGAAGTGGATACTGACGAAGAGCAAGAACCAGAATTATACAGAGATCCACAACCTACTACTTCTGGAACTTTTGCTACTTCAAACATGCAAATTGACTGTGATAGTGATGATGATTAAGCGGATCCAAAATTAGATCCCAATAAGATATAGTAATATATAATACTTTTAAATAAAAAAGTTATTATGTAAAAAAAAATAATTTTTCCAATAAAAAACACAATTTTCTTTTCATAACAATTGAATTTTTATAATATAAACGGACTGTTATTAATAAAATATACGTCGAAATATCATAAGATATATGTTTTACAATGATGCCAACATCAAAAAATGGATTTTTCAGCCTAAACAAATAAATACACCGTTTTTCTATGAAAATCGACAAGAAATAGCACCATATAGATGGCAGCGTCATCTAGCGGGAATTGTAGGTAAAAATAAATATCAAAAATTAATTCCTCGACCCCAAAAACAGTAAGATACCACAACTTTTCATGATAATAAAAAGAAATAAGCATTATATTTTCACATTCTCAATGATCTTTTCTTGTTAGACAGCGTTCCAAAATCACCAACTTCAAATGCGTGTAAAAAAAATCTCGCACTGAACTGAAAAAATCCCTTGAAGGTTTTGTTATGGATAATGTCAATTTTCATTTGCAATTGGTCTCATCCCATTCCCATTCGGAAAGTTCGATTTTGTATCAGTGTTATTAATAATTTACAATTTTCATCTAAGTATAAAAAATTCTAAAATATAAAAAAATCCCGAATTTTTTGTTTAAAAAAAGCGCGATTAAAAAATCTCTTGCGGCGTTTTCTATATTCTTCAAATTGTATAGCGTCTACAAATCGTTTAATCTTTGTTAAATACATTTATGTTAGTTACTTCTTTGTAGCATTTTTTAAAAAAAGTTTCGACTTCTTGAGTTCAATGAGGTTTTTTAATCGCTCGATTTAAAAAATCATTAAACTTAGGACAGATAGCAAATAATTTTTTTTAAATGGTGCAATTTTTTTAAAAAAATTTCGCCATTTAATGAACAATGTTTAAATTCCACGATTAAAATAATTCTCCTGCAGCGCTTTCTATGTTCTCAAAATTGTATAACGTCTGCAAATCGTTTCATCTTTGATAAATATATTTATGTTAATTACTTAATTGTAGGTTTTCCCATTTGTGTTTATACTAATGGCTAATAAAAAACAAGTAAGAAAGTTTCAGTCGGGTAAACCGACTAAGGTGTACCCTCACTTTGTGAGTAATGTAATATTGAATATTACACAAATTATTCTGTCAATTTTTGTGGGAGGTACCAGAAGGGGTTTAAGAAATACACCTATATTTCGCTGAACAGTAGATACTTTAAATAAATTGCACTGTGCCTATTTGTAACCGTTTATATGGACTGGTATATTAACGTTGAGATATTAAATTGTGGTATAATTTGGTCATTTTGTGTGGGAGGTACAAAAAGGGGCGTGGTGATAACGCTCATTTTTCACTGGACTATAGGCATTATAAAAGCATTACACTGTACAAAATTTCAAGCAATTGTATACACTGATATTAATGTTATAAACTGTTAACTTTTGGTGTAAAATGGTACCGTTGTGGGAGAGGTACCAAAAGGGGCGTGGCAATAACGCACATTTTTCAATGGATTGTAGGCACTATAAAAACATTACGCTGTACAAAATTTCAAGTATTTTTATACACTGGTATTAATGTTATAAGCTGTTAACTTTTGGTGCAAAATGGTGCATTTGTGTGGGAGGTACCAAAAGGGGTGCGGCAATAACGCCCATTTTTCACTGAGCTGCAGGCACTATAAAAGCATTACACTGTACAAAATTTCAAGTATTTCTCAACACTGGTATTAATGTTATACGCTTTTAACTTTTAGTGCAAAATGGTGCATTTGTGTGGGAGGTACCAAAAGGGGCGTGGCAATTTCGCCCATTTTCCTCGAGTTGATAGCGACTAACAAACTAATACTATGTGTGGAATTTCAGAAGATTCGAATACTATAATAGCAGTTATTAAAGAATCAATATTTCACAACATTTTAACCCTTTGTGGGGGAGGTACCAGAAGGAGTGGACCAATATGGCCCATCTTCGAACTTAGCCGGAGATAGAAAAAAATATTACCATAAATTTGAAGTCAATCGGTTACTCCTTTCGAGAGTTATCATGCGCACCAGCCAGCAGACAGACAGACAGATGGACGGACATTGCTCATTCGACTTAAAATGACCCAAAACGGATTTCCGCCGAACATACTTGGGGTATTAGGTCACTCCTTCGATGTGTTACACTTTTTTCCTTAGCAAATGATATATATCCTCTTCACACTAAAGTGAGGGTATAATAAAAATCATATGAACATATCCTACTGTTTATAGACTCAAACATTTTCAAACTTAAAGCGCTGAAGAATTTTTCATTTAAATTAATTTATGATGATATGGAGCAATATATGTGTACTTATGTTTCATATTATAATAAATAAATATTTGTTCCTTTACTTGAACTAACACATTTTGTTATGTAAATGAATGAAAAGGACGTAACTCCCATTAGGCGTTATGTCCACTCGATACCGTCGGACATAAGTCCCAACAATTTTGGGTATTATGTCCTAGATTATATGCGGACATAACTCCCAAAATCGTTTTGGGCGTTATATCCATTGGGAGCTATGTCACGGCACCGAATCCAACAGTACCTAGTTTATCTGCCACTTTTTGCGATTATGGCAGATTTTCGTACTTTAAATATGTGCTTTTTTTACTTTAAATATAGAAAATATATGTGACGTGTATCTATGAATCGATTTTCCCGAAACATATGGGCCGATCCAAAAAAATAACTTTTACCAAATTTCGGCAAAATCGGATAATAAATATGACCGGATGCAAGTTTGTAGGATCCTACGATCAAAAATAGCGATCTTAATAATATTATTAGGGTTATATGTGTAATTTTTAGAATTTACTTCTTCTACAAAAACTATAAAAATATAGTTAAACGCAGTGATGCCAACTATTTGCGGAGGAAAAGCGTAATGAAAAATTTAAAAAGCGTAAAAGGCGTAAAATTCCAATAAAAAAGGCACTAACCTATTTTTCTTTCATTTGCAATAAAAAAGTTTAATTTTACATTAAAAATTTTAAAATACAAATAATTATCAAATTTTAATTAAAGTTGTTCCTAATTAAAATGAAAATTTCAAACTTTTTGGTTTTTTGGCGCTTAGATTCATACATTTTTTCACTGCTAAATTGAATAAAGACTTGCTGAACAATAAGGAATCACTAGCAGATTCTATTTATACCTATAATAATTCGAATCTGCTAGGTATTCTGAGTCAATAGACCATTTAGTATGTATGTTATCTTTTATGATGGTTTTCCAGTTATCGATATCTCCAAAGCGGGCTACGTGGACCAAACTGAGTCTGCGTGACCGGTTTTGGCCGGGGTTAAAGATTTTCCCTTCTGATGTATGTCCAACGATGGCTACGCGGAACAGTGACCTTGCGTGGCAGGCCTTCGGCCGGGAATAAAAATGTTTTCCAAAGCCGGTAACGCGGACCAAAGTGTCATAAGATCTACGGACATTATGTCCCTGGGCGTCATGACATGCCACCCAATATTTTAGGGCCTTACAAAACAAAAGTACCGCAGAATTGTGTACTTATAAAACCATAATATTTATTTGTTATGGTAATTTGTTATGGTATTAAAAAGCTATTTCTTTTACTTTTTGTAACTCAAAATTTCAATCAAATTTAAACTGCGGAAGTGATAACAGCAATATTCAAATCAGTGATTCAAATGTAATTGCATATAAATATGTTTATAAAACGAAGTAGCAAAAATAGTATAATTTCATTATGTTGTCAGATTTGATCTGACAAATGTACGAAAAGCGTCAAAAGCACCAACCAAAAACATGAAAAGCGTACACCTAGTGCTTTTTTTTTCGTTTGGCATTATGTGAACACTTTTCGCGTATTGGGGGGTCAGAAAAGCACTAAATCTGGTGCGAAAAGCACTAAGTTGGCATCTCTGGTTTAACGCTTCTGCAGTTTATGTATATTATGGTGGACCGTTTAAGTTTTGTTTTTAATTTAACTTTCTTTTCTTTTGTTAACAGTCGACGATCCATTGTGTAAGTGCATTGCTGCAAAACTTTCAGCTTTCAAAAATATTGCCGACTATGATTTTATCCTATTTATGTTGTTTTGGTTTTAATTTCAAAAACATTGCCCGGTTTTGTAGACTTTTAACGCAATGTTGACAAAAATATGTTTGAACTTCAATGGTCTATATATTTAGAATACAGCAACACACAACCAAGTAACTCAAATATATTTTGAACTAAATTTTGTCAGCATTACTTTAAAATCAAGATCACTAAATTTTGTACGATATTCTGATTTTTACACTCATTTCCACAAAAGTCGCTTTTTAGCCCCACTGTGCGATTAACGGTAGGTTAGGTTAGGTTAGGTTGAAGAGAGGAGACGTTTAAACGTCTCATGTCCATGGACATACACTTAAGCCAGTGGTTCGGCCTGTTGTGCGCTCCTTATTTATGATCTTTTTATACCTCACGAGTTACAGAAAATCGGTACTAGACACGAATTTTCTCAGTATCTTCCAGTCATATTCTCTGAGATGAGTCAAGTCTGGTAATATGTCGGACCCGAAATGTTGGGATCTTGCATGTGTAAAGCCGGGCAGTGACACAGAAAATGTTCCATCGTTTAGATGTTTTCTCTGCATGCTCTGCATTCGTCGTTTCCTGCTAGTCCAATGCGATGAAGATGTGCTTGTAAGCTTGAGTGTCCCATTAGAACACTCATCATCTTACTAATATCGATCTTGTTTAGTTTCAGAAGACTTCTTGTTTTCTTTTCATTTGGGTCACCCCACAGTATCTTTGCAGTTGCTCCTACTGTTGCGCTATTCCACACAGTTTTATGAGCCATCACTGCCCAGTGCTTCAACTCATTTTTCGTGGCTTCGAAAGGTTTCCAATTTTTCAAGTTTATTACTCGAAGTTCTCTGCCCTTTGAAGCCAAGTTGTTTGCCCGTTCATTTCCAATCACTCCGTTGTGTCCTGGTACCCAGCAAATACGCAATTGACCATGGACTGAGTAACCATTTATCGTTCTTTTACATTCCAACACAGTTCTGGATTTGACCCTTTCCGATGTTATTGCTTGAATCGCCATTTGGCTATCTGTGAAGATGTTGGCATATTTAGGCTTTGTCGTGTTACTGAGCCAGTTCACACACTACGTGATTGCTCGAACTTCTGCTTGAAATACCTTGTTATGGTCAGGGAGGCGGAAGTGAAGTTCGACTTCTGGTTCATCAATAAAAAGTCCCAGACCCGTCCTTCCTCCTCGCTTGGACCCATCCGTGTAGCAGCTGGTTCCCACTGGCACATGGGCCAAAGTTCCATTTTCCCAGGAGCGTCTGGCACAAACGTATCACAGGTAGCTGTAAGCCGCACTTCAGGAATGCGGTCCGAGATTTCTGGCGTTTGAATGTGACCAACTAGATATTCTAAAATCTTCTGATGGTACGACTTGTGGTCTCGATTTATCCATTCACCCATCACTTGTAGACGTCTTGCTGTGAGGGCTGCCTCATATACGGATGTCTATTGGTTGGATGTGCAGTATAGTCTCCAACGCTTTTGTTGGTGCAGTTCTAAATGCCCCGCTTATGCCTAGACAGCACATACCTTGAATTTTTTGCAAAGGTATTACGTTGCACTTCTTGTCCATTGATGTCCACCACATTACAGAGGCGTAGGTGATTATTGGTCTAATCACGCTCATGTAAAGCCAGTGAGTCATATTTGGACGTACTCCCCATTTTAAACCTATAGCTCTTCTGCACAACGACCAACATCTGTGTGCCTTTGTAACTCTTTCTTCAAGATGATCTTTCCAGTACAGTTTCTGATCCAAGATTACTCCCAAGTATTTTACCTTTTTAGTTATAGCAATTGTCTTATTCAGGAATCGAGGCGGGGTAAAACGTGGGATCTTCGTTTTCCTTGTAAATAGACATATTTCTGTTTTGTCTGGGTTAACATTTAATCCCCTTGATTGTGCCCAGTTATATGCTAGGTTATGTGCCTCTTCAGCTCTTCTGCATAATAGATTTGGATGAAAGCCCCTTAGAAGTATTACAACGTCGTCTGCATAACAGACTGGTTTAAGTCCTTCATTGGTGAGGGCTTTTAGGAGACTGTGTATCGTCGTAACCCATAGAAGAGGCGATAAAATGCCCCCTGGGGTATACCACGATTTACCTTGTCTCTAATTTTTACCTCATATGACCCGCAAATAATCCATATATTCCTTAGCATATTGTTGATCCAGTTTTTCAGCGCCCGGTCAACCTGAAACTCGTCTAAGGACTGGATAAGTGTATCGGTATGTACATTGTTAAATGCGCCCTCAATGTCTATGCAAACAGCAAGTGTATACATTTCTTTACTGAAGGACTCTTCTATGTGGTGCGTTACCTCATGCAGAGCTGTTTCCACTGATCTTCCTTTGACATAGGCGTGTTGTTTGAATTTTAGCCTGTCATCCGCTATTTTACCTTTGACCATGTCATCAATTATTCGCTCCATTGTTTTTAACAGGAAAGAAGTAAGGCTAATGGGTCGATAAACCTTTGGGGTCGTGTAACTCGCCTTGCCAGGCTTTGGTATGAAGACCACCCTTGATTCCTGCCAGTTTTTTGGGGTATACGAATGGGTTAGGCATGCAGTGAACACTCCAGCCAGATGAGTTGATACCAGATCCACCTCATTCTGCAGAAGTGCTGGAAATATTCCATCCGGTCCCGCAGCCTTAAAGGGAGAGAAACTTTTTATCGCTTCTTTAACCATACCATCTGTTATATCCGTAATAGGTACTTGATGCAATACATTTTCATTCTGTAACTGTTCCTCTGTTGGTCCAGCATTACCAGTCGGAAAATGAGTTTTCATCAAGAGCCTTACGGTATCCTCTATAGTTTCCATCCTTTTACCCGTTTCATCCACCAGTGTTTCGGTTTGGACATGCGTTTTTGAGAGGAACTTTTTCATTTTAGGCATGCTGTTAACGCTGTCTACCTGTTCACAGAAAAGCCTCCAGGAGTTACGTTTCGTCGATCTAACGATTTTATTGTATTCTTTGAGTCTTCTGTGCTAGTCGTCCCAATATACTGATTGTTTTTTACGTCGAGCTCTATTGTAAAGTCTGCGGACATCTTTGCCAATCGAGCGAATTTGTCCTGTCATCCAGGGTTTCTCAAAGGCAGATTTCCTTTCTCGAAGTGGGCAACTATCTTCGAATGATTTTACAAGAGCCTCGGTAATCTTCTTAACATTGATATCAATGTCTTCTGCACATAGATAATCGCGTGTAGGCTGCCCCAATCGATTTCTAAGTAGATTTCCGAATTTAGTCCAGTCGGTCTTAGCCTTATTACGGAAACTTATGGGGTTTGGCGGTGGCCGTGCAATTTTAAACCTTATATAACGGTGGTCTGAATAGGAGTGTTCATCCGAAACCCTCCACTCATGAATCTCATCAATAAGATTTTCTGAACATATCGTTATATCTAATACTTCTTCCCTAATTTTGTTAACAAAGGTTGCAGTTTCCTATGTTAAGAGTTATGAGGTCATTTGTATTCAAAAATTCGATAAGGGCGTGTCCCCTTTTATTGGTGTTAGTACTACCCCAAGCGATATGATGGGAGTTGGCGTCACATCCAGCTAATAACTCATTACTTTTGTGTTTGGATTCCCTCACCAGACGTTGTAATTCCGACGTAGGTGGCAATGTCGGCGCATCGAATGGCAGATATATTGACGCCAGGTACATATTTCCATTACCTTGCCTCAGCACCGTTGCGTCCGATGTTGACAACTCTGGAGAGAAAATAAAACATAAGTTTTTATGGCACAGAATACAAGTCCTTGGACGAGTACCTGTGTTAGCGTAGAAAAGGTTATAGTTCAAATGGTTTAATCCAGTAACCTTGTTGCTAGTTGTCCATGGTTCCTGGATCAAAGCAATATGAACCCTGCCTTTATTTATGATGTCCATCAGAGCGTTGGATGCTGTCACGCTCCGGTGGAGGTTTATCTGGATGACCTCAATCATTGTCCTTCCAGTAACAGTTTCTTTTGGGAGTCTATCCTATCTGGTGGCACCCCCTCTTTATTTGGTAGTGGGTCATTCTCCTCCTTTCGTTCACTACCTATTACACCATCTTCCAGTCGACAAATTTGGGAGGCGGTGTTATTTTTTGTCGCTCCCTCATTGGTTTGAATCGTTTTGTGGCTCTTTTTATTTTGATCACCACCTTTGCTGGGAACTTCCTGCAAAAGTGGCGGTACTATTGGTGAACTGGTGGTGTTATTGACTACTTCCACATCAGGTTTTGGCAGTGTCTCACTTGTCTCCATCCATTCAATACCAGTGTTTGCTTCTTCAGACAGTATATTTGGACTCGATTCATTTGTCCTGCCAATCGGGACCTTCTGGATTCTGGGTCTATGCCTAACACGAGGAGAGTACCCTCGGTATCATCCTTCCTATAGAAGACTTCCCACTTTCTCACGGAAAGTTTTGAATTCTGTTTGCCAATGATGTCGAGTATGTACTCTGATGAGAACTTACTGGGACATCCCTTAACATACGTTTTTATGAGTTCAGGAATGTCGCTTTTCCTTACCAATTTTAGCTTTGCGCCGTCCCAAGGTGAGGGGAAGCTATCCACAAGTTTTAGGAGGACACCAGCGCAGCGTTGTGATGCCAGCCTTAGTATCGAAACACCCCTCTCAAACTTGCAACTCATTACTTCGATTGGTGGTTCATCCTTAGATTCGAGGACGTATTCCGCTACCCTCGTATAGACCAAATCTTCGAAGTTACTCTTTTGGTCTTCGGGGATTCTGCCAGATGCACTACTGCTATCAATTATGGCGTAGCATAGATCGTCTCGAAAATGTTGTTTAGCTATATTAGAATAAGACGGTGGCTTCTTACCCTTCTTTATGGCCAATTGATTTTTCCGTGTCTGTAGGATCTTTTTGGTTAAAGCCTCATCCTTAACGGATGATTTGGTTGACTTGAACTGCGTTATTGGGTCAACTTTACCGCCCACAATCGAAGGACCCAGACTAGAGACCTCCTTTTGTTTGGTTACGTTAGGCTTATCCGAATTACTGGAAGACGGCGAGCCCTTTTTCTTCTTAGTCACTTTCACAGCGCTATGTTCTTCGGGAGACCTGACTCTTTTACCGGCCTCCATGTTTGTATTGGAGGTAGAATTGTCAGGTTCATCCCGTAATAGGTTCTGTCGGTTCAACTTATTCAGTTTCCTTCTTTGTGCCCCTGAGAGTCTCTTTGAGTTAGCAACAATAGTGATATTGTTTTCATTTGATGATTCAGAGTCAGAGTCCCCAATGGCTTTTAAAGGCTGGGGTTGCTTAAAGCCCCGGCTGGGTTCTGCTTCATCTGTCTTATCATTTGTTTTGCCTGCGGCTGGATGTGCTCTTGTTTCATTTCCGACTACGGGATCCAAGGCACCAAAGCTCGTAGAAGTTGCTTGCTCACGATTGTTCGATAACGACGACACATGACTCGTGAGTGAATCAACGCTTGTCGCCGGCACTAGGTTTTCCCTCCCCTGCGCCGTAATCTCCTTCGTCTTTTTTGGTTTAATCATAAATTGGTTGGGGGAGACACCCCCATAGCCAGTATTCGCCCGTAATAGGTACGTCGGTATAGGCCTTTCAGACTGAGCTCAGAAATATCTGTCCAGAGACCGATGCATCCAATTCAACCTACGCTTTATAAACAACAAGCCTCCTGGTTGCGTAGTAGGCGGACGTGTTATCGGACGTGTTATCCGCTCTGCGATAACACGTCCGTTCGCTACGACAGGCGGCGACTGACTCCGATTAACTGACTCGCGATTAACGGTAACAGTAAAATAAAATCTGGATGCACCAATTTTAAAATACTGAAAATAAGAATAGTCAATATTATCATCTGCGGTATGAGGTATTTACAAAATACCACATTAAAATACAAACTGCAAAGTCTCAGCTAAATTGCTTTAATAAAACGTCTGATCTTCAACAGCAGCGCCCCACAGCCTTTATATTTGTAACTAATAACATCGTCTCCTATCGACATCGATTAAAACCAAAAACGCAGTCATTTTTATACCCTACACCACACTGTGGTACAGGGCATTATAACTTTGTGCATTTATTTGTAACACCGAAAAGGAGAAGAAATGGACCCATCCTTTGTTATACCGATCGACTTAGAATCACTTTCTGATTGATTTAGCTATGTCGGTCGCAATTATTGTCCGATCTCAACGAAACTTTGCACATACCTTTCTATTGGCCCAAGGACGATTCCTATTGAATTTAGTTAAAAAAGGTTCAGGCTTATCATTTGCTACGGACCAAAAGTGTAACACATCGAAGGAGTGACCTAAGATCCTAAGTATGTTCGGCGGATATTCGTTTTAGGTAATTTTAAGTCGAATGAGCAATGTCCGTCCGCCTGTCCGTCTGTCTGTCTGCTGGCTAGTGCGCACAATAACTCTCGAAAGGAGTAACCGATTGACTTACAATTTGGTATGCGATATTTTTTTTGTCTATATTCGGCTATGTTCGAAGATGGGCCATATTGGTCCACTCCTTCTAGTACCTCCCTCACAAAGGGTTAACATTTAGTGATATATATAATTCTCTAATTACTTCTAAACTACTTATCCGAATCTTCGGAAATTCCACACATAGTATTAGTTTATTAGTCGCTATTACCTCGAGAAAAATGGGCGAAGTTGCCACACCAAAAGTTAACAGCTTATACAAATACTTAAAATTTTGTACTTTGTAATGCTTTTATAGTGCCTACAGTCCAGTGAAAAGTGGACGTTATTGCCACATCCCTTTTGGTACCTCCCACACAAATGTACCATTTTGTACAAAAAGTTAACAGCTTACAATGTGAGTACCAATGCACGAAAATACAACAACATTTTGCACAGCGTAATGCATTTAAAGTGCCTATATTACTGTGATAAATGGGCGATATCACCACGCCCCTTCTTGGACCTCCCACACAAAATTGCAAAATCATACTAAACTGAATAGCTCATAACGTTATAATACCAGTGCACATAAACGCTTATAATTCTATGGAATGTATTTAAAGTATCTGCTGTTCAGTGAAACATTGGGGTATTTGTTAAACCCCTTCTGGTACCTCCACAAAAATGTACAGAATAATTAGTTGGTTTATCCGACTGAAACTTTCTTACTTGTTTTTAATATAATTTGCTACAAACAAATTAGAACGGGTTCGTCCATGATTTACTTAGTTTCCACTTCAAAGCTTTTTCTGGTTAAAAAATTGAAAGCAATCCGTGTTGGAAGGTACACAAGATTCGGTCAGGACGAACTTACTATCGTTCCTAATTGTTAATGGTAACTTTTCTTTTATTTTACTTTTCGGGGTAAACCTGTCACAGTTTGGACTATACCCTACGGAAAATGAGGTTCAAATTTAGTTCAAGGTACGGATCCCAGGAACATTATAAGAAACGCTATAAAAAGTCATTTTTTTTTGCAAATTTCTTTAGGGCAAATCTGTCTTGGCAGCTCAGCTGTTTCCGTGTTTTCATCTTTAAACATTGTTTTTTTTTTTTTTAAACATTGAATTATATACACGGGGCAAAATCGCCTTTTTTGATATGTTTGAATCGAAAGAAAATATAGTTGAAACACTAATTTTTAAATATTATATATTTCTTAGCAAATAAATTTTATTTGAAAATTAATAAAATATATTTGGAAAGCATATATTAATATATTACAACAAATTATATTTGCAAACTAATTTTCTCAAATAAAATATGTGTTTAAATACAAATAAAATTATTATTTCGGAATGTTTCCAAATTAATTTTATTTAAAAAAGATTTCCAAAAGTTTTGTTGACTTTTTCCAATTTCAGTTTTTATTTTTCCTTGGATTCGAATTGTACCTCCCAGTTATGATACCATATGCAGCATTAACATCTGTTTTAAATCAATCATTTCAAATATCTGAGTATTCCAAGCCATCATTAAGTGTTAATCCTGTAAGTACTTTATATTGATCCAAGATTATACGATTTAAATTATTATTATTTATTATTTTTACGAACATTAAAAATTTCTAAAAATGTAACAACTACTGAAAAATTTAACACAATTTATGTATTTTATGAATACTTAAATGCAAATAAATATTTGTTTCGGAAATAACAGTCGCGTTGGAATGTAAACAAATATTTGTTTAGAACCACATCTTCCCAAATACAAAATGTTTGTGTGTACCAAATATTATATGTTTAGAGTGTACCCTAAACATATATATGTTTCAAGCCGAATATGTTTAGGACAATATACTACAGAACCGATTTCAGCGTGTAGGCTATTCTATCGACTTAAATAAAGATTTTATACACTTCTCTAAATTTTTTGTGTTTTTTTTTAATTCTCTCTCAAAAAATCACTCTAAATATTTTTTCGAAATTACCCATAGTGTTCCGCCCGATAAACGAGTATGTTCCTTGAGTGTAAGAACTTATAGTTTGACTACATATCTTATTGAACACTCTATCTTTTTCTCTCAGCAGATTAGCTTATCGGTGTATTAACTTATATTTTACACTAATTTTTTACTATTTACATTACAGACGTTCAGCTGAATTTTAATATTTTATGTAAAATCGTATATTGTGTGTATTTTATCATGTATGTTTGCAAATTTAAATGAAAGGAATTGTTTGAGTATAAATCAGCAAAAGTCTTAAATAATCAATAGAGCGTATTTTCATTAATTTCATTGTCCTGACGGTTATATGCGTTCGTAATTATTTCATTACAAACGATTGCACAAATGCCAAAAGCCCTCTGCCACAGCCACAGTTACCGCCATTGAACTCATTCAACCACTAAAAATTTGCGGCAACATCCAACCCCATTACCACAATGCAAAATAGCGTTAATAAGGAGTACTCCAAAAGTTTATAGATCACAATTGTAACAAAATTTAAATTTTTTTTTGGGGCAACGAATATCGACCAAAAATTACCCAAAAAAATACTGGCACAAAAATGGGAGATCTTTTATATGAAAAATATCCTAAAAATTACGTTATTATTTTAAATATTCTTTCTAAATTGATTTTTTGGTTAATATTCATATGAAAAATAAACCACATGTTAGACTTTCCTAGTGCAGAAAGTTTTGAAGCTAGATAATGTAAAAAAACTTGTCATTTCAGTCAAATTTAGGTATCCTTCAGAGCAGAAAATCTTCTGAGGAGCCAAAGATTGCATGGGAAATCTCTAAACCACCTACCCAAAAAACTATTTTATGGTTATCCTACCTTGGGCTAGGATTGAATTGTTGGGCTATTTTTCATTGACTGATATTAATAGTTCCGATTCAGATACTTGTACGATGTTCCAACAATGGATCTCCCCTAAAACTCACCTTGGAATATATACGGATAGTACGGATCGTAGCACTGTGGGAGGAATTAAATATGATAAAAATGAAACCATGCACCACCTTGTTCGAAACTACGAGTACTAGTACTAGTCATATTTCATAAAGATCGGAGAGAAAATCTGTCACATCAAAGCTACTAGATTTTTGAGACTAATTGGAATATATATCGTCCCCTCAATAAAAGAATAGATTATAATTTGTTCGTAGTTTCAAGAAAATCATGAAGCTTGTGTTAAATTAGACATGTTGTAAAAAATTACTAGTTATATTTGTAACTGACTCGCCCAGGAATACTTCCAGTATCGTTTGCCAAGATTCAATTAAGCATTGCCATCTGCATTCTATTGAAGTAGCTGTAGAACTGGCGCCAAGACATTAATTCTGCATTGTATTTTTTCCTTCCGGAATATAATGTGGTATACATTTTCTGGATTTTCTAATGGTGAACTTAATTCCAAAAATCAGCAAAAGTAAGCGAGTCTAAAAATAGAACAGTCAAATTGTCAGCTTAATTCCAAAAATCCTAAAAAGGCAGCGAGGCTATAGAAAACATCTTGTTCCCTTAAATACTTAGCACAATTTAGCGTTGATGAGTGCGAGACCTTTGGTGGTGCAGAAAGCACTGTTTTGAATCAAGTAACCCGGGTTCAAATCCTCGTCGGAGCGAAATAAAAAATATATAAGTCTATAAAAATAAAATTTTTTTCATTTTTCTAACCTAGTGAAAAAATCGAAAAAAGAGGCGTTCTTTTTTCAGCAATTCAGAATTAGTTCCAGAAGTCTCATCCCGTTATAAAAAGAACCGGTTAGGGAAGCGAGTGGGGAATTAGTACGCACAAAGCTGCTTAATTCCTTACTCGATTGCCTTTTCGGAAATTTTTTTACATATATGTATGTTTTAGAAGAGAAACGATGTTTTCAATTTATTTTCATTTTAATATGTGGTGAAATAATCAGGCTACAGCCAAATGATATTTTATTAGTCTAAAAGTGCGTAAATTCTATATATTTTTTCAATTTAACTTTTGACCCACTTTGTGGAATTAGAATTCCACCAAATTTTTACCAGCTATAGAATCGATTAGGAAGATTTTTATAATGCAATAAAAACCAGTAAGGAAAGGCAGAAAGTCGGGCGGCTATATAATACCCTACACCTCCCTAACAATGCGATAAGGGTCATTGCGATAATAATTTGGAATAATTGTGAATGGGTAAGAACATATATATGTGGATATATGTAATTCTGAACCGATAATCGCTAAATTAAGCTATATTCGTTCCTAAATTGAGAAACATCCTTCTGAAGAATTTTGTAATGATCGAAAGTAAAGTACAACTTCTATAGCGCTTTGTAATTAGGGTGTCAAAAAAAACGGTTATTTCGAAAAAGCGGTTTCCGGTTTAACCGAAATATTTCTTTTTTTAAAACCCGGTTTTCGGTTATTATTTTTTGTATTTTTGGCCGGTTTTTAAATAACATACGAAAGTGATTAAAATGTCATTAAATGTTTATTGTAAAACAAACCAGTAAGGAAAGGCAGAAAGTCGGGCGGGGCCGACTATATAATACCCTACACCTCCCTAACAATGCGATAAGGGTCATTGCCATAATAATTTCGTCATATCGGGAGTAACGTATATATGGGGGCTATATCTAAATCTGAACCGATTTCTTCCAAATTTAACAGTGTTTATTCAAATAATAGGAAACCTCTTCCTGCCGAATTTCATACTGATCGTATATAAAATACAGTTTTTACAGCGCATACATGTCAAATCGGGGGAACGTATATATGGGGGCTATATCTAAATCTGAACCGATTTCTTCCAAATTTAACAGTGTTCATTCATATAATAAGAAACCTCTTTCTGCAGAATTTCATACTGATCGGATATAAAATAAAATTTTTACAGCGCTTACAAGTGAAATCGGGGGTAACGTATATATGGGGGCTATATCTAAATCTGAACCGATTTTCTCCAAATTTAGCAGTATTCCTTTATGTAATAAGAAACCTCTTTCTGCCAAATTTTGCACTGATCGGATATAAAATACAGTTTTTACAGCGCTTACATGTCAAATCGGGGGTAACATATATATGGGGGCTATATCTGAATCTGAACCGATTGTCTCCGAATTTAGCAGTATTCCTTCATGTAATAAGAAACCTCTGTTTGCCGAATTTCGCACTGATCGGATATAAAATAACATTTTTACAGCGCTTATATGTCAAATCGGGGGTAATGTATATATGGGGGCTATATCTAAATCTGAACCGATTTCTTCCAAATTTAACAGAGTTCATTCATGTAATAAGAAACCTTTTCCTGCCGAATTTCATACTGATCGGGTATAAAATAAAGTTTTTACAGCGCTTACATGTCAAATCGGGGCTAACATATATATGGGGGATATATCTAAATCTGAACCGATTTTAACCAAATTCAATAGGGATCGTCCTTGGGCCAAAAATAAGATATGTGTAAAGTTTCGTCGAGATCGGACCATAATTGCGACCTGTACTTTGATTACAAGAATACATGCACAGACAGACGGACAGACAGACGGACAGACAGACAGACAGACAGACGGACAGACGGACATAGCTAAATCGACTCAGAAAGTGATTCTAAGTCGATCGGTATAATAAACGATGGGTCTATTTCTTCTCCTTTTGGGTGTTACAAACAAATGCACAAAGTTATAATACCCTGTACCACAGTGTGGTGTAGGGTATAAAAAACAACTAACAATCATTTGTAGTAAAAATTAGTAAACAAAAATCGATTATTATTTCGTTTATAACAGGTTTATTTAAAATAAAATAATAATAAATCATTTAGAATGTTTTTTTTTAATAATATCTTAAAAATAGAATACAATATAAATGATTATTTTTAAGCGATTTTTCTTTTAATTTGTTATGTAACTTCACGTTGAAAAAGCTCACAAACGCCGATGTAGTCAATATCAGTCCGATAGTAATTCTTAAACTTTTCAAAAAAAGCAAAGTCATCATACAATGTTGCTTGCCTTTCGTTTTTCGATTCTGTGTGTGATTATGTCCAAAATTAAATTATTTGACTCATCAATATAACAACTTATATACACGCTGAAAAAAATCGCTTCTATAGTATATTGTCCCAAACATATTCGGCTTGAAATATACATATGTTTAGGGTACACTCCAAATATAAAATTTTTGCACATACAAATATTATATGTTTGGGAGGATATTGTTTTAAACAAAAATATGCTCCCATTCAAATATTTTTTTATTTGGAACTAGATAAATTTCTAATTATTTATTTCTAATTATTATTTAACTTAAAGACAAGTTTTTTATACCCTACACCACACTGTGGTACAGGGTATTATAACTTTGTGCATTTGTTTGTAACACCCAAAAGGAGAAGAAATAGACCCATCGTTTATTATACCGATCGACTTAGAATCACTTTCTGAGTCGATTTAGCTATGTCCGTCTGTCCGTCTGTCTGTCTGTCTGTCTGTCCGTCTGTCTGTCCGTCTGTCTGTGCATGTATTCTTGTAATCAAAGTACAGGTCGCAATTATGGTCCGATCTCGACGAAACTTTACACATATCTTATTTTTGGCCCAAGGACGATCCCTATTGAATTTGGTTAAAATCGGTTCAGATTTAGATATATCCCCCATATATATGTTAGCCCCGATTTGACATGTAAGCGCTGTAAAAACTTTATTTTATACCCGATCAGTATGAAATTCGGCAGGAAAAGGTTTCTTATTACATGAATGAACTCTGTTAAATTTGGAAGAAATCGGTTCAGATTTAGATATAGCCCCCATATATACATTACCCCCGATTTGACATATAAGCGCTGTAAAAATGTTATTTTATATCCGATCAGTGCGAAATTCGGCAAAGAGAGGTTTCTTATTACATGAAGGAATACTGCTAAATTCGGAGACAATCGGTTCAGATTCAGATATAGCCCCCATATATATGTTACCCCCGATTTGACATGTAAGCGCTGTAAAAACTGTATTTTATATCCGATCAGTGCAAAATTTGGCAGAAAGAGGTTTCTTATTACATAAAGGAATACTGCTAAATTTGGAGAAAATCGGTTCAGATTTAGATATAGCCCCCATATATACGTTACCCCCGATTTCACTTGTAAGCGCTGTAAAAATTTTATTTTATATCCGATCAGTATGAAATTCTGCAGAAAGAGGTTTCTTATTATATGAATGAACACTGTTAAATTTGGAAGAAATCGGTTCAGATTTAGATATAGCCCCCATATATACGTTCCCCCGATTTGACATGTATGCGCTGTAAAAACTGTATTTTATATACGATCAGTATGAAATTCGGCAGGAAGAGGTTTCCTATTATTTGAATAAACACTGTTAAATTTGGAAGAAATCGGTTCAGATTTAGATATAGCCCCCATATATACGTTACTCCCGATATGACGAAATTATTATGGCAATGACCCTTATCGCATTGTTAGGGAGGTGTAGGGTATTATATAGTCGGCCCCGCCCGACTTTCTGCCTTTCCTTACTGGTTTTGTTTTTCAGATGTTCAAAGAATATTTGTTTTGATAATTTGTATATGTTTGTAAAATTTAATTAAAACATAAATCGAATAATCTTTCGTAAATATAAACTGCATTGATGGATTGACAAAAAGTGATGAATTGGAATATCTATAAATTAAGACATTTTTAGCTATAAAGTTGTACTCGAAAACTAGAAAAAACTAACTAAAATTCTAATAAGTCAGCAAAATTTAAAAAATCTTTTTAAATAAAAGATATTTGGAAAACTTCTCAAACAATAACTTTGTTTGTGTGTAAACACATATTTTATTTGTGAAATTCAGGTTGCAACTAAATTATGTTCTAATATATTAATATATGCGTTCCAAACTAAATTTCTTGATTTTCAAATAAAATTTATTTGTTAACAAATATATAATATTTTAAAAAATCGTTTCCAAGTATATTTTCTTTCAATTCAAATATATCAAAAATGACGATTTTCCTTCGTGTATCAAACAGAATCAAAGGTATCTGGCTGTTCTGTCGGGATTTAACACCGCAAAAAAGTCGAAGCTATTTGACTTTCCGTTCATGAACGTATGCATGAAGTGTTCTGTGCTTCATTGACGACTTATTGAATGCTTTGCTAAACTTCTTTATTTATTACATCATGGATATCAGGAATAAAGCCAAAATCATTTTCAAGATCAGTGAATTCATATTCACTTTCAAAATATTCAGAACAACTGTCAGAATTATCCACCTCATCGTTGTTATTTGTTGCATTTTGTATAAATGGTGTGGATACCAAGTAGAAAAAATAGATAAATACTTTAATTTTTGTTTTAATCAATAAATAAAAAAACCGGTTAACCGACATGAAAAATCCGGCTTTCTCGTTAACCGAAAATGAAATTTTTTAAGAAACCGATTACAGGCTTGGGTTTCAAAACCGGTTAACCGCATAACCGGTCCCGGTTTTGTACACCCTATTTGTAATCATATCAGGAGGAAGGTTATATATAAATCTGAATCGATTTTCCCTGAATACTCATTCATATAAAATAGAAACCTCTTTCTGTCGAATTTCATACTGATCGGATATAAAATACAGTCTCTACAGCGCTTGAATGTCAAATCGGGGGTAACATATATATGGGGGCTATATCTAAATCTGAACCGATTTCTTCCAAATTTAAAAGTGTTCATTCATATATTAGGAAACCTCTTTCTGACGAATTTCATACTGATCGGATATAAAATACAGTTTTTACAGCGCTTACATGTGAAATCGGGGGTAACATATATATGAGGGCTATATCTAAATCCGAACCGATTTTCTCCGAATTTGGCAGTATTCCTTCATGTAATAAGAAACTTCTCTTTGCCGAATTTCGCACTGATCGGATATTAAATAACATTTTTACAACGCTTACATGTCAAATCGGGGGTAACGAATATATGGGGGCTATATCTAAATCTGAACCGATTTCTTCCAAATTTAGCAGTGTTCATTCATATAATAAGAAACCTCTTTCTGCCAAATTTCATACTGATCGGATATAAAATAAAGTTTTTACAGCGCTTACATGTCAAATCGGGGCTAACATATATATGGGGGCTATATCTAAATCTGAACCGATTTTAACCAAATTCAATAGGGATCGTCCTTGGGCCAAAAAAAAGATATGTGTAAAGTTTCGTCGAGATCGGACCATAATTGTGACCTGTACTTTGATTACAAGAATACATGCACAGACGGACAGACGGACAGACAGACAGACGGACATAGCTAAATCAACTCAGAAAGTGATTCTAAGTCGATCGGTATAATAAACGATGGGTCTATTTCTTCTCCTTTTGGGTGTTACAAACAAATTCACAAAGTTATAATACCCTGTACCACAGTGTGGTGTAGGGTATAAATAATTGTGTATATGCGTAAACGCTATTGTTTTATTGATGGGACGATATATGGGTAGTTCTTTCTCAAGTGCCACAGGTAAAAAATTAGATCTTTCTCAAATTCTCAGAAAATGTTACCCTAGTATGTGGGAGTAATGACCCACTATATTAAGTTTTTTCTTAAAGGATTTTCCGTGCACTTTTTATAAAAAATGTTAATTTTATCTTAAACAATTTATTTCGGTTACTTTTCGCGGAAATAAAAATTGAGATATATCAAAATCGATCTAATTTGTTTTCCTTAAATATTTTATAAAAAAAACTGGTCTATATGTACTCTACCGATAGTGTAAATTTTGGAGTAGAGATGACTTTGGTTCAGAAGTTACATTAGGCATGTTTTCGTTACAAGCTAGCAATTTTAGTTTAGCACTTTGCAACGAAAACAACTGACTTCCACTAACTGGCACATAAGCAATAAGTGGCGGATTTTCACTATCTGGTAGCAATGGTGTCATGAGTTGCGAAGAAAGAACAGTGCGAAACAGACAAAAAATTCGTGAAAAGTATTTATAAAACATATATTTACTATTCTATGTTCAATTGTTTACACTCTTTTGCAAATATTAAAATAATTTTCCATTTTTGTTCTTCTTCTTCCTGTTAATTCACAATAATTGATAAAATCTCTCCAAAAATGGGATGCCATATTGCTAAATATAGGGTGCCCAATCTGGCAACATCATACTCGTTTAAGACAGGAACACAAGCACCAAACTTCATCGGGAACTAATAGTGCTTAAAAGTGCTTAGCTCCCCATACAAATTAAGCACTTATGTTGTAACGAAAACACGCCTATTATAACAACTGAAAATCTTCACCAAATCGACTCAGCTAGTGATTCTGAGTCGATCGGTATACTTTAAGGTGGGCCTAGCTGTAGTATTTCTAGGTGTTACAAAAATCTGCCATGAAACATACTTTTAATACCCTGTATCACAGTGTGGTGTAGGCTATAAATATTAATTTTTAAATACTTTATTGCGTTATTACATTTCGTTCTGCATTTGAAGATCGATTTTTATACCCTACACCACACTGTGGTACAGGGTATTATGACTTTGTGCATTTGTTTGTAACACCCAAAAGGAGAAGAGATAGATCCACTGTTTATTATACCGATCGACTTGTAATCACTTTCTGAATCGATTTAGCTATGTCCGTCTGTCTGTAGATGTATTCTTGTAATCAAAGTACAGGTCGCAAATATGGCCCGATCTTGACGAAACTTTACACATATCTTTTTTTTTGGCCTAAGGACGATCCCTATTTAATTTGGTTAAAATCGGTTCAGATTTGGATATAGCCCCCATATATATGTTAGCCCCGATTTGACATGTCAGCGCTGTAAAAACTTTATTTTATATCCGATCAGTATGAAATTCAGCAGAAAGAGGTCTCTTATTATATGAATGAACACTGTTAAATTTGGAAGAAATCGGCTCAGATTTAGATATAGCCCCCATATATATGTTACCCCCCATTTTACATGTAAGATCTGTAAAAAGTGTATTTTTAATCCGATCAGTACGAAATTCGGCAGAAAGAGGTTTCTTATTACATGAATTAATACCGCCAAATTTGAGGGAAATCGGTTGAGATTTAGATATAGCCCACATATATATGTTACCCCCGATTTGACATGTAAGCGCTGTAGAAACTGTATTTTATATCCGATCAGTAAAAAAATTGGCAGAAAGAGGTTTCTCATTACGTGAATTAACACTGCCAAATTTGAGGGAAATCGGTTCAGATTTAGATAGAGCCCCCATATATACGTTACCCACGATTTAACATGTAAGCGCTGTACAATCTGTATTTTATATCCGATCAGTAAACAAATCTATACAAAGAGTTTTCTTATTATATGAAAGGATACTTCCAAATTTAGAGAAAATCGGTTCAGATTTAGATATAGGCCCCATATATATGTTACCCCCGATTTGACATGTAAGTGCTGTAGAGACTGTATTTTATATCCAGTCAGTACGAAATTTGACAGAAAGAAGTTTCTTTTTCAATGAATGAGTATTCAAGGAAAATCCGTTCAGATTTATATATAACCTCCATATATATGTTCCTCCTGATTTGGTACCAAAGCGCTATATAAGTTGTACTTTACTTCCGATCAAAATTTTCCAGAAAGATGTTCCTAATTTTTTTATATAAGCGCTATTTTAGAGACCTGAAAGGCTTCAGCGGAAATGAAAATTAAAACATTACTTAAACCAATTATTCCAAGGTAGTACCTACCTAACATGCCCTGCATATATTACTTATATTGTGTAAGACCAAAAATCGGACTATTTATTGTGTTAAGGCTAATAATAACCACAGTAAATGCAAATATGTGGAATATTATTATTAGTTAAATTTTTAATTCCACACATTATATTAAACTCCTCTTTGGAATAAGCCTTGACGTGGCGGGGGAGCTAAGTACTTTCGTAAAAGAAAGGAAACTAATTATTCCAACTATTCAACAAGAAATTCTTAATGTACATTGCCGAGGTGGTGTAGGGTATTATATAGTCGGCCCCGCCCGACTTTAACCTTTCCTTACTGGTTTTTATATTATTAGTGACCCTGCCCTAGCATTTTATTAATATCAGTGCGGAATATAAACAGATTTCCCTTACATGAACTTTTCTACATTGACAATAAAATTTGCTATACGATGTAAAAACTGCAGGTCAAATGTGCCCACTCAGAGAAACAGTATGGCCATATAAATTTATATTTTCAAAAAATAGGTAATTTTTGTATTTTATTTTGGAGAGGGAAAATGTTTTCGAAATAAAAATGGGTTAACCATTTTTATCCCCTCACCTTAGAGAGGAGGGTATATATCATTTGCTACGAGCCAAAAGTGTAACACATCGAAGGAGTGACCTAAGACCCTTAGTATGTTCGCGGATATCCGTTTTGGGCAATTTTAAGTCGAATGAGCAATGTTTGTCCGTCCGTCTGTCTCTCTGTCTGCTGGCTGGAGCGCACAATAACTCTCGAAAGGAGTAACCGATTGACTTCAAATTTGGTATGTGGTAATATTTTCTTCTATCTCCGGCTAAGTTCGAAGATGGGCCATATTGGTCCACTCCTTCTAGTACCTCCCCCACAAAGGGTTAACATTTAGTGAAATATTGATTATTTAATAACTTCTATACTACTTATTTGAATCCTTTGAAATTATACACTTAGTATTAGGTGTGGCAAAGTTGTCACACCCCTTTTGGTACCTCCCACACAAATGGACAATTTTGAACCAAAAGTTAACTTATAACATTAATACCAGTTTAAAGTGTAAAAAAATACTTTACATTTCGTACAGTGCAATGCTTCTAAAGTACCTAGAGTCCAGAGAAAAGTGACCGTTATTGGGACGTTCCTTTTGGTACCTCCCACACAAATGGGAGGGCAGTTTTCACCAAAAGTTAACTGCTTATAACATTAATACCAGTGCAAAAAAATACTTTAAATATTGTACAATGCTTTTATAGTACCTAGAGTCCAGTGAAAAGTGGGCATTATAGGCACGCCTAATTTGGTTACCCCCACACAAGTGGACCATTTGGCACCAAAAGTTAACTGCGAATAACTTTAATACCAGTCACACAAATACTGGAATGTTTGTGCAGTGTAATGCTTCATAGGACCTACAGTCCAATAAAAAATAGGCGTTAATGGTACGCCCCTTTTGGTACCTCCCACAAAAATGGACCATTCTTCACCAAAAGTTAACAGCATATCACTGTAATACCAGTACATACTTTAAAGTTATTAAATGCAATTTAAATTGATACTAATTTAATTAAAACAAAAAAATAACTAAATTTACTAATATTTTTTGGGACTCAAGGTGAGGGGTTTCATAAGTCGGTTTACCCTACTGAACTTTCTTACTTGTTATGTATTTTTTTACATACATTTTTTACGAAAATTTCTAGCAAAGTTAGAAAAAAATTTTTATATGTAACATTTTTATATGTAACGAGTGATTTTTTAAGAGCTTGCGGATTTGATTTAAATATAAAAAATATATTATTCAATGTTTACAGATGATGAATGTTGACCCATAAGCTGGGTTAAATTTTGGCATACTCTCTCCAACATATCAGCCGGTATCTCATGAATAAATTCTTCAATATTAGCTTCCAGTGCGTCAACCGTTGCGGGCTCGTCCCTATAGACATGACCATTAACAAAGAAATATCTAAAGGTGTTAATCGCACGATCTAGGTGGCCAATTGACCGTCCCAAACTTTAAATTAAAAAGTTGTTTAACGAACTCAAAATTCAATAAAATTTCAATAAATCTAATATCAACAAATTATAAAAATGTTATAGAGTTATTAGGTTTCTGTCTGCATTTGGAAATTAATGTTTTCATTTTGTTTCCGAACCTGCCCTAGGAATCGATGTATATGAGATCCTAATATAAATCGACTTCTTAAATGTTCTGGATTGACAACAAAATTTGCTATCTAATGTAAAAAATTTCGATCAGATATACTCATTGAGACAATATTTATAGCCATTTGAAGTTATATCTCACAAAAGATATTTTTTGTATTTTGTTCCTCATACGAGTATAGCAATTTTTGTTGTTAATTCAGAAAATTTTATGTGAAAAGAATTGGATAGGCTCCGGAAAAATGAAAAATATAATATTTCAAAACCAGATACCTCAGGAATTATATGAAAGTTACACGCATTTGAACATTTTGTATAACTGTACATTGCATTGGGCCAAAATTTTAAATGAAAATTATGTACCATGCTTTGTAGATGTTGGTTTGGACTGTTTAAGAAACGGCGAAATTGTTTCCTTTTTTTTATTCCTCCCACTGTATGTCGGTTGCTTAGTAAAAAAATGATGGGCCTTAGGCCAAATCTGGTGTAACGTCTAAAATACTTTCACAGCAGACCTCGTTTATTAAAAATTTCCCTCTGCTTTGTTTTAAAGGTTAAAATGTTTTTAAAATATTTACACAATAATATGTATATTACACAGTATATTGTCGCGAAGCATGGGAGCATAAATTAAGCATAATTGCAATTTCATTAAGCATGTCGGTGGGATAGGCCGACGATATACATAGGCTTCTGGCTGGATGGAGTATACGAAAACTGAAAACTGAAAACTCCAGCACGGGTCAATCAACTATGAAGGCTGCTTTGACTGGAGTTGACCATTTAAATAAGGACATACTCGTGCTCGAACATACATACAGCGTGTTCAGTACGGTCATATGGCCGACCAGACTCGTAAATACTCTGAGAATTTGCAATATTTGTTTCAACATAATGACGGCAAATGGGCATAATTTTAATTTATTTCTTTTATAATATAAATTAAGCGTATCGGAGGGAGATTTTTTGCCAGACAATAAGACTTTAATAAATTACTATTTTCGGTTATATTGGATAAAATATTTCATTAATTCTCGAAAAGATTTAATACGCTTGAATACTTTCGATGATGAATAGGTACGTTTAAAGTACCTTAATCGTAAAACATTAATGAACAACTACGTACAAAAAAAGTAGCTAAAGAATAAAGTATTTTAAAGAATGTATCGATGTGTACATGTTAGAGGCAACAGTTTTCGCATTGGTTGTCGCATATAGTACTTCTTACTACTTAACTTACCCAATGCTTGTAAAGCTGTTCTTGGCAAAAAACGCCTATGCTTCAAATTTTATAAAAATTTATTGGAAACAATGACTTTTGTAACCATTCCTGCCAAACTAGGACTTAGATGTCAAATTAGAAGTAACACATATATGGAGCGAATGTCTAAAACATTGCAGTGTTTGATCTTGGACAAATAAAATCCTATCGGGAAATTTGCATAAAGATTGGATGTAATGAAGAAGCCAGGTATATGGGACAAATTTACACATATTTTCTTTAAATTTGGTTCGAAGAACATCATTCTGCCAAATTTCATAATTATTGTGCGGAATACATATGACATGAATGTAGAAATTTCTGTCCAATTGTTGGAAATTTAAAATAAATATATCGTAAATAAGTCAAATGCGGAGAGATCTTTCTATGGGCCTACATCAAAAACATGGACCTACATACGAAGAAAATTGTACTTGTCTGTTAAAAGTCACCTGCAGTCCGTAATAATGGAGCTTTGCGATTGAAAAAGAGCCGCATCGGTTATTGTTTCTCTATAGGTCCCCTATAGGGGCACTCTTATACGATTATAGACCTTTAATCTGCACAACACTCTTATAGACGATTATTCTGCACAACGAATACACTGTGTGTGCACCAAAATGTATCCTCGATGAAAACAACTTCCCCGTCATAATTTTCACCCGCTAAATCGAATGACAATAAGCGTTTTTTCCTGGTACATATCGTATCCGACATAGTTAGTTACAAAGTTTGCTGGGTAAACAAAGATGTTAGTAAATTCAGACACAATTTTAGTATAAAAAGATGTTTCATGTGAAAGAACAAAATAATGGAGATACTTCAAGAAGCATTTCTCCTGAAACACCCGACACCCCAGCTCATCCCCTTACCACAGAAAATCCCCCTCCAAAAATAATAGCTATGGATTTTTATACCCTCACTTTAGTGTGACGAGGGTATATATCATTTGCTACGGAAAAAAGTGTAACACATCGAAGGAGTGATCTAAGACCCTAAGTATGTTCGGAGGAAATCCGTTTTGGGTCATTTTAAGTCGAATGAGCAATGTCCGTCCGTCTGTCTGTCTGTCTGTCTGTCTGTCCGTCTGTCTGTCTGTCTGTCTGTCAGTCTGTGTGTCTGCTGGCTGGTGCGCACGATAACTCTCGAAAGGAGTAACCGATTGACTTCAAATTTGGTATGTGGTAATATTTTTTTCTATCTCCGGCTAAGTTCGAAGATGGGCCATATTGGTCCACTCCTTCTAGTACCTCCCCCACAAATGGTTAAAATGTTGTGAAATATTGATTCTTTAATAACTACTATACTACTTATTCGAATCTTCTGAAATTCCACACATAGTATTAGTTTATTAGTCGCTATTAACTCGAGAAAAATGGGCGAAGTTGCCACGTCCCTTTAGGTACCTCCCACACAAATGCACCGTTTTGCACCAAAAATTAACAGCTTATAACATTAATAACGGTGTATAAAAATACTTGAAATTTTGCACAGTGTTATGCTTTTATATTGCCTACAGTCCAGAGAAAAATGGGCGTTGTTGCCACGCCCCTGTTGGTACCTCCCACACAAAGGTACCATTTTGCACCAAAAGTTAACAGCTAGTGTATAATAATACTTGAAATTTTGTACAGTGTAATGTTTTTATAGTGTCTATAGTCCTGTGAAAAATGGGCGTTATCGCTACGCCCCTTTTTGTACCTCCCACACTAAATTGCCAAATCATACCACAATTTAATATCTCGTAACGTTTATACCAGTGCACATAAACGCTTATAATTCGGCGCAGTGCAATGAATTTAAAGTATCTACTGTTCAGCGAAAAATAGGTGTATTTGTTAAAAACATTCTGGTACCTCCCACACAAATTGACAGAATAATTCGTGTAATATTCAATATTACATTACTCACAAAGTGAGGGTATGCCTTAGTCGATTTACCCGACTGAAACTTTCTTACTTGTTTGGGTGATGTTTTCAACAAAAATATTTTTTTTTTAAAAAATTACTACAGAGTCCCATAATACACTCTAATGGCAACCCAGTGGTATTTTATATATATCGTTTTTATCCACAAAGTTTGTTGGGTAAACAAACGGTTGCGGCCCTGTTCTGTATTCCGATTGTGACTTCTATCGAAATTTTCCGATCGAAATCTACTTTCTAAATTTGTTACTTCGGACCTAAATATGTTTAGAATGTATCAAATATGTTCGAATGGGAGAATAAAAGCAATCTGGGTCTACGGAGAATCTGCAAAAGTCATCAAACAGCAATTATGGACAAATTTATGAATTAGAAATTCTGATTCAATCAACTCTCGGAATACAGAATGGGGATTTAGTTAATTCAGGCACATTTTTAGCATAGAAGACATCTGACTAGAAGTTCCATGTTAAAGAACGAAATACATGAGACACATCAGGAAGTATTTCTGCCAAAACATCCGACACCTCCGCTCATCCCCTTACCCTTGATAGTCTGCCTCCACAAACAATGATATATCAAAAGTCACAAAAATCGATTGATTTTATGGATGATGTATTCGACGAAAAAATTTCCTGTAAAAAAGCACTATTGGCCCCACAATACACTTTCACCGTTTTACACTTACTGCCTTTCTTACTTTTAGGTAATTAATTACATTTTTGTAAAAGTACAATTTTCGTCGTATTTATGTCCATGCTTATTTCAAATTTTTGCAAGCGTAGCCGTAGACGCCTTTTGACTGATATTGTTTTCCATTTTTAATGACATACCCTCCGCTTTGCAATAAAATAAACATCACATTATTTGCCTTTAAAATACTCGTTTTTTAATACCAAAATTAATACCTCTGATTTGATAACCATTTACTTCAAAAGGAACTCCCCTATTTGCGGAGTATTATGCTATACCGTAATTTCGGTGTTGTCACAATTTGGGGGTTATCAAGTGATAGACTTTACTATCCCACTTCACTACCTTCACTACCATCTAGATGTGATAGGGCTACATCAAAATATGGACCGATGTGCCCCATTTTTGCTAGGGCTATTAATTGCAATATTAAATAAAAATGCTTAAATTTCAGGAACAAAGATCGCTTTATATTTGCGACCTGCAATTTCTTTAGAAGAATACATAGGCGGACAGGAGGACATGGTTAAATCGACACAGGAAGTGATACGAAGTTGATCGGTATAATTAACGATGGGTCTATCTCTTCTCTTTTTGGCATTGGAGAAAGAGGTTATAAAAACAAAAACATATATACCACAACAACTATAGTTGTTTTTTTGTTGTTTTGCTGTAATTATTCGATTAAAATATGAAACATAAAAGGAATATCATCAACGAAAGGAACAAGAATTATTAACAACTTCAAGAAACTTAAATCAAACCAGTAAGGAAAGGCAGAAAGTCGGGCGGCGCCGACTATATAATACCCTACACCTCCCTAACAATGCGATAAGGGTCATTGCGATAATAATTCTGAACCGATAATCGCTAAATTAGGCAATATTCGTTCCGAAATTGAGAAACATATTTCTGGAAAATTTTAATGATCGGAAGTGAAGTACAACTTCTATAGCGCTTTGTCGAATTTCTTACTGATCGGATATAAAATACAGTCTCTACAGCGCTTACATATCAAATCGTGGGTAACATATATATGGGGGCTATATCTAAATCTGATCGGATATAAAATAACATTTTTACAGCGCTTACATGTCAAATCGGGGGTAACGTTTATATGGGGGCTATATCTAAATCTGAACCGATTTCTTCCAAATTTAACAGTGTTCATTCATATTATAAGAAACCTCTTTCTGCCGAATTTAATACTGATCGGATATAAAATAACATTTTCACAGCGCTTACACTTCAAATCGGGGGTAATGTATATATGGGGGCTATATCTAAATCTAAACCGATGTCTTCCAAATTTAACTGTGTTTAGTCATATAATAAGAAACCTCTTTGTGCCGAATTTCAAACTGATCGGATATAAAATAAAGTTTTCAAAGCGCTTACATGTCAAATCTGGGGTAATATCTAAATCTGAACCGATTTTAACCAAATTCAATAGGGATCGGCCTTGGGCCAAACAAAATATATGTTAAAGTTTCGTCGAGATCGGACCATAATTGCGACCTGTACTTTGATTACAAGAATACATGCACAGACAGACGGACAGACGGACATAGCTAAATCAACTCAGAAAGTGATTCTAAGTCGATCGGTATAATAAACAATGGGTTCTTTTCTTCTTCTTTTTGGGTGTTACAAACAAATGCACAAAGTTATAATACCCTGTACCACAGTGTTGTGTAGGGTATACAAATAACACGCCAAGTAATGTATTTGCAAACACTGCTTGAACGAGAAACAACTTGAATATGGTTGCGCACAAATTTTTATACATATACATCTCGTCGATTTATATGCGTGTGTGTTTGATGTTGCGTCAGCCAAAATCAACCACTTAAATGAGAGTGGTTGAGAGGGCATTTTTTTTTTGTGCTCTATAATGGTTCTGTCTCTTAGAGATTAAATTAAGCTTTTTCTTCTTACTTTAAGCCATATTACTCTTAATATTCCTTTTCAAGAAATGTTTACTTGATTTCAAGCATTATATTCTTATTGTAAGCCTTTTAGCGCTTGATTTTTTCAATTTAAGCCGATTTATACTTGTTTCAAGAAAAACTTAGTACGAACGCACTTAAATTTTTACGTGCGATTTCGGCTTAAATTAAGAATTTATTACTTGAATTTAGTATGGCATTTTTCTTTCTGTGTACTAGCTGGTACGAATACGAATGAATACAAAACAACTACAACGAAATCTAAACATTGCGTGACAACAAACATAGTAAACCAGATTCCTCTTCTAAGACGGCAATTCTACCTTGTACTTCGGTTTTCTATAGCATGCATATCCGTCCTTCAAAGAAGAAGTGTAATGATTGGAACATATCCCTCAGGATCCTTGAGAGATTAGAGAATGTCGACCCCATATCTAGAGATAATCTCTAAAGTATACAAGTAATATCGCTGAAGAACGGTATACTTACATGCAAGAGCAGCCTGTTAAAAGGTTGCTCTCTCTACAGATGAAACGCCGGCTTTAAAAAGGGCCAAAGTGATCAGTGGCATTGTTGGTTCACGGCCCTTCTATTTATCATAATTTCTCCTTAAAACCCTGGTCAGATTAATTGATAATCTAAATCTTAATTGATATAATCTATCTTCAAATCTAGGGGGTGACAACCGCAACTTTTTTTTATGACCCTATCTAATGTACATATGTCAGGATTAAATTGATTTCATTAAAACTAATATTATTTATTCATTGAAATTAATACTTGATTTAATTCTATTTTCACCACATATTGGACGAAACAAAGTCTGTCGAATCAGCTTTCTTATAAGTATCAGTTAACAATAGCTAATTTTTGTTCAAACAAATCTTGGTGGAATCGTGAACGTTCAAAATTAATGCAACCAGGAATATATGTTGGGCAAAACGAAGTTTGCCAGGTCAGCTTGTATATTATATTATTAAAATTATAATAATATAATTATAGTAATAAGTTATATTAAGATTGTCGAAAATGAGATTTTGATGCCAAAATGCTTCTGTTTCACATGATTGGCCTATGGTGTAAATTTTAAATAAAAAATATATTCTGACACACCTTTTTAAAGTTTTTGTTTTTTGGCTATCTTATTTTGTTTTTTTTACGAATACTAATCTGGCTATTTTAGCACTTTTTATTTGATTTCCAAATTGCTACAATTTAAAAACCGCAAAACTTATTAATTTTTCGATGTAGTATGAACTATTCCTGCAGATTTTGACAAGCTGATTTTACTTTAGTTTTAAAAATGTTTGCAAAAAATTAGAGAAAATTTCTAATTTGATGTATTTTGCAAGCCCGTGTAACACTCATAAATCATCTTTAGCGAAGTTTAAGACGCCTACTGTGAAGAGTGGACTTTACTCCATTGATAAAAGATTTAAATAGAAAAATACTTAAGAGTAATAGTTTTATTATGAAATGCAATTTAAATTTAAAACGTTATAACGTTGAAGGCATTTTCAATGCGAAAAAAAATGCAGAGTGCAATTACCTTAAGAAATGCAATTTGTTAAAAGAACATGAGGTGGTGAAGCATGTATTTAAATAGAAAAATCCTTAAGAGTAATAGTTTTATTATGAATTGCAATTTATATTGCAAAAGTTATAAAGTTGAAGGCATTTTCAATGCATATATAAGAAAAAAAAATGCGGAATGGAATTTTCTTAAGAAATTCAATTGATTAAAGGAACATGATGTGGTAATGCATATAAGCTAGAAATCACTATATTCAAATAACTTTAAAATAGTTTTGAAATTATTTTTTCGAACTACTAATGCTACCACTACAACTAATACACCACGGTCAGCATCTAATTTCTGCGAGTAAAAGAAAGTATTTATAAGAATGGAAATCTGTGATTCCATCCGATTATAATTACTTTTTTGATAACATAAGCTACTGAAACAATTGAATTACGTGTACTACTGGTATTTGCAAATATACAAATATCGTTTAAACCTTCAGAAAATGTTTTGTCTTCACATTGTATCTAGGAACACTCGCAATCTTTTCAGCTTATGTAATGTTTTTGGAATCGTGAACGTTCAAAATTAATGCATTTGGCTTCCCACACTGACTCCATATTTATTATCCTATCTTTACGTATGATACCTCGTAGATCATCTCTTGAAGAGCTACTTTTCTTCCATACGTCACTTTGGATTTTGTTACCAGATATTCTACTGTCGGTGGGCCATTTAAAATTTGAATTACCGATTACTTTGACTTGTGATTTGAGCCCTTTGGATTACTTTCTTTGGGAACCCAATAAGGATAAATAAATGCTATGCAAAGCATACAGAGACAATTAAAGCGTTGAAACATGAAATCTAATGATGATTTCGTTTGTGCATAAAAATTAAATTTTTTTTTTACATTTTACATTGAAACCGCTTTTTTAGATTCGTTTGTAAAATGGTGCAGCAGTATGAATGGGTTTTGATTTCGTTTGTAAAATTATTACATTCCGCAAATGCGAAAATATCGCGTTTTCCACACTCAGCCCAGTTTACGGTGTGGAGTGTTGCACCGTCAAAAAGCAAACTTCAGAACCAAACCTAATTGAAAGCGTGAACAACGATATGCATACCGTTACGATCGGACATCAAATAACAATACAGGATAAAGAAAACTAAAAGGGCGGTATGTAGGGTGCACCAAAAAAATGAAAATTTTTTTTCTGAAATTGCCTTTGAATAATCTTCAAATCCGCAACCCTATCTAATATACATCTCGACAATTTATATGCATGTGTGTTTGATGTTGCGTCAGCCAAAATCAACCACTTGCATGAGAGTGTTTGAGAGGGTAATTTTATTGTGCTCTATAATGGTTCTGTCTCTCAGAGATTAAAGTAAGCTTTTTTTTCTTACTTTAAGCCATATTATGCTTAATTTTCCTTTTCAAGAAATGTTTACTTGATTTCAAGCATTAAATGTTTATTGTAAGCCTTTCAGCGTTTGGTTTTTTCAATTTAAGCCGATTTATACTTGTTTTAAGAAAAACTTAGTACGAACGTACTTACATTTTTAAGTACGATTTCGGCTTAAATTAAGAATTTTTTACTTGAATTTAGTATGTCATTTTTCTTTCTGTGTACGGGCCAAAAGTTTAACACATCGAAGGAGTAACCTAAGACCGTAAGTATGTTCGGCGGATATCCGAAAGTTACATGTATTATTTGGACCATATATTTTTAACTATAAGCGCGATAAAGCCGATATACTATTTATATTAAAGGAAATTATGAGGGCTAAAAATGCTAGAAAAAACTTTCACGTAGAAAAGGTTAGTAACTGTCTTTAAAACAATAAGAACACATTCGATTTTTTGCAAAAAAAAAAATCATTTTTTGCTGGCACGAAAACACCCCTAAATAGAAAAAATTCGCAAAAAAAAGTGTTTCTCCATTTTTTGAAAGCTAGCATCCTGACGAAGAAAACAAAAACAAATTTGCAAAAAATCTATGGATAAATGTATAAATTATGACCCATATTGTAAAAGTAAGGGAAACTTAAAAAAAGCATTTTTTTATTTTATATTTTGGCAATTTTGTTTGGGAGGTACCCAAAGGGACGTGGCGACTTCGCCCATTTTTCTCGAGTTGATAACGACTAATAAGCTAATACTATGTGTGGAATTTCAAAAGATTCGAATAAGTAGTATAGCAGTTATTAAAGAATCAATATTTCACAACATTTTAACCATTTGTAGGGGAGGTACTAGAAGGAGTGGACCAATATGGCCCATCTTCGAACTTAGCCGGAGATAGAAAAAAATATTACCACATACCAAATTTGAGGTCAATCGGTTACTCCTTTCGAGAGTTATCGTACGCACCAGCCAGCAGACACACAGACAGACAGACAGACAGACGGACAGACAGACAGACAGACAGACAGACGGATGGACATTGCTCATTCGACTTAAAATGACCCAAAACGGATTTCCTCCGAACATACTTAGGGTCTTAGATCACTCCTTCGATGTGTTACACTTTTTTCCGTAGCAAATGATATATACCCTCGTCACACTAAAGTGAGGGTATAAGTATGTAGTAGATATGGTATATATGTAGAAATGACCATTTAAAGTGATTTTTTGCATATTGTCTCGCATATTTTTCGAAACAAACGATTTCCTCATGCCAGATTCCAATTTCTGAGCCCAAACATCCATGTGAAAAATTCTCAATGGTCTAACATCAATGGTCCAACATATACGAAAATATTTATGGTATTTTCATTCAAATCTGTACGTAATATTTGAAAATAGGTTGAAAAATAAATAAATCTTGTACAATAATTGCATTCATATTAAAGTTTGCCAAAATGATTTTGATAACAAAAAATCACTTATTTCCGTTATTATTGGTAAGTCATTATTAAAAAGCAGAAAGTAATGCAGCGAATAATGCGATGTCATTATTTGGTAATGCAGGGTATAATGTCAGGTACTTACCAAGATATTGCTGGATTAGGTCACTCCATCGATGTGTTACACTTTTGTCCCGCAGCATCTGATATATACCCTTGTTCACAATAGTGGGGTTATAAATACCGAATTTTGCTTAAATTCTCTTATTTCTGCTTAAAGTGCTATAATTTCTACGTTTATCCATAGATTTTCTTCAAATAAGCATTGTTCTCTTTGTTAGGATGCTAGCTTTCATAATATGAGCAAACGAGTGTTTTGGCGAGTGTTTTCTATTTTTATAGTTTTTTCAATATTTTTTTTTTAAATTATTTTTTTCTAATTGTTTTAACGATACACACTAAACTTCTGTTTCCACATGAAAGTATCATTGCTAACATTTGTAGTACTAATAATTTCCCTCAATTAAAAGCTTATCCCGGCAATATCGAATTTTAAAGAAAATTTTTAAAAAAATGTTTACCATTTTACCACATATTTTGTTGTATACCAGCAAAAAATAGAAGAAGTACTTCCTAGAGAATAACATTATAAGTACTTCCAAATCATAAGAATGAAAATTTTTTCGGCATTTAATGAAGTTCTTCTAAATAACTGACCAACGATTGGATGTAAAATAAGGCTTCTGAAGTGATAACATTCCAGATCGGAATGAAATATATGTAAAATACTGCTTCTACAGTGCTAAAGGGCAAAATCGGAAGAAATATATATTTATATGGCGGCTATATCAGAATTAGTGAATGGTTCTGGAAGCTAGTCGACTTTTTCATCAACCAAATTTTGTTTCAGTCGAATATGTCGATTAATCGGTCCTAAAAGTCGACTTTTTTATAGTCGATTAAAATAACATAAAGTCATTTTTAAGTATGCTGATTTTCTTCGAAATATTTTGAATTGTGGAATTGTAGTACATTGGATTGCGATAAAAACTGAATTTATTAATAACACTGTTACAGAAACAGGCCATATATCTAAATACAGATTGTCTTTCAATTTCAATTCGAATTGTCTTGTCCCAAAATAAAGATATGTGCAAAATTTCTTTGGGATCGGACTATATGTGTGGCCTGCGCATTGATTACAAGAATACATGCAAAGACTTGGTTCAGAAAGTGATTCTAAGTCGATCGGTATAATAAACAATGGTTCTATATATCGCTCCTCTTTTTGGGTGTTAGAAACAAATGCATAAAATTATAATAAATTGTACCACAGTGTGGTGTAGGTTATAATAAAATAATTTTAAAAGATATTATGGGAATTAAATATACTATACCATACTTACTGTCCCAGCAAAAAAAGAGCATCCAAAGAGGCAATAACAATCCCCAACTTATGATCCGGAAGTTGTTCTAATTAGGATTTTCACCAATGAATTTAACAAGGGGTTGTCGCGCCGGGGAAGTACTTCTTTGTCACCACTTTTGCACAACTCCTTTCAAAGCACAGTAAGATTTGCTTTTTTGGTGTGGTATTTATTTGATGAATGTATGTCGTTCTTATTAACATCTTTGGGTCCAGAGACCTCTCATTTTAAAGGAATGCAAATGTTGACATTTGTTGGGAAGGGAACGTATAAATAATATACTATTGGCCAAAGAGATAAACGATCATATATATGTAAGTATGTTTATGACATTTGAAGATGTTTGTAATCTGTATGGCGTAGCTGGCTCTTGAAAAGTGTGACCGAATGACCCCATAGTGTAACTTCTAGTAACATTTTCGCAAATGATCCACATTGTCACTAATAAAAATGTATTTTTATTTTACACTGTAATACATATCACATTTGTGCGGCGCTATGTATTTTCCCGGTTCGGATAGTAATAAAGTACCACAGTGTGGTACAGTAAGTATATTATATTTAATAACCATAATTTCTTTTCACTGTGTTACCATTTATTATAATTTTATGCATTTGTTTCTAACACCCAAAATGAGAAGAGGTATATAGAACCATCGTTTATTATACCAATCGACTTAGAATCATTTTCTGAACCGATTTAGCTGTCAGTCTGATCTCAAAGAAATTTTGCACATATCTTTATTTTGGGACAAAAAAATTCGTATTGAAATTGAAAGACAATCCGTATTTAGATATAGGGCCTGCTTCTGTAACTTATTTTCTTTCGTCTACGTCGAACGATCAAAAATCTCTCAACTATTTGAATACCAGTTTAGAACCAGATATCTTAATATATATGAATGGAATGTACCTTCGATTTAGCTTATACCATCTATAGAAGATAATAACAGTTAATATCTGTGTGAACAATATCGGTTTACATATAGAACATATAGCCCCACATAGTCGCATGGATGTGTTCCTTCCATGGGTGTGTTCCTTCCGATTTGGCATCTAAACTCCATAGAAGTCATATTTTAGTCAAATGTACTATATTTTGCACAAAGGATTTTTTAATCCGAGACTAAACGGTCACTAGCATGTTTGGAAAAATGTGTTTTCATGTTTTACTTCAGATCATTATTAAATTTGGCAGAGATTAGTTTATAGAATCATGAACACTGCGAAATTTGATCAAAAATGGATACCATTCAGATAAAGGTCAAATTTAAATACAGACCCCATATAGAATTTTGCATCTAAAATAGCTGTCAAACACGATTGACAAAAATCAAAACAGCAACAAGAGAACAACAAGGTTAAATAGATGAAATAGATGAAAAGGTTAATGGGTTACGCAATTGATGGTACGTCTTTATTCTTTTTCCTTCAATAAAATCGTGATTTTTGGATGAAAAACGATTTTTCATTGTTTGAGAGTTATGCTCATGGGCATTTCTGGTGACGATATATCAACATTTTTACAAAGTATAAAGTTTTATTAAAAACTAAATTTTTTATCGCAATCCAATGTACTACAATTCCACAATTTAACACATTTCGAAGAACATTCTATATATAGAAGCATTATTTTACATATAGTTCATAGCCCTCATATATATGTTCCTTCCGATCTGGACTTTTATCACTTCAGAAGCTTTATTTTACATCCAATCGTTTTGAAATTATGCATTCTAGGGTTAATAATTTATATTCCGAAATTACATTTTGGTTAGTTATTTAGAAGAACTTCATTAAATGCCGAAAACATTTTCATACTTATGATTTGGAAGTACTTATAATGTTATTCTTTTGGAAGTACTTCTTTTATTTTTTGCTGGGGTATCACACTGTGGTACATTACTACTCTCTGAACCGGGGTTACGGAAAATACATAGCTTCGCACTAATGTGCTATGTATTTCAGTGTAAAATAAAAAATACTTTTTTATAAGTGAGAATGTTGATCATTTGCGAAAATCTTACTAGAAGTTACACTATGGGGTCATTCGGTCACACTTTTCAAGAGCCAGCTACACCATACAGATTACAAACATCTTCAAATGTCCTAAACATACATATATATGGTCGTTGATTTCTTTGGCCAATAGTATATTATTTATACGTTCCCTTCCCTACGTCAGCATTTGCATTCCTTTAAAATAAGTGATCTTTGGACCCAAAGATGTTAATAAGAACGGCATACATTCATGAATTAAATACAACACCAAATCCGTAAGGAAAGACAGAAAGTCGGGCGGGGCCGACTATATAATACCCTACACCTACCTACCAATGCGAAAATGGGCATTGCGATAAGAATTTGGCAGTGTTCATACATGTAATAAGCAAACTCTCTCTGCCGATTTTCGTACTAATCGGATATAAAACACGGTTTCTACAGTGCTTACATGTCAAATCGGGTGTAACATATATATTGGGACTATGTTTAAATCTGAACCGATTTTCCCCGAATTAGGCAGTGTTCATATGTAATAAGAAAACTCTTTCTGTTAAATTTCGTACTGGTCGGATATAAAACACGATTTCTACAGCGCTTAAATGTTAAATCGGGTGGAACATATATATGGGGGCTATATCTAAATCTGAACCGATTTTCCCCGAATTGCGCAGTGTTTTTTCATGTAATAAGAGAACTTTCTCTGCCGAATTTCGTACAGGTCGGATGTAAAATACGGTTTCTACAGCGCTTTCAAGTCGGGCGGGGCCGACTATATAATACCCTACACCTACCTACCAATGTGAAAATGGGCATTGCGATAAGAATTTGGCAGTGTTTATACATGTAATAAGCAAACTCTCTCTGCCGATTTTCGTACTGATCGGATATAAAACACGGTTTCTACAGTGCTTACATGTCAAATCGGGTGTAACATATATATTGGGACTATGTTTAAATCTGAACCGATTTTCCCCGAATTAGGCAGTGTTCATACATGTAATAAGAAAACTCTCTCTGTTAAATTTCGTACTGATCAGATATAAAACACGATTTCTACAGCGCTTAAATGTTAAATCGGATGGAACATATATATGGGGGCTATATCTAAATCTGAACCGATTTTCCCCGAATTTGGCAGTGTTTATTCATGTAATAAGAGAACTCTCTCTGCCAAATTTCGTACTGATCTGGTTTAAAATACAGTTCCTACAGCGCTTACATGTCAAATCGGGTGAAACATATATATGGGGGTTATATCTAAATCTAAACGGATTTTCTCCAAATTTGGTAGTGTTCATTCACGTAATAATAAAACTTTCTCTGCCGAATTTCATAAAGATCGGATGTAAAATGATGTTTCTACAGCGCTTACCACAGTGTGGTGTAGGGTACCACAGTGTGGTGTAGGGTATAAAAAGCAAATCTTACAGTGCTTTAAAAGGAGTTGTGCAAAAGTGGTGACAAAGAAGTACTTCCCCGGCGCGACAACGCCTTGTTAAATTCATTGGTGAAAATCCAAATTAGAACAACTTCCGGATCATATGTTGGGGATTTTTATTGCTTCTTTGGATGCTCTTTTTTTGCTGGGTAGTGATATATGTATGTATAAGTATATGATTTACCCCCGTTAACACAAAGCAAAATAACCGAGCGTTAGATCTAAGAAAGTTAAATTGTATGGAAATTTGCAGCTATAACACATAATTAGCTCTAAAATGTAGTTTTTTTTTTATCATATTGTTAATGGCTCTTAAAATATAAAGGAAGTTTACAAACATTTAAAACTTCCAAAAATTAAAATTTGGTTTACAGTTAAGGTATCGATACATTATATCATTTCAATATCTAGTTTGTAGAAAAGTGTTAGAAACCTAATTTGACAAAACTTCTACTTATTCTGTTCGACTGCACTTGACTTAAGCCTTTCTTTACTTGCTTATGCTATTCTATATTCTATATATACACACTCTTCGTAATAATGGGTGCTTTTTTGACAACTTTATTTATGGCAACACTGTTTTTGGCAGCTCAGCTGTATTCGTGTTTTCAGATTTGAACATTGTTTTTCATCTTTAATAATATAGACCGTTCTATCGAATCAAATAAAGATTTAATACATTTCTCTAAATTTTATGTGTTTTTTTAAATCAAATTCTAAAGTTCTTAAAAAATCACTCTATATATTAGAATCATAACTGCTTGTGAGATAAATTGCTTTAAAACGAATTATAACTTCAAAGCCACAATTGTATGTAATTTTTTGGTATATTAAACTTGAAAAATTTTGAGACCGTATAGCTGTGTAAGCAAAATAATTGTTTATATCCAACGTCTCCTTGTCCATAAGATCAAGACCAATAGTCAAATAGTCCCCCATGCCATTGTGTTAGACAGACAGACATCCTTAAATAAAAGAATAATTTCTACTTTAATACGTCCTCGTTCATATTGAAAAGGTCTCTTCGTTTAAACACTTAAAATACTTTTTATGTCATAAATAATTAAATGATATTACAGTCTGAGTCATATGTCTCTTGGGGTTCGTTTAATTCTTTTATGTTTTTCTTTTTTATAAAATACTTTTAACAATTTAAGGAATATAAATGTTTTCATCGCTGAGCCATGGCAAGACTGCTTATGGTTTCGTTTGATAGAAACTAATTGCTTTCATTTTCTTGTTAGGACGATAGAAACGAGGGTCATTTTAAAAGTTGTTATCTAGGTCGAAGGTGGCTCCAGGAAAATACACTCCAGTGGTTTAATGAATATGGTCCCTCAAAAAATTACAAACATATTTTTGGGGTCTAATTTTCTGTTTAATTTTTGGGATTTTTTTCATCTATGAATTCAGAAACAGAAGAGGCTATTGCTACGTTTTGTAGCGTTGTGTACAATGCATTAGTTCAAAAAAAAAAATAATTTTCTGGCTTAACAAGTAATTTTAAGTTCTAGTTAAAATATTGTTGAGGCTTTACTTTCCTAGAGAAGCTTTCCACTTTTAGGTCCATCCTCGAACCTTTTTAGTAACGAGTTTTGTATATTAATAATATTTTAATTTGAACAAAAACACAGTTGAAATACCGTAAAAAAACTTTGATGTTAGAGTATTTTTCCAGCCACTATTTTGTTAGCTGAATAAAATGTAGTATATGTTTAAAAATAATATTTTACTTTAGTACTCAAGCACCGATATTTGTGCTTTCGTTGCAAAAGGGACCTTAGTCGTAGTTCCTACATTTAGTTGATTCTCGCTTTTTTCTTTCGTTTTTTTGCCATAATTTCGAAACATTTATCAAAGCAAAACCACAATTTCAAAAGAAACGTTTTAGGTTCATTTTTTATTTAGAATTTCCTGTGGACAAAGCAATTTGTTTTACTTTCCAAAGCATCTAAGGAATCCATTAGTGAGACTTGATGGTTGATGATGATGTTGGTGGTGCGGTAGCGGGTGTTGGTGGTACTGGTGCTGGCTGGCCTTTAGTGCAAATGGCACTGAAGGAAACCATTTAATTTATTTAAATTGAATAAAAGAGTTCTTTAACAAATAAATACACAATTCAGATTATACTTCTTGGCTTAGAAATTGCAGACTTCCTTGTGTGTCAAAGAGGAAAATAAACGGCAAAATGAGATACAAAGCAAACAACGCAAATTATGCGAACATAACCTCAACAAAGGAGATTAAAAACATAAAAAATGTCTAAAGTTCAGATGGACATTAAGAGAACAATCTACTTGCAAAACAAAAATAATATTTTAAAAAAGTTACTACATCCAAAAAGACTAAACAAGACAATTAAGGTCATATACATACATTCAACTCATTTGAAAAAATCATATAAATTCAACATGGACTCACTCTGATTCAGATCTAACTAAAGAAAGACCAGCGTTATTATTTCTCAAATAACTTTTAAAAAATCCAAATACTGTTTTGGAGTGGGAGGGCGTCAACTATTCTGTGTGAATTTGGAGAAAATCGAAGGGGAGTAACTTTTTATAAATTTAAGTTTTTTAAAAAAATCCAAACAATGTTTATACATGTTTTTAAAAACTCTTTCTACAGAAAAAGGCCTGTTCTAGACTATGTAAAAATCGGTTCAGCCGTTAAAGAGCTATTGCAATTTCCGTAAAACACAAAAGCGCATTTTTTATTTTTTTTTTCATTTCCCCATAAAATTTGTGGATTTTTTATTAAAAAAAATTTAGAGCGATGTTATATTATCATTTGGCAAATTTTTATAATCTTTTTGGGCAAAAATGAACTTCATAAGTCGATATTAAAAAGACCCTGACCTTTAATATTGTGTTGCCAATGATTTTACTCCTTACAACATTCGTGTTGATTCACTTCAATTTTACACAGCTGATATAAGATGACTTGATATTACTCCTATGCAATTTTAAATGAACCAGATTTCATACTGATTTAACTTTATATCATTTAGGACCAAGCTGATTTAAGGTCAACCAGTATGGAAAGGCAAAATTCGGCGAAGCAGACTTATGATACCCTACACCTTTCTAGAAATGCACAAAGGGGCATAATAATAATAACACTGTGATACAAAATCGAACTTTCCGAATGGGAATGGGATGAGACCAATTGTTAATGAAAGTTGATATTATCCATAACAAAACCTTCAAGAGTTTTTTAAGTTTAGTGCGAGATTTTTTTTACACGCATTTGAATTTGGTGATTTTGGAACGCTGTCTAACAAGAAAAGATCATTGAAAACGGTGTATTTTTTTTAGGCTGAAAAATAAATTTTTGATATTGGCATCATTGTAAATAAAAAATAATTTCCATTTCTGACATTTTTAAGTAAAAATGCTATTATATAAAAACTGAAGAAAACACCAGAATAAAATTTAAAGGATCAGCTCAGATTAGATAGGGCTCAATGCCAATATATATTTCACATATCTACGTTGGTGTTTTCCTGGTCCAGTATGTAAATTTAAATTTAAGAGGAAAAATAAAAAACGATATATGCAAATATTGACGAATTTTCGCATATATCGACGATGTCCTAGTCAAGACCTTCAAGAAGAGCTATAAATCTGCAAACGCGTTTTTAAAATAAAGGGTCCGCCAAATTACTTTTTTTTTTGAAAACATCGCGGAAAACATTGAGTGTAGCTTCGGCTGTGTGGCACGTAGCGCCGTCCTGTTGAAACCAAATGTTGCCAATATCCTCCTCTTCAATTTTTGTGAACAAAAATTCGTTCAACATGGCCCGATAACGATCGCCATTGACTGTAACGGCCACTTGCTCATTTTCGAAGAAAAATGGCCCAATTGTGACTCGTGTGACTCGTTTTGGGTGTATCAGTGTATTTCAGTGTATGCGTGCGGGTTTTCTGTGCCCCAAATGCGACAATTTTGCCTGTTTACATACCCGCCAAGATCAAATGAAATGATGATTTTTTGGCAAAATCGGGATCTTCTGTAAGTCGATCGCTCCCAGCGTTGTTCAAGCATATACACAACCATATTCGATCAGCGGAAGGATAAAACTAATTATCTGTCAAATCAGACATGAGCTAAGTGTTACCATTCACGAAATAAGCACTAGTTGAAAAAAAAACGTTAGATGGCGGACTTTCTTAATAACTATTTTTTTAAAAAAGAACGGGGCAGAACACTATCTTCAAATTCAACAATCATTTAGAATATATGGGGCTACATAACTATATTTTTCACAGAATTTTAAGTTGGTGTCATTGATGTGTAAAATGCAAATTACGACGCGAACATAAATCCTTGCTATGAAAAATAGAACTTACAACCTTAACAATGATCCTTCTTTTGTAAAAATCCGTCCACGCGTTCCGAAAATACAGAACTTGAAACGTATGCCCTTTGAGAATATTTTCCTGTTTTCTCGGATTTCAGATGCTAATAACATCTGGAAAAATTTTTTTTATTTTTTTTCGCCAACTATAAAATGTTTTATTTTGAGCAGAGAATCGATTCATTTTGAAATCGGGAGTGGTTTCCCAAAAAAGGTGTTCGGTTTGACATGGAATGAACGATATGTATATGGTGCCAGTCTACGTAATTGGCCGTAAAATGGGAGGGACCATAACAACGTGACCCCGCACATATGAGCCATGTTTTAAAATAGATATATCTTGAACAATTTGTTAGCGAGAGTACTGTCATTTTATGTATATGTATTTGGTGGCAGTCTTCGTGATTGGCCCAACAATAGACGGGATCGGAAATCTGAAATCTGGGCCAACGAAGTGGACCTGGTCCAGCTAGTTTTTATAAGAACCCAAATGATGGCGATTATTGAAGGCTTCTTTGTTTACATTCAAATTAAAGTGTGGGAAAACCATAAATTTTTTTGCTTGACGTGCGAACTGGCAGAAAAGTAAAAATTTTTTGAAAAAATAAAAAAATTAGTTTTTGTGTTTTATGAAATTTGTAATTGCTCTCGAACGACTGAACCGATTTTTGTTAACTTTTAAAGAGGAATTTCTGCAAATTTTTTAAAAAAAAATTTAACAAAAGTTTTTTTTGAAACAACCTTTGTAGAAAAAATTGCTCCCCCTTGATTTTCTTCAAATTTTCACAGAATATTCATCGCACTCTCACAAATCCAAAACAGTAATGGCTATTTGTGCTATTGGGTATTTTATTGCCCTTCGGATATTTACAAAATACTACACGGTAATACCGGTAAGGGAAAAAATGAAAATTCAATTTTCAATTGCAGATATCTCGGTAACTATACAATTTATAAAATAAATTTTATAAATCAGAAGTGAAACACGAGTTACGCGCGTTTGATATATATAAAACTCTCAAATATAAAACTCTCTCTAACACCTCTTTATCTACCATGCCAAGTTTGGTCGCAATCGTTTGTTTGGTTAAGAAACGGTCGAATTATTTACCCTTTTTGAATTCGTACCACTGTGCAGTGTTTTGAAAAGCAGACGAAAATTGTCAGACTAGTATTGGTGTTTCGTCCATAACTTACGTAGAAATATTGAGTCTCCCAAACATTTTTTACTGTTCTGGATTTGTGAGAGTGCGACGAATATTTTGTGAAAATTTTAAGAAAATCGAGGGGGTAGCAATTTTTTCTACAAAGGTTTTTTCAAAAAACGTTCGTAAAAAAATTCCAAAAACACATTTAAAAAAAAAATGCCCATTGTGTCCTCTTTAAAACAAAGTAAACTTTGCAAAAATCGGTTTAGCCGTTCGAGAGCAATTACAAATTTCGTAAAACACAAAAACTATTTTTTTTAATTTTTTCAAAAATTAAAATGTCCAAAAAATTGTTTCAAAAAAAATGTTTTTAAAATATGTAAATTAATAGCGAGATCTTATTTTACCTATATGTAACTGCTTATAAACAGTTTAGCCAAAAATAAAATACATTGGTCGATATTAAATATTCTGACCCTATTCCTATTTCAACCATGCTGAATCCAGTGGTATCAGCCGTTTTGCTAGGTCAGCTCTTGTTTTCACGATATTTGACCATAAAGTTTACTGGAAAATCAGAGAGGTTAGTTATCTTGGTGGTGATTTTGAAGTGAAAGGCGTCGGACACACGCTTGACTCCAAAGATCGAAATAAAGGGAATCTTTGAATAACTATTTCTCCCAAAACAGTCATCAACGCTACCCACACTCTAACCCCTGAAAAATTGCAATCAAATGTTATCATATGTCAAACGTCATACAAATCGACGAAATTTTTAGTGGGTGTCTTTATGAAAAATATGACTACCGAAAAATTGCTATGGGTCTCCTTTATTTTTTTTTATGAAATGAAATTAGCAGGTTTTAGAGCATAGCAGGTTTCATAGCATAGCAGGTTTTGTTGGTTAGTTTTGTAATTTCCATAGACACTAATCGAAAATTAATTTACAAAAATTTAAATCAAAAACTAATATCAATAAATATTTTCTGATATTAGTAGGAAAGTACACCAGATAGTAATAACTCGAAATCTGCTTATTTATAATAAAAACGTTGAGAAAGGACTCATAGTATTTTTTCGCGAGGAATATTTTTCTCAAAGACGTCAACTTAAAATATCGAAGATTTGTACGATTTTGGCATAATATACGATTTTATTGCAATCTTTTAGGGGTAAGGGGGTGAGAATAGCGGACGACTGTTTTCAGAAAAATAATTCTCAAAGGGTTCTCTTTACTTAGTTACTTGAACTGAAGCGTGTATTCCGAAGCCTTCCACTTCACAACCGCCATCGTGATAACAAATCTCTCTGATTTCCCAGTGAACTTTTTAGTAGAATATCGCGAAAACAAGAGATAACTTAGAATAAATTCTAGTGCCACTGGAATTAGCATGGCCGAAATATGTCGATCCATTGGGTCTCCTTTCTGTTACATTTTTGGACTAGCACAGTGTAATTAGCAGCTCAAAAACGAAGCTAAAATTTGTCCTACTACATAATGGGAACAAATATGTTTCAATATCAATTGCTCACTCAACGAAAATGAAAGAAGAAAATCTCGGCTACGACATCCAAGACACCAAAGTTAGATGACGACGACACATGACTTGTGAGTGAATTAACGCTTGCAGTCAATTCACCGTAAACTCATTTGTATTCTTTGTGATCAGAGACCGATGCATCCAAGGCACACAACATGGACCGTTGCAGCCCATTTTCAATAGAGATCGTCCCTAGCCCAAGAAATGTCCCAATACCAATTTTTGTGAAGACCGCTTCATATTTGAGACATGCACATTGTTCAGAAGAATATATGGACAGACAGAAGGACATGGGTAATCGAATCAAAAAAGTGCTCTTTTTGGGGGTTACAAATCAATGAACAAATTCATAATACTCTGAACCATAATTGTGAGGCCGACTATAAATATTAAAAATCATTAAATCTTAAATTTAAAAAAATATATTATTGGTTAACTAATTTATGGCAATGAAATAATTTAAGGTAATATACCCAGCAAAAAAATATGGAAGTTATTCCTAAGGAATTTCAAGTTTTTCCAAAAAACAATTAGTGATTTTGTTTACTTCGAAATATGTTCTTTTACAGTAATCATGAAAATTTAGTTTATGAAAAAATTAAAATCTTATACGGAATAAATATTCTAAAATAATGAATACGTTTAAAAAAATTTAAATATATTTATTTTAAAGGAAAAAGTTTAATACCCGTTGCGGTATTTGAACTCAGACACCCCGATTTAATAATTCTGATATAAGGAGAGCTTCCCAACCAGTGAATATCCAATTTTGCACAACTTTACTAAAAAGTACTCAAACGCTAGTGTTCTTTTATATCTCAGGGCAGTGTTTATTCGAACTTGTTGTGGCCGAGCGCGTTAAGGTGTGATGTTATGCTGATGCGCCGCTTGAAGACCCAGGTTCAAATCACGGAAGGACAAGCATATTTAACATTGAATAATTAAATAAAAAAAAATTTCATATATAAAATAAAACCAGTAAGGAAAGGCAGAAAGTCGGGCGGGCCGGTATATAATACCCTACACCTCCCTAACAATACGATGAGGGTCATTGCGATAATAATGTGGAATAATTGGTAAATGGGTAGGAACATACTTTTAATTCTGAACCGACAATCGCAAAAATAAGGAATATATTTCTTAAACTGAGAAACATCTTTCTGGAAAATTTTAATGATCGGAAGTAAAGTACAACTTCTATAGCGCTATGATACCAAAGCAGGAGGAACATGTATATGGAGGTTATATATAAATCTGAACCCATTTTCTCTGAATACACATTCATGTAAAAATACCAGTTTCTGTCGAATTTTGTACTGGTCGGATATAAAATACAGTCTCTAATCGGGGGTAACATATATATGGGGACTATATCTAAATCTGAGCCGATTTTCTCCGAATTTGGCAGTATTCCTTCATGTAGAAAGAAACCTCTTTTTGCCGAATTTCGCACTAATCGGGTATAAAATAACATTTTTACAGCGCTTAAATGTCAAATCGGGGGTAACGTATATATGGGGCTATATCGAAATCTGAACCGTTTTCTTCCAAATTTAAAAGTATTCATTCAAATAATAGGAAACCTCTTTCTGCTGAATTTCATACTGATCAGATAAAAAATACAGTTTTTACAGCGCTTACATGTCAAATCGGGGGTAACGTATATATGGGGGCTATATCTAAATCTGAAACGATTTCTTCCAAATTTAATAGCGTTCATTCATATAATAAGAAACCTCTTTTAGCCGAATTTCATACTAATCAGCTATAAAATTACAAGAATACATGCACAGACAGACGGACAGACGGACAGCTGGACAGACAGACGGACATCAAATCAACTCAGAAAATGATTCTAAGTCGATCGGTATAATAAACGATCTATCTATTTCTTCTCCTTTTGGGTGTTACAAACAAATGCACAAAGTTATAATACCCTGTACCACAGTGTGGTGTATGGTATAAAGACATTTGTTAGTTTTTTGAAGAGATATGTTTACATCCTAAAAGCTTCCAAAAACAACAAGTGCATTACTTTCTAAGCACTGGAGAAAATCACAACAAAATAGTAGCATTATGGCGCGACAAGACCTTGTTAAATTCATTGGCAATGATCCAATTTTGAACAACTTCCGGACCATAGGTTTATGATTTTTATCACTTCTTTGTATGTTTTTTTTTATTTTTTTTTAGTTGTATTTATTTATTACAATTAAAATTATAATAAACTTAATGTAAAAGGCACTAGCATATCGGCCATCAGGCTATCGGCCAAGTATGTTCTTTTTTTGGTTGGTATTAACTATTTTGCTGGACATTTTTGAGGCAAACGATTTATCCCATTACTGACACTAGAAAGAGGCACAAACTGATTTGATAATAATATTCAAATTAACAATGTAAAGTTTTATTACATCAAAACAATATTTGGATTGAATCAGTGTTAGTAGAGTAATTGCATATTGCTCATTTTTTCTTTCACTATAATATTAAGTAAAATTTTCGAATACTAAAAGTATGAATATTCCATATGTTAAAAATTATGTCTTTCGAGCAACACCTTAAAGATCATGTAAATTTATTTTTATGTTGCAAAGTTACTTTGTTCTTTAAGATTTTTCAATCAATATAAATTCAAAATTTGTGTCAAATTAAAAATGTTAATCTTTAAAGATGTTTAACATGTATGCTGTCCTTTTTGTGATGTAATTCATGTGATTTTTGGATGGGTTTATACCGCCCTTCTGACCACCACTTCATATCCCATTTTTCGGTTGTTGCATTCGGGGGATGATTTGCTCCCTCCCTCACCCATCATGATATGTGTTCTTATAAAGTGATTTCATTTATTAACAAGTCAATGTGGACCTTTTTTGTTGGCCTTTTGCGTCTGATGTGCCCTGCCAGAGAGAACAACAATCATAGAGATTCCATCAATATTTCATCCGGACACACATTATTGTGTAGTGATTTTCTCCGTTGTGATAGATTTCATCAAAAAAATATCCCAAGCAGTTCTAGTGTTTGGCAACATTAACTTTCAAAACCACAAACTCACACTTGCCACTCATAAAAGCCTTATTCAATCACTCCTTGCTCTGATCCGCCTCCCGCCCTCGACCTAATGAAAAGCGATATACAATAGAATGCCATCCCATATACGAGATATGTATGTTTGCCTTGTTGGTGTGGTCTGATATCCCATGACAACCACATAGAGAAAAAAAACAACACAAACGAAACAAAAATCATTGCAAAAAATTACTATACTTTGTATTTTGTGGTATTCTTTTGTTTCACATGCCCGCCCGCCAGTCCGGGGAGGAGCACTCTAACTCGACTCACTTGACTCACTCACTCACTCATATCATAGAATCATGGATGATGATAAACAAATGTAGAAGTCTCAGTCGCCAGTTGATTTCAAGACCATAAACTCCATACAGTGTATTGTGTTTTGTAGGTCTGCTGCTATTGTTGTTCTTCGTGGTGGTTGATACGAACTTTTGGGTGTTAATGATACTCATAGATTGGGTTATACGAGTATTTGAGAAAAGGGTTACATTTTGGAATTATAGGAATATAGAATGCTGACTGCAATAAATACTAGGAATGTATATGACCCACCAATCACTGCACAATTTATGCGTTATACAATATATGCAATATACAAAGGAAAGCTTTATACATAACACACAGCGAGAAAAAACTGACCTTCATTTAAAGATTTGTGGCGAAGACGTCCTAATCTTTTAAATAAGTACATAACTAAATTTCATGCTTTAAATAAAGATAAATTACTTAATGTTGTATTAAGGAAATAGTCCTAATTTTTAGTAAGATATGTACTTACCAGTTTTTTCTTTCTGTGCACCTAGTGCACCATGCACCGGTCGGCCGGTTTGTTACACTACCATTCGACTTTTTCTTCAACAATTGCATTTTCAGAGGACCATTTCCACTGGATTATCCTACATATTTTACCGGTTTCTGGCTTTTTCTTATTAAAAGAAATTACAAAATTGTTCAAGCTATTATTACAAAAATAAGCACATGTGTAAATCGATGAATTATTTTAAACTGTTATTCTAATTTAAAAAAATCCATCTTAAGGCCAGATTGCTTCTATTTTGTTATAGAATGCACAGATTTTGTGAAACGGCATTGTAAAATACGACTATTTTTATTTCGACTATCTTTAAAGGTTATTCAAAGACAATTTCAGAACCCCGAGAATATTTGGTGGAAATAAGTTTTTAGTCATTTTAAGTAATTTGTCAGGCAATGTCTGTCAGGCCGTCCGTCTGTCTGTCTGACTGGTGTGCACGATAATTTTCGATAGGAGTAACCCATTGGCTTCAAATTTGGCATGGACGAGCGTTAGTAATATAGAGAGGAATGCTGTTTTGAAGCTGCATGACATATTTTTATTTTTAAAACACTAATTAAAATCTAGATTTTTTCAAAAAGTAATAATTTTAAATTGAAAAATGTGGACCAAATGATAACCCATATTCAATTTAAATATATTATTTTTTGAAAAAACTATATTTTAATTAGTGTTTTAAAAATAGAAGTATGTCATGCAGCTTCCAAGCAACATCCCTCTCTATATTACTAAATCTGAAGTCTTTAGGAATCTAGGTAAAATCAAAATATTGAAATATCTCGCGTAGAACAAAAGTAATAACAATTTGAATGCAAGCACTTTTCGATATATTTTGCCCAATTTTGAATGTTTAAATGTATATATCTCTTATAGTTTTGAAGATTTTTCAACAAAATTGTATATCCTATATCAGAGCACCATATTTAACATTTCCGTCAAAATCGGAAACCATCGGCGATTTTTAGGTTCAATTAACATGGTTCTCGTCTATGTGTTAATTATACCCTCACTTTAGTGTGACGAGGGTATATATCATTTGCTACGGAAAAAAGTGTAACACATCGAAGGAGTGGTCTAAGACCCTAAGTATGTTCGGAGGAAATCCGTTTTGGGTCATTTTAAGTCGAATGAGCAATGTCCGTCCGTCTGTCTGTCTGTCTGTCTGTCTGTCTGTCTGTCTGTCTGTCTGTCTGTCTGTGTGTCTGCTGGCTGGTGCGCACGATAACTCTCGAAAGGATTAACCGATTGACTTCAAATTTGGTATGTGGTAATATTTTGATCTATCTCCGGATGAGTTCGAAGATGGGCCATATTGGTCTACTCCTTCTGGTACCTCCCACACAAAGGGTTAAAATTTAGTGAAATATTGATTCTTTAATAACTTCTATACTACTTATTCGAATCTTTTGAAATTCTGCACATAATATTAGTATATTAGTCGCTATTAACTCGAGAAAAATGAGTGAAGTTGGCATGCCCCATTTGGTACCTCCCACACAAATGGACCATTTTGCATCAAAATTTAACTGCTTATAACGTTAATACAAGTGCATAAAAATGCTTGAAATTTTCTACAGTATAATGTTTTTGTAGCGCCTATAGTCCGGTAAAAAATGGGCATTATTGTACAGCCCCTTTTGGTACCTCCCACACAAATGGACCGTTTCGTACCAAAAGTAAACGGCTTGTAACTTTAATACCAGTGCATACAAATACTTGAAATTGTGTACAGTGTAATGCAGTTATAGTGCCTATAGTCCTGTAAAAAGTGGGCGTTATCACCCCGCCCCTTTTTGTACCTCCCACACAAAATGACCAAATCATACCAAAATTACATAGCTCGTAACTTTAATTACCAGTGCACATAAACGCTTATAGTTCAGCACAATGCAATGTATTTAAGAATGTACTGTTTACCGAAAAATATGTGTATTTGGAAAACCCCTTCTGGTACCTCCCACACAAATTGACAGATTTATTGTTGTAATGTTATATATTACACTAGCCTTAACCCGGTGCACTTCGCAGCCCCCATTCTTTATTTATTTTATGTTTGGAATACTTTAAAATAGTTATACCTCATTCTTTCAAAAACGTTTAATTCCATGTTTATTTGCAAGAATTACCCTGACATCATGGTACAATGTTTACACCATTTCTTCACTATGCCTCTCAATGTCGAAAAACTTTTTTTTGGGTAATCTTTTCCCTATTTTTAACACACCATGTCTCTAAAAGTACGAATTCAAAAAAATCAAAAAGAAGGGTATGTATCCCTAGTTTATGTTGCACGACTTAGAACCGTCATTGGGGCCATATTTAATAATTTTCGTTCCATTGTACCACATTTAACCCTTTTACCCCGCTGTGTCATAACTAACCATTTTTGCACCATTGTACAACAAAATGTTTTGCTCCACAGTGCTACTAAATGTGGGCATTTAGAGATGAGCAAAGTGTATATTCCAAGAGTTTAATTCGCACCCTTAATAATTAACCCTTTTTGTCCGCCATCTGTACATCTTTAACTTATTTAACTTAACCACCGTACCCTATTTAACTTATTTTTCCCCACGCTTTGCAACTTCTATTTCGAAAAAACTGTTTGTTATCTTTGGTTTATGCTGTAAGAGCTTCATTCGCACTCTGGGACCACATTCTGCATTTTATGCACCACTGTACCATATTTAACACTTTTTACTCCTGGGAATATATATAACCCTTTTTTCCCCACTTACCACATTTTGCCACTCTTGCCCGTATTTAACACATTTTTGTCCCACATATTTAACCCTTTTTGCTTCACTGTACCATATTTAACCTGTTTTTTTCCACTCGACCATGTTTAACACCTTTTCGTACCTCAGTAACATATTTAACAATTTTTGCTTGCCCCCACTGCTCTATAATTTTAACATTTGCAACACATGAATTTCGGAAAAACACTCCTTATCTCATATTTATGTTCCAGAAGTTACTCACTCCCTACATCCATATTTTTGCTCACTGTACTAAATGTAACGCTTTTGACACACTGTACTGTATTTAACCCTTTTGGGTCCACTGAATCTTATGTAACACCTTTTTGTTTATTTAACTATTTGTCTTCCACTGTACCATAGTTAACACTTTGTGTCCCTCTCTGTCATATTTAACCCTCTGTCTCACTGTACCATATTTTACACTTTTTACCCCACTGTGCCCCGAAATGTACGACTATAAAAAAAATGACTAACCCCCACCCCCTCTTTGTGTCCTAGGGACATCACTCGCTTCAATTTTCGCGATTCTAATTCTAGGCGTTAAATTTGGCGGTGGTACCATCTGTATCACATTTTGTCCCACTGTGCCCCTACAATTTCTAAAAAAACACTCCTTGTTCTACTTTACGTCCCAAGGGTTACCCTCCCACCATATTTCACGATTCTAGCTCTTGCTATTTGCATTTGGCTGTTGTACCACATTAATTCCTTTTTACCCAACTTTTACCCCACAGCGTAAATGTTCGAATCTCGAAAAGTACTATCATATTCTGCGTCTACCTCATTCTAGCTTCAGCCGTTTGGGCTGGGCGATGATCAGTCAGTCAGTCACGCAACAGCTTTATATATATACTAGCTTACCCGGTGCGCTTCGCAGCCCCCATCTTTTATCTATTTTCTGTTTACACTGAAAAAAAAAATAGTAATACAACTAATGATGACACATTCTTATATTAAGTATGCTACCTCGGCATCAATTCAATGACAATTTTCATTAAAATAATGAAAATTTACACGTTTTTTACGAAATTTTCCTTAATATAAAGTTTTTTGAATTTGAATTAATGTCTATCTAATCATTAGTTTTGTGTACGCGCTTCTTTAAATGTACGCATTTAAATTAAAGAAAAAAATCATTATTTTTGTGACAATCCGCATTATTTTAAGTAATATTTCAATACTTTTAAGGATTTTCTACATTAACACTACGACGTAGACATGTCATAGTTTTAATGCCGAATCGGACTTAATTAACAGTATGAGATATTTGAGTAATAAATTTAAGGCTATGCTCCCCTTAAAGGAAAGGCTGTCTTGGTAATAAATTTTATAACTATTGTCATTATTTTTAAGAATACATACGAGAGAATTATACAATCTCTCCCTCCCTCTCTCGCTCGGAGAATCAGTTTTGTTTGGTAATGTGTGAATCAATAATTGTTATGGAATGCTAGAAGAGAAAAATAGAGAACAGTTCTGTTCGTTTTCTTTTAAATCGTCAGTTATTTACAAGCGATGGAAGGAAACGGTTGTCTGTTTTCGGGACGCGGATTGTGAAAAATATTGATTGCTGTGAATATGTAAGTATACGTGAATACATACGCGCATATTGCACCGAAAATAATTTTAATATTGGCTGTTAACAGTTATTTTTGCTAAAGCATAGCAACAACTATAAATGAAACCGTCGCGTACTTGTGTGTATGCATGTGGTTATGCCGTCGGCGTCACCATCGATCTCTGTGATAAGGGAGTGCGTGTGTCATAGTTATATTTGCTGTATGTTATTTATGGCGATGTACATGCGTTTTTGAAGGAGATCTTGTTTGTAAGTCTTGTGAAGAGATTTGTTCCAAATGGATAACAAAAATGTGAGTAATAGATTTTGTAATACTGAAAGAGACAATGGGAAAATGTTTAGGTTCGTGAAAAATAATATTATTTTCATGAAATAAACATCTTATTGGCAATTACAAAATTAACAAAACACATTTTAATTGAAAGTATTTATTTATTAAAAATACCAGTGCATAATGCAGAAATGTAAAATTATTTGTGGCAATATAAAAATTTATTGTTAATAATATGTTATACATATAACTATCTTTTTTATTTTTTTTAGTAAAACAATTTTAGAATGGGTCTTTTGTGAGAAGAGTGGCAAATTTTACAAAATATTTCAACGAAAGTATTATATATGAACGGTTGAAATATTTCTCTTAGTTTTCAGAGTTTTCCAATTGTGATATGATAAAATTTATTTATTTTTTTTTTGTTTATAGATAATTTTATTTGATTTATTTTCAGAAAAACTTTAATTATTTTAATTTAAATCACGCAATATTTGAAGATAAATGTGATGGATATATGAAAAATGCAGTGCTGAATGCCATTTATAACTTGCAAAAAATAAGTGAGCATACACCTACATGGGAATGTTTGAATTGAAAGGAAATAGATTTGGAAACAATATTTGTAAGTATTATGTATTTCTGAACAAATATATTTTATTTGAAAATCAAGAAATTTAATTTGGAACGCATATATTAATGTATTAGAACAAAATATATTTGCGAACTGACGTTCACATATGAAATACGTGTTTTCACACAAACAAAGTTATTGTTAAAAAGTTTTCCAAATATAATTTATTTAAAACGATTTTTTCCTTTTTTGAATTTTAGTTTAAATTTTTCATTGATTTCGTGTTCATAATTGCTTCATAAGTACTTCATAATTAAACCTGCTGTTAGATTAGGCCCATTTGGTCCAATTTTTGTATCGTAATATATGTATTTTTTATAAACGGTAATATAATATATATATATGTATATATTATATATATTATATATTATATATATTGCCTTATAATTTGGTCCAAGGGATATTTTTGTTTTACTAAAATCAAAATAATAAGCGTTTTTGCTCAAACATAATTGTAAATAAGCTGCTTTCTTTTCACGAAGTATTGAATAAAAATAAATATAAAATATTGTCTTCCATATTCATTTTATATGAAAAATGTAATGTTGACCAAATGGACTCTTAATCTAGGATTCGTACAGATTTGCTAATCTAACACCAGGGTTAAGAATGTCATAAGCAGCATTAGCAGCATTATTTTGTTTTACAGAAGTAATTTTTAGTAAGCTTTTGTAGTTTTGTTTGCTAACAAAACTTAAGATTTTAAAATCTAAGTCACGATTGATTTTTTTGAGAAAATTATTTTTGATAACTCAATTTATATGAAAAATGTCACTTTCGCCACTTTCAAAACAATCAGTTTCTATTATTATTAATATCTTACATAAATATTTTTTTTAACTTTTAGTACAGCAAATTTTGTGTGGATCTATTATGAGAATTGTGTCGTAGAAGAATGACAAAATATTTCAGTGTAAGTAAGTATATTCCAAAGATTTTAATATATCTCTTATCTTTCAACATTTTGTGACAGTTATATGATAAAATTTATTTTAATACTTTATCGTATATAAATCATTCTGTTTGATTTCTATTAAAATTATTTTTATTTTAGTTCGCGCAATTGAACTTTATTTGGATATATGAAAAATGCAGTGGGGAATTAAAAATTTACAAATTGCAGGAAATGAGTGAGCATCCAAACTATATGATATAATAATATAATATTTGTTTTATATAATTTCTATTGAAATTCCAGCCAAATTCTAGGTTAAAAATCATTAAGGTCGGTTCCGATAAAAATTGTTCATGGTCAACAAATAGAGAAACGAATCCCGCTATAGAATCGATACTTAACAATACAATATTCGAATAAAAGTCAAACTTCATAGTGTGTTGGCGATTTGTCTATGTACAATTACATATTGTTTTAAATTATAAAATGTTCAAGGTTATCCGTAATATGTATTATATTTTTTTGGTATTTTCCAATATAAAATAAAACAAATAAATTATTTATTTAGAAAGATAAAATGTTGTGTTATTGAATTTTCTATGAATAGTAAATGATTTCAAAGAAAATGATTCATTTAAAAGAGTAACATTATAATCAATATAATGTAACGAATTTTCCATACATATTTAAAAAAACTGTATTTAAATTCATGTAGGCCTTAAATTAATTACCAGCATATTCTTATATCAAGGACAAACATTTTAAATTTTATTACGATAATGTTTTAAATTATATGATATTTTACTAAAAATAAGCACGCGCCATACTTAAATTTACGCAAAAATATGCTTATTTTAAGACCAAACTTAATTAGTTTTATCACCCAAAATTCTTAATTCTATGAAATGCATCCTCAAAACAAGTACTATTCACGTCTTTAAATTAACCATAAAACCTTCTTATTTTTATAGCGATTGTCTTTGGCTCGAAATCATTGCCGAAATCTTAAACTTTACGACAAATTCATTGATTTTCAGTACGCTTTTTTTTTAGTGTAGGGTACTGTAAAATAGCTATACCTCTTTCATTCAAAATTACATGATTATTACATATGGTACAAAATGAAGAAGATTTGATTACTTGTATATATAAAATGCGAACCCTAGATTCATTCCTATTCTATGTTCCAACAGTTACCCTGACATCATTTTACAATATTTACCGCTTTTCCCACAGTACCTCTGGACGTTGAAAACAATTTCTTTTGGTTCATACGTTAGCAACTTTTCCTTGTTTATGTTCCAGTACCTACATTCACACCCTGGTACAATATAAAACCATGTTTGTCCCACTGTGTCTATAAAGGTACGAATTTAAAAATCTAAAGTAAATCGCTCCGTTGTACCACATTTAACCTTTAGTGTGTCATAATTAACCACTTTGTGTCACATATAACAATATTTCAATATGTCATAATTAACAATATTTTAAAATGATAATCGATATTTCAAGATCCAAATTCGCAAGATTAGGCCGTATTTTAACATTTTTGTCCCCTATCAGTGCCATTTATTTAACTTTTTCCCCACGGTTTAAGTAGAAGAACCTATTTGGAAAAAACAATTTCTTAGCTTTGGTTTATGCTGTAAGAGCTACCTTTGCACTCAGGGACCACATTCAACACCTTTTGCACCACTGTTCCATATTAAACACTTTTTTATTACACTGTGCTTCTAAAGTGTGAATTTTTATACATATCTGGGACTATTTTGTTTTCTTTTTTCCCCACTTACCACATTTAACCATTTTATCGTATTTAACTTTTTTGCTTCACCGTACCATTTTTAACCCTTTTTGCTCCACTAAACCATGGGAAAATGTGTTAACTATTTAACACATTTTTTCCCCTCTGTAACATGTTGAATAACTTTTGCTTGCCCCAACTGCATCATCATTTTAACCTTTTTGCACCACAGTGCTACATAATTGCAGTGCATCATAATTTTAACCTTTCTGCACCACAGTGCTACTAAAAGCATACATTAAAAAAAACATTCTTATTTCATATTTAACTTACCCTGCATCCATATTTTTACCCACTGTACTAAATGTACGCTTTGTGACCCACTGTTCTATATTTAACCTTTTGGGTCCACTGAATCAAATTTAACACCATTTTGTCCTACTATATTTTGTCCACTATATTTAACCATTTTTGCCCTACTGCACCATAGTTAACACAATTTTGCCCCAATGTTCCATAATTTACGCTTTTTGCTCCACTGTACTATACTTAACCCATTTTGCCCACGTTACCATATTTTACTATTTGTGCCCACTGTAACCATTTTTGTCATACTGTACCATAATTAACCATTTGTGTCCCACTGTACCATTCTAACACATATTTTCCCCCACTGTTCCATAGTTAAAGCTTTTTGCCCCACTGTGTCATATTGAACGCTTTGTCTCACTGTACCATACTTAACAGTTTTTGCCCCACTGTACCATATTTAACCCTCTGTGCTCCACTGTACAATATTTAACACAGTTATGCCCCAATGTACTGTAAAGTTACCCATTTTTGTCACACTGTACCATATTTAACCCTTTTTGCCCCACTGTATCATTGTAAATACATTTTTGCCCCACTGTTCAATATTTAACGCTTTTGCCCCACTGTACCATTTTTAACCCATTTGTCCCACTTTACCATATACATATAACTATTTCATAATTAACCCGTCGTGTCCCACTGTGCCTCTTAAAGTTAGAATTACTAAAAATCGCTTTCAATCTCTAGTTTATGTTCCAAAAGTTACCCTGGAACCATTGATCCATGTTTGATATTTTTAAGCCACTGTACTATAATTTACACTTTTTGCCCCACTGTGCCCCGAAAACTACGAATACAAAAAAAAGTTTAATACCCCGATCAGTTGTCATAAAGAAACCCCTCGCTTCAATTTTCACTATTCTAATATTAGGCTTTAAATTTGGCGGTGGTACCATATTTATACCTTTCTGTCCCACTGTGCCTCTAAATTTTTAAAAAAATCACTCCTTGTTCTTGTTTACGTCCCACCATTTGGATTTGGCTGTTGTACCACATTTTTCCCTTTTAACCCCACTGTGTACGTAAATGTTCGAATTTCGAAAAATCCTGTCAATTTCAGAGTCTACCTCATAAGGGCTACCCTCACAGCAAATTTCACGATTCTAGCTCTTGCCATTTGAATTTGACTGTTGTACTACATTTATCCCATTTTTCCCTTTTTACCCCACTGTGTGCGTAAATGTTCGAATTACGAAAAATCCTGCCAATTTCAGAGTCTACCTCATAAGGTCTACCATCACACAATATTTCACGATTCTAGCTCTTGCCATTTGGATTTGGCTGATGTACCACATTTATCACTTTTTACCCCACTGTGTGCGTAAATGTTCGAATTTCAAAAAATCCTGCCAATTTCTGAGTCTACGTCCTAAGGTCTACCCTCATACCAAATTTCAAGATTCTAGCTCATTTCGTTTAGATTTGGCGGTGGTACCATATTTATCCCTTTTTGCCCTATTGTGCGGCTAATAGTACGAATTTCGAAAAATCCCGCCTTATTGCTCGTCTACGTCCCAAGGTCTACCCTCCCACCAAATTTCATGATTCTAGCTTCAGCCGTTTGGCCTGGGCGATGATCAGTCAGTCAATCAGTCAGCCAGTCACGCAACAATTTTATATATATAGATATAGATTACTCACAAAGTGAGGGTATACCTTAGTCGGTTTACCCGACTGAAACTTTCTTACTTGTTTTTTTTCTTTCTCAGGCTAAGATCAAAGATCCGCAAGGGGTCAACATTAATGAACTATTGCTTCTTTAATAACTTATATTCTACGTATCAGAATCATTTACAATTCCACACATAAGTAGCATTAGTTTCTCGGTTGATACCACCTTGAAAAAAATTTGCGATGTCGCCACTCCACAATGGACGTTGCCTCGCATACAAATGGACCATTTTACTCAAAAAGTTAGCGGCTTATAACTTTTCTTCCAGTCAATAGAACAATTTCAGTCTAATTCGTTGAAATTTCAGGTTTTTGTGACATTACGAAGTCTAATATGGAGGGACCCTTGTATGGGGGCTATATCAAAACATTTACATATCCAAAACGTTTGATTTAAACATATCAAACGTTTTTGATATGTTTAAATCGAAAGACAAATATTTGTGGAACATAATTTTTTAAATATTATATATTTCTGAGCAAAGATATTTTATTTGAAAATCAATAAAATTTATTTGGAACGCATATATTAATATATTGGAACAAAATATATTTGCAAGCTAATTTTCTCAAATAAAATATGTCTTTATATACAAACAAAATTATTGTCTAGGAATTTTTACAAATATATTTTGTTTAAAAAAGATTTTCATTGATTTCGAGTTATAACTTACAATTTTAAATGGCATAAGTAGCACACGCTGAAAAAAAATCACTTCTGTAGTATATTGTCCCAAACATATTCGGCTTGGAACATATATATGTTTGGGGTAGACTCTAAGCATGTAATATTTGGTACACACAAAAATTGTGTATTTGGGAAGATGTTGTTCTAAACAAATATTTGTTTACTTTCCAATATGTTTTTATTTGGGACCATTATTTCCGAAACAAATATTTATTTGCATTTAAGTATTCATAAAATACATAAATTGTGTCAAATTTTTCGTAATTCAAAGTTAAATTTTTAGAAATTTTTAATGTTCGTAAAAATTAATAATTGAAATCATATAATCTTGGATCAATATAAAGTACTTAGAGGATTGACAACTAATGATGGCTTGGAATACTCAGAAATTTGAAATAATTGATTTAAAACAGAAGGTAATGCTGCATATGGTATCATAATTGGGAGGTACAATTCCAAACCCAAGAAAAATTGAAACTGAAATATGAAAAACTCAGCAAAAGTTTTGGAAATATATTTTAAATAAAATATATTTGGAAAAATTCCTAAATAATAATTTTTTTTGTATTTAAACACATATTTTATTTGAGAAATTAGTTTGCAAATATAATTTGTTGTAATCTATATATATAAAATTGTTGCGTGACTGGCTGACTGATTGACTGACTGATCATCGCCCAGGCCAAACGGCTGAAGCTAGAATCATGAAATTTGGTGGGAGGGTAGACCTTGGGACGTAGACGAGCAATAAGGCGGGATTTTTCGAAATTCGTACTATTAGCCGCACAATAGGGCAAAAAGGGATAAATATGGTACCACCGCCAAATCTAAACGAAATGAGCTAGAATCTTGAAATTTGGTATGAGGGTAGACCTTAGGACGTAGACTCAGAAATTGGCAGGATTTTTTGAAATTCGAACATTTACGCACACAGTGGGGTAAAAAGTGATAAATGTGGTACATCAGCCAAATCCAAATGGCAAGAGCTAGAATCGTGAAATATTGTGTGATGGTAGACCTTATGAGGTAGACTCTGAAATTGGCAGGATTTTTCGTAATTCGAACATTTACGCACACAGTGGGGTAAAAAGGGAAAAATGGGATAAATGTAGTACAACAGTCAAATTCAAATGGCAAGAGCTAGAATCGTGAAATTTGCTGTGAGGGTAGCCCTTATGAGGTAGACTCTGAAATTGACAGGATTTTTCGAAATTCGAACATTTACGTACACAGTGGGGTTAAAAGGGAAAAATGTGGTACAACAGCCAAATCCAAATGGTGGGACGTAAACAAGAACAAGGAGTGATTTTTTTAAAAATTTAGAGGCACAGTGGGACAGAAAGGTATAAATATGGTACCACCGCCAAATTTAAAGCCTAATATTAGAATAGTGAAAATTGAAGCGAGGGGTTTCTTTATGACAACTGATCGGGGTATTAAACTTTTTTTTGTATTCGTAGTTTTCGGGGCACAGTGGGGCAAAAAGTGTAAATTATAGTACAGTGGCTTAAAAATATCAAACATGGATCAATGGTTCCAGGGTAACTTTTGGAACATAAACTAGAGATTGAAAGCGATTTTTAGTAATTCTAACTTTAAGAGGCACAGTGGGACACGACGGGTTAATTATGAAATAGTTATATGTATATGGTAAAGTGGGACAAATGGGTTAAAAATGGTACAGTGGGGCAAAAGCGTTAAATATTGAACAGTGGGGCAAAAATGTATTTACAATGATACAGTGGGGCAAAAAGGGTTAAATATGGTACAGTGTGACAAAAATGGGTAACTTTACAGTACATTGGGGCATAACTGTGTTAAATATTGTACAGTGGAGCACAGAGGGTTAAATATGGTACAGTGGGGCAAAAACTGTTAAGTATGGTACAGTGAGACAAAGCGTTCAATATGACACAGTGGGGCAAAAAGCTTTAACTATGGAACAGTGGGGGAAAATATGTGTTAGAATGGTACAGTGGGACACAAATGGTTAATTATGGTACAGTATGACAAAAATGGTTACAGTGGTCACAAATAGTAAAATATGGTAACGTGGGCAAAATGGGTTAAGTATAGTACAGTGGAGCAAAAAGCGTAAATTATGGAACATTGGGGCAAAATTGTGTTAACTATGGTGCAGTAGGGCAAAAATGGTTAAATATAGTGGACAAAATATAGTAGGACAAAATGGTGTTAAATTTGATTCAGTGGACCCAAAAGGTTAAATATAGAACAGTGGGTCACAAAGCGTACATTTAGTACAGTGGGTAAAAATATGGATGCAGGGTAAGTTAAATATGAAATAAGAATGTTTTTTTTAATGTATGCTTTTAGTAGCACTGTGGTGCAGAAAGGTTAAAATTATGATGCACTGCAATTATGTAGCACTGTGGTGCAAAAAGGTTAAAATGATGATGCAGTTGGGGCAAGCAAAAGTTATTCAACATGTTACAGAGGGGAAAAAATGTGTTAAATAGTTAACACATTTTCCCATGGTTTAGTGGAGCAAAAAGGGTTAAAAATGGTACGGTGAAGCAAAAAAGTTAAATACGATAAAATGGTTAAATGTGGTAAGTGGGGAAAAAAGAAAACAAAATAGTCCCAGATATGTATAAAAATTCACACTTTAGAAGCACAGTGTAATAAAAAAGTGTTTAATATGGAACAGTGGTGCAAAAGGTGTTGAATGTGGTCCCTGAGTGCAAAGGTAGCTCTTACAGCATAAACCAAAGCTAAGAAATTGTTTTTTCCAAATAGGTTCTTCTACTTAAACCGTGGGGAAAAAGTTAAATAAATGGCACTGATAGGGGACAAAAATGTTAAAATACGGCCTAATCTTGCGAATTTGGATCTTGAAATATCGATTATCATTTTAAAATATTGTTAATTATGACATATTGAAATATTGTTATATGTGACACAAAGTGGTTAATTATGACACACTAAAGGTTAAATGTGGTACAACGGAGCGATTTACTTTAGATTTTTAAATTCGTACCTTTATAGACACAGTGGGACAAACATGGTTTTATATTGTACCAGGGTGTGAATGTAGGTACTGGAACATAAACAAGGAAAAGTTGCTAACGTATGAACCAAAAGAAATTGTTTTCAACGTCCAGAGGTACTGTGGGAAAAGCGGTAAATATTGTAAAATGATGTCAGGGTAACTGTTGGAACATAGAATAGGAATGAATCTAGGGTTCGCATTTTATATATACAAGTAATCAAATCTTCTTCATTTTGTACCATATGTAATAATCATGTAATTTTGAATGAAAGAGGTATAGCTATTTTACAGTACCCTAAACAGAAAATAGATAAAAGATGGGGGCTGCGAAGCGCACCGGGTAAGCTAGTATATTAATATATGCGTTCCAAATATATTTTATTGATTTTCAAATAAAATTTATTTGCTAAGAAATATATAATATTTAAAAATTTGTGTTCCAAATATATTTTCTTTCGATTCAAACATATCAAAAAAGGCGATTTTGCCCCGTGCAATAACTTTTGTTTAAAAGCTCTACTCTTTAATTTCTATTTATTTCAACTCGGCATTTGTTGTCAACCCATGTTGCATAATGTATGATTATGCAAGATTATACACGCTGAAAAAAATCGTTTCTGTAGTATATTGTCCCAAACATATTCTCCTTGAAAAATACATATGTTTAGGATAAACTCCAAATACAAATATAATATGTTTGGGAGGATATAGGTTTAAACAAAATTATGTTCCCATCCTAATATGTTTTTATTTGTAACTTATATTTCTGAAACAGAGATTAATTTCTATTTAAGTATTTTGGTAAAGTATCAATGCCTTAATTTAAGGGCAAGTTTCTGTTTTTCATAAGCTAAAACTGCAATCTTTTTAGAAATTGTATATGTTTGTAAAATTAAATTAAAATGTAAATCCCATAATCTTTACACGCTGAAAAAAAATCGCTTCTGTAGTATATTGTCCCAAACAAATTCGGCTTGAAACATATATATGTTTAGGGTACACTCTAAACATATAATATTTGGTACACACAAAGGTTATATATTTGGGAAGATGTTGTTCTAAAAAATCTTTGTTTACTCCCAATTTGTTTTTATTTGGAACTATTATTTTCGAAACAAACAAAAATGGGAATAAAGGTATTCAGAAAATACATAAATTGTGTTATATTGTTCAGCAATTAAAAATATCTTTTTTTAGAAATTAATAATGTTCGTAAAAATAATAAATAATATTTAAAATCCTATAATCCAAATAAATTTTTCGGTGGATTGACAACTAATGATGGCTTGGAATAGTTAGAAATTTGAAATGATTGATTTGAAACATAAGTCAATGTTGCATATGGTATTATAACTGGGAGGTACAATTGGGAACCAAGAAACAATTAAAAATGAAATTCGAAAAAGTCAGCAAAAGATTTGAAAATCTTTTTTAAATAAAATATATTTAGAGAAATTCCTAAACAATAACTTTATTTGTACTTAAACCTATACTTTATTTGAGAAATTTAGTTTGCAAATATATTTTGTTGTAATATATTAATATATGCGTTCCAAATATATTTTATTGATTTTCAAATAAAATTTATTTGCTTAGAAATATATAATATTTAAAAATCTGTGTTCCAAATACATTTTCTTTCTATTCAAACATATCAAAAAAGGCGATTTTGCCCCGTGTAGTAACTATAAATTGCATAGATTTATGGACAAAAAGTGATGAATTGGGATATTTATTAATTACAGATTAGTGCTGTAAAACAAAGCTAATGATGCTTGTGACATTTTTAACTATAAAATATAAACCAGAACCTACACGGTGGAAAATCGCAATTTTTTGATATGTTTGAATTGAAAAAAAATATATTTGGCAACACAATTTTTAAATACTATATATTTGTTAACAAATAAATTGTTTTTGAAAATCAAGAAATGTTGTTTGGAACGTTTATATTAATATAGTAGAACAAAATATATACTTTTACAAATATAACATGTGTTTACACACAAACAAAGTTATTGTTTAAGAAGTTCTGCAATTATAGTTTTTGTAAAAAAAGAATTTTAAGAAGAATTTTAAGAAGAAATTTAGTTGACATTTTTCCTATATTTCCTGTTATACTTAACAGTTAAAAATTTCACAAGCAGCAATACATTTGGTTTAACAGCGATAATTTTAATTTATAAATTTTCCAATTAATTTTTTTCCAATTTAAATTTTGTCTAATATTACAAAAATATAAAATTTCTAAAAAAACTGCGCTGTTTAAAAACAGAAAACTTGCCTTAAAATGACATTAAATACAAATTATTCTTGGTTTCGCAAATATTAGTTCCAAATAAAAATATATTTGGATGAAAGCATACTCTTGTTTAGAATAACATTCTCCCAAGCATCTAATATATTCGTGTGTATGAAATATTATGTATTTGGAGTGCACCCTAAATATACGTATGTCTCAGAGTCGATTTTTTTCAGCGTTCAGCTACCAATTTTCAGCCCGGTCAGTTGACATTTGTTGTCTCTATGACTTTAAGAAGTCATGCTATATATGGGGGCTATTTCAATAAATGGACCGATATTTTCAGTCCTAAGTTACATGCAGCTATAAGAAGTATCTGTACCAAATGTCAGTCATCTATGTAGATCAATTATTGTAGACTCTAGCGAGTTTACAGCAGGCGGACAGACGAACGGACGATCGGACGGACAGACGAACATGACAATATACATACTTTATAGGGTCTCAGATCAATATCACTATGCAACAACAATTTTTTTTGTGTCCGAGACCTACAATATTTTTTTTGGATTAGATTGAGGCAAACTATTTTGTGAAACCAAAACAATTTTTTTTATGGTGGTCTTTTTTAAATAATTTTTTTATTCAGTCAGAATTTATTTGGTTTAAGACCATATTTTTCAATTACTTTCTGTCTATTGCTTTCTCATACCAATAAATTTTTGTTTTTTCCTTGGGTTCGTTTCGCGAGCCACGAAAACAAATGTAGTTTTGTCAATAGCTACGTCACGTCATCGTACCTCATGTGTTTGTATTTTTTAAGCCGGAATACCATTTAAATTGAAGGAAATTATAAGACCTCCAAAAAAAATATTGTAGGTCTCGGACACAAAAAAAATTGTTGTTGCATAGTGATATTGATCTGAGACCCTATAAAGTATGTATATTGCCATGTTCGTCTGTCCGTCCGATCGTCCGTTCGTCTGTCCGCCTGCTGTAAACTCGCTAGAGTCTACAATAATTGATCTACATAGATGACTGACATTTGGTACAGATACTTCTTATAGCTGCATGTAACTTAGGACTGAAAATATCGGTCCATTTATTGAAATAGCCCCCATATATAGCATGACTTCTTAAAGTTATAGAGACAACAAATGTCAACTGACCGGGCTGAAAATTGGTAGCTGAACGCTGAAAAAAATCGACTCTGAGACATACGTATATTTAGGGTGCACTCCAAATACATAATATTTCATACACACGAATATATTAGATGCTTGGGAGAATGTTATTCTAAACAAGAGTATGCTTTCATCCAAATATATTTTTATTTGGAACGAATATTTGCGAAACCAAGAATAATTTGTATTTAATGTCATTTTAAGGCAAGTTTTCTGTTTTTAAACAGCGCAGTTTTTTAGAAACTTTATAGTTTTGTAATATTAGACAAAAATTTAAATTGGAAAAAAATGAATTGGAAAATTTATAAATTAAAATTAGCGCTGTTAAACCAAATGTATTGCTGCTTATGAAATTTTTAACTGTTAAGTATAACAGGAAATATAGGAAAAATTTCAACTAAAATTCTTCTTAAAATTCTTTTTTTTACAAAAAATATAATTGCAAAACTTCTTAAACAATAACTTTGTTTGTGTGTAAACACATGTTATATTTGTAAAAGTATATATTTTGTTCTACTATATTAATATAAACGTTCCAAACAACATTTCTTGATTTTCAAATACAATTTATTTGTTAACAAATATATAATATTTAAAAATTGTGTTGCCAAATATATTTTTTTTTTCAATTTTATAGTTAAAAATGTCACAAGCATCATTAGCTTTGTTTTACAGCACTAATCTTTAATTAATAAATATCCCAATTCATCACTTTTTGTCCATCAATCTATGCAAATTATAGTTACTAAAGATTATGGGATTTACATTTTAATTTTATTTTACAAACATACACAATTTCTAAAAAGATTGCAATTTTAGCTTATGAAAAACAGAAACTTGCCCTTAAATTAAGGCATCGATACTTAACCAAAATACTTAAATACAAATTAATCTCTGTTTCAGAAATATTAGTTACAAATAAAAACATATTAGGATGGGAACATAAATTTGTTTAGAACTATATCCTCCCAAAGGGTAATTCCAACGGCAGTCGACCCACTTTTTAACACGACCCCCTCCGATTTCGATGAAATTTGGTACACGCTATCTCTAGTGTGTACAATTTGTATGATGTCTATATTTAGTCCAAATTCGTTATGGCTCTTGTTTTACAGCGTCCGAAAGTTGGTCGAATCTCTACTTTTTCTTTAAAGGATACTGAATTCAACAGAGTATAACTTAAGAACGCGTTATCCGATTTCAACGATATTAGTGTCATTGTAACTGGCCACCCTCGTACTTCAAAATAAATAATAATTAAATAAATTGTCGTCCTTGTCGAAGGACATTAAAAATTGAAAAATTATTTTAATCATTCAATATCTCGAAATGCACCTAATTTTTTTTCTTCATATTTTTTGTAGTTGAACCGTTAAATGTCCTTTGCACGTGACATAAGTTTCACGATGGAGGTCATATTGGTTTAAAAGATACAGATTTTTTACTGTTTTCTCCCACATATATTTCAGGATTTTTATATAAAACACAATGTAAATTCTTTCTATGTGAGCGAAATCAAATTATTATTTGTTATGAGAACGTATATCGTACCGTGGTAATAATAAAATCTGATTTATATTTTTGAAAGTCTCAAGTCAGGATTACTTTTAAGCCTCAAAAGCAAACCTGGCTTAAAAAATACATTCTTTAGAAGGAATTACAAGGGTGTAACACCGTGGAAAAACTCATTATATTCAACAGAGTATAACTTAAGAACGCGTTATCCGATTTCAACGATTTTAGTGTCATTGTAACTGGCCACCCTCGTAATTCAAAATTAAGTGGCCGTTACAGCCAATGGCGATCGTTATCGGGCCATCGTTATCATACCTCATGTGTTTGTATCGTCATCGTACCTCATGTGTTTGTATTTTTTAAGCCGGAATACCATTTAAATTGAAGGAAATTATAAGACCTAGAAATGATGAAAACATCAGTTTCAGGTAGTAACGGAAGTTTAGCAACTGTCGTTAAAACAATGAGAAAAAAACATTTTTTGCTGGCACGAAAAAGAACATCAAAATATAGAAAAAAATATAAAAAAATTGTCTGTTCTACTTGTTGAAAGCTAACATACTAACGAAGCAAACTATGCCTATTTGCAAAATATCTGTGGATAAATGTACAAATTATGACTCATATTGTAAAAATAGGGAAATTAAAAAAAAAAAATTTTTTATATTTTTTATTTTGGCAATTTTGTTGGGAGATACCAAAAGGGGCGTGGCAATTATACACTGGACTGTAGGTACTATGAAAGCATTACACTTCACAAAATTTCAAGTATTTCTATGGACTGGAATAAAAGTAATAAGTCGTTAATTTTTTGTACAAATTTGTATAGGAGGTACCAAAAGGGGCGTGGCAACTTCGCCCATTTTTCTCAAGATGATAGCGATCAAGAAACTAATGATATGTGTGGAATGGTCAACAATTCTGAGCAGTAGTATAGAAGTTTTGAGATAATCAATAATCAACTCGAAGGAGTGGACCAACATAGTCCATCTTTGACCTTAGTCTGATATAGAAAAAATATTGACACATACCAAATTTGAAGTCAATCGGTTAATCTTGTCGAATGTTATCGTGCGCACCAACCAGACGGGCAGGCTGACGGACATTGCTAAAATGAATGAAATTGTCCCAAAATGGATTTCCGGCAAATATTCTTGGGGTCTTTAGGTCACTCTATCGATATGTTAAAGTTTTGACCTGCAGCATCCGATATATACCCTTGTTCACAATAGTGGGTGTATAAAAACCCGATTATGTTATTTCTACCGAAAGTGTTAATATTTTACATTTATCCAAAGATTTTCTTCAACTAGACATTATTGTCTTCGTTAGAATGACAGCTTCCAAAAATTGGAACAACCACTTTTTTATTATACCCTCACATTAGTGATACGAGGGTATATATCATTTGCTACGGGCAACAAGTGTTACTCATCGAAGAAGTGTCCTAAGACCCTAAGTATGTTCGAGGAATATCCGTTTTAATTCATTTTAAGTCGAATGAGCAATGTCCATCCGTCTGTCTGTCTGCTGGCTGGTGCGCACGATAACTCCCGAAAGGAGTAACCGATTAACTTCAAATTTGGTATACGGTAATATCTGTTTCTATCTCCGGCTATGTTCAAAGATGGGTCATATTGGTTCACTCCTTCTGGTACCCCCACACAAAGGGTTAACATTAAGTGAAATATTGATTTTTTAATAACTTTTAAACTACGTATTAGAATCTTCTAAGATTCCACACATTATATTATTTTATTTGTCACTATTACCTCGAGAAAAATGGGCGAAGTTGCCACGCCCCTTTTGGGTACGTACCACACAAATGGACAATTTTGCATCAAAATTAAACTGCGTATAACTTTAATACAAGTGCATAAAAATACTTGAAATTTTGTACAGCATAATGTTCTTGTAGCGCCTATAGTCCGGTAAAAAACGGACATTATTCTACAGCCGTTTTTGGTACCTCCTACACAAATGGACAGTTTTACACCAAAAGTTAACGGCTTATAACTTTAATACCAGTGCATACAAAGACTTGTAATTTTGTACATTGTAATGCTGTTATAGTACCTACAGTCCTGTGAAAAATGGGCGTTATTGCCACGCCCCTTTTGCTACCACCCACACAAACATACCATTTTGTACAAAAATTTAAAAGCTTATAGCATTGGTACCGATGCACGAAAATACTACAAAATTTCATCACAACGGCCCTTTTTGTACCTTCAACACGAAATGTCCAAATCATACCAAAATTGAACAGCTCGTAACGTTAATATACCAGTGCACATAAACGCTTATAGTCCAGCACAGTGCAATGTATTTAAAGAAAAATAGGTATATTTGTTAAACCCCTTCTGGTACCTCCCACACAAATAAAATATTAATTAGTGTAATGTTACTTATTTCATTACTTACTATACTTTAGTCGGTTTACCCGACTGCAACTTTCTTACTCGTTTAATAATTTGCTTAAACAAAAAGAACCGTTTCATGATTTGCTCCATACCCAAACTTAACCCTTTTATTGTTTTTTTTTTAATATTTTTTTCGTGTTTAGGACTCAGTACTACACCAGGAAATGTTATGCACAGCCCTTCGACAAACATTTTGTTGCATAGTGTATTTAGAGGTGTTACAAACGGAGTGACAAAATGAATATACCCCTATGTCATATGGTGGAGGGTATACAAATATGAAAAATGTTTTTTTTTTGTGATTCCCTTACTTTTACAATAAGGGTCATAATTTATACATTTATCCATGGATTCAAATATGTATTGTTGTCTTCGCTATGATGTTAGCTAGAAGAAACAAACATGTTTTTTAAATTTTTTATGATTTTTTTCATCCAAACAGACAGCAACATTTAAAAAAAAAAACATTTTTTCTAAGTTTTTTAACGACAGTTGCTAAACATCCGTTTCTACACCGGGCAAAATCGCCTTTTTTGATATGTTTGAATCGAAAGAAAATATATTTTGAACACAAATCTATAAATATTATTTATTTCTGAGCAAAATCAATAAAATATATTTGGAACGTATATATTAATATATTACAACAAAATAAATTTGCAAACTACATTTCTCAAATGAAGTATACCTTTAAGTACAAATAAAATTATTGTTTAGGAATTTCTCAAAATATATTTTATTTAAAAAATAATTTCAAATCTTGTGCTGACTTTTTCGAATTTCATTTTTAATATTTTCTTGGTTCCTTATTGTACCACCCAGTTATGATACCATATGCAGCATTGACTTCTGTTTCAAATCAATAATTTCAAATTTCTAAATATTCCAAGCCATTATTAGTTGTCAATCCACCGAAAAATTTATTTTGATCCAAAATTATAAGATTTCTATTATTATTTATTATTTTTACAAACATTAAAAATATTTAAAAGAAAAATATTTTGAATTACTTTACAATATAACACAATTTAGGTATTTTCTGAATACTTAAGAGCAAATTTTTAATTTGTTTCGAAAAATTATAGTCCAAAATAAAAAAAAATTGGATGTATACAAAGATTTGTTTAGAACAACATCTTCCCAAATATTATATATTTATAGTGAACCCTGAACATATAAATATATGTTTCAAGCCGAATATGCTTGGGACAGTATACCACAGAAGCGATTTTTTTCAGCGTGTACGTGAATGTGATGTTTTCAGCATATCTAGCCCTTTAAATGATATCCCGGCATTATTTAGCTCATGAATTTTAGAAAAAAAAGATTGTAGAAAAAAAATTTACCATAAAAAATAGTTTTGTTTTGGTTTCATAAAATAGCATGCCTCAATCTACGAGTATACAAAAAAGTTTTTATTTATCGGATATATTAAAGAATTTTTGTTGCATAGTGTTACCAGCATTTCGCCGAAGGCCGAATGGATCGTCGCACGATATGATGAAATATGCGCGCATAGGACTTTGAAAACAACTTTCAAAAATCAGTTTTTTGGGAATGTTGTTTTATTGTGGATAACATTTAATGAAAATACCTTCAAATTTTATGAATATCTCTGGGCGATTCCGAGTTATGACCTTTGACCTTTCGTCTTTTTTACTAATAAATGCAAATCTAATTGCGATGATAAAATATATATACAAAAATACTTGTAGAATTCTCGTTTTTTGGTGAAATGCGACCGGACTTGTAACATATAATAAGGTTATTTTCATCTAAATTTTTGTGTATAAAATGTATTTTTAACGTCTTTAAATGAAGAGATATTTCAAAGTAAAAATAATTTTTTTTTGTTTTTCAAAAAAAAAAATTATCCGCAGTAAATGGAAAACAACTTTTTTGGATCACGTGGGATCACTACGATATGACATAGAGAAGAGAGGTGACTTAGTGATGAATTTAAAGGTACCTAGGTTATCTGCGACTTTTTGCGATTATGGCCGATTTTTTAATTTTAAATATGTTTTTTTTTTACTTTAAAAAAAGAAAATATGTGTGGGAACTACATCTATCTATGAACCGATTTCCCCGCAACATATGGACCTATTTTCTTGGTTCAAAAAAATAACTTTTAAAAAATTTCGGCAAAATCGGATAATAAATAAGACCAACATTATCGATCTAATTTATATTATTATGATTATATGTGTAATTTTTATAGTGTACTGCTTCTACAAAAACTATAAAAATATAGTTAAACCCTGCTGCAGTTTATGTATATTATTGTGTAATTGCATTAGTGCAAACCTTCAGCTTTCAAAAATATTGCAGACTGCAATTTTATCCTATTTATATTGTTTTGGTTTCAATTTCAAAAACATTGCCCGGTTTTGTAGACTTTTAATGCAATTTTCACAAAAACATGTTTGAACTTCAATGGTATATACACGGGGGAAAATCGTCATTTTTGATATGTTTGAATTGAAAGAAAATATACTTGGAAACGATTTTTTTAAATATTATATATTTGTTAACAAATAAATTTTATTTGAAAATCAAGAAATTTTGTTTGGAACGCATATATTAATATATTAGAACATAATTTATTTGCAAACTGACTTTCACAAATAAAATATGTGTTTACACACAAACAAAGTTATTGTTTAAGAAGTTTTCCAAATATATTTTATTTAAAAAAGATTTTTAAAACTTTGCTGTCTTATTCGAATTTAACTTAGTTTTTCCTAGTTTTCGTGTTAAACTTTATAGCTAAAAATTTCTTTTAATTTATAAATATTCCAATTCATCACTTTTTGTCAATCCATCAATGCAATTTATATTTACGAAAGATTATACGATTTAAGTTTCAATTAAGTTTTACAAAAACATAAAATTTATAAAAAAAATTGCTCTTTGAACATCTGGAAAACAGAAAACTTGTTAAAGAGAAATTAATCTTTGTTTCAGAAAAACTAGTTCCATATAAAAAATATTAGAATTTGAACATATTCACAATATCCTCCCAAACATATAATATTTGTGGGTGTCAAATATTATATATTTGGAGCGTACCCTAAACATATGTATACTTCAAGCCGAATATGTTTGGGACAATATACTACAGAAGCGATTTTTTTTCTGCGTGTATATTTAAAACGCAGCAACACACAATTAAGTAACTCAACGAGATTTTGAACTAAATTTTGTCAGCTTTAATATAAAATCAAGTTCACTGAATTTGGTACGATATTCTGATTTTCACACTAATTTCCACAAAGTCGCTTTTGTAGCCCCACTGTGCGGTACATGGTAACAGTAAAATAAAATCTGGGTACACCCGTTTCTTCTCCAAAGAATTCTCTTGAAGATGGTCCAAACCGTAGTACTCTATTTCTAACGGTATAATCATGAGATAGAAAATAATGCTATGCGCGCGTATTTACCCCTTGTTTCCCATTGTGGGCCGACTATATAATAAAGTACAATACTCTTGTAATATCGAATAACACTGAAATTTGTAGGTTATATTTCAGATAAAAATCTTTTATATAAATTTGCTTTTGGTACATTAAAAATGATTAAATGAGAAATACAGCTTATATTGTACTGAAATGCCAAATCGGAACAAATATATGGAGGCTACGTCTAAATCTAAACTAATTTCCACAAATTCGGCAATGTGGGCAGTGTTGCCAGATGAATTTGACCGAAAATAGTCAAAATAGGGGTACAAAAATCATCAAATCGTCAACATAAACATTTTAAACTTACATATCGTCACCAGAAACGAAAAAGGGCCTATCATCATGTTTGAAAATTTTACAGGAGAACCCAAAATCTAAATAAAATGAAAAGTGCTGTCGTTAGAAAAACGGGGTTTTCAGGATAATATATAAACATACTGATGCATATATAAAATCACACAAACATGATTTTATCTTGTTTGTGAAAATTGCGTGAAATAGGATTTTTTAACTATGAAAAAAGAAACAATTTGTTGTTAGTCCCTTTTGAATTTCGTTAATAAATTTGTCATTTTTAATATTACGCCGCTAAAAATTTGTCAGGATGTGTATTTTGATGCAGTGTATCGAAATCCATCAAAAACTGAATTTCCATTTTTCTTGTTGTTACTCCCTTTTTCGTTTCTGATGACGATATAGTTTTTGCGTTTTTTAGGCAAAGATCATGTTTCAGAGACAAACATGTATTTATAGGTACTCTCAAATGATTTTACGGTTTCCCAATTTGAGCTTAAACACATTTTGTGAGCCGATCTCATATTCTTGAACATATTATATACATATCAATTTCTTTGGATTAAAAATGGTCCCTTTTAAGATATACCAACATGGTCCAGCGTAAATACTTCGTTTTATGTAGCCCCATACAAAGGTTCCACTAGTTTCGACTTCTTGACGCATTAGAAACCATAAGTGACAGCCTTACAAAGTCAAATATCAATCGATTGGGCTAAAATACGCAATTTGTATTTTGTTTTACAATGGCAAAGTGGCCTCATTGGTCCATACTTTGACTTAGCCCATACAAAGACCCCATTCGATCTGTGTTTTTGGGCTCAAAGAAAAGCAAATTCCTACTAATTGGGCGGGAAAAAAATACAAGCGATTGGAATAATGACCTCCTAGAAATTTGTTTGAACAATATGTTCCGAACTGCCATGTCGATTTTTCCAATCAAAAATTTTAAATAGCTAATTTTCATCAATATGTCGCGGACCTCTTTTATACTGACACGAACAACCATTTGAGAAGCGCTGCTCAAATCATAACGATTACAGACCGAATAAAAGGGGCAGCCGACTTGGATAATATACTTAACACAGGAAAATTTACATAACTTAATTATCTTAAGTTTAAATATAAGAAAGTATTTGTATGTACGACATCTGACGGAAAGGCATATGAATTTTCGGTCGCAACCGACCATCCCTTCACAAGCTCCATGCAGTAGGCACATATTTTACGACGAAATTCCTGTGAAGGAGGAGGAGCAGAAGGCTGATGCGTAGGCGTGTTTGCATAATAATATATTACTCCCTGGAGAGAATTTTGTTATGATGAAAACGTAGTGAAGCATAAATGAAGTAAATTCTTTAAACATTCACTTTCCCCAGAAGATATTTTCTTTTTGCAAATGTTTTCTTTCTGATTCTGTTCAGTTCAAATCTGGTCTGGTTTGTGTGTGTGTGTGCTGTTTTTCGTTTTTGTTGCTGTTGCTGTCGAAATCCCTGAAAATCAAGAGGACGAAAATCCAAACAACTCTTGGCAAATGAGAAAAAACGGCAGAGATTTATGTTAAAGTAAAACACTCCAATAAACCGAAAGAAGGATATTTCTCAGGAACAAATATGGTTTATTATGCTGTGATGAACAACACAACACCGTAGGACGAAACGTTTTCTTAAACAACAGCAACAACAACCATCATCATCATATAAAAGGTAAAGAGAAAAGGAGGGAAGGAAACAAGAAAAGAAATGAAAAACAAAACAAACTCATTGCAGTGAAAGCAACAGGGCAATAAAAATGATTTTTAATTAAAAATTAAAAGCCCTGAGTCCTTGGCTTTTTACAACAATTTTCAGTGATTTTCATTTTAAAGAAGACTTTTTCACTCCAGATGTCAATAAATTTCATACGTGAAATGAGTAAATTTAATATAGATTGTAAAATTTAGTTTTCTTTTTAATGTTTTTTTCTCTAAAATGTTTTCTTAAATGTGAGGTGAATTGAATAGAATAGAAACTAAGAAAGAATTTTCTATTGCCTAAACATTTCAACTCTTTTGTTTATTTAATAAAATTGTTTTTTTGTGTTTATTGAATCTGAAAATTGCTTCACATTTTAATGTATAGTGTGTACGTCTACAAATTATGAAGATGGTAAATTCTTTGGATTTTAATTTAATCCCAATATCCACAGCATTTGAATGCTTTTGAAATATGTACATTAAAAATATTTTTTAGCTAAATAAAAAGTCCTGCAAGAATGTCCCATCTCAAAATCGGAAATACCAACTAAAATCGATTTAAACATTCTCTGTCAAATTAAACAGTCAAAAAAGAATAAGAAGGAATTTTTTTTGAAGTATTGTCGTTATCTGGAATAAGTCAATCGAATCGAATTGATTCTTATAGAAGATATATCCCCAGAGTGACATAGATATATCACGTTCTCAGACAATAATTATAAAATATATATATTTTTTTTTTCAATTTAATTATCGTATACAATTTATTCATTTACAGTATAGTTAAAGGAATATCAAAAATGATTAATGTCATAGCCAAATATGTTTAGTCAAATGTATTCATGGAGTTTGTTTAAACTTTCAAATTATATATATTCGGTTGCACTAGTTCACAAAATATGTTTCTGGTATAATATGGTATCGTAAACAAGGAAAGACAGAAAGGCAAGACAGAAAGTCTGGCGGGCCGATTACATAGTAGAAGGGCTGTGCATAACATTTTCGGGTGTAATATGGTGTCCTAAACACGAACGAATATTAAAAAAAGTTATGGTAAATTTTTGTTTGTTTTGAATTCCTTGATTCTTCTATCATTTCGTCTACTATCGCTACCTTTATGCAGCCCTCGTTGTAAATACTTGCTGGCATATCCGTTCTCGGTCGCTTAATAACCGTGTTATTGGCTGAAGTTGTATCCATAGTCCTATCGCGCTTTGTTCCTCCAAGTTCCTCGGACGTCGGGTAATGTGACCTATCTACTAAAGATTTTCCAACAAGAGGTGTTATTTTGGTATTCAAAGAAAAATGCAATTTTTTGGCATAAATGATAGGATGTTTATTTCATAATAAAGAGGAAGGTATGCCGTTAATAATGAAAAACAACATCAGCCAAATGGCCACCAAGATCACGCTTACAGGACCATATCCTTTTCATGAAATTTTCCATAACCAAATCGCAAAGTGGCTGTCCTATGTCCTCGATAGCCTCACGAATTCTATCTTTGACGTCTTGAATCGACGCTGGGCTGTTGGCGTAGACCTTATCTTTCACGTGGCGCCAAAGGAAGAAGTCGCAAGGTGTTAAATCACAAGATCTCGGTGGCCAATTATGATCACCTCTTCGAGAGATAACACGGTCCGGAAACTTTTCCCGTTTTCGTTGCTTGTGTGGCACGTAGCGCCGTCTTGTTGAAAGTAAACGTTTTCCAGATCAATACCATCAAACTCCGACCATAAAAAATCACTAATCATCTCTCGATAGCGCAATCCATTCACCGTAACTGTTGATCTAACCTCATTTTCGCAAAGTAAGGTCCAATGATCCCGCCGGACCATAAACCGCACCAAAAAGTCACACGTTGAGGATGGAGAGGCTTCTCAACAATAACTCTTGGGTTTTCCGAGCCCCAGATGCGACAATTTTGCTTGTTGGCGGGGCCACCGTGGTGGAAATGGGCCTCATCAATCAAGATGATTTTTCGATGATTTTTTATTTATCGAATTTTAATAATTTCAATGCGTTGTTGAATCGGTTATCGTTCCATTTTTAGTAATGACGTAGTTTACATATACTTGTCAAATGTCAAAGAATAAAAGCTTCTAAAGTGACAGCTACCGAAATACCGGGTGATTCAAAATAACACCTCTTGTTTGAAAACCCTGTAGAATACTAGACTCCATATCAACTCTTCCAGTATTCTGAGCGAAGTGGCTACTCTATCCCTTAGTTTCTGATATAAGGCTGGAGGCACAAAAGGGTCTCAGTAATACCTAATCCCCCACTGACAATGTGTGGCATCGACTGACAGTGGCTTGTTTGACGCCCATGTCAGAGCAGGGGATACCGACAGCTAAATTCTTTACACTCCTACCCATCTTATGTACATATTCAGCTGTGGCTAGAATTGTACAATATGATGACTTATAAAAGTCAGGCTTAGAAAGGAGAACATTACCATTTATTTGATCTGCCATGAATCCAAGTTCCATATTGGGTAGCTGCCATCTGCATATTTCTTCAGAGGCATTTCCCAATCGGCGTCTCTCATCATCCATCAGATCCTTAGCCGGTTTTAGGCTTAGCTTTTCTCGGACCTTAAAGTCTTCCTTCACCTTCAGGACAAACAAAGAATTCGTAGAAGAGGATCTGTCATTGTCGCTGGACATAACCACTTCTTTCATCGCCTTAAGCAGGGAACTAGTTTCACTAGGTACCCCTGTGACTGGACTCATCACAGCAGGCCTTGTTCCTTCGTACTCCGCAATATTTTTTTGGCAGCAGCGAGTCTTGCAGCCTCTGCCTCCGAGAGATTTTCCTTCTTACCAAGCCTACGAATGTTGGTGTTGGCGTTCTTTATTGACGCCCTGGATGAAGTTGATCAAGTTAACTCCAACTCCGAGTCTACTTGTTTAACTGAGATCTCCTTATTCAAAATTGTCACTCATGGATAATTGAAAAACGAAGATAAGGGTAAAAATAAAACAAGTGTGTCAACATTTTTTGGAAGGTCAAAATTTGTTTGAAAATTGTTAATAATCTGGTTGAGAGTTTGAAAAAAAAACTATTTGAACCGTTTAGCAAAATTTTGATTTGTTCGCGAGATATGACCTATTAAATTTTTCCGAGTGTGTTTAGAAAACTGCAATTTTCTCTGGAAATATTGAACGGATTCGACTGAAGTTTTTGCAGTTATGTTTGGGAGATACCAAAAGTGGTGTGGAAATAACGTCAATTTTTCAGTGGACTATGGGTACTATAAAAGCATTATGCTGTACAAATGTTCAAATGTTTGTATGAGCTGGAATTGAAGTCGTGAAGGGCCTTATTCATAAAAAGTTAAAGAAGGTTTGAGGAACGTTTTAGCAGTGTTAAAACGTTCTTCAAACCTTCATTAAATTGTTATGAATAAGGGCCATAGACTTTAATTTCCTCTGCAAAATGGTCCATTTCTTTAGAATTTACTAAGAGGGTCGTGGAAATTACGCCTACTTTTTACCGGGTCTGTATGTATTAAAAAGCTCAAGATTTCAAGTATTTGTAAGTACTAGAATCAAAGTTATAAGCCGTTAACTTTTTGTGCAAAATTATACATTTGTGTGGGATGTACCAAAGGGGGTGTCGCAACTCCGCACGTTTTTCTCAAGTTGATAGCTACTAATAAACTTATACTTTGTAAGGAATTGCGGAAGATTCTAATAAGTAGTAAAGAAGTTAATAAACAATAAATATTTCAATAAATGTTTACCTTTTGTGGGGGAGGTACTAGCAAGAGTGGGCCTACCTGGTCCATCTTCGATTTTAGCTTGATACAGAAAAAAGACAGACGGACATTGCTCAAATGACTTACGAGTATAATGGCCCAAAACGGATTTCCGCCAAATACAGGTCTTAGGTCAATCTTTCGGTGTGCTGCACGTTTGGCCTGTAGCAAATTATATATACCTTCGTCTACAGTAGCGAGGGTATAAAGTCACGATTTTGTTGAAAGTTCTTTCTTCTACAAAAATGGTTATAATTTCAACATTTATCCATAGATTTTTTCAAGTTGCTATTGTTTTCTGTGTTAAGATGCTGGATATTGAAAATGGAATAAAATATTTGTTTACGATTTGTTACGGCATTTGTCGTGCCAGAAGACAACGAAAAAAAATTAAACATTTTAACAGCTGTTACCAAATTCCAGTTTATGCTTGAAAGAGAAATTCCAAAATTTGTCGCCCTCATAATCAAGTGCATCCCAATTATACTTAAAAAAATATAGTGGAAATGTAGTCAATATTCTAAAAAGAATCCGTAAAAATTGTTAGTTATTTATTTTATGGAATAATATTCCCAAATCTACACAAAAAACAGTAAGGAAAGCCGGGCGGGGCCGACTATATAATACGCTCCACCTCCCGAGCAATGGCGATTGATATACTAGCACTATGCAACAACATTTTTTTTTTGTTTCCGAGACCTACAAATTTTTTATGGTAAACTTTTTCAAAATTTGTTTTCCAATTTTTTATGGATGTTACCTTTAGTATTTGCACCATATTTTGAAGTATAATCTCGATAGATCCGGGATACCACCTAAATTAAAGGAAATTATAAGAAAATTATTATGCTGGAAACATCACGTTCACGTATAAAAAGTTTATTAACTGTCGTTAAAACAATTAGAAAAAATTGGATTTGTTTTTGAAAAATATTGTTTTTTGCTTGTACAAAAAAACCATACAAAATAGAAAAAATCGCAACCAAAATGTTTTTTCCATTTCTTGAAAGCTAGCATCCTAACTAAGCAAACAATGCCAATTTGCAAAAAGTCTATGGATAAATGTAGACATTATGACCCAAATTGTAAAAAGAGGGAAATTAAAAAAAAATAATTTTTTTTGGCAATTTTGTTTGGGAGGCTTGGCAATAACACCCATTTTTTAATATACTATGTGTGCTATAAAAACATTACACTGTACAAAATTTCAAGTGTTTGTATGTGCATGAATCACAAGAATCACGGGAATCAAAGTAGGGAAGGAATGCAGGAATCACAGTTATGAGCCGTTAACTTTTGGTACAAAATGGTCCACTTGTATGGAAGGTACCAAAAGGAACGTGGCAACTTCGCCCATGTTCCTCAAGATTATAGCGACCAAGAAACTAACACTATGTGTGGAATTGTGAAAGATTCTGAATAGTACTATAGAAATGATGAGATAATCAATATTTCACTAAATTTTTCCTTTCGTGGGGGAGGTACTCGAAGTAGTGGACCAACATAGTCCATCTTTGACCTTAGCCTGAGATAGAAAAAAAATTGGCATATGTCAAATTTGAAGTCAATCGGTTAATCCTGTCGAAAGTTATAGTGCGTTTTTTAAGCGTATACTTCATGCTTGGATATGCTCCAAATACTAAAGGCACCTCCAAAGAAATTGCGAACTTTAAAGAAATTTTTTTTTTTAAAGAATACCATAAAATAATAATTTTTTTGCGTGTTTAGGACCATATGACACCAGAAAATGTTATGCACAGCCCTTCGACAAAAATTTTGTTGCATAGTAATTGGAAATAGTTAGTTCCTTCTTTCTACAACAATACATATTAATGGGATTCGGCTGCTATAGCGCTTGGATTCCAAATCGGATGAAGCATATATACTGGTAATATGTATAAATCTGAATCGATTTTCGGCGAATTATGCAGAGTGTATTATTAGTTCAAGAAACTTCACAGTACGAATTTTCATAATAACAGGATTTGGCACTTATGCGCTATAGACGCCGTATTTATACCCTACACCACACTGTGGTACAGGGTATTATGACTTTGTGCATTTGTTTATAACACCCAAAAGGAGGAGAGATAGATCCATTGTTTTTTATACCGATCGACTTGTAATCACTTTCTGAGTCGATTTAGCTATGTCCGTCTGTCTGTCTGTAGATGTATTTTTGTAATCAAAGTACAGGTCGCAATTATGGCCCGATCTTGACGAAACTGTACACATATCTTTTTTTGGCCCAAGGACGATCCCTATTTAATTTGGTTAAAATCGGTTCAGCCCCCACATATATGTTACCCCGATTTGACGTGTAAGCGCTGTAAAAACTTTATTTTATATCCGATCAGTATGGAATTCAGCAGAAAGAGGATTCTTATTATATTAATGAACACTGTTAAATTTGGAAGAAATCGGTTCAGATTAAGATATAGCCCCCATATATACGTTACCCCCGATTTCAGATGTAAGCGCCGTAAACAATTTATTTTATAAACGATCAGTGTGAAATTCGGCAGAAAGAGGTTTCTTATTACATGAATTAATACTGCCAAATTTGAGGGAAATCGGTTGAGATTTAGATATAGCCCCCATATATATGTTACCCCCGATTTTACATGTAAGCGCTGTAAAAAGTGTGTTTTTTAATTCGATCAGTACGAAATTCGGCAGAAAGAGGTTTCTTATTACATGAATTAATACTGCCAAATTTGAGGGAAATCGGTTGAGATTTAGATATAGCCCACATATATATGTTACCCCCGATATGACATGTAAGCGCTGTAGAAACTGTATTTTATATCCGATCAGTATGAAGTTTGGCTAAAAGAGGTTTCCTATTATATGAATGAACACTTTTAGATTTGGAAGAAATCGGTTCAGATTTAGATATATCCCCCATATATATGTTACCCCCGATTTGACATGTAAGCCCTGTAAAAATGTTATTTTACATCCGATCAGTGCGAAATTCTGCAAAAAGAGGTTTCTTTCTACATGAAGGAATACTGCCAGATTCGGAGAAAATCGGTTCAGATTTAGATATAACCCCCATATATATGTTACCCCCTATTTGACATGTAAATGCTGTAGAAACTGAATTTTATATCCGATCAGTACGAAATTCTACAGAAAGAGGTATTTTTACATGAATGAGTATTGAGGGAAAATCGGTTCAGATTTATATATAACCTCCATATATATGTTCCTCCTAATTTGGTATCAATGCGCTATGGAAGTTGTACTTCACTTCCGATCATTAATATTTTCCGGAAAGATGTTTCTCAATTTAGGAACGAATATTGGTAAATTTAGCGATTTTCGGCTCAGAATTAGATAATATGTTTCTACCCATTTACCAATTATTCCAAATTATTATGGCAATGACCCTTATCGCATTGTTAGGGAGGTGTAGGGTATTATATAGTCGGCCCCGCCCGACTTTCTGCCTTTCCTTACTGGTTATATATATAGATAAATCGTTCGCCAATTGCGCTAAGTTCATTTTTTTAAATCAAAAAAAAACACTTTCCATTCGACCCACGACCTTGACACCCATGAGCAATATTTTAGCTCTCATTAAGAGCTATCTTTTTGCCATTGACCGATTCCCGATCCGACGTACCGGAATCATCGGTCCATATTTCTTCAAAAATGATGCCAGTGAGAACGTAACCGTCAATGGCGATCGTTATCGTGCCATGATAACCGACTATTTGATGCCTGAAATTGAAGCTCGTGATCTCGGCGACATTTGGTTTCAACAAGACGGCGCCACTTCCCACACATCGCATCAATCAATGGATTTATTGAGAGAACACTTCGGTGAGCAGATAATTTCACGTTTTGGGGCGGTCTATTGGCCACCAAGATCGTGTGATATCACACCGTTAGACTTTTTCCTGTGGGGATATGTAAAGTCTAATGTTTATGCGGACAAACCCGCTTCGATTCAGGCCTTGGGACATAACATCACGCGTGTCATTAGCCATTTACCAGTCGAAATGCTCGAACGAGTCATCGATAATTGGACTCAACGGATGGACCATCTGGAGACATAGCCGCGGCCAACTTTTGATAGACATAATCTTCAAAAAATAAATGCCAAAGAATGTTCTTTCAGATGATAATAAACATTCCCCATTCAATTTGAATTTTCTGTGTTTTTTTCTTTAAAAAAGTAGGGAACCTCGAAATAGATCACGCTATATATGCATCATCCGATTTGGCATCCAAGCGCTATACTGCGTTAAAAGTTAATAAACGTAAATGCTGAATATCTCAAAACTACAAATTTTATATCCCATCATTATGAAATGTTGTAGAAAGAAGGAACCAATTATTCCAAATTATGATAGCAATGCCCCTTTTTGCATTGTTTGGGAGGTGCAGGGTATTATATAGTCGGCCCCGCCCGACATTCTGTCTTTCCTTATTGGTTTTCATTTAAAGTTCACAAATTTCGTGCTTTAAGCATTTTCTTTAAAAGAAAATTCTTAAATAAGATTGTAGCATTCACTATGATTTTCTATGCCCTTTAATAACTTCTTTATTACTGATTTGTCAACGATATTAAGACATAGCTAGCTTTAATATTGTATATTTAGGGGGAATATTTATTTTGTTTTCTGTTTATCCCAATTAAAAATTCTATAACAATTACACATATAAACGGGGGATAAAAGCAGCTGTTCCGTTGCATTTAATAGTCATTTACGGCATTATCAGTCTCTAACAAAATATTATGACAGATTTAAGACAACTGACAATGTCTTTAATATTTGAACATTGTTCTACATAAAATATTAATAAATTTAATCAAAACGTTTCATGTCATTTCGTCAGTGGGTGGTTGGGTAGGTTGTCTGTGTGAGAGGGTGTGCGTCTGATCCATCAAGAACAGTTTCTGATGGCACAACTCAATCCTCATTTCATTCAAGACTCGTGTATGGCTGAGTGACAATCAATGGAAGAATAAATGAATGATTATTTCAACAGAGCAGCAACACAGACGGACAGACGTACATACACAAGGAACTCCGCACCAAATAGTGAAATAAGCACAGACATAAGCAAATGTATTGACAGATTAGGGTGTGCCGACAATTGATATGATAACACACTTATTCGGGAAATGTTAGTGAATCCATCCATGTATTCATGGATATGTAGTAAAGATCCTTTCTTGATCTAGGACCGAATATTGCTTATAATACTCGTATATTCGATCCTGGATCAAAAAAACCCCTCCTCCAAATGATATGCATACACTCAAAACAAAGTGAACCCTGGAGCAAGTTAAAATTAACTAAACTGTAGGAATATTGAACTCTGTATGAAGCTAAAGCTAGTTTTCTTATATCAAGTTCATACATTCCCTCACAATTATGAAATATTTTGATCTTAATTCTACACCATTTCCAACTGTAATTCGAAAAAAATCAATTCAATTTCGAATTAGATCAATTGAAATTCGAAGATTCCGTTTGAAATTCGAAAAAGGTAAATTGCAATTCGAAATACATCAATTGAAATTCGAAAGACATCAATTGAATTTCGAAACACATCAATTGAAATTCGAAAAACATCAATTGAAATTCGAAATACATCAATTGAAATTCCAAAAACATCAATTGAAATTCGAAATACATCAATTGAAATTCGAATTTGTCCATTTGAAATTCGTAATACACCAATTGAAATTCGAAAAACATCAATTGATATTCGAAATACATCAATTGAAATTCGAAAATGTAAACAAATCTGTACATTAGATTGGGTAGAATTTATTTAAACACATTTGCTGACTAAATCTTAACATATAATGTGACGAACAGAAAACATATAGATGATCTTATCTTTTATGAATATTTATTCAAAATTAGTTGACACAAAACATATTTAAATATTTCAATATTAAAGGTTAAACACAGACAAATTGAATCACTTAAATGCTACGCCATCTAATATACAGCATTGATTTTGTTTACATTTCTCGAATTTCAAATGATAAATTTCGAATTTCAATTGATGTTTTCCGAATTTCAATTGGTGTATTACGAATTTCAAATGGAAAAATTCGAATTTCAATTGACGTATTCCGAATTTCAATTGATGTGTTTGGAATTTCAATTGATGTTTTACGAATTTCAATTGACCTTTTTTGAATTTTAAATGGAATATCCGAATTTCAATTGATATTTTTCGAATTTCGAATGGAATCTTCGAATTTCAATTAACTTTTTTCGAATTACAATTGAAAATGGTGTAGTTAACTCGTACTTCCTTTAAGTACATATTGAAATTAAAATAGGGAAAATGAACTCAATACTAAAAAATTCCGACTTGATATTATACAAATTCAGCATATTTTTGTCCTTATTGCAATTAAATGTTTACTCAAATTTAGGAAAATTTAATTAAATTTATGCATAAAGAAAAATGAAAATTTTGCTTGGACTTTTTTATCCCATTTATTTTTGCAATTTTTGATCACCTCATCCACCAATCTCCTCCATTTATATTATTATATATTAGAATCTCTAACCACTTCTTGCTCCTTGGATTAATCTCTTCATCTTTGTGTGACACATGAAATGTTCAATATTATACGTATGTATACAATTTTACCTCCGCTCCGAATGTGATTCGATCCCAGAACCTCCCGTTTTGTGAGCCACATGTTTACCAAATGAGCTACGTAGACACATACATTTCTATGAAAAATTTGTTTTTAAATACAATTATATATCCCCAAAATTTTCGAAGCAATGTATTTTTATTTACACTTGAATTTGATAAAAGGATTGACATCATTGAATGATAAATATAGCTGTCATACACTATATTTATAGGCGACGAATAAATTTTATTGTGAATGACAATTCCATATCAATTCCAAAAGAGTTTCGTAGCTCGATATATAGTGTGTCTGACTCACAATCATAAGGTTGTCGGTTCGATTCTCGTCCCGGGCGTACCATTTTTAATGTTTCGCCATAAATTTAAGTTTCTGCAAGTAACGATTTGCGCAAAAATAAAAATTGCGGAATGAAAAAGGACATTAAAAAATTTTGCATTTTTGGCACTACAGCATAGTCCGATAATAGTTAATTTTTCCTTAGTTTTAGTATGTTTTCCTTATTTTGAGTTCCAATTCATGGACTCGAAATGAGGATTCATGATTTTTTTTTAGTTAAAATTTCCTAAAACTCATGCTTTCCATTTTTAGTTCATAATTTCCTTATGTCTATGTTGGGTGTCCAACGCATATGTCTAAATTTGATAAATTTATGAATATTCAAACTATTTTCAAGAAATATTATTTTAGTAAAAATATGTTTTCAATATGTCCTCAAATTCATTGAAATGTAAAATCACACAGAGGGCAAATCGGTATAACCTATTATCCATCGCAAGAAGCCGAAATACAAACAACATCTCAATCAGAATTATAACAAACGGCACACAACAATTTCCATTTAAGGTCCTGGCGGGGAGTGCGGGTATTTGCTCCCTCCCCCAACTCTCACATTGAATGGAACTTCAGGGAACCGGAAATGGCCGCATAAAGTAATTTGTTATTTGGTTAAACAGTAGATTTCAATATTACAGCCCAGAGCCACACGGCTACTTAACAATATGTTCTGTTCCAATGAATCGTTTGGGGTCTGTGTTCTGGATCTGCGACGATGTTAAATCGCAGTAAAAGAAGAATGGAATATGAAAGTGAGATGAATGAAGGGAAATCGAAGAATATTCTCCATCCTAGTGGATGGAAATGAAACAACTTAATCAGGCGCATACAATTGAAGAGAAATATTGGGGGAAATCTATTTTATTTAACAAAAGGGAAACAGAAATCTGCTGCAGTCAATATGATTGGGGGGAGTCTTTGAGATTATTAAAAGAAAAAACGAGCAAAGAGGCTGAATTTTTTAGACAGCAGACCGCTGTGGATTGATAGAAATGAATTGAGCTAATTTTAGACCATCGAGGTGAACAAAAGCTGAAGAGATGATGACAACAGATGAAAAAGATGTCAGGTGCAAACATTTCTAAGCATTTATTGCCACCCTCAAGTTATATTTACTTTAATTGTGTTCAAATGAATAAAGAATTCCTTTTATCTACAATGTATTCAAATTATGAATTTTTATATTGATTGAAGAGATTTGCGGCCTTCGGATTTCTCTATTCGTAGAAATCTATATATATTTTTTTTAAACGTGTTACAGAAGACGCAGGCTGGATTGAAAATAAAAATTACAATCGTGTTTATGTTAACAATTATCTTTAATACTACAGCAGTTAAAATAAGAACCAAAGTAGAAAGTGGTAATATAGTTAGTAGATATAAAACTATTACCGTGTTCAACAGTCATTAGATATTTCAATTCAATTCAATTTTATTTATATAATATTACAATGTTACATTTTGGCATTACGAGGTAAAGAGTTTAAGAATGCTATTCTTTTTCTACTTTGTACAATTTAGATTAGTTGTTGGTGTATTAATTGCAATGGTATATTGCGTAACAAATTTTTGGAAGGAAAAAATTTACAAAACCTATATAAAACATTTTAATTTAAAAATAAAACTTATAAGTAGGTTAAAAAATTATGCTGATATTATATCATTGATGTGAGTGTATTGGGATTGTTGACATCTCAATTTGAAGATTGTCGTAAGCTTGTTTATTTGAATATCTATGGGATTTATTTCAGCTAATGTGTGAAGACCACGTGTAGAGTAGTGCCAAGGAAGCTTAAAAATCAGTTTTAAAAGCTTGTTTTGCGCTACCTGGATCTTCTTTATATGGCAATTCGCCATCGCTGACCATACGGGCGCACAATACAGCATTATTGGTTGAAATATAGCTTTGAAAATTAGCTTTTTGTTTTCCGTGCCCAGGGCTGAATTTCGGTTTATAAGTGGATACATCATTCTCGTAACCTTATTAATTTTGTCTATCACATAAGGAATGTGATTTTTGAAGTTTATTCGGCGATCCAAAATTACGCCAAGATATTTAACAGTTTCGTCCCAGGGGATGTCGTAGTTTGCGAAACGGAGCGGTACTTGGGGAACATAACATGCTTTTCTTTTTCTGGTGAAATAAATTGCTTTTGTTTTTTCTGGATTTACAATAATGTTCCATTTATTGAAATATTGCTGCAAAGTATCTAGGCCATTCGAAAGCTTTTGCAAGACATCAGTGGCATATAAGCTAGAGCATAGTATTGCTGTATCATCGGCAAATATAGATGTATTGCAACCAGTTGGATTTGGAATATCAGCGGTGAATATATTGTACAATGTGGGTGAAAGACAAGATCCTTGTGGACATCCTGCGGAGGGATATTTTTCTTCCGATTTTGAGTTTCCCAGACATACAGTGAATGCCCTTTCACACAAAAAACTCTGAACCATCTTTATAAGTTCAATAGGAAAGTTAAGGGTATGTAATTTAAATATCAGGCCATTTTGCCAGACCGAATCAAAGGCAGCCTTAATATCTAACAATACCATTCCTGTTGACTTGCCTTCTTCAAAATTCGAATGGACAATATTTTTAATGTTTTCGAGCGGCTGAGATGTGTTTTGCTCTTTCCTGAAGCCAAATTGCTGAGAGGGAAGAATGTTGTATTCGTCTATAAAACTACAGAGTTTTTCGTTTAGTATTTTCTCTAGTATTTTACCTAGGGAACATAATAGACTAATTGGTCTATACGAATTTGGACTTTCAGGGGGTTTATTTGGCTTTAAAATAGGAATGGTTTTGGCCTTCTTCCAAATGTTTGGGAAATAGCTAAATTTTAGACATGCATTTAGAATTTTAGTCAGGTATGTAATAGCTCTCTTTGGCAGTTTCTTCAGACATTTATTGTTTAAACCATCATGACCTGGAGATTTCTTATTTTTCAGCTTTTTTATTATGTCTGTCGTTTTGTTAGTGCTAATGAAGAATGTATTTGGTGGCGTTACATTCAATGATTTTACGATGGATGCCACATTATCCACTTCTGAAATAGTATTTATATCACTCAGATTGTTTGATATGATATGGTTTAAATTGAATGTTTGTGCTAGTATGTCACATTTAGATTGTTGTGAGTAGTATATATTATCATTTTGTTTCAAAAATGGTATGCCTTTACATTTTTTCCTCATCACTTTGGATATTTTCCAGAACGGGGAAGATGTCTTTTCTAATCCGGATAACATGTTGTTCCACGATTTGTTTTTAAAAATAAGCACTTCTTTTGCAATTTCGTTATTTAATTTAGACATTATACGATGATCGTTGAAGTCTCTGTATCGCTTCCAATTCCTCCTGTAGATATTTCTGTGCCGAATCAAGAACTTTATGTTGTCCGGTAAATATGTTTTTGTTGTAGATGTGATGTGCGTTGGAACGCTTTTGTTTATAGCCATTTTTATGACGTCATTGAAATAAACTATCATGCTTTCGATTTGATCTGTACTTTGTACTTCGGAAATATCTATAGATGGTGGAAGGTTTCGACAAATGACTTTAGCAAATTTATTCCACTTTGTTTTGTTAAAATCATATAGGATATTTTCAGAATGCTCTTGGTAAAGATTTAGCTCGCTGTATACTGGTAGATGGTCTGAAGAAAGGTCATTTATGACTTTAGTATTTGATACATGTTGGCCAATATTAGTTTAGAAAAAATCTAGCGTTGATGGCAGCCTTCTAGAGTCTGCAGGGATATAAGTACTGTCGACAGTAAACTTTATATCGATGTCATCCGCTCTTAATTTGTTGTGTAATATGTTACCCCAAGTATTACATCTATGGCATCCCCAATAGTTATGCCTGCAATTTAGGTCACCACCCAATATATACTTTTGAAAACTGGTTAATTTTCGCAAGTCCGATATAAATTGCTGTTTTTTTGTCGAATCACGGCCTGCTGTTCCACCAGGGAAGTAGCACGCAAAAATATTTACGGAATCGCCTTCAAAGAACAATTTTATGCCAATGTTTTCAATTAAAGCTGTATTTTGAGGACAAATTACTTGATGTTTGATTTTTTTGTTTATGAGAATCGCAACGCCTCCTCCTCTTCCGCTGAGCCGATCAGATCTATAACAATGAAAATCATTGTGCTTCATTGAAATATTATTGTTCAACCATGTTTCACTTAGCAAACATATGTCAATATTGTTGCTCTCCAGGAGATTAAATAGTTCTAATTTTTTATTACGAATGCCGCGGGCATTCCAACATAATATTTTAGTGCATCTGCTCATTTATAGAGAAATTTGCATGCTAGATTTGTCAATACACCAAATTGATCCGCACGTGATTTACATTTACTTAAGCCAGTGATAAGTTCAAAGGTTAACAATTTAATTTCCTCGAATGAAAAGAGTTCTCCATTGCTTGAAGTATGTTGCATGTTTGCCCAATTGCTTGTGCTTGGTGGTTCACCTTGATTTAAGGAATTTGGATATTGCTGAGCAAAGTGATGGCTATTGTTATGCGGCTGCATGTTATATCTACGAATATTGGGTTTGGAGGGCATAGCACGCTCTCTGATTTCTAAGTAGTTGGATCTACTGGGACATTCTAACGACATAGATTTATGGTTTCCTTTACAGTTTATACATTTTTGCACCGTAGAGTTGCAATCAGATGTTTTGTGATTTCCAGCGCAGTTACCACAAAAAGTTTTCACCTTACATCTACTAGCACCATGGCCAAACATTTGGCAATTATGACATTGGGTTGGTTTTGCTTGATTAGGTTTTTGTATTCCCATTTGATCCTAACGCGTTCGATAGACCAATAATTTTGCCTTAATTCTTTAATTGTTATAGTCTTTCTTTCGAAGTATACAAAATAAATAATTTGTTCATTTCTATCTTTTCGGCCTCGCGTTGCTATTTTAACGTCGATGCATTTTAAACCTATTTTAATGAGATGGGCCTTGACGACAGATGGGTCCATTTTGTCCAAACCCAAGAGCACAGCTTTATACGGCTTATCATTCTTTGCTGCATACATAAAAAATTCAAACTGGAAACGCTTTTCCAGCTGTTCACAAGCCAATAAGTAATCTTTTTGGTTAGCACAGAAAAGTTTGATGCCAATAGATATTTTTCGAATTGAATATTCGGTTATATTCAATATTCGGCAAGCTTCATGCACTTGATCGGTGGTACACTTCAATATGGTTATCGGTGGCACTTTTATTTTACTCACTTTTTCGATAACTTCATTCGTTGAGTTATCATCATCGATGGTTTGAAGTGGGAGAAAATAATTTTGATTTTCCGCTCTCTGAGAGGAGCTGGATGCTTTTGATTTCTTACTCATTTATTCAAGCCCCGTGGAGGCAACAACATTTTCAACGTATGCCCTTTTAATGTTGCTGTTATTGTAATGTATATTTTTTGTGTTCAAGTAAACGTCGGAGATAGCTGTAAACACTTCAACTGCACTGCAGTTACTTGTGAAAAGAAGAAAACAGAAGTTCGACCCTTCACAGTGAAGCACAGTTTAAAGACTGATCATTAGATATAAGTCCAATGAAATAAAGAAAAAAAAATGCAAATATTAATGAAGTATTTGAAATGAAAATATCGTTAATATTTGTTATAGTTTTTATAGTTAAGTATTTATGAACTGATGGAAACCCTTAGTCTAATTGAAACTCAGCCGAAAAAATCTTTCACTCAGTTAGACTAAGAGCCTCCATCTTGAAATTACATTTTAATTCAGCTTCATTAAATTCTTTTTTGTTTGTTTGTTTGAGCTTCTGCATTGTCAGAAACTTTCACTTTTGCAGCATTAACACCAGCCCTATAGTGCCTTGAACCTATGTTCAAAGGAATTTACTTGCAATAAATCAAAACTTGAATTTCTATCTTAATCTTCCTTTGATGTTTTCGTTTCTATTTTCTATATTACATTTTCTATATTTTCTATATTATTACATTTTCTATATTTTCTATATTATTCTATTTTCTATATTATTCTATTTTCTATATTACAATTTGTGAGATAACATCGATTAAAAGTATACAGGCCACTTCCAGTAATCCCACAGAATTGTACAATTACTATGTTTAAAACAAGTAAGAAAGTTTCAGTCCGGCGAACCGACTAAGGTATACCCTCACTTTGTGAGTAATGTAATATGGAATATTAAACTAATTATTCTGTCAATTGGGAGGGAGGTACCAGAAGGTTTTTAACAAATACACCTATTATTCGCTGAATAGTAGATACTTTAAATTGTGCCGAATTATAAGCGTTTATGTGCACTGGTATATTAACGTTATGAGATATTAAATTTTGGTATGATTTGGCCATTTTGTGTGGGAGGTACAAAAAGGGGCGTGCCAATAAAGGCCATATTTCACATGGCTATAGACACTATAAAAGCATTACACTGTACAAAATTTCAAGTATTTGTATACACTGGTATTAATGTTATAAGCTGTTAACTTTTGGTGCAAAATGGTACCTTTGTGTGGGAGGTACCAAAAGGGGCGTTGCAACTTCGTCCATTTTTCTCGAGTTGATACCAACTAATAAATTCATACTAAAGATTCGAATAAGTAGTATAGAAGTTATTAAAGATTCAATATTTCACAACATTTTAACCCCTTGTGGAGGAGGTACTAGAAGGTGTGCACCAATATGGCCCATCTTCGAACTTAGCCGGAGATAGAAAAAAATATTACCACGTACCCAATTTGAAGTCAATCGGTTACTCCTTTCGAGAGTTATCGTGCGCACCAGCCAGCAGACAGACAGACAGGCAGACAGACAGACAGACAGACAGACGGACGGACATTGCTCATTCGACTTAAAATGGCCAAAACGGACTTCCGCCGAACATACTTGGGATCTTAGGTCACTCCTTCGATGTGGTACACTTTTTTTGTAGCAAATGATATATACCCTCGTCACACTAAAGTGAGGGTATAATTACAGGTACTGTTGAAAGTTTGAGATATTTAACATTTCGCAGAGTTCTGACAACTTGTGCGCAACAGACGGAGGCACAAAGCTCCAATGACTTATAATATTTTGAAACAGAGTTCTGCTCACTTTATTAATACATATTTTCTAGAGTATTTCAAGACGATTTAGCATGTTTTTACTGATATTAGATTTTAAAATATTTCTAAACATTCCAAATTATAATGTGTCAAATGTCAGTAAAATCCATGTTTTAGTTTAGTTCAAAATTTTTATCAATATCCCCTCTCCTTGAAGAGGAGGGTATATATCATTTGCAACGAGCCAAAAGTGTAACACAGCGAAGGAGTGACCCAAGTTTGTTTGGTGGAAATTCGATTTGGGTAATTTTAAGTCATTTTAGCAATGTCCGTCCGTCTGGCTGTGTGTCTGTCTGCTTGCTGGTGCGCACGAAAACTCTGGAAGGAGTAACCGATTGACTTCAAATTTTGTATGCGGCAATATTTTTCTCCGTCTCAGGCTAAGTTCGAAGATGGGCCATATTGGCCCACTACTTCCCCTACAAAGGGGTTAACATTTAGTGACACATTATTTATTAAAAACTTCTATAATGCTTATTCGAATCTTCTGAAATTCCACACATAGTATTAGTTTATTAGTAGATGCACCTCGAGATAAATGGGCGAAGTTGACACCCCCTTTTGGTACCTCCCAGACAAATGGACTAATGTGCGCCAAAAATTAGAAACTTGTTTATAACTTTAATAGCAGTTCGTACTTTATAGTTATTAAATGCAATTTAAATTGATAATAATTTAAATAAACATAACATATATAAATTACGAATATTTTCTGAGACTGAATGTGAGGGGATTCGTAAGTCGGTATATCCGACTTAACTTTCTTAATTATTTTTGGTTAAATTGTCCTCAAAACTACGAAACTGTTCTTGCAATGGGTAAATTGATCTGAATTCAAAGATATATAGAACCAGTAAGGAAAGGCTAAAGTCGGGCGGGGCCGACTATATAATATCCTGCACCACTTTCGTAATTTGAATAACACTGAAATATAAATTTTGTAATCTATATATATAAAAATGGTGTAAAAAATATATAGTAATTCATCAATTGGGAACGGCTTAGCCGGTTTGGCTCAACTTTTTTTTTCAATTGTTCGTAATTGCCAGGAGAAGGTTTGTACAAAAGAAAATTTTAAGGAAATCCTCTACAGATTCCTACTGTTCCTACATTTTTCAATCAACATTGTTATTCATTTTCTCTTAAACGAAAAAGTAATTTTCTATTAAACAAATGTGCGATTTTTCTTGCTGCAATTCATTCGAGTTTTGCGTTTTATTACACTGAATGAAGGATTTACGAGGTGATTCGAGACAATTTGGTGGGGCCATGACATTGCTCTCCGGAGATTTTCGTCAAAGGCTTCGTGTCATCTCGAAATCTACTGCTGCCGATGAAATGAATCCATGCCTGAAATCGTCGACTTTGTGGCGGCATGTCGAGAAGTTGAAATTGACCACGAACATGAGAGTCGCGTTGCAGAACGACTCATCGACTTTTGAATTCTCGAGACAACTGCTGGCGCTTGGCAATGGACGAATTCCTGTTGATGTTTCCACTGGATTGATATCGTTCCCGGAAAATATTTGCGAGTTCACATCGTCGAAGGAGGAAATCATCGCCAAGGTGCTCCCAGGCATTGAACAAAATTATAAAAATCTCGATTGTATTAGTGAACGGGCAATATTAGCAGCGAAGAATAAGTACTTCCATAGCTTGAATTTGGTTATACAAGTAAAGTCCCTGGGGAACTGCATTCGTACAAATCCGTTGACAGCGTGATCAACAAGGATGATGCTACTAACTATACGACGGAATTTTTGAACTCGCTTGATGTGCCAGGAGCTTCGCCGCACAATTTACAGCCGAAGGTGGGGTCAATAATAATCATGTTGCGGAATCTGAATCATCCGAAATTGTGCAACGGTACGCGGTTGTCCGTCAAGAAACTGATTAACAATGTGATTCAAGCCACGATCATCAAGGGAAAATTCAAAGGAAAGGAAGTCCTTATCCCACGAATTCCGATTATTTTTACGGTTCTTTCATACCAATTCAAGCAGATTCAGTTCCCTGTACGATTGGCTTTTGCGATGACAATCGCGTATTGGAAACCCGTCTTCGTTGTTTGTTTTTGCGCCGGAAAACAAATCAAAACACATTGTTATCATATCGCTCTCTACTGATATTGAATCCACTCAAATAAATCGCATAAAAATTTTAACTACATATCTGTGTTTTATTATCACTCTGGAGTTTATCTGAAGGCGTTAAATCAGGGCGAGTCGAAGTTCGTCGGGTCCGCTAGTTCATGTATAAATTGTTTACATAAATTTTCTTTTGGGATATTTTATATAATTCAACGTTCGATTTTTTTTGCAACGTTCATTCATGGACCACGAAACTCTACCATACTAAATTTCAAAACACTTGGATGTAAAATATAGCTTTTACAGGACTAACGATCCAAATCGGTCGAAACATATATATGGGAGCTATAGCTAAATCTGAACCGATTTTCTGGATGAAGAAACTCTACTATGCTAAATTTCAAAATAAATGGATGTAAGATACAGCTTCTATAGCGCTTAAGGGCCAAATCGGACGAAACATACATATGGGTGATATAGCTAAATCTTAACCGATTTTCTTCAAATTCGGCAATATTGTTCCATGGATCAAGAAACGCTACCATTCTAAATTTCAAAACGATTGAATGTAAAATACAACTTCTACAGGCCAAATCGGACGAAACGTATATATGGGAGCTATATCTAAATTTTAACCAAAACTCTACCATTGTAGATTTCAAAACGATTGGAAGTAAAATACGGCTTCTGTAGGACTAAAGGGCCAAATGGGAAATATATACAGGGTGGCGCAGAATGAGCTATATGGCTTGAATTCTTTATAACTTTTTTAATTATTATTCTTTCTTTGTTTTTTTTTCAGTATTTTGTGAAGGAGATTTGGGGAATTAATTATGAATCGAATAACGCACAAAAATAATTGAATTTTTCCGAAATTTTGCGAAAAGTTATGAAAAATATGCTAAAAAGAGCACGTAATACAGGGTGGCGCAGAATGAGCTATATGGTTTGAATTCTTTATAACGTTTTTAATTATTATTCTCTCTTTGTTCTTTTTTACAGTATTTTGTGAAGAAGACTTGGGGAATAAATTATGCATCGAACATCACTTACTGGATATCATTTTTAAAGCTTATTGCAAAAAAATGCCCAATAATATACTGTATTTAAAAAAATTATAACAATCGCATAAATAAACCAGTAAGGTAAGGCAGAAAGTCTGGCGGGGCCGACTATATAATACCCTACACCTCCCTAACAATGCCAAAATTGAGACAAAGAAAAAAACGAAAACTAACAATGCCAAAAGGTGATTGCGATAATAATTTGTAATAATTGGTGAAAGGGTAGGAACATATTATCTAATTCTGAACCGATAATCTCTAAATTAAGCAATATTCGTACCTAAATTGATAAACATCTTTCTGGGAAAATTTTAATGGTCGGAAGTAAAGTACAACTTCTATAGCGCTTTGAAACCAAATCAGGAGGAACATATACATATATGGAGGTTATATATAAATCTGAACCGATTTTCCCTGAATACTCATTCACGTAAAAAGACCTCTTTCTGTCGAATTTCGTACTGATCGGATATAAAATACAGTCTCCGTGCTTACATAGCAAATCGGGGGTAACATATATATGGGGGCTATATCTAAATCTGAACCGATTATCTCCGAATTTAGCAGTATTCCTTCATGTAGAAAGAAACCTCTTTTTGCCGAATTTCGCACTGATCGGATATAAAATAACATTTTACAGCGCTTACATGTCAAATCGTTGGTAACGTATATATGGGGGATAAATCTAAATCTGAACCGATTTCTTCCAAATTTAACAGTGTTTATTCATATAATAAGAAACCTCTTTCTGCCGAATTTCATACTGATCGGATATAAAATAACATATTTACAGCGCTTACATGTCAAATCGGGGGTAACTTATATGTTCATTTATATAATAAGAAACCTCGTTCTGCCGAATTTCATACTGATCGGATATAAAATACGGTTTCTACAGCGTTTACATGTAAAATCGGGTGAAACATATATATGGGGGCTATATCTAAATATGAACGGATTTTGTCCGAATTTGGTAGTGTTCATTCACGTAACAAGAAAACTCTCTCTGCCGAATTTCGTACAGATCGGATATAAATTACGGGTTCTATAGCGCTAACATGTCAAATCGGGTGAAACATATATATGGGGACTATAACTAAATCTGAACCGATTTTCCCCGAATTTAGCAGTGTTCATTCATGTAATAAGGGAACTCTCTCTGCAAATTTCGTACTGATCTGATATAAAATACAGTTTCTACAGCGCTTACATGTCAAATCGGGGGTAACATATATATGGGGGCTATATCAAAATCTGAACCGGTTTTGACCAATTTCAATAGGGATCATCCTTGGGCCAAAAAAGAGCACTGTGCTAAATTTCACCACAATCGGACCATAAATACGACCTGCACTTTGATTAAAAGAATACATGGACAGACGGACAGACAGACAGACGGACAGACAGCAGACGGACATGGCTAAATCGACTCAAAAATTGATTCTATGACGATCGGTATAATAAACTATGGTTGTATTTCTTCTCTTTTTGGGCGTTACAAACAAATGCACAAAGTCATAATACCCTGTACCACAGTGTGGTGTAGGGTATAAAAAGTTATAAACCATTTAAACGATATAGCTCATTCTGCGCCACCCTGTATATGGGAGCTATATCTAAATCTGAACCGATTTCAAACAAATTCAATAGGGTTCTTTCCAGCAGCGAAAGACTCCAAACTGCAAAATTCCAGAACGATCGGAGTGAACTTGCGACCTGTGGTCGACGAACAACATGAAATGGACAGACGGACGGACAGATATGGTTAAATCTATAGTATTTTCAGGTGAGTAAGGGTTTCCTAGGATCGAAAACCTTACATATTTATCAAATATCATCACGCCTAAACGGGCGACCCGATTTTCTTCTAACTTGGTGAATAGATAGATCAATGTCTGGAAAGTGACATAGGCTTTGATTTCCTATTTTCCGCCAAGTTATTTTTGCCGGGTATAAAAACTCTAGTTTCTTTATAATTACAATTGTATAATCTAGCTTAACGATATACGGGTATTGGTCCTAGTTGATAGACAGACAACACATTATGGCTTGAAATATTCTGAAATTAAAGATAAGTGCTTAATGCCATTTTGACGAAATGGAAGAGAAATTTAATCCGAATTAAAAGCCCTTGACTGGATACAGTGATTTACTGGGAATTGCGCAAATAGCTAAAGAAATGATGTTATAGGCAAAATTTGTTTCGAATGAATCTGTCAATTTGTGTGGGAGGGGTTTGACAAATACGCCTATTTTTCGCCGAACAGTGGAACTGTAAGTGTGTTTATGTGCGCTGGTATTAAAGATATCGATACCTCCATTCTAAACTATGCTAAGTGCAAGGTAGTTTTTCAGGAGAGGCGATCAAAGTTTGATGAATTTTTTAAATTTGTGTGGAATTCCTTTATAAAACAAATCGAATGATTTATACTGTTTTGTGAATAACTTTTGTTTGGGTTGACGGATAAACACCAAATTTTGACTGAATATAATTTGGAATATTTAGAAATTGAAAATTCTATCTCCCTAAAACTATGCTAAGTCGAGTTAGCATGTTTTAGAATGGATATATCGATATGAGCTATTCAATTTTGGTAAGGTTTCGCCATTTTATGTTTTCAAGTACATGTATGTACTAGTATTAAAGTGTTAAAGTGTTAAACAAACTGTTAATTTTGTTTACAAATCAAGGTGTATCGTCTAAAAGACTATTACTATGTGTGAAATGTCAGAAGATTCGGATAAGTTGTATAGATGTTAGCAGAGAGTAAACATTTCACTAAATTGTAACCCTCCACAAAAGTTAAAATTTTACAGAAAACCTGAATTTCGACTAAATTTTCATGAAAAAATTAATTCTGACGAAATATCAAATATCTTCAAAAATAAAATTTTGTAAAAAAAATAATTTCTACAGAATTTTCTAGAAATATAAAATGTTAAAAAAATTTACTAGGAAAATGTGATTTCCGTCATGCTTTTTTAAATCGGCCATCGATCTTTAAACCTGCCGTAGACTTTTCGAAAACTCGTGTCAAACGTTAATCACATTTTACCGACTATTTAATACCTTTTCATTATCACAATTGGTGTCTCCTTCATTACAACTCCCCATACAATTTGTATACGTTGCTGCTGCCAATTCAAAGGCCTATTACAATAATCAATGTTTTTTGAAAACACCTCATAATGGATTTCATCTTGTTTTTATAATACAACAATGTAATTTATGATTTATATCTTAATGCAGATCCCATTCAAATACTTCAAGCCATCCGCGGTGTCTTTCAGTTTACGATTATTATGTGCGCATACATCTTCACTTGAATAATGTTTCAGCGAGAGAGTTATACACTTGTACGGTTATGTATCTGTTATCCTTGGCCACCGCATGCAATTACGGTTGAAAATTTACGCTTATTAGACAAAATTTGTTCTAATGAAATTAGCTCCGCTGTGCAACAAATGTTTCACAAATTCGCCAGAGACCAATTAAATTACCCGCGTATTTTTATTTCACTCCAGAGATACCAATACATCAACAACGACGGAATGAAGTAGTCTCCTTGTCTTCGTCGCCGCGTTAAATTCCCATCTAAAGTGGCGATGTAAGCCCAAAATAAACCACGAAACGAAAGAGTTTTTACCTTTTTAGAGGGTGATCCCCCTGATGGCATTTGTCTCGGCGTTTCTTGGGTGAATGAGACGGGCAAACGTATTCGAGAAACCCCCAAACATAACGGACAAATAATAAATTACCCAAATAAGGAAGACACGAGCACAGATACACCAGTAAACCAACACAATGAGTGTTAAACAACTTTTCGTTCCTCCTTCCAAAGCAACACATTCAATAAGAGGGACAGATAAGACACTCTGGTCTCGTGCTGTACAGTGACTTTAACAGCTAAAAACTGCCCTGAATTGTTGTCAATAATAGAAAGCGAAAAATAACATTTTGCAAGTTGATAAATATTCTAATAAATCATGTGAAGTGGAAGTTGTTAGACATTTTTTATAATGAGCCAATGAATTTAACACAGTGACGCCAAAGAGGAGGATCTAAACTTTCTCTGAATATAATTTAAGGTCGAAGGAGAGCCATAATGGATTGAATGTATATACATAAATTTTCCTCTAAAATTTTGGATCTGCTGAATTTTAATGCATTTTAATTTTGTGACATAAGCTAAAAATCGCTTCTGTATATTGTCGCTTCTGCATATTATCCAAAACATATGCTGCTTAAATCATACATACATATGTTCAGGGTAAACTACAAATATATACACTCAGAAAAAAATGAACCCAAAGATAAGTTAAAATGAACTAAACTTCAGGAAAATTAAACTTCATATGGAGCTAAAGCAATTTTTTCCCAAATCAAGTTCACATTTGTCCTTAATATTAGCAAATGTTTTGAACTTAGTTTTAGTTAATACTAACTTGAATTTAGTAAATATTCCTTTATATCTAGTTCAATTGAACTATGAGTTTAAGGAAAAATTAACTCAGTTTAAGTAAAAATTAACATGAAATTTGGAAAAAATCTAGTTAAATTTTCACTAAAATCAGGTACATTTTTACTTCAAATCAGGAAATTTTTACTAAAAATTAAGAAAATTTTAACTAAAATCAAGTAATTTGTTTACTAAGATTAAGTTACATTTTTACTAAATGGAAGTAAAATAATTCCTCAAATCAAGTTCAATTTTACTTGAATATACGAAAAATAAACTAAAATGTAAGAAACGTTTAACTATAAATGAGAAATTTTTGAACTTGCAACTTGTAGAAGTAAACTAAATTTTAGTTCATTACTACTAATATAATTCAGCAGAATATTCTCGGGAATTTCCCAATAAATATTTTGCTCCAATGTATTTGAAACAAATTCAAAAAACCTGAAACAAACAGAATTCTCATTCAATGTCTCAATCTTATGTCTTAAGTATTTCACATATAATCCTATATATTTGCAGCGAAGTTAAATTACTTAACTTCGCAGCTGCTGTTTGAAATGATATTTGAGCAGTTAAGGAAAGAATCTCTTGAAACGAACGGAAATTTTTTGCTTAACGAGTATTCAAGAATTATTTGAAAACCGTATTATAAATTTCAGAAAAACATGAACTAGAACTAAGGAAATTCGGATATTTCTAGTTAAAATTTCTTAAAATGATTTATTTTCGAGGATTAGTAAATGTTTCTTCGACGCTAGGAAATCCTTCCTCGGTAAAAGTCAAAATTTACCAAATAGTAGGAAATTTTTACTTGGTCGATGGAATTTTAAGTAAGTAAAATCATATCCCATTTCCGAGTATGTAACCAATTTGCTATATCTTTGAATTTAGTTTAATTTACTCATTGAAAGTAAAATTTCCCAGTTTTGTGGAAAATTTAACTAAAAAACTAAAATTTAACCCCATCTCCCCATTGAAGAAACTCTGGATCAGGAAATCAAATAGGAAACCATATCAATATAAAATATAATTTTTTAAATTTTAGTTAAATATTTGGACTCAAGATCAAGATGCAAATCCGAAGGACACTCTCTTAAGGTCTACATCATCTAGGAATTTTATCTAAGAATGGCCAATAAAATATCAACTGTCAAATATCAGCCCTAAAATGTGTATCTAAGACAAAAATTTTTCAAAAACTACTTTGAAATTGCATTTCTTTACTTTAAAATGTTTCGTTGCTATTTTAATTTTCTCAAAAATTTCTTTGGAATTGCTTTTTTCTACAAATTGAAATTGCATTTTTCTACAAAATTCTACTTTTTTTTATTTTGTCAAAATTTCTTTCTTATAGAAAATTTCTTTGAGATTGCTGTTAGTAGTAAAACATTACAATAGAATTGCATCCCTGTAAAAAATTAAATTAAAATTTTCAAAAAAAAATCGTTACAATTGCTTTTTTCTACAATATTCCTTTGAAATCGATTTTTATTTTTAAAAAATCGTTGAAATTTAATTTTTCTAGAAAATTTTTTGAAATTGAATTTCTCAGCAAAATTTCGTTGAAACTGAAGTTTTATTCAAAATTATACTCTTCTAAATCTCGCCAAAATTTATTTATTCTAGAAAATGTCTTTAAAATTGCAACTGTCTTTGAATTTGTATTTATATAGAAAATCTCGATAAAATTGGAGTCCCATAAAAATTTAATTAAATTTTTAAAATTACTTTTTTCTACAAAATGTCGATGAAACTGAATTTTTCTAGAAAAATCGTTGAAATTTAATTTCTTTGGAAAATTTCGTTAAATTGGCATTTTTCTAAAAAAATTCGTTAAAATTCAACTTTTCTACAAAATTTGTCGTTGAAATTCTATTATTTGAGGAGGTACTTTTCAAAACTTGACTATTCCACTTTTTACAGAAATGATTTTTTTCTTATTTTTTGCTTGGTAGCATTGATTTCAATACTCAGCGAAAATAAAATGTTGCGAAATATTTATAATTACACCTGAAAAAAAGGAATAAAAGGCATAATTTCATCAAAAGTAGATTATTCCATTTCAAAATGACATTACCCATTTCAAATATGCATTTTTGGAACAAAATATGATTAATCCAGAAGTTAATTACCGATTTTTGTCTAAATTGAAACATAACATGTTTTATTCGCAAATTTTGCAGTCAGAACTTAAAGTTGTCTTGTGGCCACAATGTGTCCGTAAGAACTAAACTGTACTAAACTGATACGAAGTAGTACTAAGCCAGTTGTTGTCTGGGCTAAGTAATGTAACATCACGCCAAAGATAAAAATCTTGACATAATTGCAACATTGGGACCCAATCTTTTACTCCAGAAACAACAACGCACAGATGTCACTAGTGCATAAGAGTCCAATATTTTTTTCAAAGAACGGCTTAACAGCCCAGTTATCTATTAAGTTCGTCCACCTCCGGGACTTGCCATTATTAAGAAATTAAAGTAAAAGAAACAATATAATTAAAAATGATGAAAATTAGTTCGTACTTTATTAGAAATTAACATTGCATATTTATTTATGCATTATGTATTTTATTTAAAGCCCCAGGTTATTTTAATTCAGAATAATATTTCTGATACAAAACTAGTTTTTGCCAAACGAGATTAATCCACAGTGGTTCATTCCAATCAGCCGCGTCAAAACTTGATTATTCCATTTCAAATTTTGAATTTATTCAAAATATATATGAGGTAAATTTTTGAATCCTATACAGGGCAATGACTAATCTTGACGTATTTCATAATGCACCGAAACCCCGAAAAAAATAATGTTGATAAAAGAGATATTCAAACATATTTTTAGGTATGTAATTATCAAATATTTGCACAAAAATATATTGTATTTAAATTTTGCTCTCAAAAATATTTTGTTTACTGTTTTTTTCTCCGTGTATAAAACTATTATCTCAAATTATGAAAAAACACAAAAAGTAGAATAGTCAAGTTTTGAAAAGTACCTCCTCATTTATAAATCGTTGAAAATTAAATTTAATTGAAATTTTATTTTTCCACAAAATTCTTTTTTTTTGTACATTTTGTCCAAATTCCATTTTTTTACAAAATGTCGTTGAAATTGAATTTTTCTAAAAAACGTTGAAATTGCATTTGTTTTAGAAAATTTCATTTTTCTAGAGCATTTTATTAAAATGAAACGTTCCTACGTTTTTTTAAGAAATTGTATCCAAGGAAAAAATTTACTCAAAAACTACTTTGAAATTGCATTTCTTTACTTTGAAATGTTTTGTTAATATTGCCATTTTCACAAAAAATTTTTTTTGGTTTTGTTTTTTTTTCTAGAAATGTTTGATACAATTGTATTTTCCAGTAAAAATCACTAAATTTCATTCTTCAAATTCAAATTCAACTTTTTTTATTTGTTCTTTTAGAAAATGTCTTCGAAATTGCAATTTTCTACAAAATTTTTTTGAAATTGCATTTCTTAGCAAATTTCCATAGAATCGCATTTCTGTAAAAAAAATGAATTGCATTTTTCAACAAAATATCGTTACAATTGCATTTTTCAACAAAATTTCGTGGAAATAATTTTTTTTTACATTAAATAAAATTGCAGCGTCATAAAAAATTTAATTAAATATATCCAAAAAAAATTTTAAAAATACTTTTTCTTTGAAATTGTATTTTTCTAGAAATTGGATTTCGTTGGACAATTTCTTTGAAATTTCATTTTTCAACAAAATTCTATATTAAAAGTTTAAATTCATTTTTTTTACAAAATTTCGTTGAAATGCTATTTATATTATAAATCGTTGAAAATGTAATTTCGTTGAAATTTAATTTTTCTACAAAATTAATTTTTTTACATTTTGAGAAAATTCCATTACTTACTAACATGTCGTTGAAAGTGCAATGTATTACTATCAAAGTAGGTTGAAATTGTATTTGTTTTAGAAAATTTAATGTTTATCCCCTCACCTTAGAGAGGAGGGTATATATCATTTGCTATGGGCCACAAGTGTAACACATCCACCATTTTGCACCAACAGTTAACAGCTTATAACTTTAATACCAGTGCATACAAATACTTGCAAATTTTGGCAGTGCAATGCTTTTATAGTACTTATTGTCCAGAGAAAAGTGGGCGTTATTGGCACGCCATTTTTGGTATCTCCCACACAAATGGGCCATTTTGCACCAAGAGTTAAAAGCTTATAACTTTAATACCTGTACATTAAAGTTATTAAATGCAATTTAATTTGATAATTATATAATTAAAAAAAATATATATAAATTCACCAAAAATTTTTGGGACTCAAGGTGAGAATATTCTATTAAAATAAAACGATCCTAAAAAATTGTTTCCAAGGAAAAAAATAACTCAAAGAATACTTTGAAATTGCATTTCTTTACTTTGAAATGTTTCATTGATATTGCAATTTTCTCAAAAATTTCTCTGGAAAATTTCGTTGAAATTGCTTTTCTACAAAAATTCAATTATTTTTATTTTTTTTTTAAATTGTTCTCTAGAAAATTTCCTTGAAATTCCAATTTTCTACAAAATTTCTTTGAAATTGCATTTCCTAGAAAATTTCTATAGAATTGCATTCCTGTAAAAAATTGAATTAAATTTTTCAACAGAATTTCGTTACAATTGCATTTTTCTACAAAATTCCGTTGAAATTGATTTTTTTAAAATCGTTGAAATTTAATTTTTCTAGAAAATTTGTTGGAATTGAATTTCGATGCAAAATTTCGTTGAAATTGAAGTTTGCTTCAAAATTATACTCTTCTAAATCTCGCAAAAATTTATTAATTCTAGAACATGTCTGTGAAATTGTATTTCTATACAAAGTGTCGTTGGATTTGCATTTTTCTAGAAAATGGCGATAAAATTGCACTGCTATCAAAAATTTGATTAAAGTTTTCAAAAAAAAATTTAATATTACAAAAAATTTAATAAAAATAGTTGAAATTGCATTACATTGGATAATTTCGTTGAAATGGCATTTTTCTACAACATTTCATATTAAAAAAATTGTTAAAATTCCATTTTTCTACAAAATTTCGCTGAAATTTTATTTTTATAAATCTATGAAAATGCAACTTCGTTGAAATTTAATTTTTCTACAAAATTAAATTTTTTAATGTCGTTGAAATTGCATTTTTCTTAAAAAAATCGTTAAAAGTGCATTGTATTTCTATTAAATTATGTTGAAAATGCATTTCTTAGAAATCTTTTAAAAAAAAATTAAATTGCTTTTTTCGACATGTTTTTGTTATAATTATATTTTATAGTAAAAATCATTGAAATTGCATTTCTCTGGAAATTTCGTTTAAATTGCATTTTTCTACAAAATTCAACTTTCTTTCATTTTGTCAAAATTTCATTCTTCTAGAAAATTTCTTTGGAAATTTCTAAAAAAAATTCTTTAAAATTGCATTGAAAATTTCCATAGAATTGCATTCCTGTAAAAAAATTAATTAAATTTTTCAACAAAATTTCGTTTCAATTGCATTTTTCAACAAAATTCCTTTGAAATTGAATAATTTTAGAAAATCGTGTTGAAAATGAACTTCTCTATGCAATTTCGTTGAAATTTAAGTTTTCTTCAAAATTATGCTCTTCTAGATCTCGCCAAAATTTACTTATTCTAGAACATGACTGTGAAATTGCCATTTTATACAAACTTTCGTTGAACTTGCATTTTTCTAGAAGATTTCGATAAAATTGCAGTCCTATAAAAAATTTAATTAAATAAAAAAAAATTAAATTACTCTTTTCTGCAAAATTTCTTTGAAATTGAATTTTTCTAGAAAATTTCGTTGAAATTGCATTTTTCTACAAAATTGCATATTCAAAAAATTCAATTTTTCTACAAAATTTCGTTGGAATTCCATTTTCTATAAAACGTTTTTCTACAGAATTCCATTTTATTGTACATTTTCTCAAAATTGCATTTTTTACAAAATGTCGTTGAAATTGCATTTTTCTACAAAATTTCGTTGAAAGTGCATTTTAATTCTATCAAAGTACGTAGAAAATGCATTTTCTTTACAATATTTAACTTTTCTAAAACATTTTTTTAAAATGAAAAGTTTCTATAATATTTTCTTAAATTTTTTTTCTTTTTTCACAGTTTTGTCGATTTGATTTTTTTAAAAACAGTGCCCGGCTAACACCATTTATTCCAATCAGAGACCTTCAATCATCTACTTCTCTCAGGCTATCGAACTTTAATCCGTGACCATCGACCTGTAATCCGTGGTCATCGACGTTTAACTTTAGTCCTGTCAGTGATCACAAACTGCCCATCGACCTTTTATCCGATCAGTGTCCATTTATCCGACCATCGGTCATTGAACTTTAATCCTATCCTGTTGTCATCGACCTTTAGTCCGATGTCAGCGACCTTAATTCCGACCAGTGGTCAGTAATCCGACCATCTGTCAGCGACCTTTAATCCGGCTATCGAGCCTTAATGCATTCAGTGGCCTTTAATCTGGTCAGTGGTCGTTAATCCGGTTATCGAGCCTTATACCATTAGGTGTATTAAATATTGATGGGCGGATTTAAGGCCACTGACCGTATAAAAAGTCGATGACGTGATTAAAGGTCAATGATTAAATATTGGAGGCAAATGGACGAAGTTGTACAGGATTTTGGACGGATTTTCTTAAAAATTAGCTATGTTTATTCTTGGCTCAAAGAATCATTTGTGCCATATTTAGTAATGCTCAGATGTAGAATATGGCTTCAATAGGACTTAGATGAAAAATCTGAGGCTATAGTCAAGCTATAATCGACCGATATGGTTCATATTTGAAAATACTATAGTCTTCGGCCCTTTTCATTATAAAACTTAACAAATTTCTTCGCTTATATTCAACAAATGCTAGTAATGAGTTTTTTTATGTTGTTATAACTTACCCTCTCTAAGAACCGTTCTTCATATTGGCGCCTTTTTTGACCTCCAAGCCACTGTGCGCGGAGCACTTGTTGGGGAAACATTGTAATGATGAATTTGATGGATGAGCTGTAAACATACAAAATGTACGAATGAGTTGAGTTGGCACTAAAGTTTTACGACTGTGTTTTGTTTGCCACGGCGCATTGAGCGCCAGCAAAGATGGAAGTGAAGGAATATAGGCAGCAAGGAGCACGGACGGGTATAGATAGACATGGACACGGAATTGAATGAAATATGGTAATGAGCCACGGCTTGACTTGGTTGAGTTAAGAAATGTGTTAAATAATGAAATATGGCTTAAAAATCGTTATCACCATCACCACCAAGACAACAGCAGGAGCAAAAACAACGACAACAGCATACTCCAGTCCGATGAAAACCACGACCACCAACAACCATGAAAATCCAACAAACAAGCAAATAACTTGGTGTTGTCCAAAGTTTAATGGTGATTATAAAAGCGGCCAGAATGCTTTAGCATCTCACCAAGAGCATAAGGTTAAGAGGCAAAGTATGTATAGTTAAATGAGACTGGGGGAGGTGGTAACTGTATGAAATGGAATGGTCGTCTAGTCTGTGTTTTGCCATAAGTCAACAATGACTACAAAACTTCTAATAACAATGATATAAATTATTCAATTATAAATTACGATTATTTCCAACAATTGTAAGCAGCCTTTAATTTACTATTCAAACCATGGACCGGTCCCTTTTTATCCCCAAACGCCGCCCCCACACGACTTTCTAAAGATTCCTGGCAACCAGACACAATAAACCAAATTTCTCGAGATAGCGCTATATAGTATATTTACTATAAGCACTTTGGCGGCTCTTGTTTGTTTAACAAGAATTTTAAAGAATACCAAAAAAGATAAATAAAAACTTTATTGCAGTGTCGTTGGAAATTGTTCCGGCGAAAATACATATTTGCAAAGCGTCTAAGTAAGCATTCGTCTTAACAAATATAAGCAACTTAGCGTATCGTATACAATAAACTAAAATGTATTTTTAACTGATACTTAGAGTTACTGTCTGTAGCAGAAGACGCGTGACGTCAACACAATGTTGAGGCTATACCCATCCAAAAATTAACAAAGTCTGCAGTTACAATGTATATTAGTTGTCTTGTATTATTTCTGGCAACAAACAAATACCCATTTTGCAGACAGATAAGTAAACCTAATTTAAATTTCTTGCAGTGAAATATGTTGATTGATGGAAAGAGTGGGACAATCAACAAAAAATTGTATAATATACTCGTATATTAATAACTGATACCAGCCTAGTTTATACTTCACTATATGGTGGATATCTAATTGTGCAAATAAAGAACATATTTTTTCTCTTTTTTTTACCCATGAACTAACTTTTACTTTGGTAATAATAATTTGCTTGAAAAATAACACTGTCCAACAAATTAAGACTTTTTGATTGGAACAGAACAGCGACCCTGTAATTCTGAAAGGGTATGTTGAGTATGTAAAGTTTATCCGCCAACTTATAAATAAGTTAGCGTGTAAAAAAAACTCAGACCAGCTGGACCATAAGTTTATTCTACAAAAATGATCTACTCCGCTACGGTCGCTATTCTGTTACAAAAATGTTGTTGGACAGTGTAATTATTAAAAGGTGCAACAAAGAAAACAAATGTGGTGAGTAGTAGTCCAAAATGTCGATCCTGTGGAATGAAGTATTTTCTTTGTATGTATAAAAATATTTTTTTTGTATTAATGCGTATGAAATAGGGATGCAATCCGAATCGAACCAAACTTGAACCGGCATTGAAGCGATCCAAAAACATTTATTCGGCAGTAAACCTAGCGAGTCAAAAAAAAAAAAATGCCGAAGCGAACCAAAACCGATTTTAGTGTGAACCAGTAAGCAAAAAATAAAGTCGACCAGAGTTGACTATATGATACACTATAGCAATGTTCCTTACATATTGTAAGCAACATTGCGTTTTTATCCCCTCACCTTAGAAATGAGGCTATATATCATTTGCTACGAGCCAAAAGTGTAACACATCGAAGGTATGTTCGGCGGAAATCTGTTTTGGGTCACTTTAAGTCATTTGAGCAATGTCCGTCCGTCCGTCTGTCCGTCTGTCTGTCTGGCTGGTGCGCACAATAACTCTCGAAAGGAGTAACCGATTGACTTCAAATTTGGTAGGCAGTAATATTTTCCTTTATCTCCGGCTAAGTTCGAAGATGGGCCATATTGGTCCACTCCTTCTAGTACCTCCTCCACAAAGCGTTAACTTTTAGTGAAATATTGATTCATTAATGCCTTCTATACTACTTACTCGAATCTTCTGCAATTTCAGACACAGTATTAGTTTGCTAGTCGCTAACACGTCAAGAAAAATGGGAGAAGTTGCCACTCCCTTTTTGTGCACCTCCCACACGAATGGAACATTTTGCATAAAAAGTTAAAAGTTTATAGCTTCAATATCAGTTCATACAAATACTTGAAATTTTGTACAGCGTAATGCTTTTACAGTACCTAGAGTTCAGAGAAAAGTGGGCGTTATTGGCACGCCGCTTTTGGTACCTCTCACAAAAATGGGTCATTTTGTACCAAAAGTTAACAGATTTTAACTTTAATACCAATGAATACAAATACTTAAAACTTTGTACGGTGTAATGCTTTTATAGTACAGGGTGGATGATGAAAGCCGCTACCAAAAAAAAATAATAACTTTTTTTCTATTTAATGAATCTGGTTAATTTTTTTTATTTTGCAGATTGATTTTTAGATTTAACAAAAATGGATAACTGGGACACTGAAACATGAATTTGGATTGTCCGCCGCTATTGCGCACTGAAGTCCGTAGTTTCGGTTCAAAGAGAGTATAGGGGCACGTTGGCGGCCGTTGGTCCATCCGAGCAGATGGACCATAAAGAGACTTGCTAACAATTTTTCCGAGCATGGGCCAGTCGACAGAAGACTTTACCATCGAAACCCTTCAGTTTGGACGGAGGAAACAATCGCTGCTGTAGGTGATGCCATACAAAACAATCCAAGAGTTTCGACAAGAACCTTATCTGCTCAAATAAATGGGTTTAAGCAGACAGTCATTACAGTCAATTATGCACAAAGATTTGGTTATAAAATTCAAATGGCCAACAAAGTGAACTCAGCAGACTTCCCGATTCGCTTGGAATTTTGCCAGAAGATGCTTCAAATGGTGGAATTGCGGCGAAAATTTCCCAATAAGCTGATATCCAGAAACTCCACATTCCGTTGGCCCCCCTTGTCGCCTGACATTACTGCACCTGACTTTTTCTTGTGGGATTATTGCAAACAGGAAATCTACAAAGCAAAACCAACAAATTTGAATGAACTAAAGCAATCCATTCGAGAAGCAATTGCGCCTATTCCCGTCTCAACTCTCCAAGCAGTAATGAACATCTTTTTGGTAAGATGCCGCACATGTATCATCGATCAGGGGGGCATTTAAATTCCATTATTTTTAAAACTAATTAAGCTATATTTAATTAAATTTAATGAGCTTTAACATGAATAAAAGAAAACTGAATTGAGTTTCCTAATGTAGCAATATTCAGCAGACACCCTGTACCTAGAGTCCAGAGAAAAGTGGCCGTTATTGGTAAGCCCCTTTTGGTACCTCCCACACAAATGGACAGCTTACAACTTTAATAGCGGTACATACTTTAAAGTTATTAAATGCAATTTAAATTGATAATTATTTCATTAAAATAAACACAAGTAAAAGCGTTAAGTTCGGCCATGCCATGGATAGCATGTGACTTCACAAAATAACTCAATCCTAAAGAAAATAACACCGAAAAACAAAAAAATATAGTAGATGAGAACAGTAGGAAACATATAGTATATGAGAACAGTATGAATCACAGCAAGTTAGATGCTATATATGGGGGCTATATCAAAACATTGGCCAATATGGCCCATTTGCAATCCCAAACAACCTGCAACTATAAGAAATATTTATACCAAATTTGATCAACCTAGCTCTATTATTGCGGACTGTATCATGATTACCACAGACGGACGGACGGACGGACATGGCTAAATCGTCTTAGAATTTTACGACGATTAAGAATATATATACTTTATGGGGTCTCAGATCAATATTTAGAGGTGTTACAAACGGAGTGACAAAATGAATATACCCCCCATCCTATGGTGGAGGGTATAATAAAAATAAATTTACTAATATTTTTTGGGACTCAAGGTGAGGGTCGGTTTACCCGACTGAACTTTCTTACTTGTTTTAATACTAAATGTTCCAAATTATGTTGGGTACAATTTGTTTAGAGGTTTGCATTCCAAATCGGTAGGAATATATACATATAGTCAAATTATTTGGTGAAGATTTTCAGTTATTATAATGTAACTTCTGAACCAAAGTTCGGACGGTGCCGACTTTATGATACCCTACACCATTCTAGTAAGATTGGATAACAATGAAATATCCAGTGTATACTTCAACTAGAATTTGTTTACATAATTTACATTTGGTACGTCTCATCTGCATCTGTAGCCAAATCGACGAAACATATACTCGTATATGGGAGCCATAACAAAATCTGAACCGGCAATGTTGGTCCATGGGTTAATAAACTCTGCAATGCTAAAGTGCAAAACAATTGGATATAAAATACAGCTTCTATAGGGCAAAAGGCCAAATCGAACGAACCATATAAATCGGAGCTATAGCTAAATCTTAACCGATTTTCTTCAAATCTGAGCTATATCTAAATCTGAACCGTCTTTCTTCAAACTCGCCAAAGTTGGTCCATGGATCAAGAAACTCTACCATTCTAAATTTCAAAACGATTGGATGTAAAATACAGCTTCTATACGACTAAAGGGCCAAATCGGACGAAAGATATAAATGGGACTTATATCTAAATCTAAACCGATTTCAACCAAATTCAATAGGGTTCTTTCCATCTGCGAAAGACTCCAAACTGCAAAATTTCAGAACGATCAGAGTGAAATTGCGACCAGTAGTTGAAAAACAACTTAAGATTAACAGACGGACGGACGGACAGACATGGTTAAAGTGATTCTGAGTCGATCGGTATATTTTAAGGTGGGACTAGCTATATTATTTTCAGGAGTTACAAACATCTGCCATATACATACATCTATACATCTGCTATAATACCCTGTACCACAATGTGGTGTAGGGTATAATTAAAGGAAAAAACAAGTAAGAAAGTTCAGTCAGGTAAACCGACTTATGAATCCCCTCACCTTGAGTCCCAAAAAAATATTAATAAATTTAATGGTCAATAACGGTCACTTTTATCTGAACTCTGGAAACTTTATAAGCAAACACCGTACAAAATGTCAAGTATTTATATTCACTGGAATTAAAGTTAAAATCTGTCAACTTTTGGTACAAAATGGTCCATTTATGTGGGACGCACTAAAAGGGGGCGTGCCAATAACGCCCACATTTCTGTGGACTCTTGTTACTATAAAAGCATTACACTGTACAAAATTTCAAGTACGAACATGCACTGGTATTAAAGATATAAACTGGTAACTTTTGGTACAAAATGCTCCATTTGTGTGCGAGGTACCAAAAGGGGCGTGCCAATAAAGGCCAATTTTCTCTAGACTCTAGGTACTATAAAAGCATTACACTGTACAAAATTTAAAGTTTTTGTATGCACTGGTATTAAAGTTATAAACTGGTAACTTTTGGAACAAAATGTTCCATTTGTGTGGGAGGTACCAAAAGCGGGGTGCCAATAACGCCCACTTTTCTCTGGACTGTAGCCACTATAAAAGCATTACACTGTACAAAATTTCAAGTATTTGTATGAACTGATATTAAAGCCATAAGCAGTTAACTTTTGGTGCAAAATGGTCCATTTTTGTGGGAAGTACCAAGAAAGGACCGGTCACTTCGCCCATTTTTCTTGACGTGTTAGCGACTATCAAACTAATACTAGTGTGAAATTTCAGAACATTCGAGTAAGTAACCTAGAAGGTATTAAAGAATCATTATTTGACTAAAAGTTAACCCTTTTGGGGGGGGGGGGGGGGCTACTAGAAGGAGTGGACCCATCTTCGAACTTAGCCGGATAGAGAAAAATATTACCGCATACCAAATTTGAAGTCAATCTGTTACTCCTTTCGAGAGTCATCGTGCGCACCAGCTAGCAGACAGACAGACAGACGGACGGACGGACATTGCTCAAATGACTTAAAATGACCCAAAACGGATTTCCGCCGAACATACTTAGGGTCTTAGGCCACTCCTTCGATGTGTTACACTTTTGGCTCGTAGCAAATGATATATACCCTCCTCTCTAAGGTGAGAGGATAATTACATTGATTTATGACTAAGCTTGTGGCTTAGAGTTTTATATATATAGGAGTAGCAATAATCATTAGTAAGAAGTGGAAAATATATCTTAGGGGGAGACTTCAATAGTCGGCACAAATCATGGGGTTGTACTAGGGCAAACAGTTGGGGAAATATTTTATATGAAATACAGGATTCCTACAATTTAAACGTCATGCATCCAACTGAAAGTACATACATACCATCACAGCTAAATCGACAAAGTTCAACCTTGGATATTTTCATCACGAACTGTGTGGACAACGTTTCCTCGGCTGAAGTAGTAAACGAGCTTTGTTCTGACCACCTACCCGTTAAAATAACCATGAAAATTCGATGTGAAAATACAACATTCCTGTATTTAAATTTTAAAAATTCAAATTGGCATCGTTTCGTTAGATACATAGGGTTTTCCAACAAGAAGCGTTATTTTGAATTACCCGGTATTTCGGTAGCTGTCACTTTTGAAGCTTTTATTCTTTGACATTTGACAAGTAGAAACTACGTCATTACTAAAAATGGAACGATACCCGATTGAACAACGCATTGAAATTATTGAAATTCACTACAAAAATGGTAAAAATCTTGCAGTCACAGTTTGCAAAACTAAAGCGATTTTTTTTTTGAAGCGATGAGGCCCATTTCCACCTCTGTGGCTACGTCAACATGCAGAATGGTCGCATCTGGGGCTCGGAAAACCCAAGAGTTATTGTTGAGAAGCCTCTCCATCCTCAACGTGTGACTGTTTGGTGCGGCTTATGGTCCGGCGGGGCCATTGGACCTTACTTTTTCGAAAATGAGGTTGGATCAACAGTTACGGTGTATGGATTGCGCTATCGAGAGATGATTAATGATTTTTTATGGTCGGAGTTGGATGGTATTGATCTGGACAACGTTTACTTTCAACAAGACGGCGCTACGTGCCACACAAGCAACAAAACCATTACTCTCTTACGGGAAAAGTTTCCGGACCGTGCTATCTCTCGAAGAGGTGATCACAATTGGCCACCGAGATCTTGTGATTTAACACCTAGTGACTTCTTCCTTTGGGGCCACGTGAAAGATAGGGTCTACGCCAACAGCCCAGCGTCGATTCAAGACCTCAAAGATAGAATTCGTGAGGCTATCGAGGACATAGGGCAGCCACTTTGCGATTTGGTTATGGACAATTTTATGAAAAAGATATGGTCCTGTAAGCGTCGTCGTGGTGGCCATTTGGCTGATATTGTTTTTCATTACTAACGGCATACCTTTCTCTTTATTATGAAATAAGCATCCGATCATTTATCTCAAAAAATTGGATTTTTCTTTGAATAACACATCTTGTTGGAAAACCCATTATGCAAACAATAAATTGAAATGTATATATAAAAGTCCGCGAAAAGTGACCGACATAAACTGTTTAATATAAAATTAGTATTTTGTATGAAAAGTACGCGGAAAAAGCTTTAAGAAATGATATTTTCACTGAGGAATAAAAATACATTTTTCTGAACTTTAACCTCGCCCCCTGCCTCCATTTGTATACCCTACACCACACTGTGGTACAGGGTATTATAAGTTTGTTTCACGGCAGATGTTTGTAACACCTGAAAATAACACAGCTAGACCCACCTTAAAGTATACCGATCGACTCAGAATCACTAGCTGAGTCGATTTAACGATGTCTGTCCGTCCGTCCGTCCGTCTGTCCATGTAAAGTTGTTCGTCGACTACAGGTCGCAATTTCACTCCGATCGTTCTGAAATTTTGCAGTTTAGAGTATTTCGTGGCTGTTAAGATCGCTATTGAATTTGGCTGAAATCGGTTCAGATTTAGATATAGCTCCCATATATATCTTTCGTCCGATTTGGCCCTTTAGTCCTATAGAAGCTGTATTTTACATCCAATGGTTTTGAAATTTAGAATGGTAGAGTTTTTTGATCCATGAACCAACATTGCCGAATTTGAAGAAAATCGGTTAAGATTTAGCTATAGCTCCCATATATATGTTTCGTCCGATTTGGCCCTTTAGTGCTATAGAAGCTGTATTTTACATCCGATCGTTTTGAAATTTAGAATGGTAGAGTTTCTTGATCCATGAACCTACATTGCCGAATTTGAAGGAAATCGGTTAAGATTTAGCTATGGCTCCCATATATATGTTTCGTCCGATTTTGCTCTTTAGTCCTGTAGAAGCTGTATTTTACATCCAATAATTTTGAAATTTAGAATGGTAGAGTTTCTTGATCCATGAACCAACACTACCGAATTTGAAGAAAATCGGTTAAGATTTAGCTATAGCTCCCATATATATGTTTCGTCCGATTTGGCCATTTAGTCCTATAAAAGCTGTATTTTACATCCGATCGTTTTGAAATTTAGAATGGTAGAGTTTCTTGATCCATGAACCAACATTGCCGAATTTGAAGAAAATCGGTTAAGATTTAGCTATAGCTCCCATATATATGTTTCGTTCGATTTTGCTCTTTAGTCCTGTAGAAGCTGTATTTTACATCCAATCATTTTGATATTTAGAATGGTTTCTTGCTCCATGGACTAGCAATTGTTCCAACTTAATGCCCAATACCACACTGTGGTACAGGGTATTATTTAAGTATAAAATGTCCAAAAAGTAAATTTATGTAAACAATTTATACATGAATTACAAAATTTATATATCAGAGTTATTCAATATTACGAGAGTGGTTTAGGGTATTATATAGTCGGCACCGCCCGACTTTAGCCTTTCCTTACTGGTTAATTAATTGTTTTAATATTGTGGGTGATTTCTCCCACTTACTAGGATAACATTTTCTGAAAATTTGAGAAAGATATAATTTTCGATCTGTGACACTTGAGAAAGAACTACCAATATATAGCATTGTAAGACATTCGAAGTCTGACTGGTGCGCATTACAACTCTCAGAGGGAGTAACCAATTGACCTTAAATATTGTACGTTACGTTATTTGATATAGTGCAATGTGTTGTAAGTACCGAATGTTTAGTGTTTTTACCACTCTGCGTTTTGATAAACAACTTACAGAAATTGACAAATTCATACATAATTAACTACCCTATATCTTTTGCAGCAATCATCTAAATGTTTTCATATTCTTTATTTTGGACTATTTTTGCAAAGAATTTATGGTGATTTCGATTCTGAAAAAAATGTTGCCCCATCGACGTGAAAATCTGAAAAATATTTGCCCTTTTCAGGTGGAACTGATGTAGTCCAGGAATTAAACATAGATCCTAATCAAAATTCCAAAATGTTGTTTAAAAGTCAAATTTTTGTGAAAAGGGCAACGAAAATGTTGCACTTTTTTGCAGAAAAGAAATTCCAAAATGTTGTTTAAAAGCCAAATTTTTGTGAAAAGGGCAACGAAAATGTTGCACTTTTTTGCAGAAAAGAAATCGCCATTAGTCTGTTAATGAATACACATCTTTTTTCACCGTTATTTTTTTTTTGTTGTTGTTTAGATATTTTGCATTTCTCAAGACGATACGATCTCCTCCCAGTAAGTTATGGGAATACCAATTGTTCGCTATTGATGAAAAATTAATACAAAAATTAAATAACATATTTCATTACATGGGTTTATATGTATAGCAAAATTATAGAAACAATTGATAAAAAAACTTACATATGCTATACAGTTCTAAATCACTCTATTGTGAAAATAAATGTTATCATAAAACTAAAAATAACTAAATTCACCGCGAGAATAAAGGTAAATAGGCGTATACATATGCCACAAAGGGATTATCACATAATGACATGTTGTTTTACGATCATAAAAAATATAATAAAATGTTGACATTTTAATATATCTTTCAATAAACATGGTTGGGTATATTTTTGGTCAGTACTGAGTTTATCTTCTATTAAATATGCCATATAAAGAGGAAATATGTAACAAAATCCTGTAAAACTTCATCCATGGTGGCTGCATAAAACATACTTTTTATTTTAATTTAATGCTTTTTAACACTTTATGTTTTCGTTGTTTTTGTCATCGTTACAAAATGCACGTGCAGCAATTACAAATTCCAAGCATTATGTACCATAAGGTGGCGCTTGTGGCAATGAAGATATTTTAATATTAGAATGTAGCAGATAAGGTTCGTAGTATAGTTTAGAAAGAGTATAGACCTTATTCGTAATAATTAATAGAAAGTTTTTAAGGTTGTCAGTTATTTCTAAAAACTTTTTATAATTTTTTAAACCACAATCTATATTCGTAGCATAATAAATCTTTTTTGGGATAAAAAAATAAAGTAAATAATGTTTTTATTATAGCAACGAACAACTTTGTAAACCATTTTTCCTTATTGACAAGAACACTTTAACGGTCGGACAAATAAAAATAATTTATGAATTTGCCAGATAATAAAAATAAGAACTGCCCTAATGTTTCGCACATACACATTGCCATAATAAACCTCGTTAGTTTCCACATACATATGTAGGAGGATATAGAAGTGAAAAAATAATAAACAAACTAGTAAAAATAAAACCATTGTATTTTTGCATAATAAAATCCTTGATGTTTTGCACGGATACATAAACAACGCTGCAAATAATCGTAAAAAAACTAAAAACGAAAATAAACTTTCTCCCTCGCACAAGGTTTACCTGGAATTCGTTTTTTCGTCACTATCATTTAGTTTGTGGGCATATAAAGAATATCATTTGATTTGTACCGATTACACTATGCAACACAAAACAATTTTTTTGAAGGATACTATTTTATGAAACCAAATCAAAATTTTTTGTCAAATTTTTATTTATATACCAATAATGGTTAATGGTTTCGGGTACAAATAATTGCTTCTTGCCAAATTTCAGCCCAATTCGGTGAAATATGAAGTTTTTGAGGCATTACAAAGTCAATTTATAGTGACCTTTGTATGGGGGCTATATCAAAACATGGACCTATGTCTACCGTTGTGTGTGAAGGATTCCGGGTACAAATAAACCTCGTTTGCATCCCGATCAGTTGGCATATGTGGTCTTTATGACGTTATGGTGGCTATATCAAAGAATGGACCGATATTGCCAATTTTCAATCCCAAGTTACTTGCAGCTATAAGAAGTATCTATTCAGTTATCTAGCTCTATTATTTTAGACTGGCTAATCGCATTAGAATTCTAGGACGATTAAGAATATAAGTATATATACTTTATGTGGTCTCAAATCAATATTTGGAAGGGTTTACAATCGGAGTGACAAAAAGAATATACCCCCGTCCTGGTTTCTTAACCAGACAACCGATTGCGACAAAACATGGCATGATTGTAGAAGAGGCATTAGAGAGCTTATGTTTTAAGCTTGGGTCCCCTATGATATACAGGCGCGGAACTACTTTTGCTGGGCTATTAGCATAATATTTATAGGGGACAATGCAAAAGTAAAATTTTTGGTGATTTATTGATGTTTTTGATCGTTGACCTGTTGAGTATTCCGTTTTGATTATTGTTCGGCTTGAGGTCCTTTTTTGTAATTAAAAAAAAATTATTATTTTGAGAATTGTGGGATTCACTTTTGCAAATATAATAATTCACGAATTACTTTCGATTTGTGATATATATCCTGACCCATATACTATTAAATGTGATTTTCGTAATTTTTTTGGAGAAATAGTACAGGGTTTTCCAACAAGAGGTGTTATTTTGAATCACCCGGTATTTCGGTAGCTGTCAATTTTGAAGCTTTTATTCTTTGACATTTGACAAGTAGAAACTACGCCATTACTAAAAATGGAAGGATACACGATTCAACAACGCATTGAAATTATTAAAATTCGAAAAATCGAAAATCATCAAAAAATCATCTTCCATAGGCCTCACTGATGATGCCAATTTCCATCTCGATGGCTACGTCAACAAGCAAAATTATCGCATATGGGGCTCGGAAAACCCAAGAGTTATTGTGGAGAAGCCTCTCCATCCTCAGCGTGTGACTGTTTGGTGCGGTTTATGGTCTGGCGGGGTCATTGGACCTTACTTTTTCGAAAATGAGAGATGATTAATGATTTTGTATGGTCGGAGTTGGATGGTATTGATCTGGACAACGTTTACTTTCAACAAGACGGCGCTACGTGCCACACAAGCAACGAAACCATTGCGCTGTTACGGGAAAAGTTTCCGGACCGGGTTATCTCTCGAAGAGGTGATCACAATTGGCCACCGAGATCTTGTGATTTAACACCTTGCGACTTCTTCCTTTGGGGACACGTGAAAGATAAGGTATACGCCAACAGCCCAGCGTCGATTCAAGACCTCAACGATAGAATTCGTGAGGCTATCGAGGACATAGGACAGCCACTGTGCGATTTGGTTATGGAAAATTTCATGAAAAGGATATGGTCCGTGGTCGTGGTGGCCATTTGGCTGATATTGTTTTTCATTATTAACGGCATACCTTCCTCTTTATTATGAAATAAACATCCGACCATTTATCTCAAAAAATTGCATTTTTCTTTGAATACCAAAATAACACCTCTTATTGGAAAACCCTTTATATGACTTATTTTTTAGTTATAGAAGAAGTAATTTAAAAACAGTATAACATATTTATATTCATCTTAAAGGAAACTTCCTGGAGAATGTTTTCGAGAAAATAAAGGGTAAACAAATTGTATTAGTAGTGTTGCTCCGTTGCACCAAATTACACATTTTTTTAATAAAAATTTCAAATCCTGACCACATTATATTATGAGAACCTTTACCATTTGTATATGTAGGAGTGTGTAAACTTCACAAGGAATTTTGAGCTCGGCTTTAAGTATAATAGATCATAATAGAAGTTATCAAAAAAGCCTGTTTTTGGGGGATTGTCGAATATATTTTGGGAATTGTGAGATTTTCCTGAAAGCTGGGCACTGACACACAAAACTGCCCAGCTTTCACACATGCAAGATCCTGATATTTCGACATATTGCCAGACTTGACTCATCTCAGAGGATATGACTGGAAGATACTGAGAAAATACGTGGCTAGTACCGATTTTCTGTAACCTGTGGGGTATACAAATCATAAATAAGGAGCGCACAACAGGCCGGACCACTGGCTTAAGTGTATGTCCATCGACATGAGACGTTTAAACGTCTCCTCTATTCAACATAACCTAACCCTATGTGTATTTGTAAAAGAAAATCTCACAATTCCCAAAATATATTCGACAATCCCCCAAAAACAGACTTTTTTGATAACTTCTATTATTATCTATTATACTTAAAGCCGAGCTCAAATTCTCAAATACACATAATAATATTATAGTTATCCTAGATTTCTGGTGTCAAGGTGTACAAATATCAAAAAACATTGAAATATGTAAACTTTTAAATATTTTATAGATTTATTTTTAAATTTTCCGCCTGCATTTAAATAGATTTTTTTAATTTTTTCCCGATCCTTAACTACGAGTATTAGAGCCGGTTATACACCGATTTTTTTCTCATTTTATTTTCTTGATATACCGAAAAGTTGATGTGAACTAAATAGGTTGATATTCTGCACTGGTATTAACAAAGAGCTAGGACAGGGTCAGGAAAAAAATTAAAAAAATAATTTCCAATTGCTCACAAAAATTATATAACGCCATAATATATTTAAAAATGAATATAATTCAATGAAAGGTCTTCAATTGTAGGTCTTAACACCACTAATCAAAATAAATTCGTGAATCATTATATTTGCAAATGCCAACTCCACAGTTCTCAAGATAAGTTCTAAAATCCCCAAATATGGAGTTTTTTGCAGTTTCCCCTATATATCTACTATACTAAAAGTTGGGCTTTAAATTCTCTTTTCTGTTTGACGAGAAACACTTTACTACATATAAGTTTTGAATATTCCCGCTTTGTGATTGGAGAACATGTGGTTTACTTTTGAAATTTGTGTTAAAAGTAGTGTAAATTGGAGAAGCTTGGCAAACAACACCTTATACTTAGTAGGGACATAAATACTGTTACACACATTTTATGCAATAACATTAAAATTAATGAATGCTTTTGGACCAAATTTGTTCTATATATTAATTGATATATATTGTAAACAAAAAGCAAGCATTCATCCGAAATGTCCACCTTTGGCCTTCACACATGCCTTAAGTCGCACTGGACAATCATCAATAGCCGCACGCTTCTCGTCCATTGGGAAAGTGTCCACAGCACGAATCAAAGTAGTCTTAAGAGAATTGAACATTTTCTGTGTCACTGCCCAGCTTTCACACATGCAAGATCCCGATATTTCGGTTCCGACATATTGCCAGACTTGACTCATCTCAGAGGATATGACTGGAAGATACTGAGAAAATACGTGTCTAGTACCGATTTTCTGTAATCCGTGGGGTATGAAAATCATAAACGTCTCTCATGTATTGAGACGTTTTAAACGTCTCAATACATGTTTTCTAAAACTATCCACAATTTGTAATCCAGGGTTTAAATCAGGACTTCCAGAGGTCTAACTTCAGATGAAATGAAAGCTAATGGCTTGTTTCCAAGCCATGTCTGGGTCGTTTTAGCCTTATCGGCCGGCGCAGAATCCTGCTAGAAAGTCCATAACAGGTTTTGGAATAGAGAATGGTTAAGTGCTAGCAAAACGGTTTCTTCGTTAACTTTGACCCCTTGTTCACAGAAATGAAAGTCAGTGATCCCTTCGTAATTGACACCCCATCAAACCATGACTGAATCCAAAATAAAACGACCCAAAAATTACCATCTAAATATTTTACCCTTTCGATTTTAATGAAATTTTATACGCGTATACTAGAAGACCATGCAGACTTATTATGTATTACCGATTATCCAAATTCATTACGGTAAAGTTTTTTAGGGTGCCCAATGTGGTCACCTACAACATTTTTTTTTACAAATTTAGCCCTTTTGAAGTCTACATAACCTTTGAACGGAATATCAGATTTGAATGATATATTTTCCATTTGAGAGAATTTAACATCCTCTCTAAGAATTATAAATTATAAAAAAAGCAATTAATTTTTATCTATTAAAGACATCGAAAGGTCAAAAATGTCCCTAATCCTTAGTTATCCTGAAAAGCATATTTTCAATATTTTTCGATTTATTTTTAAAAATTACCCACATATTTTACAACAGAATACAAAAATTTCAGCGTGGGTGCTCCATGGATTAAAAAAATATGAATTAATATGTATCCGTCCGTCTGTCAGTTTGACTAAATGGTGCTAACGACAACACTGAAAAGGAGGGACCGAATGACTTAAAATTTCGTACGTTATTATATTTAATTCAAACCCAATTTATGTTTGACGGACAATCATATCGGCGTACTCTTTGTGGTAAGCCCCCCCCCCACAAATGGTTAACATTTTGTGACATGTTACCGTCTCTATAAGCTGAATAAAAATGGCGAAAACGCCACGCCCCTTTTGGTACCTCCCACACAAAGGGTCCACTTTGTACAACAAGTTCACAGCTTCTAACATTAATACCAGCGTATACAAATATTTGAAATTTTGTGAAGTGTAATGTTTTTATACTACCTACAGTCCAGTACAAAGTGGGCGTTATTGCCACGCTCCTTCTAGTACCTCTCACACAAATGGTAACAATTTTGTGAAATGTTAAAACTCTTTATTTATATATTTACTTTAATGAGTTCTCACTTTTTACATTTCTAAAATTTGTTACCATTTGTGTGAGAGGTACTAGAAGGAGCGTGGCAATAACGCCCACTTTGTACTGGACTGCAGTAACTATAATTTTGTTTAACATATAACATCAAATGTCCATAACTTTTGTCTTATTGGGTATATCGGTTAGATTTTTTTCATCATATAGAAAATTTTGTAGACAATTTAGAAAAAAAATACTTTAAAAAAATCGTTGTAAATTCACAAAATACTATGACAAGTTCAGTTTTCAGAAGAAAGTAGATGGACAAATTTGATATCCTGTATACCTTAGGGGGCCCAAACGTAAAACTTAAGCTCTCTAATATCGGTTCGACAATCGTGCCAAGTTTTGTCTCAATTGAATGTCTGGTAAAGAAAAGGCCGAATTATTATTATTAACCCTATCATATATTTTTTTTATTATTATATATTTTTGGCCATTTTGTTTCGTTCAACATGGCCCGATAACGATCGCCATTGACTGTAACGGCCACTCCTTGCTCATTTTCAAAGAGAAATGGCCCAATGGCCCAATTATGCCTCTGGACCAAAATCCGCACCAAACAGTGACTCGTTTTGGTTGTATCGGTTTTTTAATGTATGCGTGCGGGTTTTCTGTGCCCCAAATGCGATAATTTTGCTTGTTTACATACCCGCCAAGATCAAAATGAGCTTCATCTGAAAAGATGATTTTTTTTGGCAAAATCGGCATCTTCTGTAAGTCGATCGCTCCCAGCGTTGTTCAAGCATATACACAACCATATTCGTTCAGCGGAAGGATAAAACTAATTATCTGTCAAATCAGACATGAGCTAAGTGTTACCATTCGCGAAATAAGCACTAGTTGAAAAAAAAAAACGTTAGATAGCGGACCCTTTAGTATAGAAGTTATTAAATAATCAGTATTTCTCTAAATATTTACCATTTCTGGGGGAGGTACTCGAAGGAGAGGAAAAAAATGGTCCATCTTTTATTTTAGCCTGAGATAGGAAAATTATATTTGAAGACTATCGGTTACTACTGCTGAATGTTACCTTGCCCAAATGACTTACAATGACCCAAAACGGATTTCCGCCAAATATACACTCATTCGATGTGTTACACTTCTGGCCCGCACCATCTGATATATATCCTTGTTCACAATAGTGTGGGTACAAATATACGATATTGTTGTAATTCTTTTGCTTCTACCAAAAGGGCTATAATTTCTAAATTTATCCATAGATTTTATCAAATAAGAATTGTTTTCTTCGTTACCATGCCAGCTTACAAAAATTGGAACAAACATTTTTTTCTATTTTTTATGTTTTTTTTTGTGTTAACAAAAAACGACTTAAAAAATACAATTTGTTTCTAATTTTTTTAACGATAATTACTAATCATCTTTTTCGGCGTGAAACTGATATTTCTAACCTTTGTAGCCCTCAAAATTTCGTTAAATTTAAAGGGCAAGTCGGCTTTATTGAAATTTTACTTCAAAAACTATGATTTAAATACCAAATGCGCATTCCAAGAAAAATGAAATTTAAAGAAAATGTTTTATAAAAAATTTACTAACTCACAATACAAATACAAGAAATTCTTCTTCTAATTTTTGTCACGCCTACTAATACAGTTCCGCCTAGTTTTATGCAATTCACATTGACTTTCCCAACGAATAAACCAATTCACCTTTTTAAATAATGAGACGTTCACTTTTGCCCCGTCCACTATTTACACCGATCGCGGCCATTTTTAATGAAGCAATGGATCTTAATGTCACTAAGATACATACCGAATTTCCATAAGCAACAGATTTCAAATAAAATATTTTGTTTAAATCGGTGCAGTACTTTTTGGGTTTTGCTCTTGCAAAGAAATTTCCAACGTTTATAAACGATTATATGGGGATTTCATGTAAATTGAGTCAACTTTAAAGAGAAATGTCTTCTGATCAATATGAAACTTGCGAATTTCTTTATTTTCTTATAAAGATTGAAGAAAACACTATCGAAAACTCTCAACATTTTTAAATACAATAGGTAATTAGTCATATGGATGGGAAAAAAAGAATGAGAAACTTGAAGCAAGTTTCATCTCGATCACAGGATATCGCAATTTAGAGCTACATAGGGTACCTAAAATTCGTATCGACCGAAGTAGTATGATTTTTCCATCTGATTTGAAGTTTACTATGTCGTTTAGTTTTGTTAGTTATGTGTAAAAACACAACTTTTTATTGTATGTTTTTATGCTTGTAGATTTAGAAAAATCGCAAACAATTTTTGTTTTTCTCTACTTTTTCAGTAAAACAGCCATTTCCCCCACAGCTTGTCATTTCCCTTAACTCTTGTGTAGTTCGTTTCATGCTTTTTTTTTGCGTTTCTGTAATAAAAAACACAATTAAATGTTTGCAGTGCTACCGGCAGAACAATTAACAACTTTTACAACATATTTGGATAGACCGACCAACAAAACCAGCCCCTTCAGTGTTTTTATATATAACGTAACGCACTCAACTACGGGTCCCACACATCTACATATATTGGCATATATGCCAGTGTATGTGTTACTTCCTTTGCAATAAAAAAAACGCATATTCTGAAATTTCCCTTTTTTGGGGACCTCACAAAAACTATTGATATGTCAGAATATATGAGTTTCTTACATACATACCCGTACATATATTGAATATTACTTCCTGTTGCCGACAGTTGATAAATTTCCTCTCAGTGCATTTTGCAAAAAAAAAAATCGATATGAAAAAATATTGCCTTTCTAAAAGCATTTGTCCCTGGGGGTAATTTAATGTAAAATGTTGTAGAAAGCAATTCGATAACGGATTTAATTACTCAGTTTTTTTGCTATTGGGGGTCATTCGAACGTATACGTTATGATTCAATTTGAATTCATACGCCATAGTGTCCCAGAGGATTCCATTGACAACTATTGTTGCGAGGCACAGAGTTCATAACAATGGAAAGTTTGTTTAAAACTGCATTTTTTGTATTAGTTTGTGTCGTAATTAAAAATATAGTTAATAATTTCAATATTATATAATTCTTAAATATTAAATAATACCAGTTGTATAACAATATTTTTTTTTGTGGTTGGAAATGTATTTTTTGTTTGTCATTGCATTTTGTTCCCTAAAGTCTTTTTATGGATAATTTATTATTCAATTAATTACCAAAAGCAATTATGTTCGATGATTATCACGATTTGCGATTTTTAAGGCACTGGGTGCACCTTTTTCGGGTAGCCTTGTTCAGCAGTCTTTCCCCCTATTCAATATGTATAACTTTGCTTCAGTACACTAATTTATTAATTGAGCCAACTTGACTAAACGAATGATGCAGAAGTTCTTATTTTTGAGGATGCTTTCACGTCCAATTCTCAGAATGGAGTCCCAAATCAATGAGCTGAAAATGTTGTACTGTGTAATGATCTAAATTAAAGATTATTTGATGGCTGTTAGATAATTATACCTTACATAATTATGACTTTTTTCATTTGATTGTAACACCCAAAAGGAAACGATATAGACTCACAGCTAATTTTAATGGCCGTGCGACATTCACTTCCTGAGATGATTTAGCTATATTATTTAGATTATAACGCACTTCAGCACAAAAATTGCCATGTTTGGTGTAAATCGGTTCAGATATAGATATGTCCATATATATAAGTTGCTTCCTTTATCCCAGAACAAATATAAATATAACTTTAAAGAAAGTCGGTGGAAATTTATATGCAACCCCCCTATGTTCCCTCCAAAATGCATCTAAGTAATGTAAATGCTTTATTTTACATCCGATCATTGTGAAATGTGGCCGAGAATTGTTTCCATATGGGTAAGAAAATATACTATCGACCTATGTAGTTTATTTTTGGCTAAAATGTTTATAAGAAGTTACAAATAGGTAAAATGAGATCTCGCAATCATTGTAGTTAAAAAAAATTTTTTAAAACATTTTATGGGCATTTTAATTTTTGAAAAAATTAAAAAAAATAGTTTTTGTGTTTTACGAAATTTGTAATTGCTCTCGAACGCCGCACCGCTTTTTGCTAAGTTTACTTTGTTTTAAAGAGGACAAAATGTGCCACTTTCTGTAAAAAAATTGGAATTTTTTTAAAAAAAATTGGAAATTTAAAAAAAAAATGGAAATTTTTTAATAAAGATGGAATTTTTTTTAAAAAAAATTACGACATTTTTTTTGGAAAAACCTTTGTAGAAAGTATGTGGAACCAATTTTTCGTCATATAGGAAATTTTATTGCCCATCCAGACATGTTGATACGGCTGAAATCGCTGCATATTGTGCCCCGATATTTAAAAAATACTAGCACATGTTAAGGGAAAAAATGAAAAATTAAATTTTCAGTTGCAGATATCTCGGTAACAATACGAGATAATTCCTAGTTGTAAAATTCTTAGTTATAAATCGGAAGAGAAATACGAGTTACACTCGCTTGAACATTTTCTTCACCAGATGTGTCCAACTTTGAGGCCCCCGACCTCCGCCAATGTCTGACATAGGGGGCCCAAATATAAAACGTAACTTCTCTAACACCTCTTCATCTACCATGCCAATTTTGGTCGCAATCGGTTGTTTTGTTAAGATACGGTCGAATTATTTTTCCTTTTTTAATTCGTACCACTGTGCAGTGTTTTGCAAAAACAGACGATAATTGTCAGACTAGTCTTGGTATGTCGTCCATAACATTTACAAATATTGAGTCTCCCCAAAATTTGTTTACTGTTCTGGATTTGTGAGAGTGCGACGAATATTCTGTGAAAATTTTAAGAGGGGAGCAGTTTTTTCTACAAACGCTTAAAAAAAAAAACATTCGTAAAAATTTTTTTTAACAAATTTCTAAAAAAAATGGCGCGTTGTTTCCAGAGAACGAAGCCGAGGCAAAATTGTCAGCGGCGGCGGCTTGTCCAAAAATGGGTCGGCGGCGGCGGCTTTTCGGCTTACGATTTATTGAGCAACATAACAAATACACATTTATTGTACAACTTAGTTGGAAGTATGAGCACAGTGTAAAAATAGATTTTTCCCTTAAAAATTAAATCGAACAAAAAAGAAATAATTAAAAAATGGTCTGAAATTAAACATGTTTGCTGTACAAACGTATATCTGACAAATTTAGAAAGATCTGAAAGACTTCTTCTATTTGAAGTTTATTTTGTATGCCTTCCAAAATATTCTGATTGTTACTACTTTCACTCGTCGAGTAAAAACTGGTAAAGGAAAAGACATTTTGTAAATTCTCTCTTAAATTTGCCTTTACTTTTAATAGTTCATTGCTTGAAAAAATTAAACACAAAGTTAAATTAGTTTTCTAAATTTTTTCTTTTTTATAAAAATATTTATTTTTTGTTATAGTAAAACTTGAACACATTTTGAACACAAAGCTTAATGCTGATATACACATATTGTAATGCAATACAATATTAAATTTATATTTGTAAATTTTTGATATTAAATACCGATTATTTTCAATTCCACCGGTGGACACGATTTTGGGATTTGGCTAAAATTTTGGTTTCTTTTTTGCTACTAATAAAGGGAAAAAATGTTTTGGTTGCTGAAATCTATTTTGTAAAAATTAGAGCAAATTTTCGAATTTCAAGAAAATTGAATTGTTTTCCTCGCTACAACATTTTATATTATACATCGATTTTCTTTGGAATGGTCTCATTTTATTCATTACCGTTCAGACTTTACTATAAAATCATAAAAATATAACAGTACTGCGTTTTTATGAGGCCTTTATTTAAAAATTATTAAAATTTTCAAAAAATAGGATTTTTCGCAATATTTTGTAAGATATTGTGGAAACCGCTGAACGGATAGAAAATTGTATTGTAGGAAGTTGAATACTTAATTTGATTTTTTTCCGGAACCAATTAGGAGAAATGGTTCTCTAGCTGAAAGGCGTAATTAAAAAATTACAACGGCGGCGATTTTAAGCCGGTATGAGCCGATGAGAACGGCGGCGTATTAAAGCCAATTTTAGCCGACCCATCGGCGGCGGCGTGGCTCAACAAAAAAAGCCTTCGGCGGCTTATCGGCTAAAACCTGGCTGGCTTCGGTCTCTGGTTGTGTCCAATGTAAGCTTTGCAAAAATCGGCTCAGCCGTTCGAGAGCAATTACAAATTTTGTAAAACACAAAAACTCATTTTTTTATTTTTTTTTTTTTTCAAAAATTAAAATGCCCATATAATTTTCTAAACAAAAAATTAAGAAAAAAATATAGCGATATCTTATTTCACCCACTTGTAACTGCTTATAAACATTTTAGCCAAAAATAAACTACATAAGTCGATATTAAATATTCAAACCCTTATATTATTATGTACACAGCCACATTGGAAGAAAATCGGTAAAGATTTATGTGCAGCCCCCAAAAAAAATTTCCTTTGGAATATGTATTTTAAGTCCAAAAAAACATTTGTTTGTCTATTTAGAAAATGTCAAATACGATCGAAAAAGGTAAACACATTAGTAAGAAAGTTTCATTCGAGTGCTGGAGAAACTGGCTTTTAATGCAAATTTGTTTCGTAGATAACAGTATGCAACAAAAATTTTTCCAAGGGAAGTGGATAACAGTTTCTGGTGCAACTAGGTGTCACAAACACAAAAAAAATATTAAAAACAATTTTTATGGTAATTTTTTTTTTTAAATCCCTGCTTTCATGGAAAGTACATTCAGTATTTGGACCATAATTTTATATAAGCCTGATTGAGCCGTGTTATGCCTCAAATTATGGGGGCTACATACATATGCTGCAAATATCGCTTTCACGTAGAATCTTTGGTTTATCAACAGTCGTCAAAAATATGAGAAGAAATATTTTTTTTAAAAAACAGTTTTTCCGAGTACAAAAAAAACCATAAAAAAATAGAAAACAATATTTTGTTACATTTTTAAAAAGCCAGCATGCTTAAGAAGAAAACACTGTCTATTTGTCTGTCTAAGTTAGGAGCCACTTTGTAAATGTTCAAAAAAATCTTGTTTCACATTTTTTCGTTTTTTAAATGATGTTTTTGCTTATATTGAATTCGCCATATGTGCGAGAGACATAGAGAGACATTGCACTTGCATTTTATTTTATGAGGATTGATGCCAGACATTATAAAATTATAGAGAGGACGAAGTTTTATGACCGTTCGTAACCCTCCATAGAACATGATATGCAATGTGAGAGCTATATTGGATGAGATCCGCTCAGATAGATGGTCATTCAACAATATTTGTGATTTTTATTTATGAGGTTTCCATTCAGTTACGCCTTTTAGGGGTATGGACTTCCCAGTTGTATATACAGATAGTAAAATTATATGTACGCAATACAAAGTAGTACGCGGCAGTCTTGAATATATTGGGTTTCTACGTTCGAAGCAAACTATATGTCAGCTACAGGTACTGCAACTTATGTACCTTAATCCCGGAATTTATGAATGAAATTTCTTATTATTAATAATATAATTAGTGTAATTCAGCGCCTTAAAGATATAAGTCGATTTTCTGAAAAATATTATAAAGTTATATTTCGAACTATGAGTAAACGGCAAAGAACTTTTCAATGTGTAAATGATCCCGACAATTTTTGCTACATCTGTCAAAAATTAAAAAAAAATAACATAACATAATAGAAGAAATATATGTGCAATATTTTGGTATACGAGTTAAAAATATGAACGAACGTTGGACACCTAGTATTTTGTGTAATTCGCGCCATGTAAATCTTACTCGATGGAGTAGTGGAAGAATGCGGTAAGTACTTTACAATTAATGTATTACAATGTTTTGTGGAATAAAATGTTTTAATTTTAGACTTCCCGTGCAATTTGGAATGCCAATGATTTCGAGACAACCATTCATTCACGATACGGACTGCTATTTTTGTCTATGTTAATAGATTGGAGTAGGAAGTGTCCAAGTATAGCTAACAGTCTAATAACGGAAACATCATCAATTTCAACTGAGTACTCAACTCTGAGCGATTCAAGTTTGAGTCAGAAGTCATCGCTTTTAACTCAGTTTTAACTCATTGATCTAGTGCTACCAGAACTACTTGCATTTGGAATGAAACAGTACAATATTTTGGCCCCAGATGTTAACATATCATATTACAGAGTCCGTGATATACCTTACAAACAATTTTGTACAACTGTAGATAACAGATGCTTTTGCAAGGACATTCCCGGATTGTTGGAGGAACTTAATCAAACATACAATTCAAAGGAATGGCGGTTACTTGTTGACAGCAGTAAAGAAAGTTTGAAAGCAGTACTTTTACACAACGAAAATCAGAAACCGTCGATTCCCATTGCTCATGCTGTCAACACTAAGGAATCATACGAAACAATGGCTAAATTGATAAAATACATAAAATATGAACATGACTGGAAAATTTGTTGGGATTTAAAAGTAGTTGGTGTGTTATGCCTCTGGGATAGCCGATATTTTGCCACCTCTGCATATTAAGCTGGGGCTCTTTAAACATTTTGTAAAAGCCTTAAGGAAAGATGGCAATTCACTCTCATATTTAAAAAGTTTATTTAAAAGTCTTTCTTTTGAAAAAATCGAAGAAGGAGTTTTTGGTGGGCCTAAACTAAGGAAACTGATGAAAGATGTGAATTTCGAATCATATTTGACGTCGGATGAAATTGCAGCATGGAGGTGGTTTAAGCTTGTAGTTTCAAATTTCAAATTCAAATTTTCCAATAAAAGCCCGCAATATGAAACAATGATTTGTTAAAAAATTATGAAAAAATTGGTTAGAAATATATTTTTCTACACTGATAGAAAAAGTTTCGTCATTCGTCAAAAGTCAGCTAACGTACGGATAATCCTATTGATGCATTTGTTCGTCGCCCTGACGAATCTCTGTTTAATCTCTGGAAACTATAGTTTCGAGGGTTATCGTTCGCTCCAGTCAGGCTTGCGGATGGACGGACATAAATAAAATTACTTAATGTGTTCTAAAACGGATTTCCTCCGCATAACCTTAGGGTCTTAGGCCACTCCTTTGATGCGTTACCCTTTTGCTATATTTTATATATACACTTATTGATATTTGTATTATAAATCAAATAAATCCCCATATTTATGCCCTCACCTTAGAGAGGAGGGTATATATCATTTTTATACCCTACACCACACTGTGGTACAGGGTATTATAAGTTTGTTTCACGGCAGATGTTTGTAACACCTGAAAATAACACAGCTAGACCCACCTTAAAGTATACCGATCGACTCAGAATCACTAGCTGAGTCGATTTAAGCATGTCCGTCCGTCCGTCCGTCTGTCCATGTAAAGTTGTTCGTCGACTAGAGGTCGCAATTTCACTCCGATCGTTCTGAAATTTTGCAGTTTACAGTATTTCGCGGCTGTTAAGATCGCTATTGAATTTGGTTGAAATCGGTTCAGATTTAGATATAGCTCCCATATATATATTTCGTCCGATTTGGCCATTTAGTCCTATAGAAGCTGTATTTTACATCCAATCCTTTTGAAATTTAGAATGGTAGAGTTTCTTGATCCCTGAACCAACATTGCCGAATTTGAAGAAAATCGGTTAAGATTTAGCTATAGCTCCCATATATATGTTTCGACCGATTTTGCTCTTTAGTCCTGTAGAAGCTGTATTTTACATCCAATCCTTTTGAAATTTCGAATGGTAGAGTTCCTTGATCCATGAACCAACACTACCGAATTTGAAGAAAATCGGTTCAGATTTAGATATAGCTCCCATATATATATTTCGTCCGATTTGGCCCTTTAGTCCTATAGAAGCTGTATTTTACATCCAATCCTTTTGAAATTTAGAACGGTAGAGTTTCTTGATCCATGAACCAACATTGCCGAATTTGAAGAAAATCGGTAAAGATTTAGCTATAGCTCCCATATATATGTTTCGTCCGATTTTGCTCTTTAGTCCTGTAGAAGCTGTATTTTACATCCAATCCTTTTGAAATTTAGAATGGTAGAGTTTCTTGATCCATGAACCAATACTACCGAATTTGAAGAAAATCGGTTAAGATTTAGCTATAGCTCCCATATATATGTTTCGTCCGATTTGGCCCTTTAGTCCTATAAAAGCTGTATTTTACATCCAATCGTTTTGAAATTTAGAATGGTAGAGTTTCTTGATCCATGAACCAACATTGCCGAATTTGAAGAAAATCGGTTAAGATTTAGCTATAGCTCCCATATATATGTTTCGTCCGATTTTGCTCTTTAGTCCTGAAGAAGCTGTATTTTACATCCAATCATTGTGAAATTTAGAATGGTAGAGTTTCTTGATCCATGAACCAACACTACCGAATTTGAAGAAAATCGGTTAAGATTTAGCTTAGCTCCCATATATATGTTTCGTCCGATTTGGCCCTTTAGTCATATAGAAGCTGTATTTTACATCCAATCGTTTTGAAATTTAGAATGGTAGAGTTTCTTGATCCATGGACCAACATTGTTGAATTTGAAGAAAATCGGTAAAGATTTAGCTATAGCTCCCATATATATGTTTCATCCGATTTGGCTCTTTAGATCCAATCGTTTTTATACCCCACACCACACTGTGGTACAGGGTATTATTTAAGTATAAAATGTCCCAAAAGTAAATTTATGTAAACAATTTATACATGAATTACAAAATTTATATATCAGAGTTATTCAATATTTCGAGAGTGGTGTAGGGTATTATATAGTCGGCCCCGCCCGACTTTAGCCTTTCCTTACTGGTTTATTTATGAGCACTATTCATCGTGGGGTGATATGTAATCACCCTGTGGGGTTTTTTTATTCCACTAAATAGTTCTTGTTCTAGTATACTTAAACAGAGATTCGTCATAGAGACGAACAAATTCATAGATAGGATTATCCGTACGTTAGCTGACTTTTGACGAATGACGAAGCTTTTGCTATCAGTGTATATTTATGTATATAACACATATGTATGTATTCTTCTTAATTATTTTAATCGATTTGTGTATTCCAACAGGTGTAAATATGTCCCTCAAAATTAATTTCTTTCATTCTCATTTAAACTTTTTCCCCGAGAATCTTGGCGACGTAAGTGACGAACATGGCGAAAGGTTTCACCAAGAATTGAAGTCACTCGAGCGGCGTTACCAAGGGCACTGGGATGAAAGAATGATGGGAGTTTATATTTTGTTTCTCATTAGAGAAACCGATTCCGAAATCTACAAACGTCAACAAAGAACTCACAATTACTTCTAATGAAACTTGTACATCTAAATAAACTCACAATTACTTCTAATGAAACTTGTACATCTAAATAAACTCAAATGTACATAATATAAATAAAAGTAACAAATAAAATCGCTATTTAAACTGAAATTAAAAAAAAAAAGATTTTTTGAAGTGCTCTTACCTCTTCCAAAAGGGCTATAATTTCTACATTTATGCATAGATTTTTTCAAATAGGCATTATTTTCTTCGCTAGAATGCAAACTTTTAGAAAATAAAATAAAATATTTTTTTCGATTATTTTTCTATTTTTTATGTTTTTTTCGCCCCAGGATTTTTTATTTTTTTTTTTTAATCTACTTTTTCGAATTTGTTTAATGACTGTTACTAAACCACTGTTTCTAAGTGAAAGAGGTATTTCCAACGTTGATAGCCCACATTAATAGCTTCAATTTAAAGTCGACCTTATCGGGCATATACTCCAAAAATTATAGCGCAAATACAAATAGCATTTTTAATAAAAATTTTTTTAAAAAATAATTTTTGGTTTTGATTTTATATAACAGTATGGCACAATCTACACAAAAAAATAATTTTTAGGTCTAGGAAACAAAAAATTTGTTTTTCTTGCATAGTGATATATGTCATTATTTTTACAGGGAGATTTTGAGTGGTAAGGGGATGCGTGAGGGTGTCGGGTGTTTTAGGAGAAATATAGGGTGGCGTAGAATGAGCTATATGGTTTAAATGGTTTATAATGGATTGACTAACCTCTTTGTTTACCCAGCAAACTTTAAGGCAAACTTTAATCGAAAGGCTAATGCCATTCGATTTAGCAGGCCGAAATTATGCGGAGTAAGTTGTTTTCTTCGAGGATACATTGTTAAAGTGCCTTTTTCACAAACAATGTTATTGAAGGCCGAACAATTTTTGGTTTGTTGTTGCTCCAAACAAACTAAGCATTACGAGTATTTCAAACTCAAAATCTAAAATTATTAAGAAAATAACCATATTATCCCTTTTTATACCCTCACTTTAGTGTGACGAGGGTATATATCATTTGCTACGGAAAAAAGTGTAACACATCGAAGGAGTGACCTAAGACCCCAAGTATGTTCGGCGGAAATCCGTTTTGGGTCATTTTAAGTCGAATGAGCAATGTCCGTCCGTCTGTCTGTCTGTCTGTCTGTCTGTATAGTATTATGCTTTTATATTGCCTACAGTCGACGGAAAAATTGGCGTTGTTGCCACGCCCTTTTTGGTACCTCCCACACAAAGGTACCTTTTTGCACCAAAAGTTAACAGCTTATAACATTAAAACCAGTGTATAAAAATACGTGAAATTTTGTACAGTGTAATGTTTTTATAGTGTCTATAGCCCTGTGAAAAATGGGCGTTATCGCCACGCCCCTTTTTGTACCTCCCACACAAAATGCCCAAATCATACCACAATTTAATATCTCATTTTTACTAGTGCACATAAATGCTTATAATTCGGCACAGTGCAATGAATTTAAAGTATCTAATGTTCAGCGAAAAATATGTGTATTTGATAAACCCCTTCTGGTACCTCCCACACAAATTGACAGAATAATTCGAGTAATATTCAATATTACATTACTCACAAAGTGAGGGTATACCTTAGTCGGTTTACCCGACTGAAACTTTCTTACTTGTTATACCCTCACTTTAGTGTGACGAGGGTATATATCATTTGCTACGGAAAAAAGTGTAACACATCGAAGGAGTGATCTAAGACCCTAAGTATGTTCGGAGGAAATCCGTTTTGGGTCATTTTAAGTCGAATGAGCAATGTCCGTCCGTCTGTCTGTCTGTCTGTCTGTCTGTGTGTCTGCTGGCTGGTGCGCACGATAACTCTCGAAAGGAGTAACCGATTGACTTCAAATTTGGTATGTGGTAATATTTTGATCTATCTCCGGATGAGTTCGAAGATGGGCCATATTGGTCTACTCCTTCTGGTACCTCCCACACAAAGGGTTAAAATTTAGTGAAATATTGATTCTTTAATAACTTCTATACTACTTATTCGAATCTTTTGAAATTCTGCACATAATATTAGTATAGTAGTCGCTATTAACTCGAGAAAAATGGGTGAAGTTGGCATGCCCCTTTTGGTACCTCCCACACAAATGGACCATTTTGCATCAAAATTTAACTGCTTATAACTTTAATACAAGTGCATAAAACTGCTTGAAATTTTCTACAGTATAATGTTTTTGTAGCGCCTATAGTCCGGTAAAAAATGGGCATCATTGTACAGCCCCTTTTGGTACCGCCCACACAAATGGCCCGTTTCATACCAAAGTAAACGGCTTGTAACTTTAATACCAGTGCATACAAATACTTGAAATTTTGTACAGTGTAATGCTGTTGTAGTGCCTATAGTCCTGTAAAAAGTGGGCGTTATCACCCCGCCCCTTTTTGTACCTCCCACACAAAATGACCAAATCATACCAAAATTACATAGCTCGTAACTTTAATATACCAGTGCACACAAACGCTTATAGTTCAGCACAATGCAATGTATTTAAGAATGTACTGTTTACCGAAAAATATGTGTATTTGGAAAACCCCTTCTGGTACCTCCCACACAAATTGACAGATTTATTGGTGTAATGTTATTACATTACTCACAAAATGAGGGTATACCTTAGTCGGTTTACCCGACTGAAACTTTCTTACTTGTTTTGCATTTTATTCCATATATGTGCCCACATTCAAAACGGTGGTTATATTTTCGACTTTGATTTTTATTTTCACTCAAATTTCAACAATTTATAGAAAAATTTACCAAATATCCTACTTCTTGATGATTTCAGTTTTTGAGGTTTAAAAATTTTTGGCAAGCAATTCTCTTTAATCCATTTGGGACCAACAGCCAAATGCAAAGGGTTTATACCAAGTCATGTAAAGAGAAAACGGACCAACATTTTATAAGTGATTTCCGATTTATTTAAAAAATGCATTAAAGACATAAAAAAGAAACCTTCATATTGCAATATTTTGAAAATTATTCATAACGTCTGATCGAAAATGGCGAGTGTTTTATTGTCAAATGTTCGATTTCGGAAGAGATTTAGAACAGGCAATTTTATTGAAAAACATTGATTTTTATAGGTCATTTCGATTGCGAATCGCTCCCAATTGTATGATCACAGAAACAAAATATTTTGGGAATATGCAATAAAACATGACAAAATTTCATATAACATCAACAACTTTTTTCTCTCCACACAAATGAAGCCACTCTGTTCTTTATTAGTGAAGTTCTTCAAATGTTTTCATAATTGTAATTAAGTTATTGATTCAATAAAAAAGTTATTATTTTATTAGTAAACTAGAACAATTGTTTTAAATAATAAGCTTTAACACTTTTTTGCGATTGTATAATTAATTGCAAATTATCTGCGTCTGAAAGTTACATTTTGTATTTGATACGTATCATTCGACCGAACAATGCAAGTTCATGCTTTATTCTTCCATTCTTGTTCAATTTCACTTTTTTTCTGTATCAATCTCTGTGAATTATTGCAATGGAAATCAACAAAAGAAAGAACGAAGGAAAAAGAAATGGTTTTATTTCCATATCAATTGCCACAATTTAACAATCAATTTTATTTTCAACAAACCATTTAACTACGTCAATACCAAATCAATGTAAAAAATGGAAAAGAAAAACGAAAGAAATACAGCCGTAAGCGTTACGAAAGAAGATGACAGATGCAATAAATGCAAAAAGTAGTCAAGATTCGCCAGATCGAATGTAAAATCCCCTTCTTTGGAGCGAACTATAAACAACAACGAAAAAACGTTTTATTATATACACTGCAGGAGACATATTTTGATGCAAACAATTTTTGGACAAATTGTTTTCTATGTGTCGAATTAATTATACCCTACACCACACTGTGGTACAGGGTATTATGACTTTGTGCATTTGTTTGTAACACCCAAAAGGAGAAGAGATAGATCCATTGTTTATTATACCGATCGACTTGTAATCACTTTCTGAGTCGATTTAGCTATGTCCGTCTGTCTGTCCGTCTGTCTGTAGATGTATTCTTGTAATCAAAGTACAGGTCGCAATTATGGCCCGATGACGAAACTTTACACATATCTTTTTTTTGTCCCAAGGACGATCCCTATTTAATTTGGTTAAAATCGGTTCAGATTTGAATATATCCCCCATATATATGTTACCCACGATTTGACATGTAAGCGCTGTAAAAACTTTATTTTATTTCCGATCAGTATGAAATTCAGCAAAAAGAGGTCTCTTATTATATGAATGAACACTGTTAAATTTGGAAGAAATCGGTTCAGATTTAAATATAGCCCCCATATATACGTTACCCCCGATTTCACATGTAAGCGCTGTAAAAAATTTATTTTATAACCGATCAGTATGAAATTCGGCCGAAAGAGGTTTCTTATTACATGAAGGAATACTGCAAAATTTGGAGAATATCGGTTCAGATTTAGATATAGCCCCCATATATATGTTACCCCCGATTTTACATGTAAGCGCTGTAAAAAGTGTATTTTTAATCCGATCAGTACGAAATTCGGCAGAAAGAGGTTTCTCATTACGTAAAATAGCACTGCCAAATTTGAGGGAACTCGGTTCAGATTTAGATATAAACACCATATATATGTTACTACCGATTTGACATGTAAGCGCTGTAGAGACTGTATTTTATATCCGATCAGTACGAAATTCTACAGAAAGAGGTCTTTTTACATGAATGAGTATTCAGGGAAAATCTGTTCAGATTTATATATAACCTCCATATATATGTTCCTCCCGATTTGATATCAACGCGCTATAGAAGTTTTACTTTACTTCCGATCATTAATATTTTCCGGAAAGATGTTTCTCAATTTAGGAACAAATATTGCTTAATTTAGCGATTATCGGCTCAAAATTAGATAATATGTTCCTGCCTACTTACCAATTATTCCAAATTATTATCGCAATGACCTTTATCGCATTGTTAGGGAGGTGTAGGGTATTATATAGTCGGCCCCGCCCGACTTTCTGCCTTTCCTTACTGGTTTTTAAATATTTATTGTATATTGTTAATCCCTTAAATGGAGACCGATTTTTTCATATCTCATATCAAGTTAAAAAGGGGTTGTCATTGTTTTCAAAAGGGGACATTAGCACTCCTTTTTTTTTTAACCCTACACTAACTGTGGTGCAAGGTGTTATAAGATTTATCGTGGCTGATGTTTGTAACACCTAAAATACTGAAGCTAGACCCACCGTGCAGTATACCGATCCACTCAGAATCACGTGATTCGATTTAACCATGTTTGTACGTTCGTCAGGCTGTCTGCCTTTCTTAAGTTGTTCGCAAAATAAAAGTCGCAATTTCACAACAATCTTGATGAAATTCAGACGAAGCACTTTCTTCTTATCTGGGACGACGCCTTTTGAAATTGCTGTACATCAAATCAGATTTAAGTATAGCCCCCATATATAAGTATGTACCTCCAATTTGACATTTATGCGCTATAGAACCCATATTTTTCGTTGAAGTTCAAAAGAATCGGTTCAGATGTTGATATATGTATGTACACTGATAGAAAAAGCTTCGTCATTCGTCAAAAGTCAGCTAACGTACGGATAATACTATCTATGAATTTGTTCGTCGCCATGACGAATCTCTGTTTCTGATATTTCCCAAACAAAGATATTTTTGCGTGAATGTATGTCTACTATTCTTTAATTATTTTAAGTTTACAGCAATTGAAAGGTAATTTTTTAAATTTTTAATGTTAGTAAAATTTCTTTATAATTGATGAATTGAATTGAATTGGTTTCAAATAGAAGTTAATGCTAAGTACGCCATTTTTAATAGGAATGCATAATTCGAAAATAAAAAAATTAAAACTAATATTCGAAAAATTCAGCAAAGTTTTGAAAATCCTTTTTTTAATAAAATATATTTGGAAATATTCATAAACAATAATTTTATTCGTATTTAAACAAATATTTTATTTGAGAAAATCAGTTCGCAAATATATTGTATTCTAATATATTAACATATGGGTTCTAAATACATTTTATTGATTTTCAAATAAAATTTATTTGCTCGAAAATATATAATATTTAAAAATTTGTGTTCCAAGTATATTTTCTTTCGATTCAACATATCAAAAAGGCGCTATCACTGCCTTATATGCTATATCCAAAATGTCAATTATTTTGCGCTTTCAGAGACGGGAATTGCGATTCCCCCAAGGAAATCAGCGTAACTGGTGTTACCTTATATCTCCTGTTGAAAAGAACTAGTTCCGTCTTAGTTGGGTTAACACCATGACCATTATCGGAAGCCCATCTTACGGTCGTATGAAGGTCATGCTGCAGGATATCTCTGAGAGTATGCAGAAACTTCCCTCTAACAGCTATTGCCAAGTCATCTGCATAGGCAACAACTCTGACACGCATCATCTCCAGAGAAAGCAAAATATTATTCATGGAGAGATTACATAAAAGAGAAGAGAGAACACCTCATTGGGGCGTTCCCCTGCTAACAAATCTATGGAGGTCAGTTGACTCTAAGCTAGCTGAAATGCGTCTCTTAATCAGAAGGTTATGAATGAACCAAGGTATACTGCTATAAATCCCCAGGGTTGCTAAAACCGTAATTATAGCGGCTGGATTTTTGTTATTGAAGGTCCTCTCTATATCTATGATAGCTCTAATATTCCTTAACAAAAGGGGGATCCTTCTAGTTGACTAGATCATGCAGGGCGGTTTCGATGGACTTGCCTTGCTGTTGTCATACTGTTCGATGGACAATAGACAGTCTCCAGGGAAATGACGATATACTAATTGGACGAAAATCCTTAGCTCCAGTAAGGGACGGCTTTCTCGCTTTTGGGATGAAAACAACTTGGGTTTTTCTCCATTTTGTTGGTATGTAGGCCTGATTGATACAACATGTGTATATCTCTCTGAGTCAGGAAGCAATTGTACCAGCCACCGCCGTTAGCTCCGCCGGCGACTTAAAAGGTTTAGAGCTTTTGATAGCCCAAATAATTCTAGTTTCGGTTACAATCTCGCTGGTGACTACTGATGGGAAGGACGTAATCCAACAACTATCAGCTTTCTTGATGTACCCAATAGTACAAGGTGTTTATGCTAATAATTTCCGTAACCTTGAGGCTTCAGATGAGCTTCCTACACCACTACAGAACTCTACCCAGGATTTTTTGAGCCTATCTCAACCTTTTTTATACAGCTTGAGTTCTTCCTTGTAAGTGACCTCTGGTGGCCTTTGCCATATTAAAGAGCTATACCACTTCCTTAGAGTAACTAGTTGAGACGACCACCATTGCGGTCGTTGTTTGCCCCTTAACTTTTGTTTGGGACATGTAGCTTGTCGCATTAGGAGTTGCAATGACTCGTTCCATCGTATTCCTTCTGCAGCAATCATCTAAATGTTTTGATATTATGTATTCTAGACAACATTTTCAATGTCTACAGACTGACAAAGAATGAAAAATTTTTCAATGTTATAACATTACATGACCTTGGATTTCTGCATATTTTTGATTTTTCATTCGATGGGAACCAAACTTTGCATTTAGACGTTTTATCGTTCAAATATATTTATACCCTACACCACACTGTGGTACAGGGTATTATAAGTTTGTTTCACGGCAGATGTTTGTAACACCTGGAAATAACACAGCTAGACCCACGTTAAAGTATACCGATCGACTCAGAATCACTAGCTGAGTCGATTTAACCGTGTCTGTCCGTCCGTCCGTCTGTCCGCCTGTCCATGTAAAGTTGTTCGTTGACTACAGGTCGCAATTTCACTCCCATCGTTCTGAAATTTTGCAGTTTAGAGTATTTCGCAGCTGTAAAGATCCCTATTGAATTTGGTTGACATCGGTTCAAATTTAGATATAGCTACCATATATATCTTTCGTCCGATTTGGCCCTTTAGTCCTATAGAAGCTGTATTTTACATCCAATCGTTTTGAAATTTAGAATGGTAGAGTTTCTTGATCCATGAACCTACACTACCGAATTTGAAGAAAATCGGTTAAGATTTAGCTATAGCTCCCATATATGTATATGTTTCGTCCGATTTGGCCCTTTAGTTCTATAAAAGCTGTATTTTACATCCAATCGTTTTGAAATTTAGAATGGTAGATCGGTTAATATTTAGATATAGCTCTCATACATATCGTTCGTCCGATTTGACCCTTTAGTCCTATAGATGCTGTAGTTTACATCGAATCGTTTTGATATTTAGAATGGTACAGTTTCTTGGTCCATGGACTAACATTGCCGAATTTGAAGAAAATCGGTTAAGATTTAGCTATAGCTTCCATATATGTATATTAGGGCGGGTCGATTTAAAAATAAGAAACTTTGCCGAAGGAACCATACCTCTAAAACGAATTCTGATGTCCCGGAAAAAATCCCACTTTGACCCATTTAGAGTGCTCCAATCGAGTCCAAATGTATGGAACCCCCAAGGGGTTCCAGGGGGTGTGCCACTGGCATGGGTGGGTTGGGCCTCCAAAGTTAGTGGGGGTCGGTCATACATGTGGACTCGATTGGAGCACCCTAAATGGGTCAAAGTGGGATTTTTCAAAATTTGCCCCTACCAAAAAGTTCGACCCAAATTCCGGGACATCAGAATTCGTTTTAGAGGTATGGTTCCTTCGGCAAAGTTTCTTATTTTGATCCCTAGAATACGACTTTCACTGAGCAATGGCGATTTTTTTTGCCTCCCCACAAATCGACTCGGCCTAATGTATATGTTTCATCCGATTTGGCTCTTTAGTCCTGTAGAAGCTGTATTTTACATCCAATCGTTTTATACCCTACACCACACTGTGGTACAGGGTATTATAAGTTTGTTTCATGGCAGATGTTTGTAACACCTGAAAATACTATAGCTAACCCCCATATAAGTATACCGATCGACTCAGAATCACTAGCTGAGTCGATTTAACCATGTCTGTCCGTCCGTCCGTCTGTCTGTTCATCTTAAGATGTTCGACGACTACAGGTCGCAATTTCACTCCGATGGTTATGATTTATATTTCAGAGTTATTCAATATTACGAGAGTTGTGTAGGGTATAATATAGTCGGCCCCGTTCGACTTTAGCCTTTCCTTACTGGTTTTTGCATATTTTCGATATGCACTAAAATGTTCTACATTTGAACGATAAAACATCTAAATGCAAAGCTTGGTTTAAACTGGAAGAAAAAGGAAAATATATTTGCCGGTTAAAATCTACCTACTGGGCGGCTCATAGGAGGGTTGTGTCGATTAGGTCCATTATCTAATTATTTTATATATTTGGTAAGGAAGAATAAGCTATTAATTTGTGTGAAGTCACAGAAGATTCGTGTATTGAGTAAGAATTAAATTTTCCACCAAATGTTAACCATGTTTGCGGAGGTACTCGTACTAGACTGAATGGGTAAATATTACCTATATTTAAGCTTAAATTATACTTAGAAAATTATTGGCAAACCCTGTTAGTCCGTAACTGGTCAAATATCTGGAAAAGCGGATTTTCTCAAAATTCGGCACTTTTGAAAAGGTTTGAATGAATTAAAAAACATATCAGAAAATTGCTAATGTTTTCGACATTTCCTTTCCCACAATCAATTCCCAAATTCGATATTGCATTACTCATAAGGTGGGAATATAAACAAACTTTATGATGAACTTAATCTCCCCAGATTATATAACACAGAAGTAATGCAAGTAACAAAATAAAATATTCTTGCTAAGATTAATGCTGTTGCACCAATGGCTACAATTGATTAATTGAAAACAGAAGTTCAAAAACATGCAAATATTTATTCGCCTGTCTCCATTTCATTTACAATTCAATTTGAAGCATTTAAGTTTGATAAACATTCCTTAAAGTTAACCTTAAGTTAGGAGCTCTACAAAGTTGTGTCCTCTTGCTCCACTTGAGGGAAGGAATAAATCACAAACACCAACAAAAATATATATCCTTTTCTTAAAGTGCGTGAAATTTGGCACTTTATCTTTAAAACTCCCTAGTCGATGAAAAACTTCTGTTGGCGCGCTATGTAAAAATGAGAAGAAAAAATACACGGAATGAACACGTTCCCAGTGTTTGCCTATCGAAGCATAAAAAATCATTTTTTTTTTCTGTACTGCTCCTCCACGATTTTCATTGTAAAGGCAAACTTTTGGGAAAAGTCATTGGAAATCATATACATATTGTTGGGAGGACAGAAAACAGACTTTTGAGCTCTTTACTTAGAGTGGGTTCTGTTTTTACGTCTGTTTGTGAGTTTGACTATCTGTCCGTCAGTTTGTCGTGCAACTTAATAAGAGAAATTTAGCACATAATGAGGCACTTGAAAAACAAAAGTTATTTTTAGCTGTATGCAAAATTCTGTTCAAACTTTTCCTTTTGAACCGTCGCATAGTGGTTCATAATCAATTTCAATCGGCCAAAATTCTGTAATTTTTTTTCGAGTGGAGAGTTTGGTAAAGCCAGAAAGGAAAGACAGAAAGTCTGGCGGGGCCAATTATATAATACCATACACCTCCCTTACAATGCTAAAAGGCGCATTGCAATAATCATTTGGAATAATTGGTTTCGTTTCAGTTAACAAAGTACTTAGCTACATCTCCCCATGAAGGCTTATTCCAATAAACTCATAATAAACTAGATCTGAAACGATAACATTAAAATTCGCAGTATTCTTTTTTTAGATCAAGAATCGGAAGGAACAAATGGATGGGAGGTTTGAGGTTGATGAAAATCAACTTGGAAACCTCATTTCTGTAAATTTATATAAAGATCGGGCATAGGATCCTCCTCCACTAAAGTGAGGGTATAATAAGCTTCAAAGTTGGCGGATTCCAACGTCAGCCAATTAGTTAATACCCCAGAGAAATGACAACCTAAGTTTGAATACCTGCTTCTGGAGACGGCGGAGCACATATTGATTCCTCCTCCTCTTCGTCTCAGCAGCTTCTGCAAAATTCATTATGCGGCTCTATGAAATAACACCCCAATGAAATAACCCCCCAAATCGAAAATGAAATAAGTCCCCAAAAAATTGTACAGAAAACAACAACAGCTATATTTGGGGGTTTGTTTCACTTTTTGGGGAGTTATTTCATTTTTATTTTGGGAAGTTATTTCATAATGAAATAAGTCCCCAATTTTTTGCAATGAAATAAATCCCCAATTTTCGATTTGGGGAGTTATTTCATTTTTAAAAAATAGCATTTAAAATTTAAAATTAAAGTTCAAGCAGAAAAATGTATGTACTCGGCACATGTGCAATTACTGTAAAGAATATTTGCTGCACTGAAAGAAAATTTATAGTTACAAAATACTGAAATTAATCGGAACTAACATGTTTTGTTAAAGTAACTATGTACCAGCAAAAGACTTCAAGGTGTAAAAATCGAAAAGAAAAAATAATTACGAAATTATTGGCGGCAAGAGACGTAATAGTGAATTGCTTTATGTTATAGATAACAAATAAATTATAAAAAAAAAACAAAAAGATATGTTTGATGTAGCGAAAATTGGTATAAAATTAAAAAATTCGCGCGAATTTTTTAATTTTATACCAATTTTTTCTCAATCAACCATATGTATTCCATTGGTCGCCTGTTCACTACAAAAGTTATTGCGAAGCTATTCTTTGATAAGAAACCGAAGATGTATCTTTGTTTGGTCTTTAACGGAAATGTTGTGCAATGATTGTGGTAGTGAAAAGGATGGCGAAAGAAAAGATATGTTTGATGGAGCGAAAATTGGTATAAAATTAAAAAATTCGCGCGAATTTTTTATTTTATACCAATTTTTTCTCAATCAACCATATGTATTCCATTGGTCGCCTTTCCACAATTTTTAAAAATGTTCTTTTATTTGCAACAATGTTCTTTTGCTCAAGTTTTCATTTTTGTCAACCCGTAAGGCGTAATATGACAAAGCGACACGGACTGCTTCAGTTCATACGATCCTCAAAAAATGCTTCATTGCTATATCATAAAGTACTGCCTCTGCCTTTGTTATTATCACATTTAATAAGTGACGCAGTTATTGAAATTAGATCGAAAATTGCATTACTTTATAGTCAAGGCGTATTCACGCCGTTTCTCACTCAAGTCACTGGATGCAGAAGGTAATGTTTGTTTGCATTCATATTTTTTTCATTAAATAACTCTGGTTATTAGACCACGGCAAAATTACGGTTGCCACCTTTCTATGCGGAAAAAACAACATATGCGTGGATATGATCCCTGACATCTTCAAAGAAGAATCATCTAGTGATGATAACAAACTACTCGCTGACTCTATTGCCAATTATAATTGTAATTGTCCTTGTTGCCGTGGTATTATTGAAGATTCTATGCAATTTTATACTTAAATTTGTTTATATTATTGAAAAAAAAATAAATAAAAAAATTGGGGAGTTATTTCACTCTGAAAATTGGGTCTTATTTCATTATGAAATAAGTCCCCAAAATTGGGGATTTATTTCATTTTAAATTTGGGGTCTTATTTCATTATGTGGGGATTAATTTCATTTTTAAAATTGGGGACTTATATCATAATGAAATAAATCCCCAAATTTGGGGACTTATTTCATTTTCGATTTGGGGGGTTATTTCATTGGGGGGTTATTTCATAGAGCCATGCAAGACCTTTAATTTCTGCGTGCCGCCCAATTAGTCAGTGAACAGTCATGACAGACAAGATAAGTGAGACGTCCGATCTCGATAACGACAGCAGTGTGTTGGTGCATTTGTAAGTGAGGAAGGCCACATCAGCCTGGAATGTATGCAGTTCCTGACTAGTGACCACCTGTCATTTGTTGCCGCAAGTGCACTATCTCTCAAGAAGAGCTTGCAGGTCGCTAGATGCTTGCCCATATATTCCAGTTCCCATGAAGCGTGTAACGTAGTTCCTAGTCTTGCAAGTTCATCTGCTTTGCAGTTCCCTGGTACGTCCCTGTGGTGCTGCACACATATCAGGTGAATGTTGAACTGTTCTGTCATTTCTTTAAGAGATCTGCCACAGTCGGGGGCAATTTTTGAATTCGGGAATATAGTATCCAGGGACTTGAAAGCAGCCTGACTATCAGAGAAAAGTATTAATACGGACTTTGGTCAGAACATTAATTTTCAGCCTTTTCCGGACCCCTTTAATAGCTAGACCTCTTTAATAGCTAAGACTTCTGTTTGGTAAATAATACATTGATCTGTGAAAAAAATGCAGTGATCGTTTTGCAATGGATAGCTCAAGTTCCTAAGAAAAGACACCAACGCCCAGTTGCTTGTTGGGTATGGAACCATTTATTTATAAGTTAACGAAAGTCCTTCGATACGACAATTCCATTCTGATCTATCGGGTATACGTTAGATATACATTTTGTTAACAAGTGGTTCAGTCATAGTATAATCAATAACGCGCGGAAGGTTAGGCATTATGTCAAGAATGACACTATGTCCGTAGCCATTTTCTTACCATAGTGACAGTTCCCTATGTCTAATCGCAGGACATGCGGACATCGTGCATTGCTATAATATCTAGCGGCATTTAATGTAGTATAACATAACGCGCCGTTGAATGTTGTCTAATATCGCTCAGAGGGTGGATTTCTGCAGACCAGTCCACCAGACGACAATGCCGTACAGCATGATTGGTGTGACTACTGCCGTATACAACCAATAAACTATACGCGGGATCAGACCCCCACGTTTTCCTATTGCCCTTTTACAGATGTATAGCGCTACCACAGCCTTATGTGCTCTTTCCAAAATGTTGGGTTTGAAGTGTAGATTCCTGTCCAGTAAAATATCTAAGTATTTTGCGTTTTCAGAGAAGGTAATTTCCCCACGAGATGGGAAAACTGTTGCTCCTGCTGAAAATAATTAGTTCCGTCTTGGTCTTGCTGTTATATGTAGGGCCTGCTGTAGGATGTCTCTAAGAGTACTCGGGAAGTGCTTAGGCAATCATCTTAACACTCATCATCTCCAGCGAAAGCAGAATATTGTTCACTGAGAGATTCCATATCAGAAGAATTAGAACGCCCCCTTGGGTTGTCCCCGGCTGACAAATCTATGGAGCTCAGTTGACCCTAAGCTATCTAAAATGCGTCTATTAATCAGGTGTCAAAAAGGTGTCATCAGCTTTTGTCCAACAACTAATTTAGGCTTGGTGACACCGCTTAAGTATATTTGGCAATAATATAGCTAAGAATATATTGAATAAAGTTATTAACATTTTATTGAAAAAAAAAACACCAAAGCACAAAACATAACACAAACTTCAAAAACATGTTGAATTCCAGTCAAAAAACCTGCTTGGCCTGTTCGTGCTGATAGTCAGTAAAGAGCGTTTTTGGCTGGAATTGAACGATTTACAGTAATTTGGGGGAGCTAGATGGTTAATATCGAACCCTAACCGCCAATCCGCTTAATCGACAAAAAGTACATTTTTCAGGAGAAGGTTTGCACTTAAATATTGTTTTAAATTTATTTTGGAAACGTGGACAACTCAAAACAAGGAATTTATGAGAGCAAACATGCTTAATAGGCTAAGCATGTTTGCTCTCATAGGGACTATCTAAACGTCTTCTTTGTTCGATAGTATCTATGGGGAAAACATTGCGAGAGACTTCTCTGGGGAAGATCTGTGATGATGTTTTTCTATTCTGAATAGGGCCTTTTATATGGTCAAGTCTGTTCTAGAGAAATGCCTCTGATGAGGTCGACTCTGGCATAGAGGAAGACCCTCAATGAGGTATATGTACTAGAGTACATATAGAGGAGTAATTTCCAATGAGATTCGACTCTAGGATAGAGGAAGACCTTCAGTTAGGTCAACTCCAATATATGGAAAATCGCCAATGACTTCAACTCTAGGATAGAGAAAAATATCCAATCATGTCTACTCGAGAATAGAGGCAACCTCAGAGGAAAATCTCCTATGATGTCGAATTCAGTGTAAAGTAAGACCTCTAATGAGGTCGACTCTAGTAAAGAGGAAGACCTTCAATGAGGTTGACGCTGGTATTGAGTTAGACATTCAATAAGGTAGACTTTAGTGAATATTAAGACCTACAATGAGGTCATTTCTAGTATATAGTTAGACTTTTAATTAGGTCGAATTTATTGTAGAGATACCTTTCAATTAGATTGACTTTAGTATAGAGAAAGAAGACTTTAATATAGAGGAAGAAGACCTCCATTGCGACCAAGTTAATGTGCAGCAATGCAATGAGATCGGCTGAAGAATATAGCAGTTAGCCCTCGGATAAAATCGACTACAGTGTAGAGGATTGCATCTGATGAGGTCATCTCTAACATGGAGGAAGACCTCCGCTGAAGAGTCGACTCTAGCGTAAATTATGACCTCTAGAAATTGATGACTCTGGTATATTGAGAACATCTCAAAAAGTCGACTCTACGCGCACTCCTTGGAGACAAAAAGACCAAACCATAAACCATATTAAATCTCGATCGCGAGACGAGGATGTAGATCACCTTATTGAAATATTGACAGAATTTTGCCATGCAGGAAAGCCTCAGAAGCCGTATTAAGATTCATTTGTCCTTCAATATATCAGTGATGGATAAGAACTACAGCCACTTGAAGTACTATTACATTGCAGTGTAATAAAGGGTTTTCCAACAAGAGGTGTTATTTTGGTATTCAATGAAATGTGCCATTTTTTGAGATAAATGGTCGGATGTTTATTTCATAATAATGAGGAAGGTATGTCGTTAATAATGAAAAACAACACCAGTAAGGAAAGGCTTAAATCGGGCGGGCCGACTATATGATACTTTACACTTTCTTTGCAGAATATGTACACTACAAATCAAATTAACAACATTGAGAGATAAATTTTACATACATATGTGGTCGATATCTAAACTACACTCTGATAAATTTCATAACGATCGGATGTTAAATAACCTTCTATACAACTTTGATACCAACTTGAAACGGATACATATATGGGGAATACATATATATAGAAATCTGAACAGATTTTTATCAAACTAAGTTTAAGTTAAGTTTAAGGTTTTATTGAGCCTTCTTTTAAATCGTTATAATTACTCCATTATTATTAGCTACATATTTTAAAGAGAACTTAAGACTATAATGTAATATCTTAAATTACTATAACAAATATGAAAAACAGCTCCATGCTTTTTAAATACTACAGATATAGTGAATTTAGTATTAAATTATTAATAATAGTGTGCATAAATGTCCTTGCTCCCGGGACTACAGTGGCTTGAGAGTATAAAATTCTCATTTAAACTTAAAATCTAATAAATAACCAAAGAAAAGAGTAAAAAAATAAAAAAAATTAAAATTAATTAAAATTAAATTCCTAAGCATCTCGTACTACCCCCGGTGCGTATTCGACAATGCTTTCTCATAGAATCCATGTCGAATACTGACGGAAATATCAAAATTCGCAGGGACTTCATTAATATAACCGATTGGTGACAAATAATTTGTATTCGACCAGTTAAAATGTTTCTGTATATCGTAAAGAAACATTTTATTGGAAAACTTTATTTTCCAATAACAAAGTTGGACAACTCTATCGACAAATTTTGAAAGTAGGTCGCAAACGTATAAACCAACTGGAGTAATTCTAGATTCACCATAAATTACTCTGTTCGAATACCGTCTACAACTTGATACATAGTGTTTACCAATGCAGTGACGTATTATTTTTCTTTCTTATATCTTATCAAACTAAGATATTTTTATTTCTGTGTCAAAAAATTGCTATCCGTCAAATTTTATTATGAGTGTATTTAAAAAAAAAATAGCACTGTGCTAAATTTCATCACGAGTGGACCACACGAAATACGACCAGCACTTTGATTACAACGATATATCTACACCGTCTGTAGTACAGACGGATAGGCGGAAATGGTTAATTCGACTCAAGAAGTGTTCCGTCGATCGGTATAATAAAACTCATAAAACCCTGGACCACAGTGTGGAGTATACAAGTTATTACACACAGAATACAGTTTGGTTGCCTCAACCGAATTATTTGCCAACCGAATTTTGGTAGTTCAGTCTACTATCATGCGATTCCATCAGGACAACGAACTTTTTGGTTGTGGTATACTTCAGCTTCCATTTTGATAACAATCATATTTGGCTAAAATTATCTGTTGTATGTTGCCACAACCAATTGTTTTTAAGAAATGGTTGTTCTGACAATTTGTCAGTCATATACTACCGACAATTAGTTAAAAACAGTTTTCATTAACTTTTATTTTATTTTAAACATTTCATAAGAAAATTAAAAATCCCATATTACATATTCATCACTATTACGAGATGTGGAAGTATTTGACACAAATTTTAGTACACGAGCGTACATCGCTTAAACCTGTGCTTTCAATTTTATGATTGTTGCATTTATTTTTTATTTATGTAAAACATTTTGCACAACATATTTTGCATTACACTCATTATTATCCACACAAGATTACATTTTACTACATATACCGTTCTTGAACAAAATGTTGAAGATTTATTTATGTCGAATAATTTTAAATTTTGTTTGTCATATATCAGCAAAAGAACAGCAACCAATCTTTCGGTTGTATTTCCCAAAAAACATTTAATTATTCTAAATTTATGAAATGAATGGGATAACCAAAAAACTTAATATTAATATTTTTTCTGTTGGAGTAACCAATTATTCGTTGCAATAATAAACGTTGGTCTGTTGATACACTTTCTGTTTTCAAGAATAAAACATTCGTTGTCACAACCAAATATCGATCATATGGTACTATAATGAAAGTTTAAAAGTAGTTACCACAACTAGCCGAGTGTCAATGAAAAAAAAAACATCTTAATTCGATTGATACAACCATGGATTAAGTTGCAAGCGTCTTCATTTGTATTTATATTTATACAGGGTCTCCCATATTCGACGGACCCATCTGGCAACGCCATAACTTTTGACAGAGATGTCAGATCGCTTAATGACATACCGCGTTTGAAGCGTCAGTCCAAGCAGATTTTTACCATGGAACAATACACGCCACGCGAGCGCTCTGAAATAGTTGAAATTTACATTCAACAGAAGAAGTCAAGTCAACGTGCTTTTAAAATATTAAAAAATGTGAGAAGTGCGCCTTCTAAGAACACCATTAAGCGTTTATACGAAAAATTTTCGACTGGTGAGGCTCTTTCTAATCCGAAGAGGCCAAATAAAAGTCGACCAAGGCGATCGGCCGAGAATATCGCTGCCGTACGAGCCAGTGTTGAGAGGTCCCCAAGAACATCCCAAAAACGCCGTTCTCAGCAGTTATGCATGGCTCGGTCCACTTTACAACGGATTATTCGCGTTGATTTGCATTTGTTCCCGTACAAAAATCAATTGACGCAAAGATTGTTGCCTGCGGACAACCCTCGTCGATTGGAATGGGCCCAACGAGTCCGTGGGCCCGTCGAATATGGGCAACCCTGTATATAAATACAAACGGCACACGGTGTATGCAATAGCATTTTTGTTGCTAGTACTATTTTTTATTGTTACCATCGAATTCCAACCAATTAATATGCTGGGAGTACACTAATATAACTATTAGGAAAAGGCAGCCAAAAATGATTTGCATTTGTTTCTTATTGGACACATCACTAACCAGTCTATTGCAAATCTGATCAAAATCGACGAAATTTCCATAATCAACAAAAAACACAGTTACCTTTCTTTAACCAGATGCAATTTTAATAAATATTAGCAAACAATCAATAGGGTTATACTACCCATTGGTAGTAGAATCGAACTTATACTGTCAAGTCTTTGTATTTTTCAAAGTGTGTTCATTTGTTGTATATTGTAATATTCTCTTATTCGATAAGTAATTTGCCCCTTTCGTTGATGTCACTACTTCCCCAAATATGATGGTGTGCATTGACATCAATAAACACAATAAGATCTTTGCTTTTTGTTTTCAGTGATTTCAATGCACAGGGTGGCGTCTCAGTTTTATGTGCCATATAAACGGAGGCCAACCAAACATGGGAGCTTTCTAATTCAAGGCTGGCTGATACTATGTCTTCACTAAAAAAAGAAGGAAAAAGATATATAATAAGGTTGTTTTCGGCTAGTATGCAGGTACGACTTTCATTACCTGCAGCATGAAGCAGCGTAAACCCTGGTGTCCCAAGCCCACAAACCATATCTCCATTTAACCATGATTCCTTGATTAGGATTAGTTCAGCTACTCTTTGCATCAAAAGGGATTTTAAGGCAGCTGCTGCAGCCTCAAGTTAAGCCGCCACCATTATATCTACCTCGTCATCTGTGTCCGCTAGAAGCTCACCCTCATCGAATTCATCCCCACAAGATTCTTTCTATCCCAGATGAAGAGCTTCTCCAAACATCAAAGCACATCGGAAAAGGGTGAAACGCAAGTTCTCGCCAGATGCTGCGAAGATAGGTTCTTCTTTAAATACTTCACCATTGATATCTGGAAGAGTATTTTTTCGAATTTCCTCCCTTAGCGCTTTTGTACCCCTAAGCCGGATTTTCCTGAATCCATATGATACCATGCCATCGGACTTGACGAGGTGAGGTAATGACTCGGCATTCATACGGTCACCCTTTCAGTATAAATACTGCGTGCCTGCGAAGACCATCCGCCTCATCCAATCGACCGATCTTCCGGTTGCCATTTAGAAGCCCGGGATTGGATGGTATAGCCAGAATCCATGCATGTGCCCTGGGCCGAGAGGGGATATTCTCATTGTTGACAACATCCAATACCGCACCTGGACAGATTTCAACAATCTTCTTCAAAGAGCAGCGGTAGCACTCAACAAAGCGCGTTTTATTGAACCGTATTAGTTTTATGCGGCCCTGATACCAACCTGCGTCGAAACCTGCTGGAACCGGACCCGGCAGATCCTCAAGATCATCCAAGAAAAGAGAGCACAGTGCGTACTCTATCTCATTCCACTTTCAGCTGGAAATGTTATTGTCTTCCTCTCCCCTGACCGTCAGTATCAAGTTGCCTTTAGTAACGCCAGCGAAGAACCGAGGAACAGTGTTATTACTGAACACTTTGTTCCTTTTGGATACAGGCGGTTAATCCGGAGAACGCAGCCTTTTTATAGGCTGCTGCTATATTTATGTTAATGCAGTACCCTGTTCTTCAGAAATACTCTGTGTCCACTTTAGGGATTCTCTTTGTTTTTTTTTGTCAGAGCATCCATCTCAAGCATCCTGAGAACCATGCGCCGATCATTAAAATTCCTGTTTGAAGGACGGGTATTCTTGCCATAGGAGACCGAAGTGCCAGGTTATGCTGCCGCCTTAAAGAGGCCCTTGGATCACAAGGGCCTCTAGGTCAGGCCTAGGTGTAGATCACCGTGTATTAGTTGTAGTAGTATTTTTTGTAGTAGTAGTAGTGTGTCTTTTTTTGTTTGTTTAAACCCTGCAAAAATTTTTGACAAAATTGGGGAAGATTGTCGGACTGGGAGATACTCTTTTAGATGGTTGTTTGACGTTATTGTAGAGAAATTAATGCTGAGAGTAAAAACCCGTGAAACGACGACACACGCGATTATTCAATTATCGTGGAGACACGTACGGGTAAATAAATGCAACAAACATTCGAACATACACGTTAACGGATAACGGTTAAACATATTATTGAAATTGGAAAAATCTTCGTCTGTGACAACTCCGCGCAACCTGCCCTTGATTCTAATACGCGATTTGCTTATAACTCGTCTTCGCGACACATTTACAACCCTTCAAAGCAAATTAAAAATGTTTGCAGGGAAGAGTTTCATATAGGGTCCACAAGTGTGGGGGCCAGCAGGTTTATCACGTCATATCTATACACGTGACAAGGACTGAGTCGTACAGGCATCAGCAAAAGCCAACCGTCGAACACAGTCTATGGTAACCCCTGACTGTGAACCGACAAGTCCGATGAACACGGCACGCATAACATTCCGGACTCAGGGCAGTTTGTTTTAAGTACAAGCAATACATGTCCACCAACACCTATTACCTGCTGAGGCCCTCTGGTATCAGCAAGGCTCCGTGCTAATACAGTAGATTAACCCGTTAGGATTTATCTCAAATAACATAAAATGTCATGAAATGGATTTTTTCCAAGCATATCGATACCTCCAATAATTTCTGAATATGGCAAATTATTGAATTTCTGAATATTCCAAATTACATTCAGTCAAAATTTGGTGTTTATCCGTCAATCCAAACAAAAATTATTCACAAAACAATAAAGGTCATTCGATTTGCATTATAAAGAAATTCCACACAAATTTAAAAAATGCATCAATCGTTGATCGCCTCCCTGAAAAAATACCGTTTTGTACTTAGCATAGTTTAGATTGGAAGTATATTTATATAGATCTGTGATCACCCTATCGATTTGTTATTTCGAAAAATGGAAATCGATTCTGAACCACTGTCCCCCGACTTCTATTATTATATCCTAGTCGGCATTAACGCTTTTGCTAGAGATTTCCATAGTTTGACTTTTGTTGTTTTATACAGTACTATATTTTTTTGTTCATTCATTCTCGGTTTCATTCTATCTGCCTTTCTAACGCTTAGGGAAAACTTTGAAATTTTGTAATCTTTACATTTGTATGTTTTCTACAAATGCCATGAAAGAAAGTAAGAAAGAAAAAAACAACAACAAAAAAACGATAGAAAATCCACTCAAACACCAGCAACACCAGCAGCCAACCGGTCTTCTAAATTTGCTGGGAAAAGTTCAAAATGAATACATTTGTATGCTGAGGGATAAACTTCATTAACTTAAACGGTAACTAATAATGAGGCTTTGTTTTCTTTGAAAAGTAATATTTGCCAAAGAGATAACAATTATATACTTTGTTCGCTTCACTATGAATTTAAAGTTTGTGCAGCGCTTCTTCGTTTTTTGCAAAGATTATTAAGAAAACCTGACGCTATCTTGTGCCTTAATCCATTTTGGTTCAAGGAGATTTGCAGGTTACCCTTAGCGAACTTTCAATATAAGCATTATTGTAATAAGAGAACTTGGAAGTTTGTTTTTGATAAGTTAGGTCAGTCAATCTATCAAAATCGGGGTAACATAAAAATTGTTAAATTTATAATTTAATGCATATTTTAGCTGGATTTTAAAATCGATTTATGCAGCGTTTCTTCATTCATTTTGTAATCGTGAAAACTTGGATGTGTCACGTAATTCACAGTTTTTTAAATGAAAAGTAATACTACTCTACTCCAGTTACATTAACAATATATCAAAATTGTAAATCCCAATAACATTAACCTTGATGGGTTGTGATTTTTATCAACCTTCGAGCACTAATTCTGGCAGAGTCTTGACATACTATAGGAAATAAGTTATAATGAGAGCTATTTTAATATCCTTAAATGTTACTCTTTCTTATATGTATTTCGGTTTTTCTGAATAGTATGCAATATTAGCTAAAAAAGATGAAAACAAGTAAGAAAGTTCAGTCGGGTAAACCGACTAATGAAACCCCTCACCTTGAGTCTCCAAAAAATATTAGTAAATTTATTTATTTTTTTGTTTTATTTAAATTATTATCAATTAAAATTGAATTTAATTACTTTAAAGTATGTACTGGTATTAAAGTTAAAAACTGTTTACATTTGGTACAAAATGGTCCATTTGTGTGAGAGGGGGCGTCCCAATAACGGTCGCTTTTCTCTGGACTCTAAATACTAGAAAAACATTATACTGTACACAATTTCAAGTATTTATATGCACTAGTATTAAAGTTATAAGCTGTTAACCTTCGGTGTAAAATGGTCCAATTGTGTGAGAGGTACCAAAAAGGGCGTGCCAATTACGGCCACTTTTCTCTAGACTCTAGCTACTAAAAAGCATTGCACTGTACGAAATTTCAAGTATTTGTATGCACTGGTATTAAAGTTAGAAGCTGGTAACTTTTAGTACAAAATGGTCTATTTGTGTGGGAGGTACCCAAAGGAGCGTGGCTATAATGCCAATTTTTCACTGTATTATAGGTACTATTAAACCATTACTCCGTACAAAATTTCAAGTCTTTGTATGCACTGGTAATAATGTTATATGCTATTAACATTTGGTTCAAAATTGTCCATTTGTGTGGGAGGTACCAAAAGAGACGTGGCAACTTCGCCAATTTTTCTCATGGTAATAGTGACTAATAAAATAATACTATGTGTAGAATTTCAGAGTATTCAAATAAGTAGTATAGAAGTTATTAAATAATCAATATTTCACTAAAAGTTAACCCTTTGTGTGGGAGGTACTAGAAGGAGTGGTCCAATATGGCCCATCTTCGAACTTTGCCGGAGATAGAAGAAAATATTACCACATACCAAATTTGAAGTCAATCGGTTACTCCTTTCGAGAGTTATCGTGCGCACCAGCCAGCAGACAGACAGACAGACGGACGGACATTGCTCATTCGACTTAAAATGACCCAAAACGGATATCCTCCGAACATACTTAGGGTCTTAGGTCACTCCTTCGATGTGTTACACTTTTGGTTCGTAGCAAATGATATATACCCTCCTCTCTAAGGTGAGGGGATAATTATCGTTAACAAATCTACTTCCATTTTTTGTAACGTCCGCAACGGCACTTTCGCCACAAATATCGCATTCCTCAAAAATATTTAAGTAAATATTTAAATGTAGTTTCAAACTGCTCTCAAATATTTATTGCTGCTGATGGTTATGTGATCACGCCAACGTGATTAATATTAGTAAAAAAAATGTGTACGAATGTAACGTCGACAATACAGGATTTTTCAATATGGTAAATAGGTAGAGCTCTTGGAATAAAAACTATAGGTTATAACTATTTTTTAGAAATACATACTTTTATGGTTACAGTGGGGCAAAAACGTTGTACAACCGAAAAATCTAAATGGATAGCGTTGGGATAGTGTAATTTTTGGTGTGAGTAGCCCTTGAGACGTAGACTTTGGGTCTCTTATCCGTTTTGGGGCATTGTCTGCCATTTGAGCAATGTCCTTCAGCCTGTCTGTCATGCTGGTGCGCACGATAACTTTCGACAGGAGTAACCGGTGACTTAAAATGTTGTATGTGTTATGGAACTGTGTAATACTTTCATAGTACCCATAGTATATAATAATGGACGTTATTGTCACATCCCTTTCGGTACCCCCCTAACCAAAATGGCCAAAATAAAAATAATGAACACAATTTTTTTTGTTGAATTTTTCTTACTTTTACAATATGGGTCATAATTTATAACGGGTGATCTAAGTAGAGATACTTTTTTCAATAGACTTTTTTTTGACAGATCACGTGTGAGTCGTGTCATGCTGTCATGTTATTTTTGTTAAGTATTGTTTGGCATTTCATCATGGAAAGACTTACGCCTGAACAACGTTTACAAATCGTTCAACTTTATTACGAAAATTCACGTTCTGTGAGGAATGTGTTTCGTGCACTTTGCTCAACTTATGTTCAACATAATCGGGTCTTACGATCACGTGTTGGTCGTGTCATGCTGTCATGCTATTTTTGTTAAGTATTGTTTGGCATTTCATTATGGAAAGGCTTACGCCTGAACAACGTTTACAAATCGTACAACTTTATTACGAAAATTCACGTTCTGTGAGGAATGTGTTTCGTGCACTTCGCTCAACTTATGGTCAACATATTCGAATCATCGAAAATTGGACTCAACGGATGGACCATCTGAGACGTAGCCGCGGCCAACATTTGATAGACATAATCTTCAAAAAATAAATGCAAAAGAATGTTCTTTCAAATGATAATAAACATTCCCCATTCAATTTGAATTTTCTGTGTTTTTTTCTTTAAAAAAGTAGGGAACCTCGAAATGGATCACCCTATACATAGATTTTTTTAAATAGGGATTATTTTCTACCTCATGACGCTAGCTTTAAAACAAAGGAACAAAAATGTAGTCGATTTTTTAAAAAAACTTTATAGTTTTTATGATGCCAGCAAACAAATTTTTATTGAAAAAATATATTTTTTCTAATTGTTTTAACGACAGTTACCAAACCACTATTTCTACATGAAAGTTATATTCCCAACATTTTTTGTATGTTACTACTAAATGTATGTTACTAATTTTGTGAGTAATGTAATTGCTGGAAAATGCCAGAACCTTGAAAAAAATTGTGCTTTCTTTGTCAGTCTATAAAAACATTTATATGGTTGCTACAGAAGTTATGGGAATGTTATGTTTGAATGAATCTTTCTACCAGAAATGGCTGGACGAATACGCCTATTTTGTGCTGAAGAGTAGATACTTCAAAGAAACTGCACTGTACCGAATTGAAAGGGGTTATGTGCATTGGTATTAACCTTATGAACCATTATTTATATGTACTGGTAATAAAGTTATTGGAAGTCAACTCTTTTTACAAAATGGTCACTTTGTGTGGGAGGTACCACAATGGGCGTGTCAATAACGCCAATTTTTACCGGACTCAAGGCACTATAAAATCATTACATTGCACAAACTGTCAAGTATTTATATGAGCTGGTATTAAAATTATTACCGGTTAACTTTTTGTACAAAATTGCCCACATGTATGGGATGTACCAAAAGAGGCGGGGCCACAGATATTTTTTACTACATGTTTTTTTACTATTTATTACTACGTGTGGAAATACAGAAGATTCGGATAAGTAGTATAGAAGTTAGAGAATCAATATTTCAAATTGTAATCCTTTGTGAGGGATGTACTAGAAGGAATGGACCAATATGGCCATCTTTGAACTTAGCCTAAGCTAGAAAAAAATATTACTACATACCAAATTTAAAGTAAATCCGTTACTCTTTTCGAGAGTTATCGTGCGCTCCAGCCAGACAGACAGACGAACGGACATTGCTCAAATGACTTAAAATGGCTCAAAACGGATTTCCGCCAAAACATACTTGGGGTCTTAGGTCACTCCTCCGATGTGTTACACTTTTTGTCGGTAGCAAATGCTATACGAGGTATGTTCAAAAAATATCACGAATTTTTAATTTCCGCGGGCTACGTGTATTTGATTTTTGATATTTTGGTAGCGTTATGTTGGTACTCATCTCCCTTACTTATGCTGACAAGGTCCGCCATTTTTAATGTTTAGTTAATTTTTGACAGATGTTGTGCTTGGATGTGTTTTAACTTGTCTTCGATTTTTATCTATTTCAGAAAATGGATCAAAGAATCTGCATCAAATTTTGTGTGAAAAAGAAAATAAAGTGCGCTGGCGCATTCCGAATCTTGACTGTGGCATATGGTGAAGCTACCTTGTGGCATATGGTGAAGCTACCTTGGACCAAAGCAACGTTTATCGGTGGTACAAAATGTTCTTAGAGGGCCGAGAAGATGCGAAGGACGAACAGCGTGCCGGACACCCGAGCTCAAAGTTTTCTTTCATTGCAGGGGCGTGGTGCATTATTCTTGCCACAGGGTAGTACGGTCAATAAAGAATATTACCTGCAAGTTATGCGCAAATTGCGCGAAGCAGTTCGCCAAAAACGCTCGGATTTGTGGAAGAACCAAAACTGGCTTTTGCACCATGATAACGGCCCTGCACACACATCGTTGCTTGTGCGCGAATATTTGGCCAAAAACAACACAGTAATGGTGCCGCAGCCACCGTTTTCCCTTGACCTAGCCCCCTGTGACTATTTTTTGTTTCCAAAATTAAAAAAGCCCATGAAAGTACGACGCTACGTCACTATTGAGGAGAAAAAGACGGCATCGAAGGAGGAGCTGAACTAGATCACAAAAATGATTATTTGAAGTGCTTCGAGGATTGGAAAAAACGTTGGCAGAAGGGACAAAATAGATATTCATGAATAAATAAATACTTTTTGAAAAAATACAAAATTCGAGATTTTTTGACCGAAGTAGTGCTTTTGTCCTCAGAAAAGAATGTTACAGTATTTATGTCTTTGGCACCAGAATTTATGGCCGTGGGTAACTCCCCACTGCAGAGGGCTGGCTGTCAACCATGGTGGATACCTCGCCTTCCGCAGTGTGAGCTATATCCAGCTTGAACAACTTCAAAACTATAGTCTCGACACTATATTTCAGGGTTACCCTTGCACGTTGTATATTGGAGGTGGCTTCAGCGTTAGGGATCAACTTGACCTGCCGCTTTTTACCATCCGTCTCACCCACCTTGCTAATTCTCCAATTATGGGTCGGCAGACCAGGATTTGAAGGGTTCTTCTGTAACCCAGGTGATGGCTCTGGGGTGACTATGGATGTTATTTTTTCGGCAACATCCAACAGGGCGCCCGGCCAGATCTCACCCACTCCACTTAGAGCTGTCTTGTGCTGGTCCACTGATCTGGCATCACCGATCTCTAAGAGGTTTACTATCTTGCGTGCGATAGGCTTTAGGGCCCAAAGGTCGCGTTTGTTTTTGTGTTTTTTGGATATTAAATTTACAATTGTTGTTATCCATATAGTTTCCAACAGTGTAAAGGGGATCATGCCCACCACAGCATATGCCTCGATACTGTGGAAAAGACTGGGTGACGAAGCACCTGTTACTCAGTGAGGCGCCCAAGTATTAGCAAGGCTCCGTGCAAAATACAGTCGGTTAACCCTGACTGCAAACTGCATACACCGATGGGCACGAGGTCATATAGCACCCGGTGTTATGCGGTGTCATTTGGCGTTACCCCGGGTTCAATACGAGGAAACGATCCACCATTACACCCCATTAAAAATACATTTATTGCAGTGGTATATTTTTTATTTTTATACCATTGATATTAACGGAATTTTTGGCATCTAACTATTGTACTGTTGAGGCCTAAGTCGAATAAACTTTTTTTTTCAACTTTTTTTTGTCTTGACATGTGGGTAAAGGATGCAAAATTCAGTTGCATAAAGGAAGAGCTTGCTCTATTTCCCATTGTTCTTTTATCATTTAGAAATATCCTGAAATGCACTGAGAGACGACAGATTTTATGTCTTCAGTTGAATTGAACATATTGCATTCTTAACCAGTAATAAAAGGCTAAAGTCGGTTGGGGCCGACTATATGATACCCCACAACATACTAGTAAGATTGGATAACAACGAAATAGCTAATGTATGTATTTGGCTAAAAGGCCAAATCGGTTGAAACGTATATATGGAGCTATATTTAAATCTGAACCGATTTTCAACCAAAAGTTGATCCATAGGTAAATAAACCATGATACTACCATGATAAATTTAAAATGTCAATGTAAAATACAGCTTCTATAGGGCTGAAGGGCCAAATAGTACGAAACAATTATATGGGAGCTATATTTAAATCTGAACTGATTTTCTTCAAATTCGGCAATGTTTGTCCGTAAATCAATAAAATCGACTATGCTAAATTTTAAAACAATTGGATGTAAAAAACAGTTTCTATAGGGCTAAAGGGCCCAATCGGACGAAACATATATACGGATTCTATAGCTATATCTGAACCGATTTTCCTCAAATTCTGCAATGTTGGTCCATAGATCAATAAACTCTGCCATAGAAAATTTCCAAAAAAAAATGGATACAGCTTCTATAGGGTTAAAGAGCCAACTCGGACGAAACATATATCGACAGCACCATTCTAAAACATGCTAAGTCGACTTAGCATAGTTTTAGGGAGATTGCATTTTAATTTCTAAATATTCCAAGTTATATTCAGTCCAAAGTTGGTGTTTATCCGTCAACCCAAATCAAAGTTATTCACAAAACAGTACATGTAATTCGATTTGCATTATAAAGGAAATCCACACAAATTTTAAAAAATCATCAAAATTTGATCGACTCTCCTGAAAATCTACCTTTTTGTATATACTTAATATAGTTTAGAATGGAGGTATCGATTAATGGGAGCTATATCTAAATCGGAACCGATTTCAACCGAACGATATGGTTAAATCGACTCAGCTAGTGATATTGAGTTGATCGGTATACTTTTAGGTGGGTCTAGCTATAGTATTTCTAGGTGTTACAAACATCTGTCATAAAACAAACTTATAACCCTGTAACACAGTGTGGTGTGGGTTATAATAAAAATAAATCTTTTGAAAAATGCAAGCTCTCCCCAGAAAAACCATAAAAAGATAATTTGGCAATCAGATTTCCAAGATCCACTAAATCAAAAGCTTTAGTGAAATGCCACCTGCTCCACCTTTATATGAAGAATTTGTCTTTCATTTCCGGTAGTTTCTTAAGGGATGAAAGATAGTTATTGTACTCGTTAAGACAAGAATGTCGATGGCTCAAATCTTTGAAACAAATACATATTTTTATCTCTGTGTATGAGCACCTTAAACATAAGAATATTTTATACTACAGCCCAGCTCCGCCAGTTCATTGAAGAAGGAAACATCATCAAGGAAATCCACACACCCTTTTTAATTCGAAATTAACACAAGGTACTTAATTCAGAAATAGATTATTTTATAGAAAAGGACGTCTTTGGAGCGAGGCCTTTAGCATTATGTATTTTTCTTCCCGAAACACTCGCTGTTCCGAAATTTATAAAAATAATAATTTCTTCCCGCAATTAATTGCTTCAAATTCGTAAGCCTTAAGTTCTTTCGTAATCGACTTAATACAATCTTGAACTTGACATAACATTTTTCCATTTTTTGTTCTTCATTTAAATGAAATATATTTCGCTCTTTGTGCCTTAACAATACAAGTAGTTTCTTCCCTTTTGAAAGACCAAAGACGAGCTGTACTCCAATTTAAGATGAACAGTTGCCGAAGATGCAATTGTCGTTGTTGTTTGCAGAAGTTCTTTGTAATCGCAGACGCAATTATTATTAGTCTGAATACTCGAATAGTCTGTGCAAAATTAACAAGCTCAGGTTCATAAGATATTTACAAAGAAAATATTATTACATTTATTATGATGACTAAAAATGACGATAATCATCATTATTAGTTAAGAATGGTGGGGACAGATGATGTGAAAGATGATAGTCGCGAACGTAACAGGAAGACATACATATGATTATAAGCAGTCTGCCCTATAGTCTGTATACATGGCTATGCATATATTTAGGAGAAATTCGTTCTCTCTTCTATTTATACCCTACACCACACTGTGGTACAGGGTATTATAAGTTTGTTTCACGGCAGATGTTTGTAACACCTTAAAATAACACAGCTAGACCCACCTTAAAGTATACCGATCGACTCAGAATCACTAGCTGAGTCGATTTAACGATGTCCGTCCGTCCGTCCGTCCGTCCGTCCGTCCGTCCATGTAAAGTTGTTCGTCGACTACAGGTCGCAATTTCACTCCGATCGTTCTGAAATTTTGCAGTTTAGAGTATTTCGCGGCTGTTAAGATCGCTATTGAATTTGGTTGAAATCGCTTCAGATTTAGATATAGCTCCCATATATATCTTTCGTCCGATTTGGCCCTTTAGTCCTATAGAAGCTGTATTTTACATCCGATCGTTTTGAAATTTAGAATGGTAGAGTTTCTTGATCCATGAACCAACATTGCTGAATTTGAAAAAAATCGGTTAAGATTTAGCTATAGCTCCCATATATATGTTTCGTCCGATTTGGCCCTTTAGTCGTATAGAAGCTGTATTTTACATCCGTTCGTTTTGAAATTTAGAATGGTAAAGTTTCTTGATCCATGAACCAACATTGCCGAATTTGAAGAAAATCGGTTCAGATTTAGATATAGCTCCCATATATATCTTTCGTCCGATTTGGTCCTTTAGTCCTATAGAAGCTGTATTTTACATCCGATCGTTTTGAAATTTAGAATGGTAGAGTTTCTTGATCCATGAACCAACATTGCCAAATTTGAAGAAAATCGGTTAAGATTTAGCTATAGCTCCCATATATATGTTTCGTCCGATTTGGCCCTTTAGTCCTATAGAAGCTGTATTTTACATCCGATCGTTTTGAAATTTAGAATGGTAGAGTTTCTTGATCCATGAACCAACACTACCGAATTTGAAGAAAATCGGTTAAGATTTAGCTATAGCTCACATATATATGTTTCATCCGATTTGGCTCTTTAGATCCAATCGTTTTTATACCCTACACCACACTGTGGTACAGGGTACTATGTATAAAATGTTCCAAAAGTAAATTTATGTAAGCAATTTATACATGAATTACAAAATTTATATATCAGAGTAATTCAATATTACGAGAGTGGTGTAGGGTATTATATAGTCGGCACCGCCCGACTTTAGCCTTTCCTTACTGGTTTTCTTAATATATATAAATCAGATTGCAGACGAATGTTAAATTTCCTAAATGTAAACTTCACACAAGATATATTTAATATATCTATAAACTATTTACAACAAGTACACGGGGCAAAATCGCCGTTTTTGATATGTTTGAATCGAAAGAAAATATAATTGGAAAAAAAATTTTAAATATTATATATTTTCGAACAAATAAATTTAAATTGAAAATCAATAAAATGTATTTAGAAGGCATATGTTAATATATTAGAATAAAATATATTTGCGACCTAATTATCTCAAATAAAATATGTGTTTAAATAGAAATAAAATCATTGTTTATGAATGTTTCCAAATATATTTTATTAATTTTTTTTTTTAACTTTCCTGAATTTTTCGAATTTTAGTTTTAATTTTTGAATTTTTTTTATTAAAAATGGCATACTTAGCATTAAATTCTATTTGAAACCACTTGTTTTTATTTTCTAACTAATCCAATTCATTTTTTTAATTATAAAGGAAATTTACAAACATTAAAAATTTCTAAAAAATACCTTTCAATTGGTGAAAACTTATAACAATTAAAGAATAGATATATATTCACGCAAATAGATCTTTGTTTGGGAAATAACATATCCAAATAAAAAATATTAGGATGTAAACATAGTTTTGTTTAGAACAACATCCTCCCAAACATATAATATTTGTATGTGTCAAATATTATATATTTGGAGTGCACCCTAAAAATATATATGTTTCAAGCAGAATATGTTTGGGACAATATACTACAGAGGCGATTTTTTTTCAGCGTGTAGAAAAGGGCTAATTCGTAAGGAAATCGGAATATAGGTATGTAAGGGATCTATGTGCAAATGTGGCTGATTTTTTTTTTAAATTAAACAATGTTCAGTTTAGTCCAATGAAAATTTATAAAAATATGAACCGATATACCAGACATTTGCAGTTGTCCGCACTGAGATTATCACCACACTTCTAAATTTCAAATTTATTGGATAAGCCCAAAGAACATGTATACGTTTGCGCACTACGTATATCTTAATCTGAACCGATTTTGAACTATTTCAATTCGTTTCGTCCTGATGTGAAAAATAGTTTCGGCAAGACAGGAGTGATGTATAGACATACATACACGGGGCAAAATCGCCTTTTTTGATATGTTTGAATCGAAAGAAAATATATTTGGAACACAAATGTTTAAATATTATATATTTCTTAGCAAATAAATTTTATTTGAAAATCAATAAAATATATTTGGAACGCATATATTAATATATTACAACAAATTATATTTGCAAACTAAATTTCTCAAATAAAATATGTGTTTAAATATAAATAAAATTATTATTTAGGAATTTTTCCAAATATATTTTATTTAAAAAGATTACCAAAACTTTTGCTGACATTTTCGAATTTCAGTTATAATTTTTCCTTGGTTTCGAATTGTACCACCATTGTACCATACCATATGCAGCATAAACTTATGTTTTAAATCAATCATTTCAAATTTCTGAGTTAGTTTTCCAAGTCACATTTCTTGTCAATCCTACAATTAATTTATTTTGATCCAAGATTTTACGATTTCAATTATTATTATTTATTGTCTTTACGAACATGAAAAATTTCTAAAAAAAATAACTTTTTAGTTAAAAATTTAACACTTAACGTATTTTTTGAATTCTTAAGTGCAAATAAACATTTGTTTCGGAAATAATAGTCCCAAATAAAAACATATTGGGATGTAAACAAAGATTTCTTTAGAATAACATTTTCCCAAATATATACTTTTTGTGTGCACCCAATATTATATGTTTAGAGTGTACCCTAAACATATATATGTTTCAAGCCGAATATGTTTGGGACAATATACTACAGAATCGAATTTTTTTCAGCGTGTACAGATCGGAAGAACATTGTTAAAACGAATCAGCTACTAATTCTGAGAAGATCGGTCTAAAAAATCGAAAAGTAAAAATTCTGATAGCGTCTCGTCGGGTAGACTCTGGGTCATTATTTACAATTTTTTGTACCCGTTTTTTCCAGATTTAGAAAATGTGATGCTTTTTTAATTGTCTTATTTAATTATTGTGAATTCAAACTAGTCAGTTTAAGTGCTAAGTACAATAATACAAAATTTTAAATGTTAGCTACCTTTAGTAATGTTGTTGTATGAAAAATCCATACTAATTGAAATCAATATACAAAATAAGTATATTTCCGCAAAACTTTACAGATTATGTCCAATATTGTCCACCATATCAATAAAAACCTAAACTGCTCTAAAATGTCCTCATTCTTAATATCGAGGGCTTATATTCAAAAATGGCTATGAACAAAAACACAATTTTTCAGGAGAGCGAAAAAAACTGTTTTTCCCTAAGTTTTAAGAGTGGTTATTAATTATTATTCTACAGTGTAGATGATTACAAATTTATCCAATTAAAGAGTTTTCAAAATTACCTATTATTCGCGCTTTTATGGTTCATTAGCAGATAGCCATTATTGAAGAAAGACTTAAATAAGTTTTGTTATAAAGTTGTTAATGTTTTTTAATGAAATTTTGCAAATTTGTATACAATTCAACATACAACAATCCTACATATATTATAAACCGTTTGTTTGTTTGCTGGTTCATCACGCCCAAACGTACAGCGGGAGAAATTCCAAAAAAGGAAAATAAGTCTGTCGTTTCTTAACCAGACAAGCGATTGTGACCAAACTTGTCATGTTTGTATAAGAGGTATTAGATAAGTTAAGTTTTGAGTGTGGTATTTATGGGCAGAGCTGTTGGAACTCAAAATTGGCCACCTCGTGTGAACAAAATATTTATGTGCGTATAACTTTGTCTTTTCGTCCGATTCATAAAATCTTTTTTGTGTGTATTCTAGTAACCGAGATCTACAAAAGCCTTTTTTGCACCTAAATGTTATCCTGTATAGTTACCGAGATTTGAAAATTGAATTAATAATTTTTCGCCGACCATGTGCTAGTATTTTGTAAATATCGAAGCAGAATATGCACAGATTTTATCCACTTAAACACATCTAGATTGGCAAAAAAAAATTCCTATATGATGAAAATTTGTTTCGAATACCCAATAGGACAAAAGTTATGGCCATTTGAAATTACTCGTATATTTTCATAAAAGTCAGATTATTCGTCGTTTTTTAAGTTGTCCTATTTTTCGAGTTTTAGAAGAAGTTATTTAAAACCAGTAAGGAAAGGCTAAAGTCGGGCGGTGCCGACTATATAATACCCTACACCACTCTCGTAATATTGAATAACTCTGATATATAAATTTTGTAATTCATGTATAAATTGCTTACATAAATTTACTTTTGGGACATTTTATACTTAAATAATACCCTGTACCACAGTGTGGTGTAGGGTATAAAAACTATTGGATCTAAAGAGCCAAATCGGATGAAACATATATATGGGAGCTATAGCTAAATCTTTACCGATTTTCTTCAAATTCGGCAATGTTGGTTCATGAATCAAGAAACTCTACCATTCTAAATTTCAAAACGATTGGATGTAAAATATAGCTTCTATAGAACTAAAGGGCCAAATCGGACGAAACATATATATGGGAGCTATAGCTAAATCTTAACCGATTTTCTACAAATTCGGTAGTGTTGGTTCATGGATCAAGAAACTCTACCATTCTAAATTTCAAAACGATTTGATGTAAAATACAGCTTCTACAGGACTAAAGGGCCAAATCGGACGAAACATGTATATGGGAGCTATAGCTAAATCTTAACCGATTTTCTTCAAATTCGGCAATGTTGGTTCATGGATCAATAAACTCTACCATTCTAAATTTCAAAATGATTGGATGTAAAATACACCTTCTTCAGGACTAAAGAGCGAAATCGGACGAAACATATATATGGGAGCTATAGCTAAATCTTAACCGATTTTCTTCAAATTCGGCAATGTTGGTTCATGGATCAAGAAACTCTACCATTCTAAATTTCAAAACGATCGGATGTAAAATACAGCTTCTATAGGACTAAAGGGCCAAATCGGACGAAAGATATATATGGGAGCTATAGCTAAATCTTAACCGATTTTCTTCAAATTCGGTAGTGTTGGTTCATGGATCAAGAAACTCTACCATTCTAAATTTCAAAACGATTTGATGTAAAATGCAGCTTCTACAGGACTAAAGGGCCAAATCGGACGAAACATGTATATGTGAGCTATAGCTAAATCTTAACCGATTTTCTTCAAATTCGGCAATGTTGGTTCATGGATCAAGAAACTCTACCATTCTAAATTTCAAAATGATTGGATGTGAAATACACCTTCTTCAGGACTAAAGAGCGAAATCGGACGAAACATATATATGGGAGCTATAGCTAAATCTTAACCGATTTTCTTCAAATTCGGCAATGTTGGTTCATGGATCAAGAAAATCTACCATTCTAAATTTCAAAACGATCGGATGTAAAATACAGCTTCTATAGGACTAAAGGGCCAAATCGGACGAAAGATATATATGGGAGCTATATCTAAATCTGAACCGATTTCAACCAAATTCAATATCGATCTTAACAGCCGCGAAATACTCTAATCTGCAAAATTTCAGAACGATCGGAGTGAAATTGCGACCTGTAGTCGACGAACAACTTTACATGGACAGACGGACGGACGGACGGACATCGTTAAATCGACTCAGCTAGTGATTCTGAGTCGATCGGTATACTTTAAGGTGGGTCTAGCTGTGTTATTTTCAGGTGTTACAAACATCTGCCGTTAAACAAACTTATAATACCCTGTACCACAGTGTGGTGTAGGGTATAAAAATGCTATATTACGAGTATTATTGCGGTAAGAGTCTCCAAATTTGGTATATGTGACATTGGTAACAGTGTGCGTGATGGAACGCTAAACTGGTGTGACAGTTATAGTGGGTGTGGCACCGCCCACACAACCTGAAATTTACAATTACTATATTTTGAGTACTATTGCAGTAATATCGGCGATATTTAGTATTTGTGCCTTGGTAGCAGTACGCGCGTTGGAGCCAAAAACAGGTGTGATTGCGACAGTAGGCGTGGTACCACCCACACTACCAGAAATTCAGAAGTGCAATATTTTGATTGCTATTGGACCAAAATTCTCGAAATTTGGTATGTGGAACTAGATCGAGTGTTGGAGCAAGAAACTGGCGTTATAGTAACAGTGGGCGAGGCACCGCCCACACAACCTGAAATGTGGCAGCGAAGCGCACCGGGTCAGCTAGTATTTTATATTACCACATGGATAGAGATGAATTTTAATTGCGACATTGTCTGGTCATTTTCCTCGACCAGTTCTAATGGCGGTAAAACGAATGCGCTTTCCGTCGGGAAAGTCTTTATCGGTTCATATTGAGATATATTTATACGGGTCTAGCCCTAATTTAAATTTAAATTATTTAATATTTTATAATTAAATTATTATCAATTTGATAACTCTAAAGTAAGCGCTGGTATTACAGATAAAAGATGTTAACTTTTGTTGCAAAATTGTCTGTTTGTGTGGGAGGCACCAAAACGGGCGCGCCAATAATTCCCACTTTTTACGGGATTCTAGCGCAACTTTAAGAGCACTTACTTCTATTATCGGCCGTAATAATCGTCTTCAGCGATGAAGCTCTTTTCTGGCTGATTGGTGTTGTCGATAAACAAAATGTGAGTTATTGGATAGCAACAAACCCACCCAAAGAATAGATCCCTGTATACGGGCTCGTGGTGATTATATGACCGAAATCGAATTTCATTCTTAAAATGTAACATTTGCACCACTCCTGGAATAAATTTGAACTCTATATCTTAAATATTCTGTTTTATTAATATATAAAAATTGTTATGTCCTTAATGTCAATGACGGACATTTTTCACTAGACTGTAGGTACATACTATCAAACCATTACACTGTCCAAAATTTCAAGTATTTGTATTACCTGATATTAATGCCAAAAGCAGTGAACTTTTGGTGCAAAATGGTCCATTTGTGTGGGAAGTTCTAAAAGGGGCGTGCCACCTTCGCCCATTTTTCTGGAAGTAATAGCGATTAATAAACTAATACTAGTGTGAAATTTCAGAAGATTCGAATAATTAATATATATGTTATTAAAGAATCAATATTTCAAAACAATTTTACCGTTTGTGGGGGAGGTACTAGAAGAAGTGGACTAATATGGCGCATCTTCGAACAAAGCCTATGATGGAGAAAAATATTAGAGCATATTACAATTGAAGTCAATCGTTTACTCTTTTCGAGAGTAATCGTCCGCACCATCCGTCAGACAGACAGACGGAAGGGCATTGCTCATTCCACTTTAAATGACCCAAAACGGATACCCGCCGAACATACTTAGGGTCACTCCTTCGATGTGTTACACTTTTGGCCCGTAGCAAATGATATGAACCCCTTGTATCACTAAAGTGAGGGTATAAACATATGAGTGGTGCGTTATAAAAACAACACATAATAAGCAAAACCCACACTCCACTAACTAATATGCAATTATATACAAACTAGCTGACCCGGTGCGCTTCGCTGCCCTCAAAGTGCGTTTCAGTGAAATAGAACCATATGATATGTTGACACTCTTGATATTACGGCAGTGCACAAATTTCGTGTAGTCCAGTTATTTCGTTTCCAGCAAGCGTGTCGTATGCACAGATACTTCCAGCTTTTTAATCAGATTCCGTAGAGTGCTATCAACAGCATCTACTATAAACTTCAAGACGATAAGTGCAATGCCTCTCTATATTTCATTTTGAGTACTTTGTCCATTGACACTATTTTCATGCATGTTTTCAAAACTGTTCTGCAATGATATTGGAAATTTTTCAAATTAACATCTCGGGTTGTATTGGCGGCGCCACGCCCTTATCAGTCTCTTTTGCAAGGTATCGCCGCAATACTATTTCATATATTGCGTTCTATATTTTTTATTTATATGGGGGTGTCATGCTAACTGTTTCCATCGTTCCTGTTTGTAGCTCCATCACCCCTACTGTACCAAGGCCAGACAGCTAACGTTCGAAACCATGGCCGATATAGCGACCTAAATATTGAATTTTGAAATTTCAGGTTGTGTACGAGTTCCCACTGTTAATACGATGCCAGTTTTTAGTTCAATCATTGGTTGTGGTTCGAAGGTTACATACCCATTTTTACAGGCTAGATGCAATAGTGCAGAAAATATTATATATTCAAATGTCATGTTTCACATTTCAGGTTGTGTTGGCGGTGCCACGCCGACTGTTACTATCACGCCAGTTTCTTGCTCCAGCACTCGACCTGGTTCCACATACCAAATTTTGAGAATTTTAGTCCAATAGCAATCAAAATATTGCACTTCTGAATTTCTGGTAGTGTGGATGATAGCACGCCTACTGTCACAATCACACCTGTTTTTGGCTCCAACACGCGTACTGCTACCAAGGCACAAATACTAAATATCGCCGATCTTACTGCAATAGTACTCAAAATATAGTATTTGTAAATTTCAGGTTGTGTGGGCGGTGCCACACTCACTATAACTGTCACACCAGTTTATCGTTCCATCACACATACTGGTACCAATGTCACATATACCAAAATTGGAGACTCTTATCGCAATAATACTCGTAATATAGCATTTTTGAATTTCAGGTTGGGTGGGCGATGTCACGCCCACTAACACTATCACCCTAGTTTTCAGCTACATAACGCGCTCTGGCACGAAGGTCACACATACCCAATTTTGAGAATTTGGCTGCTATAGTATTCGAAATATGTCATATTTGAATTTTAGGTTGTGGCACCGCCCACTTTCACTGTTTCCCCACTTTTAGTCCTGTGACGCGTACTGGTACCAAGGTCACACATACTAAATTTTGAGAATTGTACTGCAATAGTACTCGAAATATTTCATATTTGAATTTTAGGTTATGTGGGCGGTGCCGCGCCCACTGTCACTATCACCCCAGTTTTCAGCTACATGACGCGTAATGCCACCAAGGTCACACATACCCAATTTCGAATTTTTCTCCAATAGTATTCGAAATATTTCATATTTGAATTTTAGGTTGTATGGGCGGTACCACGCCCACTGTCACTATCACACCGGTTTTTGGCTCCATGATGTATACTGGTACCAACGTCACACATATCGATATATTCCACTATATATCCAAGATATTCCCCTTTTAAATGTTACGTTATATGGGCGGTGCCACGCCCCTTTGTCTAATGAAAACAGAATATAGATACGAACCTGCCACACACCAAAAGATATTCTTAGGAACAATTCAGCAAAATCTGTTCAGCCGTTTTCGAGTCCATCGCGTACCAACGAACACCATTTCATTTTTATATATATAGATGAAAGATGAACTAGTTAGGCGCCTATAACAACCAAATGTTTAAATGAACAGTTGGTTATATGAAAAAAGCACTGATATCTTACTTGTTGAAGTTACTTGAAGTAAAAGGCAACTAGTATTTTTCTAACCACATACTAATTTTGTTGACTGCAGGGTATTCCCACGATTACTTTTGAATGACATGTAGGTGTGAAAATAACTAGAAGGGTGGCCAAATAATAAGTAGTTACTGTTTTTGAATTTTGCTTACGTTTTAGGTTATGTGGCAATGGGAAATTTTGCTGGTTTTTTTTTATCTCTAAGTATATTATGTGTGTTTTTTTTGTTTTGAATGACTAACAGAGTAGAAGACAAATTTTGAGTAGCTCAACAACATTATTATAACGTCAATATGACTCAACACCAACCGTCAATCTGAGAATCTGATGGACGACAAAGAAGACACAGATGTGGTGGTCCCTATGCATTATTGACATTGACGAGTCAAACAAGAAAGTCTTCTTCTGATAACGAATTGCATTGAAATGAAAACTAATCACACTTCAATAACACTCGTGTTACAGACAGGAATTGGATGCACTTCATTGCATCATTTGAGGCGTCGTTATTTCAGAAAAATACAACTTATAAAATTGTCATTTTACAAAATAATGAGAAAATAAATATAATATATTCATGCACATTACATTTCGTGCAAGAGAGTGACATATCAAAATTGGAATTATTAAATTTATTGTACCAAAATATCCCATACTTTAACATGTGCCAACTAATACGGAAATGGACTCATCTATACTTGAAACACTGTCTCATTCTATTATTTGTTGTAATTTTTTTGATCAGAGAATATGTTTAAAAATCACTCTTAGGTGGATTTTGAGATGTGTCACTATTGTATAAAATAAGCTGTATGTTGATACATAAATATATACTTCAGTTCCAAATTTAATTTCAACGTTATGAGTTTTTTTTTATTTTTTCAATAATACCCCGAGCCATGGTGATTTAATGCTATTTGGTAGATTTAAAACTCTTTTTTCTGGTGTTTTTCGGTGTGTCGAGGAACAAAACTTTTCGCAAAGTAATTTCAAAGCACCACAAGCAGTCTTAACTTCCATCCGCAAAAAACAAACAAACTTTACTTATTGTTTATTGTCTGTGGGACAGAGACAGAGTGATGGCGGGGGAAAAGGGAGAGAAGAGAGTGTCAGTGTGCGTTGTTATTTCGCAGAATAAAACTCTACATGTGGTCCTTAGATTTAAAAATTTCATGAATTTTATTTAAAACAAACAAAAGCCAGATATGCAGCAGTGGCAGCGGCAATGGCAAAGTCAGCATGCAAAGTTTCAATGAAATTTATTTAAGAATGAATTTTGGACTACTTTGGCAGTTAGTTTTTTATTCGTCAAATGCGAGGGTGTCGTAAGGATGCATCGAAAACATTATGACCTTATGACGACTCTACGTAGTGAGTGAACTAATCGATAACAGTATTGTCAGATAAATTTCGTGCAACATTAACAAAATATGGCACAAAATCCTCATCAACAATTATCAATGTCGTAACAAAGAATGACAAACATTCGTTACACCATTTCAGGATAATTAAATATTTCGGAGACTGACGTGTATTAATAAGTACTAAAGGGTTTTCCAACAAGAGGTGTTATTTGGTATTCAAAGAAAAATGCCATTTTTTGAGACAAATGATCGGTTGTTTATTCCATAATAAAGAGGAAGGTATGCAGTTAATAATGAAAAACAACATATCCTTTTCATGAAATTGTCCATAACCAAATCGCAAAGTGGCAGCCCTATGTCCTCGATAGCCTCACGAATTCTATCTTTGAGGTCTTGAATCGAGCTGGGCTGTTGGCGTAGACCTTATCTTTCACGTGGCCCCAAAGGAAGAAGTCACAAGGTGTTAAATCACAAGATCTCGGTGACCAATTGGGATCACCTCTTCGAGAGATACCACGGTCCCGAAACTTTTCCCGTAACAGAGCAATGGTTTCGTTGCTTGTGTGGCACGTAGCGCCGTCTTGTTGAAAGTAAACGTTGTCCAGATCAATACCATCAAACTCCGACCATAAAAAAGCATTAAGCATCACTCGATAGCGCAATCCATTCACCGAAAAAGTAAGGTCCAATGACCCCGCCGGACCATAAACCACGCCAAACAGTCACACGTTGAGGATGGAGAGGCTTCTCAACAATAACTCTTGGATTTTCCGAGCCCCAGATGCGACAGTATTGCTTGTGGACGTAGCCACCGAGGTGGAAATCGGCCTCATCAGTCAAGATGATTTTCGAATTTTAATAATTTCAATGCATTGTTGAATCGTGTATCGTTCCATTTTTAGTAATGGCGCAGTTTCTACTTGTCAAATGTCAAAGAATAAAAGCTTCAAAAGTGACAGCTACCGAAATACCGGGTGATTCAAAATAACACCTCTTGTTGGAAAACCCTGTATAAGGCCTTTTTGGATATAGATAAAAAATATTGACCTAAATTTATAATTTAAAGCATATATGTTTAAATTTAAGCCATATCGGTTGAAAAATGTGTTAACTAGAGACAAAAACAGCCTGTAAGGAAAGGCTAAAGGCAGGCGGTGCCGACTATATGGGACCCTACACCACTCTAGTAACATTGGATAGCAATGAAATATTCAATGAATACTTCAACTTAAGTTTGTTCAAACAAATTACTTTAGGTACGTCTATACGTATATATCGTCATTTGAAATCCAAAATAACTTAACATCAAAATATATTGTATGATTGATTTTAGTCTATTAGACTAAACTACACATTCCTAAAAAATTTTTGGGATAAATATCTAAAATTGGCCATTTTATAACTGAAATTCGAAATGACGTAACATCAAACAAGGTCATTAAAAAAGCGTAAAGATTCATAAAAATTAATTATACCCTACACCACACTGTGGTACAGGGTATTATAAGTTTGTTTCACGGCAGATGTTTGTAACACCTTAAAATAACACAGCTAGACCCACCTTAAAGTATACCGATCGACTCAGAATCACTAGCTGAGTCGATTTAACGATGTCCGTCCGTCCGTCCGTCCGTCCGTCCGTCCGTCCGTCCGTCCGTCCATGTAAAGTTGTTCGTCGACTACAGGTCGCAATTTCACTCCGATCGTTCTGAAATTTTGCAGTTTAGAGTATTTCGCGGCTGTTAAGATCGCTATTGAATTTGGTTGAAATCGCTTCAGATTTAGATATAGCTCCCATATATATCTTTCGTCCGATTTGGCCCTTTAGTCCTATAGAAGCTGTATTTTACATCCGATCGTTTTGAAATTTAGAATGGTAGAGTTTCTTGATCCATGAACCAACATTGCTGAATTTGAAAAAAATCGGTTAAGATTTAGCTATAGCTCCCATATATATGTTTCGTCCGATTTGGCCCTTTAGTCGTATAGAAGCTGTATTTTACATCCGTTCGTTTTGAAATTTAGAATGGTAGAGTTTCTTGATCCATGAATCAACACTACCGAATTTGAAGAAAATCGGTTAAGATTTAGCTATAGCTCACATATATATGTTTCATCCGATTTGGCTCTTTAGATCCAATCGTTTTTATACCCTACACCACACTGTGGTACAGGGTACTATGTATAAAATGTTCCAAAAGTAAATTTATGTAAGCAATTTATACATGAATTACAAAATTTATATATCAGAGTAATTCAATATTACGAGAGTGGTGTAGGGTATTATATAGTCGGCACCGCCCGACTTTAGCCTTTCCTTACTGGTTTTTTTATTTAGAATGTACGCCACAACTAATTGCTCTATATTTGTTATTTGATTTCGCCTTAATAGTCGGGAAATCCATAAATCTAGCTAAAAACTTAAAATTAGTTTACTTTGTTTTTGATTCTCCTGAAAAAGTATGAACATGTGGGTTACGTTATTTTGGATTTCAGGTGACGATATAGGAGCTATATCTAAATCTGAACCGATTTTCATAAAATTAAGTAATGTAGGTTCCTGGATCAAGAAACTCTACCACGTTAAATTTCAAAGCAATTGAAAAAACTACAGCTTTTATAGGGCTAAAGGGCCAAGTCGGACGAACCGATTTTCTTCAAATTCGGCAATGTTGGTCCATAGATCAATAAACTCTACCATGCTATATTTCAAAATAATTGGATGTAAAATACAGCTTCTACTTATATATATAAGGCTAAAGGGCCAAATCGGAAGAAATGTGTTTTTTTTGGGGGGGCTATAGCTAAATCTGAAGCGATTTCCTTCAAACGTTGGCAACGTTTGGTCCATGGATCAAGAAACTCTACCATGCTCAATTTAAAAACGATTGGAAGTAAACTACAACTTTTATATACGCTGAAAAAAAAACGCTTCTGTATTTTTGTCCCAAACATATTCTGCTTGAATTATAAAAATGTTTAGGGTACACTCGAAAAATATTATATTTGGCACACGCAAATGTTAAAGATTTGGGAAGATGCTGTTCTAAAAAAATCTTTGTTTCTATCCTAATTTTAAGTTACTTGCGATTATCATTTACGATATAAATGTTTATGTGCATTTAAGTATTCAGAAAATATATAAACACCTTAATTTTAAGACAAGTTTTGTTTTTCAGTAATTCAAAGTTAACTTTTTCCGAAATTTTAAATGTTCAACAATTCCTTTATAATTGAAATGATATAATACGGTAATGTAATTATAATCTCATCAAGTAATGTACCATTACTTGATGAGATAATAACTTGGAATAGATATGAATTGAAAATTAGTGCTTTAAAACAAATATTATTCCTACTTATATAATTTTAAATTTTAAGGTATACTCGAAATCAGTGATAAATTAAAAACCAGTAAGGAAAGGCTAAAGTCGGGCGGTGCCGACTATATAATACCCTACACCACTCTCGTAATATTGAATTACTCTGATATATAAATTTTGTAATTCATGTATAAATTGCTTACATAAATTTACTTTTGGAACATTTTATACATAGTACCCTGTACCACAGTGTGGTGTAGGGTATAAAAACGATTGGATCTAAAGAGCCAAATCGGATGAAACATATATATGTGAGCTATAGCTAAATCTTAACCGATTTTCTTCAAATTCGGTAGTGTTGGTTCATGGATCAAGAAACTCTACCATTCTAAATTTCAAAACGATCGGATGTAAAATACAGCTTCTATAGGACTAAAGGGCCAAATCGGACGAAACATATATATGGGAGCTATAGCTAAATCTTAACCGATTTTCTTCAAATTTGGCAATGTTGGTTCATGGATCAAGAAACTCTACCATTCTAAATTTCAAAACGATCGGATGTAAAATACAGCTTCTATAGGACTAAAGGACCAAATCGGACGAAAGATATATATGGGAGCTATATCTAAATCTGAACCGATTTTCTCCAAATTCGGCAATGTTGGTTCATGGATCAAGAAACTCTACCATTCTAAATTTCAAAACGATCGGATGTAAAATACAGCTTCTATAGGACTAATGGGCCAAATCGGACGAAACATATATATGGGAGCTATAGCTAAATCTTAACAGATTTTCTTCAAATTCAGCAATGTTGGTTCATGGATCAAGAAACTCCAGCATTCTAAATTTCAAAACGATCGGATGTAAAATACAGCTTCTATAGGACTAAAGGACGAAATCGGACGAAAGATATATATGGGAGCTATATCTAAATCTGAACCGATTTTCTTCAAATTCAGCAATGTTGGTTCATGGATCAAGAAACTCTAGCATTCTAAATTTCAAAACGAACGGATGTAAAATACAGCTTCTATACGACTAAAGGGCCAAATCGGACGAAACATATATATGGGAGCTATAGCTAAATCTTAACCGATTTTTTTCAAATTCAGCAATGTTGGTTCATGGATCAAGAAACTCTACCATTCTAAATTTCAAAACGATCGGATGTAAAATACAGCTTCTATAGGACTAAAGGGCCAAATCGGACGAAAGATATATATGGGAGCTATATCTAAATCTGAAGCGATTTCAACCAAATTCAATAGCGATCTTAACAGCCGCGAAATACTCTAAACTGCAAAATTTCAGAACGATCGGAGTGAAATTGCGACCTGTAGTCGACGAACAACTTTACATGGACGGACGGACGGACGGACGGACGGACGGACGGACATCGTTAAATCGACTCAGCTAGTGATTCTGAGTCGATCGGTATACTTTAAGGTGGGTCTAGCTGTGTTATTTTAAGGTGTTACAAACATCTGCCGTGAAACAAACTTATAATACCCTGTACCACAGTGTGGTGTAGGGTATAATTAAATTCGAAAAATCTGCAATGTTTTGAAAATGTTTTTTAAACAAAATATATTTGGAGAAATTCTTAAACAATAATTTTATTTGTATATAAACACATATTTTATTTGAGAAAATTAGTTTGCAAATAATTTTTTTTGTAATATATTAATATATGCGTTCCAAATAAATTGTATTGATTTTTAGCCATAGGATGGTCATTGTGGTCTGGCCAGACCAAATTTGACTTTGACGGAGTGTGATTTTTATCTAGACCAAAAAATCCAAAAACTTCTATAAATGATGGGTTCTTAACCAAACGATATTGTTTTTGAGCTGATTTGTCCAACTTATTAGTGAAAAATGATCGATCAAAGTTGAAATCTCCTAAATGCAAATTTCATGAAGTGTTTTAATAAAATTTAATGAATTCTACACATAGAATACAGTTTTGTTGCCTCAACCGAATTATTTGCCAACCGAATTTTGGCAGTTCTATCATGCGATTCCATCAGGACAACCAACATTTTGGTTGTGGTATACTTCTGCTGCCATATTGACAACAATGGTAGCTAAAATAATCTGTTGCATGTTGCCACAACCAACTGTTTTAAAAAATTGGTTGTTCTGACAATTTGTCAGTCATATACTACCGACAATTACTTAAAAACAGTTTTCATTAACTTTTATTTTATTTATTGAATAAAAAACCAAACAATTCATAACAAAATTAAAAATCCCATATTACAGATTCATCATTATTATGAGATGTGGAAATATTTGACACAAATTTTAGTACACGAAAAAATCACAAATCTTTTATGCAAATATCGCTTAACCCTGTGCTTTTCATGTGCAATTTCTTGTTGCTTTTATTTTTATACCCTACACCACACTGTGGTACAGGGTATTATAACTTTGTGCATTTGTTTGTAACATCCAAAAGGAGAAGAAATAGACCCATCGTTTATTATACCGATCGACTTAGAATCACTTTCTGAGTTGATTTAGCTATGACGTCTGGCTGTCTGTCCGTCTGTGCATGTATTCTTGTAATCAAAGTACAGGTCGCAATTATGGTCCGATCTCGACGAAACTTTACACATATCTTTTTTTTGGCCCAAGGACCATCCCTATTGAATTTGGTTAAAATCGGTTCAGATTTAGATATAGCCCCCATATATATGTTAGCCCCGATTTGACATGTAAGCCCTGTAAAAACTTTATTTTATATCCGATCAGTATGAAATTTGGCAGAAAGAGGTTTCTTATTATATGAATGCCCACTGTTAAATTTGGAAGAAATCGGTTCAGATTTAGATATAGCCCCCATATATTCGTTACCCCCGATTTGACATGTAAGCGTTGTAAAAATGTTATTTTATATCCGATCAGTGCGAAATTCGGCAAAGAGAGTTTTCTTATTACATGAAGGAATACTGCTAAATTCGGAGAAAATCGGTTCAGATTTAGATATAGCCCCCATATATATGTTAGCCCCGATTTGACATGTAAGCGCTGTAAAAACTGTATTTTATATCCGATCAGTGCGAAATTCGGCAGAAAGAGGTTTTTTATTACATGAAGGAATACTGCCAAATTCGGAGAAAATCGGTTCGGATTTAGATATAGCCCCCATATATATGTTACCCCCGATTTCACATGTAAGCGCTGTAAAAACTGTATTTTATATCCGATCAGTATGAAATTCGTCAGAAAGAGGTTTCCTATTATATGAATGAACACTTTTAAATTTGGAAGAAATCGGTTCAGATTTAGATATAGCCCCCATATATACGTTACCCCCGATTTGACATGTGAGCGCTGTAAAAATGTTATTTTATATCCATTCAGTGCGAAAGTCGGCAAAAACAGGTTTCTTTCTACATGAAGGAATACTGCCAAATTCGGAGAAACTCTGTTTAGATTTAGATATAACACCCATATATATGTTACCCCCTATTTGACCTGTAAGCGCTGTAAAAACTGTATTTTATATCCGATCAGTGCGAAATTCGGCAAAAAGAGGTTTCTTATTACATGAAGGAATACTGCCAAATTCGGAGAAAATCGGTTCAGATTTAGATATAGCTCCCATATATATGTTACCCCCGATTTGACATGTAAGCGCTGTAGAGACTGTATTTTATATCCGATCAGTACGAAATTCGACAGAAGGAGGTATTTTTACATGAATGAGTATTCAGGAAAGATCGGTTCAGATTTATATTAACGGCAACCAACCTTTCGGTTGTATTTCTCAAAATAATTTAATTATTCTAAATTTGGGAAATTATTGGGATAACCAGAAAAGGATTATTTATTAATATTTTTTCTGTTGTAATAACCACTTATTCGTTGCAATAATAATCTTTAGTCTATTGATACAATTTCTGTTTTCAAGAATAAAACATTGGTTGTCACAACCAAAGATAGATCATATGGTACTATAAAGAAAGTTTAAAATTGGTTACCACAACTAACCGAGGGTCAATGAAAAAAACAATCATAATTCGATTGATACAACCATCGATTTAGTTGCAAGCATTTTTATTTGATCGTATTCATGTTATTATTGTTGTTTTAACTATTTATATATAAATACAACCGACACATGGTGTAGGCAATACTTTAATACTTTAGCTAGTACTATTTTTATACCCTCCACCATAGGATGGGGGGTATATTAATTTTGTTACTCCGTTTGTAACACCTCTAAATATTGATCTGAGACCCCATAAAGTATATATATTCTTAATCGTCGTAAAATTCTAAGACGATTTAGCCATGTCCGTCTGTCCGTCCGTCCGTCTGTGGTAATCACGCTACAGTCCGCAATAATAGAGCTAGGTTGATCAAATTTGGTACAAATACTTCTTATAGTTGCAGGTTGTTTGGGATTGCAAATGGGCCATATCGGTCCATATTTAGATAGATTCCTACTGTTCTATACTATAAATTTTTGTGTTTTCGGTGTTATTTTCTTTAGGTTTGAAGTATTTTGTGGGGTTACATGCTATCCATGGTGGAGGGTACATAAGATTCGGCATGGCCGAACTTAACGCTTTTACTTGTGTATTGTTACAACCGAATAACAATCAATTATTTTCCTGGGTGTATAAATAAATGTTTCTTAACCAAACAATATCGTTTTTGAGCTGATTAGCCCAACTTATTAGTGAAAAAGATCGATCAAAGTAAAAACTTGCTAAATACTCATTGTGGTCTGGCTGGACCACAAGCATTTTCACGAAGTGTTTTAATAAATTTTAGTATCGAGTTTTCTTTATCTTCTTTTTACGATTGCGATAAAAATATTGAGACGAAACGGTAATTACATTACCAATAGTTTATATAAAATATGTTTTTCTTGTGGTCCAACAGATCCGTTAAAATAAATCAGTTTAAATTGTTTTAAGTAATTGTTTTTCTAATTTTTCTCTTGTGGTCTGGCAGAACCACATTGAGCATTTAGTGGCACAAGAGTCATTGACCATCCTAGGGTTAAATAAAATTTATTTGCTCGCAATACATTATATTTGAAATTTTGTCTTCCAAATATATTTTCTTTCTGTTCAAACATATCAAAAGGCGATTTTGCCCCTTTTAGGCATAAGTGACTTCGACTTTCATTTAGGTACCTTTTTCATGAGAGATTTTATTATCCATGCTAGGTATTTCATCACATTCTTCATTTGTGTTATCCTTAATAAGCCGATGTTCTGAGATTTCTCCAGTCTCCACGGTGTCATTCACATTAAAAATTCGTAATTCAGGAAATCTTCCAGGTTATACTTTCTTCGTCTGCCGATACATCACAATTGAACTCTAAAATTCACTTGATTTCAACGGAAGATAAGCATTTCTCATGAGGACGCATTCAAAAAATAAACAAAATTTTTTACCACAACTGCTAATGTTACTCACAAGCTACTTTTGATTTCAAAAATTCGGTACATGATTTTGAAAATGAAAAAAAAAACTTACTTGCGAAATGGAGCTAATAACAAAATATATATTTATTATAATTTAATGGACACTTTCAACTTTGATATTTTTTTTGACACACAACGACTTTTGTAATTCCCTCTCAATTTGTGCAAGTGAAATGTTTAACGATCAGTCTTCACTGTAATAAAAATAAGTGTGAAAGTCACACTAAAATGTTTGACGTTTGAAACATTTTAACAACATACTCTCAAAGTTGCTCACAAGCCACGTCGGGGTGAAAGGGTTAAACAATTTATTCTTCAGACCCTTAAGAAATCCAATCGGAATTGACCTTCAAATGGGTGTTTTTCAAAAACCTGGTTCGATATGCCCCATTGTCACAAGAAGCGATATTATGCAACATAAAATATGAATGCCGATACTTCTAGCTAATTAGTTTAACAAATGTGTGTTCTATATACGGAGGAAAATCGTCATTTTTGATATATTTGAATTGAAAGAAAATATACTTGGAAACGATTTATTTAAATATTATATATTTGTTAACAAATAAATTTTATTTGAAAATCAAGAAATTTTGTTTGGAACGCATTTATTAATATATTAGAACACAATTTATTTGCAAACTGACTTTCACAAATAAAATATGTGTTTACATACAAACAAAGTTATTGTTTAAGAAGTTTTCAAAATATATTTTATTTAAAATGATTTTTAAAACTTTGCTGACTTATTGGAATTTTAGTTAGTTTTTCCTAGGTTTCGTGTTAAACTTTATAGCTAAAATTTCCTTAATTTATAAATATTCCAATTCATCGCTTTTTCTCAATCCATCAATGCAATTTATATTTACGAAAGATTATTCGATTTAAGTTTTATTTAATTAGAAAACTTGTCTTTAAGTTAAGACATTGATACATTGCCAAAATAAATAATTACAAATTAATCTTTGTTTCGGAAATACTAGTTCCAAATAAAAAATATTTGAATTGGAGCATATTTTTGTTTAGAACAATATCCTCCCAAAAGTATAATATTTGCGTGTGTAAAAATATATTATATTTGAAGTGTACCCTAAACATATGTATATTTCAAGCCGAATATGTTTTGGACAATACACTACAGAAGCGATTTTTTCTGCGTGTAGAGTTCAAAGATCTAATAGAAAGGCAACTTCATATGGGTGCAATAAAAAATCATGGACCTAAGTTCCCCATTTTCACTAGTTATACATAAGTTAATATAAATTATAAATGCTGAAATTTCAGCAAAATTCACTGGAGTTTCAAGAAGTCTAATCGGTAGAGCCTTTTAATACCCTACACCACACTGTGGTACAGGGTATTATAAGTTTGTTTCACGGCAGATGTTTGTAACACATGAAAATAACACAGCTAGACCTTAAAGTATACTGATCGACTCAGAATCACTAGCTGAGTATTTCGCAGCTGTAAAGATCCCTATTGAATTTGGTTGAAATCGGTTCAGATTTAGATATAGCTCCCATATATATCTTTCGTCCGATTTGGCCCTTTAGTCCTATAGAAGCTGTATTTTACAACCGACCGTTTTGCAATTTAGAATGGTAGAGTTTCTTGATCCATGAACCAACATTGCCGAATTTGAAGAAAATCGGTTAAGATTTAGCTATAGCTCCAATATATATGTTTCGTCCGATTTTGCTTTTTAGTCCTGTAGAAGCTGTATTTTACATCCAATCATTTTGAAATTTAGAATGGTAGAGTTTCTTGATCCATGAACCAACACTACCGAATTTGAAAAAATCGGTTAAGATTTAGCTATAGCTCCCATATATATGTTTCGTCCGATTTGGCCATTTAGTCCTATAAAAGCTGTATTTTACATTCAATCGTTTTGAAATTTAGAATGGTAGAGTTTCTTGATCCATGAGCCAACATTGCCGAATTTGAAGAAAATCGGTTAAGATTTAGCTATAGCTCCCATATATATGTTTCGTCCGATTTTGCTCTTTAGTCCTGTAGAAGCTGTATTTTACATCCAATCATTTTGAAATTTAGAATGGTAGAGTTTCTTGATCCATGAACCAACACTACCGAATTTGAAGAAAATCGGTTAAGATTTAGCTATAGCTCCCATATATATGTTTCGTCCGGTTTGGCCGTTTAGTTCTATAGAAGCTTTATTTTACATCCAATCGTTTTGATAGAGTTTCTTGATCCATGAACCAACATTGCCGAATTTTAAGAAAATCGGTTAAGATTTAGCTATAGCTCCCATATATATGTTTCATCCGATTTGGCTCTTTAGATCCAATCGTTTTTATACCCTACACCACACTATGGTACAGGGTATTATTTAAGTATAAAATGTCCCAAAAGTAAATTTATGTAAACAATTTATACATGAATTACAAAATTTATATATCAGAATTTTTCAATATTACGAGAGTGGTGTAGGGTATTATATTGCCGGCCCCGCCCGACTTCAGCCTTTCCTTACTGGTTTTATATACATACTGGAAATTCAAAGTGTACTGCGAATGAAATACATTTTATTTACACATACATTATTTCCTGAAAGTTGTATTTGAAGTAATGACAACAATTCCATTGCTTTAGAAATGGTATTATCTTTAGTTTTAAGAAATGTTTTTACTGTATAATTATTGCGAAAATCGGTATTCTCGGTAAACCCGGTATTAAAAGGATGTCATATCTTAAAAGCATAAGACACATATACATATGGTAATTTCTCTTTAAGTTTAACTAACTAAGGGTCCGCCAAATAACTTTTTATACCCTACACCACACTGTGGTACAGGGTATTATAACTTTGTGCATTTGTTTGTAACACCCAAAAGGAGAAGAAATAGACCCATCGTTTATTATACCGATCGACTTAGAATTACTTTCTGAGTTGATTTAGCTATGTCCGTCTGTCCGTCTGTCTGTCCGTCTGTCTGTCTGTCTGTCTGTGCATGTATTCTTGTAATCAAAGTACAGGTCGCAATTATGGTCCGATCTCGACGAAACTTTACACATATGTTTTATTTGGCCCAAGGACGATCCCTATTGAATTTGGTTGAAATCGGTTCAGATTTAGATATAGCCCCCATATATATGTTACCCCAGATTTCACATGTAAGCGCTTTAAAAACTTTATTTTATATCCGATCAGTCTGAAATTCGGCAGAAAGAGGTTTCTTATCATATGAATGAACACTGTTAAATTTGGAATAAATCGGTTCAGATTTAGATATAGCCCCCATATATACGTTACCCCGATTTGAAGTGTTAGCGCTGTAAAAATGTTATTTTATATCCGATCAGTATGAAATTCGGCAGAAAGAGGTTTCCTATTATTTGAATGTGCACCCGACTAAATGTGGAATAAATCGGTTCAGATTTAGATATAGCCCCCATATATACGTTACCCCCGATTTGAAGTGTAAGCACTGTAAAAATGTTATTTTACATCCGATCAGTATGAAATTCGGCAGAAAGAGGTTTCCTATTATTTGAATGAACACTGTTAAATTTGGAAGAAATCGGTTCAGATTTAGATATAGCCCCCATATAAACGTTACCCCCGATTTCACATGTAAGCGCTGTAAAAATGTTATTTTATATCCGATCAGTGCGAATTTCGGCAAAAAGAGGTTTCCTTCTACATGAAGAAATACTGCCAAATTCGGAGAAAATCGGTTCAGATTTAGATATAGCCCCATATATATGCTACCCCCGATTCGACATGTAAGCGCTGTAGAGATTGTATTTTATATCCGATCAGTACGAAATTCGACAGAAAGATGTCTTTTTACATGAATGAGTATTCAGGGAAAATCGGTTCAGATTTATATATAACATCCGTACATATGTTCCTCCTGATTTGGTATCAAAGCGCTATAGAAGTTGTAATATGCTTCTCAATTTAGGAACGAATATTACTTAATTTAGCGATTATCGGTTCAGAATTAGATAATATGTTCCTACCCATTTACCAATTATTCCAAATTATTATCGCAATGACCCTTATCGCATTATTAGGGAGGTGTAGGGTATTATATAGTCGGCCCCGCCCGACTTTCTGCCTTTCCTTACTGTTTTTTTTTGAAAATGCTATAAAAAAAACTACTGAATATTTTCTCAAATTTCTTTTTTTTTTGAAAGTACAATCCTTCCGGTTAATAATGGAAAATAATTTCATGCCTCGGCAGTCCATGCAGTAGCCTACACGATCGGTCCAATTTTTAAGCACATTAACGATTGTGTGCAGCTGTATTTCACCAATGGCTTCACGAATATTGTCCTTTAAAGCGTCAATTGTCTCTGGCTTGTCGGCGTAACACTTATCTTTGAGGGCACCCCACAAATAATAGTCCAACGGTGTCAAATCGCAGCTCCGCGGTGGCCAAGCGACATCAGCTCTGCGGCTGATAATGCGATCTTCAAAAACAGGTCGCAAAACATCGAGTGTAGCTTCGGCTGTGTGGCACGTAGCGCCGTCCTGTTGAAACCAAATGTTGCCAATATCCTCCTCTTCAATTTTTGTGAACAAAAATTCGTTCAACATGGCCCGATAACGATCGCCATTGACTGTAACGGCCACTCCTTGCTCATTTTCGAAGAAAAATGGCCCAATTATGCCTCTGGACCAAAATCCGCACCAAACAGTGACTCGTTTTGGGTGTATCGGCTTTTCAATGTATGCGTGCGGGTTTTCTGTGCCCCAAATGCGACAATTTTGCTTGTTACCCGCCAAGATCAAAATGAAAAAAACAAATGAAAATCAAAAATGAAAAAAAAATTGAAAATCAAAATCTTCAAAGTAATGTCGCAATATTTCCCAGCGTTGTTCAAGCGTATACACAACCATATTCGTTCAGCGGAAGGATAAAACTAATTATCTGCCAAATCAGACATGACATGACATGAAAAACGTTAGATGGCGGACCCTTTAGTATATTTCGAAAATCGTACATTTTAATGTGAATGTGAAAAACACATAATTATTGCAATCTCTTTCAAAGCTAAAATACTATAGGTTTTTCGATAAGGTTTTTCACAAATTATAATAAAAAGAAGCATTTAAGAGAAGATTCTCTACGAACATTTTCGTTAAGACTGTCCCACGTTTCATAACACTTATTTTGTTGGCCCGCCTTAATATACACATGTCCATATTTGTGTATATAAATTATGATAATTGTATCTAGAAATTGCTCCTATTGTTTACAAAATCTTGATTGATCTGTACATTTCGTACATGTCAATCATTTGTGAATAGAGCGTTTTGTGTTATTTCTTTTCAATTGAGCACTGGAAAAATCTAATTTATATAACGGACATTTCTTAGCCACGTACAGACGACGAAACTATGTTTATGAATGTACTCCATACGATATAAATACAAATGTGGGTTTATATTTTATTATGAATTTAGAAACATACAAAACCACAAACAACAATAGCCACAATGTTTTGAAAATATGCTTGGGCACTGTGGAACAAAATGCGAAATTATGGAAATCATGCAGTTTATTTATTTAGCGTATGGAAAATCATAACAATCGAAAGAATAGCATATATAAAATGTGTAGCAAGTTAAATAACTCATCAAAGATCAAGCGTTTCTAACCACGATACAGCGTCTGGTGTTAAATTTATGATGTCGCTTATTTGGCCTTCATATCCTAGGGTAGGACACTCTCTAAGGATGTGATCGATGGTTTGTCGAGGAACCCCGCATGTGCAAATAGGGTAATTTACAAGACCCCATGTGTATAGGGTATTTTGGGTTCTGCCAGTACCAGTTCTGAGTCTGTTGAGGTTACACCAAGCTTTCCGTGAAAGTTGCAGGTCGTTGTTACTGCTACGTCCATTAAAGAGCGGACTGGACCTTCCTGAGTTGGACCAGTCATTTTCCCAAAGCATGTCAATCTCAAAATTTTCATCTTTTAACATTTTGGCTAGCTTCATGGGTGCGTTTCTTGATATAAGTCGTTGTTATTTCAAAGTATGCTAAGTAGACCTTTTAAGGGGCATTGCGTTTTTAGTATTCTACATTTTTGTTTATTCGCCTACCCAGTCAAAAGTGACTCACAACAGAGTAGACGTCATTTGATTTACTTTAAAAAGGAAGGTTCCTGAAGATGTACCTGTCTGGACTTAGCTTACTTTGGAAAGGAGGTCTCGGTATGTGACCTAAAATTCTTTTTTGCCCCACTGTAATACCTGAGTGCTTGCCTACGAGAATATTCACATAAAAGTCGACTTAATCGACTTTTAGATTTATATTGACATTAACAATGGGCACTTATGGATATTTGCAAATTTCTATTTGTCCACTGGAAGAATGGGGAGAAATCACCTCAGACCTCCTGTGGAGTCTTTTTTTACCTCAATAGAATGGCAACTTTGAAACGTATTTACACACACACAATAAAACGCAGTGTGTCAGATACGTCGTGGGCACACCATATTAACTCTGCTTAGTCATCCCGGTTCATTCATTGGAACCCACCCCGTCTATGTGTTTTAGATTTGTAGATGAAGTGTAATAGTGGTTTGTAATTATGATTGAAATAGTTGTTTATGACAGCTAAATCTACTCACGTAATCAAATATACATCTACAAAATTCTTAATTATTTTCTCATTGATTCAGACTGAGTACTTCATATGAAATTATAATAAACTCTTGTCTTCTATTTGACAATGGAACGAGGGTAGGTTGGAAAATGTTCCTAACAGAATAATGTTATTATCATTTGATTTATAATAGAGTTTAGCTGTTTTTCAGCAACTGAAACATTTATTTACTCTAAAAAAAATTTTCTGTATAAAGAAGCAGTTCTTTATATGAACGATTTCTGTTGTGTATATAATGTCATAAATACTGGTACTTATCAGTTTTTCCCTGTAGCATATTCTTTTAGTTGACATACCACACACAGAATACAGTTTGGTTGCCTCAGCCGAATTTTTGTAGTTCTGTCTACAATCATGCGATTCCAACAGGACAACCAATATTTTGGTTGTGGTGTACTTCTGCTTCCATGTTGACAACAATCATATTTGGTTGCACCAACAACGAAAATGGTGGCTTAAATTATCTGTTGTAGTTGCCACAACCAACTGTTTTAAAAAATTGGTTAATTAAAAACAATTTTCGTTAATTTTTATTTTATTTATTGAACAAAAAACAAAACAATTGATAACAAAATTAAAAATCCCATATTAAAAATTCATCACTATTATGAGATGTGGAAATATTTGACACACAATGCAAATATCGCTTAACCCTGTGCTTTTAATTTCATGATTGTTGCTTTTATTTTTTATTTATGTAAAACATTTTGCACAACATATTCTGCATTCCACACATTATTATCCACACGAGATTATTTTTGATTACCTATACCGTTCTTGAACAAAATGTTTAAGATTTTTTATATCGAGTAGTTTTATTTTTTGTATGTCATATATCAGCAAAAGAACAGCAACCAATATTTCGGTTGTATTTCCCAAAAGACATTTAATTATTCTAAATTTGGGAAATGATTGGGATAACCAATAAACGATTATTTATTAATAGTTTTTCTCTTGTAGTAACCAATTATTCGTTGCAATAATAAGCTTTGGTCTATTGATACAATTTCTGTTGTCAAGAATAAAATATTGGTTGTCACAACCAAAAATCGATCTTATGGTAATATAATGAAAATTTAAAATTTGTTACCACAACTAACCGAGTGTCAATGAAAAAAACAATCTTAATTCGATTGATACAACCATCGATTTAGTTGCAAGCATTTTCATTTGATCGTATCCATGTTATTATTGTTGCTAGTACTATTTTTTTATTGTTACAATCGAATTCTAACCAATTATTTTCCTGAGTGTATGATTATTCGATATCAAAAAGTTGCGCTAATACAAATCTGAAGAACTTAAACCACACGATGATACACGATGTCAATATCGGAAAGAATATTTTGAAATTCGACAAAACGTAACTGCAGAGCGGTAGCCAAATAGAGTGAGCATCCAACCGGTCTATAACATCTCAAATGAAGACATTTCTTCCACAAGCCGACAAGTGTCAGGCTCGCTTGGGCAAATACAAACTACCCGTTCCAAAATACAAACTACAATGATTTGTCTACTGAAAAAATCTTGAAAATATTTTTCGAAACTGAAGACGCATTGGAGAAATGCCGAAATAAGTAAAGCGGAGGCCATTTAGAATTTTAAATTTGAACTGCCGATTATTTTGACTTGTGATTTGAGGCCTTTGGATTATTTTCTGTGGGGAGCCATTAAGGATAAATGTTACGCAAATCATCCAGAGACAATTGAAGCGTTGAAACATGAAATCGAAGTTGCCATTGACGAGATTCGATCCGAAACAATCGAACATGTACTGAAAAATTTGGTTGATCGGATGAGGTACTGCCGAGCCAGTCGTTGTTGTCATATGAATGATGTTGTGTTCCAATATTAAATGACAAAGTTCAACCTTACATATAAAACCAAAAATTTGAAAAAATTATCATAACTTTTTTTTTATAGCCGATTCAAATTTAAATATCCCAGTGGAAAACGGGGTAAATTGCCTTTTTGGTATGTTTGAATCATAAGAAAATATATTTGGATTAACATTTTTTAAATATTATGTATTTGTGAACAAATAAATTTTGTTTGAAAATCAATGGAATATATTTATTTGGAACGCATATATATTTATATATTAAAACAAATTATATTTGCAAACTAAAATTCTCAAATAAAATATGTGTTTCAATACAAATAAAATTAGAAATTTCTCCAAATATATGTTATTTAAAAAAGATTTTCAAAACTTTTGCTGACTTTTTCGATTTGGCTCTTTAGTTCTATAGAAGCTATATTTTACATCCAATCGTTTTGAAATTTAGAATGGTAAAGTTTCTTGATCCATGAACCAACATTGCCGAATTTGAAGAAAATCGGTAAAGATTTAGCTATAGCTCCCATATTTATGTTTCATCCGATTTGGCTCTTTAGATGCAATCGTTTTTATACCCTACACCACACTGTGGTACAGGGTATTATTTAAGTATAAAATGTCCCAAAAGTAAATTTATGTAAACAATTTATACATGAATTACAAAATTTATATATCTGAGTTATTCAATATTACGAGAGTGGTGTAGGGTATTATATAGTCGGCCCCGCCCGACTTTAGCCTTTCCTTACTGGTTTTACATACATTGGTTGCCTACTGGTTGTCTCCATTGACCTCAAACCTTAATTTGGTTCTGCGAATGGTTTGCTTTTTGACTCTTGTTATATTCTATATGCCTTGACCTACTTATTTCTAAGTTCACAAATGAAAAAAAGTCCAAAACAATAAAACAAAAAAGAAATTACGCTCCAAAAAATGTTTATTGGTTGCTGTGTAATATTTCGGGGCCCAACTAAGGTATACCCTCAATTTGTGAGTAATGTAATATGGACTATTACATGAATTTATCTGTAATTTGTGTGTGAGGTACCAGAAGGGTTTCAACAAATACACCTATTTATCGCTGAACAGTAGATACTTTAAATGCATTGCACTGTGCCGAATTATAGGCATTTATGTGCACTGTATATTAACGTTATGAGCTATTCAATTTTCCAGGGCTATAGGTTCTTTAAAAGCATTACACAGTTCAAAATTGTGTAGTATTTAATCGCATTGGTACTCACGCTATAAGCTGTTAACTTTATGTGCCAAATGGTCCATTTGTGTAGGATGTACCTAAAGGGACGTACTAACTTCGTTCATTTTCTCAAGATGGTAGTCCAAGGTTGTATACCGCCTTCTAAAGAGTGCGGGCACAGTGAAAGATGGTGTTATATTGATTCCTCTTCCTCTTCGTACCGTGAGACGTCCGTTCTCGAAAACGACAGCAGTGCTTTGGTGCGTTTTGAGTCTAGGCCGGGAGTCCCGGCAATGAAGCCGACCAAAATTATTGACCGCGGCGGCGCATGGAAAAATACCGATCGGCGGCGGCGGCTTAGCCGATCAAATTTCAACAATCGGCTGAGCCGATAAAGTTCCAGCAAACGAAGGCGCACGAATGTCAATCTCAGGCAAAATTGCGCTTTAAGATATTTACAATTAGATGATAAAACCTAAAATTAACTCAAAAATTTAAGAAAAGTTAAGGAAGTTTTGATTTAATGTCGAAAATCGGTTCAATAAATCTCTACTTATCAGTCTTTGTTGTGAAAAGGAATTTATTGTGAATGTCATAGTGCCTGTTGTTTTCTCTCTAAAACGACGTAGACTTTATAAAAATTGGTTCGGCCGCTCAAGAGCTATTGTAATTTCCGTAAAAACCAAAAACGCATTTTTCAATTTTAAATTCGATATATTATGGATTTATTTAAATAAATGATAGCGAGATCAAGTTAGAAACTTTTTATAAATTTTTATGCAAAAATTAACTTCATTATAATTTCTGACCCTATTGTATAACTTAGTAGTAACTTACTTAATTTTCATGGTTGCATAAAATAAATCTGTTTAACTCACTAAATAATGTTCGGCGGCTGAGTTTCAGCCGATGTGAGCCGCTGAAATAGGCGGCGGCGCCGGCTGGAAAAAAATGGCCGGCGTGGCGCGCCGCCGATTTGCGCCGCGTCGGCTTCATAGCCTGGTCCTATCAACCATCACGTTAAGAGATCTGCGACAATCAAGGGCAGTTTTTGAATTTAGAAAAAACTGAAAAAGTAGTATAGAAGAGAATCAATATTTCACTAAATTGTAACCCTTTGTGGGATAGGTACTAGAAGGAATGGTCCAATGTGGCCCATCTTCGAACTTAGCCTTAAATAAAAAAAAAGATTACTACGTTCCGAATTTGAATTCAATCGGTTGTTCTTTGTGAGAGTTATCGTGCGCACCAGTTATCAGACAGACACACAGGCGGACATTGCTCAAATGACTTAAAATAACCCAAAACGGATTTTCGCCTAAGTCACTCCTTCGACGTGTTACACTTTTGGCCCGTAGCAAATGGTATACAAGGCTGCATTTTCATGGGGCCCAACTGCATTCCGACGCATCTAGAAAGTACTCTCAATTCTAAATCGGGAGGAATATTTATGGGGAATACATGTAAATCGGAACCGATTTTCATTAAATTTTGCAGTATTCTTCTATGGATCAAGAAACTCTCCACTATTAAATTGATCGAATGGAAAATAGGGCTTTTATAGCAAATCGGGAGGAATGTATATATGTAAAATCTAAACCGATTTTTTCAACCTTGCTTCTTTTCATTTCCACATCATGAAACTCCTCCTCCCTGCCAAATTGAACATATATTTTTCATATACGACACAGATGTTAACTGGTCTAATAAGATACTCTTCACAAAATTGCACGAACATCGGAAGGAAATTATAGCTCCTATACTATAAGATAACCCGAATGTACGTATATACCGAGACTCTATTTGAATCTAAACCGATTTTCAAGATTTTTAATAGGGTTCATCTAAATACAAAGAAACACATGTGTGGCAAATTTCATAACAATCCAAATAAAGATATAGGATACGGACTCCAAAAACAACAAATCGGATGGTACCTATATATGGGAGCTATATCTAAATATGAACCAATTTTTAACATTTTATATAGGGTTTGACATTGGGCCACAAAAAACATGTACGTAGTATGTTCAAATATAAAATATAATATTTTTTCAAAAAGTATTTATTTATTCATGAATATCTATTTTGTCCCCTTCAAAGTAATTCCCCTCGGATATAGTACACTTCTGCCAAAGTTTTTTCCAATCCTCGAAGCACTTCAAATAATCATTTTTTGTGATCTTGTTCAGCTCTTCCTTCGATGCCGTCTTTATCTCCTCAATCATGGCGTAGCGTCGTCCTTTCATGAGCCTTTTCAGTTTTGGGACCAAAAAATTGTCACAGGGGGCTAGGTCAGGGGAATACGGTGGCTGCGGCACTATTACTGTGTTGTTTTTGGCCAAATATTCGCGCACAAGCAACGATGTTTGTGCAGGGGCGTTATCATGGTGCAAAAGCCAGTTTTTGTTCTTCCACAAATCCGGGCGTTTTTGGCGGATTGCTTCGCGCAATTTGCGCAGGTAATATTCTTTATTGACCGTACTACCCAGTGGCACGAACTCATAATGCACCACGCCCCTGCAATCAAAGAAAACTGTGAACAAAACCTTTACGTTCGACAGAACTTGGCGCGCTTTTTTCGGTCTTGGTTCATGCGGCAGCTTCCATGGGGATGATTGAGCTTTAGTTTCCACGTCGTAACCATAAACCCATGATTCGTCACCAGTTATGACCCTCTTGAGCAAATTTGGGTCGTCAAGGACCGAGTTCAACATTTCCTGAGCAATGTTAACGCGATTCTGCTTTTGGTCCAAATTGAGCAATTTTGGTACGAATTTAGCGGCGACCCGACTCATGCCCAAATCATTGGTTAAAATCGAATGGCACGAGCCAACCGATATGTTTAGATCCTCAGCAACTTCTCTAACTTCTTCGCATCTTCTCGGCCCTCTAAGAACATTTTGTACCACCGATAAACGTTGCTTTGGTCCAAGGTAGTTTCACCATATGCCACAGTCAACATTCGGAATGCGTCAGCGCACTTTATTTTGTTTTTCACACAAAATTTGATGCAGATTCTTTGATCCATTTTCTGAAATAGATAAAAATCAAATACACGTAGCCCGCGGAAATTAAAAATTCCCGATATTTTTTGAACATACGTATGTCAATTTTCGTTACTATATCGTACACTAACTACGACCTGTACTTTGATTACGAGAATACATGGACAGACAGACGATTACATTGACATGTGCTGTGTGTAATAAAATAGGAATTTTCTGCAACCAGAGACAAAAATTCTTCGTTTATAACATGTGACCCCATCAATCTTTTTATACCTGACACCATTATGACTTTGTGTATTTGTTTGTTACGCCTAAAAATATTGTAAATATAAATTGTGATCAAAGTGCAGGTAGCAAATATGAAGCTATCTTTACGAAAATTGGTACAGAGACATTCCTTGGACTAGGGACAATCCCTATTAAAAATGGGACATATTGGTACATGTTTTGATATAGCCCCCCACATATAAAGGTCCCCACCGATCGCTTTTTGACGCTCTAGAAAACGCACTTTTCAATGGAGCTGGCAGAAATTTAAAAATTTTGACTTTATATTGGACCTAATCGTACATAGTACAAATGGGGAACATCGGTCCATGTTTTGACATATCCCCCATATTTAAGTCCCCACCTTCATGACGCCCTACAGAACGGATTCTTCACTTGATCTGGTTGAAATTTAAGAATTCATACTAGATATTATACCTAATCGTCCATAGTACAAATGGGGAACAACGGTCCATGTTTAGGTGGAGCGCTCACTTAAAGGTCCCCAGTGATGCCACTTCTTGACTCTCTAGGGAACGGATTCTTCAATCGATTTGGCTGAAATTTGAGAATTCATACTTAATGTTGGACCTTATCGTCCCTAGTAAAAATGGGGACCATCGGTCCTTGTTTTGATATATTCCCCATATAAAGATCCCCACCGGTGTCACTTCTTGACGCTCTAGAAAACACGTCTTTCATTCTGGTTGAAATTTAAGAATTTATACTGTTTATTGCACTTAATAGTTCCTAGTAGAAATGGGAAAAAATTTTCCATATCTTGATATTGCTCCCATATAAAGGTCCCTTCAGATTACACATTTTACACATTACGCCGAAATTTAAGCTTTTGTACTTCATATTGAGTTAAATCGTCTCTAGTGGAAATGGAGTGTACGAGTATCGATCCGTGTTTTGATATTTATATAAAAATGTATTCTGTTTAACCTGCTACTTTTAATAGTAATAATGGTTATCCGTGTATTTGTTGCCAGACAATGGTGGGGGTATTATACAGTCGTCCCCGCCCGGCTTTAGTCTTTCCTTATTGGGTTAATTTTTAAATTAAACATTTAAAGTAGAATTGGATTTCGGAAAGTGAATTATGATCAATATCTGACATTTACTGTTTAATCCTTATTTGGCCGCGTAGGATGGTCTAATCGGCAAAATTTTCGATTACATCAGTCGTAAACCAAATAGTGCATTTTTGTTAATATAGTTCAAGAATCTCTTCAAGTTGCTCATCATCCCAAATGCAGCAAATTTTGTTTATGATGTTCACCATGTTGCTCGAAGTTAACGAAAAACTCTACTCGCAGAACTTAGATTTTCTTAAAATAGTTGAATAATTTTGAGACGCTTTTTCGGTGTGATGAGTATTTCTATGCTTAATTACACTATGTAACAAATGAACACTTTTTGAAAAATACACGGACTTGACAGTATAGGTTCGATTATACTATCAAAGGGTAGTATAACCCTATACTCGGTTTGGCGAAATTGGTGACCAATTTTTTTTTATGGGTTTCTGAAAATCAGTGGGCCCCTCGAAAAAGGTGTCATCAGCTTTTGTCCAACAACTAATTCAGACGTGGTGATACCGCTTAACTATGTTTAGCAATAATGTAGCTAAGAATATGTTGAAGAAAGTTTCTTAGCATTTTTTGCGAAAAAAATTTTTTTCCGGTACTTTTTTTGAAAAAGTGAAGGAAAAAAAATTTTTGTTCACCTTTTTCAGCATAACTTTCGGGGACTCGTAATTTTTCACTAACAATGCTTGGCAAAATTGTAGCCAACATAAATCTGAAAATTTTTTGTAAACATATCAATACAATCTGAACGTGTCTAGGCACCCTAAATAGCTCAAAAAACCACATTGTACCCCAAAAATGTAAGTATTTCACTGTTATGTAACAAAAATATATTTTTTTGGTATAGGGCATGTACAGCAACTTTATAGAAAATATTAAGGCCAATATTTTTGTGGAACATTTTAACCCTCTAGCTCCCCCACGTAACTGTAATTTTTGGCCCCATTTTAACAAATCGTAAAAACGGCCCCTTAAAAGGGGGAGGGCGGGGATGAAATGTTCTACAAAAATGTTCGCCATAAAATTTTACTATACGAGTCGGAACACACCAAAGCCCAAATCTCCAAATCTTCCAGTCAACAACGCTCTTTACTGGTAACTTTATTGCTTCGACTACTAGATCGTACGACTAACATTGCTTCACGAACTGGAATTTGACAATTTTTTGGTGTTTGTGTTATGTTTTGAGCCTTGGTGTGTTCTGACACATATAGTAAAATTTTATGGCGAAAATTTTTGTAGAACATTTCATCCCCTCTCCCCCATTTTAAGGGGTGTTTTTACGATTTGTTAAAATGAGGCCAAAAATTGCAGTTATGTGGGGGAGCTAGAGGGTTAAAATGTTCCACAAAAATATCTGCCTTAATATTTTCTATAAAGTTGCTCTGCATGCCCTATACCAAAAAAATATATTTTTGTTACATAACAGTGAAATACTTACATTTTTGGGGTACAATGTGGTTTATTGAGCTATTTATGGTGCCTAGACACGTTCAGATTGTTTAATATGTTCACAAAAGTTGTTCAGATTTACGTTGGCTACAATTTTGCCAAGCATTGTTAGTGAAAAATTACGAGTACCCGGAAGTTATGCGGAAAAATTTGAAAAAATAAAAACATTTTTTTCCTTCACTTTTTCAAAAAAAAAGTACCGGAAAAAAATTTTTTTTCGCGAAAAATGTTAAGAATCTTTGTTCAGCATATTCTTAGCTACATTATTGCCAAACATAGTTAAGTGGTATCACCACGTCTGAATTAGTTGTTGGACAAAAGCTGATGACACCTTTTTTTTCGATAGCAATACGCGTATACAAATTAAAAAAAAATCGGAAATGTCAAGAAGAATTTTGTTTTCAAAAATCAATCGATCAATCAATCAATCAATCACTTGTTCAATTCTTTCCTACACAAGACATCAACAAGAATTGCTTAGACTCCGTCAGTTTAAAGTTTTTGGCTCTTTCCATCACATGTGAGTTTTAATTTTGTGAAAAAGGAAAACTTTTGTTATCAGAGTGTTTAAAAATGTATTTCCTAATAAGCCAATCAAGTTAAAAAGTTAGTAAAACAGCAGAGAAAACATTACAAAAATAGCGTACAAGTGGATATGTGTGTGTGTCTCTAAGTGTTGTAATAACATCAGAGAGAAAACAATGGTCCTTCGTACCTTCCATCCTTGGCTGAAGCGACGAGTAAAAAAGTCGAAAAGTTTTATCCTTTTTGGAAAGTGTTAAATAAATAATGAAAAAGAAAAAACACATGTGAAAGAAAGAACCCACATTCTTATCAGCCAACAACCAAAAAACAAACAATAGAAGAACTAAACAACTTGAACTTGTTTTCAACACTATAACCGAATTGTTTCCATGTGAACCTTCTGTTTCATAATCTATGTCAGAGTTTTTTTTTACACTAAACTAAAAATATGAGCAACATAAAGAATGGGAAATGATTTAAACTCTTCTTTGGCCAGTTTGGTAGGAGTTTAAAGTAAATTTTTTTTTGTTATAGCAGCTTTAAAGGCTTTCTGGGGAAAAATGTGTTCCCAATTTAAAGTGTGCAATCAAGCAAAGGTAGTTCGGGCACATTGTCGCCTCAGTGTAGGCATAGACATTAGACTTGGATGTATAGTGATTACTGTGATATATAGAAATCTTTTATGCACACATTTATGCCGGCGGAAGCAATTTAGAGGACCTTCTCATTTCAATACATGCTGTATAAAATCGATTCTAGACTATAGTGACGATTTTTTAGAAAAATGCAACTTTTTCGTAGCCCTTTTCCCGAAATCTGTAATTTTTGCCACATTTTGGAATTTTTAAATTGGAGCTAAGTTTAATTCCAGGGACTACATCAGTTGCACCTAAAAAGGAAAATTATTTTTCAGAAATTCGCGTCGACGGGGAATCTTTTTTTCAGAATAGAAATCACGTAAGAGTCATAGAAATCGTTATAATTTAGTAAGTAAACGAGGAAAATGTTCTCTTACAATTTCTATATTACAAAAAAAATGTTAACAGAAGTTTTTAAATTTCTTTCTCGGATATGAAAAGAGTACTACGAGGTTTCCTTTTCAACTGCTTTGCTGAACTCTCGATTTCCCAACAACATTTTTGGGCATAAACCTCAAAAATCACTTGTGATAGAGTAAAAGGGTTAATGGCTATCATTGTGTATACTAGGGATGTAACGAAAGTGACTTTAGCGAAAGCGAATATGAAATATATTTTTTGCGAATGCAAAAGCGAATAGTGAAACATTTTTGCGAAAGCGAATGCGAATAATAGTTTGACCCTTTAGGATATTCAAGTATTAAGAATGTTTTCCATAGTTTTACCTCCTGTTACCACAAGGACAAACATATTCCTGTTTTGAAGAGAAGTGGCAGAGGTTTTCATTGGTATTAATATCTTCAAATTGTGACAAGGGAATAAGGAGATTTAACACTTGTAACAAATGGAAGCGAATACTGAAATAAATTTTTGCGAAAGCGAATAATCCAAAGATGGTTTTTGCGAATACGAATGTTAAAATGATGCGAATAATTCGCGTTCGCAAATGCGAATGCGAATATTCGTTACATCCCTGGTGTATACGTAGTGCGACATTGTATTTGATTTAGTCATATAATGTATTCCGCCCCGGTCTACTGTACATATTTTCAGCATCCATCCATTTTGGCGTGGGCACGTGCTTTTTTCTCCCTTCCAAACAATGCAACGAAAAATGATTTGCATGCCTTGCAGCAGCGTGAGCTATAAATGAAAATAGTGTCTTTTTCCCGAAAACAAAAAATACAAGAAGCAGACAGAAGAAATATTAGCACAACGCCGCAAATACTGCAGAACATAGATACAATGTTTGGCTACATCATAAAGAGTGCAGCCAGTGGAGTGATTGCAGTTATTTCCAAAATTTCTATGACACACTAGATAATTTTGTATACAACTAACATCTTTCAAGAAAAATGGTATATAAAGGGTCCGCCAAATAACTTTTTTTTTGAAAATGCTATACAAAAAACTACTGAATATTTTCTCAAATTTCTTTTTTTATTTGAAAGTACAATCCTTCCGGTTAATAATGGAAAATAATTTCATTCAAATGGCTGCCTCGGCTGGCCATGCAGTAGCCTACACGATCGGTCCAATTTTTAAGCACATTATCGATTGTGTGCAGCTGTATTTCACCAATGGCTTCACGAATATTGTCCTTTAAAGCGTCAATTGTCTCTGGCTTGTCGGCGTAACACTTATCTTTGAGGGCACCCCAAAAATAATAGTCCAACGGTGTCCAATCGCAGCTCCGAGGTGGCCAAACGACATCAGCTCTGCGGTTGATAATGCGATCTTCAAAAACAGGGCGCAAAAAATCGAGTGTAGCTTCGCCATTGAATGTAACGGCCACTCCTTGCTCATTTTCGAAGAAAAATGGCCCAATTATGCTTCTGGACCAAAATCCGCACCAAACAGTGACTCGTTTTGGGTGTATCGGCTTTTCAATGTAATCGTGCGGGTTTTCTGTGCCCCAAATGCGACAAGTTTGCTTGTTTACATACCCGCCAAGTTCAAAATGAGCTTCATCTGAAAAGATGATTTTTTTTGGCAAAATCGGCATCTTCTGTAAGTCGATCGCTCCCAGCGTTGTTCAAGCGTATACACAACCATATTCGTTCAGCGGAAGGATAAAACTAATTATCTGTCAAATCAGACATGAGCTAAGTGTTACCATTCACGAAATAAGCACTAGTTGAAAAAAAACGTTAGATAGCGGACCCTATATAACTAAAGGACCTAAAACCATATATAAGTATATGATTGAAGCTAATCTGTTTCCGAACTTTTGAAGTCATGGTATCTATGTCCGTCTATTATTCTACCTGTTTTGTTGTTAGGTGCACTCGATAACTGTTGAAATGAGTAATGAGTAAAAAATTGTTTCTTTCAGATACTCGTAATAACGACTTCTACAGCGCTTACATGGGAAGGAATATATAAGGGGGCTACATGTTAATCGGAACCGATTTTCTTCAATTTTAGCAGCATTCGTTTCCGAATCAAGCAACTATTCTATACTAAATTGTTATACCCCACATTATGACTTTGTGCATTTGTTTATAACGCCTAAAAAACAAAGAGAGTCGATTTAGTCTGCTAGTCCGTCTGTCTGTCTGGTCATGAATTCTTGTAATCAAAGTTCGCAATATGAAGCTATCTTTACGAAAATTAGAAGAGGGGTATTTCTTACACCATTGACGATCCTTATTAACAATGGGGCATATCGGTACATGTTTTAATATAGCGCCAACATAAAAGTCCCCTCCGATGTCACTTCTTGAAGCTCTAGAGAAAACATTTTTCAATTGATCAGGCTGAAATTTAGGAACTTACACTTCGTACTGGATCTTATCGACCCTAGTAACAATAGGGGCACATCAGCAAATCCGCTCTAATTTCATTTCTCTGGGCTCTAGGGAATATATGTTTCTATTGATCTACCTGATTGATTTTAAGAATTTATACTTCATATTGGACCTAATCGTCCCTTGTAAAAATTGGGTACATCAGTTCACGGTACCGATGCACAGTGGCAGTAATTAAAAAAAAGGAAAATAATTTGGCCGCTTCTTAACCAGACAACCGATTGCGATAAAACTTGGCATGCGTGTAGAAGAGGTATTAGAGAGCGTTAGTTTGGGCCAACTATGATATACATACAGTGGAAGAGCTACAGGACCTTAAGTTTGGCCACTTTGGGTCAACAAAATGTTCAAGCGCGTGTAATTTTCGTCTGATTCCAAAAATCTTTTTTTGTGTATATTCTACTAAACGAGACCAACAAAATACATTTGAAGTTATATTTTCTCAAAAATTTGATTTTTTGTCTTTTTTCGGGAAAAAGTATACGTCTTATTATGGAGTTATAGAACAAATTATTTAAAAAAAGTCTAACATTATTCATCTTAAGGAAACTTCCTAGAGAATGTTTTCAAATATTCACTGGTATTTTTGCCAATTTACATAATTTTTTACACAAATTTCGACCCACACATTTTCTCCAATCGCAAAACTACAACATTGAAAACTTTACTACTCTTATATGAACTGTTTATTTTGAAAGTTTTTCTGTTTTTGAACTAAGATTAGTATCGTTAAAAGGGTATGTGAATAATAGTTATATATTATTTGCATTCAGTTCATCTCAAGACTTCAATGTTTCTATATTCCCTGAAAATTTTCAAATTCTAGTTTATTTAACGCTCTTTTTCTAATGGTGAATCGAGTAAAGCAGAATGACGTTTACACCACTTTCAAAACAGTTAATATGTGGTAAGGTGAAGCACATTGGGTATAGGGAATAATGCAAAAATTATCGTTATTGGGGATTTTCTAAATTTTTGTTGGGAATTTTGGAATTGATTTTTGCAAATATAATGATTGGCGAATTACTTTCGATTTGTGATGTCACGACCTACAAACTACAAAATATGTCCATGAAATATATTAATTTTTTTAATATTTTATGGTGTTATTACATTTCTATCTGCATTGGAAAATTAATTTTTTCATGTTGTTTCTGACTTGTCCTAAAATTTTGCTAATTTCAGTGCTGAATATAATCCAATTCCTCTCACATTAACTTATCTGAATTGACAACAATTGATACGATATAAAAAATTTAGGTCACATTGAGACGTACACATTGCATACACAAAAATTTATGATTATTTTAAAAAAAATATGTAATTATTGTATTTTAATGTGAAAGTGTATATGGGTAGTTCTTTGCCAAGTGTCACAGGTCAAAAATCAGATCTTTCCCCAATTCTCAGAAAATGTTGCCCTAGTATTTGGGAGTAATGACCCCCACTATTAAAAATTAAATGAAAATTGGAGGCAGGGGACGAGGTCAAAGTTCAAGAAAATGGATTTTTCCTCTGAGAATCTATTTTTATACCCTACACCACACTGCGGTACAGGGTATTATAACTTTGTGCATTTGTTTGTAACACCCAAAAGGAGAAGAAATAGACCCATCGTTTATTATACCGATCGACTTAGAATTACTTTCTGAGTTGATTTAGCTATGTCCGTCTGTCCGTCAGTCCGTCTGTCTGTCTGTCTGTCCGTCTGTCTGTCCGTCTGTCTGTCCGTCTGTCTGTCCGTCTGTCTGTCTGTCCGTCTGTCCGTCTGTCTGTCCGTCTGTCTGTCCGTCTGTCTGTCCGTCTGTCTGTCCATCTGTCTGTCCGTCTGTCTGTCCGTCTGTCTGTCCGTCTGCCTGTGCATGTATTCTTGTAATCAAAGTACAGGTCGAAATTATGATCCGATTTCGACGAAACTTTACACATATATTTTTGTTGGCCCAAGGACGATCCCTATTGAATTTGGTTAAAATCGGTTCAGATTTAGATATAGCCCCCATATATATGTTAGCCCAGATTTGACATGTAAGCGCTGTAAAAACTTTATTATACCCTACACCACACTGTGGTACAGGGTATTATAACTTTGTGCATTTGTTTGTAACACCCAAAAGGAGAAGAAATAGACCCATCGTTTATTATACCGATCGACTTAGAATCACTTTCTGAGTTGATTTAGCTATGTCCGGCTGTCCGTCTGTCTGTCTGTCCGTCTGTCTCTGTATCTATTCTTTTAATCAAACTACAGGTCGCAATTATGGTCCGATGTATACGAAACTTTACACATATCTTTTTTTGCCCAAGGACGATCCCTATTGAATTTGGTTAACATCGGTTCAGATTTAGATATAGCCCCCATATATATGTTAGCCCTGATTTGACATGTAAGCGCTGTAAAAATGTTATTCTATTTTATTTTTTATGATAAAATGTTATTTTATTTTTTTTTTGATAAAATGTTCCTACCCATTTACCAATTATTCCAAATTATTATCGCAATGACCCTTATCGCATTGTTAGGGAGGTGTATGGTATTATATAGTCGGCCCCGCCCGACTTTCTGCCTTCCCTTACTGGTGTTTCCTTAAATTTTTTATAAAAAATGGTCCATATGTAATCTACCGATGGTGTAAATTTTGGAGTGGGGACGACTTTGGTTCAGAAGTTACGTTATAATAACTGAAAATCTTCACCAGATTACAAAGAAAAAATATCTATATGCGTTATTTTGGTTGTTGATTTTTTCAAATATTTTTTCTTTGTAATTTGGTGAAGATTTTCAGTTATTATAATGTATGTTCTGAACCGATTTCGATGCCACTCCAAAATTTACACCATCGGTAGAGTACATATGGACCATTTTTTATAAAAAATTTATGGAAAAAAATTAGATCGGTTCTCAGATATCGCAATTTATATTTTTACTAGCTGGATCCGGTCCACTTCGTTGCCCCATATTTCATATTTCCGATCCAGTCCATTTTTGAACAAATCACGTAGTTTGTCACCAAATACATCTACACAAAATTACAGCACTCTCGCTAACAAATTGTTCAAGATATATCAATTTTAAAACATGGCGCATAAGGGCGGGGTCGCGGCCATTGGTCCGATCCTTTCCATTTTTGGACCTATCACATTGACTGCCACCTGATATAAATACACAAAATTACAGCACTCTCGCTAACATATTGTGCAAGATATCTCAATTTCAAAAATTGGCTTATTTGAAATTGGCGGGGCCACGCCTATTTGTTCTATCCCTATTTTTATTTCCGCGAAAAATGACCGAAATGAACTGTTTTAGATAATATTAGTATTTTTTATAAAAGTACGCGGAAAACGCTTTATGAAATGATATTTTCTATTTTCAATGTCTTATGCGTTGACTTCAAAAAACCATTATTGAGGAAAAAAATATTTTTTGGAATTTTGATTGCCCCTGCCTCCAATTTTCATTTAATTTTTTCAATATTGTGGTTCATTACTCCCACATACTAGGGAAACATTTCTACGAAATTGAGAAAGATCTAATTATTGACCTGTGACATTTGGGAAAGAACTACCCATATGTACATATACTCGTACATATATGTATAAGGGTTTTCATGTTAAGTAAGTTAATTTTTAAAACCGAAGTCTTCTGATCGGGGGGAAAGTTGTACCATGTTTAGTCCTGTTGGATAGTAGTTATGACACATAATTTTAACGAAATCGTTTAAGGAATCTACGAGCTGAGATTGTTGTCGAACGGCCATTTTTTCCCGTCCACACAACTAATTACTTATTGTATTTAAAAAATTATTGCCAAAAGAGTTTTAATAGATTTTTTAAAAAAATAAAAAAAAAATGTTTGGGCGGAATTAAATCTTTTTTTAAAATTTTTTGTGAAAAACCATACATTTTTTTTTAATTTTGTTTGCTCATTTCATTTAAGAGCTTAGCTCATTTCATTTAAGAGCTTAGTGGTCTTTTAGTGGTAAGAAACTTGTATATTTATCAAAAAAAAATATTATTACGTAGATATGTTAGCACAACTCGAGAACCATTTATCCGAATTTGTGCAGGAAAACTGTATATACCCCTAAATTAAGTAGCCTCCATCTTCTTCTAATTTAATTTCTTCATCCCATCAGCGCTTCCAGAGATACTGCGAAGAGTTCCCATTTTCTGAGAAAATTTAACAATTATTTTAGACCCCTAAATTAACCAGTAAGGAAAGGCTAAAGTCGGGCGGGGCCGACTATATAATACCCTACACCACTCTCGTAATATTGAATAACTCTGAAATATAAATTTTGTAGTTCATGTATAAATTGTTTATTCTAAATTTCAAAACGATTGGATGTAAAATACAGCTTCTATAGAACTAAAGAGCCAAATCGGACGAAACATATATATGGGAGCTATAACTAAATCTTAACCGATTTTCTTTAAATTCGGCAATTTTTGTTCATGGATCAAGAAACTCTACCATTCTAAATTTCAAAACGATTGTATGTAAAATACAGCTTTTATAGGACTAAAGGGCCAAATCGGACGAAACATATATATGGGAGCTATAGCTAAATCTTAACCGATTTTCTTAAAATTCGGTAGTGTTGGTTCATGGATAAAGAAACTCTACCATTCTAAATTTCAAAATGATTGGATGTAAAATACAGCTTCTACAGGACTAAAGAGGAAAATCGGACGAAACATATATATGGGAGCTATAGCTAAATCTTAACCGATTTTCTTCAAATTCGGCAATGTTGGTTCATCGATCAAGAAACTCTACCATTCTAAATTTCAAAACGATTGCATGTAAAATACAGCTTCTATAGGACTAAAGGGCCAAATCGGACGAAACATATATATGGGAGCTATAGCTAAATATTAACCGATTTTCTTCAAATTCGGTAGTGTTGGTTCATGGATCAAAAAACTCTACCATTCTAAATTTCAAAATGATTGGATGTGAAATACAGCTTCTACAGGACTAAAGAGGAAAATCGGACGAAACATATATATGGGAGCTATAGCTAAGACTTAACCGATTTTCTTCAAATTCGGCAATGTTGGTTCATGGATCAAGAAACTCTACCATTCTAAATTTCAATACGATTGGATGTAAAATACAGCTTCTATAGGACTAAAGGGCCAAATCGGACGAAACATATATATGGGAGCTATAGCTAAATCTTAACCGATTTTCTTCAAATTCGGCAATGTTGGTTTATGGATCAAGAAACTCTACCATTCTAAATTACAAAACGATTGGATGTACAATACAGCTTCTATAGGACTAAAGGGCCAAATCGGACGAAAGATATATATGGGAGCTATATCTAAATCTGAACCGATTTCAACCAAATTCAATAGCGATCTTAACAGCTGCGAAATACTCTAAACTGCTAAATTTCAGAACGATCGGAGTGAAATTGCGACCTGTAGTCGACGAACAACTTTACATCCACAGACGGACGGACGGACGGACGGACATGCTTAAATCGACTCAGCTAGTGATTCTGAGTCGATCGGTATACTTTAAGGTGGGTCTAGCTGTGTTATTTTCAGGTGTTACAAACATCTGCCGTGAAACAAACTTATAATACCCTGTACCACAGTGTGGTGTAGGGTATAAATAGCCTTCATCTTCTTCTAATTTATTTTTTTTCTCATCCCCTCAGCGCTTCCAAAGATATTGCGAAAAAATCCCATTTTCTGAGAAAATTTTAATAATTTTTTAATTAAAACCTCTTAAAAACATCGAAAAATTCACAATTATTATATTATCGTAAAGATGACCGGCCGTGAAAAATGTGAGACTATTCCGAAAAAAAAATCGATGCATAATTTAAAAAGTTGTAGGTAATTTAGCAAATCTACCACCCCAAAAAGTTATCAAAAAAATACCAAATGTAACACAAAATTATGTTTAATAACATAACATCATCATAACATCACGCTACTAAACCGAATATTGTATATACAATATGTACATACTTAATTAGCTACAACTTTTTAAATTATGCATCGATTTTCTTAAGAACCACACAATACATATAGTGATGAACCTTGTGGCCACGTAAATCCAGGCAAAACTCATCATCCCAGACGATACCCTTTCGATGACACAATACAAGTTAACCGCAATTTTATGCATGCCAAGTATGATGTCTTCAGCTTTTTTTGCCATCTGTATCTGTGTTTTTGGAATTTGCGTCTGTGGACGTTCCGTATTCGATTTTATTAAGATTTCAATTTTCGAAGCCACGAGGAAAACACGTGCTGCAATTTGGAAAATGATTTTACATTTTCGTTTTCATTTTAAATCAATGTTTATAAATTTCCTATACACGAAGCTTTAAAACAAAGAAGATGAAAAAAAAAAAACAAATATAAATGGACAGAGAGAGGCGGGGTACATCAAACCAATTACGTGAGAAATCATAATAAAGGATAAAGACATATCTAGTTTTAAAGATTTTTGAAGTATATCCGGGATCACAGAAAAAATCGCTTTGGTAGTATATTGCCTCAAACATATTCTGCCAGAAACAAATATATGCTTATGGTCCATTCGATATTTATATTTGACACCAATTATTATTAACAGTTTGGAAAAATTCGTACTAAACAAATCATTTCTTTCCAACCAACATCATATATTTCGAGTGTTCTAAACATAGTGTTTCCTGCTAAATATGTTTGATATACTACAGATGCGTTTTATTTTCTCAATGTGTAGTATTATGGGAAAAGCTGAAAATGTGAAAATAATTGCTTAAAAATTGATTTTTTAAAAATTATATTTCTAGTTGATAATGAATATGAACTTTGTTGTATAGTGCAGCTGAACAAACTTTAATTTGCACCATTCACATTACACTTTCCAATCATTAATTTTCTCTACCCGCTCCATGTGACATTGCCACAGTTAATGTTACTCCAAGAGTCTGCCACTTTTATAGTCCCCGAAAAAGAAAACGAAATCAAATCAATCTTCCCACCAATTCATTGCGTCGCGTCATTCCCCAGCAAATCAAGCACAGCCAAATGCCACAGATCGTATACATAGAAATCAAATGCCATATCATCCAGACGGACGGATGAACGGACGGACGCAGCACAGAGAGATTCATCTATCACTGATACGTCAGCTCAACTGGAATGTGAAGAAATTACAGGAGTAATCAAAGGAGACAGAAACAAATTGAAATTTGATTTCCTCAGCGCGATATAAGATATATCCGTAAATCACTGACAAATGTTGTTGGCGTATTTGACACGTTTCACGTATCCCAAGTGATTGAGGGAAGGGTAAGACATTCGTTGAATATTTCCTTTTTTTGATAAAGAGAACAATAAAATTTGATTAAACTATCTCAATTTGGGAATAGTGAAAAATAAAGATAGTAAAGGCGAACATTAAAAAATACGATATAAAAAATTTTTAAACTAAAGTTAGGAAAATTGTTTCTATGTTTGAAAAATCAAATAATTAAAAAAAAACAATAAAGAGACTCAAAAATCGGACAGTGTCTACTATGTAGTACCTTAATATAGGGTTTCCCAATAAGAGTGATGTGATTTCTTTGAAAAAACATACTTATAGTTAAGGAAATTTATAAGTTTTTATTTAATGTGAAGTACAACCGATACAATTATGTTCTAAATAAAACGTCATTCAAATGGCCTCCACGATTTCTTCTGCAGGAACGAATTCGATGAACCCAATTTCCGAGCACTTTTGCCAGTAAATCAAGTCGTATGTCATGAATGGCACGTTCAATATTGACTTGTATAGCTTGAAGAGAGTCTGGTTTATTTGAAAAGACCAGTGACTTCAAATAACCCCACAAGAAATAGTCTAATGGTGTTAAATCACAACTTCTTGGAGGCCATTCAATATCATAATTTCTTGAAAGAATCTAATTTCCAAACTTTTCTCGCAACAATTCCATTTTATTCATTTGCTGTGTGGCACGTAGCCACAATCAGTCAATGGCAAAAAGATAGCTCTTAACGGGAGCTAAAATATTGGTCGCAGGTGTACTGGAAAGTGTTTTTTGGATTTAAAAAAATGGGCTTAGCGCACGAAAAGTTGCAATTGGAGAACGATTATTTTGATAATAAAACTGCATAATTTGTAAACGTTGTTCTTGCGTATATCTCTGCATGATGAAATTGTAAACACTACTTAATACAATGAAAAACAAATGACAGATCATGACATATTACAAATGGCCGAAACGTCACTGCAAAATCATATCATCCCTATTAGAAAATCCGTTATAATCAATGAAATCTTTGATTGCATCAATGAAAACTGACATTGTTTTATGGGCCAAAGTAAAGCTTCATTATGCAATGCAATGTTCAAAGTTACATTAACAAACAAATAGTGTAAAATTGCATAGATCTTATACTAATGTAGAAAGTTTTTACCGCAATGAAACGTAGTCATTGTATTAATCAAGAATTCTATAAAACCTTTGAAAGTTTTCTTAATTATACCCTACACCACACTGTGGTATAGGGTATTATAAGTTTGTTTCATGGCAGATGTTTGTAACACCTGAAAATAACACAGCTAGACCCACCTTAAAGTATACCGATCGACTCAGAATCACTAGCTGAGTCGATTTAAGCATGTCCGTCCGTCCGTCCGTCCGTCCGTCCGTCTGTCTGTCCATGTAAAGTTGTTCGTCGACTACAGGTCGCAATTTCACTCCGATCGTTCTGAAATTTTGCAGTTTAGAGTATTTCGCAGCTGTTAAGATCGCTATTGAATTTGGTTGAAATCGGTTCAGATTTAGATATAGCTCCCATATATATCTTCCGTCCGATTTGGCCCTTTAGTCCTATAGAAGCTGTATTTTACATCCAATCGTTTTGAAATTTAGAATGGTAGAGCTTCTTGATCCATGAACCAACATTGCCGAATTTGAAGAAAATCGGTTAAGATTTAGCTATAGCTCCCATATATAGGTTTCGTCCGATTTGGACCTTTAGTCCTATAGAAGCTGTATTTTACATCCAATCATTTTGAAATTTAGAATTGTAGAGTTTCTTGATCCACGAACCAACACTACCGAATTTGAAGAATATCGGTTAAGATTTAGCTATAGCTCCGATATATATGTTTCGTCCGATTTGGCCCTTTAGTCCTATAAAAGTTTTTACATCCAATCGTTTTGAAATTTAGAATGGTAGAGTTTCTTGATCCATAAACCAACATAGCCGATTTTGAAGAAAATCGGTAAAGATTTAGCTATAGCTCCCATATATATGTTTCGTCCGAGTTGGCCCTTTAGTCCTATAAAAGCTGTATTTTACATCCAATCGTTTTGAAATTTAGAATGGTAGAGTTTCTTGATCCATGAACCCACATAGCGGAATTTGAAGAAAATCGGTTAAGATTTAACTATAGCTCCCATATATATGTTTCGTCCGATTTGGCCCTTTAGTTCTATAGAAGCTATATTTTACATCCAATCGTTTTGAAATTTAGAATGGTAGAGTTCCTTGATCCATGAACCAACACTACCAAATTTGAAGAATATCGGTTAAGATTTGTCTATAGCTCCCATATATATGTTTCGTCCGATTTGGCCCTTTAGTCCTATAGAAGCTGTATTTTACATCCAATCGTTTTGAAATTTAGAATGGTAGAGTTTCTTGATCCATGAACCAACATTGCCGAATTTGAAGAAAATCGGTTAAGATTTAGCTATAGCTCCCATATATAGGTTTCGTCCGATTTGGACCTTTAGTCCTATAGAAGCTGTATTTTACATCCAATCACTTTGAAATTTAGAATTGTAGAGTTTCTTGATCCACGAACCAACACTACCGAATTTGAAGAATATCGGTTAAGATTTAGCTATAGCTCCCATATATATGTTTCGTCCGATTTGGCCCTTTAGTCCTATAAAAGCTGTATTTTACATCCAATCGTTTTGAAATTTAGAATGGTAGAGTTTCTTGATCCATGAACCAACATAGCCGATTTTGAAGAAAATCGGTAAAGATTTAGCTATAGCTCCCATATATATGTTTCGTCTGATTTGGCCCTTTAGTCCTATAAAAGCTGTATTTTACATCCAATCGTTTTGAAATTTAGAATGGTAGAGTTTCTTGATCCATGAACCCACATTGCCGAATTTGAAGAAAATCGGTTAAGATTTAACTATAGCTCCCATATATATGTTTCGTCCGATTTGGCCCTTTAGTTCTATAGAAGCTATATTTTACATCCAATCGTTTTGAAATTTAGAATGGTAGAGTTTCTTGATCCATGAACCAACACTACCAAATTTGAAGAATATCGGTTAAGATTTGTCTATAGCTCCCATATATATGTTTCGTCCGATTTGGCCCTTTAGTCCTATAAAAGCTGTATTTTACATCCAATCGTTTTGAAATTTAGAATGGTAGAGTTTCTTGATTCATGAACCAACATTGCCGAATTTGAAGAAAATCGGTAAAGATTTAGCTATAGCTCCCATATATATGTTTCATCCGATTTGGCTCTTTAGATCCAATCGTTTTTATAACCTACACCACACTGTGGTACAGGGTATTATTTAAGTATAAAATGTCCCAAAAGTAAATTTATGTAAACAATTTATACATGAATTACAAAATTTATATATCAGAGTTATTCAATATTACGAGAGTGGTGTAGGGTATTATATAGGCGGCACCGCCCGACTTTAGCCTTTCCTTACTGGTTTTAACTGGTTTTACTTATTATTTAGCCACTTTTCTCATTATTTTAACATGGGGATGTCATTGGAGGAAAGTACTTCCCAAAAGCATACAATAAAGTAGCATAATAAGTACTTATTTTTAGCTCGATTTTATGTACTTGACTAATGCATTACCAATAAGTTATAAAATAAGTAGTAGATATGTAGAAGTGGCCATTTAAAACGATTTTTTGCATATTGCCGCGCATATTTCTCGAAACAAATAATTTCCTCATGCCAGATTCGAATTTCTGTTATTTTCATTCAAATCTGCACGTATTGTTTGAAAACATGTTGAAATATAAATAAATCTTGTACAATAACCCACATATAGCCAAAATTGCATTAGATTAAAATTTGCCACAATGATTTTGAAACAAAAAATCACTTATTTCTGTTATTATTGGTAAGTCATTATTAATAAGCCGAAAGTAATGCAGCGAATAATGAGATGTCATTATTTGGTAATGCAGGGAATAATGACAGGTACTTACCAAGATTTTGCTGGGTAGATTCTAAAATAATAATTCAGTCTCTGTCACTTTTGGGGGCTATGGTGTGATCGATAATCTTTAGTCCCACATTCGTGGGGAAAGCAATAATGATGACAACAATAACTAATAAGATGATTACCTAAACCTAGGTCTGACAACTAGACAAGTGATGCAAAGTCTTGTACTGCCTTTTAATTCGGTTTCCTTTGGCCAGTATAACCGTCCTTCAAAGAAAATGAAGAATAATGATCGGCGTCTTTCCCTCCTTGGATCCGTTAGCGAACTAATAAATCAGACCATTAATTGCTATGTATAGAACACAAGCAAAAAGAATTTCTGAAATAGGCACGGACAGTCTGGTTCTAGCGGTCATCAACAGTTGAGAAGATGACTGGTATTGGAGCCGCATAAAATTAATTCGTCCTCCGCTGAGAGCTACCGCTGCGGTTTGAAGAATATTGGTGAGATCTCGCCGGGTGGAAGTTTTACATGGATTCCGGCTACACCTTCTGATTCGTAATTCGTCGTTAAGTTGCAGGAGGTCTGCAGTCCCGGTCTTCCGGGTCAGGCAACTGGAACTGCAGTCGCTTGGAATATGCGGGTGGAGCTTGTAGGCACGGAGTATTTATACTAATTGGGAACTTCGGTAGGAACCTCGGTAAATCCTTTGTCAACTTTTTTTACAGTTTCAGCAAAATCCGGTTTAAGGGGTATAAGAGCAATAAGGGAGGGCATTCGACAGAAACTCTACCAAATAACAATGATCTTCCCTCTTCGCAAGTGTCCGAACTGCATATTGTGAAACCTAGAGTCTCATCCATTTCCGATGCGATTGAATGCGTGAAAAAATCTATCATCACAGGTCCGAAAGAATCCTGTGGGGTTGAGTCATGTGAGGATGAGCTTCTACCGGACATCGACGACGAAGTAGGATTCTTCAGATAAACCTCCACCAATCTAAGGCTGCGTCAGCTGCCATTTACAGCGCGGAGGAGCTGAAATGGTCCTAATTCACGAGCCATGTTTGAGGGGAGATATGGTTTGTGGGTTTAGGACGCCAGGGTTTAAGTTGCTTCAAGGTACATGTAATGGAAGACGCAAAGCGTATATGCATGCTAAAAACAACCTTAATAAAAATCTTCTTTTAGCAGTGAAGACATAGTATCAGCCAGCCTTGAGTTAGAAAACTCCCTGTTTGGTTGGCATCCGTTTATTTGGCAAATGATGCATTGAAATCAATGGTAGGTTAGGTTAGGTTGAATAGAGGAGACGTTTAAAGGTCTCGTGTCCATGGACATACACTTAAGCCAGTGGTTCGGCCTGTTGTGCGCTTCTTATTTATGATTTTTATACCCCACGGGTTACAGAAAATCGGTACTAGACACATATCCTCTGAGATGAGTCAAGTCTGGCAATATATCGGAACCGAAATATCGGGAGCTTGCATGTGTGAAAGCTGGGCAGTGACACAGAAAATGTTCCATCGTTTCGATGTTTTCCCTGCATGCCCTGCACTTGTCGTTTTCTGCTAGTCCTATGCGATGAAGATGTGCCTGTAAGTACGAGCGTCATCTGTGGGGAGATACAATGCGTCTATAAGATAGCGTCATATGTGGGGAAGTGCAGACATCAACGAAAGGGGTGAATTATTTATAGAATATGTTATAAGTAGTTACTTTGTGATTTGTAATAAGGGGTATGAGCCTACCGTCATTACTAAAAACATACAGGACAACTTAAGTGAAATAAATTCTGATTGGAAAGTTTTGGACGTTCATAGATGTTCCGACCATAGATATATTAGCTTCTGCATGCCAAGCCTCCTAATTCTCTCTTCCCACCCAATATTAGGAAAGCCGTTTGGGGGAATTTTAGGCACCTATTCAAAAGGTCCCTTCCAAAGAGACCTGAAATAAAGTTGCGAAGTATCGGCGATATAGAAGAAATGGTAGAATGAGTCGCTGAAACTCTTAACGACTCGTTAACAGCTGCATATCCCAAATAAAAGCCAGTGGGCAAACAACCACCGCAATGGTGGTCGCTTCAGTTAGTTATGCTGAGGAAGTGCTGTAGAAGCTCTTTAATAGGGTAAATACCAAAGGAGTCCTGCAGGTCTGGGACATACACAGGGAAGAACTCAAGCGGTACAAAAAAGAGTTGAGAAAGGCTCACAATAAATCGTGGATAGATTTCTGAAAGCTCATCCGAATCCTCAAGGTTACGTAAAATTTCAGCCTCAACACTTTGTGCTTGCGTACATAGCGAAAGATGATAGTTCTTGGACTACGTCCAGTGAGGAATCGCTGGGTGTGCTCCAGGATACACATTTCCCGGACAACTCTGAACAGGCATTGAATACTTCAATTGGGTATTCCTTTAAAGTGCAGCAAAATGGAGAGAAACCAAAGTTGTTTTCATCCCAAAGGCTGGAAAACCGTTCCACACTGGAGCTAAGGATTCCCGCCCAATTATTCTATCGTCATTTCTCCTTAAAACTCTGGAGAGATTAATAGACAGTTACCTTAGAACTAAAATTAATCACAGGCTACTGTCCAATCAACAACATGCCTACAGCAAGGGAAAGTCCACGGAAACCGCCCTGATTGATCTAGTCAGCTTTATTGAAGGATCCCTCTCTGTTAAGTAATATACTAAAGAAGCTTTCTTAGATATAGAGGGGGCCTTCAATAACATAAATCCAGCCGCTATAATTAAGGCTTTAGAAACCCTGGGGGTTGACAGCAATATACGTAGTTTCATTCACAACCATATAATTAAGAGTCAAGAGAGTTAAGAGAATTTCAGCTAATTTAGTTTTAACTGACCTCCACAGATTTGTCAGCAGGGGAACGCTCCAAGGGGCTGTTCTGTCACCTCTGTTATGGAATCTCCACATGAAGAATATTTTGCCTTCTCTGAGATGATGGGTGTCAGAGTGATGATGGGTATCAGAGTTGTTGCCTATGCAGATGACGTGGCAATAGGTGTTAGGGGGAAGTTTCTGAAGGCTTCCGGTAATGGTATTGGTGTTAACCCGACCAAGACGGAACTAGTTCTTTTCACTAGGAAAAATAAGGTACCACGAGTTAAACCTGTCTCCTTGGGGGTATTAAAATTCCCTTCCCTGTAAGCGCAAAATACTTAGGTATTTTACTTCAACTTCAAACCCAACTATTTGGGCTGTGGTAGCTCTATATACGCTATGTAAAAGGGCAATAGGAAAACGCTGGGGTCTGACCCGCGTATAGTTTATTGGCTGTATACGGCTGTAGTCAGACCGATAATGTTGTACGGCATTGTCGTCTGGTGGAAAGCTCTGCAGAGATCCACGTTCTGTGCGATACTTAACAAGGTTCAGGTGATCACTGTAGTGTTTACCAGGCAGAAATCTTAGCGGTTAAAGAAGTAGCAGAATGGCTCAAAATTAATGTGCTGACCAAAGTCGGTATAAATATTTTCTCTGATGGTCAGTCTGCTATCAAATCCCTGGAAACTGTATTCCTGAATTCAAAAACTCTCCTCGAATGTCGCAGATCTCTTAACTAGATGACTGAACAGCTCAATATTCGCCTGATATGGGTACCGGATCACAGGCACAGGCTTATAACTTGCAAGATTCAACGGGAGCGGTTTGGGATAACTTATGTTTTCCTTTACACAGGGACGTGAGGTAACACAATGGACTGTACAGTCTAAGTGAGTCTGTTTTACATTCTGCCACTCTTAACCTAACCTAAGCGCTAAATGTAATACTTCATTTTAGGGGTTGGGTATTGTCACTCTGGTCAGAAAATGAGCACGGATATAGTGGGTATCTGGAAACAATGCCTGAAGTATCTCACTGGGCTTTGGTGTATTTTCTAAGGAACTTGAGCTATACATTGCTAAAAGACTGCCTGATAACTGCAGGCAGAAATCGTATCTATTAGGAGGAGGATAGCGAAATGGCTGCGAAGTATCATTGAGACTGAAGTAGGTATGAACATTTCTCCTGATAGTCAGTCTATTATTAAGTCCATGGTGAATGTATTCCTAAATGCAAGAAATTTCCTCGACAGTCGCAGATCTCTTAACGAGATGCCTGGGCTGTTTATATCCCTAGCTAAAGGAATATACCAGATCTAAGCAGAGAAACATGTATGACGAGGTATTACCTTAAATTATCTGGGGAAATTAGAATATGTGGGAAAGCCTCTAAATTCTTCTTCAGAGAACTCCAAACTAACCAACGCCCCGCTATCGTGACCGGAAGACCAGACGTCTAATTTGTCGTGTCTCTCATAAAGGATCTCTGCTATATTGGAAGCCACGAAGAGAGATTGAAGGTCTTTTCAAAGTACTTTTGCAGAAACAGCGGAGATGAAGGGGAGGACTAATCAATAAAATACTTTCTGTGTCTCAGTCCCACTCTCTTTGGGGACTTAGCAAACATGGGTGATTTTAATATCTGCAAGCTAATCAGGTTTTATAGCAATCAAATCAATCATTGGTTTAATGGTAGGAAGTAGAAGAAACTTATTATTTTCCTTAGGTCCCAGTAGTAGCAAAATGGACGACATGGTCTAAGTGGACCTGAAATATGTTTTGCCATTCTAAACCTAATTGACTAACAGAAGTGTTTTTATAAAATATCGACTTTTGGTTTGAACGTATGTTTAAATTTTTTTAAACACAAATTTCATAGGATTATTCGGATCTACACTTTGCGTGGCTTCCTTCTAACACAACTATTTACTTCATAAGTTTTCCTTAAATTCCAATCTTTACATTGCAAACCTTTCCCAGGCCATATCGTTCTTGGCAACATTGACCACCAATTAGAAATTTGAATACGTTGGCAAATCATAAAGTCTGTATTTGAAATACCCCGGGGGCATTTTACGAGTACCTTTCATATGGAGTATGTGTTTCCTATTCCGACGACGACTATGGATGGATGGAATGAGTACTTTGCATATGTGGAAAAAGACGAAGATACGCACATATGAATGTATGACAACTGAACTGAGAGAGTACTGCTGCACAAAGTCCAAACTACTCCTTTACTGCGAATTAAGCTACTTTGAAAGAAACAAAGATTTTTTTGCAATTAAGACCTTTTTGTTGTGTTGGCTCGGGTGATGGTTGTACCTTTTGTAAATTATGGATTCGTAAAAGGCGCTTAAGGCCTTCTAACCTAACTACCGATGGGATTGATGGGAAGTAATGAACTTAAGAATTTTTAAAGTTTTTTCTTCGTTCTTACGCCTTTTTTTTGCTGGTCTGTCCTCTTAGTTAGAATTTTTATGACCCAATACAGCACAAGACAACGAAGGTGGATGCAAACGAAAAGGAGTGAAAAGGCTGAGACAGTACTTCAAAAAATGATAGACTCTTTGGTTGGTTGGTTTGGTTGAAGTGATGTGATGTGATGATGATGAACACCCCAAAAAACATACAAACTCACACTCAAAGAACTCATTGAGTTTTCGAAGGCAAATGTTACTTCTTATTGCGTGTTTACAGCCGTTTTTATGACTTCTGAATGGTGTGCAATTTCCCTTTACCGGAGGAATCTTTAAAAATTCAAAAAAATATATAAAAGAGTAGAAAGAGTATGAAGAAACAGTAAACAAGAAAAAAAAGAACGAACACACAAAAAGGCATAAAAAACAAAGCTACATTTCATTCTTAACCCGATATTATAAACTTCCTGTTTTTGGATATTCAGAGTGGAATAAAACAGAAGAACCACAGCCACAAACTGAACCTGAAGAACACAACTTCAACGCTACAACAAGAACACGAACTCAAATCGGTAGTATGAATTACATTTTAGTTCATGACATTATAACAAGATATCCCTTTTCTTGTCAGATACTCCAGCAAAGAGTTTGTCTGGAAAGGGATATTAAATAAAAAGGAATATTTGTTTAAAGTTAAACTCATATTGCCGTGCAGCGTGAACAAATTAGTACTGTGGAAATATATATATTTTTTTCAATTAAGTGTTCACAGCAAAGAGTCCTTATTTTGTTAATTTTATTTTTTGGATAAGTCCGCTCTGACCCGAAATCATTTACTTTAATTTCATGCTGAAACAAATCATATATTTATATAGTAGCTCTTTCCCAAGATTCATATGCCAAAAATTTGATCTTTCCAAAATTCTCACAAAATTTGTGCTGTTTTCACCTTTTTATACCCTCCACCATAGGATGGGGGGTATATTCATTTTGTCACTCCGTTTGTAACACCTCTAAATATTGATCTGAGACCCCATAAAGTATATACATATATTCTTAATCGTCGTAAAGAGTCGTTGCTGATCATTCGCAGTGAACGGACGTGTTTATCACATAGCGGATAGTTACCAGTACCTATTACGCAATAGCAAAAATCTGTACAAAGTCTGTAAGGCCTACATCGTAGTACCTATTACGGTCTAATACAGACAAAATAAAAAAATAAATTCTCTTGACGGGGATGCCTTAGTGTTCCGATGGAGCGCGGTTCCCCAATCGTCCGACTGTCCGTCCGTTGGTCTTGGCCAAAGCCGACCACACCAAAAATGGTGAAAATCTCCCCCAAGTACTCACAACAGGTGGTGCGGTGAGGGGTAAACGTCATGTCCGACCGTCAAAACGGAAGCACAATGAGCATCGTGTAGCGCTCAGAGTTTTGACGAAGTTGGAGGCTGTTGAGGTTTCGGCTCTTACCGAAAAACAAAAAGAGTCACTTACCTGGGCTAAAGGCGTCATAGATGCTTCTAAGGCCAATGAGTCGGCTGAAAGAGCCACAAATTCAGCTGTGTTAACGGCTAATAAAGTAAAACGAATCAGATCACCTGATGAACCCTTGCCTTCGAAAAAGGCAAGAGGCCCTAATGTCACCATCAACAGGACACTCACCAAGCCCTTCAATGAAGTGGCGAAGGAGAGTCTAGTGATGGCTGTTATAGACAGAAGTAGTGAGGATGGATCCATCCTCAAGGACAAATGGAGTCATGTACAATCAGCCATTATGGCTCACTACCTCGATGTCCGTAGAGAAATGCCGGGCAAACCACCAATCTGTAACGATGCAGGATGGCATCAGGGGAGAGTAAAGCTCTTATATTTCGGTGATGCCAGATCAGTAGACCTGTATAAGGCTGCTCTGAGTCGGGCGGGTGAGGTGTGGCCGGGTGCCCAGTTGGATGTTGTCGAAAAAAACAACATCCCTAGTCACCCTAGAGCCATCACCTGGGTTACAGAAGAGCCCTCCAACCCGGCTGACATCTTAGAAATAATAAAAGATTCCAATCCTGGTCTGCCGGCCCATAATTGGAGAATCAGCAAGGTGGGTGAGGCGGATGGTAAAAAGCGGCAGGTCAATCTTATCCTAAACGCTGAATCCACCTCCCATATACAAGGTGCGAGTGCAACCCTACAATATGGCTTCGAGACTATAGTCTTGAAGATATACAAGCAGGATATAGCTCCCACTGCAGAAGGTGAGTCGTCCACCGTGGCACTTCCTGGAAGTGCGGAGGTACCCACGCCTATTATTTCTGGTGACTCCAACTCTAACAGAAGATCTGTAACGTCCTTCTCTGAGGACAAAAGCTCTACTTCGGACACAGAGAGGCTGAGGGGAGTCTCCGGACTCTTTGACGCATCTGGCGGGGACATGCTTCTCGACGATACGGACGAAGAGTTCGATAACACCCTTGTCGGGGTGGATGTTAATCTGTCAATTACCAATGATGGTAAGAATTCTACAGATTAACCTCCATCACGCTAAAGCAGCCTCAGCGGCTCTATTGCTGCGCCTGTCCACAGGCGCAGTAGACATCGTCCTGATACAGGAGCCCTACGTAGTGGGAGGAAGGGTGTGCGGTATTAGGACACCCAACTGCTTGTGGCCAACTGTGAAGGCACTCCAAGAACCTGCATTTTGGCCAGGAAAGATCTAAGTATCTTTCTCCTGACTAATTTAAGTGGTAAAGACCAAACAGCTGCTAGCCTGGAGATCGGTAATCGCATATATTGGGTGGTCTCCAGCTACTTGCCTTATGAATCTGTAGTACCGACTGCTCTATTCAGGGAAGTAGTGGAAGAAGCAACGTCTGACGAGATCGAGCTGATTATTGGCGCAGACACGAACGCTCATCATACTATCTGGGGTAGTACGGATATAAACAATAGGGGTGATTCGCTTCTTGACTTTATTCTAACTACCAACCTTAGTATTTGTAACATAGGTAATAAACCGACCTTCACAATTAAAGACAGACAAGAAGTACTCGACGTAACGTTTGCTACTGACCGGCTGTCAGACAAAATTATTGGGTGGAATGTACTGGACGACCACTCATTCTCAGATCACCATTATATTGAGTTCAAACTCGCGGAAAAAGCGCCTAAACCTGCCGTCCACAGAAATGTAAGGAAGACAAAGTGGCACCTGTATGAGAAGAATTTCAAGAAAGTCCTCAACTCTAAACTTCTGTACGAACCGAATGACAAAGCCGGTCTGGATAATCTGGTCGATCATATCACCACATCATTCAATAGTTCCCTTGAAGAAGCCTGTCCGAAAACAAGGTACAAGGGTAAAACTAAACCCCAATGGTGGACTTCTGAGCTAACGGCTATGAAAAAGACCTGCAACAAGCTATTCAATAAGGCTAAATCTACTGGGGTCGCTAATGATTGGGATGCCTATAAGGAGCAACTCAAGATCTATAAGAAGGAGCTTAGAAAGGCGCAAAGGCGAAGGACCTTCTGTGGTGAAGTGGAAAAGGTCTCCGACGCCGCTAGGCTGAGGAAGATATTATCTGCTTCACCCTGTACAGTGGGATATTTACAGGATGAGGCAAATAACTGGACCAAAAACAGCGAGCAGTCGCTCAATGTACTGCTCGACACACATTTCCCGGGCAACTCTGTAACAGAACCCGAGGATCAGCAGGACCAACAAGAGTGCGAGTGGACTGCGAGCGTCGCTAGCTTCTTGACTGAGAGATCCAGAATAAGCTGGGCTATTAACAGCTTTGAGCCCTTCAAGTCACCTGGACCAGATGGCATCACTCCAGCAGAAATGCAGAAAATGTTAAAGTACATTATCCCCTGGCTGGAGAAAATTTATGTAGGCTGTATCAGGCTTTCATACGTCCCTAATCGGTGGAGGGATACCAAAGTGGTATTCATACCTAAAGCGGGAAAGATATCACACACTAGGCCAAAAGACTTCAGACCAATTAGCCTATCATCCTTCCTATTGAAAGGTCTGGAAAGACTTTTAGATCATTTCATTAGGGAAAACCTGGATACAAAACTCCTGTCGGGGAACCAACATGCCTACAATAAGGGCAAGTCTACAGAATCAGCCCTGCACGAACTTGTGAGCACTATCGTATCGTCCCTGCATTTCAAGGAATTCACCATGGTGGCATTTCTTGACATAGAAGGGGCTTTTAACAACATTCACTCAGATGCGGTAATTGCGGCACTGTCACATCTAAAAGTTAACAATAGTTTGATTAGACTAATTCAAAGTCTGCTCACCAGAAGACGCATAACAGCATGTCTAGGGTCCGCAACTCTAACAAGGTATGTAAACAGAGGGACCCCGCAAGGAGGAGTACTGTCTCCACTAATTTGGAACCTAGCGGTGAATGAAATCCTGCTAGAGCTAGAACGTTGTGGCTGCAAGGTCGTGGCATATGCGGACGACGTGGCAATCGCAGTGAGTGGCAAATTCGTAAACGTCCTCAGAGACATCCTACAGGTGGCTCTGAACAAGTTGGTTAGATGGGCCAGAAGCAGCGGTTTGGGTGTTAACCCCAACAAGACAGAATTGGTTCTCTTTACTAGGATGAATAATGTCCCACATGTGGACCCTCCACCTCGGATAAATGGAACAGATCTAGTCTTTTCTGAAAGTGCAAAATTTTTAGGAATAATTCTAGATAGGAAAATGTTATTTAGACTTAACGTATTGGAACGTGTAAGGAAGGCCAACGTCGCCTTATATTCCTGCAAAAAGGCTGTAGGGTCGCGGTGGGGACTCTCTCCTAAAATCGTCCACTGGATATATATAGCAGTAGTTCGTCCAATACTGTTATACGGTATTGTGGTATGGTGGACGGCAACTGAAAAACTAACCATTACCAACCTACTAACAAAGGTTCAGAGAACTGCCTGCCTGAGCATAAGCGGAGCCTTAAGGACTACAGCGACCGAGTCTCTACAAGCCCTACTCCATATACTGCCGATTAATATTGTGGCGAGAGAAGTTGCAACCAAAGCGGCAATAAGATTAAACTGCCTATCACTGTGGAGGTACAAGAACTATGGTCACATGAGGATATCAAAGTGTAGTGCTATGGTAACCGACCGAGTGGACTATATACCAACTGTGTACACCTTCGAGAGAAATTACATCACTATGATTCCCGCCAGAGACGAATGGGTCGGCAGAATACCAGGTAATAGAAACCATCTCCACTTTTACACGGATGGTTCGAAGCTTGATGAAAAGGTTGGCTTCGGAGTACACTGTGAAGAACTTAGTCTGGATATAGCTCACAGACTACCAGATACCTGCAGTGTCTATCAAGCCGAAATAATGGCAATATGGGAAGTCGCCAAGTGGCTGAGTCGCAACATAGTAACCAACACTGGCGTTGTCATTTACTCGGACAGTCAGGCTGCCATCAATTCTCTGGAGGCAACATCCCTAAATTCACAAACAGCCCTCGACTGCCGCAGATCTCTTAACGAGATGGCTGAGCAGTTTAATATACACCTCATATGGGTGCCTGGGCATAGGGATATCCCGGGGAACTGCAAAGCCAATGAACTTGCTAGGAAAGGGACGACATTACAAATTCTCGAAGAATTTGCATATATTGGTGCGCCACTATCCACGTGCAAGCTTTGGCTTAGGCAAGAGGCAATCAGGCAGTCCAACGAAAGATGGACAGAAATCGGCACCTGCAGGGTAGCTAGACAAATCTGGCCAAGGTATGACCTGAAAAGGTCAAAATATCTTCTCGCACTAGAGAGGAAACGATTGTCTACGTTAGTAAAGGTTCTGACGGGACACTGCTTGATCGGCGAACACGCCAAAAGATTGGGTATTGACTCCAATGACTTCTGCCGAAGCTGTGGAGATGAGGAAGAAGTGGAGAGCATTGAGCACTTGCTTTGCGACTGTCCCGCTTTGAGTAAACGACGACTGGACATACTGGGGTCGGCCTTTTTAGGCAGCCTAACAGATTTTTCTAGTACTGATATTCGTACTATCGATAAATTTATATATCAAACAGGTTGGTTTCGATGAGGGGCATTTCAGCCCGTGGTAACACTAGGGACCTAAACTGGTCTATGTGAGCTTGTAAAAAAATACGGCTGCCACCCTAACCTAAACCTAAATCGTCGTAAAATTCTAAGACGATTCAGCCATGTCCGTCTGTCCGTCCGTCTGTTGTAATCACGCTACAGTCCGCAATAATAGAGCTAGGTTAAGTAAATTTGGTAGAAATATTTGTTATAGTTTCAGGTTGTTTGGGATTGCAAATGGGCCATATAGGTCAATCTTTTGATATAGCCCCCATATAGCATCTTACTTATTGTGATTCCTAGTGTTCTCATCTTCTATACATTCACCACATTTGTATACCCTCCACCATAGGACGGGGGGGGTATAACACTTCTAAATATAGATCTGAGACCACATAAAATATGTATATTCTTAATCGTCGTAAAATTCTAAGACGATTTAGCCATGTCCGTCCGTCCATCCATCCGTCTTTTGTAATCACGCTACAATCTACAATACTTGAGCTAGGTAGCTGAAATTTGGTATATATACTTCTTATACCTGCAGATAACTTGGGGTTGAGAATGGGCTATATCGGTCCACATTTTGATATAGTCCCCATGTATAGCATCTGTCCGATTTGACTTCTTAACGCCATAGAGACCACAAATGTCAACTGATCGGGCTGAAAATTGGTAACTGGGGTTAATTTATACCCGCACCCTCACACGAACAACCGTAGCCATAGGTCCATGGTTTGATATAACCCCCATACAAAGGACCCTCTAGATTTGACTTGTTCACGCAACAAAAACCACAGATTTCAATTTCATCGGGCTGAAATTTTGTAATATGACTTTATTTGTGCCCGAAACCATTCACATGCTATCCATGGTGGAGAGTATATAAGATTCGGCCAGGCCGAACTTAACGCTTTTACTTGTTTCTCACTCTTATTAACACAAAAGTCCATAAATATAATGATAAATACGAGAGTTATTCCGTTTGTTCGGGACGCAAACAATTAAAAACAAGTAAAAGCGTTAAGTTCGGCCATGCCGAATCTTACACACTGAAAAAAATCGGTTCTGTAGTATATTGTCCCAAACATATTCGGCTTGAAAGATATATATGTTTAGGGTACACTCTAAACATATAATATTTGGTACACACAAAAGTTGTGTTTTTGGGAAGGTGTTGTTCTAAACAAATATTTGTTAACATCCCAATGTGACCGTTATTTCGAAACAAATATTTATTTGCATTTAAGTATTAATAAAATACATAAATTGAATTTTTCAGTAATTCAAAGTTAAATTTTTAAAAAATGTTAATGTTCGTAAAAATAATAAAAAATAATAATTGAAATCGTATAATAAAGTACTTAGAGGATTGACAACTAATGATGGCTTGGAATACACAGAAATTTGAAATGATTGATTTAAAACAGAAGTTAATGCTGCATATGGTATCATAACTGGGAGGTACAATTCGAAACCAAGGAAAAATTAAAACTGAATTTCGAAAATGTCAGCAAAAGTTTTGGAAAATATGTTTGGAAAATATCTTAAATAATAATTTTAATTGTATTTAAACACATATTTTATTTGAGAAATTTAGTTTGCAAATACAATTAGTTGTAATATATTAATATATGCGTTCCAAATATATTTTTATTGATTTTCAAATAAAATATATATTTCCTAAGAAATATATAATTTTTAAAAATTTGTGTTCCAAATATAATTTCTTTCGGTTCAAACATATCAAAAAAGGCGATTTTGCCCCGTGTATATACCCTCCACCATGGATAGCATGTGACCTCACAAAATAACTCAAACCTAAAGAAAATAACACCGAAAACACACATAAAATATAGTACATGAGAACAGTAGGAAACATATAGTAGATGAGAACAGTCGGAATAACAACAAGATAGATGATATATATGGGAGCTATATCTAAATATGGACCGATATCGCCCATTTCCAATACCAAACAACCTGCAACTATAAGAAGTATTTGTACCAAATTTGATCAACCTAGCTCTATTATTGTGGACTGTAGCATGATTACCACAGACGGTCGGACAGACGGACATGGCTAAATCGTCATAGAATTTTACGACGATTAACAATATACTTTATGGGGTCTCAGATCAATATTTAGAGGTGTTACAAACGGAGTGATAAAATGAATACACACCCCATCCTATGGTGGAGGGTATAAAAAAACGTCTTTGAGTGAATAATTTATTTTCCCGAAAAATTATTTTTCGATGCGAGGCCTAAAAAATGAAATATTTTTATTTTTTAAAGTAATGCAAATGCTATTTTTTGGATGCTCTTAGTATGTTAGCAATTTGCTCAAATATTTATAAAAAATTTTTTAATTTGTATTAAATTTTTTAAAGTGAAATTTTTGGCCTTGCCCCTGAGTTGAGCCTGGGCATCTTAGCGCTGCAGGAGCATTACATTGCATGTCAAAGCGCACGGCCAAGAACGAGTCCGAATTACATTGTTCAGAGATATACAGGGTGGCTGATATGTAATGCAATAAAGTAAAGCGCTATATTTTTTTATTTTTTTTTTTTAAATTTTATTGTTTAAAAGCAAAAAATGTCGGAAATAACATAAAATTTTAGAAACAGTTTAGATTTGTTCGACTTGGCCACCTTTGGCACGAATTATGGCCTTCAAACGGCCGACAATGCCATCACACCCTGCACGAAAGTGGCTCTGCGGTATTTTGGCCCATTCCCGGCGAAGCGCCGTCTTGAGATGATCGATACTTTTGTATTTTTTAGTGCGATCCTTACTCTCTATAATGCCCCAGGCGCAAAAGTCCAACGGATTGAGATCCGGAGATCTTGGTGGCCATTGTGCGGTGGAAATGAAGCGAGGAACCTCTTTTTTAAGCCATTCTTGGTTGACGCGTGCTGAGTGCGATGGTGCTGAGTCCTGTTGGAATGTCCATGGTCTGCGGCCGAAATGTTTGTCTGCCCAGGGCTTCAATACTGTCTTTAGGACATTTTCCCGATAATATTCGGCATTTATTTTGACCCCATGGTCGATGAATACGAGCGGGGAGCGACCATCGGCCGTTACGGCGGTCCACACCATTACCATCGGCGGCGCTTGAGTTCTGGTGGCCAATCGAAGTTGTAAATTTTCAGCTGACCTCTTTGGCAAGTAAACCCGATCATTTTGTTTGTTTACAAACTGCTCAATTTGGAATGGCTTCTCATCGGAGAAAACCAAATTCGGTAACTGGCCACTTTCGTGCAAGCGAAGCAACTCCTTGGCTCTTTCCAGTCTAACTTTTTATGTGCATCGGTGAGTTCTTGCACTTTTTGGAACTTCAATGGCTTTAGTCCAAGCTCATTTTTTAATATGTGTTGTATCCGTTCTCGCGATATGTTCAGCACACGAGCAATTTTTCTACCACTGCGGCGTGGATTTCGATCAAATCTGGCCTTCACTTTTCGGATCATTTCTGGTGTTGTTACCGTTTTTTTCGTCCACTTTTTGGACGCGATGCAACACTGCCAGTATCACGGTAACGAGCAATGGTACTCTAACGGGCTCTAACGATAGCCACTTGTGTTTTTCCACCCAAATATAAAGCAATCACACTATCACGCTTGAATTCCATCACGAATAACTTTTTTTCTGAATCTGAAGATCAAAATGCTTTTGTAAGCTTGCAAGCAATAAAATGAACTGTCACTGAAATAAATCTGTCAGCTATCAGACTAGCGGTTTAGAAATGATAGCAACCTGAAGTTGGTTGCAATACATATCAGCCACCCTGTATATAAACACTTGAGCGTATTAGTACTTTTTAGCTAACTCCACTGCTTTGAATGGTCCCTTTATCAAAGGATAATTAAATTGGGGTGTTAGAATTTTTAAAATTACCCACATATTTTACCACAAAATCAAAAAAATTCAGCATGGATCCTCCATGGGTTAAAAAAATATGAATTTATGAATTTAATTCGCCCGTCTGTCAATTCGACTGAATGGTTCTAACGATAACTCTGAAGTGGAGATACCGAATGACTTAAAATGAAATGACGTTTGTTATAATATTTTATTGAAACCCAGTATATGTTTAATGGACAACCATATCGGCCTAAAATATTTTTAAATCTTTGCTGTCTTTTTCGAATTTTAGTTTAAATTGTTGCTAGATTTCGTGTTATAATTAATAATGAAAAATGGCATAAGCAGCATTAGCTTTAGTTTTACGGCACTTATTTTTAATTTATAAATGTTTTACCTCCATCACTGTTTGTTAATCCATCAATCCAGTTTGTTGTTACCAAAGATTATGCGATTTAAATCTTAATCAAATTCTACAAACATGTAACATTTCTAAAGAAATGCACTTTGAACTTCTGAAAAACAGAAAACTTGCCTTCAAATTAAGGTTTTGGTACATTTCAAAAATACTTAAATACAAATTAATTTTTGTTTTGGAAATATTTGTTTCAAATAAAAGAATATTAGGGTGAAAACATAGTTTTGTTTAGAACAACATCCTCTCAAACATATAATATTTGTGTGTGTGTCAAATATTATACAGTACAGCATTTTTCAGCTTATTGATTTGGAACTCAATGCTGAGAAATGACGTGAAAGTAGCCCCAAAAATAATAACTTCTGCATCATTCGTTTAGTCAAGTTGGCTCAATTAATAATTTAATGGCCACACGATTTTTTTCGCTCGAGTTAGATTTTTAGCACTTTTTCTATATATTTTTTTTTCGCTATACCGTATGGAATATCTCTTTTGTGTCTTAAGCAAAGTTGTAGATATTGAATAGGAGAAAAAAATGCGGAACAAACCTACCCGAAAAAGTGCCTCTCAGAATTGGGTACCAAAATGTTGTGTTGTACTGTGTTATAAAATGTGCACATTTATCATTACCAAATTTGGTGGAAACGTATCGAGCCTTAACCATTTGTAATACGTCATGATCTGTCATTTGTTTTTTATTGTATTCAATAGTGTTTACAATTTCATCATGGAGAGATATACGCAAGAACAACGTTTACAAATTATTCAGTTTTATTATCAAAATAATCGTTCTCCAATTGCAACTTTTCGTGCGCTAAGTCCATTATTTTTAAAAACAAAAAAAAAACACTTTCCAGTGGACCTAGGACCTTGACACCCATGACAAATATTTTAGCTCTCGTTAGGAGCTATCTTTTTGCCATTCCCGATCCGACGTACCGTTAAGGATATAGAGTAAAAATAAACTTTCCGTTCACATTTAAAAATGATGCTAAGTCCATTTTTATTTTAAATCCAAAAAACACTTTCCAGTCGACCTACGACCTAGACACCCATGAGCAATATTTTAGCTCTCGTTAAGAGCTATCTTTTTGACCGATAGTGGCTACGTGTCACACAGCAATTAAAACAATTGAATTGTTGCGAGAAAAGTTTGGAGATTCGATTATTTCAAGAAATTGTGATATTGAATGGCCTCCAAGAAGTTGTGATTTAACACCATGAGACTATTTCTTGTGGGGTTATTTGAAGTCTTTGGTCTTTCGAAATAAACCAGATTCTCTTCAAGCTTTGAAGAGAATCTTTGAACGTGCCATTCATGACATACGACTTGTTTTAGTGGAAAAAGTGCTCGAAAATTGGGTTCATCGAATTCGATCCTGCAGAAGTAGTTGTGGAGGCCATTTGAATGTCGTTTTATTTACAACTTAATTGTATCGATTGTACTTTACATTAAATAAAAAACTTTTGAATTTCCTTAACAATAAGTGTGTTTTTTTCAAAGAAATCATATCACTCTTATTGGAAAACCCTATATAAACAAATGTATACATTAAATATGCAGTTAAACAAAAAATAATCGCAAAAGAAACATTCTATACATTTTTGTGATTGGCGCTTACGTCTTTTTGGCGGTTAGGGCTCGATATTTTATACAAATATATTTTTAATTGAAAATGAGCCATATTTGTCCTTATTTCGATATATTCCTCAAAGAAGGATGTCAAACAACTTTATTTACGTCATAGAAGCAAAAAAATAAACCGACAGAGATAACATTTGACAAAATGCATAGAACTATTCACACCAACCAACAGTGGCCACTAGAGTGGGTCGCCAAAAAAAGTTACACCGGTCACCCTCTAGATTTGAAGATTATCTGGAGACAATTTCGGAGAAACAAAAAAAAAATTTTTCTGTGCACCCTACATGACGCCCTTTTAATTTTATAATCCTGCGTTGCCATTTGATGTCCGATCGTAACGGAATGCATATCGTTGTTCGAGTTTTAACAAGGGCTACATTTCGTCCATATGTCACTTTTGACTCCGAAGTCAAATTCGATAAGTGACCTCTGTCATCTCGTTTTCTACCCCCCTAAGTCGGGAATATTTTGAAACGCCAATAAAGGTCTTCAGAAATAATGAAACTTTTGCTTTTGAAGTACCCACTATTATACATAAACAAAAAAGTTATACTAGTTTTAAAATTACAAAATACATGCAGAGATCAAATTACACAATCTACTTTTGACGTCGAGATCTGCCTCTCTCATACACATACACACAGATATACCCCATTCACATCCCCTATGACGGTTGGGTTCAATACGAACGAATTAAATTTGAGAGCTTCGTCACAAAATGTTAAAACGTTATAAGGAACGAAATCAGAATAAAATCACTGTTTTCTTATGCACCCTACACTACACCAAAATAGTAGTAATTTTGTCACTGTGTGCTTATTTAAAGTATCATGCGTTAAGATACGTCGTTTATGATATCTTGACAATGGCTACACTTCTGCCCTATGTCAGTCAGTAATCCGAGATGAATTTTTACTAGTGACTTATCCGATTTTGTACCCCTGTAAAGTAAAGGACTTTGAAATAAATATTTTTTCTTTTCGATTTTTATTTTTATTCATAAATTGTTATATATATTAAATTTACAGTCCAAGTAAAAACATGAAACGTATGTCCAAAATTAAGAGCGCAATTGTTTTCGTTGCTGGTAATTTCGGAAGATCGAAGTTAATGGACAAGAAACAACAATCAAGGTAATACAATTGTAATGCTGTTTTGCATCTTTTTCTCTCTTTGTATTTGATTCTCAGACTTCACTCAAAGTTTCGCTTTCTCTTATTGAATTTTAGGAGCTTATGTTAGCTTTAACTCTATATTAATTAATTATACCCTACACCACACTGTGGTACAGGGTATTATAAGTTTGTTTCACGGCAGATGTTTGTAACACCTGAAAATAACACAGCTATACCCACCTTAAAGTATACCGATCGACTCAGAATCACTAGCTGAGTCGATTTAACGATGACTGTCCGTCCGTCTGTCCATGTAAAGTTGTTCGTCGACTACATGTCGCAATTTCACTCCGATCGTTCTGAAATTTTGCAGTTTAGAGTATTTCGCGGCTGTTAAGATCGCTATTGAATTTGGTTGAAATCGGTTCCGATTTAGATGTAGCTCCCATATATATCTTTCGTCCGATTTGGCCCTTTAGTCCTATAGAAGCTGTATTTTACATCCAATCATTTTTAAATTTAGAATGGTAGAGTTTCTTGATCCATGAACCAACACTACCGAATTTGAAGAAAATCGGTTATGATTTAGCTATAGCTCCCATATATATGTTTCGTCCGATTTGGCCCTTTAGTCCTATAGAAGCTGTATTTTACATCCGATCGTTTTGAAATTTAGAATGGTAGAGTTTCTTGATCCATGAACCAACACTGCCGAATTTGAAGAAAATCGGTTAAGATTTAGCTATTACTCCCATATACATGTTTCGTCCGATTTGTCCCTTTAGTTCTATAAAAGCTGTATTTTACATCCAATCGTTTTGAAATTTAGAATGGTAGAGTTTCTTGATCCATGAACCAACACTACCGAATTTGAAGAAAATCGGTTAAGATTTAGCTAGAGCTCCCATATATATGTTTCGTCCGATTTGGCCCTTTAGTTCTATAGAAGCTGTATTTTACATCCAATCGTTTTGAAATTTAGAATGGCAGAGTTTATTGATCCATGAACCAACACTACCGAATTTGAAGAAAATCGGTTAAGATTTAGCTATAGCTCCCATATACATGTTTCGTCCGATTTGGCCCTTTAGTTAGAAGCTATATTTTACATACATGTCCCAAAAGTAAATTTATGTAAACAATTTATACATGAATTACAAAATTTATATATCAGAGTTATTCAATATTACGAGAGTGGTGTAGGGTATTATATAGTCGGCACCACCCGACTTTAGCCTTTCCTTACTGTTTTTTTATTGTATTCAGTAGTGTTTACAATTTCATCATGGAGAGATATACGCAAGAACAACATTTACAAATTATTCAGTTTTATTATCAAAATAATCGTTCTCCAATTGCAACTTTATTTTCAAATCAAAAAAAAAACTTTCCAGTCGACCTAGGACCTTGACACCAATGACCAATATTTTAGCTCTCGTTAAGAGCTATCTTTTTGCCATTGACCGATTCCCGATCCGACGTACCGTTAAGGATCTAGAGTAAAAATAAACTTTCCGTTCACATTTGAAAATGATGCTAAGTCCATTTTTATTTTAAATCCAAAAAACACTTTCCAGTCGACCTACGACCTTGACACCCATGAGCAATATTTTAGCTCTCCTTAAGAGCTATCTTTTTGCCCTTGACCGATTGCGGCTACGTGCCACACAGCAAATGAAACAATTGAATTGTTGCGAGAAAAGTTTTGTGATTTGATTATTTCAAGAAATTGTGATATTGAATGGGGGCCATTTGTGATTTAACACCATGGGACTATTTCTTGTGGGGTTATTTGAAGTCTTTGGTCTTTCGAAATAAACCAGATTCTCTTCAAGCTTTACAAGACAATAATGAACGTGCCATTCATGACATACGACTTGTTTTAGTGGAAAAAGTGCTCGAAAATTGGGTTCATGGAATTCGTTCCTGCAGAAGAAGTCGTGGAGGCCATTTGAATGACGTTTTATTTACAACTTAGTTGTATCGATTGTACTTTACATAAATAAAAAACTTTTGAATTTCCTTAACAATAAGTGTGTTTTTTTCAAAGAAATCATATCACTCTTATTGGAAAACCCTATATAAACAAATGTATGCATTACATATGCAGTTAAACAAAAAATAATCGCAAAAGAAACATTCTATACATTTTTGTGATTGGCGCTTACGTCTTTTTGGCGGTTAGGGCTCGATATTTTATACAAATATATTTTTTATTGAAAATGAGTCATATTTGTCCTTATTTCGATATATTCCTCAAAGAAGGATGTCAAACAACTTTATTTACGTCATAGAAGCAAAAAAATAAACCGACAGAGATAACATTTGACAAAATGCATAGAACTATTCACACTATATTTGACTTCACGACACATTAATAACCAGAATTTGTACAATATGTATTTAAATTCGCGTAGAAAGAAACCACCCGATTTGATTTCTTAAATCCTTAGAAACCACAAGTACCAACCGATTGGGCTAAAATTCGGAAATTTTTTATATACCTCATTGGTAAATATTTTTATGACATATTCGCATATAACCTATTTGAGTTCCTTTCCCCATAGCAAACACAAATTCCTACCAACAGAGGTGGAAAGTTAATAATTTGCGATTAATTTTAACCGAAACCACTCATTGCAATTTGGTAATTTGCGATAAATTTTGGTAATTTGCGATTAATGTTAACTGAAACCCCCACACGTTATTAGTCAGTACATATAAAAACCTGAAATTGTGTTCAATGTAATGCCTTTATAGTACCTACAGTCCTGTAAAAATTGGACAATGTTGCCACCTCCTACACAAAATTGCCAAATCATACCAAAATTGAATGGCCCCTAACGTCAATAGCAGTGCACATAAACGCTTACAATTCGGTACAGTGAAATCTCATTGAAATGTGAAATGGCTTTTGCCAATAATGTTTAATCAGTACCAAGTTGATAACCCGTTTCTTATGTGTAAGTGGTGAGAATGTTACCTAATGTGTCAACATACAAATGTTGCATGTCCTCCATAGGAAGGGGACATGAGTGTGGGTGGAATGTGTGCTCAGTGTATTTGGGTTCAAGAACTGTGTGTCGGTTCTGTTTACACACATAAATTCTGGATGCAAATGTCATCGTATCTCATATTTGAATCTTTGATTGCTTTTTTCTTTGCACATTTATGAATAGTCCTACAAAAGGCAATAGAAGGAAGTATACAAAATATATGAAGGAACATATATACATATGTGTGGGTATATGTAAATATAAACGTACAAATATACTAAGGCTATACAAACATATATGTATGTAATAAATATGTTTAGACGATCATACGTACGTACATATGTACATAGAGAAAATTTATGAACATGTATAAACGTTGAAATAAAGGGTGTCCCAAGAAGAACGCAATTTTTAAATCTCGCAACATTCGAAGTGTCATTGTTTGACATTTGAATAATTGTTATTGTTTGTTAGTAGAAGGTACGAGGTTAGTAAAAATGGAGAAGGACAGCGAAGGGAGTTCGTTAATTGGGTATTGGAGAGACAACATGAAAATGCTGATTTTGCCGATAAAATCATCTTCAGTGACGAGGCCCATTTTCATCTTGATGGCTTCGTCAATAGGCAGAATTGTCGCATTTGGGGTGCGGAAAATCCTCGAGTGATTCACGAGAAGCAAATGCATCCTCAACGTGTCACTGTGTGGTGTGGTTTTTGGGCTGGAGGAATCATTGGACCTTTGAGGCAGGTCAAGCGCAAACAGTCAATGGTGTTCGGTATCGTGAAATGATAACCAGTTTTTTCTTGCCTAGAATTGAAGAAATGAATGTGGAGGGCATGTGGTTCCAACAAGACGGCGCCACATGTCATACAGCCAGAGAAACAATTCAATTGCTGCATCAGTAATTAAAAAATTGCGCTCTTCTTGGGACACCCTATATAAGAAAGTTGAATGTACTTGTTTCATTTATTGAAACGTGTGAGATCTTATATGGGTTTGTACCTTACATTGCATAATTTTGATACAAAAACTTACCATAAATTCGAATGCAGGATATACACAATATTCTGATTAGAACTATCGTTTTAAAGCGGTGCAGTCAGAAGCAGTTTTAAAATATCTAAAAAAAAAATAATGGATTACATATTATTGCATATTTGGCGATGTTTTATATAATGTTTGAATAGTGTGTTATAAATAAAACAAAGGTACAATTACATTTGATATATAGCTCAAGAAAAAATATTTGAATATCATTAGAAAATTTAACCTACGTCTGTCTGGTTGGTGCGCACCATAACTCACAGAAAGAGTAACCGATTGACTACAAATTTTGTTTGTGGTAATATGCTTGGTACACGGTGGAAAATCAACATTTTTGATATGTTTGAATTGAAAGAAAATATATTTGGAAATTTTTTTTTAAATATCATATATTTGCTAACAAATGACTTTTATTTAAAAATCAAGAAATTGAACGCATATATTAATATATAACAACAAAATATATTAGCAAACTGACTTTCTCAAACAAAATATGTGTTAAAAACTACCAAAGTTATTCTTTACGAATTTTCCAAAAATATTATATCAAAACCAGTAAGGAAAGGCTAAAGTCGGGCGGGGCCGACTATATAATACCCTACACCACTCTCGTAATATTGAATAACTCTGATATATAAATTTTGTAATTCATGTATATATTGTTTACATAAATTTACTTTTGGGACATTTTATACTTAAATAATACCCTGTACCACAGTGTGGTGTAGGGTATAAAAACGATTGGATCTAAAGAGCCAAATCGGATGAAACATATATATGGGAGCTATAGCTAAATCTTAACCGATTTTCTTCAAATTCGGTAGTGTTGGTTCATGGATCAAGAAACTCTACCATTCTAAATTTCAAAACGATTGGATGTAAAATACAGCTTTTATAGGACTAAAGGGTCAAATCGGACGAAACATATATATGGGAGCTATAGGTAAATCTTAACCGATTTTCTTCAAATTCGGCAGTGTTGGTTCATGGATCAAGATACTCTACCATTCTAAATTTCAAAACGATTGGATGTAAAATACAGCTTCTATAGAACTAAAGGGCCAAATCGGACGAAACATATATATGGGAGCTATAGCTAAATCTTAACCGATTTTCTTCAAATTCGGCAGTGTTGGTTCATGGATCAAGAAACTCTACCATTCTAAATTTCAAAATGATTGGATGTAAAATACAGCTTCTTCAGGACTAAAGAGCAAAATCGGACGAAACATATATATGGGAGCTATAGCTAAATCTTAACTGATTTTCTTCAAATTCGGCAATGTTGGTTAATGGATTAAGAAACTCTACCATTCTAAATTTCAAAACGATTGGATGTAAAATACAGCTTTTATAGGACTAAATGGCCAAATCAGACGAAACATATATGTGGGAGCTATAGCTAAATCTTAACAGATTTTCTTCAAATTCGGTAGTGTTGGTTCATGGATCAAAAAACTCTACCATTCTAAATTTCAAAATGATTGGATGTAAAATACAGCTTCTACAGGACTAAAGAGCAAAATCGGACGAAACATATATATGGGAGCTATAGCTAAATCTTAACTGATTTTCTTCAAATTCGGCAATGTTGGTTCATGGATCAAGAAACTCTACCATTCTAAATGTCAAAACGATCGGATGTAAAATACAGCTTCTATATTACTAAAGGGCCAAATCGGACGAAAGATATATATGGGAGCTATATCTAAATCTGAACCGATTTCACCAAATTCAATAGCGATCTTAACAGCCGCGTAATACTCTAAACTGCGAAATTTCAGAACGATCGGAGTGAAATTGCGACCTATAGTCGACGAACAACTTTACATGGACAGACGGACGGACGGACGGACAGACATCGTTAAATCGACTCAGCTAGTGATTCTGAGTCGATCGGTATACTTTAAGGTGGGTCTAGCTGTGTTATTTTCAGGTGTTACAAACATCTGCCGTGAAACAAACTTATAATACCCTGTACCACAGTGTGGTGTAGGGTATAATAACTAGTGAGTTATAAATAAAACAAAGGTACAGATCAAAAAAAAATATTTGAATACACTACGCAACAACAAAAATTTTTTTTTGTGTCCTAGACCTAAAAATTATTTTTTTGTATAGATTGTGGCATACTGTTATATACAATTTTTAAAAAATTTTGTATTAAAAATACTATTATCGTCGAAGGTACCCTTGGTATTTGTACTATAATTTTTGGAGTATATGCCCCATCAGGTCGACTTATGCGTTAGATTGAAGCTATTAATTTGGGCTACCAATGTTGGAAATATCTCTTTCACTTAGAAACAGTGGTTTAATAACAGTCATTAAACAAATTGGAAAAAGTTGATTTTTTTCAACAAAAAAAAAATCCTGGGACAAAAAAAAAACAAAAAAAAATCGAAAAAAAAATATTTTATTTTTTAAAAGTTTGCATCCTAGCGAAGAAAATAATGCCTATTTGAAAAAAAAATCTATGGATAAATGTAGAAATTATAGCCCTTTTGGTATAGGTAAGAGAATTTCAAAAAATCTTTTTTTTAAATTTCTGTTTAAATAGCGATTTTATTTATTACTTTTATTTATATTATGTACAATTGAGTTTATTTACATGAACGAGTTTCATTACATAGTAGTAATTGTGAGTTCTTTGTTGACGTTTGAAGATGGCGGAATCGGTTTCTCTAATGAGCAACCAAATATAATCTCCCATCATTCTTTCATCTCGGTGCCCTTGGTAACGCCGCTCGATGGACTTCAGTTCTTGGTGAAACCTTTCGCCATGTTCGTCACTTACGTCGCCAAGATTCTCGGGGAAAAAGTTTAAATGAGAATGCAAGAAATGAATTTTGAGGGACATATTTACACCTGTTGGAATACACAAAGCGATTAAAATAATTAAGAAGAATACATACATATGTGTTATATACATAAATATAAAAAAATATATTTCTAACCAATTTTTTCATATTTTTTTTAACAAATCATTAATCATTGTTTCATCTTGCGGGCTTTTATTGGAGCCAAGGAAATTTGAAACTACAAGCTTAGACGATCTACATGCTGCAATTTCATCTGACGTCAAATATGATTCGAAATGCACATCTTTCATCACTTTCTTGATTTTAGGCCCATCAAAAACTCCTTCTTCGATTTTTTGAAAAGAAAGACTTTTAAATAAACTTTTTAAATATGAGATGGAATTGCCATCTTTCCTTAAGGCCTTTACAAAATTTTTAAAGAGCCCCAGCTTAATATGCAGTTTTGGCGAAATATCGGCTATCCCCTACTTTGAAATTGCAACATATTTTCCAGTCATGTTCAATTTTATGTATTTTATCAATTTAGCCATTGTTTCGTATGATTCCTCCGTTGTGTAAAAGTACTGCTTTCAAACTTTCTTTACTGCTGTCAACAAGTAACCGCCATTCCTTTAAATTGTATGTTTGATTAAGTTCCAAGAACAATCCGGGAATGTCCTTGCAAAGGCATCTGTTATCCACAGTTGTATAAAATAGTTTGTATGGTATATCCGGACTCTATAATATGATATGTTAACATCTGGGGCCAAAATTTTGACTGTTTCATCCCAGATGCAAGTAGTTCTGCCTTATATTTGGTCAGTTCCAAATCTCTCACTAAATCAATGAGTTGAAACTGAGTTAAAAGCGATGACATCTGACACAAACTTGAATCGCTCAGAGTTGAGTACTCAGTTGAACTTGATGATGTTTCCGTTATTAGGCTGTTACCTATACTTGGACACTTCCTACTCCAATCTTAACTTAGACAAAAATAGCAGTCCGTATCGTGAATGAATGGTTGTCTCCAAATCATTGGAATTCCAAATTCCACGTGAAGTCCAAAATTAAAACGTTTTATTCCACAAAACATTGTAATACATTAATTGTAAAGTAGTTACCGCATGTTTCCACTACTCCATCGAGTAAGATTTACATGGCACGAATTACACAAAATACTAGGTTTCCACGGTTCGTTCATATTTTTAACTCGTATACCAAAATATTGCACATATATTTCTTCTATTATTATACTAAAGGCACGACGATTTTTTTAATAACATATTTTCGACAGATGTAGCAGAAATTGTTGCGATCATTTACACATTGAAAAGCTCTTTGCCGTTTACTCATACTTCGAAATATAACTTTATAATATTTTTCCGAAAATCGACTTATTTCTTTAAGGCGCTGAATTATCATGTTTTATGGATGGTTACGAACAACCATAAAACCTAGCCCTCTCTATAATTTTATAATGTCTGACATCAATCCTCATAAAATAAAATGCAAGTGCAATGTCTCTTATATGTCTCTCTCACATATGGCGAATTCAATATACGCAAAAACATCATTTAAAAACGAAAAAATATGAAACAAGATTTTTTTGAATTTCCCTAACATTTACAAAATGGCTCCTAACTTTTACATCTATCCATAGATTTTTTTCAAATAGATTTCTTCTTTAGCATGCTGGCTTTTCCAAAATTTAATAAAATAATTTTTTCGATTTTTTTTATTTTTTATGGTTTTATTCTTTTGTACCAGGAAAAAGTGTTTTAAAAAAAAAAATAATTTTTTTTCTCATATTTTTGACGATTGTTACTAAAACAAAGATTCTACGTGAAAGCGATATTTGCAGCATATGTAGCCCTCATAATTTGAGGAATAACACGGCTCAATCAGACTTATACTTACTAAAAAAAAAATTTAGCATAACAAATTTTTTTGATATTTTTTCGTGTTTGTGACACTTAGTTGCACCAGAAACTGCTATCCACTTCCCTTGGACTCATGCTTATCAAAATACGGACAATGGCACATTCAATATTGACTTGTATAGCTTGAAGAGAGCCTGGTTTATTTGGAAAGACCAATGACTTCAAATAACCTCACAAGAAATAGTCTAAAGTGTTAAATCACAACTTCTTGGAGGCCATTCAATATCACAATTTCTTGAAATAATCGAATATCCAAACTTTTCTTGCAACAATTCAGTCGTTTCATTTGCTGTGTGGTACGTAGCCCCGTCTTGTTGGAACCAAATGTTGTCAAGATAAACTTCTTCCAATTTCGGCCATAAAATTTTCTTCGCACCAGAATCGACAGTTTTTACCGCACCACCCAGATGAAAGTGAGCCTCATCGGAGAAGATGATTTTCTTAAAGAAATCGTTATCGTTTTCAAGTTGTTCCAAGTTGCAAAATCAGCAAATTCACGACGTTTTCGGTGGTCCAGTGGCTTCAGTTCTTGAGCGAGAACAATTTTATACTGATGCAAACCCAAATTCTTTCTCAAAATCCGTCAGGTTGTGGTTTGAGACAGTCCCAATTGCTGAGAACGTCTTGGAATCGACAATTTGTGGTCTTCAGCAACACTTGCCCGAACGGCAGCAATATTTGCATTAATTCGAGCGGTTCTTATTGGCAATTGAACATTATGTAAGGAAAGTGTTAGCTCAAAATTTTCAACAATTCGACGAATAGCGAGCACATTTGGACGATTATTACAACCATAAAATGGTAACAGCGCACGAAAAGTCGCAATTGGAGAACACTTATTTTGACAATAAAACTGAATAATTTGTAAACGTTGTTCTTGTGTATATCTTTCCATGATGAAATTGTGAACAAATTGTAAACAAATTGTAATTACAAAAAAATGGCGCATTGTGTCCTCTTTAAAATAAAGTAAACTTTTCAAAAATCGGTTCAGCCGATCGCGAGCAATTACAAATTTCGTAAAACACAAAAACTAACATTGCCCATGTCCACAACATTTTTTTTAAAAAAAATGGTAGCGAGATCTTATTTTACCTATGTGGGACTGCTTGTAGACATTTTAGCCAAAAATAAACTTCATAGGTCGATATTAAATATTCTGACCCAAAGGCAACTTCCAAGAAAATTGGAATGAAAAAGAAAAACATTTCATAAATTTTACAACTAGGCAACTTTAGTTGCGGCTAATCGGAAGTTCATAGCAGCGAGGGGCAAGAGGAATAGAAAGGGGAATTATTCCCCTTCCCACTCTCTCCTGTGAACTTTTGATTAACCACAGTAAAGTTATCTCGTGTGAATCGGGACTTACTTGTAAAATGCAAGTTGAATACAGCTTATATGTAACAGTACGAACAGCCAAAGCTCGTATCAAAGGATTAATTACAAATAGACCAATTTCTACAATTCCAAATTAATGCTTTGCATGCAATTAAGACCGCATTATTGCTTTGCATGCAATGGATACCCGTGCCCACAGTCATGCAGGCAAAGATATGTGTAAACAATATATATTACATTCTTTAAGAAAAACCTTTTTTTCTGTGGTTACTCCTGATTCACACTCGGCAATTTTTTACAACAAGAGTCAAAGTTTGTAGGAGAGAAAGTGTTCTCTCCAACAAACTGTGACACTTGCTTGGAAAAAATTGCAGAGTATAAATCAAGACTTAAACTAAGTACGCACGATTGCCATATCGGACAATATTGTCAGAAAAATGATGGAAAAAGGCAACCCTGTGAACGTACAACGGTGTGAACATACAAATGAAAAGTCATTGTGAGATAATTTGCAGATTGTTAGATGTGCGAAGTTTATGCATATGACAACGGCGCAATTGTCAGAAAAACATTTTATAGCACTGCCTATAAAATATTTTTATAATAATATATAAATATTTACAAAATATATTGTAAATGTATGAAATTGTAAGGTTTTCTTGCAATCGTCTGAACTATCAATTCACCTCTGCCTAACAATCTATCATTATCCGTACACTTCCAGCATTTTAACAGGGTTAATAACGTTGTCCGATCAGGCAATCGTTTACACTTACCTTTAGTTGCTTGGAATCTGCGAAATGGCGTACAGAAAAGCTGACAAAAATCGGTTTAAGACAAAACCGAAAAGTCGAAAAAAAACGATTTTTGAAATCCGAAAATAGATTTTTCAAAAAATCGAAAATCGATTTTCCAAAAAGTCGAAAAATCAATTATCCCAATAATTGAAAAGTCGAAAAATCGACTTTTCACTAAATCGAAAAATCGACTTTTTGTCTCAACTATAGATCCCTAGAACAGAACACCAGAAAATATTACGCACCGAAATTCGGCAACAATTTTGTAAACTAATGTTATATCGCTATGGTGTATGGTATTATATAATTGACACCGCCGTCTTTCTGTCTTTCCCTACTGGTTTATTTTAATGCCGGCTAAGTCCGAATATGTTCCAGACTTGTCCTCTCCTCAACTTGTATCCTCAACATCAAGGCTTTAACATTTAATAAAATAATGATCCTTAAAAACCTATATTACTAGCCCCTGTGCTCGTTTTCACTTTCGCAAGAATTTTGCGGATTCGGATTTGGCAATTGCCTTTTTGCTGGTAAATCACAAAGATTTCGGATTTCAATTTCTTTTGTAATAATAACAACAAACACTTAAGACGAAAAGTGCATACGCAGTGCGAAAGTGAAATGTAGCACGGGGGCGAATATGTTACTTATACGAATTGGAGACCTCCCGTTTTGGTACCTCCCGTACCAAATTTATTTCAATTATACCAAAAATATGTGAAGAAGAGGATTCTTCAATACACGCATGTTACGCCATTTATTGAGAACTGTTCCCACATTCACTCAAAGTAAAATTTCACATATTAACTATAAAGTTTGTGGATCGTTTATTGAGAATTTTCCCATATGAATCATTCCATGCAAAACGGTACGATTTTTGACATCACTAGCTTTGATTGCTTCGAAAGTTTTTGTAAGTATACTTCTCCCAAACATATTTTACACGCGTTTCAAGAAAAAAATTAAAACAATTTTGTTCAAAGTTATGAGCAATTTAAAGATGTCGTAATTACGATTTTTTCAAAAAGGTGAGTTCATTAATTTTATTCATGATCGTTCAAACTTTACAATAAAATTATACACCACACTGTGGTACAGGGTATTATAACTTTGTGCATTTGTTTGTAACACCCAAAAGGATAAGAAATAGACCCATCGTTTATTATACCGATCGACTTAGAATCACTTTCTGATTTGATTTAGCTATGTCCGTCTCTCCGTCTGTCTGTCTGTGCATGTATTCTTGTAATCAAAGTACAGGTGGCAATTATGGTCCGATCTCGACGGAACTTTACACATATCTTTTTTTTTGGCCCAAGGACGATCCCTATTGAATTTGGTTAAAATCGGTTCAGATTTAGATATATCTCCCATATATATGTTAGCGCCGATTTGACATGTAAGCGCTGTATAAACTTTATTTTATATTCGATCAGTATGAAATTCGGCAAAAAGAGGTTTCTTATTATATGAATGAACACTGTTAAATTTGGAAGAAATCGGTTCATATTTAGATATAGCCCCCATATATACGTTACTCCCGATTTGACATGTAAGCGCTGTAAAAATGTTATTTTATATCCAATCAGTTCGAAATTCGGCAAAAAGAGGTTTCTTTCTACACGAAGGAATACTGCCAAATTTCGAGAAAATCGGTTCAGATTTAGATATAGCCCCCATATATATGTTACCCCCGATTTGACATGTAATCGCTGTAGAAACTGTATTTTATATCCGATCAGTGCGATATTCGGCAGAAAATGGTCTTTTACATGAATGAGTATTCAGGGAAAATCGGTTCAGATTTATATATAACCTCCACACATATGTATGTTCCTCCTGATTTGGTATCACAGCGCTGTAGAAGTTGTAATTTACCTTCGATCATTAAAATTTTCCAGAAAGATGTTTTTCAATTTAGGAACGAATATTGCATAATTTATCGATTATCGGTTCAGAATTAGATAATATGTTCCTCCCATTTACCAATTATTCCAAATAATTATCGCAATGACCCTTACCGCATTGTTAGGGAGGTGTAGGGTATTATATAGTCGGCCCCGCCCGACTTTCTGCCTTTCCTTACTGGTTTTATTACACATTTATTTAGAAATTATTAAAAAAAATAAAAACCAGTAAGGAAAGGCTAAAGTCGGGCGGGGCCGATATATAAATATGATATATAAATTTTGTAATTCATGTATAAATTGTTTACATAAATTTACTTTTGGGACATTTTATACTTAAATAATACCCTGTACCACAGTGTGGTGTAGGGTATAAAAACGATTGGATCCAAAGAGCCAAATCGGATGAAACATATATATGGGAACTATAGCTAAATCTTTACCGATTTTCCTCAAATTCGGCAATGTTGGTTCATGGATCAAGAAGTTCTACCATTCTAAATTTCAAAACGATTGGATGTAAAATACAGCTTCTATAGAACTAAAGGGCCAAATCGGACGAAACATATATATGGGAGCTATAGCTAAATCTTAACCGATTTTCTTCAAATTTGGTAGTGTTGGTTCATGGATCAAGAAACTCTACCATTCTAAATTTCTAAATGATTGGATGTAAAATACAGCTTCTTCAGGACTAAAGAGCAAAATCGGAGGAAACATATACATATATGGGAGCTATAGCTAAATCTTAACCGATTTTCTTCAAATTCGGTAGTGTTGGTTCATGGATCACGAAACTCTACCATTCTAAATTTCAAAACGATTGGATGTAAAATATAGCTTCTATAGGACTAAAAGGCCAAATCGGACGAAAGATATATATGGGAGCTATATCTAAATCTGAACCGATTTCAACCAAATTCAATAGGGATCTTTACAGCTGCAAAATACTCCAAACTGCAAAATTTCAGAACGATCGGAGTGAAATTGCGACATGTAGTCGACGAACAACTTTACATGGACAGACGGACGGACGGACGGACAGACATGGTTAAATCGATAATACTTTAAGGTGGGTCTAGCTGTGTTATTTTCAGGTGTTACAAACATCTGCCGTGAAACAAACTTATAATACCCTGTACCACAGTGTGGTGTAGGGTATAAATATTAATTTGTAGACAAAATTTTGACAAAATGTTAATTTCTTTTCTAAAATCTCAAACTCTCCTTATCATATAATGAGAGAATGCTCCGATATAAATTAGTATATACCATAATATTTACATGTAATTCAGCAAACTGAAAATATATTGTTATATGAACAGCTATTCTCACGAATAGTCCCTTCATAGACAATACTGTTTTCTTCTAATGTTTGATTATTTTAATATTCTATTTAAAAAAGGTTTTTTTCCCCATTTTTACCTTGTACTAATTCACTACATATGTATATATTATTATTAAGAAAAAAAAAAAATAAGATTAATATGCTGTAATATCTTATAGATAGATCTCATACCTTTATGAAATAAGTATACCAAATGTATATAAAACTAATTTTTGGATGAATAAATTGAATTGAATTGAATTGACACATATATTCCAAATCGTTCAACAGATGAAAAAAAAGTTTTAGAAAAGGTTAAAGGCCATACAATTTCCAATTTTTTAAAACTTTCCCGAAACAATAGAGATCCATTGTTCTTGAGTTGTGCTCAAATATGTGGTGTAACTTCTCCATTTTGATATATCGCGGTATACAACCAGAACTAAAGCTAATTCAATAAAATTAATTTATAGCCTGAGATATGTATTATCCTATATATCGAAATAGAAGGCAAAATCTTGTGCCGCAAAAAACTTTGCCCTATTTAATATAGATTCACAGAAATTTTGATCGCTTTTTATACCCTACACCACACTGTGGTACAGGGTATTATAAGTTTGTTTCACGGCAGATGTTTGTAACACCTGAAAATAACACAGCTAGACCAACCTTAAAGTATACCGATCGACTCAGAATCACTAGCTGAGTCGATTTAACGATGTCCGTCCGTCCGTCCGTCCGTCCGTCTGTCCATGTAAAGTTGTTCGTCGACTACAGGTCGCAATTTCACTCCGATCGTTCTGAAATTTTGCAGTTTAGAGTAAATATAGCTCCCATATATATCTTTCGTCCGATTTGGCCCTTTAGACCTATAGAAGCTGTATTTTACATCCAATCGTTTTGAAATTTAGAATGGTAGAGTTTCTTGATCCATGAACCAACATTGCCGAATTTGAAGAAAATCTGTTAAGATTTAGCTATAGCTCCCATATATATGTTTCGTCCGATTTGGCTCTTTAGTCCTATAGAAGCTGTATTTTACATCCGATCGTTTTGAAATTTAGAATGGTAGAGTTTCTTGATCCATGAACCAACATTGCTGAATTTGAAGAAAATCGCTTAAGATTTAGCTATAGCTCCCATATTCGATGGACCCATCGGCCATTCGATGACTCGTTGGGCCCATTCCAATCGACGAGGCTTGTCCGCAGGCAACAATCTTTGCGTCAATTGAATTTTGTACGGGAACAAATGCAAATCAACGCGAATAATCCGTTGTAAAGTGGACCGAGCCATGCCCAACTGCTGAGAACGGCGTTTTTGGGATGTTCTTGGGGACCTCTCAACACTGGCTCGTACGGCAGAGATATTCTCGGCCGATCGCCTTGGTCGACTTTTATTTGGCCTCTTCGGATTAGAAAGAGCCTCACCAGTCGATACAAAATTTTTCGTATAAACGCTTAATGGTGTTCTTAGAAGGCGCACTTCTCACATTTTTTAATATTTTAAAAGCACGTTGACTTGACTTCTTCTGTTGAATGTAAATTTCAACTATTTCAGAGCGCTCGCGTGGCGTGTATTGTTCCATGGTAAAAATCTGCTTGGACTGACGCTTCAAACGCGGTATGTCATTAAGCGATCTGACATCTCTGTCAAAAGTTATGGCGTTGCCAGATGGGTCCGTCGAATATGGGAGACCCTGTATATGTTTCGTCCGATTTTGCTCTTTAGTCCTGTAGAAGCTGTACTTTACATCCAATCATTTTGAAATTTAGAATGGTAGAGTTTCTTGATCCATGAACCAACACTAGTAAATTTGAAGAAAATCGGTTAAGATTTAGCTATAGCTCCCATATATAAGTTTCGTCCGATTTGGCCATTTAGTCCTATAAAAGCTGTATTTTACATCCAATCGTTTTGAAATTTAGAATGGTAGAGTTTCTTGATCCATGAACCAACATTGGCGAATTTGAAGAAAATCGGTTAAGATTTAGCTATAGCTCCCATATATATGTTTCGTCCGATTTTGCTCTTTAGTCCTGAGGAAGCTGTATTTTACATCCAATCATTTTGAAATATAGAATGGTAAAGTTTCTTGATCCATGAACCAACACTACCGAATTTGAAGAAAATCGGTTAAGATTTAGCTATAGCTCCCATATATATGTTTCGTCCGATTTGGCCCTTTAGTTCTATAGAAGCTGTATTTTACATCCAATCGTTTTGAAATTTAGAATGGTAGAGTTTATTGATCCATGAACCAACACTACCGAATTTGAAGAAAATCGGTTAAGATTTAGCTATAGCTCCCATATACATGTTTCGTCCGATTTGTCCCTTTAGTCCTGTAGAAGCTGTATTTTACATCCAATCATTTTGAAATTTAGAATGGGAGAGTTTGTTGATCCATGAACCAACACTGCCGAATTTGAAGAAAATCGGTTAAGATTTAGCTATAGCTCCCATATATATGTTTCATCCGCTTTGGCCCTTTAGTTCTATAGAAGCGATATTTTACATCCAATCGTTTTGAAATTTAGAATGGTAGAGTTTCTTGATCCATGAACCAACACTACCGAATTTGAAGAAATTCGGTAAAAATTTAGCTATAGCTCCCATATATACGTTTCATCCGATTTGGCTCTTTAGATCCAATTGTTTTTATACCCTACACCACACTGTGGTACAGGGTATTATTTAAGTATAAAATGTCCCAAAAGTAAATTTATGTAAACAATTTATACATGAATTACAAAATTTATATCAGAGTTATTCAATATTACGAGAGTGGTGTAGGGTATTATATAGTCGGCCCCGCCCGACTTTAGCCTTTCCTTACTGGTTTAGAAGTTGTTTTGATAAAAAATCTTAAAAAAAATAGATCCTATCATTACAGCACTTCCAAACTCACGCAGTCGCTAAAAAAGACGTCATGACGAACATGACTTTAAAATTTAAAAAAAAATTAAATGTTGTAATCATTTTTGAAATCAAATCTAAAAATTTTAAATGGTAAGAACTTTAAAAATTATTATGGGGTGTTCCAAGACAGCTTTTATTTTTTTGAAAGTACTTAACAGTACCTTCACAACAAGTTACAGTACATCAAAATCGGTCTAGTATTACAGGAGGTACAAGCGATGATGTCAAAATCGTGACTTAAAATGTCAGATATTAACAAAAAAGTTTGTTCATATATTTTTAAGATTATTATATTATACATTAATTACGATATTTTCATTGATAACGGCTTAAATCCAAAATGAGCTACAGGGTCCGCCATCTAACGTTTTTTTTCAACTAGTGCTTATTTCTTGAATGGTAACACTTGGCTCATGTCTGATTTGACAGATAATTAGTTTTATCCTTCCGCTGAATGAATATGGTTGTGTATACGCTTGAACAAAGCTGGGAAATATTGCGACATTACTTTGAAAATCATGGTAATTTTGCAGAATGTGTTGCCAAAAAAATCATCTTTTCAGATGAAGCTCATTTTGATCTTGGCTGGTAAGTAAACAAGCAAAATTGTCGAATTTGGGGCACAGAAAACGCGCACATATACATTGAAAAGTCGATACACCCAAAACGAGTCACTGTTTGGTGCGGATTTTGGTCCAGAGGCATAATTGGGCCATTTTTCTTCGAAAATGTGCAAGGAGTGGCCGTTACAGTCAACGGCGATCGTTATCGGGCCATGTTGAACGAATTTTTGTTTACTAAAATTGAAGAGGAAGATATTGGCAACATTTGGTTTCATCAGGACGGCGCTACGTGCCACACAGCCGAAGCTACACTCGATGTTTTGCGCCCTGTTTTTGAAGATCGCATTATCAGCCCCAGAGCTGATGTCGTTTGGCCACCTCGGAGCTGTGATTTGACACCGTTGGACTATTATTTGTTGGGTGCCCTCAAAGATAAGTGTTACGCCGACAAGTCAGAGACAATTGACGCTTTAAAGGACAATATTCGTGAAGCCATTGGTGAAATACAGCTGCACACAATCGATAATGTGCTTAAAAATTGGACCGATCGTGTAGGCTACTGCATGGCCAGCCGCGGCAGCCATTTGAATGGAATTATTTTCCATTATTAACCGGAAGGATTGAACTTTCAAATAAAAAAAGAAATTTGAGAAAATATTCAGTATTTTTTTTTATAGCATTTTCAAATTTAAGAATTTGAAGGTATACTCGTATATTATACACGTTCGTACACATAATTCATATCATATAAAATTTATCGCGAAATAATAAAATTCAACATTTTTTGCTCTCCTGAAAAATTGATATCTTTTTTGTTGTTCTCAGATGCGAATGTCGTATTTTGCCTACGTGAGATTATGACATAGTTTAATTGTAGACAAAATCTTTGAATCAATGTAAATTCCCTGTATTTAACTATACTGGAGTAGTATTAATAGTTGTGCGAGAAACTAGTACGACAGCAAGGTACTGTGCAATCAATAGGATATATTATACCATTGTGAGAAATAATTCCATCTCCATTTGGAATATAGTATTAGAATCTATTCAGATTTGTACACATCTTTATGGCAACAAACTATACTTAAAACTGTTGCAAATCTTCTCAAAGATATTTGGCATTCTTCGCTAATACAATTATAATGTAAGGCTAATGTTGCATTTGTATAATTGATTACTTACACTACTCAACAAAGTTAACATATATTTAGCGTATATATTAGTAATTTTTACTGAAGTGAAATGATCAGCAATTTTGTAAATAGCTTGTATTGGTTCTGCATTGTATTGGTTCATCAAACTATTCGAAATTAAAATATCTCTAGAATTGCTGACAGTATTATATTATCTGTTCAATAGTCTTAGATAAATCTTAAAATTATGATGAAGAAAATTTATTATTTTCTTCAACAAACTGAATACATTTTACATAAAAAATCCAAAATTTCTTCGTACATCTTAAACATCACTCAGACACTTTTGAAAAAATAAAACTATTAAAAGGGCAACAAGCTAATATTTATACCCTACACCACACTGTGGTACAGGGTATTATGACTTTGTGCATTTGTTTGTAACACCTAAAAGGAGAAGAGATAGAGCCATTGTTTATTATACCGATCGATTCAGAATCACTTTCTGAGTCGATTTAGCCATGTCCGCCTGTCTGTCTGTCTGTCCGTCTGTCCATGTATTCTTGTAATCAAAGTGCAGGTCGTATTTATGGTCCGATTGTGATGAAATTTAGCATAGTGCTCTTTTTTGGCCCAAGGACGATCCGTATTGAAATTGGTTAAAATCGGTTCAGATTTGGATATAGTCCCCAAATATATATTTCTCCCGATTTGACATGCAAGCGCCGTAGAAACCACATTTTACATCCGATCTTTATGAAATTCGGCAGAGAGAGTTTTATTATTACGTGAATGAACACTACCAAATTCGGAGAAAATCCGATCAGATTTAGGTATAGCCCCCATATATATGTTTTACGATTTGGCATGTAAGCGCTGTAGGAACTGTATTTTAAATCAGATCAGTACGAAATTTGGCAGAGATAGTTCTCTTATTACATGAATAAACACTGCCAAATTCGGGGAAAATCGGTTCAGATTTAGATATAGCCACCACATATATGTTTCACCCTATTTAACATTTAAGCGCTGTAGAAATCGTGTTTTATATCCGATCAGTACGAAATTTAACAGAGAGAGTTCTCTTATTACATGAATAAACACAGCCAAATTCGGGGAAAATCGGTTCAGATTTAGATATAGCCACCATATATATGTTTCATCATTTTATTTATCTGTTTTGTTTGTTGCACAGTGTTATTAAACTATTCATTTCAACCTTTATACAAATTCTACATAAGGTTCACTTACCATTGAATTGATGATAATGGAATGATTTGGCTAAGAGGATTTGCCTTACTGCTCAGGAATACATACCAAATAAATGTTATTGTGCGAGTATTCAGTGTTAACGTATAATGTTTCATAGCAAATCGAATAATTAATTTGAAAACGAAATGTCTGCCATTAAACAGAAGCTAATGTTATAATCGTACTGCATTGTTATGAGAGCTACAACGATGTTGTTAATACTAAATTTATTATATCCACATTATTCATTAATATTTTCATAAACGTAAACAAAATAGACACTAAAAGGAACTACTTTACTAACATTAAAGACATTCGAGCCGAAGACGTTAAAAATAAAAAAAAAAATGCAGTATAGAAAGGGCGGATGGATGAGGAAACTATTCCCTTTTAAATGTTATAAACAACTCTTGGAAATACTTTTCACTTTTATGAGAATTGGGATTAATTTTTGGTTTTGGATTAAAAAACTCTTCTCTGCTAAATTTCCTAAATTGTATCCTATGTAAAATATGTCCTATTAGGGGATGTATATTACAAAGGGAAAAATAACGCTTCTACAGCGCTAAGATTCCAAATCGAAAGGAACGAATGTCTGGGATTATATCTAATTATAAATGCTGTTTTTCCAAATTTGCAATTTTCAGAATTATAAGCCCTTCAAAGAAGGCCTATTATATATTTATATATTTTTTCAAAGAAATTTGTGTGGGTTGTTGACAACACCTAATAACAATTTGCAACAAAAAAAATTTCCGTCGGAGACCTAAAATCTTTTTTTTGTGTCAATTGAGGCATACTATTTTATGTAACCAAAACAAACCTTTTTTTGGTATTTTTTTTTTAATAGTAAAATGAACGACTTCTTTAGTAATTGGGAGATATTTTTCTGAAGTATAAGCCCGATAGAGCTATTTAAAAATAATGAACATTGTGAGGGCTACAAATGTTGGGAATATCAGTTTTACGTAGAGACAGTTTAGTAACTGTCGTTAAAACAACTAGACAAAAATGGATTTTTTTTTAAAAAATCGTGTTTTATTGCCACTTACGGGACATCACAAATATTAAAAAATGTTGGTTTTTTTAATTTTGTCGTTTAGTATATTTAAAATCCATAACTTGTTCTAATTATTTCCAATAAGAAAAAGTTCGATGTTACGTATAGAGTTTAACTGAATTTTGCAGAAGTTCATACCTACCAATTATTTAAGGTCTTTTTTAAAGAGCTTAAATTTTGCAAATGACAAAAATATTCGAAAGATGTTTAGGTTATAAAAAAAAGTACAAAATACGTCCGTAGCTTCCGACATTTTGGAAATACACATATAAATTATAAATAATTTTCTTTCATACCCTAAGGGTATAAAAACGTATTCAGAAAACGTTTAGCGATGTCAAGAATTGTTTTTTCGCAGATCATCCCAATGTTGATGCATTATTCTACTTCCGCACACTTAAACACACAAAAATGCAATTTTTCATTTACAAGATTTTTTGCTGGGTTTGTGGCATAGGATGGATCAATCAAAAAGTAATTTCTTCCATTTCAAGCCGCGCTATATGTCATCAATTTGTCATTTTTTTTTTAATAAAAATCGAATTTCTTCATAGAAGCGGAAAATATAATGGAAAACAAATTGAACTCCATTTGGGCCATGTGTCACCTGCAGAAGGTGAATATACATAGTCCCTTACAACAACGTCTAAGTATGAATGAGCGAGTGTGTCTCCTGCCTTCTCCTGTCCGCAGTACTACGACATAGTCCTAATAAAATCTGCTGCTGACTCCTACACTCGTAACAAAAATAACCGGAAAAATGACAAAATGATTGATGGCTTTTAGTGTAAAGTACTTCAAAACAGTTTTGAATTCAAGTTTTTGCTTTTGTTTTGTTTTTGTGAAGCAATGGTATTACAATACTATAGACACAGATTTTATTTTCTCTATGTTTAGAGTTGTTTTTTGGCAAATTCTTAAAAAAAATATTTCCAACAAAAAATTTGTTTTCGTACATTTGTCATAGACATCGTTGGGGGTTTTTCTAAACAATTGATTTTAACAAATGTCGTTATATTTGTCATTGTCTCCTCCTCCTTCCCATCTATGACCGTACTTTAGCCACGGGTCTGTTAAACTATTGTTGTCTGGCTTCAACTGAACCATTTGCTTCGAATTGTGTTTAATATCTCCCTGTGGAGTTGCAATTGTATTGGGTTTAGTTTTAGTTGGTAGTAGAATTTTTATTTTTTTTGCTTCGGTTTTGACACTTTTTTATTGATCCTGATAAAAATTCAATCATTTACAGATGTTTAATGAAAGTCTAGACAATTGTAGTCGTATTATCTGATAATACTAACAAATCGAAAGCAGACTGAATGCGATGTATCAGCTTGAAAATCCTCAAATGACAAAATTGAAATGTGTCAAAAACATTATATTTCGCGTACAATATGTGTACATATACAGCACTAGGTTTCATGGGATGACATGGAAAGAATTTTTTAGTATTTAGCTGTCTTTTGGATTATTTAAAAAGCACGATTTAAAAAAAATGTGTTAGGCTTTAATATGTAGCAAAAAACTCATTGAATTATATACATACATTTTTAATATATTATAGAGTTGCTAGTGGAAACCGGGTGCACTTTGATGCCACCAAATTTAATTTTTGTGAACTAGTGACATGTGATGTGTTTCGTATAAGAATCTCGATATGCAGAAATATATGTAGTTTTAGAGAATTTAAAGAAAAAATGGTACTACGTTTTAAAGCCGTCATGACAGTCCCACGCTCACTGATGTGTTATAGCCAATTTTCAGTTAAAAGCAATGGTTCTCCAGAGATTTAGTTTTTAATAAGGGAGTCATGTGGCTCATGACCATATCTCCGATATTTCCAATTTTAGGTCACGCATAATGCAGTGAAACACACTCATACCAAATTTCAGGACGATTGGTGCAATGGTTATTCGTTTTTAATAAATTAGTCATGTTAGCGGGGCCCAGTGTTGCCACATGAGACATTTTTTTCGACCAAAATTTTCCCTAAATCCGACCAAAACTTGTGGATGTAAAATTTTACGTAGAAGACCATATTTATAATATGTTAAGGTTTTTTGAACTGATTTCAATGTTGTAAATACTTTTTAACTTACATTATTTATGACTAAGGCCTGAATAATTCAGTGAAGCTCCAAAATTTACAAAATTTCAGAAAAATACCAGAAGTAGACCTAGCTGTTCAATCCACTCGCGGAATATAGAGCAGGTGAAAGAAAAAAATTTTCCCCAGGAACGATAACTTAGACAAATAAAAAACCACATTTCCCGCAAACGAAATTATCTTTATGGAGCCCAAAATCAAAAACAATGGATTAACGAAGATATTCCTTCCGGTACCGAGTAACGAGTGATTTTTTTGCAATAGTCACAAAAAATTAATACCAATCGATTTACATAGAAATGTCAAACTATATTCCCATAAAACCGTTTTTTCGCGATTGGAATATCATTCCTATTCGTTCGCAACTGACAGATTTTGACATTTGGACCGGAAGGAATATCTTCGTATAATTTATTGTTTTTGCATCATTAGTTTTAAATAAATGTGTATTACAATGTATTTGTCTACAATTTCGATCAACAAGTCGATACTGATTGCAGCGATCAAGAAAAATATTGGGATTCACAAAAAGCTGTAACTTTTAGTAATTCACCTTGTTATTAATCATCCAATTATTATGTATTATTATACTTATATATACGAGAATAAAACCGAACAAAATTTAATTGGTCCGACCAAATAGAAAAATTTGAAATCCATCCGACCAAATTTGGTCGGAAATGACCAAAACGGCCACGCTGGCGGGGCCACGTCCAATACCATCTTCGCATTACGGTGTATGCGGCAATGAGCCCTAATATAGTAAATAGGCTGCGAGATGCCAGGACTTTGAAATAGAATTGTTAATTCTTTGTCAATCTATAAAAACATATAGATCAGGGATGTTACGAAAGTGGCTGTAGTAAATGCGATTTTTGAAATATATTTCTTGCGAATGCGATAGCGAATATTGAAAAAATGCATTTTTGCGGGAACTAATGCGAAAGTGAATAATATTTTTTGTTTTTATACCCTACACCACTCTGTGGTACAGGGTATTATAAGTTTGTTCCACGGCAGATGTTTGTAACACCTGAAAATAACACAGCTAGACCCACCTTAAAGTATACCGATCGACTCAGAATCACTAGCTGAGTCGATTTAACGATGTCCGTCCGTCCGTCTGTCCATGTAAAGTTGTTCGTCGACTACAGGTCGCAATTTCACTCCGATCGTTCTGAAATTCTGCAGTTTAGAGTACTTCGCGGCTGTTAAGATCGCTATTGAATTTGAAGAAAATCGGTTAAGATTTAGCTATAGCTCCCATATATATGTTTCGTCCGATTTTGCTCTTTAGTCCTGTAGAAGCTGTATTTTACATCCAATCATTTTGAAATTTAGAATGGTAGAGTTTCTTGATCCATGAACCAACACTACCGAATTTGAAGAAAATCGGTTAAGATTTAGCTATAGCTCCCATATATATGTTTCGTCCGATTTGGCCATTTAGTCCTATAGAAGCTGTATTTTACATCGGATCGTTTTGAAATTTAGAATGGTAGAGTTTCTTGGTCCATGAACCAACATTGCCGAATTTGAAGAAAATCGGTTAAGATTTAGCTATAGCTCCCATATATATGTTTCGTCCGATTTTGCTCTTTAGATCCAATCGTTTTTATACCCTACATCACACTGTGGTACAGGGTATTATTTAAGTATAAAATGTCCCAAAAGTAAATTTATGTAAACAATTTATACATGAATTACAAAATTTATATATCAGAGTTATTCAATATTACGAGAGTGGTGTAGGGTATTATATAGTCGGCACCGCCCGACTTTAGCCTTTCCTTACTGGTTTTTTTTGCGAATAAGAAGAGAATAGTAAAAACTAATTAACGGATGCGAACAGTTTATGTAGATTCATTCCTACATACTGTCTTTTAAATTAAATATATGTATTTCCGTTGATTTATTAAATATAAACTATTTATTTAATCATATAACAAAAACCAACATACTCGTTTTTGAAATACCAGTTAGGAAAGGGTATAATCGGGCGGAGCCTACTAAACGTGAAATTTTTTTCTGCATTTCATTTGATATCTCTCAATTTTAGACTAACTCAATTTGAACCATGGAAAGACACACAATCCAGCAACGCGTTAACGTTTTTTAAGCCTTTTACGAAAATGGGCGTTCAAAAAAATGCATTTGGTGCACTTCGTGATGATTTTTTGATCACCACAATCGGGAGACTTGTGCGCAAATTTCAGCAAACCGGGTCTGTAGGAGACGTGAAAACACCTGTGCATGCTCGCCCAGTTCGTTTGGTGCGGCTTATGGGCTGGCGACGTCATCGGGCCATACTTCTTCGAAATGAGGCCGGTCAGGCAGTTACTGTGAATTGTGTTCGCTATCCTGAGATGATAACGAACTTTTTATGGTCCGAATTGGAAGATATGTATGTGGACAATATGCGGTTTCAACAGGACGCACAGTGGGAGGAATTAAAAAAAAGGAAATAATTCTGCCGTTTCTTAACCAGACAACCGATTGCGACCAAACTTGGCATGTTTATCGAAGAGGTATTAGAGAAGTTGAGTTTTGAGTTTGGGCCCCCTGTGGTATACGGGGGCGGAGCTGCAGGGCCTCAAATTTGGCTACCTCGGTTGAACAAAATGTTCAAGCGCGTGTAAATTTCGTCTTTTACGTCCGATTCATAAAATCTTTTGCACCTAACAGTTATCTTGTATAGTTACCGAGATATCTGTATTTGAAAATTGAATTTTTAATTTTCTCCCCGACCCTGTCTAGTATTTTGTAAATATCGAAGCAGAATATGCACCAATTTTATCCCATTAAGCATATCTAGATTGGCAATAAAATTTCCTATATAGTACAAATGTTATGGCCACTTGAAGTTATATTTAAAAAAAAATAGATTTTTTGTAATATTTTTAGGAAAAAGGTATATGTCGTATTTTTGAGATTTAGAAGAAGTTAGTTAAAATCTTCGGAATCTTTTTGACCACAAGAAAACAGGTATATATCGTAGTTAACTCTAGTATAGGGAAAGACTACAGTGGTCGATTCTAGTATAGGGAAAGACTACAGTGGTCGACTCTAGTATAGGGAAAGACCACAGTGGTCGACTCTAGTATAGGGAAAGACCACAGTGGTCGACTCTAGTATAGGGAAATACCACAGTGGTCGACTCTAGTATAGGGAAAGACCACAGTGGTCGACTCTAGTATAGGGAAAGACCACAGTGGTCGACTCTAGTATAGAGAAAGACCACAGTGGTCGATTCTAGTATAGAGGAAGACCACAGTGGTCGACTCTAGTATAGAGAAAGACCACAGTGGTCGATTTTAATATAGAGGAAGACCACAGTGGTCGACTCTAGTATAGAGGAAGACCACAGTGGTCGACTCTAGTATAGAGGAAGACCACAGTGGTCGACTCTAGTATAGAGGAAGACCACAGTGGTCGACTCTAGTATAGAGGAAGACCACAGTGGTCGACTCTAGTATAGAGGAAGACCACAGTGGTCGACTCTAGTATAGAGGAAGACCACAGTGGGCGACACTAGTATAGAGGAAGACCACAGTGGTCGACTCTAGTATAGAGGAAGACCACAGTGGTCGACTCTAGTATAGAGGAAGACCACAGTGGTCGACTCTAGTATAGAGGAAGACCACAGTGGTCGACTCTAGTATAGAGGAAGACCACAGTGGTCAACTCTAGTATAGAGGAAGACCACAGTGGTCGACTCTAGTATAGAGGAAGACCACAGTGGTCGACTCTAGTATAGAGGAAGACCACAGTGGTCGACTCTAGTATAGAGGAAGACCACAGTGGTCGACTCTAGTATAGAGGAAGACCACAGTGGTCGACTCTAGTATAGAGGAAGACCACAGTGGTCGACTCTAGTATAGAGGAAGACCACAGTGGTCGACTCTAGTATAGAGGAAGACCACAGTGGTCGACTCTAGTATAGAGGAAGACCACAGTGGTCGACTCTAGTATAGAGGAAGACCACAGTGGTCGACTCTAGTATAGAGGAAGACCACAGTGGTCGACTCTAGTATAGAGGAAGACCACAGTGGTCGACTCTAGTATAGAGGAAGACCACAGTGGTCGACTCTAGTATAGAGGAAGACCACAGTGGTCGACTCTAGTATAGAGGAAGACCACAGTGGTCGACTCTAGTATAGAGGAAGACCACAGTATAGAGGTCGACTCTAGTATAGAGGAAGACCACAGTGGTCGACTCTAGTATAGAGGAAGACCACAGTGGTCGACTCTAGTATAGAGGAAGACCACAGTGGTCGACTCTAGTATAGAGGAAGACCACAGTGGTCGACTCTAGTATAGAGGAAGACCACAGTGGTCGACTCTAGTATAGAGGAAGACCACAGTGGTCGACTCTAGTATAGAGGAAGACCACAGTGGTCGACTCTAGTATAGAGGAAGACCACAGTGGTCGACTCTAGTATAGAGGAAGACCACAGTGGTCGACTCTAGTATAGAGGAAGACCACAGTGGTCGACTCTAGTATAGAGGAAGACCACAGTGGTCGACTCTAGTATAGAGGAAGACCACAGTGGTCGACTCTAGTATAGAGGAAGACCACAGTGGTCGACTCTAGTATAGAGGAAGACCACAGTGGTCGACTCTAGTATAGGGGAAGTCGACTCTACAATAGAGGAAGACTCTAGTATAGAGGAAGACCACAGTGGTCGACTCCAATATAGAGGAAGACCACAGTGGTCGACTCTAGTATAGAGGAAGACCACAGTGGTCGACTCTAGTATAGAGGAAGACCACAGTGGTCGACTCTAGTATAGAGGAAGACCACAGTATAGAGGTCGACTCTAGTATAGAGGAAGACCACAGTGGTCGACTCTAGTATAGAGGAAGACCACAGTGGTCGACTCTAGTATAGAGGAAGACCACAGTGGTCGACTCTAGTATAGAGGAAGACCACAGTGGTCGACTCTAGTATAGAGGAAGACCACAGTGGTCGACTCTAGTATAGAGGAAGACCACAGTGGTCGACTCTAGTATAGAGGAAGACCACAGTGGTCGACTCTAGTATAGAGGAAGACCACAGTGGTCGACTCTAGTATAGAGGAAGACCACAGTGGTCGACTCTAGTATAGAGGAAGACCACAGTGGTCGACTCTAGTATAGAGGAAGACCACAGTGGTCGAATCTAGTATAGAGGAAGACCACAGTGGTCGACTCTAGTATAGAGGAAGACCACAGTGGTCGACTCTAGTATAGAGGAAGACCACAGTGGTCGACTCTAGTATAGAGGAAGACCACAGTGGTCGACTCTAGTATAGAGGAAGACCACAGTGGTCGACTCTAGTATAGAGGAAGACCACAGTGGTCGACTCTAGTATAGAGGAAGACCACAGTGGTCGACTCTAGTATAGAGGAAGACCACAGTGGTCGACTCTAGTATAGAGGAAGACCACAGTGGTCGACTCTAGTATAGAGGAAGACCACAGTGGTCGACTCTAGTATAGAGGAAGACCACAGTGGTCGACTCTAGTATAGAGGAAGACCACATTGGTCGACTCTAGTATAGAGGAAGACCACAGTGGTCGACTCTAGTATAGAGGAAGACCACAGTGGTCGACTCTAGTATAGAGGAAGACCACAGTGGTCGACTCTAGTATAGAGGAAGACCACAGTGGTCGACTCTAGTATAGAGGAAGACCACAGTGGTCGACTCTAGTATAGAGGAAGACCACAGTGGTCAACTCTAGTATAGAGGAAGACCACAGTGGTCGACTCTAGTATAGAGGAAGACCACAGTGGTCGACTCTAGTATAGAGGAAGACCACAGTGGTCGACTCTAGTATAGGGGAAGTCGACTCTACTATAGAGGAAGACTTTAGTATAGAGGAAGACCACAGTGGTCGACTCTAGTATAGGGGAAGTCGACTCTACTATAGAGGAAGACTTTAGTATAGAGGAAGACCACAGTGGTCGACTCTAATATAGAGGAAGACCACAGTGGTCGACTCTAGTATAGAGGAAGACCACAGTGGTCGACTCTAGTATAGAGGAAGACCACAGTGGTCAACTCTAGTATAGAGGAAGACCACAGTGGTCAACTCTAGTATAGAGGAAGACCACTGTGGTCAACTCTAGTATAGAGGAAGACCACTGTGGTCAACTCTAGTATAGAGGAAGACCACAGTGGTCGATTCTAGTATAGAGGAAGACCACAGTGGTCGACTCTAGTATAGAGGAAGACCACAGTGGTCGACTCTAGTATAGAGGAAGACCACAGTGGTCGACTCTTGTATAGAGGAAGACCACAGTGGTCGACTCTAGTATAGAGGAAGACCACAGTGGTCGACTCTAGTATAGAGGAAGACCACAGTGGTCGACTCTAGTATAGAGGAAGACCACAGTGGTCGACTCTAGTATAGAGGAAGACCACAGTGGTCGACTCTAGTATAGAGGAAGACCACAGTGGTCAACTCTAGTTAAGGGGAAGTCGACTCTACTATAGAGGAAGACTCTAGTATAGAGGAAGACCACAGTGGTCAACTCTAGTTAAGGGGAAGTCGACTCTACTATAGAGGAAGACTCTAGTATAGAGGAAGACCACAGTGGTCGACTCTAATATAGAGGAAGACCACAGTGGTCGACCCTAGTATAGAGGAAGACCACAGTGGTCGACTCTAATATAGAGGAAGACCACAGTGGTCGACTCTAGTATAGAGGAAGACCACAGTGGTCGACTCTAATATAGAGGAAGACCACAGTGGTCGACTCTAGTATAGAGGAAGACCACAGTGGTCGACTCTAGTATAGAGGAAGACCACAGTGGTCGACTCTAGTATAGAGGAAGACCACAGTTGTCGACTCTATTATAGAGGAAGACCACTTCAGTATAGAGGAAGACCACAGTGGTCGACTCTAGTATAGAGGAAGACCACAGTGGTCGACTCTAGTATAGAGGAAGACCACAGTGGTCGACTCTAGTATAGAGGAAGACCACAGTGGTCGACTCTAGTATAGAGGAAGACCACAGTGGTCGACTCTTGTATAGAGGAAGACCACAGTGGTCGACTCTAGTATAGAGGAAGACCACAGTGGTCGACTCTAGTATAGAGGAAGACCACAGTGGTCGACTCTAGTATAGAGGAAGACCACAGTGGTCGACTCTAGTATAGAGGAAGACCACAGTGGTCGACTCTAGTATAGAGGAAGACCACAGTGGTCAACTCTAGTTAAGGGGAAGTCGACTCTACTATAGAGGAAGACTCTAGTATAGAGGAAGACCACAGTGGTCAACTCTAGTTAAGGGGAAGTCGACTCTACTATAGAGGAAGACTCTAGTATAGAGGAAGACCACAGTGGTCGACTCTAATATAGAGGAAGACCACAGTGGTCGACCCTAGTATAGAGGAAGACCACAGTGGTCGACTCTAATATAGAGGAAGACCACAGTGGTCGACTCTAGTATAGAGGAAGACCACAGTGGTCGACTCTAATATAGAGGAAGACCACAGTGGTCGACTCTAGTATAGAGGAAGACCACAGTGGTCGACTCTAGTATAGAGGAAGACCACAGTGGTCGACTCTAGTATAGAGGAAGACCACAGTGGTCGACTCTAGTATAGAGGAAGACCACAGTTGTCGACTCTATTATAGAGGAAGACCACAGTGGTCGACTCTAGTATAGAGGAAGACCACAGTGGTCGACTCTAGTATAGAGGAAGACCACAGTGGTCGACTCTAGTATAGAGGAAGACCACAGTGGTCGACTCTAGTATAGAGGAAGACCACAGTGGTCGACTCTAGTATAGAGGAAGACCACAGTGGTCGACTCTAGTATAGAGGAAGACCACAGTGGTCGACTCTAGTATAGAGGAAGACCACAGTGGTCGACTCTAGTATAGAGGAAGACCACAGTGGTCGACTCTAGTATAGAGGAAGACCACAGTGGTCGACTCTAGTATAGAGGAAGACCACAGTGGTCGACTCTATTATAGAGGAAGACCACAGTGGTCGACTCTAGTATAGAGGAAGACCACAGTGGTCGACTCTAGTATAGGGGAAGTCGACTCTACTATAGAGGAAGACTCTAGTATAGAGGAAGACCACAGTGGTCGACTCTAATATAGAGGAAGACCACAGTGGTCGACTCTAGTATAGAGGAAGACCACAGTGGTCGACTCTAGTATAGAGGAAGACCACAGTGGTCGACTCTAGTATAGAGGAAGACCACAGTGGTCGACTCTAGTATAGAGGAAGACCACAGTAGTCAACTCTAGTATAGAGGAAGACCACAGTGGTCGACTCTACTATAGAGGAAGACTCTAATATATAGGAAGACCACAGTGGTCGACTCTAATATAGAGGAAGACCACAGTGGTCGACTCTAATATAGAGGAAGACCACAGTGGTCGACTCTAGTATAGAGGAAGACCACAGTGGTCGACTCTAGTATAGAGGAAGACCACAGTGGTCGACTCTAGTATAGAGGAAGACCACAGTGGTCGACTCTAGTATAGAGGAAGACCACAGTGGTCGACTCTAGTATAGAGGAAGACCACAGTGGTCGACTCTAGTATAGAGGAAGACCACAGTGGTCGACTCTAGTATAGAGGAAGACCACAGTGGTCGACTCTAGTATAGAGGAAGACCACAGTGGTCGACTCTAGTATAGAGGAAGACCACAGTGGTCGACTCTAGTATAGAGGAAAACCACAGTGGTCGACTCTAGTATAGAGGAAAACCACAGTGGTCGACTCTAGTATAGAGGAAGACCACAGTGGTCGATTCTAGTATAGAGGAAGACCACAGTTGTCGACTATAGTATAGAGAAAGACCACAGTTGTCGACTTCAGTATAGAGGAAGACCACAGTGGTCGACTCTAGTATAGAGGAAGACCACAGTGGTCGACTCTAGTATAGAGGAAGACCACAGTGGTCGACTCTAGTATAGAGGAAGACCACAGTGGTCGACTCTAGTATAGAGGAAGACCACAGTGGTCGACTCTAGTATAGAGGAAGTCCACAGTGGTCGACTCTAGTATAGAGGAAGTCCACAGTGGTCGACTCTAGTATAGAGGAAGACCACAGTGGTCGACTCTAGTATAGAGGAAGACCACAGTGGTCGTCTCTAGTATAGAGGAAGACCACAGTGGTCGACTCTAGTATAGAGGAAGACCACAGTGGTCGACTATAGTATAGGGGAAGACCACAGTTGTCGACTATAGTATAGAGGAAGACCACAGTTGTCGACTATAGTATAGAGGAAGACCACAGTTGTCGACTCCAGTATAGAGGAAGACCACAGTGGTCGACTCCAGTATAGAGGAAGACCACAGTGGTCGACTCCAGTATAGAGGAAGACCACAGTGGTCGACTCCAGTATAGAGGAAGACCACAGTGGTCGACTTCAGTATAGAGGAAGACCATAGTGGTCGACTCTAGTATAGAGGAAGACCACAGTGGTCGACTCTAGTATAGAGGAAGACCACAGTGGTCGACTCTAGTATAGAGGAAAACCACAGTGGTCGACTCTAGTATAGAGGAAGACCACAGTGGTCGACTCTAGTATAGAGGAAGACCACAGTGGTCGACTCTAGTATAGAGGAAGACCACAGTGGTCGACTCTAGTATAGAGGAAGACCACAGTGGTCGACTCTAGTATAGAGGAAGACCACAGTGGTCGACTCTAGTATAGAGGAAGACCACAGTGGTCGACTCTAGTATAGAGGAAGACCACAGTGGTCGACTCTAGTATAGAGGAAGACCACAGTGGTCGACTCTAGTATAGAGGAAGACCACAGTGGTCGACTCTAGTATAGAGGAAGACCACAGTGGTCGACTCTAGTATAGAGGAAGACCACAGTGGTCGACTCTAGTATACAGGAAGACCACAGTGGTCGACTCTAGTATAGAGGAAGACCACAGTGGTCGACTCTAGTATAGAGGAAGACCACAGTGGTCGACTCTAGTATAGAGGAAGACCACAGTGGTCGACTCTAGTATAGAGGAAGACCACAGTGGTCGACTATAGTATAGAGGAAGACCACAGTGGTCGACTCTAGTATAGAGGAAGACCACAGTGGTCGACTCTAGTATAGAGGAAGACCACAGTGGTCGACTCTAGTATAGAGGAAGACCACAGTGGTCGACTCTAGTATAGAGGAAGACCACAGTGGTCGACTCTAGTATAGAGGAAGACCACAGTGGTCGACTCTAGTATAGAGGAAGACCACAGTGGTCGACTCTAGTATAGAGGAAGACCACAGTGGTCGACTCTAGTATAGAGGAAGACCACAGTGGTCGACTCTAGTATAGAGGAAGACCACAGTGGTCGACTCTAGTATAGAGGAAGACCACAGTGGTCGACTCTAGTATAGAGGAAGACCACAGTGGTCGACTCTAGTATAGAGGAAGACCACAGTGGTCGACTCTAGTATAGAGGAAGACCACAGTGGTCGACTCTAGTATAGAGGAAGACCACAGTTGTCGACTCCAGTATAGAGGAAGACCACAGTGGTCGACTCCAGTATAGAGGAAGACCACAGTGGTCGACTTCAGTATAGAGGAAGACCATAGTGGTCGACTCTAGTATAGAGGAAGACCACAGTGGTCGACTCTAGTATAGAGGAAGACCACAGTGGTCGACTCTAGTATAGAGGAAAACCACAGTGGTCGACTCTAGTATAGAGGAAGACCACAGTGGTCGACTCTAGTATAGAGGAAGACCACAGTGGTCGACTCTAGTATAGAGGAAGACCACAGTGGTCGACTCTAGTATAGAGGAAGACCACAGTGGTCGACTCTAGTATAGAGGAAGACCACAGTGGTCGACTCTAGTATAGAGGAAGACCACAGTGGTCGACTCTAGTATAGAGGAAGACCACAGTGGTCGACTCTAGTATAGAGGAAGACCACAGTGGTCGACTCTAGTATAGAGGAAGACCACAGTGGTCGACTCTAGTATAGAGGAAGACCACAGTGGTCGACTCTAGTATACAGGAAGACCACAGTGGTCGACTCTAGTATAGAGGAAGACCACAGTGGTCGACTCTAGTATAGAGGAAGACCACAGTGGTCGACTCTAGTATAGAGGAAGACCACAGTGGTCGACTCTAGTATAGAGGAAGACCACAGTGGTCGACTCTAGTATAGAGGAAGACCACAGTGGTCGACTCTAGTATAGAGGAAGACCACAGTGGTCGACTCTAGTATAGAGGAAGACCACAGTGGTCGACTCTAGTATAGAGGAAGACCACAGTGGTCGACTCTAGTATAGAGGAAGACCACAGTGGTCGACTCTAGTATAGAGGAAGACCACAGTGGTCGACTCTAGTATAGAGGAAGACCACAGTGGTCGACTCTAGTATAGACAAAGACCACAGTGGTCGACTCTAGTATAGACAAAGACCACAGTGGTCGACTCTAGTATAGACAAAGACCACAGTGGTCGACTCTAGTATAGAGGGAGACCACAGTGGTCGACTCTAGTATAGACAAAGACCACAGTGGTCGACTCTAGTATAGACAAAGACCACAGTGGTCGACTCCAGTATAGAGGAAGACCACAGTGGTCGACTCCAGTATAGAGGAAGACCACAGTGGTCGACTCTAGTGTAGAGGAAGACCACAGTGGTCGACTCTAGTATAGAGGAAGACCACAGTGGTCGACTCTAATATAGAGGAAGACCACAGTGGTCGACTCTAGTATAGAGGAAGACCATAGTGGTCGACTCTAGTATAGAGGAAGACCATAGTGGTCGACTCTAGTATAGAGGAAGACCACAGTGGTCGACTCTAGTATAGAGGAAGACCACAGTGGTCGACTCTAGTATAGAGGAAGACCATAGTGGTCGACTCTAGTATAGAGGAAGACCACAGTGGTCGACTCTAGTATAGAGGAAGACCACAGTGGTCGACTCTAGTATAGAGGAAGACCACAGTGGTCGACTCTAGTATAGAGGAAGACCACAGTGGTCGACTCTAGTATAGAGGAAGACCATAGTGGTCGACTCTAGTATAGAGGAAGACCATAGTGGTCGACTCTAGTATAGAGGAAGACCACAGTGGTCGACTCTAGTATAGAGGAAGACCACAGTGGTCGACTCTAGTATAGGGAAAGACCACAGTGGTCGACTCTAGTATAGAGGAAGACCACAGTGGTCGACTCTAGTATAGAGGAAGACCACAGTGGTCGACTCTAGTATAGAGGAAGACCACAGTGGTCGACTCTAGTATAGAGGAAGACCACAGTGGTCGACTCTAGTATAGAGGAAGACCACAGTGGTCGACTCTAGTATAGAGGAAGACCACAGTGGTCGACTCTAGTATAGAGGAAGACCACAGTGGTCGACTCTAGTATAGAGGAAGACCACAGTGGTCGACTCTAGTATAGAGGAAGACCACAGTGGTCGACTCTAGTACAGAGGAAGACCACAGTGGTCGACTCTAGTATAGAGGAAGACCACAGTGGTCGACTCTAGTATAGAGGAAGACCACAGTGGTCGACTCTAGTATAGAGGAAGACCACAGTGGTCGACTCTAGTATAGAGGAAGACCACAGTGGTCGACTCTAGTATAGAGGAAGACCACAGTGGTCGACTCTAGTATAGAGGAAGACCACAGTGGTCGACTCTAGTATAGAGGAAGACCACAGTGGTCGACTCTAGTATAGAGGAAGACCACAGTTGTCGACTCCAGTATAGAGGAAGACCACAGTGGTCGACTCCAGTATAGAGGAAGACCACAGTGGTCGACTCCAGTATAGAGGAAGACCACAGTGGTCGACTCCAGTATAGAGGAAGACCACAGTTGTCGACTCCAGTATAGAGGAAGACCACAGTGGTCGACTCCAGTATCGAGGAAGACCACAGTGGTCGACTCCAGTATAGAGGAAGACCACAGTGGTCGACTCCAGTATAGAGGAAGACCACAGTGGTCGACTCCAGTATAGAGGAAGACCACAGTGGTCGACTCCAGTATAGAGGAAGACCACAGTGGTCGACTCCAGTATAGAGGAAGACCACAGTGGTCGACTCCAGTATAGAGGAAGACCACAGTGGTCGACTCCAGTATAGAGGAAGACCACAGTATAGAGGAAGACCACAGTGGTCGACTCCAGTATAGAGGAAGACCACAGTGGTCGACTCCAGTATAGAGGAAGACCACAGTGGTCGACTCCAGTATAGAGGAAGACCACAGTGGTCGACTCCAGTATAGAGGAAGACCACAGTGGTCGACTCCAGTATAGAGGAAGACCACAGTGGTCGACTCCAGTATAGAGGAAGACCACAGTGGTCGACTCCAGTATAGAGGAAGACCACAGTGGTCGACTCTAGTATAGAGGAAGACCACAGTGGTCGACTCTAGTATAGAGGAAGACCACAGTGGTCGACTCTAATATAGAGGAAGACCACAGTGGTAGACTCCAGTATAGAGGAAGACCATAGTGGTCGACTCCAGTATAGAGGAAGACCATAGTGGTCGACTCCAGTATAAAGGAAGACCACAGTGGTCGACTCTAGTATAAAGGAAGACCACAGTGGTCGACTCTAGTATAGGGAAAGACCACAGTGGTCGACTCTAGTATAGGGAAAGATCACAGTGGTCGACTCTAGTATAGGGAAAGACCACAGTGGTCGACTCTAGTATAGGGAAAGACCACAGTGGTCGACTCTAGTATAGAGGAAGACCACAGTGGTCGACTCTAGTATAGAGGAAGACCACAGTGGTCGACTCTAGTATAGAGGAAGACCACAGTGGTCGACTCTAGTATAGAGGAAGACCACAGTGGTCGACTCTAGTATAGAGGAAGACCACAGTGGTCGACTCCAGTATAGAGGAAGACCACAGTGGTCGACTCCAATATAGAGGAAGACCACAGTGGTCGACTCCAGTATAGAGGAAGACCACAGTGGTCGACTCCAGTATAGAGGAAGACCACAGTGGTCGACACCAGTATAGAGGAAGACCACAGTGGTCGACTCCAGTATAGAGGAAGACCACAGTGGTCGACTCCAGTATAGAGGAAGACCACAGTGGTCAACTCTAGTATAGAGGAAGACCACAGTGGTCAACTATAGTATAGAGGAAGACCACAGTGGTCAACTCTAGTATAGAGGAAGACCACAGTGGTCAACTCTAGTATAGAGGAAGACCACAGTGGTCAACTCTAGTATAGAGGAAGACCACAGTGGTCAACTCTAGTATAGAGGAAGACCACAGTGGTCAACTCTAGTATAGAGGAAGACCACAGTGGTCAACTCTAGTATAGAGGAAGACCACAGTGGTCAACTCTAGTATAGAGGAAGACCACAGTGGTCAACTCTAGTATAGAGGAAGACCACTATCAATGACGTCTTTTTAGCGAAAATTTAATATTTTTGACCACAGAATCCTAAAATATCTAATTTTACCTAAAATACGCTATAACACGAGAAAATGAATTCATTTTTAAAAGATTTAAATCGAAAAATACCTAGAGTAAACGTTTTATTATAAATTGCAAGTTTTTATTCAAAACGTTATAAAGTGTGGTTAAATTTTAAGGGCCGATGTTGATCCTCGCGACCTCTGCGGCACACCTCCATCCGATGGTCCAAATTTTCGATGACGCTGAGGCATAATTGAGGTTCTATGCCGTTAATGTGCCGAGTTATCTCATCCTGTAGCTCTTTAATTGTTGCTGGCTTATGGACGTACACCTTTTCTTTCAAATAACCCCAAAGAAAGTAGTCCAACGGTGTCAAATCACATGATCTTGGCGGCCAATTGACATCGCCACGACGTGAGATAACACGGCCATTGAATTTGTTGCTCAAAAGAGCCATTGTTTCGTTAGCTGTGTGGCAAGTGGCACCGTCCTGTTGAAACCACATATTGTTCACATCCATATCTTCCAATTCGGACCATAAAAAGTTCGTTATCATCTCACGATAGCGAACACCATTCACAGTAACTGCCTGACCGGTCGCATTTCGAAGAAGTATGGCCCTATGACGTCGCCAGCCAATAAGCCGCGTCAAACGAACTGGGCGAGCATGCACAGGTGTGTTCACATCTACTACAGACCCTAGATACATTTAGTCGATTATGCTGATCAAAAAAACATCACGAAGTGCACGAAATGCAGTTTGATTTTAACGGCCATTTTCGTAAAAGGCTTAAAAAACTTTAACGCGTTGCTCGATTGCGTATCTTTCCATGGTTCAAATTGAGTTAGTATGAAATTGAGAAATGTCAAATGAAATGCAGAAAAAAACTTGACGTTTAGGTGTGGTTCACATTCAACATCGGCCCTTACAATTTAACCACCCTTGTAATAATTTCAAAATACTAATTATTTTCAAAATATTTAAATGACCATAAAAAATTTTTTTACTAATTCTGAAAAGTTGATGTGAAAGAAATCGGTGACCATTCTGTTCCGATAACACTGGTCGACAAAGCCGAATTTTTTTCTTGGATTTCTCCATAGATTCTGATGCTAGACATTAAAAAACGCCAAAATATCCATTCATAGCTTTTAAAGTTTGTTGTTGTAAATTTTATATCGATAAGAATGTTTTAAAGTTGTTCTTATTAAATTAGCTAAAACTTTTTAAATTGTGTATCGATTCTCTTCGGACTGGTTTCATTTTATTCATGGCCGATCAGACTTTACGATAAAGTCATAAAAATTTAACAATGGTTCTTGAGTTATGCCAAAATATGTGGTAAAACCTCTCTATTTTTTCAATATTAGGGTTTATCGCGAGAATTCAAAGAAACAACCAGGATAAGGAAAAAATTGATAAGATTTCATTGCACTTTTTCAGGGGTAAGGGGGTGAGAAGCGTGGACGACTGTTTTGAGAAAAATAATTGTCCAAATGTTCCCTTTATTTCGATCTTTGGACTGAAGCGTATATTCCGAAGTCTTCCACTTCAAAATAACCAAAGAGATAAGTCACCTCTCTGATTTCCCAACAAACTTTGGGGTCGAATATCGCGAAAACAAGAGCTAACATAGAAAAACGGCTAATGCCATTGGATTCTGCATGGCCGAAATAGCTCTATCCATAGGGTCTCCTGTTATTAAATTAAAAAAATTATTAAATTTTTTCCTTAGCCTGGAGGGTTGTTTCTTTGAATTCTCGCGATAAACCCTAATATTGACCACTAGAAACTCTACCATTCTAAATTTCAAAATGATTGGATGTAAAATACAGCTTCTTCAGGACTAAAGAGCAAAATCGGACGAAACATATATATGGGAGCTATAGCTAAATCTTAACCGATTTTCTTCAAATTCGGTAGTGTTGGTTTATGGATCAATAAACTCTACCATTCTAAATTTCAAAATGATTGGATGTAAAATACAGCTTCTACAGGACTAAAGAGCAAAATCGGACGAAACATATATATGGGAGCTATAGCTAAATCTTAACCGATTTTCTTCAAATTCGGCAATGTTGGTTCATGGATCACGAAACTCTACCATTCTAAATTTCAAAACGATCGGATGTAAAATACAGCTTCTATAGGACTAAAGGGCCAAATCGGACGAAACATATATATGGGAGCTATAGCTAAATCTTAACCGATTTTTTTTAAATTCGGCAATGTTGGTTCATGGATCAAGAAACTCTACCATTCTAAATTTCAAAACGATTGGATGAAAAATACAGCTTCTATAGGACTAAAGGGCCAAATCGGACGAAAGATATATATGGGAGCTATATCTAAATCTGCACCGATTTCAACCAAATTCAATAGCGATCTTAACAGCCGCGAAATACTCTAAACTGCAAAATTTCAGAACGATCGGAGTAAAATTGCGACCTGTAGTCGACGAACAACTTTACATGGACAGACGAACGGACGGACGGACGGACAGACATCGTCCGTCAAATCGACTCAGCTAGTGATTCTGAGTCGATCGGTATACTTTGAGGTGGGTCTAGCTGTGTTATTTTACAGTTACAAACATCTGCCGTGAAACAAACTTATAATACCCTGTACCACAGTGTGGTGTAGGGTATAACAAAATAGAGATGTTGAACCACATATTTTGGCATAACTCAAGAACCATTGCTACATTTTTATGACTTTATCGTAAAGTCTGATACATTGTTATATTTTTATGATTTTATCGTAAAGTCTTATCGGTCATGAATGAAATGAGACCATTCCGAAGAAAATCGATGCATAAGCAATATTTTCCTCTTTATTAGTAACAAAAAGGAAACCAAAATTGTACACTAAGAAATCAGACCCAAATATCGTGTCGAACGGTGTAATGAACAAATATTAGGACGGGGGAAATTTAAAAATTAAATTTTCAATTGCAGATATCTCGTTAACTATACATTTTTGTAGACCTTGGTTAGTGAAATACCCGAGGTGGCCAACATTAATTAATATTTCATAAAATATTAACCCTTTACAGAGAAGGTATCAGAAAGACCGAACCAATATGGTTCAGCTTCGAACGTAGCTTGAGATAAGAGATAAATTACCATATTAAAAATGTAAGTCAATTGGTCACCCTTTTCGAGAGTTATCAGGCGCATCACACAGACTGACACTGGCCCTCGTAGCTAAGTGTTTAATATAAATAGATTTAAGGATTATATAACATCAGGTAAGCATCTTGACCGTGATGATCCGATCTGGTAGGAATAAAATGTGAATGTGGAAATCAGTAACACCAAAAATTTGTTATGCAAATACCTGCTTATTAGATCTTAGTGCCCAATTACGCATTAATCGGACAATTAAGAACATTAAGCTGGAGTAATTATTTGCGCTACATTGCAATAAGTTGATATCCTAAAGACTTCTGAATTCACTCCACCAGAAAATGCAACACAAAAAACAATTCCATCGATAAATGACTTTCACGCTGTCAATCATTCCGACATTTCGACATACCACGGCAGTCAATGAGATTGACATGCTTACGTTTACGTATCGTATCGTTTGTTCCAATTATTCCAATTATTCCAATATTTCCACCTTTTAAACCGTTTAACTGCAATGTTCACTCGTCTCCTCGAAAGGAAAAGGGAAGGGACATATTGGCTGGGAAGGAGAGAAAGCAATGCATCCCATCGATAGATAACATAGGGTATCCATGCACAAAAACATACTGAAAAACAGATTACCCCTTTTGTTCTAATCTGCAACTTACACACGCACTCGCTCGTTGTAATTTGGAATGGGGGAGGTGGTGGAGGATGGTGGGTAACCCTACGCTCCTCTCCATGTCACGCTGTTGCAACTTTTCTGGTATACAACATGTACACCGCACAGTGGGGGAATGGACATATGTACATATGTCGTTCTTAAACATTCCACCGATGACAGTGAATCTATACACTTCATAGGAAAAGTATTCGAAGCATACTTGTTTAATTTGGTCTACCTACACCAAAATTGTTAATGTATCTAACCCATAAGTTTTTAAACTAAAATGCAACTTTTTGTGAGTTTTCTTCTGGAAGATTACATCTTTTACAGTTTCCTAGATATTATCATTTTAAAATTAAAATTTTCTCTGCCTTCTTCCATCATTTTTCTAGAATCAGAGCCATGTACAGTAGGGCGAAGAAAAGTGGTCGGATCTATGCTGTAGTCGGCTTTCATATACAATTCTAGGGCACAATTTAGACGAAACCATATTCAAAAATCAACTTTGATTCTCCAAATTTTCAATACAAAGTTTGATGGGTAATCAAAAAGATACGTCATTTCGGCGAAAATTTTAATGTAAAAGTCTTGGAATACATAAATGTTAAAAATCGGTATCAAAAAGAACGATTTATCAAAAGTATTAGAAATAGTGAACATTGTTAAGTATTATTTTCGTTAAAAAGATTTCTCTTATAAAATGACAATAAGCACTCTCTCAACTCGTCGTCTTCGGCAATACAAGTTTCATTAAAATAATAACAGCGTCTTTCCGTTTTTCCAGAAATTCCCCCCACTGTGTACAGTGCATAAACTACCAAAGCAGTAGTAGTAGTAGCAGTGGTAGTAAAGTGCATGCAACGTAACCACACAATTAGTAACATTTACAACAATCTTTTGCCATGATGTCCTCTACCTCTGCTCGAAAAAAAAGACAACAAAAGCAGCAACATCAGTTTCGATAGCAGCGGCAGAAACAACGATAACCGAGAGAATGTGAGGCAACAATGTGCAAGTTGCGGGTTGCAGGTTCCCAGATTCTGTGGGGCGTAACTGCTGGTGTTGATAGCTACTTTATGAGGAGGGAATCTGTCTGGTGAACTAGAAGCAGCGGCAGCAGCTGCAACGCAACAACAGCTAAAACACCCGAAAAATCGACTAAAAAACTTAAGTTAAAAGAACACAAAATTGAAACTGTTACGCCCGCAGTGTATTAAAGCTAAACCATGTCGTAAAATGCACAGTGGTTTCGGGGAAGATTTTACAGATGCTATACAATAAGTCGAATCTGTTGAAATATTACACATATTATAAGCTCTGGATGTGGGATAGGTGAGAAGTCACTTCACACCCACTCTTTCAATCCTTAAATGGATTCAAATAAAAACTAAACTATTTAAACCATTTCCAAGCGTAATTCAAAAAGATAAACTAAAATTCCATTCACCATTTCTATGTTAAGTGATCACAGTATTTTGGCTCATGTTATGAATTTTAGTCAAACCTGACATTACGGTTATATAAAGTATTGTAAACAATCCAACTAAAATATTTAGCAAAAATATCAAAAAAAAACAGGCCTATCATAAAGCTTTTGAATTAAAAAAAAATTGATAAATACTGGGATTATAAAGATTGGTTATCATTTTATCGATAAAAGCTACCAATATGGAATTTTTGCAAAATATTAGTAAATATTTGCGAAATATTAAATTTTTAAATAATCTTTTGCCACTTCATCCACTCCCACTAATCCCATCATATTTTTTTCTTCTTCAACGATTAATTCCAAACCACTTTTGCCGTGGCCACTTTATCGTTTTTTTAAAGCATATGTTCCCAAGAACAAAGACATTTTCCCTCGTCACTCCGCACACTGGGAGTAATTAAAAAAATATATAATTTGGCGGTTTCTTAACCAAAGAACCAATTGCGACAAAACTTGGCATGCTTATAGAAGAGGTATTAAAGAAGTATACAGGGGCAGAGCTACAGGTCCTCAAAGCTGGCCACCTCGGGTGAAGAAAATGGTAAAGCGCTTGTAATATTTGTCTTTTTTGTACATTCTACTAACCGAGGCCTACAAAAGACTTTTTACGCCTAAGAGTTAGCTCATATAGTATATTTGCTATTGTAAATTTCATTTTTTATTTTTCTCCGACACTGTCCTAGTATTTTGTGAATATTCGATATTTTGTACGTTAACTTTTCTGAACTGGAAACAACAATAAGAAAAAACCAGTAAGGAAAGGCTAAAGTCGGGCGGGGCCGACTATATAATACCCTACACCACTCTCGTAATATTGAATAACTCTGAAATATAAATTTTGTAGTTCATGTATTGTTTATTCTAAATTTCAAAACGATTGAATGTAAAATACAGCTTCTATAGAACTAAAGGGCCAAATCGGACGAAACATATATATGGGAGTTATAGCTAAATCTTAACCGATTTTCTTTAAATTCGGTAGTGTTGGTTCATGGATCAAGAAACTCTACCATTCTAAATTTCAAAATGATTGGATGTAAAATACAGCTTCTTCACGACTAAAGAGCAAAATCGGACGAAACATATATATGGGAGCTATATCTAAATCTGAACCGATTTTCTTAAAATTCGGCAATGTTGGTTCATGGATCAATAAACTCTACCATTCTAAATTTCAAAACGATCGGATGTAAAATACAGCTTCTATAGGACTAAAGGGCCAAATCGGACGAAACATATATATGGGAGCTATAGCTAAATCTTAACCGATTTTCTTCAAATTCGGCAATGTTGGTTCATGGATCAAGAAACTCTACCATTCTAAATTTCAAAACGATCGGATGTAAAATACAGCTTCTATAGGACTGAAGGACCAAATCGGACGAAAGATATATATGGGAGCTATATCTAAATCTGAACCGATTTTCTTCAAATTCGGCAATGTTGGTTCATGGATCAAGAAACTCTACCATTCTAAATTTCAAAACGATCGGATGTAAAATACAGCTTCTATAGGACTAAAGGGCCAAATCGGACGAAACATATATATGGGAGCTATAGCTAAATCTTAACCGATTTTCTTCAAATTCGGCACTGTTGGTTCATGGATCAAGAAACTGTACCATTCTAAATTTCAAAACGATTGGATGTAAAATACAGCTTTTATAGGACTAAAGGGCCAAATCGGACGAAACATGTATATGGGAGTTATAGCTAAATCTTAACCGATTTTCTTTAAATTCGGTAGTGTTGGTTCATGGATCAAGAAACTCTACCATTCTAAATTTCCAAATGATTGGATGTAAAATACAGCTTCTTCACGACTAAAGAGCAAAATCGGACGAAACATATATATGGGAGCTATATCTAAATCTGAACCGATTTTCTTAAAATTCGGCAATGTTGGTTCATGGATCAATAAACTCTACCATTCTAAATTTCAAAACGATCGGATGTAAAATACAGCTTCTATAGGACTAAAGGGCCAAATCGGACGAAACATATATATGGGAGCTATAGCTAAATCTTAACCGATTTTCTTCAAATTCTGCAGTGTTGGTTCATGGATCAAGAAACTCTACCATTCTAAATTTCAAAACGATCGGATGTAAAATACAGCTTCTATAGGACTAAAGGACCAAATCGGACGAAAGATATATATGGGAGCTATATCTAAATCTGAACCGATTTTCTTCAAATTCGGCAATGTTGGTTCATGGATCAAGAAACTCTACCATTCTAAATTTCAAAACGATCGGATGTAAAATACAGCTTCTATAGGACTAAAGGGCCAAATCGGACGAAACATATATATGGGAGCTATAGCTAAATCTTAACCGATTTTCTTCAAATTCGGCAATGTTGGTTCATGGATCAAGAAACTCTACCATTCTAAATTTCAAAACGATCGGATGTAAAATACAGCTTCTATAGGACTAAAGGGCCAAATCGGACGAAACATATATATGGGAGCTATAGCTAAATCTTAACCGATTTTCTTCAAATTCTGCAGTGTTGGTTCATGGATCAAGAAACTCTACCATTCTAAATTTCAAAACGATCGGATGTAAAATACAGCTTCTATAGGACTAAAGGACCAAATCGGACGAAAGATATATATGGGAGCTATATCTAAATCTAAACCGATTTTCTTCAAATTCGGCAATGTTGGTTCATGGATCAAGAAACTCTACCATTCTAAATTTCAAAACGATCGGATGTAAAATACAGCTTCTATAGGACTAAAGGGCCAAATCGGACGAAACATATATATGGGAGCTATAGCTAAATCTTAACCGATTTTCTTCAAATTCGGCAATGTTGGTTCATGGATCAAGAAACTCTACCATTCTAAATTTCAAAACGATCGGGTGTAAAATACAGCTTCTATAGGACTAAAGGGCCAAATCGGACGAAAGATATATATGGGAGCTATATCTAATTCTGAACCGATTTCAACCAAATTCAATAGCGATCCTAACAGCCGCGAAATACTCTAAACTGCAAAATTTCAGAACGATTGGAGTGAAATTGCGACCTGTAGTCGACGAACAACTTTACATGGACAGACGGACGGACAGACATCGTTAAATCGACTCAGCTAGGGATTCTGAGTCGATCGGTATACTTTAAGGTGGGTCTAGCTGTGTTATTTTCAGGTGTTACAAACATCTGCCGTGAAACAAACTTATAATACCCTGTACCACAGTGTGGTGTAGGGTATAAAAAAAATATAATTTGGCGGTTTCTTAACCAAAGAACCAATTGCGACAAAACTTGGCATGCTTATAGAAGAGGTATTAAAGAAGTATACAGGGGCAGAGCTACAGGTCCTCAAAGCTGGCCACCTCGGGTGAAGAAAATGGTAAAGCGCTTGTAATATTTGTCTTTTTTGTACATTCTACTAACCGAGGCCTACAAAAGACTTTTTACGCCTAAGAGTTAGCTCATATAGTATATTTGCTGTTGTAAATTTCATTTCTTATTTTTCTCCGACACTGTCCTAGTATTTTGTGAATATTCGATATTTTGTACGTTAACTTTTCTGAACTGGAAACAACAATAAGAAAAAACCAGTAAGGAAAGGCTAAAGTCGGGCGGGGCCGACTATATAATACCCTACACCACTCTCGTAATATTGAATAACTCTGAAATATAAATTTTGTAGTTCATGTATTGTTTATTCTAAATTTCAAAACGATTGGATGTAAAATACAGCTTCTATAGAACTAAAGGGCCAAATCGGACGAAACATATATATGGGAGCTATAGCTAAATCTTAACCGATTTTCTTCAAATTCGGCACTGTTGGTTCATGGATCAAGAAACTCTACCATTCTAAATTTCAAAACGATTGGATGTAAAATACAGCTTCTATAGGACTAAAGGGCCAAATCGGACGAAAGATATATATGGAAGCTATATCTAAATCTGAACCGATTTCAACCAAATTCAATAGCGATCTTAACAGCTGCGAAATATTCTAAACAGCAAAATTTCAGAACGATCGGAGTGAAATTGCGACCTGTAGTCGACGAACAACTTTACATGGACAGACGGACGGACGGACGGACAGACATGCTTAAATCGACTTAGCTAGTGATTCTGAGTCGATCGGTATACTTTAAGGTGGGTCTAGCTGTGTTATTTTCAGGTGTTACAAACATCTGCCGTGAAACAAACTTATAATACCATGTACCACAGTGTGGTGTAGGGTATAATTATGGTCATTTAAATTTATATTTTCAAAAAATTTTATATTTTTTGGAAAAGGTATATAAGTCTTATTATGGAGTTATAGAACAAATTAAAACAGTATAACAAATTTATATTCATCTTTCAGGAAACTTCCTAGAGAATGTTTTTAGAAGAAAGGACGAGTCAAAAATATTCACTGGTGTACTTGCAAAGCTTCTCCAATTTACACAATTTTTTACGCAAATTTCAAAAGTAAGGCACATTTTCCCCAAACGGCAAGCTAGAATTTTGAAACCTTTATATGTGGTAAGGTAAGGTATACGTTGAACAAAAAAGGGAATTTGAAGCACGGCTTTTAGTATAGTAGATATAGGGGAAATGCTAAAATCCCATTTGCGGAGATTTTCTAAATTAATTTGGGAATTGTGTGATTGACTTTAGCAAATGTAATGATTCGCGAATTACTTTAGATTTGTGATCTCAAGACCTACAAACTAAAAAATATTTCATTGAAATATATTAATTTTTAAATATTTAATGGCGTTATTAGATTTCTGTCTGCATTTGAATATAGATTTTTTCTTTTTTTTTCTGACCCTCTCCTAGCATTTTGCTAATATCAGTGTGAATATAAACAGATTTATATCACATCAACTTTTCTGAATTGACAACACAATTTGCTGTACGATGTACAAAATTTCGGTCAGATATTCCCACTGAGAGAAAAGTTATGGCCCTATCAATTTATATTTTCAAAAAATATGTAATTATTGCATTTTATAGCGAAAAGGTATATTCGGTGGCTTATATCCAAATGGTGCTATATTAAAATTTTACAAAATGAGATTTTGATGCCAAATGCGTCTGCTTCACATGATTGACCTACGGCGTAAACTTTAAATGAAACACTTTAGAAAGTTTCAGTCGGGTAAACAGACTAAGGTATACCCTCACTTTGTGAGTAATGTAATATTGAATTGTACACGATTTATTCTGTCAATTTGTGTGGGAGGTACCAGAAGAGGTTTAACAAATACACCTACTGTTGCACTTTGTAGAATTATAAGCGTTTATGTGCACTGGTGTATTAACGTTATGATATATTGCATTGTGGCATGATTTGGCCATTTTGTGTGGGAGGTACACAAAGGGGCGTGGTGATAACCACCATTTCATCACAGGGCTGTAGGCACTGTAAAAGCATTACACTGTACACAATTTCAAGTATTTTTATGCACTGATACTAATGTTATAAGCTGTTAACTTTTGGTGCAAAATGGTACCTTTGTGTGGGAGGTACCAAAAGGGGCGTGGCAATAACGCTCATATTTCACTGGACTGCAGGCACTATAAAAGCATTGTACTGTACAAAATTTCAAGTATTTTTATACACAGGATTTAATGTTATAGACTGTTAACTTTCGGTGCAAAATGGTGCATTTGTGTGGGATGTACCAAAAGGGGCGTGGCAACTTCGAACATTTTTCTGGAGTTGATAGCGATTAAAAAACTAATACTATGTGTGGAATTTCAGAAGTTTCGAATAAGTAGTATTGCAGTTATTAAAGATGCAATATTTCACAACATTTTAACCCTTTGTGGGGGAGGTGCTAGAAGGAGTGGACCAATATGGGCCATCTTCGAACTTAGCCTGAGATAGAAAAAATATTACCACATACCAAATTTGAAGTCACTCGGTTACTCCTTCCGAGAGTTATCGTGCGCACCAGCCAGCAGACAGACATTCTCATTCAAATTAAAATGACCCAAAACGAATATCCGCCGAACATACTTAGGGTCTTAGATCACTCCTTCGATGTATTGCACTTTTGGCCGTAGCAAATGATATATACCCTCGTATCACTAAATTGATACGAGGGTATATATAATAACCTATAAGAAATAACCTAACACTCGTTTTTAATATATACAGGGTGGCTGATATGTATTGCAACTAATTTCAGGTTGCTATCATTTCTAAACCGCTAGTCTGATAGCTGACAGACTTATTTCAGTGACAGTTCATTTTATTGTTTACTAGTTTACAAAAGCATTTTGATCTTCAGATTCAGACACAAAGTTATTCGTGATGGAATTCAAGCGTGATAGTGTGATTGCTTTATACTTGGGTGGAAAAACACAAGTGGCTATCATTAGAGCCCTCCAGCATTTAAATGTGAATAAATCTTTTGTTTCTCGTACCATTGCTCGTTACCGTGATACTGGCAGTGTTGCATCGCGTCAAAAAAGTGGACGAAAAAAAATGGTAACAACACCAGAAATGATCCGAAAAGTGAAGGCCAGATTTGATCGAAATCCACGCCGCAGTGGTAGAAAAATTGCTCGTGAGCTGAACATATCGCGAGAACGGATACAACACATATTAAAAAATGAGCTTGGACTAAAGCCATTGAAGTTCCAAAAAGTGCAAGAGCTCGCCGATGCACAAAAAAAAGTTAGACTGGAAAGAGCCAAGGAGTTGCTTCGCTTGCACGAAAGTGGTCAGTTACCGAATATGGGCTTCTTCGATGAGAAGCCATTCCAAATTGAGCAGTTTTTGAACAAACAAAATGATCGGGTTTACTTGCCAAAGAGGTCAGCTGAAAATTTACACCTTCGATTGGCCACCAGAACTCAAGCGCCGCCGATGGTAATGGTGTGGGCCGCCGTAACGGCCGATGGTCGCTCCCCGCTCGTATTCATCGACCATGGGGTCAAAATAAATGCCGAATATTATCGGGAAAATGTCATAAAGACAGTATTGAAGCCCTGGGCAGACAAACATTTCGGCCGCAGACCATGGACATTCCAACAGGACTCAGCACCATCGCACTCAGCACGCGTCAACCAAGAATGGCTTAAAAAGGAGGTTCCTCGCTTCATTTCTACCGCACAATGGCCACCAAGATCTCCGGATCTCAATCCGTTGGACTTTTGCGCCTGGGGCATTTTAGAGAGTAATGTTCGCACTAAAAAATACCAAAGTATCGATCATCTCAAGACGGCCCTTCGCCGGGAATGGGCCAAAATACCGCAAAGCCACTTTCGTGCAGCGTGTGATGGCTTTGTCGGTCGTTTGAAGGCCATAATTCGTGCCAAAGGTGGCCAATTCGAACAAATCTAAACTGTTTCTAAAATTGTATGTTATTTCCGACATTTTTTGCTTTTGAACAATAAAATTTAAAAAAATATAGCGCTTTACTTTGTTGCATCACATATCAGCCACCCTGTATATATACTACTTATCATTTTTTACTTAATTTCCAAATTGCTAAAAATTTACAAACCGCCAAATTCAATAATTTTTCGATGTATTATGAATTTTTCCTGTAGATTTTGACTCGCTGATTACAATTGTGTTTCAAACTTTTTGCAAACTACATACATTTAGAGAAAACCGCAGAAGAAAATTTCAAATTTGATGTAAAGGCTGATTAAATTTTAAGGGCCGATGTTGATTTTGATTAAAACACAAATTATTTAGGAAATTATTGTCATTTCTTTTTATTACGATAATATTGGTATGGTTCAGTTATGTATGGAGCAAAATATCGGCCAATGGCGACCATCCGATGGTCCACATTTTCGATGACGCTGAGGCATAATTGAGGTTCTATGCCGTAATGTACCGAATTATCTCATCCTTTAGCTCTTGAATTGTTGCTGGCTTATCGACGTACACCTATTTGCGGTCTTTACGAAATTTTTGGTAAATATTAAATTTTTAACTAATGCTCTGTAACATCATCCACTCCCACTAATCCCAAACTACTTTTGCCGTGGCCATTTTTTCGTTTTTAAAGCATATCACCACCGCAATGTGAGTCGGTTTTTGATGAAGTGTTAATTGCTGCGCACCAAATGATTCCGTTGTGTTTATTTGTTTTAGCTTTGAATACATTCAACGCAAAATTCGATTCCTGTTTTATATATTCCCGATCGTTTTAAACTGACCTACAAATGAAATATTTGCCACAGATATTTATAGATGGAATTGCATTCTGATGATTTATCAAAAAGAGTTACACTTTTTAAAATTGGTGATATATATATATAAATTCCTTTTGTTCCTACAAGGAGCATAGACCTCAACGATTGCATTCCATTCTTTTTTGTCTGCTGCAAACGGCTTCACCTCGTTCCACGATCTATTTATTTTTGCAATTTCTATATCCAACTGTCGGCGCCAAGTGTGGCTTGGGCGTCCCCTCCTTCGACTGCCTTGGGGATTCCAGTCGATTGCAGTCCTGGATATGTCAGATTGTGGTCTGCGCAAAGCATGACCGATCCACCTCCATTTCCGTCTTCGAATTTCGATTTCAATTGGGGTCTGCCTGGTTTGTGCCCAGAGTTGAGCATTGCTAATGGTGATTGGCCAGAAAATTTTTTGGATTCGTCGAAGGCAGCGGTTCACAAAAACCTGGATTGCTCTGACGTCGCAACGAGCTGCGTTCCATGATTCGCATCCGTACAAGGCAACTGACTTCACACAGCTGTTGAAAATGTTTAGTTTGGTGCGCCGTGAGATTTGCTGGGAGTTCCATACTGGTTGTAGTTGGCCATAGGCTGGTCGGACTTTGTTGGTGCGGTTCGCAACGTCCTCTTTGGAGCCTCCGTCTGCTGTAATTATGCTTCCCAGGTAGCAAAATGATTGGACGTCTTCAATTTCCTGCTGTTGTAGTGTGAAGTTGTTTGAGTTTGTCGTGTTAATTCTCATGGCCATGGTCTAAAACTGGTGATGTTTACTGTCAAACATCTTCAGTTTGGTCTATAATTTAACCGTAAATCGACTTACAAACGAACAACGCTTGAAGATTATTGAATTTTATATATTTTTATTGAATTTTTAGTTCGGTAAACAGTTTATTTCTCGGTTGGGGACGGTCAATTGGCCGCCTAGATGGTGCGAATTAACGCATTTATATATATTACACAGTCCAGCATTTTTCAGCTCATTTATTTGGGGCTCAATTCTGAGAATTTATGTTCAATAATTGAGCTAGATGACTGAAATTTGGTACAGGTACTTCTTACAGCAGCACGTAACTTGGGTTTGAAAATAGGCAATATAGACCTATAAATAAATAACGCCATAGAGGCAGCAGTTTTCAACTAATGAGGCAGAAAATTGGTATTTTTGGTGTATTTATATCTCGAAACCTTCACACGAACAACGGAACCATATATCGATGTTTTGATATAACTCCCCGAAAGTAGAATCTAGCACGGTTTTTATATTGGTTGGACTGAGGCCTTTTAAAACCAATTTGTTCCATGTTTACAAATTCACTGAGATCGTTTACTTTTCAGTGCGCCTTGAAATTTAAAATATATGTTTTAGGTTGCCATATATTTTAGAAGGTTTAAATCTATATGTCAGGTCGACTAATTTTGGGACCGCCCTCGTAATGTGAGTTAATTTGTACTAGAAAGCGTTCAGAGGCGATCCATGATGGAGGGTATAAAAATTCCGCATGGTGGGACTGAACACAGTATTTACTTGTTTTAAATCAGACCTGAAGTTCTAGCTTGATGCCAATACAAAGAAATTGTTTACGTTTTTTTATATACACATTTGGCACATACATATTTAAAAACCACTGTGCATATCCACTTTCATGTAGTAGATGATTTTTTATATTCTTTTTCGGTGCTTTTTACAAGGTTTATTTTTTGACTAGATTTTTATAACATTCAGTGGTAAAACCGTATTGCGGTAGATCTATAAAACTTAGTTGTCTATATAAAATACACAAAAAAAGTTGTATTTATAACCATACACGCGGGTTTGTTTGTTTGCCGTGAAACTATGAAAGACAAATATACTCGTATACGTTACGAGAGCGGATTGGAAAATAAGCAGAGCAGGAAATATAATTAGTATTTTAAAAAGCGTAAATACTATGAAAATAAAATTTATCGAATCTGTCCATTAGTTTGCCGAACAATATTTTTCGAATTCAATTATTTTGCTTCCAGAATTATCATAATGTACTTAGGTTTCCTTTGGAAATACCCCGACCCACTCTGAATATTTATGAACTTAGATTTCGATGAAAGTTTGTACGCGTATACTACAAGACAGTACAGATTTATGGTATTTTACCGTTTGTACAAATTCATAGCGGTTTAGATTTTGTAGGGTGCCAAAGTTGGTCATCTACAACTGTTTTTTTACCTACTGTTTGTGGTACCTCCGACACAAAGCGACCAATTTGCACAAGAAGTTATCAGCTTATAACATTAATACCAGTGCATACAAATACTTGAAATGTTATGCAGTGTAATGCTTTTATAGTACCTACAGTCCAGTCCAAATTGCACCCCCTCTAATACCTCTCACACAAATGCTAACATTTTTGTGAGGGTACAATAACTTTGTCATTCTTCTGCAACACCTTGAAATGTTGACTTGCGACCCCTATAAAGGATATATAAGTAATATGCAGCAATCACAAGTTCTGACACCTTCGTATATTAATAAACCTGTACTTCGTAGCTATTAACCGAGGTTGTACATTCTTCAAAATTGACTTAACTTCTTAACCGCCCTCGTATATTTGCCAACCTTTGAAGTGGCATGAATATAGCTACAAAGTATAGACGATTGCTCCTGAGGGAGAATCATAGTTGTTGTTTTTTTAGTGAAGTTGGGATGTCTGGCTGAACATTCATATGAATGTTTTCGGTTAGTCTACCTGGCCATGTCCAAGTGGCGCTTTTGCTGGCGGCCAAAATAGTACTATGTATTTCAGTCTGTTGGGGAGATATGCGAGTATCTGTACGTATAGTAGATGAGTATGATGACGCTGTGGATGACGATGGGGATGAGGATAAAACCAGAACACAAAAATCTTTTTGAATAACACCGTCTTTAAGATTTTTGCAGTTTGATAATGTTTAAAACATGCCCGCTTCCAGCTTGTTGTTGTTAAATCTAGTTCGTTGCTTACCAGTTGTTGATGGTGGATATGAATGGTTGTTTCTTTGGCATTCTGCTCGCTCATGTTGTACATGATCATGGCATAAGTTTTTATAATAGATTAAGAGACTCCGAAAAGAAGATACAACCAACTATAGGGCAAGAAAAAAATTATTTATTTTAAAGTTTAATTGAAAAAGGAGTTGTTCCCCATGAGTACGTGTATATGTTGTCCTCACTTTCGTTGTTGTGTTGCTGGCGGTTTCTGTTGTTCTTCTCCCATAATCTTGGTTTGTATGTCCGTCCATCCGTCCTCCTTTCTGTCTGATTGTCTTCATAAGCAACAATGTGTCAAGGTTGTCGTGGTTTATTAAAAATTCATTTCAGAAACAATTTCTTTTAAGGTTTAAAAAAAAATTTTTTGGGAGTGCTGCATTTGGCGGATATTTTTCTTTAAGAGGTCCGCGTCAAAAGTTCAAATACATACGATAAAAAAAGTGAACAAATGGAACAAGAAAACCAAATAGCCAAATCTTAGTCGAGTAAACCGAACAAAGGGGAATACTAGAGGGGACCTGAATGGCGTAGGCTGCAGAAGAGTGGCAATACTAATAATAAAATTTGTATCCCCTTTTTTTAAAAATATAATTTCAAATGCTACTTCTACGAGTATAACTCCAAAATACGACAGAAACTTTTTCCTTAACAAATTCCAAAAAACTCAAAATTTTTGAAAATATAACGTCGAATGGCCCATATAACGTCGTAGGCCATATAGCAAATTTTGTTGCCAATTCAGAACAGTTGACGTAAAAGAAATCGATGCATATTCTGAATATTCTCAAAATACTAGGACAGAGACTGTGATAAAATTAAAAAAAATTATATCGGTAACTATTCGAGATAACTCCTAGGTGTAACAAGACTTTTGTAGTAGAAGTTTGAAGAAAATATAATTAATCAGACGAAAACAAGTAAAAGCGTTAAGTTCGGCTCAGCCGAATCTTATATACCCTCCACCATGGATAGCATGTGAATGGTTCCGGGCACAAATAAAGTAATATTACAAAATGTCAGTCACATTCCTACAAAATTTTGTAGTTCGATATCAAAAATTGAACATTTTATGAGTGATATTCAAAATGACGTTACAGCAAACAAGGTCATTAAAAAGCGGAAAGATTCATAAAATTGTATTTTATTTAATTCGGAATGTACGCCACAACTAATCGCGCTAGATTTGTTATTTGATTTCGCCCTAATAGTCTGAAATCCCTAAATTTGACCAAAAGCTTAAAATTGCTTTAATTTGTTTTTTGCTTCTCCTGAAAAATCATGAACATGTGGGTTACGTTATTTTGTATTTCAGGTGATGATATATACTTTATGGGGTCTCAGATCAATATTTAGAGGTGTTACAAACGGAGTGACAAAATGAATATACCACCATCCTATGGTGGAGGGTATAAAAATGATAGTTACACGGTCTTAAACATTTGGTGGCCGACTTTATAGCTCCGCCCCTATATTCCATCCAAATTTATAACATAACTTCTATTATACATACCTCTAATACAATCGGTGGTCTGGTGAAGAAACGGCCGACTTATATCCCTTTTTGTAACCTACACCACACTGTGGTCCAGGGTATTATGAGTTTGTGCATTTGTTTGTAACACCCAAAAGGAGAAGAATAGTTGTTTCCCCAAGAAGATGGGAAAACAGCTATTTGATGTCCTGTCTGAAGTCAAGCATTTTTAAAATATATCGCTCACCACTTAATGTGGTATCATATCTAGTTTGATCAATTCGGCCACTTTTCAGACTGTGGTCAGTGTAGCAGTGACCAAAGCAATTTTCACACTTTCTATACTTTAAAAGTCCCTTAAGAGGTATGATCCTACTAGTTTATGTGTATATACTCGTACTGATTTCCAACGGATGCGATTTTACACCAAACGACTTTTGACCAATTGACCGTTGCGGCTCCTATAAGAGGCAGAAAGCTTGAAATTTGGCATATACCCAGCAAAATCTTGGTAAGCACCCGTCATTATTCCCTGCATTACTAAATAATGACATCTCATTATTCGCTGCATTACTTTCGGCTTATTAATAATGACTTACCTATAATAACAGAAATAAGTGATTTTTTGTTATGAAAATCATTTTGGCAAATTGTAATATAATGCAATTTTGGCTATATGTGGGTTATTGTACAAGATTTATTTATATTTCAACATGTTTTCAAACAATACGTGCAGATTTGAATGAAAATACCAGAAATTCGAATCTGGCATGAGAAAATTATTTGTTTCGAGAAATATGCGCGACAATATGCAAAAAATCTTTTTAAATGGCCATTTCTACATATCTACTACTTATTTTATAACTTATTTGTAATGCATTATTCAAGTACATAAAATCGAGCTACATACAAATAAGTACTTATTATGCTACTTTATTGTATGCTTTTGGGAAGTACTTTCCTCCAATGACATCCCCATGTTAAAATAATGAGAAAAGCGGCTAAATAATAAGTACTTACCATTATCGAACTTTGCTTACTCGTCGGATTATTTGGTAATGAGAAATTTTGCTGGGTATGTATATAGACTTGAGTGTTGTATAATCCACGAACTATTCACATAGTTGTTTTTTGGCCTTGGTTAGTTTTCGCGATATCAATATCTTTAATATTATTTTTATACCCTCCACCATAGGATAGGGGGTATATTCATTTTGTCACTCCGTTTGTAACACCTCTAAATATTGATCTGAGACCCCATAAAGTATATATATTCTTAATCGTCGTAAAATTCTAAGACGATTTAGCCATGTCCGTCTGTCCGTCCGTCCGTCTGTGGTAATCACACTACAGTCAAATTTGGTATAAATATTTCTTATAGTTGCAGGTTGTTTGGGATTGCAAATGGCCCATATCGGTCAATGTTTTGATATAGCCCCCATATATAACATCTAACTTGCTGTGATTCCTACTGTTCTCATCTACTATATTTTTTTGTTTTTCGGTGTTATTTTCTTTATACCCTCCACCATAGGATAGGGGGTATATTCATTTTGTCACTCCGTTTGTAACACCTCTAAATATTGATCTGAGACCCCATAAAGTATATATATTCTTAATCGTCGTAAAATTCTAAGACGATTTAGCCATGTCCGTCTGTCCGTCCGTCCGTCTGTGGTAATCACACTACAGTCAAATTTGGTATAAATATTTCTTATAGTTGCAGGTTGTTTGGGATTGCAAATGGCCCATATCGGTCAATGTTTTGATATAGCCCCCATATATAACATCTAACTTGCTGTGATTCCTACTGTTCTCATCTACTATATTTTTTTGTTTTTCGGTGTTATTTTCTTTAGGTTTGAGTTATTTTGTGAGGTCACATGCTATCCATGGTGGAGGGTATATAAGATTCGGCATGGCCGAACTTAACGCTTTTACTTGTTTTACTTCAGACGCGTCTTAAATGACATAGAGATAAAATAATATATACATACATACTCGTACAGTCGAGTACGCTTATAGCGAAAATCGCTTATAACGAATTTTCATTTATAACAAAAAAATGTGTATGGTCCCATCGATTTTGTTTCAGATTTTCATATAAATCTTAACTGTTATAACGAACATTGCTTATAGCGAACTTTTCTTAGAGCGAATAACATTTCTGTCCCCATATTCCATTTTTCATTAATTTTGATACGGTTATAACCAAACTCATCAAACTCATTAAACACCGATAGAGGATTTCTGATTTAATCCATCAGTATAAAGGTAATTATTTCAATTTATCTTGAAAATCAACGGAATTATATTATCACACTTTCGAGCCAAGGAATGTATTCGAAAGAAAGGCAATAATTGTCTCTTTACTAAAAAATTTAGTAAAATGTTTACAGATAGACTCATAATTTATTTCTAATCACTTATCGTGATCAAGGTGCAAATGTGAAAGTGACATTTCTACGTGATTTAATTTACCTCTTCCTAGGGTATAAGGGAGCCCCAGGGCTAATACTTATTAAGCGAAAATTCTGGATTTACTCTTTTTCAGAGTTTTTTTTCTTACTCTTTTCAATGGATACTTGTAATATTTTGTTAATGTTGAACTATGACTTCTCAACATTTATTACAATTACATTATTTCATCCCTTCCGGATCATTATAAACAAAAACTTTATTTGACTTGTTAAGAATTTCTTATTTTTAAGAATATCTCCTAAAAGGTAAAATAATGATTTTATTATATTTCAAAAGCATATATCTGCCCTGTTTGATAAAGAAATATTTGTTTGAACAAAATAAGTCCTAAAAGAGTTTGCAATAAAGCACAGATTTTGCTTTTTCGGAAAAAATTATCTCAAAACGAATTTTTTTAAATTCGTATTAGAATTTTCTTTCTTAAAATACACCAGTAAATACATTTTTCAAGAAAAACAGACAAAACTTTTTTGTCTGGCGGTTAATGGGTTAATGTATTTTATATTATTTATACACCCCGGGTATAACGAACTACAGGGTGGCTGATATGTATTGCAACCAACTTCAGGTTGCTATCATTTCTAAACAGCTAGTCTGATAGCTGACAGATTTATTGCAGTGACAGTTCATTTTATTGTTTACAAGCTTACAAAAGCATTTTGATCTTCAGATTCAGAAAAAACTTATTCTTGATGGAATTCAAGCGTGATAGTGTGATTGCTTTATATTTGGGTGGAAAAAAAGTGGCTATCGTTAGAGCCCTCCAGCATTTAAATGTGAATAAATCTTTTGTTTCTCGTACCATTGCTCGTTACCGTGATCGCGTCCAAAAAGTGGACGAAAAAAACGGTAACAACACCAGAAATGATCCGAAAAGTGAAGGCCAGATTTGATCGAAATCCACGCCGCGTGGTAGAAAAATTGCTCGCGAGCTGAACATATCGCGAGAACGGATACAACACATATTAACAAATGAGCTTGGACTAAAGCCATTGAAGTTTCAAAAGGTGCAAGAGCTCACCGACGCACAAAAAAAAGTTAGACTGAAAAGAGCCAAGGAGTTGCTTCGCTTCCACGAAAGTGGCCAGTTACCGAATTTGGTTTTCTCCGATGAGAAGCCATTCCAAATTGAGCAGTTTGAGAACAAACAAAATTATCGGGTTCACTTGCCAAAGAGGTCAGCTGAAAATTTACACCTTCGATTGGCCACCAGAACTCAAGCGCCGCCGATGGTAATGGTATGGGCCGCCGTAACGGCAGATGGTCGCTCCCCGCTCGTATTCATCGACCATGGGGTCAAAATAAATGCCGAATATTATCGGGAAAATGTCCTAAAGACAGTATTGAAGCCCTGGGCAGTCAAACATTTCGACCGCAGACCATGGACATTTTAACAGGACTCAGCACCATCGCACTCAGCACGCGTCAACCAAGAATATCTTAAAAAGGAGGTTCCTCGCTTCATTTCTACCGCACAATGGCCACCAAGATCTCCGGATCTGAATCCGTTGGACTTTTGCGCCTGGGGCATTTTAGAGAGTAAGGTTCGCACTAAAAAATACCAAAGTATCGATCATCTCAAGACGGCGCTTCGCCGGGAATGGGCCAAAATATCGCAGAGCCACTTTCGTGCAGCGTGTGATGGCTTTGTCGGCCGTGAAGGCCATAATTCGTGCCAAAGGTGGCCAATTCAAACAAATCTAAACGGTTTCTAAAATTTTATGTTATTTCCGACATTTTTTTCTTTTGAACAATAAAATTTAAAAAAAAAATTAAAAAAATATAGCGCTTTACTTTGTTGCATTACATATCAGCCACCCTGTAACATGCATAGTCGTTCGGAGTTTGTTATAACCGTACTCGACTGTCGTACTACACACGGGAAAAGAAAAACAATTTTGAATTCTAAGTTTGTGGTCTGTTTAGCAGTGACCAAAACAATTTTCATTATTTTACTACATTTAGCGAAGATATCATTGTATGAAATATGCAATAGTATAATAAACCATTTTATTTTCCGAGACGCGTTTTGCGAAATTTGAATAGTTGGGACCAAAATAATATTTTTTCTTTAAAGGGTCTAAAAATCTATTCGAGATGCTAGGTAGAATACATTCACCCGTGCTATTTTCCAGTTTGCGATCAAAAATATGTTTATACCGTTTGAGAGCGTCTCGTATTATTTCCAGGAGTTTGATATACTTTCAAGTAGACCGATCCTAAATATTAAACCATTTTTTATGATCAGCGAATGATCAAGCATACACTTTTATAATATTGGCGTTTCTGTCTACCAAGTTTTATGAAAATAGGCCAGGCCTGTAGACGCCATAATACTACAATTTGGAACAGCTTCAAAATTATACTGTTTTGATGTTGTATTTTAATCGGAGTTATAATTTGAATATCTTAAACCTTACGAAATTTGGATTTTGGTGTTAAAAGACAACCCGGACCAGGCCGGGTATTAAAATGCTAACATTTCTTTAAACATTTATTGCAGAGAAATGTTCCTATTTGTTTAATTTTTATCGAGAATTTCAAATTATTTTCCCCTTCCAAGTCCTCTTAGGAAAAATACTTTGATTGCCTGACCAAACATACTTCTCTCGATGAAACAGATTCTTCTTTATTAAATATACGAGTACACTGTGCTCTGTTTTCGATCAATCGAAATCACTAACTCTTGAACATATAGTAGTGCAAGAAGAGTCCAAAGAAGTAAGCAGAATTTTATGGACAAAAAACTTTACATTTTTAATCTGCTATGACATGGAAACGAAATCTACTACCGTTTTTTTGTTTTGTTTTTTCTTCTCATGTTTTCGCTTTTTATTATTGCACTTTAAAGTTACTGACTGCAACCGCAGCAGGAACATCAATTGCAACATTGTTTTAATTTAGTTTTATCGTACATCTCATTTGTTGTAGTTTTTAGTGGAGGTTTTTTTTTGTTTGTTTGTTTCAATTCAAAATCAAGTAACAGCAACAAAAACGAAAATAACCAACTGAACACCTTCAACCGATATCATTGACCTCAAATGTTCACCTTATTTTCTAATTACCCACCGCAATGTGATGAAGTGAACCACAGACCAGAATGGAATAAGTTACAACCGAAAAAAAACAGAAAAAAAAACAAAAGTCCGACCGACCAACAACCTCCAACAATACAATGTTGCTGCATTAAGTTATTGGCAGCAAAAACAACAACACCGGCGACAACCACAATGTTGGTGGCAGTAACCAAGTAAATGTATTAACCCCCAGAAAAACCAGAAGACGTGAGGGTACTTAAAGTTGGTTCCGATTCTTTATGACACAGAATGTGGGTCATGATTGCATACACACTCACTCGTTCGTACAACAACTGACGACACTAAACATCAGCACCAGAAATGGCAATTCCAGTTAATTTGTAACAGAAAGTCTTTGACGTTCTCAACCCTCAAAATTCCCCTAGAAAAAACCCCAAAAGTGTGTGTATGTAACAAACAGAGGGCCTTGGCCTCCCCTTTTATTGGCTTCAATTGGCCAAAGTGCAAAACAATGTTGCACTACAACTGTGAGTCAGCAACAAAGGGGAAAGCCACAACAGCAAAATCTGGGCTCCGCTCATTCCGCCATTTAACGAAAGTTAAAGAATTTCTATGTCAATGTAATGTTAAGGAGATTGCAATCAATCATTTATTGGTTATCGCTTTTGATTAATTAACAACGTAATCAACCCTGTTAAAGTGCTGCCATTGTACGGACAATGGCAGATTGTTAGGCAAAGGTGAATTGACAGTTAAGACGATTGCAAGCAAACTTTACAATTTCACAAACATATTCAGAATATATTTTGTAAATACTTAAATATTATGCAGAATTGCCAATAAAAATATTTTATAGACAGTGCTGCTAATAAAATGTTTCTCTGACAATGGCGCCATTTTCAGATGCATAAGCATAAACTAAACAATCAGTACCAGATGTTCCGAAGAAATTTAGAATAACTTCAACCAAACCTTTTCCATCGAAGTGTTTTGTTGGGACGTAACTCTACAAATCTTCCCAAATTTTATATCGCCCATCGTTTTCATTAAGGTACCGTCACACATTGAAACTTTCTCAATCCCTGAAATATCAGCTAATTCGTCTGGTGAAAGCTTTGGAATTATTGATTCTCTCAATAAGCTGTCGGTGTATAAAACTGTGAAGCTTTGTAAACACGATTGTCAGATCGGACAACGATGACAAACCTGTCATAAACTTTGTCATAAACTTTGCATATCTGACAATCAAGTGTCTGCAAATTATCTCGCAATGACAACGTTGTGTGTTTACACTATTGCCAGATGTCAACCAATATTATTGTCTTACAATAACTTTTCTGCCAACGTTGCAAGACAAAAATTGTATGTTTACACGGTTGTAAGTTCACAGGGTTGCATTTTCCAGACATTTTCCTTACAATATTGTTAGATCTAACAATCCTGTGTACATAGCTTGACAAATACTATTAATTTAATTTGGAACACAATACATATAAACATATATGTACATTGCATTTCGTGGTAAATTTGTCGAGTGACTATTCAAATTTAAATCTGTTATCGCCCGATAGCTTAGCAAGGCTTCAAAATTGCCAGCATTTTGAATAGTTTCATTTCAATTTATTCTGCCTGTATCACAACTTCCACTTAGTGCTAAGCCTTGTCGACCACAAGGACGACTGTTTGAACTATTGCTTCCAAATGCTTACAATTTTCGTTGACACTGCTTTTCATCAATTTGTAATTGTTTATCGATGGACGCTGGGGCTTGCTTATCTACTTAGATCTCATTTCAGCTTTCAATACACTGTTTCTATAGTATTCGAGTGATGAGTGGTGGCGAAATACTTCAAGCGCTTTTTTCTAATTAGTAAATGGTTTTGATACCAGTAAAATTTTTCGGATAGTATAGGCCTTGCTTTACTTTTATTATATCTGTCATCATATGCTACAATTTACTACATTTTAGACATAAATCTTTTAAGTAAACAACGGTTAAATGTTTAGACTTTGATTTACTTTTTGGAACAAGAAACATATATTAGCCATTAAAACTAGTAGCAAAAATGTTTAATTCCAAATCATTTTAGGGGGTTTGCATTTTATGGCATATATTTTTGTAAAACATTCTGACTCGATAAACATGTGTTTTAGGGGTAATTTTTGCTCTTTTTCACAAAAGGACCAAAAACTAGAGGATTAAAATGTTCAACAAAAATGTTCATCGTATTGTTCTAAGTAATGTTTCTGAAGACATTATAAACCTAAAATGTACGGATCGCGCGATATCCTATGCAGATCCATCATAAGAATGTGTAAAATGGGGAAATATTGATCCAACTCTAAAATGACGACCATACGTAATCTTTCAAAACGCCGATACACGTACATTCTTTTTTTACCCCTCCCTCTATCAGAATCCGTTGACAGAACCTTATTATTTTTATTGTTTTCCACAGTGTAATCGACTAAGTAATTGTTGTAATAATAAAATAAATCACAAATTCGCATATTTTCGGCTGTGTGTCCTCGATAACTTCACTAATTCCATCTATGAGGTCTGCAATCGATTATGGGCTATGGCATAGACCTTATCTTTCACTTATCCACAAAGAGAAATGGCCGTTACGGCCATTTGACTTATCCCAAAAAAAAAATAGTTTGTTCCAGTTTTTGAAAGCTAGCGTCTTACTAAGAAAACAATGCATATTTGAAGAAAATATATGTATGTATAAATGTAGAAATTATAGCACTTTCGGTATAAATAAGATCCGATTTTTATACCCCCTCTTTTGTGAACGAGGGTATATGTATCCCAGTTGCTGCGGATCAATATCCGTTTTGGGCCATTTGATGACATTTGAGAAAAGTCCTTCAGTCTGTCTGCCCAGCTGGTGCGCACGATTACTTTCAACAGGAGTAACCGATTGACCTCAAATTTGGTATGTGTTGATATTTTTCTATCTCAGGCCAAGATCAAAGATGGACTATGTTGGTCTATTCCATGTATGTTCGCTTCGAGTACCACCCCCATGAAAGGTCAAAATATAGTGAAATATTTATTATCACACATCTTCTATACTACTTATCAGAATCTTTTACAATTCCACAAATTACTTTCTTGGTCGCTATAATCTTGAGACAAATGGGCGATGTAGCCATGCCCTTTTGGTACCTCCCGTACAAATGAACCATTAAAGCTCTTTCTGCCGAATTTCGAACTGATCGGATATAAAAAAGTTTCTACAGCGATTACAAATCAAATCGGGAGTAATATATATATAGGGGCTATATCTAAATCTGAATCGATTTTCGGCAAATTTGGTAAAGTTCATTCAGGTAAAGAGGAATCCTCTTTATAAGAATTTTGTACGGACGGACGGACAGACGGACATAGTTAAATCGACTCAGAAAGTGATTCCAATTCCACCCATATATTAAACGATGGGTCTATCTCATCTCCTTTTGGGTGTTACAAACAAATGCACACAATTATAATATCCAGTACCACAGTGTGGTGTAGGGTACAAATATGAATTTTTTTTTTCTGAATTTCCCTATATTTACAATTTGGGTCATAATGTATATATTTATTCATAGACTACTTGCAAATAGGCATTGTTTTCTGCGTTAGGATGCTAGCTTTCAAAAAATGAATCAAACTAAATTTTTGCGTTTTTTTCTATTTGTTATGTTTATACCCTCACTTTAGTGTGACAAGGGTATATATCATTCGCTACGGAAAAAAGTGTAACACGTCGAAGGAGTGACCTAAGACCCCAAGTATGTTCGGAGGAAATCCGTTTTGGGTCATTTTAAGTCGAATGAGCAATGTCTGTCCGTCCGTCTGTCTGTCTGTCTGTCTGCTGGCTGGTGCGCAAGATAACTCTCGAAAGGAGTAACCGATTGGCCTCAAATTTGGTATGTGGTAATATTTTTTTCTATCTCCGGCTAAGTTCGAAGATGGGCCATTTGGGTTAAAATGTTGTGAAATATTGATTCTTTAATAACTGCTATACTACTTATTCGAATCTTTTGAAATTCTACACATAGTATTAGCTTATTAGTCGCTATCAACTCGAGAAAAATGGGCGAAGTCGCCACGTCCCTTTTGGTACCTCCCACACAAAGGTACCTTTTTGCACCAAAAGTTAACAGCTTATAACATTAAAACCAGTGTATAAAAATACTTGAAATTTTTTACAGTGTAAAGTTTTTATAGTGTCTATAGCCCTATGAAAAATGGGCGTTATTGCCACGCCCCTTTTTATACCTCCCACACAAAATGCCCAAATCATATCACAATTTAATGTCTCATAACGTTTATACCAGTGCACATAAATGCTTATAAGTCGGCACAGTGCAATGAATTTAAAATATCTAATGTTCAGCGAACAAAAGGTGTATTTGATAAACCCCTTCTGGTACCTCCCACACAAATTGACAGAATAATTCGAGTAATATTCAATATTACATTACTCACAATGTGAGGGTATACCTTATTTTATTAATCAAAAACTAATATCAGTAAATATTTTCTGCTATGAGTAAATACGATTAAATACGATTATTTCTAATAAAAACGTCGAGAAAGGACTCATAGTATTTTTGTCGGGGAATATTTTTCTCAAAGTCGCCAACTTAAAAATCGACGATTTGTCAATTTTTGACATATGATAAGATTTAATTGCAATTTGTATGGGTTAAGTGGTGAGAAGCGTGGACGACTATTTCAAGAAAAATAATTTTCCAAGGGTTCCCTTTATATCGTTCCTTGGACTGAAGCGTGTATTCCGAAATCTTCCACTTCAAACTAGCCACCGCGATAACAAATCTCTCTGATATCCCAGAAAACTTTGTGGTAAAATATGGAGACAACAAGAGCTAACCTAGAAAAATGGCTAACGCCACTGGATTAAGCATGACCGAAATAAGTCTATCCATATGCTCTTCTTTCTGTTACATTTTTGGACAAGCACAGTGTAATTATTTATTCAAAGATTTGTATTTTATAATGCGTAGATTCAAGATCGCGATATAGCTATATGTATATGGTGGATATCGCTAAATTTGAACCGATTTTTAAAGATTCGGCAGTATTCGACCTTGGAGCAAGAGCCTCTTCTCTGCTAAATATCATAATTATCGGCAATCGGAATGAATGGGGGCTATATCTAAATCTGTAAAGGATTTCATTCAAATTTAGTAGCAGTTATTCGTGTCTCAAGAGACTTTGGTCTATATGTTCATACTGGGCGTAAAATACAAGATCTATAGTGTTTAGATGTCAAATGGAAAGAAATATCTAAATATGAAAGCTATATCTAAATCTGAACCAATTCCCTTAAAATTTGGTACTGTATATTTGCGGGCCAAGAGACTGCCCTCTGTAGTTTTTCATAATGATCGTCTATGGCGCTCAGATGTCAAATCAGAAAAAAATATATGTGGAGGATTTATTTAAATCTGAACCGATTTTCTCCAATTTCATTAGGGATCGTCCTTGGGTTGAAGAAGAACATTGTGCTAAATTTCATTACGATCAAAACATAAATTCCTTCAATTTGATTACAAATACATCCACGGACGGACATGGTTAAATCGACTAAGTAAGAAAGTGATTCCAAGTCGATCAATCATTGGGTCTATCTCTTCTCCTTTTGGGTGTTACAAACAAAATCAAAAACTCATAGTACAGATATAAATCATTAAATTGTGGACAGTTATTTCGTCTGTGTACATGAGCTCCTAACCCAGTGAACAATGTTTCCGTCGGTGATTAGACATTCAGCCGAATTGTCCAAATTTACATTAGATATTTAAACGCTTTCCTGTACAATATCGGTCAGACAGTTCTGCACATCCTCTTAAAATTTCATACGAGATTTATACGACATTGCTGTACATTTTCGGGAGAAATTCTTTACTGGAAAGTCACTCATTCGACGTGTTTATCTTGGTGTGCTGCAAATGATTTGGCGAACTCTTTGTACATTTTGATACGAGTATAATTGCCACTTTCGCAACAGATTACACTGTAGGTAGCATTGAACGAGTTAGCACATTGTTTAACATTTTAAACGGGACTTGTATGGTTATCACTACACCTGCGACGAACATACAATATTTTTTTTACTATCAATTAAAAATAATTCACAATGAAGCAGTCTTTTCCTTTCAATTTTACCGCAATTCGTATCAAATTAATGTGACAGGATGTGATGCCATAAACAATTTTTGAAATAAGTTTTATATATCATTAGTAAATATTTCATCCAGTGTTTCCTTAACTAATCTCGGAGAAAAAAAGACACGTCTGTCGACGTCCATCTATCAAAAGAAAACATAAATCGACAAAATCCTGTTCTAAGCTCTTGTGTAATTTCTATTCAGGCCGCACTTCAATCATCATTCATAAAAATTCATTTTTTTTAATGGAAAATTGCTTTACTTTCATCTCGAGTGGAAGGCATCTTCAGCCAGCCATAGCTGGAGTAGTAGAAATAGTAAACTTTTTTTTGCACCTCAAACTCTCCTTTCGCGGTTACATCATCAGACATTCTAGCGTGGATTCACGATCATTGAGCGGTGGCAGGCACTGGTCCATGGCAAGATGAGTGGCTAAACAAATAGAACTTGTCTAAGATGTATCCGCAAAAGCGATTAGTTTCGCTCACCTGATTCTTATTTGCGGCTTTTAAAGTGTTAACAGTAATTTTAGCCGGGCCGAGGATGGTGTTGTTGAAACTATTACGCAAAAAACCGCATTAACAATGTAATTTGGTTTTTGTTCTTCTTTTTTCATTTTCGATTTTTGCTATCATTGCCATTCACTCTTCATGACGAAGATCACGATGATGCACAATGGGTCGGGGATAGGATTAATAATAAACATTTTTATGTTTAAGAATTATTACACACTGATAGAAAAAGCTTCGTCATTCGTCAAAAGTCAGCTAACGTACGGATAATCCTATTGATGAATTTGTTCGTCGCCCTGACGAATCTCTATTTAATCTCTGGAAACTATAGTTTCGAGGGTTATCGTTCGCTCCAGTCAGGCTTACGGATGGACGGACATAAGTAAAATGACTTAATGTGTTCTAAAACTTCCTCCGCATAAACTTTGGGTCTTAGGCCACTCCTTTGATGCGTTACCCTTTTGCTATATGTTATATATACTCTTATTGATATTTGTATTATAAATCAAAGAAATCCCCATATTTATCCCCTCACCTTAGAGAGGAGGGTATATATCATTTTTTTATTTATAAGCACGATTCATCGTAGGGTTGATATGGAATCACCCTGTGGGTTTTTTTTATTCCACTAAATAGTTCTTGTTCTAGTATACTTAAACAGAGATTCGTCATGGCGACGAACAAATTCATAGATAGGATTATCCGTACGTTAGCTGACTTTTGACGAATGACGAAGCTTTTTCTATCAGTGCAGGATACGAATGTGAGGATCGATAGTATGCAGGAATAGCTGAATAAGTCATTTTCCATAAATACGTTTTTTTAATCAACATTTAAATGTCAATATGAATTGCAATACAGAGAGGAAAACTTTGATACTAACAATTAACGCTTCATAACTATATTTGCCATGATTTCTTTAAACATTTTACGAGTATAGAAGCAGAATGTTCTACAGCCAGAAGAATATTCCAGTTCACAACATAACGATTGCAGAACGTCTTTGAGGATCACTAGAAAAACTAACAGCACAACTTTTTTGTAGATTAACTGGAATTTTTGAATTTGGAATTTGGACCGCTAACCTAAAATGAACAGTTGTTATAAAAATAAAAAATTCATATGGTCATTGTGGTCAAGTTCGTTATAGGGCGAATCTGATATTTAGCGAGCTTTTGTTGCACATTATATTATGTTCCTCGAATTTACCGGCGACAATAGCTCTTCTTCCAAATAAAAATGTCCATCTATTTCCCAATAGAAAATAACCCATTGTGCAGTGCTGTCGTATGTTCACAGCGACGGACGTAACCAGTTTATGTTAAGGCGGTTATATAATTCCAATGGAATTTAAATGATTTCATAGTAAAACTGTAAACTTCACATTGAGTATCAGCAGTCTCAGCCATTCCCATAGCCATTCCCATCAGCAGCATCATCATCGTCTTCATCATCTTCATTGAGGTAATGCAGGAATCAAAAGCAGCAGGTGTTACAAAAGCGATTGGCAACTGCCATTTGGCAAATGGTGAATGAATCTATGAAGTGTGCCACGGAACTTTGATTGGTGATCAAGAATAAATTAATATTTCAACAAATTGTAAATTAGTCTACCTTATTATTTGTTGAAAAAAGAAAGTAAACTTTTCATTGGACTTTGAACGAAATGTTCATTAGCCTCGTCATCGGCGTCTAGTCTTGGAATAATTTTCAACCTGGCGGAAGTATTTATTGGTCAATGCGGATTTATTGGTCATAGCACAAATATTTTTCACAAAAATCAAGAAAGAACTACTTGAAAACTCATACAAAAGAGTATACATATTCCATTTTTAAACTCCTGAACACTTAAGCACCCCCACATTTGTTTATGAGGGCGGATTTAGGCCTATGCATGCATATAACGCAATTACCTTTATGATCCAGAGTGTATATTTATGGTTCGTGGTCACGTAGCTAGTTGCTCACAACTAAACCTGAAATGGGCATATTATTGAGTATTGTTATCTAAATGAGCTTCGATTGCGAGAATTAAAAATGTATTTCTTTCAAATCTAACAATGTCATTTTCCTATTCCAAAAAAAATCTGTGAAATTGCATAAGTGTCTTTTAAACTATGCGGTTTCTGGTAACAAAACTATTTATTTTTGAAATAACATTATAAGAGTACAACAAATGTTTTTTGTGTACAAGGCCCAAGAACTTTTTTGTTTAGATTGAGGGATTAATTAGTGATAGATTCATTCACAGCCTCATTCGTTTCCACAGCTTCTGCAAAAGTCATTATTCAAGAGCTTCAATATCTCTGCCTGCCGTCCAATAAGGTAGTGACCCTTCATGACGTAGAGGATAAGTGAGACGTCCGGTCTCCAAAACGACAGCAGCGGCTTGTTGCGTTTTGTGGTGGTGCGGTCCACATCAGCCTGGAATGTATGTAGTTTCTGACTAGTGACCACCTATCATTTGCTGCCGAAAGGGTACTATTTCTCAGGAAGAGCTTGTAGGTCGCTAGATGCATGCCCTCATATTCCACTTAACCTGGAATATGTCTTGCATGTTCATCTGGTTCTTTAGTATAGCGCAGAAGCTGGATTTCTGCCTAATGGAACAAGGTGTTAAGGCTAAAATTTTCCGTAACCATAGGCTTCGGAAAAGCTTTCTACGCCACTTCAGAAATCTATCTTGGATTTATTTTGAGCCTTTCTCAAATATTGTTTATACCGCACACCGACGGTGTTTGAGTTCATTAAAACTTTTTTTAAGACATAATTATTATTAGTTTTAAATATAGTATATTAATGGAAAATAATTTTTTTGTATTTTTTTTTTTGGTTTTCTATCGAAGAGGAGATGGAATCAGCGTATTAGTTAATATGTATGTTATTTTAAAGGACTGCAAGAGTATTGTCTAACATACTCAGGTGCAGGCTCTTCGTAGACCTTAACGACCTAACAAAAGCTCCACATAAACTCCGAGTCAATCAATCAAAAATAACAAAGAACGTTGTGCTACAAAACTCCCGTTCCTTTCACTCTTAATTTCTCTTAAAATTTTCCTCCCCGATAAATCCTTCCTCCATTACTTTGAGGGAACCATAATAGACCGAACATTGTCGTCCCCTCTAGAGATGACGGTTGTCAGAATAGTTGCCTATGCAGATGACGTGGCAATAGCTGTTAGAGGAAAATTTTCGACTACTGTTAGAGACATTATACAGCACACGCTTCACATAACCGCAACGGTCTTGGTTTTAACCCGAGCAAGACTGAACTAGACATTAGGAATCACAGCAGAAATAAGGTATCCCAGTTAAACCTCTCTCCTTGGGGTACTGAAGTTCCCTTCTTTGAATGAGCAAAATACTTAGGTATTTTATTAGACTGAAAGTTTACCTCAATACCTCAATCCTAACATTCTGGAAAGAGCAAAGAAGGTGGCGCTATATACCTGTAAAATGGCAATATGAAAACGCTGGGGTCCGACCCCGCCCCGTTTATTGGTTGTATACGGCAATAGTCAGACCGATAATGCTGTAAGACATTACAACAAAGCTTCCATAACTTTTCTTAAGTGTTTGTGTTAATTTTAAGCTTTTTCCTCTAATTGTATATATTTCAAAGCGCAGCCTTTGCCGGAGATTGTTGGAAATTGATCGGCTTAGTCTGCTTATATGAAGTCGCTTGTCGCAGACACGCCCGACACGATTGACATACAGCCCCAAATGCTGCATAAAGTGGTCCAAAGTCAACTTTAAAACATAATGGCGAAACCTTATATTTTCAATTTAGCTAAATTCTTGGCCGTAACATTAAATTATATGCGTTTTATTTCTTCTTGAAAAACGCACGTCTAAAAAAACACCCGTACCTATATACCATTTATATTATACATTTTTTGCCTCTATATTGTAACGACTTGATCGAGAAACCAATTGGATATCGTTGCGCACAAATGTGTATACATCTCGACGATTTATATGCGTGTGTATTTGATGTTGCTTCAGCTAAAATCAACCACTTAAATATGAGTGGTTGAGAGGGTAATTTTGTTGTGCTCTATAATTTTTCTGCCTCTCAGAGATTAAAGTAAGCTTTTTCTTTTACTTTAAGCCATATTAGGCTTAATTTCCCTTTGTAAGAAATGTTTACTTGATTTCAAGTATTATATACTTATCGTAAGCCTTTCAGCGCTAGATTTTTTGAATGCCGTTATATACTTGTTTTAAGAATACTTGTACGAACGTACTTAAATTTTTATGTACCATTTCGGCCTAAAATAAGAATTTTTACTTGAAGGATATCCCGGGTAACTGCATAACCGATGAACTTGCTAGGAAAGAGACGTAAGGACACATTTTCCAAAAATTTGCATATATTAATGCACTATCCACGTACAAGCTTGGGCTTAGGCACGGGGCAATCAGTCAGTCCAATTAATGTACATTATGGACATAAATCCACGCTTACAGGGTAGCTAGACAAATTTGGTTAGTCCACGAACTGATAAGGTCAAAATATCTCCTATCACTAGAGAGGATAAGACTGTTGTGGGGAACAACTGGGTCTGTGGTTGTACTGGAGACCTCAATTGGTCTAAAACCTAAACCCAATCATAACTGACGGACGTCCCAAAAATCGAGCGAATTGAGCTTGCATATGGAATCCTTCCAAAATATCAAATTATATTGGTTTGTCAAAATTATCTCCTTTAAAATTAGTTGCGCTTCATGAAATAATAACAAGTAAGAAAGTTCAGTCGAGTAAACCGACTTATGAGTCCCCTCACCTTGAGTCCCAAAAAAGGTTCGTAAATTTATTTGTTTGTTTTAATTAGTTATTATCAATTTAAGCAATTAATAACTTTAACGAATGTACTGGTATTAAAGTTAAAAGCTGTTTACTTTTGGTACAAAATGTTCCATTTGTGTGGGAGATACCAAAATTGGCGTGCCAATAACGGCCACTTTTCTGTACACTCTAGGTACTATAAAAGCATTACACTGTTCGAAAATTCAAGTACTTGTATGCACTGGTATTAATATTAAAAGCTGTTAACTTTTGGTACAAAAGGGTCCATTTGTGTGGGAGGTACCAAAAGGGGCTTGCCAATAACGCCTATTATTCTCTGGAATCTAGGTACTATAAAAACATTACACTGTGCAAAATTTGAAGTATTAGTATGCAGTGGTATTAAAGTTACAAACTGTTAACTTTTGGTGCAAAATGGTCCATTTGTGTGGAAGGTACCAAAATGGGAGTGGCCACTTCCCCATTTTTCTTGACGTGTTAGCGACAGACAAACTAATACTATGTGTAGAACTTTAGAAGATTCGTGTAAGTAGTATAGAAGGTATTAAAGAATGAATATTTCACTAAAAGATAACCCTTTGTGGGGGAGGTACTAGAAGGACTGGTCCAATATGGCCCATCTTCGAACTTAGCCGGAGATAGAGAAAAATTTTACCGTATGCCAAATTTTAAGCCAATCGGTTATTCCTTTCGAGAGTTATCGTGCGCACCAGCCAGCAGACAGACAGGCAGACTGACGGACGGACGGACATTGCTCAAATGACTTAAAATTACCCAAAACTGATTTCCGCCGAACATACTTATTGTCTTAGGTCGCTCCTTCCATGTGTTACACTTTTTTCTCGTAGCAAATGATATATACCCTCCTCTCTAAGGTGAGGGGATAAAAAGACAAATACGTAATGTCCTAGCAGGCCTTCGATCTTAAATCTCAGTTATGGTACATTCTTCAAGTATTCAATTAATACTACACGCAAAGAAAAAAACGTTTGGGCGTCGTTTATGCCAAACATTTTTCTTTGTCTCAAACGCTCTATTTTCCCCGTAACGGTTGAAATTTTTGCGGTGAATGCAAAAGTTTATCGTAAACGTAGTTTCTCTTACTGTAAACGAACATTCTTTCATTCCAAAATTTTCGTAATTTATTTTATGGTAAACGAAAAACGTTTACGGAACCATATTGTATTTAAACATGATTGAATATATTAAAGAGAGTTGAGAGAACAAAGAGCTAAACTTGTTTTCATTTTGTGAGTGTGCGGTTTTATAACTTTTTTATTACTTATATGACGGAATAATATGTGTAGATGTATGTGTACAGAACTCAAAAGATGCAGAGGTGTGTGTATACAACACAAAAAGCGACGTTGTAACGTTTTTGCAAAAAGATGGAGATGTGTGTGTACAAAACACAACAAGAAACGTTGCATACATGTTTGTCCGCGTTGCTTTATTAACAGACGGTTGTGGATATTTAGTTATCTGCATCCCTCCCTCCGCACTGTTATACAATTTCACAACATTTGCAATCGTACTCAGCATGCGTAGAGTCCTATGCTGGTGGGGCTTTAGTTTTGTACTGGCGCTTGTGGTGTTCGGTATTTGTGCGCGTCTGTGGCAAAATTAAAAATATTTTTATCAGTGATCTCAAAATGATTTTATGCAAAGAATTAACTAAACCAAAGAATCGAAATTATCGGAGGCGCGAAATCTCGCAAATATACTGCGGACTCCACTTTAATGTTATAGGTAAATGGTAAATGAAGTGAAGAAATGTGGGAAAATAACCAGATAGTTAATAGCAAAAAAATGGATCGACCACTGCATGAAAATATTGAATATTTTGTGGAAAGCCGGAATAACAAAAACAATAGATTTTAACAGAAACTGAGACTGTCTATTGCTTTGTTAACGACTAACTGGTTATTTTTCCACACGTCTTAAATTGTGAATAAGCAAATTAAAATCATTAACAATCAATCATCACACGTTTAGGTACTGAAGCTGCTAATGGTAATTGTGAAATAAATTTATTCAGGCACAATATAAATTGATACTTCTGGAAACTGCTGATATTTTCAACACTAAACAGTTAAACTTTGCTTTTTAATGACATTATGCAACACGTTTTTTCACCCGAAGTTTTTCATCTTACTTTCTGATGTAGTTTAGTATTCTATTCATGGACGTGGAAACTTTTGAATTATCAGCATTTGGGTCAGTATATTGACCTATAAAATTCACTTTTGACTAAAAAGTTTGATATATGGTAAGATAACATCTCGCTACATTTTTAATATGTTCTAACATACATGCTTTCTTTTTTACAGTTTGTCTACAACTCAATTAGAAGATAGCAGCCAAATAATAGCAGAGGCGTTTTTATGATATTTTATAAAACATATTAAATATCATAATTCAATCAAATTATTCTTTTGTGACAATCGTTTTCTCATTCATTGTTAAACTGACATTGCTTGTGACAATCGCAATGATTGTTTGCAACACAGGTTTTACAGGGTTTGGGATAAACAGGCATTGCTTGTCACAATAACCGTTTGCACCAAAAGTTTCACAGGGTTTGTGATAAATATAAATCATTTACGATAAGTACACTAACCGTTTGCTTTAAACGTTTCTTTGGATTTTGGGATAAACAAAAATCGTTTGCGACAAACATACACCACAAACGAAATTCGTTTGTCTAATTTTTCGTTTGGGAGTAACGAATTTTTTCTTTGCGTGTATATCTTCAAAAATTCAAACTTTTTGAAATATATGTAGAGAAATAGTTTACATATTGTACAATTTCCAAAGATAAAATAATACAAGTAAGAAAGTTCAGTCGGGTAAAACGGTCCCCCATCAGTCCCCAAAAATATTCGAAAATTTATTAATTTTTTTTTTATTTAAATTATTATCGATTTAAATTGCATTTCATAATTTTGAAGTATACACTGGTATTATAGTTATAAGCTGTCAACTTTTAGTGCAGAATGGTTCATTTGTGTTAGAGCTATCAAAAGGGGAGTAGGCACTAAAACACCATTACATTGTATAAAATTTCAAGTATTTGTATGCACTCATATTAAAGTTATAACCTGTTAAGTTTTGGTGCAAAATGGTCCATTTGTGTGGGAGGTACCAAAAGGGTTGTGGCAAATTCGTCAATTTTTTTCTCAGGGTGGTAGCGACTATGAAACAAATACTGTTTGTGGAATTTCAGAAGTTTCGAGTAAATGGTATAAAAGGTATTAGAGAAACAATACTTCATTAAATATTAACCCTTTTTGGGGGCGGTACTAGATGGAGCGGACCAATATGGCCCGTCGTCGAACTTATACAAGGTGGCTCAAAAGTAATCCTGCTATCAGAAAATGCTATAAATTTTGCGATTGGCCCCTAATGTTAGTTCTGTTTTGACATTTGTGTAGTAAACACATGCGAAATACACGTTAATAAACAATGTTACGCTACACTGCTCCAGAACGCGGAATATTGCTGACTATTTATTTGACCAATAATCGGTCGGTGACTTTGGCACAACGTGAATTTCGTCGCAGATTTCCTGGCCGTCCAACGCCTACTGGTGAAACACTGCGACGTTTTGCCGCTCGCCTCGAAGAGACTGGCACAACACGAGATGCTGCCAGGCGTGGCAGACCCCGGATTAGCCGTTTTGCAGAGAATATTGCTGCTGTAGCCGAGGATGTCATGGAAGCGCCGTCGACATCGACCAGACGACGTGCCACGCAAATGGGTATCAGTCGACGGTCTCTACATCGAATTTTGGTACACGATTTGAAGATGTTTCCGTACAAAGTCCAGACGGTGCATCAGCTGTTAGCTGCTGACCGCCAATCGCGTCTAACATACGCTCAAGCCATCCTTAATCACCACCAAGAGGAAGATGATTTTTCATCAAAAATAATCATGAGTGATGAGGCCCATTTCCATCTTAGCGGGTACGTAAATAAGCAAAATTTACGCTTCTGGGGCACTGAAAATCCGCGTGTAACCCACGAAGAGCCATTACACCCGCTCAAAGTCACTGTATGGTGTGCTGTTTTCGCTGGAGGAGTCATCGGACCTTTTTTCTTCGAAGACGTCGCGGGCCAAACGGTTACTGTGAATGGTGAGCGCTACAGAGCAATGATCAACGAGTTTTTTTGCCGCAACTTGATGAATTGGGATTGGAAAACATGTGGTTCCAACAGGACGGTGCAACGGCACACACTGCACGTGCCACAACCGATATGCTGAAGGATGCATTTCCCGGGCGCCTAATCTCCCGTTTTGGCGATTTGCACTGGCCAGCAAGATCGCCTGATTTGACCGCTCCAGACTTCTTTTTGTGGGGCTTTTTGAAGTCGCGGGTTTATGTCAACAAGCCTCAGACTCTTGCAGCTCTTAAAGACAATATCCGTCAAGAATGTGAAGACCTATCGCCGGAAGTTTTGGCTAAAGTGATGGAAAATGCCATAAAAAGGGCTCAAATGACAATCAACTGTGGCGGCGGCCATTTACATGACATCATATTCTCGACCTGATGTAAAAAAATTAAAAGACCAAATAAAAATAATCCACAAGAAGAATCAAAGTTTTTCATTTTTTTTTTATAAATTACAGCCAAAAAACATCGAAAGGTTACTTTTGCGCCACCTTGTATATAGGAAAAAATATTACCAAATACCACATTTAAGTCAAACGGTTACTCCTTTCGAGAGATATCGTGCGCACCAGCCAGCAAACAGAGAGACGGACGGATATTGTTCAAATGATTTAAAATTGTCCAAATCGAATTTCCACCAAACATACTTGGGGTCTTAGGTCTCTCCTTCGATGTGTTACACCGTTGCCTCGTAGCAAATGATATATACCCTCCTCCCTGTAAGGTAAGGGGATAATTAGAATCCCGGAATTCAATTTTCCGCCACAAGTTATGAAAAGGAGAAAACATTAAAAATCGCCAAAACAACCACTCGAACGAAGAAATACAACAAATATGTATATCCAAGAAATCTTCAGATATTTGTCCAAAAAGGTTCAATTACTTTAATTCAAAATGCTTCTCTTATCATTTTACTAAAGTACGGGGGAAATCGTTAAACCGAACCTAATGGCACTCGAAATATGTTTCTCTAATCTAGCAAAAAAAGCATTGATTTTTTACATTTATGCATAATGAACACGTTTAATATACTGAAATATGTAAATATATTGTAGTGTATTTGTTGCTCACCTTTTTATGAGCCCATTTAACACCTGTAAAAAAACAAACAAAATTATGCACATACATACTCTTATCAATTTTAATTAAATCGAGTATTTAGCTAATAATGTGCTTATCGATTCATCCATTATAAATAAAACATTAGAATAAGCAAATATTTATATAGCAGCCGTGCAATATTTATTGTAATAAATTTAATTAATTTTGAATTTTATTTTTTTGGTTTAATTAAAAAATTTTAATCATTTTGAATTAAAATAATAAAACAAACATATTTATTTGAAATCTATTATGTGTGCTCGTGTATTCGGAAATATTAATATATATTTAGATGAGTATATTAAACGACTGTGGATAACCAAAACTATAAATCATATATTCATATATATTTTTGTATATGTAATGCTCGCTCTTAATTTTGCTGCAACTTTTTCCCAACATTTGATATGTGGGAAGTTTTATTTCCATTCCAAAGATTAAATTATACTAAATTTTTTTCGCGTTGACACTTTAGCAAATATGACACAAATTATATCTGGGCACATATACGTTTGACATTAAAGTGATTTATAATGTACAAATGCGTAAATGCATAGATTTATTATTGATTTACAAAAGTAAGCTTATTAACCTTTTCAGCAGAACAAAATCGGTGATTATGTTAATGCATTTATTTGACAGATCTGTTTGAATAAAGTCATTGAAATTATAATTGTAATAATTGCTAATGACAGCTATTTTAATGAAATACAAATTTAATGATACCGGTGATTGTTTCATTTATTACAGTACATCTTTAGTTTTAATTTATTAAGAAAGAAAATAAGAAAGTTCAGTCGGGTGAACCGACTTAAGAATCTCCTCACCTTCAGTTTCCAAATAATATTTAAAAAAAAAATATTAAATTTTTTTGTTTGCGATTTTAAAGTTTTACAATTTAAATGTAATTTTTTAAATTGCTTGTACTCTCCGATTTTTGCGAGTTTTTTGTTATATTTTAAAATTTTTTTGTTTGCGATTTTGAAGTTTTACAATTTAAATGTAATTTTTTAAATTGTTTGTACTCTCCGATTTATGCGAATTTCTTTTTATATTTTAAACTTCTATTAAGTTTTTTATTTATATTTTTTTTATTCTCTTCCATTCAACGCTTATATGTTGAATGGAAGTGGACAAAAAATTATTTATATTTTTATTTATTTTTTAAAATTTTTAACAAAAATTTGTCTGCTAGCTACTTTGCTTGTGGCTTGAAGGCTTCGGAATAGATGTTCCACGCCAAAGAACAATATAAGGGAGACACTTCAGGCTGTATTTCTTACAAAACAACCGCCACCCCCGCTGATTCCCTTACCCCTAATAATGTCCCTCAATAAATAACTATATATCAAAAGTAGCTAAAATCGATGGATTTTTTAGGTGATGTATTCGACAAAAAGATTTGTTGTAAAAAATCACTATATGTGCCCACAATACACTGTTATGGCAATTCAACGGTTTTTTTGATACTAGAAGAATTCGCACATTACATTTAAATTGTAAAAGTTAAAAATCGCACACAAAACAAAATTTTAATATTTTTCTAAATTTTTTATCTGAAAGGTACTGAAAAATACCAACATTTCGAAAAAAAGATTTTTTAAATTGGACCATAACTTAACAAGTTATGAACAAAAACCCGATACATACAGTGATATCCTAACGATTTTTAAATATCGATAACTTCTGAACGAGTTATCGGAAAAATCTCAAAAAATTCCACAAAGCGTTTCTTCAGGAGTGCTAAAAAATATAAAAAAAGGAAAATCAAAACCGAATTTTATTTGGAAACCGTCGTTTTGTCGTGGAATTCCCCATATATAATTTTCTACAAGCAAGAAAAGTAACACATCGAGGGAGTGGCCTAAGATCCCAATTATGTTTGACGGAAATCCGTTTTAGGACATTTGAGTTATGTCCGTTCGTCTGTCTGTCTGGTTGACCTATGAGTATGCGCTTTACTACAAATTTTGAGTGCTGTAATATTTTTTCTGTCTCAGACTAAGTTCGAATATGGCCTATATTGTTCCACTGCTTCTGGTACCTCCGTCACAAAGGGTTAATATTAAGTGTAATATTGATTATCCAGTAACTTATATACTACACTGGACAAAATAGCCTTTTATGTTTGGAATAGAAAGAAAATATATTTGGAACACAATTTTTTAAATATTATAAATTTTTAAGCAACAAATTTTATTTGAAAACCAATAAAATTTATTTTTTAAGTAAAAGCTCGATATAGGCGGGATACACTTAACATTTTGGGAATATCACTTTCACATATAGAGATAAGTTTAGTGACGGTCGTTAAAACAATTAGAAATAATTCGATTTAAAAAAAATGGTTTTTATGGCACGAAAAAAACATTAAAAATATTGTTTGTTTCAATCTTTGAAAGGTAACATCCTAACGGAGAAAACAAGGGCTATTCGAAAAAAAATCTATGGATAAATATAGAAATTGTAGTAAGAGAATTTCAACAAAATCATGTTTTTGTACCCCTATATCTCAGTTGCTGCGCGCACATGGACGTGCAGCTCATGGCCGGATTGACCTAAGAGACCTCGAACACATTCGGCGGATATCCGTTTTGGGCCAATTTAAGCCATTTGAGCAATTTCTGTCTGTGGGTCTGTGGGTGTGACTTACAATTTTGTATGAATTAATATTTGTTTCTATCTCAGGCTAAGATCAAAGATGGGTCAATTTTCAAGGCTGCAGTCAGGACCATTTAATGCAATGATACACAAATGTACCAAAATCCAAGAAGAAGAGCAGATTATTTCAATAGATATAGAAGAAACTTGAAGAATCATCCAATCTGACGAATCGGATTGAGCAAATTCTTACTTTTTATTGACAATTCATAGTTTTAATGATTTTTTTTTCGTTATTTGTAATTAATAATATGTTCACTGTATTCACTTATGCATTCTTATTAATTTCCAAAAAATAAAACAGGTCAAAAATATTTTGTCCGGTTTGTGAGAAAAAAATTATCGTTAGTGCGATGTCGACAAAAGGTCGTATACACCTGACAGTTATCTCGAACTTTTTCCCAGATATCTGCATTTGAAAATTTGTTATTTAAGTTTTTACCAACCCTGTCCTAGTATTTTGTTAAGATCGGGTCAGAATCCTGGAATTAACACAAAAAAATTGCTGTATGATGAAAATAATGTCAATACGATATACCTATTAAGACAAAAGTTATGGCCGTTTAGAGTAATATATTAAAAAATTCATTTTTTGTAATGAGTTACACGCCCTTGAACATTTTCTTCACCCGATGTGGCCAACTTTTTTCCCTTTTTGAATTCGTACCACTGTGCAGCGTTTTGCAAAAACAGTCCTTAACTTTTAAAAATATTGAGTCTCCCAAAATTTGTTTACTGTTCTGGATTTGTGAGAGTGCGACGAATATTCTGTGAAAATTTTAAGAAAATCGAGGGAAGCAATTTTTTTACAAAGCTTTTTTCAAAAAAAACTTTTGTAAAATACATTTTTTTAAAAAATATCCAAAAAAATATAAAAATCGGTTCAGCCGTTCTAGAGCAATTACAAATTTCGTAAAACACAAAAACTAATTTTATAATTTTTTCAAAAATTAAAATACCCAATGTTGGTTCATGGATCAAGAAACTCTACCATTCTAAATTTCAAAACGATTGGATGTAAAATATAGCTTCTATAGAACTAAAGGGCCAAAACGGACGAAACATATATATGGGAGCTATAGCTAAATCTTAACCGATTTTCTTCAAATTCGGTGGTGTTGGTTCATGGATCAAGAAACTATACCATTCTAAATTTCAAAATGATTGGATGTAGAATACAGCTTCTATAGGACTGAAGGGCCAAATCGGACGAAACATATATATGGGAGCTATAGCTAAATCTGAACCGATTTCAACCAAATTCAATAGGGATCTTTACAGCTGCGAAATACTCTAAACGGCAAAATTTTAGAACGATCGGAGTGAAATTGCGACCTGTAGTCGACCAACAACTTTACATGGACAGACGGACGGACGGACGGACAGGCATGGTTAAATCGACTCAGCTAGTGATTCTGAGTCGATCGGTATACTTTAAGGTGGGTCTAGCTGTGTTATTTTCAGGTGTTACAGACATCTGCTGTGAAACAAACTTATAATACCCTGTACCACAGTGTGGTGTAGGGTATAATAAATTATAGTGAGATCTTATTTTACCTACTTGTAACTACTTATAAACATTTTAGCCAAAAATAAACTACATAGGTCGATATTAAATATTCTGACCCTTATGTTTTTGCGAAAATATTATATATATCTTATCAGTGCAGAATATAAACTGATTTCTCTCACATCAACTTTTCTAATTTATTAACATAATTTACGAAAAGATGCAAATAATTTCGGTTAGATGTGCTCACTGAGACAAAAGTTATGGCCATATCAGTTTATATTTTTAAAACATAGCCAATTTTTGTACATATTTTATTGAGAATGTAGTATTGTTTGTAGAGATAAAGAGGAAATAATAAAAAGAAAGTATAACACATTTATATTCGTCATAAAGGAACCTTCCTGAGATAAAGAGGAAATAATAAAAAGAAAGTATAACACATTTGCATTAGTCTTAAAGGAACCTTCCTGGACAATATTTTCGAGAAAAGAACGAAAATCCAGCATTTTTTACTAATATTTCTAAACTTTAGCATTTGTATATGTATATGTATATGCGTTATACGATTTTCGAATTTACTACTATATTTTCCTTTGAAAATATAATAACTTTAGAATTAGCCTAGATTTCTGGTGCACAGACGTACAAATTAAAACCAAATAACTGAAACCCAATTAAATCTTGGTAAGTACCTGTCAATATTCCCCGCATTACCAAATAATGACATCTCATTTTTCGCGGCATTACTTTCGGCTTAGTAATAATGAAATTATTAAAACCAATAATAAGAGAATTAAGTGATTTTTTGTTAGCAAAATTTTAATATAATGCAATGTTTTCAAATAATACGTGCAGTTTTGAATGAAAATATCATAAATATTTACGTATATCTTATGATGTTAAACCATTCAATAATTTTTCACACGGGGGTTTGGGTTTAGAAATTCCAATCTGGCATGGGAAATTCTTTGTTTCGATAAATATGCGGGACAATATGCAAAAAATCACTTTAAATGGCCATTTCTACATACCTACTACATTTTTTTAAAACTTATTGGCAATGCATTATTCAAGAATAGCGTGATCCATTTCGAGGTTCCCTACTTTTTTAGAGAAAAAAACACAGAAAAATCAAATTGAATGGGGAATGTTTATTATCATTTGAATGAACATTGTTTGGCACTTTTTTTTTAAGATTATGTCTATCAAATGTTGGCCGCGGCTACGTCTCAGATGGTCCATCCGTTGAGTCCAAATGACTCGTTCGAGCATTTCGACTGGTAACTGGCGAATGACACGCGTGATGTTTTGCTCCAATGCCTGAATCGAAGCGGGTTTATCCGCATAAACTTTAGACTTTACATATTCCCACAGGAAAAAGTCTAACGGTGGGATATCACACGATCTTGGTGGCCAATCGACCGGCCCAAAACGTGAAATTGTCTGCTCACCGAAGTGTTCTCTCAATAAATCCATTGATTGATGCGATGTGTGGGAAGTGGCGCCGTCTTGTTGAAACCAAATGTCACATTGACGGTTACGTTCTCACCGGCATCATTTTTGAAGAAATATGGACCGATGATTCCACCGGCCCACAAACCTCACCAAACCGTTGTTTTTTCTGGATGAAGTGGCAGCTCTTGAATCTCTTCAGGTTTGCCTTCGTCCTAAATGCGGCAATTTTGCTTGTTTACATATCCATTGAGCCAGAAATGGGCCTCATCGCTGAACATAATTTGGCTCGAAAACGTCGGATCTTCTTGGAACTTTTCAAGAGCCCATAGAGCAAAGCAATGTCGGGCGGCTTCAGTTCTTGCACAAGCTGTATTTTGTATGCTTTCAATATAAGATCTCGACGTAAAATGCGCCACATCGTTCCATACGTCAGTCCGAGTTGCTGCGAACGGCGCCGAATCGACTCTCCACGGTCTTCGTGTACACTCTCAGGTACGGCCGCTACATTTTCTTCACTGCGTGCTGGACGTCGTCTATTCGGTCGAATATTATCCAATAATGAATGCTGGGTCTCAAGGCCGATTATGTTGACCATAAGTTGAGCGATGTGCACGAAACACATTCCTCACAGAACGTGAATTTTCGTAATAAAGTTGAACAATTTGTAAACGTTGTTCAGGCGTAAGTCTTTCCATGTTGAAATGCCAAACAATACTTAACAAAAATAAAATGACAGCATGACACGACTCACACATGATCTGTCAAAAAAAGACTATTGAAAAAAGTATCTCTACTTGGATCACCCGTTCATCGTGAAAATATGAGCACACATTTATGTGGTATGCCTACACGCTGAAAAAAATCGCTTCTGCAGTATATTCGGCTTGAAACATATATATGTTTAGTGTACAATCTAAACTTATAATATTTGGTACACACTTTAATTATATATTTGGGAAGATGTCGTTCTAAACAAATCTTTGTTTACATCCCAATATATTTTTATTTGGTACCATTATTTCCGAATTAAATATTTGCATTTAAGTATTCAGATACAAAAGCCAAACATATTCAGAAAACACCTAAATTGTGTTACATTTTTCAGTAATTCAAAGTTATTTTTTTAGAAATTGTTAATGTTTGTAAAATAATAAAAATAATTGAAATTGTATAATCTTGCATCAAAATTAATTACTTGGATTGACAACTAATGATGGCTTAGAATACTCAGAAATTTAAAAAATTGTTTTAGAACCGAAGATAAGGCTGGGAGGTACAATTCGAAATCAAGGACAAATTAAAACTAAAATTCGAAAAAGTCAGCAAAAGTTTTGAAAATCTTTTATAAATAAAATATATATGGAGAATTTTTATTTAAACACATGCTTTATTTGAGAAATTTAGTTTGCAAATATATGTAGTTGTAATATATTAATATATGCGTTGAGCGCCCCAGTAGGCGAGTTGGTAGCGTACTCGCCTATGAGTTTGGGGGTCGTGGGTTCGATTCCCACCAGAGGCTCTGGTCTGTCGCTGCAAAATTTAGCCATATGGTCTTTGTAACCCGGCCTTTCCCTGGACCTTAAAAATTAGAATATAAATTTACTTTGTATTGTAATTCATATAAATAAATAAATAAATAAATATATGCGTTCCAAATATATTTTGTTGATTTTTCAAATAAAAACTATTTGCTAGGAAATATATCATATTTAAATATTTGTGTTTCAAATATTATTTCTTTCGGTTCAAACATATCGTAAAAGGCGATTTTGCCCCGTGTATACTACAAATAAGTTATAATTATGCTACTTTATTGTATGCTTTGGGGAAGTACTTTCTTCCAATGACATCCCCATGTTAAAATAATGAGAAAAGTGGCTAAATAATAAGTACTTATCATTATCAAACTTTGCTTACTCGTCGGATTATGAGAAATTTTGCTGGGTATATAAATATATTTATTTTGAAATATTTTATGGATCTAATAATTTTCGGTTTGCCTTTGAAAACATTTTTTTTTTCATTTTTTACTGAGCCTTTCCTACGAATCGGTATATATTTTAGAGCCACATATATACCGATTCCTTTCTCATTATCTTTCCTGGATAGACAACAAAATTAGGTATTTTATGCAAAAATATAGCAATTTGATGTACCCTCTGAGACAAAAGTTATGGCCATTTGAAGTTATACTTTAGAAAAAATATTTTCTGTTTTTTTGCCATTTTTTGTATTTTTGATAAAGAATATTTTTTGTTGATGTGAAAGAAATCGGTTTATATTCTGCTCCGAAATTCACAAAATGCTAGGATGTTGTGGAGGAAAAATTAAAAAATTCAATTTTCAGTTATGTGAATCAGAGGAAAAAGACAAAACTTACACGCGCTTAAACATTTTGTTCCCCCGAGGTGGCCAACTTTGAGGCCCTGTATCTCTGCCCCTGCATATCATAGAGGACTCAAACTTGGAACTTAACTTGTCTAATGCCTCTTTTACAAGCATGCCAAGTGGCAATCGGTTGTCTGGTTAAAAAACGGCCGAATTATTTTCCTTTTTTTAATTCCTTCCAATTGGAGGAATGGCAAAAAGGGAATGTAAGGTTATACGAGTACGAAATAAATGTTTTTACAGATGGTTTCAAGATGGAGGATGATATTGTTATTGTGGTATTTTCTGACGTGAGTTTGACATGGAGGTTTCTCTTCAATTACGTAACAAATGTAGTATCTTTCAGCGGTTGCCGTTGCCAAAGCGACCCAGCAAAATTTCTCATTACCAAATAATCCGACGAGTAACCAAAGTTCGATAATGGTAAATACTTATTATTTAGCCACTTTTCTCATTATTTTAACATGGGGATGTCATTGGAGGAAAGTACTTCCCAAAAGCATACAATAAAGTAGCATAATAAGTACTTATATGTAATCATATTTTCACGATTTTAAGTACTTTAATAATGCATTACCAACAAGTTATAAAATAAGTAGTAGATATTGTAGATATGTATAAATGGTCATTTAAAGTGTTTTTTTCATATTGTCGAGCATGTTTCTCGAAACAAACTATTTCCTCATGTCAGATTCGAATTTCTGAACCCAAACACTCATGTGAAAAATTCTTCAATGGTCTAACATCATACGATATAGGTAAATATTTATGGTATTTTCTGCCAAAGCTTCACCAATTTTTTGAAAACATGTTGAAAAATAAATAGATCTTGTACAAAAACCCACATATAGCCAAAATTGCATTATATTATTTTTGTTATTATTGGTAAGTCATTAGTAATAAGCCGAAAGTAAATGAGAGAATAATGAGATGTCATTATTTGGTAATGCAGGGAATAATGACAGGTACTTACCAAGATTTTGCTGGGGACGGACGCATCTCGTTGATGCAATTATACTTATACAGAAGTGATATTTGTTTTTTCATCGATAGCCAGGTCGCTTTAAAGGCTCTACTAAGCATGAATATAAGGTCGAAGGTAGTCAGCCGCTGTAGCAGAAAAATTAAGGTTATCGAAGAATAGCATAACATAACCCTGTGCTGTGTATCAGGCCACAAAGCTCTTATTCGATAATGAAGAAACTGATACAATCGCGAAAACTGGAGCTATTCCTCGAGTATTGTTGGGGTACATGTTTTACTTCCCCTTCAACAAACATTTGCAGTATGAAATCGAAATACAAAAACCGCTGGAATTCAACAGCCGGGTATGAGCAACACAAGACTCTCTGGGACGAAAGGTCTATACAGAACACTGAGGCATGTCTAAGCATGGATAAATGTGAATTAGATTGATTGTGGCCTTATAACCCCTCTCAACAATCTAGGTGCACATTTGTATAGAATTGGTGGTGTCATGGCCCGGATGTAGTTAAAGGAAGACACCTTCCATTTCATTTGCAAATGTCCAAGTTTATCGTATAGAAGAAACAATATACTGGGTTTTTATACCCTACACCACACTGTGGTACAGGATGTTATGACTTTGTGCATTTGTTTGTAACACCTAAAAGGAGAAGAGATAGACCCATTGTTTATTATACCGATCGACTCAGAATCACTTTCTGAGTCGATTTAGCCATGTCCGTCTGTCTGTCCGTCTGTCTGTATTCTTGTAATCAAAGTGCAGGTCGTATTTATGGTCCGATTGTGATGAAATTTAGCATAGTGCTCTTTTTTGGCCCAACGACCAACGACCCTATTGAAATTGGTTAAAATCGGTTCAGATTTGGATATCGTCCCCATATATATGTTTCACCCGATTTGACATGTAAGCGCTGTAGAAACCACATTTTACATCCGATCTTTATGAAATTCGGCAGAGAGAGTCTTATTATTACGTGAATGAACACTACCAAATTCGGAGAAAATCCGTTTAGATTTAGATATAGCCCCCATATATATGTTTCACCCGATTTGACATGTAAGCGCTGTAAGCGCAGAGAGAGTTCTCTTATTACATGAATAAACACTGCGCAATTCGGGGAAAATCGGTTCAGATTTAGATATAGCCCCATATATATGTTCCACCCGATTTAACATTTAAGCGCTGTAGAAATCGTGTTTTATATCCGATCAGTACGAAATTTAACAGAGAGAGTTTTCTTATTACATGTATGAACACTGCCAAATTCGGGGAAAATCGGTTCAGATTTAAACATAGTCCCAATATATATGTTACACCCGATTTGACATGTAAGCACTGTAGAAACCGTGTTTTATATCCGATCAGTACGAAAATCGGCAGAGTTTGCTTATTACATGTTTTTATTATTTTATATTACGACTTTGTGCATTTGTTTGTAACACCCAAAAGGAGAAGAGATAGATCCATTGTTTATTGTAAGCGACTTGTAATCACTTTCTGAGTCGATTTAGCTATGTCCGTCTGTCTGTAGATGTATTCTTGTAATCAAAGTACAGGTCGCAATTATGGCCCGATCTTGACGAAACTTTACACATATCTTTTTTTTGGCCCAAGGACGATCCCTATTTAATTTGGTTAAAATCGGTGCAGATTTAGATATAGCCCCCATATATATGTTACAACCGATTTGACATGTAAATGCTGTAGAAACTGTATTTTATATCCGATCAGTGCGAAATTCGGCAGAAAGAGGTTTCTTATTACTCGAAGGAATACTGCCAAATTCGGAGAAAAACTGTTCAGATTTAGATATAGCCTCCATATATATGTTACCACCGATTTGACATGTAAGCGCTCTAGAGATTGTATTTTATATCCGATCAGTACGAAATTCTACAGAAAGAGGTCTTTTTACATGAATGAGTATTCAGGGGAAATCGGTTCAGATTTATATATAACCTCCATATATATGTTCCTCCTGATTTGGTATCAAAGCGCTATAGAAGTTGTACTTTACTTCCGATCATTAATATTTTCCGGAAAGATGTTACTCAATTTAGGAACGAATATTGCTTAATTTAGCGACTATCTGTTCAGAATTAAATAATATGTTCCTACCCATTTACCAATTATTCCAAATTATTATCGCATTGTTAGGGAGGTGTAGGGTATTATATAGTCGGCCCCGCCCGACTTTTTGCTTTTCCTTACTGGTTATCTTTGTGGAATTAGATGAACTTAAAGAGTTGGATCCGCACAGACTTTTAATTTTCATGAAGGCATCAAAACGAAGCTTATGACTCCATTGACACATTGGCGAAAAAGAAATATAAGGAATCACAATTTATCAAAATATCAGTCGAGTAAACCTACTTCACTTTGTAACGTAAGGCAATAATGGAATTTGGTACTTGGGGTGGAAGCCAGCAAGGTGGAAACATTATATCCAGTCTATAGTCTTTGCAAAAGTTGTCTAAGATACAGAATATTAAAATATTTAGATGACTGCTACAGAATTTATGCAAAGCTACGTACAAATGAATCTGTCAATTTGTATCTACCACGTAAAAGGGTCAAAACATAGCAATATTGAATGGCTAATAACGTCAATAAAAGTGTATATAAAAACTTACAATTCGTTACAGTGCAATGTCTTGGAAGTATCTACCGTTAAGCGGTATTCGTCAAGCCATTTTGGTCCCCCACACAAATTGACATATTCATTCGAAAACAACAGTCCCATAACTTCTGCAGCAATCATCTAAACTTCAGTTCGAAGATGGGTAATATTGGTCCACTCCTTCTAGTACCTCCTCCACAAAAGGTTAACATTGAGTGAAATATAGAAATATTATCTGTAATAACTTGTATACTTCTTATCGGATTCTTCAGTAATTCTGCACATAGTAATATGTCGCTATCACCTTGAAGATAAAGGTCAAAGTTGCCACGCCAATTTTGGTATCTCCGGTATGTCTGTAATAAGTGTTTTAATGGCTGAATTTCCCCTAATTATTTTAATGTGTAGAAATTTATTTTAACTGTAGGAAATATTTATTTATATATGTATTGTAAGATCCAAATCCAAGAAATATGTTTTTAACCAACAGCAGAATTATTCAATTTGATGAAGCTTTTCCCTTCAGTGCAGTTTAAATGTATTCTCTAAATGCAATTTTAGAGTTTGGTCAGTCGTTCTTCATAACTAAAAAGATTTTACTTTGTTGCACCACAAACGAAACGATCACGATATTTGAAGCATGAATTTATATCGTAAAGATAAATTACTAAGATAAATGTTGGCTCTACCATTCAGTGGACGTTCAAGTTGATCTTAAAAAAACGATCATAATAAAATCACAAGAGGAGGAACATGTCTTACAGATGTGGATCTAGAGCATTACTGCAGATTTATGTTGAAGTAGTGCTAAAGGTAATCGATGCAAATAAAAATAATAAAAAAAACATTAAAATCATATCAGATTTCAGTTTTCATTTTGATGTCTTATTTGAGTGATACGAGTACATACATACCAAGCAGATATAACCTACACATAAAGGCGGGTCGATTTAAAAATCGCCCATTGCTCAGTGAAAATCGTATTCTTGGGAACAAAATAAGAAACTTTGCCGAAGGAACCATACCTCTAAAACGAATTCTGATGTCCCGGAAAAAATCCCACTTTGACCCATTTAAAGTGCTCCAATCGAGTCCAAATGTATGGAACCCCCACGGGGTTCCAGGGGGTGTGCCATTGGCATTGGTGGGTCGGGCCTCCAAAGTTTGTGGGGGTCGGTCATACATTTTGACTCGATTGGAGCACTCTAAATGGGTCAAAGTGGGATTTTTCAAAATTTGTCCCTACCCAAAAGTTCGACCCAAATTCCGGGACATCAGAATTCGTTTTAGAGGTATGGTTCCTTCGGCAAAGTTTCTTATTTTGATCCCTAGAATACGATTTTCACTGAGCAATGGCGACTTTTTTTGCCTCCCCACAAATCGACCCGGCCTACTACACATGTATGAATGGACACTCTAGTTCCACCTACAGTGCCCAATGGCTGTATATCTGCTTTAAAGTGATACCCCATCGATCCTTTATGTCTCTGTGGCAGACCTCATGTTGCCAACACTTCACAAATGTTTTCAGTTGGAATTTATTTATACGAATTGTTTCGCTCCAGATACGTTTGGTTCTGTTGTTACGATTTTTAAAGTACTGACTCCTATTGTAACTTTGAACGTGAATGAAGCCAATATCAAAGTAGGTCAACATAATGGCAAATTGTGGCATAAATTAACAGTGCCACAGAAAACAACACAAAGAACACTTTTGTTGTGGTCTCCTCCAGTGTCCGTCTATCTGACTGACGGTCTGGTCTGTCTGTTGCTGTTGGTTAAGGTTGACTGCAACAATCCGTGTCAGATGCAAATCAACAGGACCATAACAATTGTACATAACACTTTTTTTACAAATATGCATTAAATGCTTTGCATTGCTCTGTGTGAATGTTTTATATTTTTATATCAGTAAAGTAAACTAATCTGTTACTAATTTAAAATAATGCAAAAGACATGGGGAACAGCATAAAACAGGGTCGGAATTTCAATAAAAAATCCTGTGATATCTCAAATCAGTGGATAATCAGTGTAAAGATTAAAAGTTGACCAATTTGTTATATTTAATAAACGATTATAACTCATAAATTTATGGTTACGAAAAGAGTTAACAGAAATTAGTTTCAGATTATTTTAAGCCATTTGAATTTTGTACGTCCCTCCGTCTGTATGTTGTGGTGGTGCGAAAAAAGTTTCTGCCACCTAATCGGTCTAATCTTGATATAGACCATTTTGGTCCGTTACTTCTGTCACTACCAATATAAAGTGTTAAATTAATGGCGATTTCTTTTCTACAACAAAGGGCACCATTTTCGTTGCCCCTTTATCGAAAACTGAACTTCTGTAAAATATTTTTGGAATTTTGAAATATGAGCTAAGATTAATCCGAGGGACTACATCAGTTCCAACAAAAAGGGCAAATCTTTTTCTGAATTTCGCGTCTACGGGTCACCATTTTTTCGAAATCGAAATCACCATAAGAAAAATATTGAATGCATTCCGAATTATACACTATTTACCCGTGTCCTCTGTAATTTTGCCAAGGAAACTGGAATACGAGCGGATGTCTCTAAGACGTTCAATTTCCGTCTCTGTGATGACATGGAGAAGCCTTATTCCAAAAATTGTCAAGGTCTTGCTGATGCTGTAGGGTCAAAGAGGAGTAGACATCAATATAACTCCTTATGTATCTGTATCGATCTCTGCAGAAATCGGAGGGATATCATGGGCATGGAAGGTTTTTTCTTTGGGAAGTTCGAAAAACGTATATTTTTCCCTGGGTCCCAGTTGCAGCATAATGGATTTAACCCTAACACCAAATCTAAATCTAACACCAAATCTAAAGCTAAAGCTAAAGCTAAAGCTAAAGCTAAAGCTAAAGCTAAAGCTAAAGCTAAAGCTAAAGCTAAAGCTAAAGCTAAAGCTAAAGCTAAAGCTAAAGCTAAAGCTAAAGCTAAAGCTAAAGCTAAAGCTAAAGCTAAAGCTAAAGCTAAAGCTAAAGCTAAAGCTAAAGCTAAAGCTAAAGCTAAAGCTAAAGCTAAAGCTAAAGCTAAAGCTAAAGCTAAAGCTAAAGCTAAAGCTAAAGCTAAAGCTAAAGCTAAAGCTAAAGCTAAAGCTAAAGCTAAAGCTAAAGCTAAAGCTAAAGCTAAAGCTAAAGCTAAAGCTAAAGCTAAAGCTAAAGCTAAAGCTAAAGCTAAAGCTAAAGCTAAAGCTAAAGCTAAAGCTAAAGCTAAAGCTAAAGCTAAAGCTAAAGCTAAAAGCTAAAGCTAAAGCTAAAGCTAAAGCTAAAGCTAAAGCTAAAGCTAAAGCTAAAGCTAAAGCTAAAGCTAAAGCTAAAGCTAAAGCTAAAGCTAAAGCTAAAGCTAAAGCTAAAGCTAAAGCTAAAGCTAAAGCTAAAGCTAAAGCTAAAGCTAAAGCTAAAGCTAAAGCTAAAGCTAAAGCTAAAGCTAAAGCTAAAGCTAAAGCTAAAGCTAAAGCTAAAGCTAAAGCTAAAGCTAAAGCTAAAGCTAAAGCTAAAGCTAAAGCTAAAGCTAAAGCTAAAGCTAAAGCTAAAGCTAAAGCTAAAGCTAAAGCTAAAGCTAAAGCTAAAGCTAAAGCTAAAGCTAAAGCTAAAGCTAAAGCTAAAGCTAAAGCTAAAGCTAAAGCTAAAGCTAAAGCTAAAGCTAAAGCTAAAGCTAAAGCTAAAGCTAAAGCTAAAGCTAAAGCTCAAGCTCAAGCTCAAGCTCAAGCTCAAGCTAAAGCTAAAGCTAAAGCTAAAGCTAAAGCTAAAGCTAAAGCTAAAGCTAAAGCTAAAGCTAAAGCTAAAGCTAAAGCTAAAGCTAAAGCTAAAGCTAAAGCTAAAGCTAAAGCTAAAGCTAAAGCTAAAGCTAAAGCTAAAGCTAAAGCTAAAGCTAAAGCTAAAGCTAAAGCTAAAGCTAAAGCTAAAGCTAAAGCTAAAGCTAAAGCTAAAGCTAAAGCTAAAGCTAAAGCTAAAGCTAAAGCTAAAGCTAAAGCTAAAGCTAAAGCTAAAGCTAAAGCTAAAGCTAAAGCTAAAGCTAAAGCTAAAGCTAAAGCTAAAGCTAAAGCTAAAGCTAAAGCTAAAGCTAAAGCTAAAGCTAAAGCTAAAGCTAAAGCTAAAGCTAAAGCTAAAGCTAAAGCTAAAGCTAAAGCTAAAGCTAAAGCTAAAGCTAAAGCTAAAGCTAAAGCTAAAGCTAAAGCTAAAGCTAAAGCTAAAGCTAAAGCTAAAGCTAAAGCTAAAGCTAAAGCTAAAGCTAAAGCTAAAGCTAAAGCTAAAGCTAAAGCTAAAGCTAAAGCTAAAGCTAAAGCTAAAGCTAAAGCTAAAGCTAAAGCTAAAGCTAAAGCTAAAGCTAAAGCTAAAGCTAAAGCTAAAGCTAAAGCTAAAGCTAAAGCTAAAGCTAAAGCTAAAGCTAAAGCTAAAGCTAAAGCTAAAGCTAAAGCTAAAGCTAAAGCTAAAGCTAAAGCTAAAGCTAAAGCTAAAGCTAAAGCTAAAGCTAAAGCTAAAGCTAAAGCTAAAGCTAAAGCTAAAGCTAAAGCTAAAGCTAAAGCTAAAGCTAAAGCTAAAGCTAAAGCTAAAGCTAAAGCTAAAGCTAAAGCTAAAGCTAAAGCTAAAGCTAAAGCTAAAGCTAAAGCTAAAGCTAAAGCTAAAGCTAAAGCTAAAGCTAAAGCTAAAGCTAAAGCTAAAGCTAAAGCTAAAGCTAAAGCTAAAGCTAAAGCTAAAGCTAAAGCTAAAGCTAAAGCTAAAGCTAAAGCTAAAGCTAAAGCTAAAGCTAAAGCTAAAGCTAAAGCTAAAGCTAAAGCTAAAGCTAAAGCTAAAGCTAAAGCTAAAGCTAAAGCTAAAGCTAAAGCTAAAGCTAAAGCTAAAGCTAAAGCTAAAGCTAAAGCTAAAGCTAAAGCTAAAGCTAAAGCTAAAGCTAAAGCTAAAGCTAAAGCTAAAGCTAAAGCTAAAGCTAAAGCTAAAGCTAAAGCTAAAGCTAAAGCTAAAGCTAAAGCTAAAGCTAAAGCTAAAGCTAAAGCTAAAGCTAAAGCTAAAGCTAAAGCTAAAGCTAAAGCTAAAGCTAAAGCTAAAGCTAAAGCTAAAGCTAAAGCTAAAGCTAAAGCTAAAGCTAAAGCTAAAGCTAAAGCTAAAGCTAAAGCTAAAGCTAAAGCTAAAGCTAAAGCTAAAGCTAAAGCTAAAGCTAAAGCTAAAGCTAAAGCTAAAGCTAAAGCTAAAGCTAAAGCTAAAGCTAAAGCTAAAGCTAAAGCTAAAGCTAAAGCTAAAGCTAAAGCTAAAGCTAAAGCTAAAGCTAAAGCTAAAGCTAAAGCTAAAGCTAAAGCTAAAGCTAAAGCTAAAGCTAAAGCTAAAGCTAAAGCTAAAGCTAAAGCTAAAGCTAAAGCTAAAGCTAAAGCTAAAGCTAAAGCTAAAGCTAAAGCTAAAGCTAAAGCTAAAGCTAAAGCTAAAGCTAAAGCTAAAGCTAAAGCTGAAGCTAAAGCTAAAGCTAAAGCTAAAGCTAAAGCTAAAGCTAAAGCTTAAGCTAAAGCTAAAGCTAAAGCTAAAGCTAAAGCTAAAGCTAAAGCTAAAGCTAAAGCTAAAGCTAAAGCTAAAGCTAAAGCTAAAGCTAAAGCTAAAGCTAAAGCTAAAGCTAAAGCTAAAGCTAAAGCTAAAGCTAAAGCTAAAGCTAAAGCTAAAGCTAAAGCTAAAGCTAAAGCTAAAGCTAAAGCTAAAGCTAAAGCTAAAGCTAAAGCTAAAGCTAAAGCTAAAGCTAAAGCTAAAGCTAAAGCTAAAGCTAAAGCTAAAGCTAAAGCTAAAGCTAAAGCTAAAGCTAAAGCTAAAGCTAAAGCTAAAGCTAAAGCTAAAGCTAAAGCTAAAGCTAAAGCTAAAGCTAAAGCTAAAGCTAAAGCTAAAGCTAAAGCTAAAGCTAAAGCTAAAGCTAAAGCTAAAGCTAAAGCTAAAGCTAAAGCTAAAGCTAAAGCTAAAGCTAAAGCTAAAGGTAAAGCTAAAGCTAAAGCTAAAGCTAAAGCTAAAGCTAAAGCTAAAGCTAAAGCTAAAGCTAAAGCTAAAGCTAAAGCTAAAGCTAAAGCTAAAGCTAAAGCTAAAGCTAAAGCTAAAGCTAAAGCTGAAGCTAAAGCTAAAAAATGTAAATTGTCCCTTTAAATGTAAGGAGTGCCCGCCTCAACCGATACTAATTTATGCGGCTTCATCTGCCAGACCTAGTTGGGCCTAAATTACTCTTGTCTGCCGCTGTAATTCCGCTTCCACCGAAGCAGCTGATGGACGGTAATCTCTTAGCACGGCTTAGGCTTCAGCGGAATTCTTATCCCAGCGAGTATCACATTGAGTTGTTCCTTCAATTGTGCTGTCCATGCAGTAAACAGTGTGGCAGATGATTTGGTGACGGATATCTTCAGGTTCAACGCAGCGAAGAAATTGACAATTCCAGCCAGATAGACATGTAGCCTTCCACACATGTCATTGATCAACCGGCCCGACGACAGTATCGTACAGTCATCAACAAGGAATTTTAGAATGGTAGAGGTTAAACAGCGCCGAAGATATCACCCCACCTTGGACATCCTTTCTAATATTTAATTTCCACATACAACTGGCTCCAACACATGTAATAAACGATCCTTCGTTTCTTACTATTCGGAAAGGGGCTTGTAGGCAATGTCCTACAAAAGCGTGGCGTGGCTGACACTATCGAAGGCCTTCGATAGGTCAAGTGGCGCGATGACTGTCCTGTCACCGGACATCTTCTGGTTAAGACCGCGGCTTATACGCGTGGTTATGGCGTGTAAAGCAGTAGTCGTATTATGCTGCTTTTGGAATCCTTGCTGATGATCAGCAATTGTCCAATCAGGCCTCAAGTGTCTTTGCTAATGGCGAGAGAAGTGAAGTACGGTTGTACGATTCTCCCTCACTCGCATCGTTTTCGGGTTTTAGTAGCGGGCCACTCTGTCCATTTTCCAGGCTTCGGGTACTATTTAGAGTGATCAAAACCGGTTTAAAATAAACCGGCCCACCGGTTTTTTGCTTCCACCGTCCCCGGTTTTTCTCAAAATCACGAATTTCGAACAACCGGTGCAACCGGTTTTTTTCGTTTGTTTCCACCGGTTTTCCGGTTTTTTTATTATCACTAAAATATTAAAAACCAGTAAGGAAAGGCAGAAAGTCGGGCGGGGCCGACTATATAATACCCTACACCTCCCTAACAATGCGATAAGGGTCATTGGGGAATAATTGGTAAATGGGTAGAAACGTATTATCTAATTCTGAAACGATAATCGCTAAATTAAGCAATATTCGTTCCTAAAGTGAGAAACATCTTTCTGGAAATTTTTAATGATCGGAAGTAAAATACAACTTCTATAGCGGTTTGATACCAAATCAGGAGGAACATATATATGGAGCTTTAATGTAAATCTGAACCGATCTTCCCTGAATACAGCGCTTACATGTCAAATCGGGGGTAACATATATATGGGAGCTATATCTAAATCTGAACCGATTTTCTCCAAATTTGGCAGTATTCCTTCATGTAATAAGAAACCTCTTTCTGCCGAATTTCGCACTGATCGGATATAAAATACAGTTTTTACAGCGCTTACAGGTCAAATCGGGGGTAACATATATATGTGGGCTATATCTAAATCTGAACCGATTTCTTCCAAATTTAATGGTGTTTATCCATATAATAAGAAACCTCTTTCTGCCGAATTTCATACTGATCGGATATAAAATAAAGTTTTTACAGCGCTTACATGTCAAATCGGGGCTAACATATATATGGGGGCTATATCTAAATCTGAACCGATTTTAACCAAATTCAGTAGGGATCGTCCTTGGGCCAAAAAAAGATATGTGTAAAGTTTCGTCGAGATCGGACCATAATTGCGACCTGTACTTTGATTACAAGAATACATGCACAGACGGACAGACAGACGCACAGACAGACAGACAGACGGACATAGCTAAATCGACTCAGAAAGTGATTCTAAGTCGATCGGTATAATAAACGATGGGTCTATTTCTTCTCCTTTTGGGTGTTACAAACAAATGCACAAAGTTATAATACCCTGTACCACAGTGTGGTGTAGGGTATAATTATTTACAACTTTATATACAAAATATCACAAATTAAGATAATAATATGAAAGATCTCCTTATATGGCCTAAAAAGACTCGGCAACTTTGCTAGAATCCGAAGCCATTCACCAATTTCTATACAAATTACAAAAATTTAAAGAAAATAAATGATTCATACACGCAGAAGTTCTGTGAAAAGTAAACGCATTCTCCCACTTCCAAACCGAAAGAAAAACAAGTAAGAAAATTTCATTTGGGTAAACCGACTAGTGTATACTCTTATATATTTATATGTATACTCGTATATACCCACCTGCACTAAAGTGTGTATATAAAATATATATGTATAAAGATTTAATACTTCTATTAAATATTCTATTTAATATCCCGAAATATTAATATTTTCTTGACTGTAGTTCAGTAAGGGGAATTTCATGTCAAGTGAGTTAATTTTTAAAAGGGATGTCTTCTGTCGGGATGAAAATTGCACCAAGTAGCCCTATCAGATAGTAGTTATGAGACACAATTCCAACGAAATCGGTTAAGGACTTTCCGAGTTGAAGGGTGTCAAATATTGACATTTTTGTCAAACGGTTGTTTTTCCCATCTGAAATGCTAATATGTTTGGTTGAACGTAAATTTTTTTTCAGAGGTTTATATTTATTTTGATAGATCAACAGGCCCCATCCCATTAATAGGTCACAAAGCTTTTAAAGGAAATTATCTAAGCTTTCTTTTGAGCAAAAAAATCAAAAATTAAAACATAGGTTTTTACCAAAATTTCAAAAAAGTTTAATTTTGCAAAAAAGTAATGAAAATATATTTGCTAATTTTTTTAAAAGGTTGAAGAAAAGACTATCGATAACACTTTTGGAAAATGTTTCTAAATACAATAGCTAATTAGTTATAAGTATGAGATAAAAGGACCGTTTGACTCAAATGACAATATTCATCACAATCCAACTCATAACTACTATCCAACAGGACTAAATTTGGTGCAAGATTCCTGATCAGAAGACATCGCTTTTATAAATTTGATATTAAAAAATCGCCTATTTTGTTATTAAAAAGGAAAATGTTTTTCAAACGGCAATTTTCATACTGTTTTGTTATGCAGAAAAAAACCGGTTCTACCGGTTTCCCCGGTTTTCTTCAAAGAAAAACTTAAATAAACCATCCACCGGTTTTTTATTTTTTCAAAAAAAACCGGTTTTTTGATCACTCTAGTACTATTAGAGTGGTTAAAGACAGGTTGAGGAAATTAGACAGGTACTCGACTCCCGGTATGTCTAACTGCTTCAGCCAAGAGCTTTGGATGACTTCTGCAAATTCTAAGGATGACATTTGTAAATTCTGCAGCTGTAAATATTGGTGGTACTTCTTCGGCTCGGAGAGCATAAATACGATACATGACTCTACTTTTCGCCCTGTCATTGTCGGGGTGATTTATAAATTGTAGGTTAAAATAACACGCACACTTCTTCGGATCAGTCACAGTGGTAGCAACAAGTTTGACTGTCGTCCGGTCGTCTCTCCTGCCAGGAATCGAGAGTGACTTAACCGTTGCCCACAATTTACTGATAAAGAGTCAATTTATATTCTAATGTTGCGGCCCGGGTTACAAAGACCATGTGGCAAGTTTTTGCAGACCAGAACGACCCACGACCCCCAAACTTATAGGCGAGCACGCTACCAACTCACCTACTGGTGTGCTTATTATTCCGCTTATATTCGTCGACTTCCCTACAAATTTCTAGATTCAGTTCCCTGATTATAGGATCAGCAGTGTTAGAAAGACGAATTTCATCAAGCTCGACTTGGTGTCCCGCTGCATCTGCTGAGAAATTAGTTCGTATTTCGGGTATTCCATGAGCATGGATAAAGCTAGCGACTGCTGCGTTGAGGATGTCTCGGAATGTTTTCTCAGCTACCTGAGTGGATGGGTAGTTCACTGAGTCCGTGGTTGATGAATTCTCTGAACCCTTTCCAGTCGGTTTTCCTTTGATTCAGGAATGTATGCCGTTAAGAAGAAATCGGGCGGTATATCAATGGAAAGGATTATGAGGAAGTGATTTGATTCAAGCCCAAGAAAAATTTCTGTTCGATCCCGGCACGGACCAAAAGAATTCGCAGTAAACACTCTGCATCTCCCAAGGCGAAAAAATGGAGGACCATAAAACAAGCCCCTGGCCAAAGAATTGCTGCTTCGGGTCAATCCGGTACATAGAACAGGATTGGAAAGAAGAAGCGGACCAACATGACGCATGTTCGGATTATCATAAGATAAAGAAAATATAATTACGCACACAAATTTAATTCAATCGGTCACTCCTTTCGAGAGACAACGCACACAGAAACCAGACAGACGGACGGCCAAAGCACACATGACTTCAAATGTTTTAAAACGCACATATGTATGTAGAGCATCGACGACATCTTCACTAAAATGAGGGTATACATATATAAATATGCATATGATTATCTGCATGCCAATTCAATGTCCCCAGATATGTGTTTGTCATGTTCACAAAACAATGATAATTCAACCACTATTACAATCAGTTTGAATCCGAATGAATTTTGATCAACTATTTGAATTTTTTTCTCTCCTTTGATACCCTAACCGATATATTTCAATCATTTTTAATGTTTATCATTTCCATCCAACCGCCAGTCATACTGCGCTGCGGCAAACATTCCAACATATCCGCAATGAAATGTGAACATTTGATTTGTCAAATGACTAAACCGCCATCAGATGATAATTGCCGATGAGTCGCAACCAACCAACCAAACTATGATCATTGCTCTAGGAGGAGTACAGTCAACGAAACTGGCGAGTGAACTGCATTCATATGTTGTGATTGATACGTCCGATAGCTAAAAATATTACAAGAGTTGTGTAGTCAGACGACAACCGAAAAACCGGGTGGATGCAACCACAAGCTCATCTGCATTAGCTGCGCTACCGAAGGCATCATCAGCATCAACATCAGCACCTTTACAAAGCAGGCAGAGTGCCTAGCACGTTGGCAATGGAATCAGGGTTCATACCTCATGCACCACATCAACCCAGTGGCGCTAAGGATGAGGCCTGACAAACGAATGATTTCGAAAGGGCCTTTTCATCAATAAGGAGCGAATCAAAGACGGATCCACAATTCACTGGCTTAGGGGTAGATCCATGAACTCGTTTCCTTTCTTTAAATCTAATCGAAACTAATAGGGCCTGCACAGAATATATATTACTCATTCCAACCTGCCTTCTGCAATAAGCCCTGCTAAAAGATCAGTTCATCCCTTCTTAAACTGTTAGCATTCTTTTAGAATTCCGTCGTCAATGAGCCCTGTTAGAAGGTCTTCAAGTTATAGTACGAGATTTGTTAGTTTTTAGGCTTATCCAATACTCGAACATTTGTTGTAAGCAATTTTTGGTGGAGCCTTGAACTGTTTCGGTCATACAGTTTTTATCTCCTTAATCATTGCAAATTTCATGGAACATTTCAGATTTTGAAACAGAAAAGGTTTTAATCCAGAAACTTAATTTATAGAAACGGAACATGTATATTTCTGAAAACAAAGTCAAAAGCAATTTTCACACTCTCATTTCTGTGTGAGGCCTTTCCACAGGAACGTTATATATAAAACATTATTTTATATTTAACAAGAAGCAAGTATGGAAGACCTTTGTCAACAACGACACGCGATGTAAAAAGGAAATATGTACCTATCGAAACTCATTCAGAAGGCCCGCTAATAGCTTAATAACGCCACTGGGAAAAGTGGAAAGGTGGTAAATACCCCATTGTTGGAATGGGAATACTGTATAGAAATTTAACGCTTATGTAGTACACAATATCACAGAAACAGCATGATGGCGACCACGACGACGGCGTCGGCGTCAGTGCACGCATAAATCCAGGAACAGATATTTACAGCAATTCCATTACATGGAAAACCATCTCTGATGTATGCAGCTGAAAACGCGTAAGCGTGTCCTACCTTACTTTGATACTGGCGAAGTGAAGGACAGTAGCCATGAGCTTTGGTATCCCAAAATTCATACATCAAAGTAACCCCACGGCGGCACTTTGTGTGTCTACAGTTGGGGTCGCACAGGACACTCACGTAAGTCAAATGGTAGGTCCGCCGGTAAGACTGTCTGATGCTCGGTGTGCAGCGTCAATGGGACGCATCGCGAATTACATTAGAACTCTCCATACATTCGTACACAGTGAAGCTGTGCGTTCAAATTAAGGTGGATCTTATAATTAAATGTAAATGCATTTTACAATTTTTATTATTATTTTGGAGGTAAGTAATATCTAAGCATTTTGAAAATAATTTTATGCCCCTGCTTGTGAGAGTTGCCAAAACGTGTGTGGTACTTACGACCGTTTCCCATTGGGCTATAGACACTGCAAATGATTTAGACATATTAGATTAGGTTAGGGTGGGTGCTGGTGTTACCAGCTCACATAGAGCAATTTAGGACCCTAGTGTTACAACTGGCTTAGATCCCCCTCATCGAAACCAATCTGTTTGATATACACAAATATCAATAGTACGAATATATGTAGTTACCAAAAAGATCTGATAAACTTGCTACAAAGATCGACTGCAGTATATCCAGACGTCGCACAGTGGGAAGAATTCCAAAAAAAAGGGAAATAATTTTGCGTTTCTTAACCAGACATCCGATTGCGACGAAACTTTGCATGTTTGTAGAAGAGGTATTAGAGAAGTTAAGTTTTGCGAGTGGGCCCCCCGTGGTATACAGGGGCGGAGCTGCAGGGCTCCAAAGTTGGCCACCTCGGTTGAACAAAATATTTAAGCGCGTGTATTTTCCGGCCGATTCATAAAATCTTTTTTGTGCGTATTCTAATAACCGATGTCTACAAAAGGCTTTTTGCACCTAACAGTTATCTTGTATAACTACCGAGATATCTGCATTTGAAAATTGAATTTTTAATTTTTTCCCCGACCTTGTGCTAGTATTTTGTAAATATCGAAGCAGAATATGCACCAATTTTATCATGTCTGAATTGGCAATAAAATTTCCTATATGATGAAAAAAATTGGTTCGATATAACCAACAGGACAAAAGTTATGGCCCCTTGAATTCATATTTAAAAAAAATCTTTTTTTTTCATTTTCTTAGGAAAAAAGTTTATGTCGTATTTTTGAGTTTTAGAAGAAGTTAGTTAAAAAATGTCTAACATATTTACTATCATCTTAAAGGAAACTTTCCATTGTTACCAAGCTTCTCCAATTTACACAATTTTTTAGACAAATTTCAAAAGTAAGCCACATTTTCTCCAATCGCAAAGCCAAAATGTTAAAACTTTTTGCATATTTATGTGTGGTAAGATGTTGTAAGTTGAACTGAAAAGGGAATCTGAAACCTCGCTTTTAGTATAGTAGATATAGGGGAAATCCAAAAAATCCCATTATTGGGGATTTTCAAAATTATTTTGGGAATTGTGGGACCGACTTTTGGAAATATAATGATTCGCGAATTACATTCGATTTGCTATGTCAGAACCTAGAAACTACAAAATATTTCATATCAATATTCATTTTTAAAAATTTTATGTCGTTTTTACATTTCTGTCTGCATTTGAAAAGTGATTTTTTCACTTTTTTCCTGACCCTTTCGTGGCATTTGCTTAATATCAGTGCAGAATATGAACCGATTTCTCTCACATCAACTTCTCTAAATTAACAACAAAATTTTCTGTGTGATGCAAAAAATTTCGGTAAAATGTGCCCACCTATACAAAAGTTATGGCCACATCAATTTCCACTTTCAAAATATAAACAATTTTTGTATTTTATTGCGAAAAGGTATATGTAGTATTTTGGAGATACAGAGGAATTTATAAAAAGAAAGTATAACATATTTATATTTGTCTTAAAGGAAACTTCCTGGAGAATGTTTTCGAGAAAAGAACGAGACAAAAATTTGTATTAATAGTGTTGCCACGCTTCTCCAAATTACACCATTTTTTACGAAAATTTCGAAGCTAGGCCACATTTTCGGCAATCGCAAAGCTAGGATATGAAAACCTTTACCATTTTTATATGTAGTAATCTGTTATACGATAAACTGCAAAAGGATTTTTGAGCCCAGATTTTAGTATAACAGATTTTGGGAAAAAAAAACCCTTTTGTGAGGTTTTTGGAATTTATTTTGGGAATTGTGGATGTCTGGTTACGAAACGGCAGAATTATTTCCCTTTTTTTTGGAATTCCTCCCACTGTGCGTCGTTTGCTCAGTTCGGGACAGTAGCAAAACAGGTGATTAATGCTCTCCACTTCTTCCAGATCTGCACAGCTTCTGCATAAGTCATTGGAGTCAATACCCAACTTTATGGCAAGTTTGCCGATCAGGCAGTGTCACGTCAGAAATGACACTAACATAGACAGTATTTTTTCTATAGTGCGAGGAAATATTTTGCCGTTCTCAGTTCATATCTTGACCAGATTTGTCTAGCTACCATAAAGGTGGGTATCGAATATTTACTCACCCTAACCAAATTTCACGATTCTAACTCCAGCAATTAAATTTAGAGATGGTGCAAAATTTACCTTTTTGTCCATTATGCACTTTACTCCATATTAGTCAAATATCGGAAAATTGATACCAAATTAATTTGGATTACAATACCTACAATATCTATTTCTTTTTGACGTTGAGTGTAGGAATTTCCTCAGCTTACTGTTTGAGTCTAAACTCAAGATCTACCTTTTTATCATTTCAAATTTCATGATTAACCCTTTGACGACCATAAGGATTGCAAATATACCAACTTTTTTTACTTCTCTGAGCTATGGCTCGAAAAATTAAAAAAAGGGTCGAATGATTTTAGTGAATTCAAATAATTACGTAGGTTTTCTTCTGACTCAATAAACATTTATAACAAATTGGGACATTTTAGATATAAGTATGGTAAAAAATTGCAAAACAATTCGCATGGGACATATATGTCCCAGTAGTCGTCAAAGGGTTAATTTCATCAGAAAAGTTAATTTTTTCTGCCATCGTAAAAGAATCGGCATTTTATTCCCAATATTCATCATATGTATCTTTAAAGATCCTATAGTGCTGGGAAAGAGATGTAAATAACAATATTGACATTTTCCTACTTCTCTTCAATCATTCGTCCATCTCCCACATATCTACGCCATTGTGACCAGTTATCAAAAGCATCTCCTATCTTTACAACAAGCATATTCATTCGTTTCTCCTGCACTACACGTGCTGGTTGGTGCATAAAGCTTAGCTTGTACCTGATTATTTGTCTGACGCTCCTGCGTTCGTTTGTCTGCAGGTTCCCTCTGATGTTTGCGGCCATTTCCCCAGATACCCACGGAACTGTGAACACACGTTTCAAACAATAATACCCACAAAGGGAAACAGGCAAATATGATATTCACTTGGTTTCATTCTCGGACATTTATCTTTTAGCTTTTGCGAAGGACACAGTGTCGCGAGTACACCCCAGAGAATAATTAAATGTTCTTAATTGTGGAACACTTTAGAAATTAAAACAAAACAAAAAAAGTGTGATTTCATAAACGCCGACATTCTTCCAAAGCAGTTCTAAAAATATTACGCTAATGACATCACTTACGGGGACAAATAAATATAAGCACACGAGCCAGAGCTGTTTATATTTAAAATACATTTTATAGAGTTAATATTTTGGTTTTATTCGACCTTTTTGTTGTAAATTATTCCATTAAAATTGAATCATAATAAAGACAGTAAGGAAACGCAAAACTCGAGCGGAATCGCTCTAACATACCATCGTATTAGAGCAGAATAAGTACACATATTGTTGCTCTAGGTTAGGTTAGGTTAGGGTGGCAGCCGTATTTTTTATACAAGCTCACATAGACCAGTTTAGGTCCCTAGTGTTACCACGGGCTGAAATGCCCCTCATCGAAACCAACCTGTTTGATATACAAATTTGTCGATATTACGAATATCGGTACTGGAAAGATCTGTTAGGCTGCCTAGAAAAGCCGACCCCAGTATTTCCAGTCGTCGTTTACTCAGAGCGGGACAGTCGCATAGCAAGTGCTCAATGCTCTCCACTTCTTCCTCATCTCCACAGCTTCTGCAGAAGTCATTAGAGTCAATACCCAATCTTTTGGCGTGTTCGCCGATCAAGCAGTGTCCCGTCAGAACTGATACTAACGTGGACAATCTTTGCCTCTCTAGTGCGAGGAGATATTTTGATCTTCTCAGGTCATACCTTGGCCAGATTTGTCTAGCTACTCTGCAGGTGCCGATTTCTGTCCATCTTTCGTTGGACTGCCTGATTGCCTCTTGCCTAAGCCAGAGCTTGCACGTGGATAGTGGCGCACCAATGTATGCAAATTCTTCGAGAATTTGTAATGTCGTCCCTTTCCTAGCAAGTTCATCGGCTTTGCAGTTCCCCGGGATATCCCTATGCCCAGGCACCCATATGAGGTGTATGTTAAACTGCTCAGCCATCTCGTTAAGAGATCTGCGGCAGTCGAGGGCTGTTTGTGAATTTAGGGATGTTGCCTCCAGAGAATTGATGGCAGCCTGGCTGTCCGAGTAAATGACAACGCCAGTGTTGGTTACTATGTTGCGACTCAGCCACTTGGCTACTTCCCATATTGCCATTATTTCGGCTTGATAGACACTGCAGGTATCTGGTAGTCTGTGAGCTATATCCAATCTAAGCTCTGCACAGTGTACTCCGAAGCCAACCTTTTCATCAAGCTTCGAACCATCCGTGTAAAAGTGGAGATGGTTTCTATTACCTGGTTTTCTTCCAACCCATTCATCTCTCGCGGGAATCATAGTGATGTAATTTCTCTCGAAGGTGTACACCGTTGGTATATAGTCCACTCGGTCGGTTACCATAGCACTACACTTCGATATTCTCATGTGACCGTAGTTTTTGTACCTCCACATTGATAGGCAGTTTAATCTTATTGCCGCTTTGGTTGCAACTTCTCTCGCCACAATATTAATCGGCAGTATATGGAGTAGGGCTTGTAGAGACTCGGTCGCTGTAGTCCTTAAGGCTCCGCTTATGCTCAGGCAGGCAGTTCTCTGAACCTTTGTTAATAGGTTGGTGATGGTTAGTTTGTCAGTTGCCGTCCACCATACCACAATGCCGTATAGCAGTATAGGACGAACTACTGCTATATATATCCAGTGGACGATTTTAGGAGAGAGGCCCCACCGCGACCCTACAGCCTTTTTGGAGGAATATAAGGCGACGTTAGCCTTCCTTACACGTTCCAATACATTAAGTCTAAATAACAGTTTTCTATCTAGAATTATTCCTAAAAATTTTGCACTTTCAGAAAAGACTAGATCTGTTCCATTTATCCGAGGTGGAGGGTGCACATGTGGAACTTTATTCATCCTAGTAAAGAGAACCAATTCTGTCTTGTTTGGGTTTATGCCCAAACCGCTGCTTCTGGCCCATCTAGCCAATTTGTTCAGAGTCACCTGTAGAATGTCTCGGAGGACGTTTTCGAATTTGCCACTTACTGCGATTGCAACGTCGTCCGCATATGCCACGACCTTGCATTCACAACGTTCTAGATCTAGCAGGATTTCATTCACCGCTAGGTTCCAAATTAGTGGAGACAGTACTCCTCCTTGTGGGGTCCCTCTGTTTACAAACCTTGTTAGAGTTGTGGACCCAAGATATGCTGTTATGCGTCTTCTGTTGAGCAGACTTTGAATTAGTCTGATCAAACTAGAGTTAACATTACGATGTGACAGTGCCGCAATTACTGCATCTGAGTGAATGTTGTTAAAAGCCCCTTCTATGTCAAGAAATGCCACCATGGTGAATTCCTTGAAATGCAGGGACGATTCGATAGTGCTCACAAGTTCGTGCAGGGCTGATTCTGTAGACTTCCCCTTATTGTAAGCATGTTGGTTCACTGACAGGAGTTTTGTATCCAGGTTTTCCCTAAAGAAATAATCTAAAAGTCTTTCCAGACATTTCAATAGGAAGGAGGATAGGCTAATTGGTCTGAAGTCTTTTGGCCTAGTGTGTGATATCTTCCCCGCTTTTGGTATGAATACCACTTTGGTATCCCTCCATCTATTCGGGATGTATGAAAGCCTGATACAGCCTACATAAATTTTCTCCAGCCAGGGGATAATGTATTTCAACATTTTCTGCATTTCTGCTGGAGTGATGCCGTCTGGTCCAGGTGACTTGAAGGGCTCAAAGCTATTAATAGCCCAGCTTATTCTGGATCTCTCAGTCAACAAGCTAGCGACGCTCGCAGTCCACTCGCACTCTTGTTGGTCCTGCTGATCCTCTGGTTCTGTTAGAGAGTTCTCCGGGAAATGTGTGTCGAGCAGTACATTGAGCGACTGCTCGCTGTTTTTGGTCCAATTATTTGCCTCATCCTGCAAGTAACCCACTGTACAGGGTGAAGCTGATAATATTTTCCTCAGCCTTGCGGCGTCGGAGACCTTTTCCACTTCGCCACAGAAGGTATACCAAGAGCGTCTTTGCGCCTTTCTAAGCTCCTTCTTATAGATCTTGAGTTGCTCTTTATAGGCTTCCAAAACATTAGCGACCCAAGTGATTTAGCCTTGTTGAATAGCTTGTTGCAGGTCTTTTTCATAGCCGTTAGCTCAGAAGTCCACCATTGGGGTTTAGTTTTACCCTTGTACCTTGTTTTTGGACAGGCTTCTTCAAGGGAACTATTGAATGATGTGGTGATATGCTCGACCAGATGATCCAGACCGGCTTTGTCATTCGGTTCGTACAGAAGTTTGGAGTTGAGGACTTTCTTGAAATTCTTTTCATACAGGTGCCACTTTGTCTTTCTCACATTTCTGTGGACGGCAGGTTCAGGCGCTTTTTCAGCGAGTTTGAACTCAATATAATGGTGATCTGAGAATGAGTGGTCGTCCAGTACATTCCACCCAATAATTTTGTCTGACAGCCGGTCAGTAGCAAACGTTACGTCGAGTACTTCTTGTCTGCTTTAATTGTAAAGGTCGGTTTATTACCTATGTTACAAATACTTAGGTTGGTAGTTAGAATAAAGTCAAGAAGCGAATCACCCCTATTGTTTATATCCGTACTACCCCAGATAGTATGATGAGCGTTCGTGTCTGCGCCAACAATCAGCTCGACCTCGTCAGATGTTGCTTCTTCTACTACTTCCCTGAATAGAGCAGTCGGTACTACAGCTTCATAAGGCAAGTAACTGGAGACCACCCAATATATGCGATTACCAATCTCCAGACTAGAAGATGTTTGGTCTTTACCACTTAAATTAGCCAGGAGAAAGATACTTAGATCTTTCCTGGCCAAAATGCAGGTTCTTGGAGTGCCTTCACAGTTGGCCACAAGCAGTTTAATGTTGGGTGTCCTGATACCGCACACCCTTCCTTCCACTGCGTAGGGCTCCTGTATCAGTACGATGTCTACTGCACCTGTGGACAGGCGCAGCAATAGAGCCGCTGAGGCTGCTTTAGCGTGATGGAGGTTAATCTGTAAAATTCTTACCATCATTGGTAATTGACAGATTAACTTCCACCCCGACAAGGGTGTTATCGAACTCTTCGTCCGTATCATCGAGAAGCGTGTCCCCACCAGATGCGTCAAAGAGTCCGGAGACTCCCCTCAGCCCCTCTGTGTCAGAAGTAGAGCTTTCGTCCTCAGAGTAGGACGTTACAGATCTTCTGTTAGAGTTGGAGTCACCCGAAATAATGGGCGTGGATACCTCCGCACTTCCAGAAAGCTGTGTATCAACCGCGGTGGACGACTCACCTTCCGCAGCGGGAGCTATATCCTGCTTGTATACCTTCAAGACTATAGTCTCGAAGCCATACTGTAGGGTTGCACTTGCACGTTGTATGTGGGAGGTGGATTCAGCGTTAAGGATCAAATTGACCTGCCGCTTTTTACCATATGCCTCGTTGTTGCTCTAAATCTGAAAAAATTATTACCGGTTAGAAAAAATATTTTTGACTTAAGAATGGATGCAAAATTGAGAGACATATGCTAAATATGAGAGTCTGTATCTAAATGGGAATGGAGTTTCATAAAATTTTGCGGTATTCATGAACCTATAAAGAACTCTCTCTGCTGTAGTTCCAAGCGGCATTAAACCCCTTTGACTAAATAGTGGTTGACTTCAGTGCCTGCAGCCTGAGCAGCAGCCTGACTATCAACATAGACTGTTATGTGATCATCTTGTCCGAGTTTTCGTCGATTTATCAAGCTGAGGGTCTGCAGTATAGCAAAGATCTCCGCCTGGAAAACGCACCTTGGACCTACATCGCCATTTTTTTATAACTTCAGAAGCTTTATTTTACATCCAATCATTTTGATTATAGGGTTAATAATTTATACTCCAAAAGTACCTTTTTGTAAGTTATTTAGAAGAACTTCATTAAATGCCAAAAAAAGATCATGCTTATGATTTGGAAGTACTTATAACGTTGTTCTTTTGGAAGTACTTCTTTTTTTTTTGCTGGCATACTAAAAGTGCCTAGTTGAAAAAGTTTTCAAAAAATGAACCAACATGGGAGTATAAGATATCGATCGATAGATACTTTTTACTCCCATATATGTATATCGTCAGTGCGCAGACGAAAACTCCTATGTGTTTTTTTACTAGTTTTCAGGAGAGACAAAAAACGTTGTTATTTCGTCAAATCGCGATATTTTTAATATCTCCGATTTTTGAAAACTTTTTCCAAACGTAAGGGGATGATTCTGAACAAAACCTTATTAGCCGTTTTTTGGCGTGAATCTAAGCCAACCTTCTATCCCTTGGAACAGGCTGTGCCTACAACACATAGGAGTTTTTGTCGGAGCATTGCTATAGAGGGATACACATAGGAGTTTTTGGTGACTTCGGAACCGGTGAAGATAGCGCAAAATACTTTGGTGGGTAGTCGTTTGATCGCTAGGACGTTCTAATGCGACAATAAAAATAATTCGAAAAATTATACATAGGAGTTTTTGTCGGCGCACCGACGATATGCTCCTTTCGATTCGGCATTTAAGCGCTACAGAAGGTGTTTTTCACAGACTATCATTACGAAATTTGGCAGAGGGGATGCTTTTGATCCAGGAACGAATAATGCCAAAATTAGTAATTATTTAGTAAATCTGTTCCGTCATATTTCACATTTAAATTATTATTAAACTTAGCAGAGAGTATTTTCTAGTTTTTTCTTTACCATTTTTTATTGTTCGATATTTCGTTCACAACACTGTGCGACAAACAGCAGAAAACTTTGGTTTCTTTTGCTACTGATTTCTGGTGGTTTGTTTGTGTCGCAAGTTGCGACCGAAATATTATTTCATTTTGAGTGTATTGTACATCGCGCGCCGGTCACACTCACTTACATCGTTCAAAGACCAAAAAATAATTTATAAAAATGCAATTCTTTTATATTTATGCGCGAAATTTCACGCCATGAATGAATTTTTCATGAGTTCTTCAATTCTGTTGTTTTGCGTTTTGTTTTGTTGCACAAAGTACAAATGCGGCGGCGGTGTTGTTTCGTTTTCGCAGGGATCTGCTGCTGCTGCTCCTCTTTTTGGGCTATACTGCGTTTAGTTAAACTTAAATGCAGAGGACCGAATACAGAATGCGGTTGGATGGATGTTTAGATGTGGATGGACTGATGATGCACCACAACCATTATGCGATGATAGTCATCTGCGATGACTGAATGCGTTCATAGCTATCTACTCGTATCTATTCGCAATGCAACTCCATTTTGAAGATAGAGTAGAGGTGGAACAAAAAAATCTCGGCATAGAAATGAAGTGTTGCCTTTGTAGTTTTGGAGCGTTTTTGATGAAAATCATCCTGTTAATGATGTCTGGTCGAGTGCTGCCGCAATGGATCCCAGTTCAATGTTCAATGCTTTGTTATTTAGATGGGTGCAAGTTTGGAAGAAATAAAAATATGGCCATTGTTACAAGAATGAAAGAACAGACAGACGGACAACTGGATGACATGCCTTGCATTGTTGTTCCGGGATAAACCCTGTTGCGTTCATTGCTATTTGGCTATTCTATGTCATTGTGACAATGCAATTGTATATTGCATTGAAACCGCAGTTTGTTTGCACATATTTGAAGAGATAAAGACTTTTTAATTGTATTTTCATGGAAATTTCGATTTCAATGTGTTCATCAAAGTATGTGTCATTGTATTTATCACAATAACAACACGCACCGATAGATATTTGGAATCGACTTGAGAGGAGCGTTTTGATAAGTATAAGGGGCTTATACTTATCAAAACATAGACCGCTATACTCCATTTTCACTAGAGACGATTTAATGAAATAACAGGTAAAAAAACTGAAATTTCTGCATGATGGGTTAAAAAATTCGTCCGCTAGAACGGCAAGAAGTATACTCAGAAGGGACCTTCATATTTTCACTAGGGGTGATTAAGTGCAATGTAAAGTATAAATTCACAAATTTCAGCCAAAATGTATTCTCTAGAGTGTCAAGCAGTGACATCGTCGGTAAATATTTATTTAAATTTTTTGTGAAAAAAATTTCTTCAAAATAAAAATGTCTTTTAGAAAATTTCAAAACATCTACCAACAAGTTAAGAAATTTTCTACAAAAGATTTAAGAATTTGTTTATAAATCATTAAATATTTTTTTAAAAACACATAAGCAATTATTTTTAAAATATTTACGAAATTTTCAATTGAAAAATTTAAGGAAATTCGCTATCAAAAATATCTGTATAAAGATTTTTTTAATTTCCATAAATTAGAACATTTTTTGAGAAAGCTAAAGGAAATTTCCGAATATTTTTTATTAAAAAGATTCCACAACTTGTATGCAATATTTCCAGCGTTTTTAAAAATATTGCTGGGAAATTTGTACTTATTAGAAAAATTATCCAAAAATGTCTTCAGAAAGATTTCTATAAATATGTACTGTAAGAACATTTCTCCAAAAAATTGCCTACAAGAAAATTTTGGAAATTTTTTGAAGAAATTGTCATACAAATAATTTTAAAAAAAATTTTGTTATAGAAATTTTTATAAAAAATTTTCTGCAATTTTTTCAATAAATAAAACTTTCTAAGAAAATTTAGAGAAGTTTTTATAATAAAATGCATTCACAAATTTCTTGAATTTTCTCAAAAAAGTTTCTAATTTATTGAAATTTTTAAAAATAAATACAATCAAATTGCATTAATTCTCCAAAAAAAACTTCTGAGCGAAATAAACTATTGAAAAATATATCCAAAATTTTTATGTGAGAAAATTTCTTCAAAAAAAATTCTATAAAATAAGCCTTTTAGTCAATTTCCAAAAGTAACTATCAACAAATTAAGAATATTTCAAAAAAAGATTTTAGAATTCATTTATAAATCACTAAAAATTTATATTTATAAAACATTTAAGAAAATTTTTCATAAAACATATAAGAAATTTTTAAAAAAAATTAAAAATCCTTTATAAAACATTGAAGACATTTTAAAAAAAAAATATTTAAGAAATGTTCTCTTAAATAATTTAAGGAAATTTGCTATCAAGAATGTCTGTTTAAAATGTATTTATAAATATGTCCATAAATTAGAACATTTATGGGGAAGCTAAAGAAACTTATAACTTTGATTCCGGTCAGATTCCAGTGGAGTGTAATGCTTTTACTGTACCTATAGTCCCGTGAAAAATGGGCGTTATTATATTCTTCTAGGTTTAGGTTAGGGTGGCAGCCACTTACTTTTTTTTCCTCAGCTCACATAGACCAGTTTAGGTTCCTAGTGGTACCACTATGCCCTTCATCGAAACCACCCTATTTGATATACAAATGTATCGATAGCACGAATATTGGAACTGGAAAGATCTATTAGGCTGCCTAGAAAGGCCGACCCCAGCTGGTCCAGTCGTCGTTGACTCAAAGCGGGACAGTCGCATAGCAAGTGCTTAATGCGTTCCACTTCTTCCTCATCTCCACAGCTTCTGCAGAAGTCATTGGAGTTAATACCCAATCTTCTGGCGTGTTCGCCGATCAGGCAGTGTCCCGTCAGAACTGATACTAACGTAGACAATCTTTTCCTTTCTAGTGCGAGGAGATATTTTGACCTTCTCAGGTCATACCTTGGCCAGATTCGTCTAGCTACCCTACAGGTGCCGATTTGTGTCCATCTTTCGTTGGACTGCCTGCTTGCCTCTTGCCTAAGCCAAAGCTTGCACGTGGATAGTGGTGCACCAATATATGCAAATTCTTCGAGAATTTGTAAAGTCGTCCGTTTCCTAGCAAGTGCATCCCTATCCCAGACACCCATTTGAGGTGTACATATATTAAACTGCTCAGCCATCTCGTTAAGAGATCTGCGGCAGTCGAGGGCTATTTGTGAATTTAGGGATGTGGCCTCCAGAAAATTGATGGCAGCCTGGCTGTCCGAGTAAATGACAACGCCAGTGTTGGTTACCATGTTCCGACTCAGCCACTTGGCGTCTTCCCATATTGCCATTATTTCGGCTTGATAGACACTGCAGGTATCTGGTCGTCTGTGAGCTATATCCAAATTAAGTTCTTCACATTGTACTCCGAAGCCAACCTTTTCATCAAGCTTCGAACCATCCGTATAGAAATGGATATGGTTTCTATTTCCGGGTATTCTGTCATCCCATTCATCCCTGGCTGGTATCAGAGTGATGTAGTTCCTCTCAAAGGTGCGCACCGTTGATATATGTAGAGTCCACTCGGTCGGTTACCATAGCACTACACTTTGATATCCTCATGCAACTTTTGGTTGCTTTGGTTGCAACTTCTCTCGCCACAACATTAATCGGCAGTATATGGAGAAGGGCTTGTAGAGACTCAGTCGCTGTAGTCCTTAACGCTCCGCTTATGCACAGGCAGGCAGTTCTCTGAAACCTTGATAGCAGGTTTGTGATGGTTAGTTTGTCATTTGCCGTCCACCATACAACAATGCCGTATAACAGTATTGGACGAAGCACTGCTTTATATATCCAATGGACAATTTTAGGAGAGAGGCTCACCGCGACCCTACAGCCTTCCTGCAGGAATATAGGGCGATATTGGCCTTCTTTACACGTTCCAGTACGTTAGTCTGAATGACAGTTTCCTATCCAAAATTATTCCTAAAAATTTTGCACTTTCAGAAAAGACTAGATCTTTTCCATTTATCCGAGGAGGAGGGTCCACATGAGGGACATTATTCATCCTAGTAAAGAGAACCAATTCTGTCTAGTTTGGCTTAACACCCAAACCGCTGCTTCTGGCCCATCTAGCCAATTTGTTCAGAGCCACCTGTACAATATCTCGGAGGATGTTTTCGAATTTGCCACTCACTGCGATTGCCAGGTCGTCCGCATATGCCACGACCTTGCAGCCACAACATTCTAGATCTAGCAGGATTTCATTCACCGCTAGGTTCCAAATTAGTGGAGACGGTACTCCTCCCTCTGTTTACAAACCTTGTTGTGGACCTCAGACATGCTGTTATGCGTCTTCTGTTGAGTAGTCTTTGAATTAGTCTAATCAAGCAAGAGTTCACCTTTAGATGTGACAATGCCGCGATTACCGCATCTGGGTGTATGTTGCTAAAAAACCCCTTCTGTGTCAAGAAACGCCACCATGGTGAATTCTTTGAAATGTAGGGACGATTCGATAATGCTCACAAGTTCATGCAGGGCTGATTCTGTAGACTTTCCCTTATTGTAAGCATGTTGGTTCCCCGACACGAGTTTTGTATCTAGGTTTTGCCTAATGAAATAATCTAAAAGTCTTTCCAGACTTTTCAATAGGAAAGAGGATAGGCTAATTGGTCTGAAGTCTTTAGGCCTAGTGTGCAATATCTTCCCCGCTTTGGGTATGAATACCACTTTGGTATCCCTCCATCGATTCGGGATGTATGAAAGCCTAATACAGCCTACATAAATTTTCTGCAGCCAGGGGATAATGTACTTTAACATTTTCTGCAATTCTGCTGGAGTGATGCCGTCTGGTTCAGGTGACTTGAAGAGCTCAAAGCTGTTTATAGCCTAGCTTATTCTAGATCTCTCAGTCAACAAGCTAGCGATGCTCGCAGTCCACTCGCACTCTTGTTGGTCCTGTTGATCCTCGGGCTCTGTTGATGAGTTCCTCGGGAAATGTGTGTCGAGCAGTACACTTAGCGATTGCTCGCTGTTTTTATACCCTCACTTTAGTGTGACGAGGGTATATATCATTTGCTACGAAAAAAAGAGTAGCACATCAAAGGAGTGATCTAAGACCCTAAGTATGTTCGGCGGATATTCGTTTTGGGTAATTTTAAGTCGAATGAGCAATGTCCGTCCGTCTGTCTGTCTGTCTGTCTGCCTGTCTATCTGTCTGTCTGTCTGTCTGTCTGCTGGCTGGTGCACACGATAACTCTCGAAAGGAGTAACCGATTGACTTCAAATTTGGTACGTGGTAATATTTTTTTCTATCTCCGGCTAAGTTCGAAGATGGGCCATATTGGTCCTCTCCTTCCAGTACCTCCCCCACAAAGTGTTAAAATGTTGTGATATATTGAATCTTTAATAATTGCTATACTACTTATTCGAATCTTCTGAAATTCCACACATAGCATTAGTTTATTAGTCGCTATCAACTCGAGAAAAATGGGCCATGTTGCTACGCCCCTTTTGGTACCTCCCACACAAATGCACCATTTTGCACCAAAAGTTAACAGCTTATAACATTAATACCAGTGCATAAAAATACTTGAAATTTTTTACAGTGTAATGCTTTTTTAGTGTCTTTTGCACTGTGAAAAATTGACGCTATTTCCACGCCCCTTTTTGTACCTCCCACACAAAGGTACCATTTTGCACAAAAAGTTAAGAGCTCACAGCATGAGTACCATTGCACGAAAATGCAACAACATTTTGCACAGTGTAACGCTTTCGAAGTCCCTATTGCCCTGTAAAAAATGGCCGTTATCACCACGCCCCTTTTTGTACCTCCCACACAAAATGGCCAAATCATACCAAAATTTAATATTTCATAACCTTAATATACCAGTGCAAAAAACGTTTATAATTCGGCGCAGTGTAATGTATTTAAAGAATCTACTATTCAGCGAAAAATAGGTGTATTTGTTAAAAACATTCTGGTACCTCCCATACAAATTGACAGAATAATTCGTTTAATATTCCATATTACATTACTCACAAAGTGAGGGTATACCTTAGTCGGTTTACCCGACTGAAACTTTCTTACTTGTTTGTCCAGTTGTTTGCCTGATCCTGCAAATACCCCACTGTACAAGGAGACGCGGATAGTACCTTCCTCAGCCTTGCGGCGTCGGAGACCTTTTCCACTTCGCCACAGAAGGATTACTAAGAGCGTCTTTGCGCCTTCCTAAGCTCCTTCTTATATATCTTGAGTTGCCCTTTATATGCATCCCAATCATTAAAGGCTCCAGTAGATTTCGCCTTGTTGAATAGCTTGTTGCAGGTCTTTTTCCTTGCCGTTAGCTCAGAAGTCCACCATTGAGGTTTAGTCTTTTTTATCTTCTTCTAAGTATTCAAAATTATATTCAGTCAAAATTTTTTTTGTTTTTATCCGTCAACCCAATCAAAAGTTAATCACAAAAAAGTATAAGTCATTCGATTTTATAATAAAGGAATTGCAGACAAATTTAAAACAATCATCAAACTTTAATCGCATCTCCTAGCATAGTTAAGAATGGAGGTGTCGATATGTGTATGTGTTAAAAATGTGAACCATTTATTTTTAATTAAAAAAAATTGGATACCATATGTGAAACCCCCCAACCCAAAAGAAAATCCTGCGCACGGCCCTGACACTGGACACAATAAATTTTGTACTTTACCTAAAATGATGCGCGACTAAAACTTTCTTAATTGCTTCCTTTTATTTTCATTATAACGTTGTTTAAATGTTTTTTTTTAATTTATTTTCAGAAAAACTATATACACTTTCAGTCCAGAATTGCGATATTTGATTATGTTTTCCTTTTTAATTTTGTAATATATTTTGCCGGTCTAAAACTGGCAATTTTTTTTTTCTTTTTTGGCAATTTCTCCCATTTATGCAAACAATTGCAATAACTTAAACTAGACAATGTTTAATATTGTTTTTTGTTTCTTTTCTTTCTTTTGCATAGAGCTACTCCATCTTTCGCCTTTCAAACAGAGGGGAGCTCCGAAGGAAACGATTAAATTAAATGATGCAGAAGAAAAATCATAATGTGACGTTATGGACCGTGACTGGAACGGCAATGGATGTAAACACATTTCGGATACCAGAAACAATTTTAGTTTAACGCAATTTTTTGAATGTATCTATTAGGAAACGAACTGTGAATGCAACAAAGGGTAGGGAGATTTTATTAGATGGCTTCTTTTTCGTTTGTGAATGATTTTTAATGACGTTTTGTCATAAAGTCCGGGCTAAGTATCATATTTATGTAGGAACATCACATGTGTGGGTGTAGTAATAATGTAGAATTGAAAAAGACCTATGAAATTATTTGAAACAAGAAAATATCAGGAGCTGTAGTAGCGTAGTTTAGTAATTTAGTAGTTTTTGTGGAAGATTCGAGAACCGCGAAAAATTCTTGCTCATTCCAAATCAGAATTTTGACATGTAACACAATGCAACATAAAATATTTTTTTGTTTCCGAGACCTAAAAACGTTTATTTATTTCAATGTGTTAGGTTTAAGGCATATACGATGGCTACTTTTTTTTATCATTTATTTCTATTACAACTGAGTAGCACTCATTTAGTAATTTTACATTAGTAATAAATTCTATGCTTTATATTAAATAATTAACATTAGCAAGCAAAGTTGTTGAGATATAATACAATAATTACACTATATTTTAAGTATTTTCATCTGTTATATTGCTAGGTCCATGGGAATAGTCCTCTGCAGTCTCCTGGTGGCATCATAGTTGTGAACGATTTTCCTTAGGTCGGGATTTGCATGGTCCTGTAATTTATTGGCATGCTTCCGAGCACTGAGTGATATTTCTTCCACAATTGTGTTCACTCTGAGATCTCTATGTAGGTCGCTATTTCTGATATACCATGGGGCCTTAACTATGGTACGCAAAATCAGATTTTGTGTTTTTTGAATTTTGTCAACTTCATTCTTCGCTGCACAGCCCCAGATCTGTATGCCATAAGTCCATATTGGCTTTATAGTTTGGTTGTTTAAAAGTAATTTATTTTTATACCCTACACCACACTGTGGTACCGGGTATTATAAGTTTGTTTCACGGCAGATGTTTGTAACACCTGAAAATAACACAGCTAGACCCACCTTAAAGTATACCGATCGACTCAGAATCACTAGCTGAGTCGATTAACGATGTCTGTCCGTCCGTCCGTCCGTCTGTCCATGTAAAGTTGTTCGTCGACTACAGGCCGCAATTTCACTCCGATCGTTCTGAAATTTTGCAGTTTAGAGTATTTCGCGGCTGTTAAGATCGCTATTGAATTTGGTTGAAATCGGTTCAGATTTAGATATAGCTCCCATATATATCTTTCGTCCGATTTGGCCCTTTAGTCCTATAGAAGCTGTATTTTACATCCAATCGTTTCGAAATTTAGAATGGTAGAGTTTCTTGATCCATGAACCAACATTGCCGAATTTGAAGAAAATCGGTTAAGATTTAGCTATAGCTCCCATATACATGTTTCGTCCGATTTGGCCCTTTAGTCCTGTAGAAGCTGCATTTTACATCCAATCATTTTGAAATTTAGAATGGTAGAGTTTCTTGATCCATGAACCAACACTGCCGAATTTGAAGAAAATCGGTTAAGATTTAGCTATAGCTCCCATATATATGTTTCGTCCGATTTTGTTCTTTAGTCCTGAAGAAGCTTTATTTTACATCCAATCATTTTGAAATTTAGAATGGTAGAGTTTGTTGATCCATGAACCAACACTACCGAATTTGAAGAAAATCTGTTAAGATTTAGCTATAGCTCCCATATATATGTTTCGTCCGATTTTGCTCTTTAGTCCTGTAGAAGCTGTATTTTACATCCAATCATTTTGAAATTTAGAATGGTAGAGTTTCTTGATCCATGAACCAACATTGCCGAATTTGAAGAAAATCGGTTAAGATTTAGCTATAGCTCCCATATATATGTTTCGTCCGATTTGGCCCTTTAGTCCTATAGAAGCTGTATTTTACATCCGATCGTTTTGAAATTTTGAATGGTAGAGTTTCCTGATCCATGAACCAACATTGCCGAATTTGAAGAAAATCGGTAAAGATTTAGCTATAGCTCCCGTATATATGTTTCATCCGATTTGGCCCTTTAGTTCTATAGAAGCTGTATTTTACATCCAATCGTTTTGAAATTTAGAATGGTAGAGTTTATTGATCCTTGAACCAACATACCGAATTTCCTATAAAAGCTGTATTTTACATCCAATCGTTTTGAAATTTAGAATGGTAGAGTTTCTTGATCCAAGAACCAACATTGCCGAATTTGAAGAAAATCGGTTAAGATTTAGCTATAGCTCCCATAAACATGTTTCGTCCGATTTGGCCCTTTAGATCCAATCGTTTTTATACCCTACACCACACTGTGGTACAGGGTATTATTTAAGTATAAAATGTCCCAAAAGTAAATTTATGTAAACAATTTGTACATGAATTACAAAATTTATATATCAGAGTTATTCAATATTACGAGAGTGGTGTAGGGTATTATATAGTTGGCAGCGCCCGACTTTAGCCTTTCCTTACTGGTTTATAGATACTCTATTATCAACTAATAGCCAGTAAATTTGACTGAATTTTAATTTAATTTCCTTGTTTTTTTCTTCACGTGTTCCTTCCATTTAAGTTTGGTGTCAAGATTCAAGATTGTTGTTTATTAGAAGTGGAGAATGTGACGTGCGCTTATTTGTAAATGTAATGTGGATGGACTTACTTTCGTTTATTAACATCCTCCATTTATTGATCCAGTTTATAATAGCGTTTAAGGTTTGTTGAAGATTGCTTGTAGCTTCTGTCTCAGTGTTTGCCGTGGTAAGGATAGCTGTGTCATCTGCGAATGTGGCAATTGTTGCGTTAGTTGGACTCGGAATATCTCTAGTATATAACCAGTAAGGAAAGGCTAAAGTCGGGCGGTGCCGACTATATAATACCCTACACCACTCTCGTAATATTGAATAACTCTGATATATACATTTTGTAATTCATGTATAAATTGTTTACATAAATTTACTTTTGGGACATTTTATACTTGAATAATACCCTGTACCACAGTGTGGTGTAGGGTATAAAAACGATTGGATCTAAAGAGCCAAATCGGATGAAACATATATACGGGAGCTATAGCTAAATCTTTACCGATTTTCTTCAAATTCGGCAATGTTGGTTCATGGATCAAGAAACTCTACCATTCAAAATTTCAAAACGATCGGATGTAAAATACAGCTTCTATAGGACTAAAGGGCCAAATCGGACGAAACATATATATGGGAGCTATAGCTAAATCTTAACCGATTTTCTTCAAATTCGGCAATGTTGGTTCATGGATCAAGAAACTCTACCATTCTAAATTTCAAAATGATTGGATGTAAAATACAGCTTCTACAGGACTAAAGAGCAAAATCTGACGAAACATATATATGGGAGCAATAGCTAAATCTTAACCGATTTTCTTCAAATTCGGCAATAATGGTTCATGGATCAAGAAACTCTACCATTCTAAATTTCAAAACGATCGGACGTAAAATACAGCTTCTATAGGACTAAAGGGCCAAATCGGACGAAACATATATATGGGAGCTATAGCTAAATCTTAACCGATTTTCTTCAAATTCGGCAATGTTGGTTAATGCCGTGAAACAAACTTATAATACCCTGTACCACAGTGTGGTGTATAACAAGTATAATATTGGGCCAAGGACACTACCTTGAGGAACCCCTGCATTTACTGTTTATACCCTACACCACACTGTGGTACAGGGTATTATAAGTTTGTTTCACGGCAGATGTTTGTAACACCTTAAAATAACACAGCTAGACCCACCTTAAAGTATACCGATCGACTCAGAATCACTAGCTGAGTCGATTTAACGATGTCCGACCCTCCGTCCGTCCGTCCGTCCGTCCATGTAAAGTTGTTCGTCGACTACAGGTCGCAATTTTACTCCGATCGTTCTGAAATTTTGCAGTTTAGAGTATTTTGCGGCTGTTAAGATCGCTATTGAATTTGGTTGAAATCGGTTCAGATTTAGGTATAGCTCCCATATATATCTTTCGTCCGATTTGGCCCTTTAGTCCTATAGAAGCTGTATTTTACATCCGATCGTTTTGAAATTTAGAATGGTAGAGTTTCTTGATTCATGAACCAACATCGCTGAATTTAAAGAAATCGGTTAAGATTTAGCTATAGCTCCCATATATATGTTTCGTCCGATTTGGCTCTTTAGTCCTATAGAAGCTGTATTTTACATCCGATCGTTTTGAAATTTAGAATGGTAGAGTTTCTTGATCCATGAACCAACATTGCCGAATTTGAAGAAAATCGGTTCAGATTTAGATATAGCTCCCATATATATGTTTCGTCCGATTTGGCCCTTTAGTCCTATAGAAGCTGTATTTTACACCCGATCGTTTTGAAATTTAGAATGGTAGAGTTTCTTGATCCATGAACCAACATTGCTGAATTTGAAGAAAATCGGTTCAGATTTAGATATAGCTCCCATATATATCTTTCGTCCGATTTGGTCCTTTAGTCCTATAGAAGCTGTATTTTACATCCGATCGTTTTGAAATTTAGAATGGTAGAGTTTCTTGATCCATGAACCAACATTGCCGAATTTGAAGAAAATCGGTTAAGATTTAGCTATAGCTCCCATATATATGTTTCGTCCGATTTGGCCCTTTAGTCCTATAGAAGCTGTATTTTACATCCGATCGTTTTGAAATTTAGAATGGTAGCGTTTCTTGATCCATGAACCAACATTGCCGAATTTGAAGAAAATCGGTGCAGATTTAGATATAGGTTCCATATATATCTTTCGTCCGATTTGGTCCTTTAGTCCTATAGAAGCTGTATTTTACATCCGATCGTTTTGAAATTTAGAATGGTAGAGTTTCTTGATCCATGAACCAACATTGCCGAATTTGAAGAAAATCGGTTAAGATTTAGCTATAGCTCCCATATATATGTTTCGTCCGATTTGGCCCTTTAGTCCTATAAAAGCTGTATTTTACATCCAATCGTGTTGAAATTTAGAATGGTAGAGTTTCTTGATCCATGAACCAACACTACCGAATTTGAAGAAAATCGGTTAAGATTTAGCTATAGCTCCCATATATCGTTTTTATACCCTACACCACACTGTGGTACAGGGTATTATTTAAGTATAAAATGTCCCAAAAGTAAATTTATGTAAACAATTTATACATGAATTACAAAATTTATATATCAGAGTTATTCAATATTACGAGAGTGGTGTAGGGTATTATATAGTCGGCACCGCCCGACTTTAGCCTTTCCTTACTGGTTTTAGATTGGAATACTCATTTTCGAGCTTTACACGAAAGTGACTGTTGCTTAGATATGGGTTTAGTATTTCGTAAAATTGGTTAGGTAGGTCAGTATAAAGCTTAAACAGTAGACCTTGGTGCCAAACTTTATCAAAAGCTTGACCTATGCCAAGGAACACTGCTGAGCATATTTGTTTGTTTTCGATTGCCTTTTCTGCGACATCGACGATTCGGTGAACTTGTTGGATCGTAGAGTGTTGAGTTCTGAATACAAATTGATGGACTGGAATCAGCTGTCTTCTGTCTATTATTTGCTGAAGCCTTTTTAGTAAGATTTTCTCAAAAACCTTGGAAATTTTGGAAGAAGTGATATAGGCCTATATGATGTTAATTGGTGTTCGGGTTTACCAGGTTTATGTATTACTACTATTTCCGCCACTTTCCATTGAAGTGGGACGTATCGTAATCGAAAGCATGCATTTATAATGTACAGTAATTTCTTTAAGGCTTTGTTTGTCAACTTTTTTATTACTTTTGCGGTTATCAGGTCATAACCCGGTGCTTTTTTGGCGCTTATGTCATTTTCAATTACATTTTTCAATTCTTTAAGTGAAGTTGGCTTGATAGGGACTCTATCTATTTTATCAACCCTGTTGACATTTTCATTTGTGGATTGTCTTTCCAGAGGTTTGAATATGTCTTCATAGTGATTTGCAAACATTTCGGCTTTTTCTTGTGGCTTTCGTGCCTATGTGCATGATTGAAGGGATTTGCGGTGGTGATTGGTTTAAATGTTTTGTTGCTTTCCACAAGTTGTAATTTGTACTTTTGCTTGCTGATAAGTTTGAAAGATATGCAGACATTGATTTGTTTTTGGACTCATTTGTTAGCTGTTTAAGCTCAGTTATGAGTCTATTTAATATTGTTTGTGAGCGCCCCAGTAGGTGAGTTGGTAGCGTACTCGCCTATGAGTTTGGGGGTCGTGGGTTCGATTCCCAGCAGAGGCTCTGGTCTGTCGCTGCAAACATTTAGCCATATGGTCTTTGTAACCCGGCATTTCCCTGGACCTTTAAATTACAATATAAATTTACTTTGTATTGTAATTCAAATAAATAAATAAATAAATAAAATAATATTGTTTTGTTTTCCCAAATTCTCTCTCTTTGCCACTTTTTCCTAGACTTGCGCTTTTTTGCTAACAAATCTCTGATTTCTTTTGGGTATGTTGAATTTGTGTAGGTTGTTGTTTTATCAGGAGTACTTTCCCATGCAGCTGTTTGAATTGCTCTATTCAATTCTTCTATTTCATCTTCGATTTCACATGTTGTTTTTAATGAAAAGTGCAAGTCTATTTTCTCGTCCAAATTATATTTGAAGAGTTGCCAATTTGTTCTTTTATTGGATAGAAAGCATGGACTTTCTTTTTGGATAACTCTATCACTTATAGACATTATAACAGCAGAATGGTCGGATGATGACAACGCTGTAATATTTTCTACCAAAATGTAATTTTTTGAAATATTTTTCAACAGGAAGAAATCAATTAGATCAGGTATACGATCTTCGTGTGACTGCCAGTATGTTGGTTCGTTTCCGGAATAAATGTTGCACTTTAGTGATCTGCAAGCTTTGAAAAGTTCATATCCTTTAGGTGTCGTAAGTCTCGATCCCCACAACTTGTTTTTTGCATTGAAGTCTCCACCTATAATGAAGTTATTACCAAATGTTTTTAGCATGTTTAAGTATTGTTCGCATTTAATAGTGTATCTAGGTGGGGAGTAGATTGCACCAATTCTATACCATTTATTGTTTTTCAGGTTAATAGTAGGGATGTAACGAATATTCGCATTCGCATATGCGAACGCGAATTATTCGCATCATTTTAAAATTCGCTTTCGCATTCGCATTCGCAAAAACCATCTTTGGATTATTCGCTTTCGCATTCGCTTTCGCAAAAATATATTTCAATATTAGCTTCCATTTATTAAAGTGTTAAATCTCCTTATTCCCTTCACACAATTTGAAGATATGTGTGTGCTTGTGGTAACAGGAGGTAAAACTTTGGAAAACTGTCTTAATACTTGAATATCCTGGAAAAGTATCAATTCAGTTCCTTAAATTTGTTGGTACTAAAGGCTCAAACTATTATTCGCATTCGCATTCGCTTTCGCAAAAATGCATATTTCACTATTCGCTTTCGCATTCGCATTCGCATTCGCAAGAAATATATTTCAATATTCGCTTTCGCTAAAGCCACTTTCGTTACATCCCTAGTTAATAGAGACACTACCTATCTGAAACATTTCGTTATCGTCTTCGTGATGTTTTATGTTTTCTTTTATTATAACAGAAGCACATCCTCTTGGTTTTTGGGAGGGATGTAGTGAATTATAAATTTTGTAGCCTTTGATGTTGGCATAGGCTTGTTTGGTGAGGTGGCTTTCCGATATAAGTAGTATATCTATTTTGTGTTCATGTAGAAAATAGTCTACTTCATTGATACGGGTCATCAAACCGTTACAATTCCATATTGCTATGCGTAGAGACATCATTAATTAATATTATTAGTTTTGAGAATTGATTATTATAGCATTGATTTTTTCAATAAATTTTTCATTAAGTTCTGCTTGAGAATCACGCCTACGGTTAATTTTTTCGATATTTCGTAAAATTTCGGATAGGATGGTAATATTATCTGGAATTGATGTTTTGTCAGTCTCGGGGATCAATACCTCGGAGAAAGTTTTATTATGTTTATGGTTAGGGATTTTTCGTTGTAGTTGCGACGGTAATTGCTGGGATTCTTCTTTTCTTTGGACAACCGGTGAATCTTTTAGTAATCGATTCTTGTTCCTTATTTTTTGCAATTCCTTAGCTACATCGCAACCTCTGTAACTGGCCGGATGGCTACTAATGTTGGAAATACAGGATGTTTACTTAGGCGTGTGGTTTCAATCTGGCAACACTTTTTTCGGAGTTAGTCTTTTTGACAGCTGTCACTTGATTTATGCTCAGTTTGGTTTGCCATTTGATAATGAATAGACTTACTCCGGAACAACGTTTACAAATCGTGCAAATTTATTACCAAAACAATGGTTTCCCGTTCCCGATTTTCACAAGAAAATTTGGTTCAACGATGAAGCTCACTTTTGGATGAATGAGTACGTTAATAAACAAAATTGTCGCATTTGGAGTAATGATAATCCACAATCCATTGTTCGGACACCGTTACATCCACAAAAAATCACTGTGTGGTATGCTCTATGGGCAGAGGGAATCATTTGCCCAAATTTCGTCAAAAATGAAGCCGGACATAAGGTTACAGTCAATGGGGAACGCTCTAGAGCCATGAATAATGACTTTTTCGCACCTGAGTTGGAGGATGTTGATGTGGACGACCTTTGGTTCCAACAGCTAACGAAACAATCAATTTATTGAAGGAAACTTTTGGTGAGCACATTATCTCGAGTCGTGGTGCTGTGGCGTGGCCTCCAAGATCTTGCGAGTTTACTCCGTTGGTTATGTGAAGTCGCTTGTCTACGCAGATAAGCCCGACACGATTGACGCCTTGGAAGGGAATATTCGGTGCGGCTGGAATTTATTCGAGGCAGCCACGGCGGCCACTGGCCCCAAATAATTTTTAAAACATAATGACAAACCCTTATCTTTATAATAAAGTTAAATTCTTGGCCATAACACTAAATTATATGCGTTTATCCTTTTGAAAACCACACGTCTTAAAAACACCCTTCTTAAAAACACCCTTTACATCAAGGAAAATACATATTTAGACATACATACATATTGTAATGATTGAAATAAATGGATTGGTCGTATAGAAGCCTAAGAATAAACAAAGGAAAAAATTTGAGCTTGACATATACATATACATGCTACCCCTCTTAGCCGAAACCAAGTTTCATTTACAGATTTTACATTCCTGAGGTGGTACTGATCCTGACCGTAAAATTAGAATTTTTTTGTTGTAATTTATAAAAAAGTACAAAAAAATTCTGTGCAGAAATTCGTAGATAAAATGCTGATCGCAAGCCGTTATTTTTGATTGACTTATTTATTTGCTTCAAAATAACACTTATTTATGCTTTAAAATAATCAATTTTTCCGGCTATGTTCTTTTATACACAGAGCCGAAAATACAATGATTTTTTTAACCATGTGTCTGGTTAAATTTTTCATGGTAAATGTTTGATTACGAAGACAAAAATAACCTTATATAAGTTCAAATGTACATGAAAATTGGTTAAGTTAACATTATATATGGTTGGTTTTTTTGAAAGAAAGGCAGAAAAATGTGCGAGATAAACAACAATTCGGCTCTGTTGTGGTCGACGTTTTTCAACTGCTTTGTGTTAGACGAAGTTGAGTATTAAGTTAAACGAATGCGACTGTCGTCATAAGAGAATTTATCTCGCTCATTCAAAACACCACCAAATGCCAGCTTCGGTGCTTGATCGAGTGTGGGGGTTCAGTTGGTGTTGAATAGTCGATGGGACTAGTGCTGTTGTCGGAAGCTGTTGGTATAGAGGTAAGTAGTAAAACATTTTGTAAAGAACTACATTCATAAGTATGTATGTACATATGTGTATTTAAAAAGTGAAATAATAAAATATGTGTGTTAAAAATGTTAATAGTGTTTTGTGCCTGTTTAACTATAGTAAAGGCGAATGTAATATTATTTTTTGTGATTATGCCATTAAAATTGTGAAATTCAGTGGTTAAGAGTGGAAAAAAATATGTACACGCTGTCGCATTAACTGAGCATGAAAAAACAACCAACAACAATGTATGTACGTAAGTATATGCAGCAGCAAGCAAACATACGGAGAGAAGTGATGTGTACGTGTGGGTATGTGTTCATCTTGTCTTTTCGTTTGAACACTTGTGGCTGCTACGCCGTACATACATACGTTAGTTTTTTTTGTTGTGCGATGTTAAATGTACATACATACTTGTTGGAAGTGCTTTCGTAATACCTACATACATACATATAAACGATGTTTTTGTTTTTTCTTTTCAGTTGTTTCTTTTTCTGTGGCTTGCGGCTGCTTGTGCTGGGAGTCCGGCCTTGAATCTGTTGGTAAGTTGTGCCAATACTAGAAACTGTTGATAAGCTGTACCAATACTATGTAGTTGTAGTGTGCGTAGTAATTACAGGAAAAGTGGTATGCATGCATACATTTGTTTTTTATACCCTCACTTTAGTAATACGAGGGTATATATCATTTGCAACGGGCCAAAAGTTTAACACATTGAAGGAGTGATCTAAGACCCTAAGTATGTTCAGCGAATATTAGTTTAGGGACATTTTAAGTCGAATGAGATATGTCCGTCCGTCTGTCTGCTGGCTAGTGCGTACGACAACTCTCGAAAAGAGTAACCGATTCACTTCAAATTTGGTATACGGTAATATTTTTTTCTATCTCCGGTTAAGTTCAAAGATGGGCCATATTGGTCCATTCCTTCTGGTACCTCCCACACAAAGGGTTAACATTTAGTGAAATCTTGATTCTTTAATACTATACCTTGGTCGGTTTACCCGACTGAAACTTTCTTACTTGTTTTTAATATACAATACAGTGCACTTCCTTGAAGTATCATCCATTGACTTACCCAATCCTTGATTTTTATATCTATTCCGATTATGATTTTGGTGGGACATCGGCTTTCTATCAGATTGCCTTTGTTATTAATCTCCTCACTCCAATAAGTTTGCCGTAAGATCGGACTAAGCTCAGTACCCCAAACTAAGTGCCTAACCGTCCTGGGCCCTTAATCGAAAGATTCAGGGAGTTTACGTGGACGGCACCTTTTGAGCGGGGACTGATCACATGTTGGTCAAGCACAGAAACGTAGGCACTTAACTTATAGTCACAGAGCAGATTATTCCATCAGATCAGCCCATCGGTAAATGCTTATGCTCTTTGAACTACAGAATTTAGGTAAAAAGTCAAAAGATCTTAGAATTGCACCCTTTTTTACATTTATACTTATATTTTCTAACCTTTTTGTTTTTTTTTCTTTTCAGGTGTTTCTTATATGTATGTATAAGAATATATAAATAATAAATAAATTAACATATATTTTGTAAATAAAATAAAAATGCGAAAGTTAAATTTTTCTTGTTTTATTTAATATAAATATTCAAAATTATTGAAACAACTGTGTTTCTGGTTACATGAAGTAACCACTAAATAGTTAAATTAACATTAAAAAAGTTTTCAATAACAATCTTCATAGTTAATAATATTAACAATTTCATTGTTAAATTGAACATGCATTGTTTCAATAAAATAACTATGAAAAGTTAATATTAACAATTTTCATGGTTAAAAAATTCAAAAATGCATTGTTAAAGTAACAATTATTATTATAATATTAAAAATTTTCATGGTTAAAAAATTCAACCATGGAATAGTTAAATTAAATATTATTATTGTTAAATACCAGTCAACAAGAAAATGTTCAAATTAACCTTATATAACGTAGACTCCAAATCATGTTTATTTATGGTTAAGTTAACCTTATATAAGGTTAATTTTTGGCTCAGTGTACGAGTATAATCCAACCAATATTTGATTTAGTTTTACGAATAACAACTACATATGCGCAGCCAGCCCCAGTCTATGGATTTTTGCTAATTTAATTAATTGCCTTTGTTATCTGGTCTTAATGATGCCAATTAACTTCTACGGATACTCTTCGTTCGGCTAATAAGTATTAACAATTCTGCTGTAATAAACGTTCTCCTCTGCCAATGATCGCTGATTATGCTGAGCAACAACGACATCAACCACTACAACGGCAATGGCAGCGGCAACGGCAACTGCAATGACGACACGACAATATCAAAAAAGGAGCGGCTTTTGGGGCATGCCTCGAATGACCAAGTTGCCACATTGCCAATTGATGCAACAAAAGGCAGAGTCAATTGTTTGTTCTAAATATGTCTTAAAATAGTTGTGCGCTTGCGTCATATACCTCCGGTCGATCGGTCTCCAGAGTGAAAAGTAAACTTGCCACATTTGTGGGGGCAGCGGCGGTTGCATGAGATTGTGGCAAACAACAAAATTGCCACAACCAGTTATGTTCCGACAACGGCTTTACACAGAAATAAAAGCAAACTCTGATTGCCACTGCAATGTATTCTCTGGTCGTACTTTCTAAAATGAATTTCTAACTAAAAACGATTTAAACACTTAATCGACTTCTAATTCCATTTGCGGAAGCAAATACAAGTAAATAGAAATAGCTGGCGGCATGTGGAATTCACATCGAATCGTAAATACCCTTTCATCTAGGACAATATGGTTTATAGCTAGTATATACTGAATCCAGACAAACGATTCTGTTGATTAGACCGCCTGAAATTTACCATAAACTTAAAGGATATATAAAAAGTAAGAAAGTTTAGTCGGGAAAAATCGACTTAAGAATCCCCCACCTTCAGTCCCAAAAATAGGTCGTGCCAATGAATCTATACAAACGATTCTGTTGATTAGACCGTCTGAAGTTTACCATAAATTTAAAGAATGTATAACAGGTAAGAAAGATTAGTCGGGAAAATCGACTTAAGAATCCCCCACCTTTAGTCCTTCGACTCCCTGGACTCTAGGTGCTGTAAAAGCATTTATGTATTTGTATTCAATGTTGTTAACGTTATAAGTTGTTAACTTTTTGTGAAAATGGTTCATTTGCGTAGGAGGTACAAAATTCGGAAGATTCGAGTGAGTCTTATAGAAGTTATTAAAGAATCAATATTTCACTAAATGTTAACCCTTTATGGGGAGGAAGAAGAGTAGAAGAAGTCCGCATACCAAATTGGAAGTAAATCGGTAAATCCTTTCCACCAGCAAGCAGACATACAGACAGAAGAGCGGACGGACAGACATTACACAAATGACTTAAAATGACCAAAATCTAATTTCCGCCAAACATACTTAGGGTCTTAGGTCACTCCTTCGATGTGTTATACTTTTGACGCGTAGCAAATGATATATTTTCCCTGTTTTTTTTATCCTCTATCTAAGGTGAGGGGATAAAAACAGGGAAAATCCAGTCAAATACCTCTTTACTGGTATAGCTATTGCTTCGACCACTGGTTAATGCTCATATATTAATGTTATTTATACGACATAGTGGATAACATTGCTACACGGACAGGCAAAAGGGGGTTTTGGCTGGATTTTCAAAGTTTTTTGGTATTTGTCTTACGTTTTGGGCTTTTGTGTATTCTGATATATGTAGTAAAATTCCATGGCCAATATTAATGTAGCGCATTTCATCCCCGCACTACCCATTTTTAGAAGTGATTTTTACTGTTTGTAAAAATAGAACCGAAAACTACCGTTATGTGGGAGCTAGCGCTGAAACAATTGATCAGATTAAGCATCGGTTAAAGGTAATGCACGTCTAAATGTTCCCAAATTTATTTAAACCAAATCGGGCAATTCGTTTCCTAGTTATAATAAGTTCTATGCAGAAATGCATCAACAAATTTACAATTTCTCCACAATTTTGCGATTATGAAGCACTGTTTAAATATTTCTATCACTTCTCCTTACGGATAAGTGTATATATCCTTTGCTACGAGCCAAAGGTGTAACACATCGAAGGAGTGACCTAAAACCCCAAGTATGTTTTGTGGAAATTCGATTTGGGCCATTTTAAATCATTTGAACAATGTCCGTCCGTCTGCCTGTCTGCTGGCTGGTGAGCACGAATAACTCTCGAAAGTAGAAACAAATTGACTTCAAATTTGGTATACGGTAATATTTTCCTCCATCTCAGCCTAATTTTGAAGATGGGACATATTGGTCCACTCTTCTAGTACCTCTCCCACAAAGGGTTAACATTTAGTGAAATATTGATTTTGTAATATTTTCTTTACTGCTTATTCGAATCTTCTGAAATCTTCCACACATAATATGCAGATCCAGCCCAGCTTCTAAGACAGTGCTGTAAGAAGGTCATGTTCGAGGCAGTCAACCGAACGACGTTTAAATCACAATGACGCGGGTCCACCACCATTAGCAGAGCGAAATCGCGTATCACTGAGCGACTCAGTCGTCGTTCCAGAACCCACGTCTTTCTTCCCGCAGCGCTGGCCGTGTCCCCACGACCAACGGCCCCCAGATGGCTAGGATCCGGCTATGTTCCGGAGAGTTACAAACGCTGGTGGCGACTGAACCTTCCAACGTCCAAGCGGAACGATAAGAAGTACTGTACCCTCAATCTGCAGTCGTATCATGCTCCCGAGGTAAATCTTCAGGTGGTAGGTATGGTAAAGACCAAATTCCATACTGCTGAACGCAAAACCACAACTGACAAAAAACTGCAGGCTAGCTATTATTATCTACATGTTCTTGCAGATCCGCATTTCTTCAAACCAACCAATGTGGAGATTTTGATGGCCAACGATCGTTTATCCAGAGTACTGCGCGCCGGTCTCATCTAGACGTCCTCCAACGTATAAATTGCGCAAAGTACCATCTTTGGCTGGACTATCTCCAGTCCATGCCAACACTAATGTTGCAGTGTCGCAAGACGGGCGGTATGTTGAACGCAGGAAAAGCAATTGTCTACACGAATTAAATTTTAGAAATAAATTGATTTATTTCATACAATACAATTACAGTAGTTTATGTAGTAGTTGACATAAATTGAATTAATAATTACTCATGATTTTCCCCTGTATCATTCCTTTGCATTTAGATGGCAAACAGCTTTAACTCAAATGGATAAAGAGCGGTAAGCAGCGCCGATTTATACTGAATAAGTATGTTTGTACTTAACTCTAAAAATGTGACTTTGATTTCATGTTTCTCTTCCACTTTATAAATTTATTGGAGTTCAAGTTGTTAATAGATCTACAGTCCACTCCGCAGAAGGAACTCCTTAAAATATTTAGTATTAGTTTATTAGCCGCTATCACCTCGAGAAAATGGCGATGTTGCCACACCCCTTTTGGTACCTCCCACACGAATGGACCATTTTGCACCATAAGTTAACCGCTTTTAACTTTAATACCAATACATACTTTAAGGTTATTACATACAATTTAAATTAAGAACAATTTAATTAATACAAAAAAACAAGTAAGAAAGTTCAGTCGGGTAAACAGACTTACAAACCCCCTCAATTTTGTTTTTGTTTTAATTAAATTCCACTGTGTGTGCACAAAAATGTATCCTCGATGAAAACAACGTATTCCGCATATTTGAATGGTATAAGTCGTTTTTTCCTAAGACAATGTGTTTTCTATATATTTAGCCACAAAGTTTGCTGGGTAAATAAAGAGGTAAGTAAATTCAAAAACAATTTTTGTATAGAAAGCTTCGAAAGTAGGAAGTATTGATTTTAGGTTAGGGTGGCAGCCGTATTTTTTTTTACAAGCTCACATAGACCAGTTTAGGTCCCTAGTGTTACCACGGGCTGAAATGCCCCTCATCGAAACCAACCTGTTTGATATATAAATTTATCGATAGTACGAATATCAGTACTGGAAAGATCTGTTAGGCTGCCTAAAAAGGCCGACCCCAGTATGTCCAGTCGTCGTTTACTCAAGGCGGAACAGTCGCAAAGCAAGTGCTCAATGCTCTCCACTTCTTCCTCATCTCCACAGCTTCGGCAGAAGTCATTGGAGTCAATACCCAATCTTTTGGCGTGTTCGCCGATCAAGCAGTGTCCCGTCAGAACCTGTACTAACGTAGACAATCATTTCCTCTCTAGTGCGAGGAGATATTTTGACCTTCTCATGTCATACCTTGGCCAGATTTGTCTAGCTACCCTGCAGGTGCCGATTTCTGTCCATCTTTCGTTGGATTGCCTCTTGCCTAAGCCAAAGCTTGCACGTGGATAGTGGCGCACCAATATATGCAATTTCTTCGAGAATTTGTAATGTCGTCCCTTTCCTAGCTTCATCGGCTTTGCAGTTCCCCGGGATATCCCTATGCCCAGGCACCCATATGAGGTGTATATTAAACTGCTCAGCCATCTCGTTAAGAGATCTGCGGCAGTCGAGGGCTGTTTGTGAATTTAGGGATGTTGCCTCCAGAGAATTGATGGCAGCCTGGCTGTCCGAGTAAATAACAACGCCAGTGTTGGTTACTATGTTGCGACTCAGCCACTTGGCGACTTCCCATATTGCCATTATTTCGGCTTGATAGACACTGCAGGTATCTTCACAGTGTACTCCGAAGCCAACCTTTTCATCAATCTTCGAACCATCCGTGTAAAAGTGGAGATGGTTTCTATTACCTGGTATTCTGCCGACCCATTCATCTCTGGCGGGAATCATAGTGATGTAATTTCTCTCGAAGGTGTACACAGTTGGTATATAGTCCACTCGGTCGGTTACCATAGCACTACACTTTGATATCCTCATGTGACCATAGTTCTTGTACCTCCACATCGATAGGCAGTTTAATCTTATTGCCGCTTTGGTTGCAACTTCTCTCGCCACAACATTAATCGGCAGTATATGGAGTAGGGCTTGTAGAGACTCGGTCGCTGTAGTCCTTAAGGCTCCGCTTATGCTCAGGCAGGCAGTTCTCTGAACATTTGTTAGTAGGTTGGTGATGGTTAGTTTGTCAGTTGCCGTCCACCATACCACAATACCGTATAACAGTATTGGACGAACTACTGCTATATATATCCAGTGGACGATTTTAGGAGAGAGTCCCCACCGCGACCCTACAGCCTTTTTGCAGGAATATAAGGCGACGTTGGCCTTTCTTACACGTTCCAATACGTTAAGTCTAAATAACATTTTCCTATCTAGAATTATTCCTAAAAATTTTGCACTTTCAGAAAAGACTAGATCTGTTCCATTTATCCGAGGTGGAGGGTCCACATGTGGGACATTATTCATCCTAGTAAAGAGAACCAATTCTGTCTTGTTGGGGTTAACGCCCAAACCGCTGCTTCTGGCCCATCTAGCCAACTTGTTCAGAGCCTCCTTGCGGGGTCCCTCTGTTTACAAACCTTGTTAGAGTTGTGGACTCTAGACATGCTGTTATGCGTCTTCTGGTGAGCAGACTTTGAATTAGTCTAATCAAACTAGTTTTAACTTTTAGATGTGAGAGTGCCGCAATTACCGCATCTGAGTGAATGTTGTTAAAAGCCCCTTCTATGTCAAGAAATGCCACCATGGTGAATTCCTTGAAATGCAGGGACGATTCGATAGTGCTCACAAGTTCGTGCAGGGCTGATTCTGTAGACTTGCCCTTATTGTAAGCATGTTGGTTCCCCGACAGGAGTTTTGTATCCAGGTTTTCCCTAATGAAATGATTCCAAAACACCCGCTCACACACTTAGCCATGAAAATCTCCCTCCAAAAATAATGGTATATCAAAAGTCATAGAAACCGATGGAATTTTGGGTGATGTATTCGACAAAAATATTCCTTGTAAAAAATTACTATAGGTCCCCACAATACTCTTTTATGGCAACCAAATGTTTTTTATTACATCGTAATTATTATTATGTTGCTAAATGTGTGCAACATATGTCTGTCAACCATATCGGTACTCCACATTTACAGTACCTTTTTGAGATAAAAACGTCAGAAGTGTAGAAGCTGACAAAAATCACTTCTGTAGTTAATGTCTCAAACATATTCTGCTTGAAATATATGTAAGTTTAGGGTACCCTCCAAATATGTAATAACGGGTTTTCCAACAATAGGTGTTATTTTGAATCACTCGGTATTTCGGTAGCTGTCACTTTTGAAGCTTTTATTCTTTGACAATTGACAAGTAGAAACTACGCCATTACTAAAAATGGAACGATACACGATCATTGAACGATACAAAACGATCGAACAAAAAAACGATACAAAATTATCTTGACTGATGAGGCCCATTTCCACCTCGGTGGCTACGTCAAGCAAAATTGCGCATCTGGCGCTCGGAAAACCCAAGTTATTGTTGAGAAGCCTCTCCATCCTCAGCGTGTGACTGTTTGGTGCGGTTTATGGTCCGGCGGGGTCATTGGACCTTACTTTTTCGAAAATGAGGTTGGATCAACAGTTACGGCGAATGCGCTATCGAGAGATGATTAATGATTTTTTTTTTGGTGGGAGTTGGATGGTGTTGATCTGGACAACGTTTACTTTCAAGAAGACGGCGCTACGTGCCACACAAGCAAAGAAACCATTGCTCTGTTACGGGAAAAGTTTCCGGACCGTGTTATCTCTCGAATAGGTAATCACAATTGGCCACCGAGACCTTGTGATTTAACACCTTGCGACTTCTTCCTTTGGGGCCACGTGAAAGATAAGGTCTACGCCAACAGCCCAGCGTCGATTCAAGACCTCAACGATAGAATTCGTGAGGCTATCGAGGACATAGGGCAGCCACTTTGCGATTTGGTTATGGAAAATTTCATGAAAAGATGGCTGATGTTGTTTTTCATTATTAACGGCATACCTTCCTCTTTATTATAAAATAAACATCCGATCATTTATCTCAAAAATGAAATTTTTCTTTAAATACCAAAATAAAACCCTTTAGTATGTTATCTTTGTATTTTTAAGAGGCTTTGGAAACGAATGACTGAAGTCAGCGGCAACCTATATTTTATCAAAAGGATCATAGCTGTTGACGAAGTTATGATCCTTTTTTTCTTTGATTACTACGGTGTGGTGCGTCCTGAGTCTTTGCAAGAAGGCCAAGCGTGAAGCAATACAAAAAAGAGTCTGGCATTGTTGGAAAACGCGTTAGCACAGAAGTATTAAAACCGCGGTAATTTCTTGAGATTGGTTGCTTTAGAAAGCTTACAAGTTGGCGGATATTACCATCAGCCAATCCTGCTAACTCCCCAAAGAAAAGAGAGCCTAGGGTAGCCTGTCGCCTTCTAGGAAGAGATATGCACAAACACAGAAGGTATTCTATTGATTCCCCTTCCTAGTCGTCTCCACAGCTTCTGCAAAGGTCATTTCATAAGACCTTCAATCTCTCTGCGTGCCGTCCAAAACGGCGTTGACCGGTCATGACGGACACGATAAGTGAGACGTCCCGTCTCTTCAACGACAACGACAGCAGGACGTTTGTGAGTTTGTAGATTAGACAGGGCTACCCCAGCCTGGAATGTATGCAGGTCCTAACTATTGACTACCTGGGATTTTCTGCCGTACGTAAAGGCACTATCTCTAATGACTAGCTTGCAGGTCGCCCACATACTTCAGTCCCCTGAAGCATGAATAGTAATTCTTAATTGTGGAAGTTCATCTGCTTTGTAGGTCCCCTGTTTGTCCCTGCGACCCGGTACCCGTATCAGATGAATAATGCGCTGTTCAGCCATCTCGTTAAGAGATCGGCGATAGTCTAGGGCAATTTTTGAATATAGTTTCCAGCAATATAGTTTCCAGCGGCTTAATAGCGTCTTACTACCACAGAAAATATTGATACCGACCTTGATCCTAAGACCTTGAATGGCCAAGATATCTGCCTGGTAAACACTGCAGTGATCGGGAAGTATTTTTGCAATGAATAACTCCTGAAAATATGGTTGTTGAGTTTGGAACCGTCGGAATAGAAGTTAACGCATCTCCTATATCAGGGATACCAACATTTCAGTCTATCATTCCAAGATTCTTCTTGTCAAAAAGTTAATTTAGACATAGTGTAATCGACAATACCCGGCAGGCATTGTGTCTAGAATGACACTATGTCCGCTAAGGAACTGTCAGCGTAAGGAATTATCACTCTGGTCAGGAAATCCAGAACAACAATTCATTAAGTCTAAATATTTCCACAGTTCTGACATCTACCACACATAGTCCATATTCACACATTTTATTATTCACAAAGTGATGTTACTTGTTCAAAATGTATCTGAATATGTTACACATGCTATGCTAAAATATTTATACCATCCATTCTATCGCTGAACATATCAAAACAGAGCAAAAATCGTGCTATATTGTCCAGTGACGATTTCCAAGTACCTCTCCTTCTGTGCATAGGATGCAAACATTGCTGAATGGATTGCAATGAGATACTCTTAATGCCACAGCCCATACAAGCGCATTAAGACTTCAGAGATTTTTTTGCTCCCCAAAAAAAAGGAGAACACATTTAAGCGAACTTGGACTCCCGTTTCGGGGTTTTGGTTACTTCCAAAAAGTGAAAGAAATTATAGTGAATGTTTTGCTGACTGAATGGTCAGATTAAGTGTAACAGGACAGAGAACAAAGGCAAAAGAAAACGCCTTTCTAATTCTTTATTATTTAGAAGATATAAAGAAAAACGCTAGTAAGGCAAAAACAACTACGATTTGGGCGAAATGTGCAAAATAAAGATGCCAATTTTATGTTACTGAACAACTACAGAAAAAGCTAAAGAAAAGAACACAGCTGTGTTACAACAATAAGAAAATAGACTATAATCAAATTGTTAAATAATTTCCTTGCTGGAAAAAAGAAAGAAAGAAGACTTTCTAAAATGTCTGACCTGCAGTAGATAAATCAATGGAGTCGCGACAGACATTCGATATCGTCCCCCCAACAGCCCCTTCCTACACTTTGTCAGATTAAGAGTACGTGCAATAAAGTGGGTATGTGAAATTGAAGGGCTCTTCTTGTGGGCGACACAAAGGACTTCTACACCATCATTTGGATAAAGAAATAACTTTCACACTCTCTCCCTATTTGGCTCGCCCCCCACCTTTCGTTTGGCATCAAAGTGCTTGTCTTATAACTTCATTTGGTTGATGGTAATGCTCGATGTTAATACTTCTAGGGAATAAGTCCTCATATGTGAGTGTTCCTGGCAGATGCCAAACGCCTTTGCATCCAACACCAACTGAAGGTATGAATGAATGCCTTTGATGTCTTCGTCTCTGTCGTCATTGTCGGCTCAGTTAATAGGAAAATGTTTTAATCGTTACAATATTTCATTATCACTTGACAATTTTCCGGTTTTTGTGTTGTTGTTTGCCGTTCCTGCTTTGTTCCTTAGATTTCCATGTTAAGGGAATGACTACAGCAGACAAACGTCGCATTTCGTCGTAGTCGAAGACAATGTCAGTGTCGATGCCACTTTCGAAGTACGACAATCAACATATTAATGAGTAAACGTCAACAACATTCAACTTTGCAAAAAAAAACACCACCTCCAACACCAGCATTGGAGACACTGCTCCCCACCCACCACCTTCGCACAAAAATAAACGAAACTCATCTTTACAAAAAAAAAAGAATGATGCGTCGTATCATCTTACGGGGCAGAATAGCAGCTAGCATCTTATTATATTACAGCTGAGTCAGAGGTGTGCCTAATGGGGCCCCAAAAGAACTGAGCTTTATATAACGCGGCTGCACGTTGTGGCCCAGGAAAATGTACCCAAATCTAAAATGAGGGTGAGCGCCAAAGTTGTAACCTATTTTCCTTACAAAAAATGCTTTAGGAAATTACAAGCCAACCAAGAAAAGAGCATGTAATTAAAGTGCCCAGAAAAGAAACTAAAACTGTTTCTCTCTGTAATCTGGTTAGTATATTCACAACACAGTACAACAGATGATATTGGGGCTCAATTCTAAGAATTGGACGTGAAAGTAGCCCCAAAAGTAAGAATTTCTGCATCATTCGTTTAGTCAAGTTGGCCCAATTAATAATTTAATGGTCATACAATATTTTATGCTCAAGGTGGATTTTTTGCATTTTTTTAATATTTTTTTCGGTACACCGTACGGAATATCTCTTTTGTGTCTGAAGAAAAGTTGTAGATATTGAAAAAATGCGAAACAACTACCCGAAAAAAGTGAATCCAGTGCTTTAAATATCGCAAAAAAGCCCACAAAGTCCTAAAATATCTGTCAGTAAAATATTGAAAAATACGTATACGAAATACGTATAAAACAAAACATTTTTGCGATTTTTGAGGCACTTTATGCACTTTTTTCCACACTTTTTTCTCCTATTCAATATCTACAACTTTGCTTCAGACACAAAAGAGATATTCCGTACGGTATACCGAGAAAAAATATAGAAAAAGTGCTAAAAATCCACCTTGAGCAAAAAAAATCGTATGGCCATTAAATTATTAATTGAGCCAACTTGACTAAACGAATGATGCAGAAGTTCTTATTTTACGGGATTTTTTCATGTCCACTTCTCAGAACTGAGTCCCAAAATCATGTGTTGTACTGTGTAAACTTAATTGCACACATATTTCCTGCAGATATGATACTTTTTACATGAACAAATATTGGTGAAAGATAGTTTTGGTCTGATTTTACTCTTTTAGGATAGTAAGTTTATTCCACAATGATCACATCTTGTCACTCTACAGTCTGTCTTTTCCAGTTTCGGTACTATTCTCTATAATTTTCCTTACAACTTTCAATATGTAATAATAAAGTTTGCACATGTCTGAGTTTAATTCAACTCAGTCTCTGAAGATGATGTCTATAATGACAATGCTTCTCATCGGCACAGAACTCCTACCACAATGACAAGCAGCCGCCGACAGCCGGCAACTGGAGTCAGGAGACTTGCATTTCTTCACAAACTAACAACCTGACAAGAAATTGTAAACGTCATTGACATTAACATCAAAAGAACTAAGAAACGAATGAATGAATACAAACAGACAACAGACAGACAGCAATTCTCGTTTGACACTGTCACAGCAGCGCACAGTGGGTGGAAAATATTTTAGTAACATACAAAACACTATAGCATACCGTAACCAATCGAAAAAGAAGAGAACAAAATATATTGTGGAGTATAAAATACCATTATCTATTCATATATCTATATTTCTACAGATATATATAAATTTTTTTGTATAACCACACAGACACCGTACAGATATCAAAAATTGCTGTTTCTTTAAAAACTGCTTGGCGGTAAAAAGTTTTGTAAAATAAAACATTTTCAGACTTTTATATAAACATACTTACACGGGGCAAAATCGCCTTTTTTGATATGTTTGAATCGAAAGAAAATATATTTGGAACACAAATTTTTAAATGTTTTATATTTCTGAGTAAATTAATATTATTTGAAAATCAATAAAATTTACTTGGAACGCATATATTAATATATTACAACAAAATTTATTTACAAACTAAATTTCTCAAATAAAATATGTGTTTAAATACAAATAAAATTATTGTTTAGAAATTTTTCCAAATATATTTTATTTAAAAAAATTTTCAAAACATTTACTGACTTTTTCGAAATTCAGTTTTAATTATTCCTTGTTTTCGAATTAGACCTCCCAGTTATGATACCTTATTCACTTCCGTTTTAAATCAATCATTTAAATTTTCTGAGTATTCCAAGCCATCATTAGTTGTCAATCCGCTAAGTAATTTATTTTAATCCGAGATTATACGATTTCAATTATTATTATTTTACGAACATTTAACATTTCTAAAACATTAACTTTGAATTACTGAAAAATTTAACACAATTTATATATTTTCCGAATACTTAAATGCAAATAAATATTTGTTTCGGAAATAATAGTTCCAAATAATAACATATTGGGTTGCAAACAAAGATTTGTTTAGAACGACATCTTCCCAAATATATAATTTTTGTATATACCAAATACTATATGTTTAGAGTGTACCCTAAATATATATATGTTTCAAGCCGAATATGTTTGGGACAATATACTACAGAAGCGATTTTTTTTCAGCGTGTATGGACGTATAATTACTACAAACCTAAAATATTGCTACTGGCTGGTAAACTAAAGCAACGTGCGTGGCCGAGGCTGCCAAGAGTGCAATCCCCTTTTTTAGAAAAAATTAATACCAATCATAATCCGTTGGTCGGGTCACGTAAATTAGGAATATGCTGTCAAAAGACTTATGGTTTGTTTACGAATAAAACGTCTAAAGTATACTAAAACGATGACATTTAAACTTACAGCATTCGAAACTACAATCTTAAATCTGAAAATACGACTTCTGTGGTGTTTTGATGTCAAATCTGGAGAAATATACATAAAGGAGACAATACAAGGTGGCCAGAGTTAAAGAACAATCCAGAACTGTGGTTCCAACAAGATGTAGCCACATAGCGATGGAACTACATAAAGATGGAGCCATATAAAGGACCCATTACTTATGCGCAACCCGATATAAATCTGGACAGATTTTTCGCAAACTTGGCTATGCTCATTTCTGCATCAGTAAAATCCTCTGGGAAGACTTTGTAACGATAAAATGTTAAATAAAGCCTTTATAGTATAGTGATGTCTAAAGTGATATGATCTAAATTTGATCAAAGTTTCCTTAAATTTGATAGTATTAATTCTTGGAATACTGATTCGCTTTCGGTCAACTTCTGATGAATCCTTTCTTGGCGAAAATAATTGTGTTATACACAATTTGATAAAGATCGCTGAAAAATGTGACGTATACAGCGCTTATACGACAAATCAGAAAAGACATACACGGAGTAAAATCGATCTTTTTGATATGTTTGAATCAAAAGAAAATATATTTAGAACCCAAATTTTAAATATTATATATTTTTGAGCAGATATATTAATATATTACAACAAAATAAGCTTGCGAACTAATTTTCTCAAATAAAATACAAATAAAAGTATTGTTTAGGAATTCTCCAAATATGTTGTCATTAAAAAGGATTTTTAAAACTTTGCATATTTTTAGAATTTAATTTAACAACAACATATGTTTTAAAGCACTTATAGTTAATGTATATTTATTTCAAGTCATAATTTGTTGTCATACGATTTCAATTACAAAAGAATTCTACGAACATTTAACATTTTTAAAAAAAATTAACTTTGAATTACTGAAAATCCGAAAACTTGGCTGACAACTAATGTCTTGTTATATATATTTTCTTATTACTAAAATGCAAATAAATTTTTCATTCAGAAATAATAGCCAAATTAACATAATATTTGGATTGAAACAAAGATTTGTTTAGAGCAACACCTTCCCAAATATATAATATTTGTGCGTGCCATAAATAAAGCAGAATATGTTTGGGACAATATACTACAAAAGCGATTTTTTTCAGCGTGTACATATGATGGCCTCATCTAAATCTGAAACAATTTTCTTAAAATTTGGCATTGTCTGTCCTTATGTAAAGAAACTCCTCTCAACCAAAATAAAAATGATTGCAAATCGGAGGGAACACATACGATACAGGGCCACATCCAAATAGCTGCGGATTTTGTTTAGTGTTTAAGGTATTCGGTCATGTATGGCAAATTTTGTAAGGACCGAATGTAAAATACGGTTCCTATAGTATTTAAGAGCGGTCAAATTCCAAGTTTCTTTTAAACAAGTAAGAAAGTTTCAGTCGGGTAAACCGACTAAGGTATACCCTCACTTTGTGAGTAATGTAATATATAACATTACACCAATAAATCTGTCAATTTGTGTGGGAGGTACCAGAAGGGGTTTTCCAAATACACATATTTTTCGGTAAACAGTACATTCTTAAATACATTGCATTGTGCTGAACTATAAGCGTTTATGTGCACTGGTATATTAAAGTTACGAGCTATGTAATTTTGGTATGATTTGGTCATTTTGTGTGGGAGGTACAAAAAGGGGCGGGGTGATAATGCCCATTTTTTACCGGACTATAGGCGCTACAAAAACATTATACTGTAGAAAATTTCAAGCATTTTTATGCACTTGTATTAAAGTTATAAGCAGTTAAATTTTGATGCAAAATGGTCCATTTGTGTGGGAGGTACCAAAAGGGGCATGCCAACTTCACCCATTTTTCTCGAGTTAATAGCGACTAATATACTAATATTATGTGCAGAATTTCAAAAGATTCGTATAAGTATTATAGAAGTTATTAAGGAATCAATATTTCACTAAATTTTAACCCTTTGTGTGGGAGGTACCAGAAGGAGTAGACCAATATGGCCCATCTTCGAACTCATCCGGAGATAGATCAAAATATTACCACATACCAAATTTGAAGTCAATCGGTTACTCCTTTCGAGAGTTATCGTGCGCACCAGCCAGCAGACACACAGACAGACAGACAGACAGACAGACGGACGGACATTGCTCATTCGACTTAAAATGACCCAAAACGGATTTTCTCCGAACATACTTAGGGTCTTAGATCACTCCTTCGATGTGTTACACTTTTTTCCGTAGCAAATGATATATACCCTCGTCACACTAAAGTGAGGGTATAAAAATTAAAAAAAAAAACTTATAAACTATATAAAGAAAGGGTGACATTTCAAAATTCTCGAAGAATTTGCATATATTGGTGCGTCACTGTCCACACGCAATCTTTGGCTTAGATTCATAAAATCTTTTTGTGTGTATTCTAATAACCGAGGTCTACAAAAGGCCTTTTGCACCTAACAGTTATCTTGTATACTTACCGAGATATCTGCATTTGAAAATTTAAATTTTAATTTTTTCCCCGACCATGTGCTAGTATTTTGTAAATATCGAAGCAGAATATGCACCAATTTTATCCACTTAAGCATGTCTGGATTGGCAATAAAATTTCCTCTACGATGAAATTGGTTCGATATAACCAACAGGACAAAACTTATGGCCCCTTGAAGTCATATTTTCAAAACAAATCGATTTTTTGTAATTTTTTAGGAAAAAAGTTTATGTAGTATTTGTGAGTTTAGAAGAAGTTAGTTAAAAAATGTATAGCACATTTACTATCATCTTAAAGAAAACTTTCCAAGTATGATCTCAAAGAAAGAACGGGTTAAAAATATTTACTGGTATTGTTACCAAGCTTCTCCAATTTACACAATTTTTTAGACAAATTTCAAAAGCATGCCACATTTTCTCCAATCGCAAAGCTAAAATGTTAAAACTTTTGGCACATTTATGTGTGGTAAGGTGTTGGAAGTTGAACTGCAAAGGGAATCTGAAACCTCGCTTTTAGTATAGTAGATATAGGGAAAAATTCAAAAAATCCCATTTTTGGGGATTTTCAAGATTGTTTTGGGAATTGTGGGATCGACTTTTGGAAATGTAATGATTCGCGAATTACATTCGATTTTTTATGTCAGAAGCTACAAACTACAAAATATTTCATTGAAAAGTTTTAATTTTTAAAAATTTTATGTCGTTTTTTCATTTCTGTCTGCATTTGAAAATTGATTTTTTCACTTTTTTCCTGACCCTGTCGTAGCATTTGCTTAATATCAGTGCAGAATATGAACCGATTTCTCTCGCATCAACTTCTCTAAATTGACAACAAAATTTTCTATGTGATGCAAAAAATGTGCCCACCTACACAAAAGTTATTGCCACATAAATTTACACTTTCAAAATATAGACAATTTTTGTATTTTATTGCGAAAAGGTATACATATGTAGTATTTTGGAGATACAGAGGAATTTATAAAAAGAAAGTATAACATATTTATATTTGTCTTAAAGGAAACTTCCTGGAGAATATTTTCGAGAAAAGAACGAGACAAACATTTGTATTAAACATTGTATCCAAGTTACAACATTTTTTACGAAAATTTCAAAACTAGGCCACATTTTCGGCAATCGCAAAGCTTGGATATGAAAACCTTTACCATTTTTATATGTAGTTATCTGTTATACGATAAACTGCAAAAGGATTTTTGAGCCTGTTTTGAGCCGGCTGTTAGTATATCAGATTTTGGGAAAAAACAAAAAATTCTCTTTTGTGGGGATTTTCGAATTTATTTTGGGAATTGTGGGATTTACGTCCACAAATATAATAATGTTCGAATTAGCCTCGATTTCTGGTGTCAAGGCGTACAAATTACAAAAAAAAAATAATTGAGATATCTTAATTTTTAAAGATTCAATGGAAATATAAAATTTCCTTTGTTGTTTATTTTTTCCCTATCCTTTCCTACGAATCGCTATATATTAGAGCCGGCTATACACCGATTCCTTTCTCATTATCTTTTCTGGATAGGCAACAAAATTTGCTATTTGATGCCAATATATTGCAATTTGATATACCCACCGAGACAAAAGTTATGGCCATTTGAAGTTATACTTTCCCACAAATATTATTTTTGCAGTTTTGCCATTTTTTGTATTGTTAACAAAGGAAATTTATTTGTAAAGTATAACTTCAAATGGCCATAACTTTTGTCTGTAGCTCAAAGATGGACAGTTGGTGAGCGAAAGATTGCTTTTGGCGTGGGCTGTGTGACATGACGCGATATCCTGCTGAAACCACAGATCATCCAAATCCATGCCGTGGGTTATCATGATTTTATAGCGCTCACCGTTAATCGAAAAGACGTTTCCACAGGCAATAAAAGAATTCGTTTCCGCGAAACGAAATTTTAGAGAACTAAAATTCTCGTTTGCCGGAACAGAAATTTCGTTTGTTGTGACAGAAACTTATTTCGAGTAAGCAATTGTTTGTTCCGACCAAAGGATTTTAATCGTCATAAACGAGAATTGTACTGGTCTAATATTTTGTTTCGCAGAAACGAATTTTTTCTTTGCTACCCAGCATTGACTTTGGAATAGGTAAGGTTAAGAGTGGCAGCCGCCTTCTAGAGAGAGCGGGACACAGGTACAGACAAAGAAGGTGTTCTATTGATTCCTCCTCCTCTTCGTTTCCACAACTTCTGCAAAAGTCATAATGCAAGACCTTCAATCTTTTTGCGGGCGGTCCGATAAGGCAGTGATCCGTCATGACAGATATGATACTTGGGACATCCGGTCTCGGCAACGAAAGCAGTTCGTTGGTACTTTTTGAGGTTCAGGCTGGCCACATTAGCCTTTAATTTATGCAGTTTTTAACTAGTGACCACTTGTTAGTTGTTGCGAAAGTGCACCATCTCTCCAGAAGAGCTTGCAGGTCGCTTCCCATGGAGTGTCTACGGTAGTTCCTTGTTTTACAAGTTCATCTGCCTTGCAGTTCCCTGGTATGTCACTGTGGCCCGGCGCCTATGTCAGGTTAATATTGAAATGTTCAACCACCCCATTAAAAGATCTGCGACAGGCGAGGGCAGCTTTTAAATTAAGGAATATAGTTTCCAGGGACTTGATAGACAATAATTTTCAGCCATTCTGCTACATATTTAATATCTAAGATTTCTGCCTGGTAAACACTAAAATGATCAGACAATCTTTTTGCAAGTGATAGCTGAAAATCCTCAGAAACGACTCCAAAGCCCACTTGGTTATTGAGTTTAGAGCCGTCTGTGTAGAAGTTAAGGAATCTCCTCTGTCCATAGTGTAATTAACAGTGCCCGAAAGGTCAGGCATTCTGTCTAGAATGATACTATGCCCGCAGGCATTTCCTGACAATATTGACAGTTCCCTAAACAATATCGCTCCGACTGCTGCTGTATACAACCAATAAAGTATACGCGTGTACAGACCATAGCGTAACGTAAATCGGTTCATTTCGTTCCACGGAGATATGACTTTGCGCCAAAGAGCTCTTGTGATTCAAAAATAAACCACTTTATGGACCACTCTGTGTTTGTCTAAACGGAATTAACGGTTTATGAGGACTGTACGAGTATATAATCTGAACTATTTTTTAAAATATTCGGCGATTAGCTCAAGATGCTTGAGCCAAAAATATAGTACCTGCTAAATTTCGTAGCTATCGGAGCATAATTCCGACATGTAGTTTGATTACAATAATACATCTGCAGACAGACAGCTAAGCTTTGAGGACCGTATGTAATCTGAACAATTTTTTGTAAAGATTCGGCGATTAGCTCAAGATACTTCTTAGCGACCGATTTTCTATAGGTTAGCTTGAGTCAAACAAGAAGTTCCTGCTAAATTTCGTAGTTATAGGAGCATAATTCTGACCTGTAGTTTCATTACAATAATACGTCTGCAGACAGACGGACATAACTAAACTGGCTCTGAGAGTGTTTACAGGTCGATAGGTATAGTAAACAATGGATCCTTTTGGGTGTTGTCAACTCATATTCGCACTCAAAAAATCCTGTATCAAAATGGGGTATTAAAATAGGCGGTCCATCCACTGTGCAATGCGACATCTCTTCACTGATTTTTCAGTTGTATTTTTGACAAGTCACATTTATATTTTGCTATAGATCACAGCACTTCACATAAATGTTAATGGATAGCCAAATGCAAGATATAATCTATGGGTTTCGAATTACTGTTCCAAACGGAGGAACTGGTGGTGTTTAATGCCGGTGTTGATGTGGGCGTCTCTTGGTTTTTGGCGGCGGCTGCGGCATAACATTTAAGACGTTACAAATTGCAACTAATTAAAAGTTGATGAGTTTGCTTTTGTGGTGTAATGTCTGTCTGCTTGTCTCTTTGCTTACAACAAAAGACAGATTTATATCTCGAATGATTGATAAATTCATTTTTCCTTGACTTTCGCTTAACGTTACTGTATATCCTTGTCGAAGACGTTTACGATGACGGCGACGGGAGGAAGACAATGACGACGCAAAGTGTTAACCCCAAAAGTGACATGTTAATAAAACGCAACAGCGTAACTGTGTCTGGAATGGGATTTGAAGCAACAAACGAAGAAGAGACTATTTGTTCTAACGGTAATGAGACTCAGTTCGAGGGCTGGCAAGCGGTTGTGCGTTTGGATGAAGGAGTGTTAAACGATTTAAATTGATATGAATAAAACAATATTAAATGTTTTAAATGTCACAGTCGCCCTGAGATTGTTAAGGTGTTTTGTGTCAAACGATGCTCAAATATATTAATGATTTAAATGACTTTGACAGAGTTCAGATATGTGTTTGTATTCTGTATAACATTTGTGTTGTGTTGAAATTGTAATAAATGTCTGCGTAAATTAATTTCAATCGCAGATTTAAATGATTGCTCTGTTTAATTTAATGAACAGTCAAATACATTTTAGTTACGCCTTACAGTATGTATGTATGTATATGTCGATAACATTTTGTACATTCGACAATGTACAATTTACATACATATTATGACAATTGTTAATGGGTTTTCATTGCCCGCCCGTGTCGATGACAAACACCTGCTGCGCATTTCTCATGAGTTCATTATTATTAAATCAATATTTTGCACAAATGCAACAATGGGTGGCGAGCAACATTCCAATGTCTGTCCTTTGTCCGTTTTGAATGCGTCAGTCCCATCGTCCCAGCATTGTTGACGGTCTGTGTGTCTGCATTTTGGTTTGTAAACATGTTAATGCATTTTTCATTTATTTGTTAATAATTAAATGCATGTGATTATAAATACATACATAGTATGATTGCATTGATGATTAGGGTGTATTGAAATGAGCATTGGTAGATTAAATTAAACTAAAATCAGAGTAAATCACATTATTAGTTTAAAGTTTGTGAAAAGTCAAAGCCTGTATGTCCAGCTCGCTTATATTGGGTTCGACTATGCATCTGTTAACAACATCAATACCAGTTGGCTAATGGAAACGTTCTTATTTATTTACTAGTCTGTTATGTTTTTTATAAGCCTTCAAGCATATCATTTCACGGAACATTTAAAAAAATGCATTCCTCCCAGATATATGTATAGGACCGCATCCTGGGTGACGCTAAATGGTCGGCGGAATGAAGATGGGCCCCAGGAAAATACACCCCTATATTTTTATGAATATGGGCCCCAAAAAATAACATGTCAAACAATAACAATTTTTTTGGGACTTAATTTAATTTTTGCCTGCTTTTTGGGGTTAAATTTAATTTTTTGTCTGCTTTTTGGAACTTATTTTCGTCTATAAATTTAGAAACAGGAGAGGCTACGCATGAAAGATTTGCTCCACGTTGCTAACTTTGGATCCTGTCCATAGGAGAATATCTTAGACAGAGGCCGCAGGCCGTAGGACGACCGAGCAGGAAAAGATTTATAAGAAAAAAATAGGTTCGTATACGTGTAATATTACGTAATCCGCAGATTTATAGGACTGTGCTGAAGTTTCGATTCTTACTAAGAAGCAAAAAGTGTCATTTACCGGGGCTAAGAACATCATGGACATTTCTAAAGCCACGAAGTCGGCTGATAGGGTCAATACTTCGGCTGTGTTAACGACTGGTAATAATACCAATGGCACACCACTAATCTGCAACGGTTGTCATGGGGGGAAGTAAAACTCATAGGTTTCAGTAATACCAGATTGGACGTGTATATCAATGTGCTAGTCATCCTAGAGCCCTCATCTGGGTTACACAAGAACCATACGACTCGCCTGATATTATCGATCTGCTAAGAGTTTGTAATCCTGGCATAATTAGAGAATTGGCAAAATTGAAAGGCTGATAGTCAAAAATGGCAGAACAACATGATCCTAAATGATGTATCCATCCCTCACTTACAACAGGCAAATGCGAAAATAAGACAGCTCATATATGACTGCCATGAACACTTGAATTGATGGTTTTTCTATTACTATTTAGAACCTTCTTATAAGGAATTGATTTCAGTTTAAGTTTCTTTTGCGATTTGAAGAAGTCATAGTTGTTGGGATATGATTAGGAACCTGTATGTAGAAAATATATTTATATATATATGTATATTACTTACTCTGTATTTAAAAGAAACAGTTTCAAATTGAGTAATCAGCGATTTCGTTGTAAATTTAGGGCTGTCCACAGCACTACAGCAATATATGCAGAACTGTTTTACATTGTATGTCATTTAGATGTAGTGAGCATAACGTTTTCTGATCTACGTTCTCCGCCTCTGAAATTGGACAACAAAATATGGTTGAACTATAAAATCAATTTAAAAAAAGTAACTATTGAGTATGATAAAACTAAGGCAAAATATAAACATCTGCTAAGAAAATCATTGATGGTTTGGGGGTAGATGCTATTCCACCAAAAAAAACATTCAAAGAAATGGAAATGATCCATTTAGTTTATAATTATTTTTAAATTGTATCAAAACCCAAAAATTTTACATGGATGAATCGTACAAAATTTTGATTTCTTACTTGTTTTGTTTTTGCAATTTTTGTCTTCATAGCAATTACACAAAGTCAATTTTATTTGATTAGACAAACTGAATGATTTTTTTCCCATTGGGATTTGAACCAGGGTACCAGCCTCGTCGCATCATAACAAAAGCACTCACATGATGTGGAGTACATTCAAAGAAGCGATTAGAGTTAGGCCGTCGTAAACTGTGACGTACGTTTTTAAAGTATATGTACGACATACGTAACGAATCAAAAAAATACTTTAATAATTCCAGCGACAGTTGTTGTTGCAAATTTTTCCATGTTTTGCATCCCTTTAAATCCTAAAATTTGGGAACAGGTCTCTGATCGCGAGCCTATTACAATACGAACACTGAAAAAAATGGTGTCGTAAAACTAAAGACAACATCATCTCTAATTCAATGAAATTTTTGTATTTACTTCAAATGCAATTTTCAGTGAAATAATGAAAGTTTACTTGATTTAAACGAAATTATTTTTGCTTAAATTGTTCAGTGTAAGTAAACATTTCAATAATTTTAACGAAATTGTACTTGGAATTATATACATGTCCTATTTTTAAAGTCCAAATGCATTTAATTTTCGGTACGATATTTTCATATCATTAAATTTAAAACTTCATTCTTTAATCTCATTATCGTTCATAAACTTATAGACAAATAACTTTATTTTAAAGATTCTTCGTTTTGTCATTCGATAGTCATACAACGATCCTGTATATACTCGTACACAATTTCAGTAATCTATCTCTTGAGGGATCTTCTGTGGTCAAGTGGTTGAAAGTCACTTGGTGAAAAATCGAAAATCAAAGTAGCCTATGTAATTTTTTTCGCATAATCGTTCATCTATCTACCAAATTTAAAAAAAAAATGGTAAACGGCTTATGGGCTTCAACATTTTTCAATAAAGTCCGGTACTGACTTCCCATGAAAATCTGTTGAACTGACCTTAAAATTAACATAAGGGTAAAATTTTTTGAAAAAAGCCTAAAAAACTGTTTTCCAATTTTGTGATGAAAATTGGTATGCGTGGTCGGGGGGCAAATAAAAAATACAATTTGAATAGTTTTGCAAAATTTTCATTTTCGCGGAAGATATGACCTAATAAGTCCGCTAATGCCACATTTTTGTTTTTTAATTTTCTGGAGATCTGCTGAACGGATTACGCTGAATTTTTGCATGTACATAAAGTGTAGATGCTACATATATGTAACTAGTAATTTATATTTTGCAAAACGATTTCGGATGCTGCAAAAATTTGAAATTTGCACAGAGATTTGAATTTTTTGCAACATTCTCTATCTGCGTTTTTAAATATTTTGTATCTTAAATATTGCACATTTTGTTGTTACATATATTCAAGAATAAAAAGTTTGTACTCTTGATATGGTCATTTCGATTTCCGTGTTTTTCTAATATCACTTCATATATATACGTCGTAAACGTCTATTATGATTGAATGTATTTTTTAGATTTGATGTAAAAATGCACCCAAATTATAAGGACGAGCTTTAAAGAAAACGCAATTTTTAATTTTAAAGAATGGACTTTAAATGACCGCTGAATAAAATTAATCTTACGCAATATATATTAGACTCAATTTCAACTGAATTCGGTACGCTAAAGTCGAAGCTCACCTCTATATTGTTGTTGTTGTTTACGGCCAAATATTTTTATCTTTTTTTATTTTCTAAAGGGTTTTCCAACGAGAGGTGTTATTTTGGCATTCAAAGAAAAATGTTCTTTTTTGAGATAAATGATCGGATGTTTATTTCATAATAAAGAGGAAGGTATGCCATGCCGTTAATAATGAAAAACAAAAACAGCTAAATGGCCACCACGACCACGCTTACAGGACCATATCCTTTTCTTGAAATTTTCCATAACCAAATCGCAAAGTGGCTGCCCTATATCCTCGATAGCCTCACGAATTCTATCTATGAGGTCTTGAATCGACGCTGGGCTGTTGGCGTAGACCTTATCTTTCACGTGGCCCCAAAGGAAGAAGTCGCAAGGTGTTAAATCACAAGATCTCGGTGGCCAATTGTGATCACCTCTTCGAGAGATAACACGGTCCGGAACCTTTTCCCGTAACAGAGCAATGGTTTCGTTGCTTGTGTGGCACGTAGCGACGTCTTGTTAAATGTAAACGTTGTCCAGATCAATACCATCCAACTCCGACCATAAAAAATCATTAATCATCTCTCGATAGCGCATTACATTCACCGTAACTGTTGGTCCAACCTCATTTTCGAAAAAGTAAGGTCGAAGGACCCCGCCGGACCATAAACCGCACCAAACAGTCACACGTTGAGGATGGAGAGGCTTCTCAACAATAACTCTTGGGTTTTCCGAGCCCCAGATGCGACAATTTTGCTCGTTGACGTAGCCACCGAGGTGGAAATGGGCCTCATCAGTCAAGATGATTTTTCGATGGAATTCCGGTTCATTTTCATGCATTTCAAGGACCCAATCAGCAAAGACAGACGTTGTTTTTTTATGCAAGATACGGTGTAATGACGTTTGTGGAATGCCCAATTCCAAAGAACGACGAGGAATGGACAAACCTGGGTTTTCTTCAACACTTTGGGCTACAGCAGCAATATTCTCAGTTGCTCTTGAGCGACGTGCACGGGTTTTATTCTTCACATCATTAACATGTCCCAACAGCTCGAATTTGTCCACCAATTTCTGTATTGCATTATTGTCCACATGCATCTGTATTTATACAAAATTTTATTAAATTGATGGTAATTCAAGGGCTAAATTTAAACCAAAATTGTCGCCAGTAAGGAAAAGGACGTTTCATGTCTTTAATTTAAGTACAAGATGTAATTGATTTCAAGTCGTTTCATGAATATAATTGAAGTGAATTGAAGTGAAAATTAGGATAATTTAATTTATTCTCAGTACACTTTTTTAAGTGTAGAAACACGTTGCGAACAGCCGGAAGTTTGAACAGCCGGAAGTTTTTTTCACCTTCGGGCAAAGACATTTGTGTCACAGAGACTTTGGTTTACTGTTAAAACCACCAGGACTTTGTTTTACTGTTCACTGGCAGAGACTTTGGTCTGCTATTCAACCACAGACTTCGCTCTACTGTTCAAATATAGAGACTTGGGTTTACTGTTCAATAACAGATACTCGTGGGCCTACTATTTAATAACGGAGACTTGGGTCTACCATATTATCTCATACCATATTATCATATCTACTGATCAATCGCAGATTCTTCGGTCTACTGTTCAATCACAGAGACTGTGGTCTACCAGAGAATTCGGTTTACTGTTCAATCAATGTGACTGCGCTCTACGGTTCGTTAACGGAGACTTCGTTCGTTTTACTCTGTGTTCAATCACATAGACTGAGGTTCACTGTTCAATCACAGAGTCTTCGGTTCATAGAGACTTTTGATTACTGTTGATTCGCAGAAACATCTGTCTACTGTTCAAACACAGTGAATGCAGTCTACTGTTAAATCACAGAAGCTTCGCTTCACTATTCAATCACAGATACTTCAGGTTACTGTCCAGTTACATATATTTCGGTATACAATTCAATAACAGAGACTTTGGTGTCCTTTTCAATCACAAATACTTCGGTACAATGTTCAATCCCACAGACGTCTTTTTACCATTCAATCACAGAGCATGCAATCTACTGAGAAATCACAGAGTCTTCCGTTTACTGCTGTTCAATCAAAGAGACTGCGGTCTACTGTTTAATAACAGAGCTTCGGTTCACTGTTCAATCACAGTTACTCCAGATTACTTTTTAATAACAGAGTCTTCGGTTAACTGTTCAATAACAGAGACTTCGGTTAACTGTTCAAGCACAGAGACTGTGGGCCACTGTTAAATCATAGAGGCTTCGGTTCACTATTCAATCACAGGGATTTCAGATTACTGTTCAATTAAAGATATTTCGATACATAGTTCAATCACAGAGACTTTGGTTTACTTTTCAATCACAGGTACTTCTAGCTTCTGTTAAGGCACAGATTCTTCGGTTTACTGTTCAATAAAAGATTCATCGCTCTATTGTTCAACCACACATACTTCGGTCTATTTTCAATCACAGAGATTTCTGCCTACAGTTCACTGACAGATATTTTTGTCTAATGTCCAATCTCAGAGACTTCGCTATTCTGTAAGACGCCGAATATCCTAACAAAGAAAACACAATAACTTAGGGAACATTTTTCGTCATTTCTCAACTCGTTTCTCGATATCCTCGATAGCCATCGATATCCTCGATAGCCATCAAGCGCAAACTCCACCTCTTCATTGCTGGTAAATCTTTTTCCGCCGAGCTAATTTTTTCAAATGTGGAAACAAAAAATATTTCGATGATGCTAAATCTGCCGAATAAGATGTGGGCTGAAGCAATTCGAAATTTTAATTCATAGATTTTGGCAATCGCAATAATGGATGTGTGAACTGGAGCATTGTCTTGATTGTGAGCAAACGCGGCACCCATCTTGCGCACAGCTCTCTCATTATCAAATTTTCCGTCAATATGCAATGTATAGCATTTTTTTAATATACCTATGACTTCAGCTGGCTCACGAACCTTCAACCGACGGTCATACAATACCATTTTGAGGTTTTCCTGCGATTAAGGTACGTGGTGAAGAAATTCGAATCTTAATTCATTGATTGTAACAATCGCAATAGTGGATGTGTAACCGCAGCATTGTCTTGCTTGCGAGCAAACGCGGCACCCATCTTGGGCACAGCTCTCTTATTATAATATTTTCCGTCTATATGCTATGTACAGCACTTTTTGAAATGCTTACGAACCTTTAAACGACGGCCATCCAATACCATTTTGTGGATTTTTTAAACAATTTCTGGCTTGGCACCTCAATTGGTCGACCACTACGGTGTTCATCTTGGCAGTTCGTACGGCCCCGTTTAAACTCTGCCGCCTAATATTTTATAGCTGTAAACGAAGGAGCAGACCCATCCAAAGTAAAATCTAGCTCGGTTTCAATATTGGTTGGACTAAGACCTTTCAAATGAAAGTATTGTATTATATATCGGTACATTTTATTCCATGTTTACAAATTCACTGAGATCGTTTACTTTTGAGTTCTCCACTAAATAAGCAGCGGGGAGCCTTGAAACTTAAAACATATTTGTTTTCGAAAGTTGACAATTTTCATGAGAGTAATTTTTTCCACACTACTACCGCCATCTATTTCAAGTCGGCTAATTTTGGGGCCGATCTGTCAATCCTAAGATGTACTTAGTACATCGGTACAAGAGCATAAAATGTTTTCCTCAGGAATAACTTGAATATTTTTGTAGTGCTATATAATAAAATAGTTTGCTGTAATTCCGTTACACTCTAGTGTACGTTCATACAATCATACAGGCTTTATACAATGTATTCGGCTTAATATCCCTGTTTCTACCACATCATGCAGAGTTTTATAGATAAACAGAGAGAAAGGTTAATAAAACTGTTTATATTCAAATAAATAATTTTATTATTATTAAAATTATGTTTGCAAAAGGCTCTATATATGAATTACATTGTACGACATCCTATCGCACCACAGGGACAGAATAAGTTCCAAAAGTGCTGGTCTCACTTTAATACATCAGAAAAGGTGATTTAGTTTAGAATTGGAAACGAATGTCTTAAATAAAAAATAAAATCCATAAATATTCTGTACTTACTTTAAAATCGTTAAATTAAAAAAGAATCGTAGAAAATGGCAATTTAAAAAATATTTCTTTTATAATCGTTAAATAAAAAGATTCGCAATAAATGGCAATTTAAAAGAAATACACAACACATTTGCATTGCAACGACTAGCTCAGGTCTTGCATGTCTTTTTGGTCATTTTACGATTTCGTTTCGTAACAATCCTTGTATCCTATAAAAATTGAAACAAAAATTTTAACATTTTAGTCATTTTGTTGTCTCTTCCTTTACCTTTTTTGGAATTCCTCGGAGAGTGGTCGATGGAAACAAAAAATTTACCAAAAATTCTTACTGCCACTCAATTCCAGAGCCATAATACTCTTAACTTATTAGCAATTTTATTGCTAAATATTACAAATTGAGCTTTTTATATTCAATGTATACACTTTGTTTGGGATGGACCCGAAAGACAAAGCTTCAGTGTTTGCCGCCAACGCCATGGCCACCATACCATTCTCAAAAGGGTTACAAATTTTATGATAGTATTTTATGATTACTCAATTTTATTGTGCCATACCCATGTGACTAAGGAGACTACGACTCTGTGGACATAAATACCCGTAACCGTAACTGTACCCCTACCCGACATCTACCCCTGTATCTTGTTAAACAATCATTCAATAGATATTTTTGAAATATTTTTTCTCGTTTTTAAGTTTGAATTTTATGGCTGCCAGAAAACAAAATGATTCAATGGGTGATTTCACTCCTACCGGTAGTAAAGTGGGATGGTCGGCTGCAGATGCAGAGGGAGAGACGCAGACTGACATTGTATTTTAGGACTCTGTGTGCACCGTCGTATTGGAAAATATTGAACTTTATGTGGTCATATAATAGCGATATATTTAACAGCAAACAATAATATTTACCGTGTTATATGTGAGAAGATTACCATTTTACGACACAATTCAAAACTGTATAAAAACACAGTGGCAACAACGGCCATAACTGCCACAACTGCCACTAAGTCCTCAACAGCAATTTGTATAATTTTATGAACATGTGTGTTCGATACGAAGCTTCGATGATAAGCTTTGGAGAATAACTTGTTCACAACGAAATGGAAATTCTTCAGCCTCTGTGGTAAACCTGTGGGATGGTTGTTAAATAAGTATTAACCTGCTTTAAACAAATAGTTACAAAGCGGGTAATGAACTGCACATTTACTTAGTTCAGCCATAAAATTTGAAAATAAGGAATATATTCCCGATCTAAAAATTTATGTGCACTGCTGCTAGTAAAATCTCATAATATGCAGACAGATTCTTCACTCAAACTTGTGGTACTGAAAGCAGGCAAACAAATTTTCGAAAATGTCTTTAAAACAAGGAAGAAACCCCGACTAAGCTACACGAGTAAACCGACATTGGGTATACCCAAAGACATTAAAATAATACTGACAACAATATGCATACGAGTATCTAAAAAAAGGGAGATCTTGATATAAAAATGTCGTTATGACAGACAGACGGCAAAGTAAAGAATTTTTGTATTTAAACTTCTTGTATCATTCTTTTAATTAAAAATATTTAACAATCTTTATGATAAGCATATATAGAGATATAACTAAATAGTATTGCAGCAAATTTGTAAATTTCATTTTTCAGATAATATTCATATTCTAGGATAGATTTTGACACATGAAGGAAAAACAAGTAAGAAAGTTCAGTCGGGTAAACCGACTTATGAATCCCCTCACCTTCAGTCCCAAAAATATTCGTAAATTTATTTATTCTCTTATTGTTTTAAATTAATTATTATCAATTTAAGTAGCATTTAATAACTTTAATGTATGTACTGGTGTTATAGTTATATACATTACACAGTACAAAATTTCAAGTATTTGTATGTACTGGTCTTAAAGTTATAACCCGTTAACTTTTGATGCAAAATGATCCATTTGTGTTGAAGTTACCAAAACCGGCGTGGCAACCTTAACCATTATTTTTTTTGGTAATAGGTACTAATAAGCTAGTACTATGTGTGGAATTTTAGAAGATTGGAATAAGTAGTACTCGTGAAGAATTTATTAAAGAATAAATTTTTCACTAAATGTTAACCCTTTGTGGGGGAGGTACTCGAATGAGTGGGTCAATATGGTCCATCTTCGAACTTAGCCGGAGATAGTGAAAAATATTACCGCATACAAAATTTTAAGTCAATCGGTTACTCCTTTTGATAGTAATCGTGCGCACCAGTCAACAGACAGACGGACATTGCTCAAATGACTTAAAACAAGTAAGAAAGTTTCAGTCGGGTAAACCGACTAAGGTATACCCTCACTTTGTGAGTAATGTAATATATAACATTACACCAATAAATCTGTCAATTTGTGTGGGAGGTACCAGAAGGGGTTTTCCAAATACACATATTTTTCGGTAAACAGTACATTCTTAAATACATTTCATTGTGCTGAACTATAAGCGTTTATGTGCACTGGTATATTAAAGTTACGAGCTATGTAATTTTGGTATGATTTGGTCATTTTGTGTGGGAGGTACAAAAAGGGGCGGGGTGATAACGCCCACTTTTTACAGGACTATAGGCACTATAACAGCATTACACTGTACAAAATTTCAAGTATTTGTATGCACTGGTATTAAAGTTACAAGCCGTTTACTTTTGGTACGAAACGGTCCATTTGTGTGGGAGGTACCAAAAGGGGCTGTACAATAATGCCCATTTTTTACCGGACTATAGGCGCTACAAAAACATTAAACTGTAGAAAATTTCAAGCATTTTTATGCACTTGTATTAAAGTTATAAGCAGTTAAATTTTGATGCAACATGGTCCATACCCTCGTCACACTAAAGTGAGGGTATAATGACCCAAAACGGATTTCCGCCGAACATACTTAGGGTCTTAGGTCACTCCTTCGACGTGTTACACTTTTGGCTCGTAGCAAACGACATATACCCTCCTCTCTAAGGTGAGGGGATAAAAATGTACACTCGTACAAGCGCACACAACCTTTCTCTACCACCGCTCAAGAAGAAATGTTTCCAAACAAACTTCACTGTAACTCTCACTTTTATTCTTAATTTTGCGACCAAAAAGAGGCTAAAATGTCTTCTCGCAGATAAAAACGATCTCTTAATTTAAAAGATAACTAATCTTTAATTCAAAAAACAAAGAAAAGTGGACTGAAAATGAAGGGCAAATTGTTTTTAAAAACATGACATGAGAATTTCTACATCTTTAATGACAGTTGCACTACAATCAATTATTTTTTCTTTAATTTTATGACGTAACGTTAAAGTCAACCTTACATAGTATTATGGATATCTTATCATAGAAGTAAGAAATTTTTATTTAAATGAATGAACATTTCTTTGAAATCAAATAAATGTTCTTAAATTTAAAGAAATTTGTTCTTCAAACAAAGACAGATTAAATCTTTGATTTAAAGGCAATTTAGTTTTTAATTTCAGGTAAATTTTTTTTCAGTGCAGGATTCCGAAACTCAAAAAATAATTTGAGCTCTTCAGCTCTTAATCGACACTTTAAATATCAAAAAGAATTACAGCCACATTCTTAAATATACTCGTATGTATGCAAACTCTTAGAATTCAAAATAGTTTTTCCTTGTATAATACTACATATTATTTTATCTTTGTCTCGTTTAAGACCCTCCTGAAGAACAAACATAATATTAAAGAATTACATAGCGCGAGAATTGCAAGAAACGACTATGTGAATAGTCCGAGCGTTATACAGGGTGACGCAGAATGAGCTATATGGTTTCAATGGTTTATAACTTTTTTATTTATGCGATTATTACAATTTTTGCTTTTTAAAAATACAGTATATTATTGGGGAATTTTTTTCAATTAGCTTTAAAAATTAATGATATCTTGTAAATGAAGTCCATTTTCTGCTGCGCACATACATGCTCTTTTTAGCATATTTTCCATAACTTTTCGCAAAATTTCTGGTGTAATGGCCATGATTTCATTTCTAATGTTGGTTTTTAGTTGGAGTATGGTTCTTGGTTTGTTAACGTACACTCTTTCTTTCAAATATCCCCAAAGAAAACTGTCAGGAGCTGTTAAATCTGGTGAACGTGGAGGCCAGTTAAAATCGCTTGTGCGCGAAATAATGCGTTCGCCGAATATGTCCCTTAACAAAGCCATTGAGGCACCTGCAGTATGTGATATGGCTCCATCTTGTTGAAACCACAAGTTTGGATGGTTTTCCACAGCTGGCCTAACAAAATTTTCCAACATCGTGCGATATACAGCACCGCTGGCAGAGATTGAGACACTACTTTCATTTTCAAAAAAATATGGGCCAATTATCCTTTCGGAGGATACAAGTGGGTGTGATTGTCGCTGATGAACTGCTCTTGGGTTTTCCGTAGCCCAAATCGTGCAGTTGTGCTTGTTGACATACCCATTTAATAGGAAATGGGCTTCATCGCTCATTACCAAATTGTGAATAAAGTCTGGATTTTCCTCCGCTTTTTCACGGAAACGAATGGCATATTCAAGCCGTTACTGATAGTCTGTCGTCTTCAATTCTTGCAAAAAGTTATAAAGAATTCAAACCATATAGCTCACAACACTCGAGGCTATACATATACAAAATTTTACCCTTCTTTTACATGAGCCTCGGCGGTCAAGTGGTCAAAATCCATTTGGCGTAAACATTTTCTTGAGATCAGTATATACACATACATTTTTGTGCTCTTAGCTCTTCAGAACTCTTAAATTTCTGAAAGAGTGCAAATTGTTTTGGTCACTGCTACACTGACCACATACTGAGAATTGACCATATTGACAACGTAAGTTATGTTACCACCGTCAGTGGTAAGGCATATGTATTGAAAAGGCTTTAGAAAATTCAATACGCGGGTTTATGTCCGGTTTGACCACAGTCTGTACATCTAACTGTTGTTTTCGCATTTCCTGTAAGGTCAGTATGTAAGGGGTGATCTAAGTAGAGATACTTTTTTCAATAGCCTTTTTTTGACAGATTACGTGTGAGTCCTGTCATGTTATTTTTGTTAAGTATTGTTTGGCATTTCATCATGGAAAGACCTACGCCTGAACAACGTTTACAAATCGTTCAATTTCATTACGAAAATTCACGTTCTGTGAGGAATTGGTTTCATGCACTTCGCGTACTATTCGCAACACCATCACCCATCTTGACACCCAGCATTCATTATTGGTATATTAGAGCGAATAGACCACGTCCAGGACGCTTTGAAGAAAATGTAGCGGCCGTAGCTGAGAGTGTACACGAAAACCGTGTAGAGTCGATTCGGCGCCGTTTGCAGCAACTCGGACTGACGTATGGAACAACTAGGCGCATTTTACGTCGAGATCTTAAATTGAAAGCATACAAAATACAGCTTGTCCTAGAACTGAAGCCGCCCGACCTTCCCAAGCGACATCGCTTCGCTCTATTGGCTCTTACGTTCCAAGAAGATCCGACGTTTTCGAGCCAAATTTTGTTCTGCGATGAGGCCCATTTCTGGCTCAATGGGTATGTAAACAAGCAAAATTGCCGCATTTGGGACGAAGAGCAACCTGAAGAGAGTCAAGAGCTGCCATTTCTTCCAGAAAAAACAACGGTTTGGTGTGGTTTGTGGGCCGGTGGAATCATCGTTCCAAAAATGATGCCGGTGAGAAAGTAACCGTTAATGGCGACCGTTATTGTGCCATGATAACCGACTATTTGATGCCTGAAATTTAAGCTCGTGATCTCGGCGACATTTGGTTTCAACAAGACGGCGCCACTTCCCACACATCGCATCAATCAATGGATTTATTGAGAGAACACTTCGGTGAGCAGATAATTTCACTTTTTGGGCCGGTCGATTGGCCACCAAGATCGTGTGATATCACACCGTTAGACTTTTTCGTGTGAGGATATGTAAAGTCTATAGTTTATGCGGACAAACCCGCTTCGATTCAGGCCTTGGAGCAAAACATCACGCGTGTCAATCGCCAGTTACCAGTCGAAATGCTCGAACGAGTCATCGAAAATTGGACTCAACGGATGAACCATCTGAGACGTAGCTGCGGCCAACATTTGGTAGACATAATCTTCAAAAAATAAATGCCAAAGAATGTTCTTTCAAATGATAATAAACATTCGCCATTCAATTTGATTTTTTTTCTTTAAAAAAGTAGGGAACCTCTAAATGGATCACGCTATACTATATAACCTCGACCTAACTTACACAAAAGATGATATATGCATATCTTCATAAAATGTATTAAATTTAACTTCTTGTATATTTTCCGTATCGGGTGTGACAAATAAAACACTTCAAAATACAAAACCGTTTGCAGGCACTGAATATTTTCCAAATGTTACGAGTTTTACACTAAACTACACTTAAGGTTGTGTGTACTTTCTTGTAGTCAAAAGACAATTCAGAAAATAAAAAAAATATGTCGGAAAAATTGTTCATTTCAGATCAACAGTTAAAGTAGTGCATTCAACAATTTCATAATAACCTGTAAAAACCCATTGGTAGGAAAAAAAACTATTCCTAAATTTCTTCAGCTCTTCATGAATTTCTAAAATTCAATTGTTCGTGATGTCCCTTATGGTATTTTTTTGCAAAAATCTGTGGAATCACCCATATGTAAAAACATACCTTCAAGAAAAAATTTTGTACTTGGTTTTTCATTTTATTAATTTAAGGCAGTGAACAATTAATTAATTTCTAATAATAGGAAAATGTTAGACAGTTTTATAGATTACAAAAAAATGCAATATGGTGATATAGCTAATATCACGTAAATAGTAAAACGACTTACAATTACTCATATTTATTGGGAATTGTGTTACAGTTCTAATTTTCCGCGATTTCGCCATATCTCGCGAAGCAGATCCGATTTTGATCTCTTCGCAGTTGAGTAGAGGGGATGATCCTGAAAAACACCCAATTAACAGTTTTTGGCGTCAATCTAGCCAAACTTTTAAACCCTTAAAGTACGCTGTGCGCTATAGGAGGTTCTTTTACATCCATCCATTATCAATTATGACAGAAGAGATTATTGATCCAAGAAGTTATCATGCCACGCTCGGTATTTCGATGTTGTGTGAAATGGAGGACTCTTCTGTAGACTCCTCACATGATGAGGGTACAGTTTTGTGTTTCAAAAGAACAAACTTTGAATTGCTTAATTCTCTATTATTAAATATTGATTGGGTTTTTGTTTGTAATTGTGATCGTGTTGCTGATATTGATGTTGCCATTGATTGATTTTACATTGATTTGATTTTACAATGTTTTTAAATGAATGTTTGCTACAATCCGTACCAAAGATTCACATTAGGAAGTATATTAACCCACCATGGCATTCTTCTAAAATGACTGCTGTCAAGAATTTGAAGATCAGGTTGTTTAAGAAATTTAAAAAATCTGGATCAGATATCGATTATGCTAGGTACTCTGTAGCTAAATCGCAGTATAATATTGAATCTAGTAGATGCTATAAACTCTACTTAGAGAAAGTAGCTTATCATTTTAAAATTAATCCCAAATCTTTCTATGATTTTGTCAATATGAAACGAAAGTGCAATCCCAGGCCTTCCAGGGTTAGAATGGATGGTGTGGAATTCTGTGGTGATCAATCTATCGCCGATTGTTTTGCAGAATTTTTTGCATCAACCTATTCTCGTCAACAATGTCAACAGGGCGTCCCCTACCCCTACTATATTCCTTCCGTGAATTAATTGAGCATACCTTATTTGGATTTATCAGTAGTAGCGTTAAAATTAGGCCTGCTTACATCCTCTAACAGTGCTGGCCCTGATGTTATACCAAGTATAATCTTAAAATCTTGTGCTCAAAGTCTTGCTGTTCCGCTTACATTTTTATTTAACAATTCAATAAGGTTTGGCTATTTCCCATCTACTTTTAGAAATTCCTTCATAAGTCCACTTCAAAAATCAGGAAGCTTGATAGATGTGTTGAATTATCGAGGTATTGCGAAATTAAGTATTATCCCAAAACTTTTTGAGAAGATGGTCACTGAAATTTTATCGCATAGTGTATCGTCTATTCTTAGTCGTTTCCAGCATGGATTTCGGAAGGGACTTTCAACTTTGACGAATTTAGTTCAATTTACCTCCCAGGTAATTAAAGAATTCGTGCTTGGTAAACAGACAGATGTAGTTTATACCGATTTTAGTAAGGCATTTGATAGAGTTAATCACAAACTCTTATTATATAAGCTTGAGAGCGTTGGTTTTAGTAACAGCTTGTTGAGTTGGTTATCCTCTTATCTGGATAACCGTATTCAGATTATGAAATTTGGTGGTTTCCGTTTTGGTCCCATTGTGGTTCCTTCTGGGGTGCCCCAGGGTAGTCATATTGGCCCCGTGCCGTTTCTTCTATTTATCAATGATTTACCAGAATCAATTATTAATTCTAGGCTATTGATGTATGCGGATGATGTTAAGATATTTTTCTCTTATAATGCAACTGAAGCTTCTATGACACTTCAAAATGATTTAGATAACTTTGGTCATTGGTGTGATATTAATTGCATGGACCTTAATTTGAGGAAATGTAAGCACATGTGTTTCTCTAGGTCGAAAACTATTCCATTTAAATTTGGTCTTAATGTTTCCAATTTAGATACCGTTGAGGCCTTTGTGGATCTTGGTATATTGATGGATCCTAAACTCAATTTCAATAATCACATAATTACAATGGTGAACAAAGCTTATGGTGTTTTTGGCTTTATTAAGCGATGGGCGAAAGAATTTTCAGACCCATATATAACAAAGCAGCTTTATACTTCACTTGTTAGACCTATTCTAGAATATGGGTCCGTTGTATGGGACCCCCAATACGGGACATACAACGATAAGATCGAATCTGTTCAGAAGCAATTTTTATTGCGACAACTTCACTGGAATAGCGATTTTGTTCTTCCACCATACACTAGTAGGTTGAGTTTGATAAGACTTCCTACTCTTAGGAGCAGACGTATAATGCTGAACTCTACAATGATTCTAAAGGTTATAAAAGGTGATGTATCTTCCGATTACATTCTTTCTAAGATAAGATTTAATATTCCATTCAGATCATCCAGATATTACCAATTATTACATATTGATTTTCAACGTACTAATTATGCATCTGTAGATCCCATCCGTAGAATGTGTGTGGATTTTAACACTTTATACGATATTATTGACTTTGATATAGGAATTGACACAGTGAAATCTCGAATTATCTCGTATTTAAATGTATAATGTATTTTTTCTGCATGTCTTTATTTAGTACAAATCTATTATTTTGAGAATTAATATTAAATTTGTATATGCATGTGCCGGCCATGGTTCGGATCATGGTTTGTACGCAATCCCTACACGCTGAAAAAAAATCGCTTCTGTAGTATATTGTCCCAAACATAATCGGCTTGAAACATATATATGTTAGGGTACACTCTAAACATTCAATATTTGGTACATACAAACATAATATATTTAGGAAGATGTTGTTCTAAACAAATCTTTGTTTACATCCCAATATGTTTTTTATTTGGCACTATTATTTCCGAAACAAATATTTATTTGCATTTAAGTATTCAGAAAATACCTAAATTGTGTTAAATATTTTAGTAATTCAAAGATAATTTTTTAGAAATTTTTATTGTTCGTAAAATAATAAATAATAATAATTAAATCGTATAATATTGGATCAAAATAAATTACTTGGAGGATTTACAAATAATGATGGCTTGGAATACTCAGAAATTTGAAATGATTCATTTAAAACAGAAGTTAATGCTGCATTTGGTATCGCAACTGTTAGGTACAATTCGAAATCAGAGAAAAAATAAAAGTGAAATTCGAAAAAGTCGCCAAAAGTTTTGAAAATCTTTTTTAAATAAAATATATTTAAAGAAATTCCTAAACAATAATTTTATTTCAATTTCAACAATATTTTATTTTAGAAATTTAGTTTACAAATATATTTTGTTGTAATATATTTATATATGTATTTTAAATATATTTTATTGATTTTCAAATAAAATTTATTTGCTCAGAAATATATAGTATTTATAAATTTTCGTTCCAAATAAATTTTCTTTCGATTCAAACATATCAAAAAAGGCGATTTTGCCCCATGTACGTTATGGGGATGTGGTCCCCTCGGTCGGAAGGGGCGGGTAAGAGTGGCAGCGCTGGGACCGTTCGAAAGAAGATAGACTGCTAAATTTGAAAAAAAATCTATTTTCATTTAGATATATAGGCCTGATTTTGCAGCTAAGCTTCACAAAAGCCTAATTTTCGAATCCAATTTTATAAAATGTGAAACAGAAAAGTTTCTTGATCCAGAACGAACAAGCCGATTTTCAGGGTTAACGCTTCAATTATGGATGAGCTACATTAATCATCAAGTCCGTCGGCGGTCCTCCCGACCTCTATACATGTGGTCTGTGCCAATTTCTAAAAGTGATTTTGATCATTTTTGGACAGGCAGTTAGACCAATTTTCAGTCAAAATTATCTAGTATCACAGTCCAGGAAAGATGGCAATGATATTTGAACAACTAATAGAAAAGTTTTACCCAGTGTTAACAGAAATTCAACAAAATTTTAATAAATTAATGTACATAATAACCACGAGTACAACACCTAGTTCTATGGCTTATAAACCAAATTAAGCGATCATTCGCAATTCGCCTTCATTTATATTTAGGTTTCTGCATTTACCACTAAACAACAAATCCAACTCCCACACCAAATGCCGAATTGTGTAGAGCGTCCATCACATATTCATGAGGTGGAAAATTTAAATAAATGGCTGCTGCAACTACATATGTATATACCGCAAAGTGTTGGGGTGTAATAAACCTGGGCGGGTCAAAATCTAAATATTTTAGCCTACGTATGCAGTGTCCGATATTACAAAACTAATAAACGACTGAAATAAAAACACAACACTTTGCTGTTCAATGACTTTTTTTCGTAAATTGACAAATTTTAATTTATTACAAATGAAATCGTGTTAACTTTTAGTCATAGACAAAATTGTCCATTAGATAAAAATTGCGTTAAAGTTGGCTTTAGACGCTGGAGTAGTGGCAAACATTTTGAATATGAGAAATTTAATGGGTGCTATCGAAAGAATACAAAAAAAATAATCTGGCTACTGCTGGAGCGGCGGCTGCTGCTTTGTTTCTATCCTTTGCGGTTATGTTTCTTGGCATGGGTTTCGCCAGAGTGCCTGTTCCACATGTGTGTTGTATTCGTACCAGAAATATGTGCCAACATTCTGGCTACCGTTGCTGCGGCATTTGTGCCATAGTTACTCTTGCTTTTGCCCGGATTCTTGTTATTGCATTTGCTGGTTGTCGTTTTTGGCTTTATTTGCCAATAAAATAAATCATTTCTCAAAAACTGTGTTTTCCTGGACATTGAGATAAAAAGAATATAAAATATGCAGAAACTCGTTCGTTTCTTGGCTTTCTTTCTCGCAATTGGAATTTCTCCACACGGCAATTGCTTGGATGCCATTAATGTACACGGAGTATTGATACGAGTATCCATTCCAAAGGGAAGAATTCAAATTTAATGTTTTGAATATCATTTTATATAGTTTATTTTATTTTAAATTTCGTATATATAATTTGCAAAACTTTGTTTATGGTAACTTCCTCCAACTCCTGAGCAAATCTGAGTTTAATTTAACCGAACCTATACCCATAAATCGAGGAAACTTCAAAGTGGTATCGACAAACTTTAAAAACAACTATAGTCTTTTAGCAACAAGTTTGTAAAATATCAACATAATGTAATTTCATTGAATTCGGTCGACTATGTTATATATGTAACACTCATTACAAGTTGTCCATTTTGACAATTCTTCGAATAAACTTGTATACTGAAAAGCCTTTCCATCCTATACGAATGTCAATTTTTGCTTTCTTAAAATAATTCTGTTGGGAAATAAAAATTTTGAGTGATGGGGGCAATTGTCTCCTCCCCCGTCAGCCTTATAGTAAACTTTTTATAAACTAATTATTTCGACACCAATAATAAATCTCTATAGATTCTTTTTTCATTCATTCATATTTCAAGCAAAGTGTTGTATTACATTTATTATTATTGCCTTTTTACATTTTATTATAAAAATGACTGCTAAACTTGAACTTTAACCTTTAGACAATGTATTCGTTTTCATTTCAACAGATTGTTGTTATTATCTCAACACAATGAACTCAATTTACATTGTTTTTCTTGTTGTTCAAAATCTAAGTTATGAAATTTTAGTAGAGAAAAAACACACCTCAATATTTTTTACCACATATATTTTGTACGAAACACCCTACAGGATGTTATCGGTGTAATGTGGAATTTGCACATATTTTGGATTTAATATACCTGATTATCATATCCACCGGAAGCATTTCTAAATTGGATCTGCTGACGTTCTCATGGTTTAAACATCTGGACGTTCTCATGACTTAAAAATAATGGATGTTTTTTTACAGATTCACAACTTTGAGTGTTCATCGCTGAGATGAAGCTCGTTTTTGGTTGAATGTGTCAATTTACCCACAAGCTTTTGTTCAAACACCATTACATCCAGAGGAAATTACTGTTCGGTGCGAATTATTACGTCGGCGGAGTCATTGGTCTATATGTCTTAAAAAACAGTGATGAGCAAAATGGTAAAGGAAAACCAGTAAGGAAAGGCAGAAAGTCGGGCGGGGCCGACTATATAATACCCTATACCTCCCAAACAATGCGATAAGGGTCATTGCGATAATTATTTGGAATAATTGTTAAATGGGAGGAACATATTATCTAAATCTGAACCGATAATCGCTAAATTAAGCAATATTCGTTCCTAAATTGAAAAACATCTTTCTGGAAAATTTTAATGATCGAAGGTAAATTACACCTTCTACAGCGCTGTGATACCAAATCAGGAGGAACATATATGTGGAGGTTATATATAAATCTGAACCGATTTTCCCTGAATACTCATTCATGTAAAAGACCTTTTTCTGTCGAATTTCGTACTGATCGGATATAAAATACAGTCTCTACAGCGCATACATGTCAAATCGGGGGTAACATATATATGGGGGCTATATCTAAATCTGAACCGATTTTATCCGAATTTGGCAGTATTCCTTCATGTAGAAAGAAACCTCTTTTTGCCGAATTTCGCACTGATCGGATTAAAAATAACATTTTTACAGCGCTTACATGTCATCTAAATCTGAACCGATTTCTTCCAAATTTAACAGTGTTCATTCATATGATAAGAAACCTATTTCTGCCGAATTTCATACTGATCGGATATAAAATAAAGTTTTTACAGCGCTTACATGTCAAATCGGTGCTAACATATATATGGGGGCTATATCTAAATCTGAACCGATTTTAACCAAATTCAATAGGGATCGTCCTTGGGCAAAAAAAAAAGATGTGTGTAAAGTTTCGTCGAGATCGGACCATAATTGCGACCTGTAGTTTGATTACAAGAATACATGCACAGACAGACAGACGGACATAAATCAAATCAGAAAGTGATTCTAAGTCTTCTCTTTTTGGGTGTTACAAACAAATGCACAAAGTTATAATACCCTGTACCACAGTGTGGTGTAGGGTATAAAGAGTAAAATTAGCAGGTACGGACAATATGAACTACATCCATTACTTAAGGTAGTTTATTTTTGGCGTGATTCCACATAAACTGACCCCACCACAAATAAATAAATCAGATTTTTGCAAAAAAAAACAGTAAGGAAAGGCAGAAAGTCGGGCGGGGCCGACTATATAATACCCTACACCTTCCTAACAATGTGATAAGGGTCATTGCCATAATAATTTGGAATAATTGGTAAATGGGTAGAAACATATTATCTAATTCTGAAACGATAATCGCTAAATTAAGCAATATTCGTTCCTAAATTGAGAAACATATTTCTGGAAAATTTTAATGATCGGAAGTAAAATACAACTTCTATAGCGGTTTGGTACCAAATCAGGAGGAACATATATATGGAGCTTTAATATAAATCTGAACCGATCTTCCCTGAATACTCATTCATGTAAAAAGACCTCCTTCTGTCGAATTTCGTACTGATCGGATATACAATACAGTTTCTACAGCGATTACAAATGTCAAATCGGGGGTAACATATATATGGGGGCTATATCAAAATCTGAACCGATTTTATCCGAATTTGGCAGTATTCCTTCATGTACAAAGAAACCTCTTTTTGCCGAATTTCGCACTGATCGGATTAAAAATAACATTTATACAGCGCTTACATGTGAAATCGAGGGTAAGTTATATATGGGGGCTATATCTAAATCTAAACCGATTTTTTCCGAATTTAGCAGTATTCCTTCATGTACTAAGAAACCTCTTTTTGCAGAATTTCGCACTGATCGGATATAAAATAACATTTTTACAGCGCTTACATGTCAAATCGGGGGTAGCGTATATATGGGGCCTATATCTAAATCTGAACCGATTTCTTCCAAATCTAACAGTGTTCATTCATATAATAAGAAACCTCTTTTTGCCGAATTTCATACTGATCGAATATAAAATACAGTTTTTACAGCGCTTACATGTCAAATCGTGGATAACATATATATGGGAGCTATATCTAAATCTGAACCGATGTTAACAAAATTCAATAGGGATCGTCCTTGGGTCAAAAAAATATATATGGGAGCTATATCTAAATCTGAACCGATGTTAACAAAATACAATAGGGATCGTCCTTGGGTCAGAAAAAAGGTATGCGACCTGTACTTTGATTACAAGAATACAGGCACAGACAGACAGACGGACATAGCTAAATCAAATTAGACAGTGATTCTAAGTCGATCGGTATAATAAACGATGGGTCTATTTCTTTCCTTTTGGGTGTTACAAACAAATGCACAAAGTTATAATACCCTGTACCACTGTGTGGTGTAGGGTATAAAGAGTACAATTAGCAGGTACGGACAACATGAACTACATCCATTACTTAAGGTAGTTTAATTTTGGCTAAAGTGTTTATAAAGTGTTGGGGGATTCCACGTAAACTGACCCCATCACAAATAAATAAATCAGATTTTTGCAAAAAAAAATTACCATAAGGGACATCACGAACAGTTGAATTTTAGAAATTTATGAAGAGTTGATAAAATTTAGGAATAGTTTTTTTTCCAATCAATGGTTTTCTACAGGTTATTATAAAATTGTTGTATGCACTACTTTTACTGTTGAACTGAACTGTTGAACAATTTTTCCGACATATTTTTTTATTTTCTGAATTGTCTTTTGACTACAAGAAAGTACACAACCTTAAGTGTAGTTTTGGAAAATATTCAGTGCCTGCAAATGGTTTTGTATTTTGGAGTGCTTTATTTGTCACACCCGATACGGAAAAGTTAAATTGAATTCATTTCATGTAGATATGTATATATCATATTTTGTGTAAGTTAGGTCAATGTCATATAGTATAAAGTAAATCAAAATGTTTCAGTATCATTGCAATATTTACGCTAGAATTTGCATTCTAAGATTTGTCATAACCGTTACACAAAGACCGAAAATAATTTGTAATCGATTTTAAAATATTGTCTATTCATTAATTTTATTTCAAGTATGAAATTAAATAATAGAAAGCAGAAATTTCGGTATAAATTGAAAAAATAAATAAATGGTATGGGGGCAATCATTAAGAGAACGTTGAAGGTCCACAAGTCATTTTAAATCAGCCTATTCATTGTTACAAGGTTTTGATTGGTTCTGGAAAAAAAGGCGTAAGTATATTTCTCAAATGGAGTTAACGAATATCAATATATTTAAGATAATAGGTGGAAAACTAAAATAAACAAGAATAAACGACCTAAGCATTATTTTGAAATGAGTTCTGCTATCGTAAAATAATTCCAACGGGACGCACAGCGTATTCTAATTTGGAAATAATTGTCATAAACATTGATACAATAGAGAAAGCCTTTTTAAGATGTCAAAACTTGTTTTTGGCAACGAATTTTGTATTTGTAAGTTGTTACTCTATGTGATAAAGAAAGTCGGCAATTTAAATATGATTTAGTGAATAAAACCACTTCGATTTTGTTTTTCGCAGATAATTTTTTTAATTTAATATTAGATACATGTTGGCCAATGGCTAATAAATCCTTACCAATATTTCGTTCTACTTATTACTCCTCCAGATTGAGACTATGTCACACCCGTTACATTTTAATATATTTACTACAAATGGAATAATAATTTAAATTATTTTGACTGAAGTCTACAATATACACTATGCTATAGAGATAACAATAAAAAATGTTTTTGTTGCCAGTACGTACAAAAATTTTACTGTATGCTATAATGAAAGCGGCTGATCAAGATTTTATCAAAACCTAAGGTCACACCCGTTACGGTGATATATCAACCATATTTTTTTTATTAAAAATACTGTTTAATTTTCATTGAATGTCAGTAGGTAACACTTAAGTATATCTACATAAATCACGCTTTGCGAATTGTCGTTATAAATTTTATTAATCAAAATCAGAAAGATACTCAGTAACAATGTCACACCCGTTCCGTTGGAATCGCCCAGTTACAAATAGGTAAAATAAGATCTCGCTATCACTCTTTTTTTAATTTTTTTTAATTTATGGGCAATTAAAAAAAAAGAGTTTTTAAGTTTCATGAAATTTGTAATTGCTCCCGAATGGCTGAACCTATTTTTGCAAAGTTTACATTGTTTTTAAGACAATTTTTGTATTTTTTGTAAAAAATTGAAGTTTCACTAAAGTTTTTTTTTAAGAAAGGCTTTATTAAAAAAATTGCTCCTTCTTCGATTGTCTTTTGCGAGCCTCAATATTTGTGATAGTTATGTACGAAGTACGTAGACTGCTCTGGCAATTTTGGATGTTTTTACTGTTTCTGCATGTACATATGTACATACCCAGCCAGAAATTGATGACGTTACCGCGAAAAAAGCGTTGTGAAAGCACTGTTTTGGGACGCTTTCACAACGCTTGCTTAAAATGTCTTTAAAACGCTGTTTCTTGATGAATTTACAATGCTATGAAAAATTAATTCTTTTTGGAAAGTATTATCAAAGTTTGTCATTAAATCGATACCTCCATTCCAAAACATGCTAAGTCGAAACTGGGTTTTTAATGTACATACTGCGTATAAAAGCAAAAAAATACACTTACCCCCAGTTCTTGTAAAACGTTTTTGTTCGTCTACGGTGAATCATCTAAAATCTGTCAATTGATACGCGAAATATATAAGCCACAGGATCTTTAATTCGTCATGTACTATAGGAAAGCTGGGAAATAGTTCCTACCGAAAATATTTCATGCCTGTGTTTTATAGATTTCGAGTTATAGTTAATCGAAATTTGACGTTTCTTCGTAAACGAACGAAAACGGTTTACAAAACAGGATGTAATTAACAATTTTAAAGTAACGTCACCAGCATACAATAAAACATATTAATTGTGCAGCTTTCCAATTATTTAAGTCTAATAAATTAAACGATTTTCTATGAAATTCATGCGGAAAAACTTTTCCTGCAAAAAGTTAGGCTTCATTTCGAAATAAATGAAAACACATATGGATTTCGTCAAAAATTACAATTTTGTTAGTAAAATTTAAAAGTTCCTATAAGGAACTATTCTTTTTGTTAATTGTCTTTTTTAAAATACTACAGGATTAGCTTTTACTGTGCGTCTCTGACATGCGAAAAACCCAGTGCTACCTTTACAATATCTAAAGAATGATCAGGCTGGTGTGTTGCAGAAAAAATGTAATATTATGAATTGTTGTTGTAGCAGCTTTGAGACGCTGATTATTAATTCAAAATCTTTGCCATTTAAATGAATACTTTAAAAATAATATATTTCATCTGATTCATCGATTTCTAAATACGATTTTTTTCGGAATTATTACCTTCAAACCATCGGAAAAAAGTCATGGATTTTGTTTTTACAGCGTTTCAACAGCCTTGTACAATACCGCCGTCACACCGTATATCGGTGTTATCATTTTGACGCTTTTACAACGCTTTATCCCACCGTGTGCTTATGGTTCACAGTGCTTTCACGACGCTTTGAGGATGGTATTTTTCTGGCTGGGTATGTGTCTAGGAACCATAAAAATACTTATCCGGTTTGATCGTTATATCCGGTCGTTTCGAAATCTTGCTTATATGATAATTCTTTTGTAATTACTGAATTCTGACTAATAATGAAAACATTTGTCCACTTTTCTGATCCCACAAAGTACATAACATTACTTTATATCTATCTACACTATATATAAACACGTCTCCTCTATCCAACCTAACCTAACCTAGCCTATGAGATATTAAATTTTGGTATTATTTGGCCATCTTGTGTGGAGGTAAAAAAAGGGGCGTGGTGATAACGCCCATGTTTTACAGGGCTATATGCACTTCAAAAGCGTTACACTGTGCAAAATGTTGTTGCATTGGTACTCACGCCCGTTTTTCTCGAGTTGATAGCGACTTATATACTAATACTATGTGTGGAAGAAGATTCGAATAAGTACTATATCAGTTATTAAAGATTCATTATTACACAACATGTTAACCCTTTGTTGGGGAGGTACTAGAAAAAGTGGACCAATATGGCCCGTCTTCGAAATTACAACGTACCAAATTTGAAGTCAATCGGTTACTCCTTTCGAGAGTTATCGTGCGCACCAGCCAGCAGACAGACGGACGGACATTGCTCATTCGACTTAAAATGGCCCAAAGCGGATTTCCGCCGAACATACATGCGGTCTTAGATCACTCCTTTGATGTGTTACACTTTTTTTCGTAGCAAATGATATATACCCTCGTAACACTAAAGTGAGGGTATAAAAACAGAATGCGTGTTTGTTTGTACCGTATAGACGTCTAAACGGCTGGACTGTCATTCTTCTTGAAATTTTCACAGAATGTACACGTGCGGCAGGTGTTGAAAATAGGGTACATGCATTTTCGATATATCAAATGGGCGTGGCACCGCCCATATTTAAAATTGAGATATCGTGCACAGTTTGTTAGCGAAAGTTCTGTAATTTTGTGTATATATATACTCGTATCCGGTGACATTCTACGTTACTGATCCAAAAATGGGCGGGATCGGACCAATGGCAGTGGCACCGCCCATATAAGCAAAATATGGAAACTTAGATATCTTGCACAATTTGTTGACGAGAGCGCTGTAATTTTGTGTATATGTATCTGGTAACAGTCTACGTGATTGGTCCAAAAAAGGGGCGGGATCGGACCAATGGGCGTGGCCGCGCCCTTACAAGCCAAATTTTGAAATTGGATATCTTCCACAATTTTTTAGCGAGAGTGCTGTAATTTTGTGCATATGTATCTGGTGGTAGTCTTCGTTATTGGTCCAAAAATGGGCGAGATCGGACCAATGGGCGTGGCCGCGCCCTTACAAGCCAAATTTTGAAATTGATATATCTTCCACAATTTTTTAGCGAGAGTGCTGTAATTTTGTGCATATGTATCTGGTGGTGGTCTATGTAATTGTACAAAAAATTGGCGTGATCGGAACAATGGGCGTCGCCCCGCCCCTATAAGCCAAATTTTGAAACAGATATATTGTATAATTTGTTAGCGAGTGTGCTGGAGTTTAGTGTATATATATCTGGTGGCATTCTACGTGATTGGCCCAAAAATGTGCGGGATCGGACCAATGGGCGTGGCCCCGCCTATATAAGCCAAATTTTTAATTGAAATATATTATATGTACAGGGTTTTCCAACAAGAGGTGTTATTTTGAATCACCCGGTATTTCGGTAGCTGTCACTTTTGAAGCATTTCGCGACCTAAGAGTGCAAAGGCGCTAAGTCCAATATTTAAAATGTTACAGGAGAGGCAAAATACTCACTGTATATGAATGTTTTTATAAAGTGTATATGGACTTAGCGCTTTTACGATTCAGCTTTTAAAGATGACAAAGCATGACTTTTTTAGATTTTTGTTTTCAAATCGATGTATATCCAACTTATCTTACGTTCCGCTACAAAAAATACATTTTGGCAAAAAGTGGACTTAGCGCCTTTTCACTCTTAGGTCGCGATTTATTCTTTGACATTTGACAAGTAGAAAGTACGCCATTACTAAAACTGGAACGATACACGATCATCGAACGATACAAAACGATCAAAAAACCATCGAACTAAAAAACGATACGAACGATATGAACGATACAAAATCATCTTGACTGATGAGGCCCATTTCCACCTCGGTGGCTACGTCAACAAGCAAAATTCTCGCATCTGGGGCTCGGAAAACCCAAGAGTTATTGTTGAGAAGCCTCTCCATCCTCAACGTGTGACTGTTTGGTGCGGTTTATGGTCCTGCGGGGTCATTGGACCTTACTTTTTCGAAAATGAGTTTGGATCAACAGTTACGGTGAATCGATTGCGCTATCGAGAGATGATTAATGATTTTTTATGGTCGGAGTTGGATGGTATTGATATGGACAACGTTTACTTTCAACAAGACGGTGCTACGTGCCACACAAGTAACGAAACCATTGCTCTGTTACGGGAAAAGTTTCCGGACCGTGTTATCTCTCGAAGAGGTGATCACAATTGGCCACGGAGATCTTGTGATTTAACACCTTGCGTCTTCTTCCTTTGGGGCCATGTGAAAGATAAGGTCTACGCCAACAGCCCAGCGTCGATTCAAGACTTAAAGATAGAATTCGAGAGGCTATCGAGGACATAGGGCAGCCACTGTGCGATTTGGTTATGGAAAATTTAATGAAAAGGATATGGTCCTGCTAGCGTGGTGGCGATTTGGCTGATGTTGTTTTTCATTATTGACGGCATACCTTTTCTCTTTATTATGAAATAAACATCCGATCATTTATCTCAAAAAATTGCATTTTTCTTTGAATACCAAAATAACACCTCTTGTTGCAAAACCCTCCACAGTGATAGGCAGCGTATTCTTAGTGCCGCTCTGGTTGCAACTTCTCTCGCCACAATATTAATCGGCAGTATATAAAGTTAAGCCTCAAGGCTCCGATTATGCACAGGCAGGCAGTTCTCTGAACCTTTGATAGTAGGTTTGTGATGGTTAGTTGCCATCCATCCACCACAATGCCATATAACAGTATAGGACGAACTACCGCTTGCCTTCCGCATATGCCTCGACCTTGCAGCCATAACGTTCTAGATCTATCAGGATTTCGTTCACCGCTAGGTTCCAAATTAGAGGAGAAACCTTGTTAGAGTTGTGGACCCATGACATGATGTTATGCGTCTTCTGTTGATAGGACTTTGAATTGGTCTAATCAAGCTAGAGTTCACCTTTAGATGTGATAATGGCGCAATTACCGCATCTGGGTGAACGTTGTTAAAAGCCCCTTCTATGTCAATAAACGCCACTATGGTGAATTCTTTGAAATGTAGGGACGATTCGATAGTGCTCACGAGTTCGTGCAGGGCTGATTCTGTAGACTTTCCCTTATTGTAAGCATGTTTGCTTGCCGACAAGAGTTTTGTATCCAGGTTTTCCCTAATGTAATAATCTAAAAGTCGTTCCAGACATTTTAATAGGAAGGAATGCTGAGTCTTCATGCCAAGTTTTGTACAATCGGATGCCTGGTTTGAAAACGGCTTAATTATTATTTTTTTTCAATTCCTCCCACTATGTAGCGTGGGCTTTAAATTCAATTACAATTCTATCTAATGCGTGGAAGCACTGTGCTTCGTATGGTGTATGTGAGTTCATTATCACCTACCAATTATAATTGCAATGCTATTGAATTATAGTGTTTCAACAGTGTATATTTTTTAAAACGTTTGCCACAATTAGCACGTAGACAAATTGCAGTAACAAGAGCTATACTATGTGTATAAAGTTTAAATAAATATCTAGTAAATTGTATTATGTTTTTGGGTTTTATTTATTTGTGTGTTCGCTTGTCATGTATACCTTTGAAAAGTATTTTAATATTCGTGAGAAAATTGCTAGAAATAACTCAGCTGTTCATAGTGTAGCACACAATGTTTCCAGCGTAAGCAGGCACTGCTATTGAAGCCTTTACTCCAGAACAAATATGGCTGTTGCCACCATGACGCCGCTCCCTTCCAGCAACGCATTAATACTCCATTTGTATTCACGTCAGGCAACCGAACTTCGCGTACTTTTTGCACACCGGAATGAAAACCAATATATAAAAGAGTAGCTGCGGATAAATCTAACAAAAAACAACAACATTAAATAAAATGAAATTCTATATTAAGTGTTAAACAAATGCATATATAATTGTTTCACCCTTTCGTGAAATATAAAACTGTGTATATTCGCGTATTCACTTCATGAATTCGCAATGTTGACGCGCGCTGCTGATTCAATTCTGGTTAATGTAATTTAAAATTAATATCGAAATGAAAACATGAGTGTTATTTATTTAAAATGAAATGAAAATTGCATTAAATTAAATAGAATCGATACCACAAACCGACACACCTACCATCATTCATGGTATTCACAGTTTATTAAATAAAAATTAATTTCATTATTCCGTTTTATTGTTTTTTACTTTATTATATTTATTCTTATTTAATTTGTTGTTTTTGTGGCATTCATTTTTAACATGTTATTTTATTAACAATTTCTGCTGACTGTAGTTTTTAATTGAGATCATAGCATAGGCCATGGAAAAGCAGATGGCAAAGAACAAGAATGATTAAAAAAATATGTTAATAGTTTGTAACGGAAAAGTTGCCAAAGGCTCGTTTTTGCCAACATAACCCACACAACCTAAATTAAAAATTATATTTATTCTTTATTAATATTGTAATAAGAAAATGGAAAACGTTTGTTATTTTTTTATTTTTATCTTATTCAAAATAATCAATCTTTAAGTGAATTTAAAGCAATGTATTTATTATTAGTTTCTGTACTTATAACGGATAAATAAAGTAATGACACCTAGTGGGCAATAGATGCATCAACAACCCATGGCAATGTTGGCGGCCATAATCAAAACAACTCTGCGCTGTATGTTTGGGTACATACGTAGGTGGGTAGAGACGTCTATAAAAGGGAGTGCGTGAACGATTGGAACCACTGGGTAAGATCTTGTAGATATATAGCGTGATCCATAGCGAGGTTCCCTACTTTTTTAAAGAAAAAAACACAGAAAATTCAAATTGAATGGGGAATGTTTATTATCATTTGAAAGAACATTCTTTGGCATTTATTTTTTGAAGATTACGTCAAATGTTGGCCGCGGCTACGTCTCAGATGGTCCATCCGTTAAGTCCAATTTTCGATGACTCGTTCGAGCATTTCGACTGGTAAATGGCGAATGACACACGTGATGTTTTGCTACAAGGCCTGAATCGAAGCGGGTTTGTCCGCATAAACTTAAAACTTTACATATCCTACAGGAAAAAGTCTAACTATGTGATATCACACGATATTGGTGGCCAATCGACCGGCCCAAAACGTGAAATTATCTGCTCACCCAAGTGTTCTCTCAATTAATCCATTGATTGATGCTATGTGTGGTAAGTGGCGCCGTCTTGTTGAAACCAAATGTCGCCGAGATCACGAGCTTCAATTTCAGGCATCAAATAGTCGGTTATCATGGCACAATAACGGTCGCCATTAACGGTTACGTTCTCACCGGCATCATTTTTGAAGAAATATGGACCGATGATTCCACCGATGATTTGTGGGCCAACCCCACCAAACCGTTGTTTTTTCTGGATGAAGAGGCAGCTCTTGAATTTCTTCAGGTTGCTCTTCGTCCCAAAGGCGGCAATTTTGCTTGTTTACATACACATTGAGCCAGAAATGGGCCTCATCGCTGAACAAAATTTTGGCTCGAAAACGTCGGATCTTCTTGGAACTTTTCAAGAGCCCATAGAGCGAAGCGATGTCGCTTGGGAAGATCGGGCGGCTTCAGTTCTAGCACAAGCTGTATTTTGTATGCTTTCAATTTAAGATCTCGACGTAAAATGCGCCAAGTTGTTCCATACGTCAGTCCGAGTTGCTGCGAACGGCGCCGAATCGACTCTCCACGGTCTTCGTGTACACTCTCAGCTACGGCCGCTACATTTTCTTCACTGCGTGCTGGACGTGGTCTATTCGGTCGAATATTATCCAATAATGAATGCTGGGGCTCAGGATGGGTGATGGTGTTGCGAATAGTACGCTCAGTAGGCGGATTATGTTGACCATATGTTGAGCGAAGTGCACGAAACACATTCCTCACAGAACGTGAATTTTCGTAATAAAGTTGAACGATTTGTAAAGGTTGTTCAGGCGTAAGTCTTTCCATGATGAAATGCCAAACAATACTTAACAAAAATAACATGACAGCATGACACGACTCACACGTGATCTGTCAAAGAAAAAGGCTATTCAAAAAAGTATCTCTACTTAGATCACCCGTTATTAGGACTGGTAGTTTGGTAAAGTAGTTGGAATATTGAACGAGGCATTGATCTTCTAGCTCATTTCTTTGTTGTCTGACCGTATACTATTGAGTGAGGAGTTGATCTTCAAGCTCAGACTCGACTATTGAGTGATGAGTTGATCTTCGAGCTGAGACTCAAACTTAGACTGTAGACTCGACTACTGAGTGAGGAGTTGATCTTCAAGGTCAGACCCAAACCAAGACAGTAGACCCGACTATTGAGTGAGGAGTTCATCTTCGAGCTCAGACTCAAACGTAGACTCAACTATTGAGTGAGGAGTTGAACTTCGAGATCAGACTTAAACTTAGACCGTAAACTCGATTATTGCGTGAAGAGTTTATCTTCGAGCTCAGACCCAAACCTAAACCGTAGAGTCGTCTATTGAGTGAGGAGTTGATCTTCGAACTAAAACCGGAGTTCTTACCGGAGACGGGGCTAGTGAGTGCAGAACTACAAGACAGTGTGGCCGTCAGGAGTATTGGTGCGTGACTCTGCAGTTCAAGTGAGCGGTGAACTAATATATATATTTATTCCTCTGGTTCCTATAAGGAACATAGGGCCTCAACCAATTTGTTCCATTCGATTGTGTCTGTCGCTAATATCTTTAGCTCATTTCTGGTTGTCGCCTCCAAGTGTGGCTGGGGCGTCCTCTTCTTCGGTTACCTTGGAGGTTCCAATCGATAGCATTTCTGCTAATGTCATTATGGGGCCTGCGTAGCGCATGCCCTATACATCTCCACTTCCGTCGCTTGATTTCAATGTGTATGAGGGAGACGCCGTATCGCTCGAAGCGACAAAAATATCGCAACCGTAATTGTATCCGTTCAAAATGGTCCAAATCAGTCGATTCCACGTCGTTCTCAGGAATTGAGCATCTCTTAAACCACACGGTGGCGTATTTTGTGAAAAGATATTGGCCTTCATGCTTATAGGATCAAACTGACTCAAGAAAAAAAGCCACTTGATCAATTGAAACGCCGCAACTTTTCCGATGGGCTCAGGCAAAGTTAATGTGATGTCCTTAATGGAAAACAGTTTATACGTTTCTGGGTCGCTATCACCTTGAAAATGGGATAAGTTGCCACGCCCCTTTTGGTACCTCCCATACGAATTGGCCATTTTGCACAAAAAGTTAATTGCTTATAATATCGATTACTGTGCCTACAGACACTTGATATTTTGTACAGTGTAATGCCCTAATTGTGCCTCTTTTGGTGCTTCCAAAAAAAATGGCCAAAATAAACAATATGAAAAATTACACTGTGTGTGCAAAATGCCCTTTAACAAGTAAGAAAGTTCAGTCGGTTGAACCGAATTATGAATCCCCTAACCTTGAGTCCCAAAAAAATATTCGCAAATTTATTTTTTTTTTAATTTAATTACACTGTCCAACAGCATTTTTGGAACAGAATAGCGACCATATACTTTTGAAAGGACATGATGAGTAGATAATTAGGGTGAGTAGATAAATGTAGGGTCCAGCTGGCCCGTAAGTTAAAATCTGTTAACTTTTGGTACAAAATGGTCAGTTGTGTGGGAGGTACAAAATCGGGCGTGCCAATAACGCCTACTTTTCTGTGGACTGTAGGTACTATAAAAGCATTACATTGTACAAAGTTGCAAGTATTTATGTGCACTGGTATTAAAGTAATAAGCTGTTAACGTTTGGTGTAAAATGATCCATTTGTGTGGGAGGTACCAAAGGGTGCGTGCCAATATGGGCCACTTTTATTAAGACTCTCGGTACTATAGAAGCATTATACTGTACAAAATTTCAAGTATTTGTATGAACTGGTATTATAATTATAACGAGTTAACTTTTCGTGCAAAATAGTCCATTTGTGTGGGAGGTACCAAAACAGGAGTGGACACTTCGCCCATTGACGTGTTAGCGACTAACAAACTAATGCTATGTGAAGAAGATTCGAGTGTGTGTGATAAAAGGTATTAAAGAATCAATATTTCACTACAAATTAACCCTTTGTGGGGGAGGTACCAAAAGGGGCGTGGCAACTTCGTCCATTTTTCTCGAGGTGATAGCGACTAATAAACTTATACTATGTATGGAATTTCAGAAGATTCGAATAAGTATTCGAGAAGTTATTAAAGTATCAATATTTCACTATATGTTAACACTTTTGTGGGAGGTGCCAGAAAGAGTACACCAATATGGCCCATCTTCGAACTTAGCCTGAGATAGAGAAAAATGTTATCGCATACCAAATTTGAAGTCAATTGGTTATTCCTTTCGATAGTTATCGTGCGCACCGGCCAGCAGACAGACAGACAAACGGACGGACATTTCTCATTGGACCTAAAATGACCCAAAACGAATATCCGCCGAACATACATAGGGTCTTAGATCACTCCTTCAATGTGTTACACTTTTGGCATGTAACAAATAATATATACCCTCGTATCACTAAAGTGTTCTACATTTCAATATCTACAAGCTGATCCATGACTGGGCTGATTCCTGAGGAAGACGATAATATTTGGCGCACTTCATAAGTTATGTCATCACATTCTGCTAAATCGTTATTTTTGTATAGATCATTTAAATAACTCTTAAGTGAAATGTTATAACTAACCAGTAAGGAAATGCAGAAAGTCGGGCGGGGCCGACTATATAATACCCTACACCTCCCTAACAATGCGATAAGGGTCATTGCCATAATAATTTGGAATAATTGGTAAATGGGTAGAAACATGTTATCTAATTCTGATACGATAATCGCTAAATTAAGCAATATTCGTTCCTAAATTGAGAAACATCTTTCTGGAAAATTTTAATGATCGGAAGTAAAATACAACTTCTATAGCGGTTTTATACCAAAGCAGGAGGAACAATCAATATAAATCTGAACCGATATTCCCTGAATACTCATTCATGTAAAAAGACCTCCTTCTGTCGATTTTCGTACTGATCGCATATAAAATACAGTCTCTACAGCGCCTACATGTCAAATCGGGGGTAACGTATATATGGGTGCTATATCTAAATCTGAACCGATTTCTTCCAAATTTAACAGTGTTCATTCATATAATAAGAAACCTCTTTCTGCCGAATTTCATACTGATCGGATATAAAATAACATTTTTACAGCGCTTTCAAGTCAAATCGGGGGTAACGTATATATGGGGGCTATATCTAAATCTGAACCGATTTTCTCCGAATTTAGCAGTATTCCTTCATGTAATAAGAAACCTCTTTCTGCCAAATTTTACACTGATCGGATATAAAATACAGTTTTTACAGCGCTTACATGTCAAATCGGGGGTAACATATATATGGGGGCTATATCTGAATCTGAACCGATTTTCTCCGAATTTAGCAGTATTCCTTCATGTAATAAGAAACCTCTCTTTGCCGAATTTCGCACTGATCGGGTATAAAATAACATTTTTACAGCGCTTATATGTCAAATCGGGGGTAATGTATATATGGGGGCTATATCTAAATCTGAACCGATTTTAACCAAATTCAATAGGGATCGTCCTTGGGCCAAAAAAAAGATATGTGTAAAGTTTCGTTGAGATCGGACCATAATTGCGACCTGTACTTTGATTACAAGAATACATGCACAGACGGACAGACAGACAGACGGACAGACAGACAGACGGACATAGCTAAATCGACTCAGAAAGTGATTCTAAGTCGATCGGTATAATAAACGAGGGGTCTATTTCTTCTCCTTTTGGGTGTTACAAACAAATGCACAATGTTATAATACCCTGTACCACAGTGTGGTGTAGGGTATAAAAATGTGACGTTCTTTTACTAAATGAGCGAAAAGTTTTCTAATTGTTTTAACGGCCGTGACTAAACTTCTGTTTCTACATGAAAGTGATATTTCCCCCATTTGTAGCATAATTTACCTTCATATATAGGGTATCTCGAGCGAGGGTATCTCGAGCGAGGGTATCTCGAGGTTTTTAATGTGCGTTTACTTCGAAAAATATGGTCTAAATACTAAACGCAATTTCGATGAAAATCAGATTAAAAAAAATTTAAACCGAAATTTGACAATAACTTCACTTCATATTAGACCAAAAAATGTAAGTGTTATTTTAAAATTTTGCTGAAAGAAAAGTCTTGATACAGGAACGAACACTTGTAAGACTAAAGAAAATCGGTTCAGGTTTACATATATCCCCTATACACATCTGCCTCCCGATATTGCAGCCAAGACCTGTATAAGTCTTATATTCTATTTCATTACTTAGAAATTTGGTAGAGGGTAGTTTCTTGCCCAGGAACGGAACACAGCCAAATATTGAAGAAAATTGGTTCCGATTTATATGCATACTTGTTTTAGATTGGCATAATTTGCAGTTAAATGAATGTGACAGCGATTTATAATTTACAATAGTAAATTTCATTCAGATTGTCAAACATTATAGACAAATATAAACAAGTATTTTAATTATTGTTGATCAAAACCCAGCACACATAACTTTAATCTCTTTGTAAATCCTTCACGTACATTGCTTAAGCAATTTTATTCATTCAATTGTTCTTAAAAATAAATACTTCACTTCTAATCCTAATTAAAATTTTTCTCAAAAAAACATAGAAATTGTGATTATTTCCTCTTCCTTTTAATGCCATCCGCTTTGTCTTTGGGAATGTTTGTCACTGAAGGCATCATCTACTTCATCCCCATTTTTTGGCAACCAAAAAATATGACAATAAAATTGTCTTCTAACATAATTTTAATTAATTTTTCCATGTCGCCTCGAGTTATAAAAATCATAAATTTACACAGAAATGCGTGACTTGACTTTGTGAGGAAGGCCGGGGCAAAGGAATGCTTAAGAAGGAAACGGCAATAAATATTATAAATGAGAGCGGAGTGCACACTTTGCAAGACTTTCAAAATTTGTTTAGTACAACACAAAAAGGAGTAGGAATTATCTGTGTTATTATTATAAGGATATGTCTATCGCAGATTACATGAGGCATTATTAATTACATGTTTCTGCAAAAAACAAAAAAAATTTGTCTTTTAGATAATTACTGCTGCTTTTGCCTTTGAACACTTTCGCCATGGACGGAGTTATGGGATTAAAGTACAATGAACATTTTTGTTCATTTAAAGTTGCAAATGAATTTAAAGCATGTCGCGAAAGTTTTTTGTATTTTGCTGAATGCACCGTAATTGCAAGTGACCCAAATAGAAATAGAAAAGATAGCTCTATATAATATAACTTCAAACTAAACCTGGATTCATTTGGTTCATTTTTTTTCTCAGAATTCTTTCTTTTTTTCTCCACTAGAAGATACAAATTTTAGATTATATTTTCTTTATTTCTATATGAATGAATTTTTATATATCCAGTCATTTTTGTTTGTTTATGTATTTGAACAGCGCGAAGTCATTGAATAATGGTTGTTTATATTCGAGAGCAGTTTTTTGTTAGCTATGCATATATTGCTATAAGTTGACAAATGCGTCAGTGTTCCCAGTTAGGCGACTATTGTTGCTCTTGGTGATTTTTGGGGTAAAAATTGCCTCTAGACTGGTTCATCCAGTGGTTTATATTTGATTTTCTTAATTACTGCAATTTGGCGCCTTTAGACTTTTTGTGGGACCGATAGTATTCGAACGAACAATCCATTAACGATTCGAATATCGAACAAGAAATTCATGAGATAGAGCTAGAAACTGCCGCCAAGGTATTGGAAAATTAGGTTGGCAGGTCTTGGAAGGAAGCCACATGAATGAAATCGTGTTCACTAAATAATTGCAATGTTTTCTTTCTCGAATAAACCAATAATATGCCAAAAAAAATTTGTTTATGTTTTTAATTTTAAAATAGAAATTTGGATTTGGAACACCCTTTACAATATATAAATCAAGGAAAATGTCTGAGAAAGCCTTAAAATTTCATCAAAATTGCAGTTTTCTCAAAAAATTAGTCAAAAATCTTTGTTTCAAAATTTCGTCGAATTGCAATTTTCCCGGAAGTTTTTTAGAAATTGTATGGTTCTTTAAAAGTCAATCGAAATTGAATTTTTTTAAAAATATGTGACCAAAATTCCATTTTGCAAGTCTATTTCTTTAAATTTTTATAGAATATTTCGTTGAAACTGCTATCTTATGGAAAATTTCAACAAAATTTCAATTCTATAGTAAATTTCTGTTATATTGTAATATATAGAAATTGACTTTAACAGAAATTTTCATTGATTTTTGAGCGCATAACAAAAATTTAGACGACAATTTCTTAAAAAAATTGATTATCGAATCAAATTTTTTAGAAAAATTTAATTTCGACGGAATATGTAAGAAAAATTTCACTTCGACCAATTTTCCTAGAAAAATTCAATTTTGACCAAATTTTTTAGAATATAAATTTTCTAGAAAAAAAATTGTTTTTTCCTAATTTCCTTGAAAAAAAATTGCTTTGATAGAATTTTCGATAAAATTTCCAGGAAAAATGAAATTTCACGAAATTTTCTAAAAAAAATGTATTTCAACGTAATTAAATGATGAACAATGCAATTTTATGGAAATTTTGTGGAAAATTTTAACTTCTACGAAATTTTTTTGAAATATGCAATTTAGACGATATTTTCTAGAGAAACACATTTCAACAAAATTTGTTAAAAAAAAATTTTTTCCAACCTATTCTCGACGGAAATTATCAAATAGCCAAATTTTGTAGAGAAATGCAACTTAGCCGACATTTTAGAAATATGGAATATAGTCAACAATTTCTAGAAAAAATAAATGCTAACTAAAGTAAAAAAAAATAAATGTTTACAAAATTTTTAATAAACCAGTAAGGAAAGTCTAAAGTTGGGCGGGGCCGACTATATAATACCCTACACCACTCTCGTAATATTGAATAACTTTGATATATAAATTTTGTAATTCATGTATAAATTGTTTACATAAATTTACTTTTGAGACATTTTATACTTAAATAATACCCTGTACCACAGTGTGGTGTAGGGTATAAAAACGATTGGATCTAAAGAGCCAAATCGGATGAAACATGTATATGGGAGCTATAGCTAACTCTTTACCGATTTTCTTCAAATTAGGCAATGATGGTTCATGGATCAAGAAACTCTACCATTCTAAATTTCAAACCGATTGGATGTAAAATATAGCTTCTATAGAACTAAAGGGCCAAATCGGACGAAACATATATATGGGAGCTATAGCTAAATCTTAACCGATTTTCTTCAAATTCGGCAATAGACAATTCGACGGACGGACAGACATGCTTAAATCGACTCAGCTAGTGATTCTGAGTCGATCGGTATACTTTAAGGTGGGTCTAGCTGTGTTATTTTCAGGTGTTACAAACATCTGCCGTGAAACAAACTTATAATACCCTGTACCACAGTGTGGTGTAGGGTATAAAAAGCAATCTAAACGAAATTTAAAAGAAAAATTCAATTGCAACAAAATTTGGAAAACATTTTAAGAAATGTTGTAGAAAAATTAAATTGCACAAAAATATAAATTTTAACAATATTTTGAAGAAATTCCGAGCAAAATTTCTATTTTCTAGAATAGAAATTTACTAGGAAAAAAAAAACATTTTTCAAAATTCACTTGAAAAATAATAAAGGAATTTTCGACAATATTTTCAGGAAAAGTGTAATTTCTATGAAATTTTCTAAGAAAATGTTATTTCGACGAAATATTCTGTACAAAAATGAAGCCTAGAGGAATTTTTTAATAATATGTCAAAATTTTCGACAAAGTATTAATTTTGACAATATTTCAAAAAAAAGGTATTTCCACGAAATTTTTTAAGAAAAATTTAAATCAAAAGACATTCTGAGAAAAATGCAAATTTGACAAAATGTTCTATAAAATATGCAATTTTGAAATAATTTTGTAAAAAGATTTGATTTTAAAAATATATTTTTGAAAAATACAATTTCCAAAAAAAACTAAAACAGGAAAATCATTAAAAAGGCAAGTTCGAGCAAAATTTCTAGAAAAAGGCCAATTGGACGAAATTTTAAATATCAAATTTTCCTAGAAAAATGAAATTTGAACAAAAAAATTTTCAATACCAATGCAATCAATCTAGACAAAATTTTAATAATAAATAAATTCCAAAGAAATTTCTGAGGTAAGTAAATGAAATTCTTATGAAATTTTCAAGATAAATTCGACGAAATTTTCCCAAAAATATTTTAAAGAAAAATTCAAATCTAATGAAGTTCCGAAATTTTCTAGAAAAATGAAATGTTGACGAAATTTAAAAAAAATTAATTTTCAATTTCGAAAAAATGTAAAAAAAGAAACATTTTGACAACATTTTCTTTAAAATATGAAAATTTCTAGAAAAATCAGTTTCGTCAAAAAACAAAATTCGCCCAATTTTTCTTTAAAATGAAAAAAATCAGAAATATGCAATTTCGACATTTTCTATAAAAATGCATTTATACAAAATTTTCGAGAAAAATTAAAAATCAAGGACAAACAATTTCGACTCAATTAAGCAATTTTGACGAAATTATTTTTAAAGAAAATGTCGAATTGCCTATTTCAGATTTTTTGTAAATTTAATTTTTCTAGGAAAATTGGTCAAATTAGTTTTATTTTTTAATTTCGTCGAAATTACCTTATCAATTTGATCGAAATTTTTAAAAAAATTAAATTCAACCAATTTTTCTTAAAAATGAAAAAAATCACAATTTTGCCATTTACTATAAAAATGCATTTATATAAAATTTTCGAGAAAAATTTTAAATCAAGGACAAAAAAGTTTCGACCAAATTTTCCAGATAAAGCAATTTTGACTAAATTTACAAAAATAAAACCACTTATCGATATTTCCACTTATCGACATTTCCTGGGAAAATTTTTAGTTTGAAGCAATTTTCTTAAATTGCTAAGATTTTAACAGAAATTACATTTCGACGAGATTTTCTATAGAAATTTAACTTCGACATTATTTGATAGAAAAAAAAGCAATTTTGAAGAAATTTTTTAGAAAAATGCAATTCCAACGAATTGTCATAGATTTGGATGAATACAATTTGGATGAATACATACAATTTGGATGAAATTTATAGAAAAATTAAATATCGAAAAAATTTACAACGATCAAAATTTTTAGTACAGGTCGTCAATCGGTCTTGCTGGATGAGAGTAGAAAAATGCGAAGATATAGCGACACTTAGAAACATGTATAAAATTACCATTTTCTTAATATATCGATACCTTCATTCTAAACTATGCTAAGTGCAGAAGGGTAGTTTTTCAGGAGAGGCGATCAAAGTTTCATGCATTTTTTAAATTTGTGTGGAATTCCTTTATAATGCAAATCGAATGACCTGCTTTGTGAATAACGGCTGGGTTAGGCAAATGTAACCGTAACGGCCCCGTAGCGGAGCGAATCAGCTGATTCAATACGACATATGTACATTAGGGCGGGTCAAAAAAAAATATTGCGGTTGTCCGCATCTCAAATGAAAGCTTGTTTTGTTTAATGAATATCCCCCTAATATATGTAGGCTTTATCTTGAGCCGCCAGTGAGCTAGAGCGATATTACATAACCTCTAAAATTCATGTTTTTCTTGAAAATGTCGGACATCATTGACTCAATCGGGAGCATTTTCATGCATTCGTGTGTGCAGCTAAAACTCGCTACTCCGCTTCTAACGATACCAATATTGTGATTCTCGCGATAATAGAACCAAAGATATTCACGATTTTTTCATTTTTCATTTTTGACTTTGACTCAAATCTTAAAATTAGTGGCAAGTATTTCTCTCTGTGTAATAGGGATGTCCACAATCCCCTGACCACAGCTAATTTGTTAATTGCTCCAGCGGGCAACGTTACGGCGGCGCTAAAGTAAATGACGGTTAAGTTTGCCTAACCCGGCCTTAAGTTTTGATTGTGTTGACGAATAAATACCAAATTTTGGCTTAATATAATTTGGAATATTTACAAATAAAAATTAAATTTCCCCAAAAAATATGCTAAGTTGACATAGCATGTTTTAGAATGGAGGTATCGATATAATCTTTTGATGCTAAAATAAGCATCAACATCTTTCACTATACCTCAGCAAAAATTAGTTGTTCGATAATTATCAAAAGGATCGTAATACCATTGCCTCCACTTAAATTACTTTAAAATTTTTCTCAATTTTCATTACATTAAAAAATATTATGTTTTTATGATTCACACAAAGGTAAAAGAGTTTCTTCAAAAAAATTTTCGAATTATTGTAGAAAAAAATTATGATAAGTTACGATAAATCGTTTAGTTATATCAACATTTGTACATGTACATTTAAAGTTTCGCGAACGGAATATTTCGTAGCAGCAACGTAACTTCTGCAACAAACAATGTTTCTCTCTGTGTAGTCATTTCGATTTCGTTGGTAATGGAAATACTTTGAAGCAAATGCAGTAAATTCAAGACAATACAACATATACATTAGCAATAAAAGGATGGTTTATTTTTTTTAAATCTAAGATCAATTTATTAACTACGACCATTGCATTGTCGTATAAAAACTTATCATGTTTACCATGTTGTGCGTGTTTAGGTGATTAATTTAATCATACCGAAACTATGTGGAAAATCTCGCTAATGCTTCAACTTTCCAATTGCTGAATGTGCTATATGTGGTAGATGATAGTCACATGTTCCACATATCTAAGGTGATTATTGAGTCAATGTCAGCTAAAGTTTTGAGAACTCACACAGCCATTAACTGCATACTTTTGCGAAAGTTATCGTGTTCGCAAAACAATTTTTACCCAAATATTTGATGATTAAACTTTCTAACTTACGAGTATTTTGCCTTTTCCAAGTCAAACATGAAGTTTCAAAGAGCAATAACAGTTATCATCCGTAATGCAATTGCCAAGGGCTGTACGTGCATTATTAAATACGAACTGACAAATGTGAATATTGTGCATAATCAACACTTGTGTCTGTCTGTCTGTCTGTCTGTCTGTCCGTCTGTCTGTCTCCTATTCTCAAAGCAATTCACTCGGGTTTCAATTGCGCCACTACCGGCACCGACTCCAGAGACTCAACATCAACATAACCATCATCGACATCGTCGTCCTCAGCCTCATCCTCGTCGTCATCATTATTATTATCATCATTGCCATCACTGCCAACTAAAACACTCATTCAAATTATGTTTTCCCATGCAATCCCAGTTAGTCAGACGGACGGACGGACAGATAGACTGACAGACATACAGTGTTAACGCTCTCTTGTTTGTGGTGTCGAGAGTCTGATATGCAATTTCTATGCCACACTTGGTTGGACTGACTGGAGGACTGACTGGTGGATTGGTAATGTTTCGTGGCTGGTGCAAGACCCAAATAATGCTTTGCTTGCAATTTCAATTGAATTGCTCGGGGAACAAAGGAAAATGTGTCATATATTCAGCATTTTTGCATATACAAGTATGTATGTGAATTTACACGCTAAGAAACAATTCGTCATATGACTAACGAAATTTTCAATTACGGTTTCTCTATGCGCGGCTAATGACATTTTTTAGTTTTATTTAATTAATTCTTTTTTTCTAGGAACGATAAACACTATGAAGAGAAGAGAACCATCAAAGCTGCATATGTATCTAGAAAGGTGAAATAAAAAAAATGTGGTAACTTCTTGGCCCAAATTTGTACACTTAATAATTGTTTCTTATAATAACGGGTGATCCAACTTTTTTCAATCGCCTTTTTTTGACAGTTCACGTGTGAGTCGTGTCATGCTGTCATGTTATTTTTGTTAAGTATTGTTTGGCATTTCATCATGGAAAGACTTACGCCTGAACAACGTTTACAAATCGTTCAATTTCATTATGAAAATGCACGTTCTGTGAGGAATGTGTTTCGTGCACTTCGCTCAACTTATGGTCAACATAATCGGCCTACTGAGCGTACTATTCGCAACACCATCACCATTCTTGAGACCCAGCATTCATGATTGGATAATATTCGACCGAATAGACCACGTCCAGCACGCAGTGAAGAAAATGTAGCGGCCGTAGCTGAGAGTGTACACGAAGACCGTGGAGAGTCGATTCGGCGCCGTTCGCAGCAACTCGGACTGACGTATGGAACGACTTGGCGCATTTTACGTCGAGATCTTAAATTGAAAGCCTACAAAATACAGCTTGTGCAAGAAATAAAGGCGCCCGACCTTCCCAAGCGACATCGCTTCGCTCTATGGGTTCTTGAAAAGTTCCAAGAAGATCCGACGTTTTCGAGCCAAATTTTGTTCAGCGATGAGGTCCATTTCTGGCTCAATGAGTATGTAAACAAGCAAAATTGCCGCATTTGGGACGAAGAGCAACCTGAAGAGATTCAAGAGCTGCCACTTCATAAAGAAAAAACAACGGTTTGGTGTGGTTTGTGGGCCGGTGGAATCATCGGTCCATATTTCTTCAAAAATGATGGCGGTGAGAACGTAACCGTCGTGCCTTGTGATGCCTGAAATTGATGCTCGTGAATGGATTTATTGAGAGAACAATTCGGTGAGCAGATAATTTCACGTTTTGGGCCGGTCGATTGGCCACCAAGATCGTGTGATATCACACCGTTAGACTTTTTCCTGTGGGGATATGTAAAGTCTAAAGTTTATGCGGACAATCCCGCTTCGATTCAGGCCGATTCGAACATCACGCGTGTCATTCGCCAGTTACCAGTCGAAATGCTCGAACGAGTCATCGACAATTGGACTCAACTGATGGACCTGAGACGTAGCCGCGGCCAACATTTGATAGACGTAATCTTCAAAAAATAAATGACAAAGAATGATCTTTCAAATGATAAGAAACATTCCCCATTCAATTTGAATTTTCTGTGTTTTTTTTTTTAAAAAGTAGAGAACCTCGAAATGGATCACGCTATAACATTTTCTTGAGTAATTTGGAATCCTAAACACGAAACAATATCTAAAAAAAAATGTTATGGTAAATTTTTTTAATTACAATATTCATGTATGGGTAATTCCAAAGCAAATAAATCAGAAACACACATTTTAAAAATGACCCCTTTTTATTTAAATGGAATTTGACACAATGATTATACAAATCATTACGAACGTTTTTAGTTTTTCAAAACTCAATGTAGTTTTTGTGGTACAGAGCTCCAAAGTTACCAATCTCAAAGCTTTTTCTCAAAATGACTACTTGTTAAATTATCCATATCTTCTGAACCGCTTTACGTATCACGTGTGAAGTATCTCTCCCATTTTGGTGGAAGGAGGTGAAAATATGGAAAAATCCTTAATCCCTGAATATCCTGAAAAAGTATTAAATAACATCCTTGTTTTTTTTGGTACTAAAGGGTCAAACTATTATGAACTGACTATGTAAAACTCAAAATGGGACCTTGATGGACCAAAAAGATAAAGCAATTCTATTGAGTCAATATTATCATTTTTCTTGAAAATGTTTGTATAGAACTTAAGATTTGTCATCTATATAGTGCAACTTCAAAACGGCTTGACCGATTGACATTACTTTTACACATTACGTTTATATTATCAATAAGAGTATACGTAACTGTATCTGGATAGGTGGCGCTATTGATAATAACAATTTGATAATAACTTGACTATAGTCCCACCTATCGGATCGAGATACAGTTACGCACACTCACATTGATAATATTAATATAATGTTTACACACAAATAAATAAAAGAAATAAAAACAAAATCGAATTTCAGAAATTTGAATAATTCAATCTAATACTTTATTTTTTCTAATAACAAATTAAGAGTGAATTTTACCGTGTTCATGTGGTAGTGCAGGAGGAGAAAGTCGCGAGCGCTCGGGTGGAGTACAATACGACAAGAGAGTAATAATACGAGAGCCGACACAAAACAAGGTGTCGTCCGCAACAACCTCTGCTTGCGGGAAGTCTCTCTCAACATCCGTAGTATGGAAATATCGTCTTTGGATAGCAGAGATCTCTTCCCCTACAAACCGTTAGGGTTGCCAATCAATGAAGGAAATGCACAAGGTGGGGAAGTTGCGCGACAAGTTCGCGAACTTAAACGAGTATAAAATCGTCTCTTTGTCTATTTATTTGCTTGTTTGTTTGCGGTACTGAATCAAGCCTCAACGGCTGAACCGAATTTCTTGAAACTTGTAGAACAGATAGACCAATGCGCGGAAAATAAAATAGGCTACTTCGATTTTCCGCCAAGTGTTTTTCGACCACATGACCGCTGAGGCTCCCGTTAGAGCTACAAAAGCCGAAATTTGACACAGGCATAGACAAGAGTGTTGTACTCATGTAGACATTTTTTGCCACTGGTCAGTTCTAGCGCTATCAAAAACTTGAGTATTATTTTTGTCCCGTCAGAAGCCTCTTACATAATTTTATACTTTCTGAATATGGAGTACTATATACGACAAATATATGAGCAAAAAACAATTTTCAATTCTCACATTTTCATTATTTCACTGCTTTTAAAAGTTCCTAATAATCTAAAAATGTATATGTGCATACCAACCTCAAAGCTGCTGCAAAAAGAACTATTTGAAGTCCAGTCTGAGGTCAAACTGGACATACATAAAACCGCGTCTTAAAATTTCTAAAGCCTTTTCAAAATAGATCGCTCACCACTTACTGTGGTAATATATCTAACGTTGACAATTTGGTCAATTCTCAGATTGTGGTCAGTGTAGCAGTGAGCAACTTTCACTCTTTCTGTACTGTAAAAGTCCCTTATGAACTATGATCCTAAAAATGCATGTGTATACTTATATACTGATCTCCAACGGAAGAGATTTTACTCCAGGAGGTAGAAAGATAGACATTTTGCATATATATAGAATATATAGAGTGTTGTATATCCTACGGACTATCCATATAGTCGTTTTTTGGCCCGTGATTAATTCTTGTGCTATCAAAATCTTTAATATTATTGTTTTACTTCGGAAGTGTTTCATATGATACAAAGATTTTGAATTCTAAGGTTGTGGTCATTTTTGCAGTGACTAAGCAATATTCATTCTTTCACTGCATTTCAAAATTCTTTAAAAGTCTTTTCATTGTTCCAATACTTTAAAAATCCCATAAAGTGATGGACCTACTACACATAGTGGTCGTTCGCCATTAGGTCAAGATGAATACACAAGGTCAAGATGAATAAAAGACTTTTGAAATACATGGCTCTACATTTCGATTATCTGCTCAAGATAAAACATTTTATAGTTGGCGAAAAAATGTTTTTTTTCCAAATGTTATTAACATCTGAAATCTGTGAAAATAGGAAAATATTCTCAAAAGGCGTACGTTTTGAATTGTGTATTTTCGGAACGCGTGAACGGATTTTTACAAATGAAAAAATCCGTTCATCCGTAAGTTGATCTTATTATAGCAGTGATTTATTTTCGCAACCATAACGTTTTTTAATGCATCCGATGCATCTGCCAATTTAATATGCATTTTACACATCAATGAGACCAATCTAAAATTCTGTGAAAAAATATATATATAGTTATGTAGTCCCATATTTTCTAAACGATCGCAGTAATTTCAAGATGGCGTTCAGACTTGTTCTTTTTTAAAAAAATATTTATTAAAAATCCTTTTGTCATATTATGAAAACGCGTTTTTGGATGTATACATATTAGAGTTCTTCTAAAAGGACTTAACTAGGACATCGTAGTTTCGCCAATTTCCGCACATATCATTATGCATTTTTTCTCTTAAATTTAGATTTGCATACTGGAGCAGAAAAACAGCAACATAGAAATATGAAAAATCTACAGCAAGTCTTATTCAATCTGAGCTGATCCTGCAAATTTGAATCTGTTGTTGTCCTCTCTTTCTATATAAGATCATTTTTACTTAAACATTTCAGAAATCCAAATTGTTTTTTATTGGAATGTGTTGGGTAGGCAAAGAGGCCGCTTTAGTGACTTCCACGGGGATTTTAAATAAAGGACACTTCAAAAAAATTTGATTAACTGAACAAAAATGCGCTTATATTAAAATTCCTAAATAATAAAACAACCATTAGGAATTAAAAATTACAATACATAAGAGATAACGTACATTATAGTATGGAAACCACTAAATTTTGGATAAACTTAAATTATTTCTTTGAACACCACGTATGAGCCAAAATGGATGTAATTTAGATTAAGAAATGGCGATGGCTCAGTGACGCTAATTGATATTTAAAAAGTTAAATCTAGTAATAGATTACTGCTACAAATATCTCCAAATGAATTGCTGCCAGATTGACATAGAAATCAGTTTGATTTTGGAAGTGGCGATAACAGAATGATTTTTTTCCTTTTTTGATTTCAATATTTTTCATAGTTTGTAAAGGAAAATCATTGGCATTATTCAAAAAAATTATTCAAATTGTTGATGCCAATAACGTTTGAAAAAAACTTTTGGTTTTTTCTCGCCAATTACATGGTTTTCCAACAAGAGGTGTTATTTTGAATCACCCGGTATTTCGGTAGCTGTCACTTTTGAAGCTTTTATTCTTCTTTTATTATTCAACAACACACTGAAATTATTAAAATTCACTAAAAAAATGGTGAAATTTAATAAAGCATTTTTGGGTCGTCGTTGTTTTTGTAGCAGCTTGGAGACGCTGAGTTGATAATCCTTAAGTCTATTTCTATTACAGACTTCGTTCCGGCATATATCCGATTATCGCGGGAACCTTATGTTGTTTTCATCCACACAATGTTGTCCGGTTGTAAATTAACATTCGTCTGTTAATATCAGGGAATGGATGTTATTTGAGTGTAGCCGTTTCTATTCTCCACTTGAATTACTCCACGCTGCATTACTGTTAATAGTCGTCATGGTGTTATGTCTATTTTTAGCTTCCCTGTTGACTTGTGTGATCAGATGTTGTTGTAGTGGTAGTGCGACAGGTGAGTTTATTTTTAGCTGCAGAAACTGCCATGGCTGGGAGTTGAACCCAGCTCCTTCGAGATCCAAGTCTAACGCACTAACCACTAAGCTACCGAAGGCCACTTGGGTCGTCGTGAAGCACCTTTGTCGGACCGCAATACAGAAATTGGTGGACAAATTCGAGCTGTTGGGACAAGTCAGTGATGTGAAGAATAAAACCCGTGCACTTCGCTCAAGAACAACTGAAAATATTGCTGCTGTAGCTCAAAGTGTTGAAGAAAACTCAGGTTTGTCCATTCCTCGTCGTTTTTTGGAATTGGGCATTCCACAAACGTCATTACACCGTATCTTGCATAAAAATTTGGGTCTTAAGGCTTATAAAGATCAGTTAACGCAAGAACTCAAGCCGGTCGATCACCAATCTTTGCTGATTGGGTCCTTGAACTACATGAAAATGATGCGGAATTCCATCGAAAAATCATCTTGACTGATGAGGCCCATTTCCACATCGGTGGCTACGTCAACAAGCAAAATTGTCGCATCTGGGGCTCGGAAAACCCAAGAGTTATTGTTGAAAAGAAACGAAATCTCCATAAGAGTAGCCTCATAGGATACAAACAATATCAGTAAGAAGAGGAAACACAAAATCAAAAGTCATGTGTAAACGAAATGAAATACAAGTACATATAAGTCAGTACAGAAAAATTAAAAAAAAACAGAATTCGTTAACAAAAACATCAGCACTTAATCATCATTAAATAAAAAGTGACACTACTTCTGCTCCACTATTATGTCATGTTGTCGTTATTTCCGCTTCTGTTCGCTGGCGTTGAGATAGTTTTTCTGCCGCTGTTTCAAACTGTTTTTAACTGGTTCGCACATAAATTCTTAGCTCTTACGTGCGTGCATTCACTCATTCATTCATTTGGGCGCATAAACTCCAAAGTATCCAAAATGGCAACTGAGAAGAAACAAAAAAGAACGGATGTTTCTGCTACAAAGAAGTCGTCACTTTGCCATGAACTGATGTATCAATGTTTTGATGAGACGTCTTTTCAGTTGCTTGGAGACAACACTGCACTGTAAACATTGTCAACAAAATGTCATATTAACACAGTGGGATATATTTGTTCCCAAAATGCATTCTACTTTGCTAGGTAATAAAAAAAGTTATTCTTATCGGGGAGGAATTAAGAAAACCCTTTAACAATATTTATTTAAGTATCCAATGATCTTGGCCACCTCTGACACACTAAAAATTTGCCTTAAAAACATAAGTCATTGAAATCGTTGAAATTTTTCAATGCTGTTTTAAAAAATAATATTCTTCAACAAAAACTTTCAACTTTTTGACAAAAATCAATTGTTTTCTGTTATTGGAGGACGGTTGTTGGTTTGGCTTTTAAAAAAAAAAAAAAGTTACCATGGAAATGGAAAACGTCATGTCCGACCGTCAAAACGGAAGCACAATGAGCATCGTGTAGCGCTCAGAGTTTTGACGAAGTTGGAGGCTGTTGAGGTTTCGGCTCTTACCGAAAAACAAAAAGAGTCACTTACCTGGGCTAAAGGCGTCATAGATGCTTCTAAGGCCAATGAGTCGGCTGAAAGAGCCACAAATTCAGCTGTGTTAACGGCTAATAAAGTAAAACGAATCAGATCACCTGATGAACCCCTGCCTTCGAAAAAGGCAAGAGGCCGTAATGTCACCATCAACAGGACACTCACCAAGCCCTTCAATGAAGTGGCGAAGGAGAGTCTAGTGATGGCTGTTATAGACAGAAGTAGTGAGGATGGATCCATCCTCAAGGACAAATGGAGTCATGTACAATCAGCCATTATGGCTCATTACCTCGATGTCCGTAGAGAAATGCCGGGCAAACCACCAATCTGCAACGATGCAGGATGGCATCAGGGGAGAGTAAAGCTCTTATATTTCGGTGATGCCAGATCAGTAGACCTTTATAAGGCTGCTCTGAGTCGAGCGGGTGAGGTGTGGCCGGGTGCCCAGTTGGATGTTGTCGAAAAAAACAACATCCCTAGTCACCCTAGAGCCATCACCTGGGTTACAGAAGAGCCCTCCAACCCGGCTGACATCTTAGAAATAATAAAAGATTCCAATCCTGGTCTGCCGGCCCATAATTGGAGAATCAGCAAGGTGGGTGAGGCGGATGGTAAAAAGCGGCAGGTCAATCTTATCCTAAACGCTGAATCCACCTCCCATATACAAAGTGCGAGTGCAACCCTACAATATGGCTTCGAGACTATAGTCTTGAAGATATACAAGCAGGATATAGCTCCCACTGCAGAAGGTGAGTCGTCCACCGTGGCACTTTCTGTAAGTGCGGAGGTAGCCACGCCTATTATTTCTGGTGACTCCAACTCTAACAGAAGATCTGTAACGTCCTACTCTGAGGACGAAAGCTCTACTTCTGACACAGAGGGGCTGAGGGGAGTCTCCGGACTCTTTGACGCATCTGGCGGGGACATGCTTCTCGACGATACGGACGAAGAGTTCGATAACACCCTTGTCGGGGTGGATGTTAATCTGTCAATTACCAATGATGGTAAGAATTCTACAGATTAACCTCCATCACGCTAAAGCAGCCTCAGCGGCTCTATTGCTGCGCCTGATCGCGCAGTAGACATCGTCCTGATACAGGAGCCCTACGTAGTGGGAGGAAGGGTGTGCGGTATTAGGACACCCAACTTTAAACTGCTTGTGGCCAACTGTGAAGGCACTCCAAGAACCTGCATTTTGGCCAGGAAAGATCTAAGTATCTTTCTCCTGACTAATTTAAGTGGTAAAGACCAAACAGCTGCTAGCCTGGAGATCGGTAATCGCATATATTGGGTGGTCTCCAGCTACTTGCCTTATGAATCTGTAGTACCGACTGCTCTATTCAGGGAAGTAGTAGAAGAAGCAACGTCTGACGAGCTCGAGCTGATTATTGGCGCAGACACGAACGCTCATCATACTATCTGGGGTAGTACGGATATAAACAATAGGGGTGATTCGCTTCTTGACTTTATTCTAACTACCAATCTTAGTATTTGTAACATAGGTAATAAACCGACCTTCACAATTAAAGACAGACAAGAAGTACTCGACGTAACGTTTGCTACTGACCGGCTGTCAGACAAAATTATTGGGTGGAATGTACTGGACGACCACTCATTCTCAGATCACCATTATATTGAGTTCAAACTCGCGGAAAAAGCGCCTAAACCCGCCGTCCACAGAAATGTAAGGAAGACAAAGTGGCATCTGTATGAGAAGAATTTCAAGAAAGTCCTCAACTCTAAACTTCCGTACGAACCGAATGACAAAGCCGGTCTGGATAATCTGGTCGATCATATCACCATATCATTCAATAGATCCCTTGAAGAAGCCTGTCCAAAAACAAGGTACAAGGGTAAAACTAAACCCCAATGGTGGACTTCTGAGCTAACGGCTATGAAAAAGACCTGCAACAAGCTATTCAATAAAGCTAAATCTACTGGGGTCGCTAATGATTGGGATGCCTATAAAGAGCAACTCAAGATCTATAAGAAGGAGCTTAGAAAGGCGCAAAGGCGCTCTTGGTATACCTTCTGTGGTGAAGTGGAAAAGGTCTCCGACGCCGCTAGACTGAGGAAGATATTATCTGCTTCACCCTGTACAGTGGGATATTTACAGGATGAGGCAAATAACTGGACCAAAAACAGCGAGCAGTCGCTCAATGTACTGCTCGACACACATTTCCCGGGGAACTCTGTAACAGAACCCGAGGATCAGCAGGACCAACAAGAGTGCGAGTGGACTGCGAGCGTCGCTAGCTTCTTGACTGAGAGATCCAGAATAAGCTGGGCTATTAACAGCTTTGAGCCCTTCAAGTCACCTGGACCAGATGGCATCACTCCAGCAGAGATGCAGAAAATGTTAAAGTACATTATCCCCTGGCTGGAGAAAATTTATGTAGGCTGTATCAGGCTTTCATACGTCCCGAATCGATGGAGGGATACCAAAGTGGTATTCATACCTAAAGCGGGAAAGATATCACACACTAGGCCAAAAGACTTCAGACCAATTAGCCTATCCTCGTTCCTATTGAAAGGTCTGGAAAGACTTTTAGATCATTTCATTAGGGAAAACCTGGATACAAAACTCCTGTCGGGGAACCAACATGCTTACAACAAGGGCAAGTCTACTGAATCAGCCCTGCACGAACTTGTGAGCACTATCGAATCGTCCCTGCATTTCAAGGAATTCACCATGGTGGCATTTCTTGACATAGAAGGGGCTTTTAACAACATTCACTCCGATGCGGTAATTGCGGCACTCTCACATCTAAAAGTTAACACTAGTTTGATTAGACTAATTCAAAGTCTGCTCACCAGAAGACGCATAACAGCATGTCTAGGGTCCACAACTCTAACAAGGTATGTAAACAGAGGGACCCCGCAAGGAGGAGTACTGTCTCCACTAATTTGGAACCTAGCGGTGAATGAAATCCTGCTAGATCTAGAACGTTGTGGCTGCAAGGTCGTGGCATATGCGGACGACGTGGCAATCGCAGTGAGTGGCAAATTCGTAAACGTCCTCAGAGACATCCTACAGGTGGCTCTGAACAAGTTGGCTAGATGGGCCAGAAGCAGCGGTTTGGGCGTTAACCCCAACAAGACAGAATTGGTTCTCTTTACTAGGATGAATAATGTCCCACATGTGGACCCTCCACCTCGGATAAATGGAACAGATCTAGTCTTTTCTGAAAGTGCAAAATTTTTAGGAATAATTCTAGATAGGAAAATGTTATTTAGACTTAACGTATTGGAACGTGTAAGGAAGGCCAACGTCGCCTTATATTCCTGCAAAAAGGCTGTAGGGTCGCGGTGGGGACTCTCTCCTAAAATCGTCCACTGGATATATATAGCAGTAGTTCGTCCAATACTGTTATACGGTATTGTGGTATGGTGGACGGCAACTGACAAACTAACCATCACCAACCTACTAACAAAGGTTCAGAGAACTGCCTGCCTGAGCATAAGCGGAGCCTTAAGGACTACAGCGACCGAGTCTCTACAAGCCCTACTCCATATCCTGCCGATTAATATTGTGGCGAGAGAAGTTGCAACCAAAGCGGCAATAAGATTAAACTGCCTATCAATGTGGAGGTACAAGAACTATGGTCACATGAGGATATCAAAGTGTAGTGCTATGGTAACCGACCGAGTGGACTATATACCAACTGTGTACACCTTCGAGAGAAATTACATCACTATGATTCCCGCCAGAGATGAATGGGTCGGCAGAATACCAGGTAATAGAAACCATCTCCACTTTTACACGGATGGTTCGAAGCTTGATGAAAAGGTTGGCTTCGGAGTACACTGTGAAGAACTTAGTCTGGATATAGCTCACAGACTACCAGATACCTGCAGTGTCTATCAAGCCGAAATAATAGCAATATGGGAAGTCGCCAAGTGGCTGAGTCGCAACATAGTAACCAACAATGGCGTTGTCATTTACTCGGACAGCCAGGCTGCCATCAATTCTCTGGAGGCAACATCCCTAAATTCACAAACAGCCCTCGACTGCCGCAGATCTCTTAACGAGATGGCTGAGCAGTTTAATATACACCTCATATGGGTGCCTGGGCATAGGGATATCCCGGGGAACTGCAAAGCCGATGAACTTGCTAGGAAAGGGACGACAGTACAAATTCTCGAAGAATTTGCATATATTGGTGCGCCACTATCCACGTGCAAGCTTTGGCTTAGGCAAGAGGCAATCAGGCAGTCCAACGATAGATGGACAGAAATCGGCACCTGCAGGGTAGCTAGACAAATCTGGCCAAGGTATGACCTGAGAAGGTCAAAATATCTCCTCGCACTAGAGAGGAAACGATTGTCTACGTTAGTACAGGTTCTGACGGGTCACTGCTTGATCGGCGAACACGCCAAAAGATTGGGTATTGAGTCCAATGACTTCTGCCGAAGCTGTGGAGATGAGGAAGAAGTGGAGAGCATTGAGCACTTGCTTTGCGACTGCCCCGCTTTGAGTAAACGACGACTGGATATACTGGGGTCGGCCTTTTTAGGCAGCCTAACAGATCTTTCCAGTACTGATATTCGTACTATCGATAAATTTATATATCAAACAGGTTGGTTTCGATGAGGGGCATTTCAGCCCGTGGTAACACTAGGGACCTAAACTGGTCTATGTGAGCTTGTAAAAAAAAATACGGCTGCCACCCTAACCTAAACCTAAACCTACCATGGAAATGTTCAGAAATAGGTAAAAAGGCTAAGTAAAAAAACTTTTTGTTCTCGGACATGGAACATATATGCAGAGGCCTTTTACAGTAAAATTCCTACCGAATGTACCATCATCGTTAATTACACAGGAAGCTTTGTTTTTAAAATTCTGAGATTTTAGATAAATTGTTTATTTTCTTAGAATTTCAGGTAATATCGAAATACCCCGTACCTCTTTATGTAGCGAAATCTTGGTAAGTAGAAGAAATTACAGTTTGTATTATCTAACTTAATACTAAGTCATCATTTTTAATCTAGTTTGCAGGTAAAGTAGTTTCAATATGCTCATCCTAAGACCCTATTCGAGGAAATACTTTAAATACCGCAATACTCGTATATGTAAACAGAAGAAAAAATATCCTTCATAAGAGGCTTATACATACTTATAAAAACATGGACCGATATACACCATTTTCACATTTTTAAGAGACGAATTAATTATACATATGAGGTTAAAAAATGCGTACCTTAAAACTCAAAGATGTCTTATAGGAAGGGACCTTTATGTGGGAGCAATTTCAAAACATGGACCGATGTTCCACATTTTCACTACACCATTTTCAACATTAATTGAGAAAATTGCACTTGAAATTGAGATTTTACATTTGAAATCGACAAAATTTCAATTGCAATTGAGATTTTACATTTGAAATCGACTAAATTTCAATTGAAATTGAGATTTTCCATTTGAAATTGAGATTTTCCATTTGAATTTGACAATATTTCATTTGTAATTGAGATTTTCCATTTACAAATGTCTAAATTTCATTTTAAGTTAGGATATTTCCATTTTAAATTAAGAAAATTCCGTTTGAAAGTAGGATATTTTGTTTTTAAATTGAGAACTTTTTATTTATAATTGAGAAATTATAATAAAGTTCTTGTAATACGAATAATTATTAAAAATCAACTAACAAACGTGCAACCATTTCAAGTTTATATAAATAATATATAGCCCATTTGTTTGTAGATGCTGCAGTGGATGACCCTTTACGTCGATCAAATTGTATGCCACCGAATATTCCTATTGCACCTATCAAATGGACATTTGGAATACGCGAGGATGTTACCACTGGTCCCAAGCGGGAACCCGTTAACAAACGGTTAACGATCATATTTATCAAGAAAATAGCGCATTCATCCTTCAACTCCAGCTTTTAACGTGTATTTCAAAATCAAAGTTATTTTCATAATTTCTCAATTTCAAATAGAAATATCCTAATTTCAAAAAGAATTTTCGGAATTTTAAATGGAAATATCCTAATTGAAAATGGAATTTTCTCAATTTAAAGTGGAAGTATCCTAATTTCAAATGAAATTTAGACAATTTCAAATAGAAAATCTCAATTTCAATAGAAATTTAGTCAATTCCAAATGGAAAATATCAATTTCAAATGAATATTAGCCAATTTCAAATGGAAAATCTCAATTTCAATTGAAATTTTGTCGATTTCAAATGTAAAATCTCAATTTCAATTGAAATTTTGTCAATTTAAAATGTAATATCTCAATTTCAAGTGAAATTTTCTCAATTACAATGGGAAACTTCCCAATTACTGTTGAAAATGGTGTAGTAACGAATAAGTGCCATATAAAGTACAAATTCAACCAGATCAACTGAAAGATGTGTTCTGTAGAATGTCAAGAAGTGATATCGGTGAGGACCTTTACATAGGGGGCTGTATCAACACATGGACCGATGCACCACTTCTTTGCTGGGGAAGACAATGTCCAATATAAAATATGACTACTTAAATTTCAGCCAGATCAATTGAAAAATCCGTTCTCTAGAGAGTCAAGGAGTGTCATCGGTGGGAACCTTTATATAGGGGCTAGACCAAACCACGGACCGATGTGTCCCACTTTTACTAGGGACCATTAAGTCCAATATAAAGTATAAATTCTTAAATCTCAACCAAATCAATTGAAACCTGTGTTCTCTATAGCGTCAAGTGACGTCGGTGGGGACCTTTATACTTATATGGAGCCTAGATCAAAACATGGACCGATGTGTCCCATTCTTACTAGGGACCATTAGGTCCAATATAAAGTATAAATTCTAAAATTTCAACCAAAATCAATTGAAAAACGTGTTCTTTAGAGCGCCAAGATGTGACATCGGTGGGTATCTGGACCGATATGCCCTAATTTCAGTAGAGACCTAGTCCAAGAAATGCCTCTGGACCAATTTCGTAAAGATCCTTTCATATTTGCGACCTTCGCTTTGATCACAAGAATACATGAACAGTCGGACATGGCTTAATCAAATCAAAAAGTGCTTCTATGTCGATCGGTATAATAAACAATGGGTATATCTCATTGATTTTTAGGCGTTACAAACAAATGCACAAAGTCATAATACCATATTCCACAGTGTAGTTTCGGGTATAAAAACTAAATTGATAAAAAATCGGTATGAGCGGGTTTTGATAGGCACTTTCTTTAGTTATTCAATGTCAACAGTGGAGCAATGCCGAAAGAAAGTTGAAATGCGTTATATGGGATGACGGATAATGTTTTTAGTTGTAGTAAAAATCTATCTGTATATATACGTTGCGTGACTGGCTGACTGACTGACTGATCATCGCCCAGGCCAAACGGCTGAAGCTAGAATCATGAAATTTGGTGGGAGGATAGCCCTTGGGACGTGAAATTAGACGGGATTTTTCGAAATTCGTACTATTAGCTGCACAATGGGGCAAAAAGGGATAAATATGGTGCAACCGCCAAATTTAAACGGAATGAGCTAGAATCGAAAATGGTGTGAGGGTAGACTCAGAAATTGACTGGATTTTTTTAAAATCCGAACATTTAAGCGCACGGTGGGGTAAAAATGGGGCAAAAAGGGATAAATGTGGTACAACAGCCAAATCCAAATGGCAAGAGCTAGAATCGTGAAATTTGGCGTGATAGGCACAAATAGTTAAATATGGTAACGTAGGCAAAATGGGTTAAATGTGGTACATTGCGACAAAAAAAGTAAAAAAATGTTATATTTTTGAATGTATTACAGAGGGGAGAAAAGATGTTAAATATGGTTGGTTAAATGTAATAAGTGGGAAAAAGGGTTATATATAGTCCCACATATGTATACAATTTTGTACTTTAGAAGCATAGTGGAATAAAAAGTGATAAATATCGTGTAGTAGTGCATAAAGGATTGAATGTGGTCCCAGAGTGCGAAGGTAGCTCTTACAGCATAAACCAAAGCTAAGAAATCTGTTTTAAAATAGGTGCTTCTATATAAACCATGGTGAAAAATAAGTTAATAAGGTACGGTATGATAAAAAGTTAAACATGGCACATGTGGGGTTCAAAACAGGTGAAATACGGCCTAATGTGGCGAATTTGTCTCTTGAAATAGAAACTATGATTTTTTAAATGCTTTATTTTAGTGGTACTGTCGGGCAAACCCGATTAAATATTGCTCAGTGGTGCAAAATTCAAAATAGACACGGTGGGAAAAACATGGTTTTATATTGTACCAGGGTACGGATGTAGCTATTGGAACATAAGCTAGGGAAAATAGGTAACATATGATCCAAAAAATAATTTTCCAACAGTCACAGATACATTGGGGAAAGGGATAAATATTGTACCATGGTGTCAGGGCAACTCTAGGAACATAAACAATTATCGAAACGGGGGTTCGCATTTAATCATACGAAAGTAATCAAATCTACTTCATTTGTAATAATCATGTAATTTTGGAAGAAAAAGATATAACTATTTTAAAGTACACTAAACAGAAAATAAACAAAGGATGGGGGTCGCGAAGCGCACCGGGTGAAAGCTAGTCACATATATATTTATCATGATCACAAATTTAATGCTTAAGTTCGAATCACAACCTGTGTTGTCGCAGTAAAATATTTTCCTACGACAATTAAGTGAATATTAAATTTTTTCTAACTTAAAAATTGGGTAATGGCTTTCGCAAGAATGTCTAAACGTAATAACACATAACGCCATCAATTGTTACTATCGGAAAGCATATTTCTAAGCAACCTTAAGAGACGGTCGAAGTTGTGGAGTTATGAACTTTCTGGAATGTCTTACGATATACAAATACAGTTTAATTTATTACCTTGAATATTGTAGATAATTTCTGACATATTGTAGTAAAAAACTCAGCTGAAAATAAAGAAACAAAGGTTTGTTTATTAAAATATGTTTGAAAACAAGGTACATATTGAACTTCGGCATTTAATATGTCTTTAAATATGTTAAATATATTAAAAAAAAGTTATCTTAAAATAATGTATTTCTTTCAAGTAAACAGTATATGAGGGCGGTTCGGAAACTTCTTAGCCTAGCACAAAAAGCGCGGTATAAACAGAAAAAAGTTAAGTGTTTTGGAAACTTCCATCTCTGCTATGAACACATGTTAAATTTTGTTTCGATCTGGCAACTCCTTCATATATATAAAAAGACGCATCCGCGATTTTTTTACAATGGAAAAATTAGAAATGCGTGGTGTCATTAAATATTTACATAAAAAAGGTTTATCGAGACAAGAAATGATATGGTGAATGTGTTAGGTGAAAGTGCTCCTTCATATGCAACAGTAAAAAATTGGGTTGCTGAATTTAAACGTGGTCGTACAAGCATTGAAGATGAACCACGTAGTGGACGTCCAAAAACAGCAACAACAACAGAAATTGTAGACAAAGTGCATGATATGGTAATAAATGATCGACGAATAAAAGTGCGTGAAATAGCTAATATCATGGACATCTCAAATGATCGAGTCCATTTAATTTTGCATGAAGAACTACAGATGAAAAAGCTTTCTGCAAGATGGGTGCCTCACTTGTTAACAGTCGACCAAAAACGCATAAGAATGAACATTTCTCAAGATTTTTTAAGCTTTTTTAAGCGAAATAAAATGGATTTTAAGCGTCGTTTCATAACTGTTGATGAGACATGGATCCACCACTATACTCCAGAGACAAAAGAACAATCCAAACAATGGACTGAAGCTGGAGGAAGTGCCCAAAAGAAGGCAAAAACAATTCAATCGGCTGGTAAGGTTATGGCAACGGTTTTTTGGGACTTCAAAGGTATTTTATTGATTGACTATCTGCAAAAGGGTAAAACAATAAATTCAGAGTACTATTGCAACCTTTTGGATCAATTAAATGTACAAATTCGAGAAAAACGTCCTGGCTTACAACACAAAAAAATAATTTTTCATCAAGACAACGCACCAGCGCACAATAGTGTTTTAACAATGGCTAAAATCAACGAATTAAAGTACGAGTTGCTTGACCACCCACCTTATTCTCCTGATTTAGCTCCCAGTGACTTTTACCTGTTCCCAAATCTAAAAAAATTCCTTGCTGGCAAGCGTTTTACCTCAAATGAAGATGCAATTACAGTTGTAAACCACTATTTTGAAGACCTTGAGGAAAACTATTTTAATCAAGGGATAGAATTGCTAGATAAGCGTTGGACTAAGTGTATTGAAGTTTCAGGAGATTATATTGAAAAATAATAAAGAATTTCTGAAAAACTAACTATTCTCTTTCATTGATAGGCTAAGAAGTTTCCGAACCGCCCTCGTACCATTTTATTCACACGTAACTATGTATATAGAAACGTATTACTGTACATAGATTAAGCAGGAAGATCATATAACGGTAATAGTAACAATATTATGGTTACATGGGATCATGTTCGGGACAAAGCTTGAAATGATAGTAGCTATTAGGGAGGGAGCAGAATGCCTGAGATATAACTTGGTGAATCAGGATGGAATAAATATATTCTACAATAGCCAGGTTGTCATTTAAGTCCTGGACTCTGTAACACTGAAATCAGGAATAGCCGTCAACAGCCACAGTTCTCTGGCTGGGCAGTTCAAACAAATCCTACTTAATTATTTAGCTACTGTTATTTATAAGTGCAAACTGTTTAAAAGTGCATCACAATTAAAAAATGACAAGGATGTGGGTGCGGCCGTGGATCATGAAAAACAGAGACGTAATCGTATCAACGCCGGTATTTTGGAAGTAATTTCTATTAAAAAAATATAATATACAGATAATAATAATTATAATAAATGCCCTTTGGCGAAAAACATATTTATTTAATAGTTTTCCCGGAAAAATATTCCCAAAAAAGGCCTATATTATGGCCCTTTAGAGTGGCCTAACCCTTTATGTCATAAAAACGTGATGTTTCATCACTCACGTCCGCCATCACTATCTGATAGCAATGCACGCTGTAAGATTAAAAGTTACTGCCTAGGTGCTATAAGTCAAAGTGACTCTGATCACAGAGTAACACTATACTAAACCTAGAGCATGACATTTTGCCAAAAATGGCAGGAAAACGTGGAAACATGTGCAAATATTATTTTGTAGAAAATGATGTTAAAATTCATTTTTTTTAGAAAATTTCGTCCAAAGACGACCAGATTAAAGGTCGATGACCGATGGCAATATTAATGGCCACTGATGGGATTAAACGCCCATGACCATATAAAAAGTAGATGCCGGATTAGAGGTTGATGGAAGGAGTAAAGATTAGGGGCCACTGACTTTATTAAAGGGTATTAATTGAAGATATTCTAGAAAAATGCAATATCTTTGAAATTTTCTAAATGCAATTGCTTCAAAAATTTCAAGAAAAATTCAGTTTTAACGAAATATTTTTAAAAAAATTAAATTCAACAAAATTTTTAGAAAACGCCAAATTTGAAGGAATTTTGTAAAAAAAAAATAGTATTTTTAAAACTCTTTGAGACAGAACTTTATTAATAACCCATTGTGCGCCGTTGGACACTAGCTCTCTGAATACAACTTGTTCGTTCTTATGACAGCATCATCAGAAACATTGACAACTTCGACGATGCCGTGATTGTCGCTGTCGTTGTCATTGTCATAAAGTGCAAAAATGATAATAATTGTGATAACGGCACATATTTTTTTGCAACTATTGTTAGCGGTGTTTCTGAGGTTATTTTTACTGTAACTCTATGTACCCGTATGTGTTGAAGAGAACAAAATCACTCAGTATCACTTCAAAACAGGTAAGAGAGGTATTAAATTCGGTTTCGACGAATATGTTGCACCCTTCGGCATGGTCATGTTCCGTAAAAATTCCAAAAAACTGACAATAGCATGACTTTGAGTCACTATCGACAGGGTTATTATACCCTCCACTATAAGATAGGGGTAGACTACATTAATCAGCGTTGATAGGAGACAATACAAAATATATACATTTCTAATGTCATAAAATTCTAAGTCGATTTATCATCGTCCGTCAGCCTGTTGGAGTCATTCTATGGACGACTTTGAAGGAGCCTTTAAAGACGACTTGGAAAGAACCTTCATATACGACTTCGAAGGAGTCTTTATAGACGACTTTGAAGGAGCCTTTATAGATGGCTTTGAAGGAGTCTTTATAGACGACTTTGAAGGAGTCTTTATAGACGTCTTTATAGACGACTTTGAAGGAGTCTTTGTAGACGACTTTAAAGGAGTCTTTATAGACGACTTTAAAGGAGTCTTTACAGACGACTTTAAAGGAGTCTTTACAGACGACTTTAAAGGAGTCTTTACAGACGACTTTAAAGGAGTCTTTACAGACGACTTTAAAGGAGTCTTTACAGACGACTTTAAAGGAGTCTTTACAGACGACTTTAAAGGAGTCTTTACAGACGACTTTAAAGGAGTCTTTACAGATGACTTTAAAGGAGTCTTTATAGACGACTTTAAAGGAGTCTTTATAGACGACTTTAAAGGAGTCTTTATAGACGACTTTAAAGGAGTCTTTATAGACGACTTTAAAGGAGTCTTTATAGACGACTTTAAAGGAGTCTCTGTAGACGACTTTACAGGAGTCTCTATAGACGACTTTAAAGGAGTCTCTATAGACGACTTTAAAGGAGTCTTTATAGACGACTTTAACGTAGTCTTTATAGACGACTTTAAAGTAGTCTTTATAGAGGACTTTAAAGGAGTCTCTGTAGACGACTTTAAAGGAGTCTCTATAGACGACTTTAAAGGAGTCTCTGTAGACGACTTTAAAGGAGTCTCTATAGACGACTTTAAAGGAGTATCTATAGACGACTTTAAAGGAGTCTTTAACTAGACGACCGTGAAGGAGTCTTTCTATAGGCGACTGTGAAGGAGTCTTTATATAGACGAATGTGAAGTAGTCTCTATAGACGAAAAATGTCGTTGACTTTAAGCGGCAAAGCTCAATCTCAATGATATACATATAGTAACAAACAGAACAATAAACTAACTATGCATTCCATTCCACGCCGAAGGCTATAATAAACAAAATGACAACACAGATCACACAAAAGGCGTTGGGTTGATTGTATATTTCTGTCATTAAAAATCAGCAACATTTCCAGCTCAAGCTCCGGTTGCTGCAATGACGGACAGACTGGTTGGTTGACTGACTGACTGCAATACATCATCATAAACTCCGAACATGAAACTTTAAGCAGCTTTGCTGGTAATGCAAAAAGGCAGAAAACTCATCATCATTAACATGCGACGAACGGTGAGCGACGATGACGACGACGACTGAACAAAAGATATGAGGCGTCCATAGATATCAGCAGTGAAAACTGTAGCATTTACAGTTTATGGCGATTCCACCACTGTGTCTGTCGGTTATGCGAACATTTTCACATCATCAATTCTACAGAGCTCATTTTGGCGCTTGAATGCTAAAGGAAAACGCATCACGAAAAGCGAAAGACCTACACTCACTCATTTGCGCGCATTGTTGGAAGAAAGTAAAAGTTATTTGTGAAGAAAAACGACACAAACACAATCGACTTTGATATCAGGGGACCACAGACTTACCTGTTACATGTGGAATAATGAATTCGATTTGTTCGAGAGTTGCTGCGTTGGCGCAATTTAATGAACTGCAGAAGTGCGTCATTTGATGGGATAATTACAAGATCTGTGAAGTGTTGTCATTATTTAAATAATACTGCAATGTTCAACTACTTTAGACCTGTAGTGAAAGAATTTCTATATACTTAATGTATATCAATGTACACAGAGGAAAAAAACGGCATCTGTAACATATTGTCCCAAACATATTTTGCAGTCAACATATATATGTTTGGAGCAGCTCCCAAACATATTATGTTTGGGGTAGCGGTAATGTTACCAAACATTTATATGATTGTATGCAAACATATATATGATTGTATGTAATCATATATATGATTGTATTCAAACATTTATATGATTGTATGTAATCATATATATGATTGTATGTAATCATGTATATGATTATATGTAATCATATATATGATTGTATTTAATCATATATATGATTGTATCTCTTCTACTCTTCTCGCTCCTTCATGAAACTATAACGGTTCACAGCAACAAATAACCTAATGTAAATCGTCACTCACTACGTCAAATACAGAAATACAATAACAACAAACAGTAATACACACTTTGCTTCTGAAAAGTAGTTCATGAGCTGCAGAATTGTTTTTAAGTTTTCTGAAAATTACTAAATTTTGAGTTGTGTCTCTTTAAAAGAATTTGTGCAATGTGCAGAGCAAGGAAAAACTTCAATAGTACAGTGCACTCCTCGCTACTCCTCATCTGAAATGACCCCGGGTACAACCCGGGGTCATTTCAGATGAAAACAATTTGTTAGTGCGGGAGTGTGTTTGTTCAAAGAACATGAAAAGCACACATACATACGTACATACATATGTATGTTGGCAAAATAATTTATGTGGGCAATACAACGGCGTCAGTATTATATAACGTTTTGTAAAAAAAATGTTTTGAAGTAACATACATTCCTTTTTAAAAAAAAATAATTTTGCACCAAAATAATTGTGTTTTTTTAATGAATAACCTCAATACATCTTTGATATCATATTCTTTCTTTTATTTTGAATTTGTTGTACGAGTTAAAACTACAACTAATTTCTTGGAATTCGACATTCACCACACATATTCAATAAAAAAACCCGACCTTAAACTCGCCCGGGCGAGTAAGCATCATCAAATAATAATAATACCCTTTGGTGTCGGTGCCATTCCTCCTCATACACACGGTTACCATATACATATTACCCTTCTTTGCACAAAATTATGAGTCATATAATTGGGCTCTCAGAGAGTAATACTCTAAAAAATATGTTCTAATATATTATTTTGCCAAAAATATGTTAGGACACAATCATATCGTTTTTTAATATGCTAGAATTTTGCCCCGAACATATTATGATTGTGTGCAAACATAATATGTTTACCCACAAACATATATATGATTGTGCCCGTCCCAAACATATATATGATTGCATCCAAACATATTTTTAACATATTTTTTTCTCCGTGTAGTTAAAAGGTACCGGTAGCAAACTGGTGATTAAACCGATTACAAGGAACAACAACCAATCCCCTGACTAGTCTCTTCACCGGTGATTTTCATATGGAGACGCTTAGTAGTAATAAATTGTCCCCTTACACGCTGAAAAAAATCGCTTCTGTAGTATATTGTCCAAAATATATTCGGCCTACAGCATATATATGTTTAAGGTACACGCTAAACATATAATATTTCGTACACACAAAAATGTATATATTTGGGAAGATGTTGTTCTAAACAAATCTTTGTTTACATCCCAATATGTTTTTATTTGGGACTATTATTTCCGAAACAAATATTTGTTAGCAATTAAGTGTTCAGAAAAAAAATTGTGTTTTCAGTAATTCAAAGTTAATTTTTTATAAATTTTTCATGTTCGTAAAAATAATAATTAACAATAAATTAAATCGTATAATCTTGGATCGAAATAAATTACTTTGAGGATTGACAACTAATGATGGCTTGGAATACTCAGAAATTTTAAATGATTGATTTAAAACAGAAGTTAATGCTGTATTTGTTATCGTAACTGGGAGGTTCAATTCGAAACCAAGTTTTGAAAAACTTTTTCAAATAATGTATATTTGGAGAAATTCTAAACATTAATTTAATTTGTATTCAAATACATATTTTATTTGTTTGCAAATATAATATGTTGTAACATATTAATATACGAGTTCCAAATGTATTTTAATGATTTTCAAATAAAATTTATTTTCTCAGAAATATATAATATTTAAAAATGTTTGTTCTAAAAATATTTTCTTTCGATTCAAACATATCAAAAAAGGCGAAGGCCCGTGAACAGACGAAGATGGTTGTTTGGCTGCCTTGCTCATCTTAAGTTCTTTCCCTCTCCGCAAAATCAATGTTGAGGCCTTAAGTCGAACACTTGTAACGATCCTCTGCGCTCACCACTCGTTGTTTTGATCTACGCTCACGCACATCGACCTTGTCGCCAACCAACCAATAAAGATCCCCTACTAAAGGGGAATATATAATAAGAATAAGAAATATAAGGGAAAATTATAAGAATCTATTGGATTTATTTACCTATTTATTTAGAACACGCAATCGCCTTTTTCCGAATTGTTACGCATACAACTATTGAGAAAAAAAAAAAACTTTATTATTATTGCACAGTGGTCGGATTCGACCTAAACCCCTTAACATTTGTATTTCTTAACTTACATCTCTACAAACGGGCGGATAATTGGAAATGTTATATCTTTTAAGCTAGAGTGGTATTTAAAAGCGCAATATCAGAAAAACATAAGTCCAGGTTCAAATCGGTAAACCCTAAGGCATGCCCCAATAGCCCTCAAAATCTCTAGAGCATCAATTTATTTGCAAACCAATTGAAACAAAACTTGGAATTGTTGTAGATGAGGAACTGTAGAATACAAGTTTTAATTTGAGCCCTTTATACTACACCAGGCCAGGCCAGCTACAGGGCCTCAAAATGGCAAAGTTTTTTGCAAACGTTGGCCAAAAATAGAAGGAGTTGTCGTAGGCGAATGAAAATTGGTACAACTAACTTTTGTCAGTAAGAAAGAAAATACACAAAGTTTTGTTAAAATAGGTTCAAGGACACGCATACCTCCCCTTTCATCCTGAAATGAAAATACTGCATAATATTTTAAATTATTGTCAGATTTGAATCAAACTTGCCACGATTTGTGTCCTGTGTATAGTAACTAGTTCCGTAGAATTTCAGAAAATTATCTGAAAGGATACGTGCAACTCGCGTATATCCTAAGAAAAAAAAATAGGACATTCTTGGAAATTGTTGCCAGAATTGTACAAAATATTGTAACGAGGTTTTATTCGTAGGCTGAGGTAGTTCAGCCGCCTACAGGACCAATTCAAGGACCCACAAAACCTTAAATAAGAACACACCCTTTTCCCTTTCCAGGGCATGGAATTAAGGTTTTATTTATCGTGTTTTCTTTGTACAACAATTAAATGTTTCTTTTATTTCTACAAAATATTTCATGAGTCAATCTATGTTTAGGAGTATGGGTACGAATCCTCTAGTTCACTGGTATTAGCTTGCCCCAGATGCCGATTGGTTAAATATGGCGTAAACTTGGAATATGGTGGACACCTTACACATGCACGGTTGGCGGATGGTGTGGCGTGGACCACACTTTCTGTATAACGGAGTGGTATTGGCTTTGACGACAATCTGTGAATGGGCCAGAGGCTTTTTATTTAGTGGCAAGTAGTAAAAGACTTTATGGATGCGGGCGAACCGCGTAAGCGAACTGCGTTAGTGTCCTGAAAAGGACAGATCTACAGCTACAAGTCCTGAAGATGATTTTTCTACGACTACTATTCCTGGAAAGGACTATTGGGGCGGATATTTGTTGCTTCGGGTTAAGTGTTCGGACAGTGGACTATACCACTTGTCGTTCAACTTGGTTGGAAGCTCCGTTGATCCACACCATTGACTGAAAAACGTCGACACCTTATATCACCGGCTACATCAAGTGAACGAGAATTTTATTCACAGCATGTGTTTTCATGTGCTTTCATGTTACACCCAAAACATGAAAGTATAAGCCTAGCCATATTCATTCTCAGTGGCTGCGGCTGCCTATGATCTTATGTGGGTGCGTTCGTGTGTTCGCTGTGATGGCTCAGCACAGTGGCGATGGTGGATTCTGTTGTTTGGAGACGTTAATGGGGAAATTTCAGGACATTGATACTCTCGAAAAAAAAAATTAATTGTTGTCAGAGCTGGACAAAATATGAAGGTATATATTATATTGATGTATAATTATTTTTAAATGAGTTATTTCAGGACACCCTCCGTATATCCTAGAGCAAAAAATCATCATTTTGAAATGGATGCCAGAATTGGAATATACATTTATATTCGTGGTACAGTTTTGTATGAAGAACTTAACCACATTGGGCGAGCTTGAGATGTTATTGTCGGAATAACTCCGCATATCATCAAAAATTGTATCGACGGCTTAAGGCCCTGCCAGCGAAACCCAGTCGTACATTTTAATGATGCGACATTACATATATGACATTAATGTAGATTCATCATAAAGCTGGAATAAATTTGATATCTCACACCATGGTTGTTTAATCTAAATTCATTTTCCTACCGTTTTTATCTGGTCAGCGTATAGTACAAATTGATTTAAAAAGGAAATTAAGTTACACATCACATTGAGGCGTGATGGGTAGGACAGTTGAAAAATGTTGCTTCGAGAACGTGAAGAACTCAAACCTGAATGCACAATTACTTGGAAGCATTTCAAAAATGTGGACTGATTGGGATTGTTAAAGTTAGCATCGTTGTCGTACAACTTCCCTAACATGCACAATCCGTTTGTTGATTATCACCCTTGCGGGTTTAAGGAATTTGAGTCTATGCTCTTCAGCTCCCCTTGGACGATATTCGTGTATAAGGATCGTATACTGGTATTTCCATGGATGACTCTCCCACAACTCTCTTTGGACGATATTCGCATAGTAGCGTAGGGGAGCAGAGTGGGATTTCCAACGTTCGATCTCTCCTAAAACTTTCCTTGGACTGTATTCGCATAGTTCGGATTGTAGTGAGAGCCTATTGGCAAGCTTAGGTTGTTCGACAGCTTGTTTAATCTTCGGCTCTTAATTGTCATTTGCCAGTATTTATTTTGGCCCGAATTACGTGTTGACAGACTGGACGGACGGATATGGAGAATTGCTTTTAAATCAATTGGTACAATTAATGATAGACATATGTTTTCTCCTTTAAGGTGTTATGTACAAATAGACACTGTCATAATACCCTGTAGAGTGGTGTAGAGGATAAAAGTAAAATAAAATACCTTTAAATATTGATTTTAGCAGCTAAAGATTAAGAGACATCTCATCGTTCATCCAAAAAAGGATTGTATTATTTTCCCCAGGATTGTCCGATTTCTTACAGAAATCGTGAACAAAAAATGTTTTCATTCAAAATATGATAAATTTCAAAAGATTTGTCCCATTTTTAATCACTGTGCATATTTTTCCTTAGCAACTGTGATTGATTTTTTTGATTTGAGTGAAATTAAATTACTTAACATTTAATGCATAATTTGTATTCATTTTCTTGAGCAAAAAAATGGTGAAATAATATACTTCTCAAACAACATTCCCCGCCTGAAAATCTGATACCCCAAGGAGAGGTAACATTTACACGCATTTCACTGGTCTTTGTTGGTAAATTTACACTTAATTTACTTCCGGTATTGTGTAATGGAGCTCCCGGTTGTCACTACACCACCGACACCGGTAATTTAATATGCATATTTTGTATTTTGATATCGAACATCGAAAGCCAACAAGTGAGAGGTGACATGTGTGTAATGTATCCCACACAGCCCTCAATCTGAGGGGGTGTTTAAACATTAAATAAATGCGGTTTTATGTTTTGTCACCACCGCTTGACCACCGGAACAAACGAACAAAAATAACAGCGGTCTGCTGGCACCTCCAAAACAAAACCACATCAATGGCATTGTGCGACAACAGTGGAGGACAGTGGTTGCTAATACTCTGCCATTGCCACCGCTGCCATCATCATCATCACCACCACCATCATTAGCAGCAACTCCACCGGAGGATGAGTTGTGGAGTATTATATATGTATGTTTACCACGTACATATATATTGTTACGTGATTTGTGTCCGTCCGTCCCGACCAATACTGGGAACAGAATTTTATTTATTTAATATCATGAGAAGAAGGGTTATTAACAAAATATTTATTTATTTATTTATATGAATTACAATACAAAGTAAATTTATATTCTAATTTTAAGGTTCAGGGAAAGGCCGGGTTACAAAGACCATATGCCTGAATTTTGCAGCGACAGACCAGAGCCTCTGGTGGGAATCGAACCCACGACCCCCAAACTCATAGGCGAGTACGCTACCAACTCGCCTACTAGGGCGCTCAACAAAATATTTAAATTTGTTGCATTACCTTAAAAAGATATTGACAATGTTTGGGTATAGGATCATTATAAGTTACAAAGATAGTAGTAGCATTAAAGATGTAAGAACATTTCAGTCGGGTAAACTGACCAAAATATTATTATACCCTCACTTTGTGAGTAATGTAATAAGGAACTTTTTGTGTAGTCATCTTCATCAGTGCCATCGCACAGTGGTAGGAATTCCAAAAAAGGAAAATAATTCGGACTTTTTTTTAACCAGACAACCGATTGCGACAAAATTTGCCATGTTTGTAGAAGATGAACTAGAGAGCTTAAGAACAGGAGCTACAAGGCATTTTTCATTTTTTCCCGATCCTAGCATTTTCTCAATATCGGAGCTGTATGTGCACCGATTTCTTTCACATTAACTTTTCTAAATTGCCAACAAAATTTGCTAAATGTTGAAAGAAATCTATCCGATATACCCTATAAGACAAAAGTTATGGCAGCTTCAAGTTATATTATAAAAAACATTAGATTTTTTGGATTTTGAAGTTGAAGAAGAAGTTATTTATAGAAAACTACTTCGAAAATGTAAATGTAATGTGTTGTGTAACTTTTTTGAAAAAAATCGACATACAAAATATTATTGAAAACACTTACAATATTTTTTCTTTGTAATTTGGAGAAGATTTTCAGTTATTATAATGTAACTTCTGAACCAAAGTCTGTCCCATCGTTACAGCATCGTTAGAGTACATATGGAAAAATTTTTTGTAAAAAATATAAGAAAAAAAAGTAGATCGATTTTGAGATATCGCAATTTATATATTTTTTTCCGCGAAAAGTGACCGAAATAAATTGTATCAGATAAAATTAATATTTTTATGAAAATTGCACGGAAAATCCTTTAAAAACAGTATTTTCTATTTTCAAATTCTTATGATTTGTAGCATTCAAATCAACTTCAAAAACCATTACAGAGGAAAAAAATAAATTTTTCTGAACTTTGACCTCGCCCCCTGCCACCAGTTTTCATTTAATTTTTTTTAATATTGTGGGTCAGTACTCCTACACACAGCATACAGTTTGGTTGCCTCAACCGAATAATTTGCCAACCGAATTTTGGTAGTTCTGTCTACTATCATGCGATTCCTTCAGGACAACCAACATTTTGATTGTGGTATACTTCTACTTCCATGTTGACAACAATCATATTTGGTTGCGCTAACTATGAAAATGGTGGCTAAAATTATCTGTTGTATGTTGCCACAACCAACTGTTTTAAAAAATTGGTTGTTCTGACAATTTGTCAGTCATATACTACCGACAATGGATTAAAAACAGCCTCATTAATTTTTATTTTATTTATTTAACAAAGAACCAAACAATTCATAACAAAACCAGTAAGGAAAAGCAGAAAGTCGGGCGGGGCTATATAATACCCTACACCTCCCTAACAATGCGATAAGGGTTATTGCGATAATAATTTGGAATAATTGGTAAATGGGTAAGAACATATATATGTGGATATATCTAATTTTGAACCGATAATCGCTAAATTAAGCAAAATTCGTTCCTAAATTGAGAAACATCTTTCTGGAGAATTTTGTAATGATCGGAAGTAAAGTACAACTTCTATAGCGCTTTGTAACCAAATCAGGAGGAACATATATATGGAGCTTATATATAAATCTGAATCGATTTTCCCTGAATACTCATTCATGTAAAATAGAAACCTCTTTCTGTCGAATTTCGTACTGATCGGATATAAAATACAGTTTCTACAGCTATTGAATTTAAAATCGGGGGTAACATATATATGGGGGCTATATCTAAATCTGAACCGATTTTCTCCGAATTTGACAGTATTCCTTCATGTAATAAGAAACCTCTTTCTACCGAATTTCGTACTGATTGGATATAAAATACAGTTTCTACAGCGCTTACATGTCAAATCGGGTGCAACATATATATGGGGGCTATATCTAAATCTGAACCGATTTCCCCAAATTTTGTATTGTATCTAAGTGTATCACGAGACTACTCTCTGTCAATTTTTGTACAAATCGGTTACAAAATGTTGCTTATACAGTGCATATATGCCAAATCGGAGGTACATATATATGGGAGCTATATGTAAATCTGAACCGATTTTAATCAAATTCAATAGGGCCTAAAAAAAGATATGTGCAAAGTTTCGTTGAGATCGAACCATAATTGCGACCTGTACTTTGATTACAACAGACAGACAGACGGACATAGCTAAATCGACTCAGAAAGTGATTACAAGTCGATCGGTATAATAAACAATGGGTCTATCTCTTCTCCTTTTGGGTGTTACAAACAAATGCACAAAGTCATAATACCCTGTACTACAGTGTGGTGTAGGGTATAATTAAAAATCCCATATTACAAATTCATCACTATTATGAGATGTGGAAATATTTCACACAAATTTTAGTACACGAAAAAACAAAACACAAAACTTGTATGCAAATATCGCTTAACCCAGTGCTTTCAATTTCATGATTGTTGCTTTTATTATACCCTCCACCATAGGATTTGGGGTATATTCATTTTGTCACTCCGTTTGTAACACCTCTAAATATTGATCTGAGACCCCATAAAGTATATATATTCCTAATCGTCGTAAAATTCTAAGACGATTTAGCCATGTCAGTCTGTCCGTCCGTCTGTTGTAATCACGCTACAATCTATAATAATTGAGCTAGGTGGCTGAAATTTGGTATATGGGTGATATCGGTCCATATTTAGATATAGCTCCCATAGCATCTAACTTGTTCTGATTCCTTCTGTTCTCATCTACAGGGTGGCTGATGAAAGCTGCTACCAAAAAAAATTTAAAAACTTTTTTTCTATTTAATGAATCTGGTTAATTTTGTTTTTATTTTGCAGATTGATTTTTAGATTTAACAAAAATGGATAGCTGGGACACTGAAACAAGAATTTGGATTGTCCGCCGCTATTACGCACTGAAGTCCGTAGTTTCGGTTCAAAGAGAGTATAGGGGCACGTTTGGCGGCAATCCTCCGAGCAGATGGACCATAAAGAGACTTGTTAACAATTTTTCCGAGCATGGGACAGTCAACAGAAGTCCTTACCATCGAAACCCTTCAGTTCGGACGGAGGAAACAATCGCTGCAGTATGTAGCTGATGCCATACAAAACAATCCAAGAGTTTCGACAAGAACCTTATCTGCTCAAATGGGTATAAGCAGACAGTCCTTGCAGTCAATTAAGCACAAAGATTTGGAGTTATTCCCATATAAAATTCAAATGGCCAACAAAGTGAACTCAGCAGACTTCCCGATTCGCTTGGAATTTGCCAGAAGATGCTTCAAATGGTGGAAGAGGACGGAAACATGTTGAATTGTATGATATCCAGAAACTCCACATTCCGTTGGACCATTTTTCGTAATCTCACTTTTTGGGACATAGTGGGGCCAAACGTGTAAAATAGGGTACAGTGATTTAAAAATGTTAAATATGGTCCCATGGTTCTAGGGTAGATTTTGTAACATAAACTAGAGATCGGAAGTGATTTTTGGTAATTCTAACTTTAAGAGGCACCGTGGGGCAAAACGGGTTAATTATGGTGCATTGGGGCAAACATGAATCAATCTGGCAAAATTGGAACATAAACATGAGATGTGAAGAGCACAGTGGGTCAAAAACATTAAATAATGTATACTGGGCAAAAATGGTACAGTGGATAAAATGTGATTAGATATGGTACAGTTAAGGGTTAAGTATGGTAGAGTGGGGACAAATATTAAATATGGTACAGTGAGACAAAACGGGTTAGATACGGTAGAGTTGGGCAAAAATGTTTTAACTATGATGCAGTGGGACAAAAAGGATTAAATATAGTGCAGTGTGTCAAAAATGGTTAGCTATGGTACAGTGGGTCAAAGAGGGGCCATAAGGGGTTAAGTATGGTACAGTAGGGAAAATTTTTAAAGGTGGTACAGTGAGTCAAAACGTGTTAAATATGATACAGTGAGACAAAAAGGGTTAAATATGGCGCAGTGGGGCAAAAAGGGTTATGTATGGTACGGTGGGGCAATAATAGTTAAATATGGTAAAGTAGGACAAAATGGATTAAATATGGTACAGTAGGGCAAAAATTAATAACTATGATACAGTGGGGCAAAAAGGTTTAAATATGATACAGTGTGGAAAAAAGAATTAAATATGGTACAGTGTGAAAAAAATGGTTAAATATGGTACAGTGGGTCAAAAAGGGGCAAAAAGGTTTTAAATTTGATACAGTGGAGCAAATAGGATTAAATATGTTACAGTGGGGCAAAAGTGTATATTGCACAATGGGACAAAATGTGCATAAGCGGAGCGTTAAGGACTACAGCGACTGAGTCTCACAAGCCCTGCTCCATATATAATGCCTATTAATGTTGTGGCGAGAGAAGTTGCAACCAAAGCGGCAATAAGATTAAACTGCCTATCAATGTGGAGGTACAAGAACTACGGTCTCATGAGGATATCAAAGTGTAGTGCTATGGTTACCGACCGAGTGGACTATATGCCAACGGTGCGCACCTTTGAGAGGAACTACATCACTATGATACCAGCCAGGGATGAATGGGATGGCAGAATACCCGGAAATAGAAACCATCTCCACTTCTATACGGATGGTTCGAAGCTTGATGAAAAGGTTGGCTTCGGAGTACACTATGAAGAACTTAATTTGGATATAGCTCACAGACTACCGGATACATGCAGTGTATATCAAGCCGAAATAATGGCAATATGGGAAGTCGCCAAGTGGCTGAGTCGGAACATAGTAACCAACACTGGCCTTGTCATTTACTCGGACAGCCAGGCTGCCATCAATTCTCTGGAGGCCACATCCCTAAATTCACAAATAGCCTTCGACTGCCGCAGATCTCTTAACGAGATGGTTGAGCAGTTTAATATACACCTCATATGGGTGCCTGGGCATAGGGATATCCCGGGGAACTGCAAAGCCGATGAACTTGGTAGGAAAGGGACGACTTTACAAATTCTAGAAGAATTTTCATATATTGGTGCGCCACTATCCACGTGCAAGCTTTGGCTTAGGCAAGAGGCAATCTGGCAGTCCAACGAAAGATGGACACAAATCAGCACCTGTAGGGTAGCTAGACAAATCTGGCCAAGGTATGACCTGAGACGGTCAAAATATCTCCTCGCACTGGAAAGGAAAAGATTGTCTACGTTAGTGTCAGTTCTGACGAGACACTGCCTGATCGGCGAATACGCCAGAAGATTGGGTAATAACTCCAATGACTTCTGCAGAAGCTGTGGGGATGAGGATGAATTGGAGAGCATTGAGCACTTGCTATGCGACTGTCCCGCTTTGAGTAAACGACGACTGGACCTACTGGGGTCGGCCTTTCTAGGCAGCCTAACAGATCTTTCCAGTACCAATATTCGTGCTATCGATACATTTGTATATCAAACAGGTTTGTTTCGATGAAGGGCATTTTAGCCCGTGGTATCACTAGGGACCTAAACTGGTCTATGTGAGCTGAAGAAATAAAAAAGGTAACGGCACCCTAACCTAATGGGACAAAAAAGGATTAACCATAGTACAGCGGGGAAAATATAGTTAAAAATGGTAAAGTGAGACAAAATGGGTTAAATATGGTACAGTGGGCCAAAAAGCGTTACCTCGGAAATAGTGAGGCAAAAATGTGTTAACTATGGTACAGAGAGACAAAAATGAATAAATAATATGACAAAAATGGTTGTCTATTGTACAGTGGGTCAAAAAAGGGTTAAATGTGGTACAGTGGGGGAAAAAATGGTTAAAAATGCTACAGTAGGACAAAAATGGTTAAATATGGTACTGTAATACAAAAAGGTGCTAAATATGGGCAACATCTGGAAAATAAATATGAGATAAGAAGTCCTTTTTCCAATTGTTATGATGTTAGTTAAAGTTTAATATTATGGTGCAGAGTGGTTAAAATGTGTTAAATAGGGTTGAGTATAGCAGGAAGGGTTAAATATAGTAAAGTGGGGTAAAAAATTGTTAAATACGGTAAAGTGTAGCAAAATAGTAAATGTGGTAAGTGGGGTAAAATTGTTACATATAGTCCCAAATATGTATACAATGTCATACTCTAGAAGAACAGTGGAATAATAAAATATTGGATAATTTAAATAGTGCAGTGATTCATAACCAGAGTGGAAAAAAGATAAATAAGGCACGGTATGGTAAAAAGTTAAACGTGTCAGAGATAGGGGACATAAAGAGTAAATACGGCCTAAGGTTGCGAATAAGGCTCTTGGAATATAAACTATGATTTCTGTAAATGCACACTTTTAGTGGCACTGTTGGGGCAAAAACGATTAAATATTGTACAGTGGTGCAAAAATGGTAAATTATGACACATTGGGTTGAATGAATGGAGCGAAAATGATTAAATATGATCCCAATGACAATTGTAAGTCTTGCAACTTAAACTAGGCATTCATTTTACCTTTTTTTAATTAAAACTTTTAATGACACGTTGGGGGCAAGCATTGTTTTATATTGCCCCAGGGTGTGAATGTAGCTATTGGAACATGAACTAGGGAAAAAGGTAAAATATGGTCAAAAAAATAGTTTTTGACATTTAGAGGCACAGAAGGGAAAAGGGTTAAATATTGTACCTTGATGCCAGGACCATAAACAAGATAATTTCCCATATGTAATAGTCATTTGTTTTTGAAAGAAAGAGGTATACCTATTCTACAGTACCCTAAAAAGAAAATAAATTAATGATGGGGCTGCGAAGCGCACCGTGTTAAAGCTAGTAAAATATAAACGCCTAAAAATCTAGCGGGAAGGGGCCTTTATATAGGGGATATGTCAAAACATGCACCGATCTGCCTATTTCCACAATATTCGATTTAGGTTAGGTTGAATAGAGGAGACGTTTAAACGTCTCATGTCCATGGACATACACTTAAGCCAGTGGTTCGGCCTGTTCGGCCAATATCATATATAACTTTTTATAAGAACAAATAAAAGTGTACCAAATTGCAGTAATTGGTAACACTTCGTAAAGATGAACAAACAAAACAAAACAAGTAAGAAAATTCAGTCGGGCAAACCGACTTACGAATCCCCTAACCTAAAAAATATTCGTAAATTTATTTATTTTTTTGTTTTAATTAAATTATTATTAATGTTAATTGAATTTAATAACTTTAAAGTATGCACTGGTATGAAAGTTATCAGTGCGGGAGATATCAAAAGGGGTGAGCCAATGGCGCCCATTTTTCTCTGCACTGTAAGTCCTACTTTCGGTACAAAATAGTCCATTTGTGTGGGAGTTACCAAAAGGGTCGTGCCAATAACGCCCACTTCTCACTAGACTCTAGGTACTATAAAAGCATTACACTGTACACAATTTTAAGTATTTTTGTTTAACTGATATTAAAGCTATAAGCAGTTAACTTTTAGTGCAAAATGGTTCATTTATATGGGAGGTACCAAAAGGAGCGTGAAAATAATGCCAATTTTTTACCGCACTGTAGGTACTGTAAAAGCATTACACTGTACACATTTTCAAGTATTTATGTGGACTGGTATTAAGGATTTAAGCGTTAATTATACCCTACACCACACTGTGGTACAGGGTATTATAACTTTGTGCATTTGTTTGTAACACCCAAAAGGAGAAGAAATAGACCCACCGTTTATTATACCGATCGACTTAGAATCATTTTCTGAGTTGATTTAGCTATGTCCGTCTGTCTGTCCGTCTGTGCATGTATTCTTGTAATCAAAGTACAGGTTGCAATTATGGTCCAATCTCGACGAAACTTTACACATATCTTTTTTTTGGCCCATGGACGATCCCTATTGAATTTGGTTAAAATCGGTTCAGATTTAGATATAGCCCCCATATATATGTTAGCCCCGATTTGACATGTAAGCGCTGTTAAAACTTTATTTTATATCCGATCAGTATGAAATTCGGCAGAAATAGGTTTCTTATTATATGAATGAACACTGTTAAATTTGGAAGAAATCGGTTCAGATTTAGATATGCCCCCATATATAAGTTACCCCCGATTTGACATGTAAGCGCTGTAAAAACTGTATTTTATATCCGATCAGTGCGAAATTCGGCAAAAAGAGGTTTCTTATTACATGAAGGAATACTGCCAAATTCGGAGAAACTCGGTTCGGATTTAGATATAGGCCCCATATATATGTTACCCCCGATTTCACATGTAAGCGCTGTAAAAACTGTATTTTACATCCGATCAGTATGAAATTCGTCAGAAAGAGGTTTCCTGTTATATGAATGAACACTTTTAAATTTGGAAGAAATCGGTTCAGATTTAGATATAGCCCCCATATATACGTTACCCCCGATTTGACATGTGGGCGCTGTAAAAATTTTATTTTATATCTGATCAGTGCGAAAGTCTGCAAAAAGAGGTTTCTTTCTACATAAAGGAATACTGCCAAATTCGGAGAAACTCGATTGGATTTAGATATAGCTCCCATATATATGTTACCCCCGATTTGACATGTAAGCGCTGTAGAGACTATTTTATATCCGATCAGTACGAAATTCGACAGAAGGAGGTCTTTTTACATGAATGAGTATTCAGGGAAGATCGGTTCATATTTATATTAAAGCTCCATATATATGTTTCTTCCTGATTTGGTACCAAACCGCTATAGAAGTTGTATTTTACTTCCGATCATTAAAATTTTCCCGAAAGATGTTTCTCAATTTAGGAACGAATATTGCTTAATTTAGCGATTATCGTTTCAGAATTAGATAATATGTTTCTACCCATTTACCAATTATTCCAAATTATTATGGCAATGACCCTTATCGCATTGTTAGGGAGGTGTAGGGTATTATATAGTCGGCCCCGCCCGACTTTCTGCCTTTCTTTGCTGTTTTTTTTTTACAAAATGGTCCCTTTTTTGTGAGATGTACCAAAAGGAGTGGCGACACTTCGCCCATTTTTCTCAAGGTGATAGCGACGTATAAGCTTTTACTATGTGTGGAATTACAGAGGATTCGGATAAGTAGTATAAAAGATACTATATCATGTGTAGTTCTATTTCAACAACCCTTTACCTGATTAAAATGTGTGTATTTAATACCATGTCAGTATAGGCGTCGAATTTCATGAAACGTCAACGGGCAACCGTCGCAAAGCGTTCGGGGATGGAAATTGAAAACCACAATAACAAATATTAATTTTCATAAATAAACGACAAATTAACGCTTTTGACATTCTTTTCGGAGGTGTGTTAATATTTGCGGTGTAATATCAGAAAGCTAAAAGAATTTTATTCATTGTCAGCCAGAAAAAGAGGGGGGGAAAGGAAGAATGAATTAAAAACGAGTGCTTTACTTAAGCAATATGCCTTATCAATAAGTATGAGTAAAACTGTTGCAATTACAAAGTTTAGTTAATGGTAATAATTAACTACTGTTAGTTTTTTAATAGTTTGTGATTATAATACTCGTATTATTTAAGGGTGAAACCTAGAAAACAAGTAGAAAATGTCAGTCGATTAAACCAACTAGGGTAATAAGTATTGTAACATAAAATATGGCGCTTTGGGAGTCAGAACGGTGGAAAAATTTTACTCAATCTATAGTCCTTGCAAAATTGGTCTAAAATATAGAATTTGAAAACATTTTAATTATTGCTACATAAGTTTTGTTTGAATAAATCTGTCAATATTTGTGGGGAGTATCAGAATAGGTTTGACATTTGATCTTATTTTGTTCATAACTCAAAGATAACTCAACTGGTAGATAACTCAAAGACATTGCAATGTTTAAATAAATTAATTGAGAACTGCTTACAAAAAGTCGCATATCTCCAAACATTACAGTCATACATCCTCACACTTCTCGTTTGGTTATTTGTATGTCCCTCATTCATTATTGTTTTTCAAAGAAGGTATATTTTCTTTTTTACAGAAAACAAAAACAACGAGCTCGAACTCGATAGTCAAAAAGAAACCTATAAAAAGTCATAACATATCGAATAACCAAAAATATAATAAAGGGTGATCCATTTCGAGGTTACCTGCTTTTTTAAAGAAAAAAAACACAGAAAATTGGAATTGAATTGGGAATGTTTATTATCATTTGAAAGAACATTCTTTGGCATTTATTTTTTGAAGGTTATGTCTATCAAATGTTGGCCACGGCTACGTCCATCCGTTGAGTCCAGTTTTCGATGACTCGTTCGAGCATTTCGACTGGTAACTGGCGAATGACTCGCGTGATGTTTAGCTCCAAGGCCTGAATCGAAGCGGTTTTGTCCGCATAAACTTTAGACTTTATATATCCCCACAGGAAAAAGCCTAACGGTGTGATATCACACGATCTTGGTTGCCAATCGACCGGCCCAAAACGTGAAATTATCTGCTCACCGAAGTTGTCTCTCAATAAATCCATTGATTGATGCGATGTGTAGGAAGTGACGCCGTCTTGTTGAAACCAAATGTCGCCGAGATCACGAGCTTCAATTTCAGGCATCAAATAGTCGGTTATCATGGCACGATAATGGTCGCCATTGACGGTTACGTTCTCACCGGCATTATTTTTGAAGAAATATGGACCGATGATTCTGGTACGTCGGATCGGGAATCGGTCAATGGCAAAAATATAGCCCTTAACGAGAGCTAAAATATTGCTCATGGGTGTCAAGATCGTGGGCTGACTGGAAAGTGTTTTTTTGGATTTAAAAAAAAATGGACTTAGCGCAATTGGCGAACGATTATTTTGATAATAAAGCTGAATAAATTGTAAACGTTGTTCAGGCGTAAGTCTTTCCATGATGAAATGCCAAACAATACTAAAGAAAAATAACATGATAGCATGACACGACTCACACGACATTCACGCTATTGAGAAAAGTATCTCTACTTAGATCACCCGTTACTTATTGGGTGGGCCACACCCACCAATCCAATTCCGCCCATTTTTGTCATGACCACACATTTAGTCATTGAATGTACAGGGTGGGCCTAAAGAAACCAAGGGATGTAAAAATTTAATAACTTTTTCGTTTATTAATTTTTTTTTATTTTTTCTTCCAGATTATATAATATACAAAAGGCAAATTTTTTACACTAAGTATGAAAAATAATGTCTCTTAAATGATCACCGTTTTCAGCTTCGCACTGATGGGCTCTTTTTAGAGCATTTTCCATAACACCTTTCAAAACTTGTGGCTGTAGCGTTCGAATTTCTGCAACAATGTTTGCCTTGAGTTCAAGGATTGTCTCTGGCTTGGCTTGTTCACATACACTCGCTCCTTCAAATAACCCCAAAGAAAATAGTCGGGTGCTGTCAAATCTGGCGATCGCGCTGGCCAAATAATTTCCGAATTTCTGGAAATTATTCGCTCTCCAAAAATTTGACTTAAAAGTGCCATTGTGTCTCGGGCAGTATGGGCAGTGGCTCCGTCCTGCTGAAACTACATACCAGGTCTGTTTTCAAGAGCAGGACGTAAAACATTTTCTATCATAAACCGATACCGCTCTCCATTTACGGTTACAGCACTTCCATCTTCATTCTCGAAGAAGTAAGGCCCAATGACATTTTCAGATGTGATCCCACACCATATTGTACACCTGATGGGGTGCAATTGGCGTTTATGAATGGCTCTTGGATTTTGAGAACCCCAGAACCTACAGTTCTGCTTATTAACAAAGCCATTCAAATGAAAATGAGCTTCATCACTCATAATCAAATTTTTAATAAAGTTGATATCATTTCTGGCTCTTGAAATTTAACTGCAAAATTAAGACGTTGCCGATGATCTGGGGGTTTTAATTATTTCACCAATTGGACCTTATATGGGTATAACTGTAAATCTTTTTTTTAAAATGCGCCGTAGTGACGTACGAGGCATTTCTAACTGAGCAGAACGACTTCTGATAGATGTTTCTGGTGCTTCGTTAACACTTTGCTGTACTCGTTCAATATTTTCCGCAGTGCGACTTACACGTGGTCTACCGGTTCGAGGCAAATCTCTTACGCTGCCATGTTGGTGATGACGATCAACTAAGCAACGAATCATTGCTTCAGAGGGCGAAATTCTGACGTTAAAATGTCGACGATATGCTTTTTGCGTTAAAATAATTGATCTCTGGTTTAAATAATAAAATTCTATTGTTATGGTTCTATGTTTAATTGTGAACCTCTCCATTATAAGTTCTCCAAGTGTTGTCTATATAATCTGAAAGAAAAAAATAAAAAATAATTAATAAACGAAAAAGTTATTAAACTTTTACACCCCTTGGTTTCTTTAGGCCCACCCTGTACCTACACCAAATTTTACGAATGTCGAAAGAACTGTAGAAATAACGTTTTAAAAAAGGACTAGAATTTGCAGGGCCACGCCCATTTTTGTTAGGATCAAGTGTTTGCTTTAGAGCCCTTCTCTTGGTATGGAGTTTTCTATATGGGGGGTTTGGGTGTTGCCTCGTCCACTGAAAATATCAAAAATTCAAGCAGGCTATTTTTCCTTCTAACTCGAAAGCTACATTCTGTGAACATATCGAGAAGATCGGTTTAGCGGTTTAGACGTCCATACGGAACCAACTACAAAAACCACAAATTTATTTTTATAGTATGGACCTCAGGGGACTTTTTTTTTAATTTAAGATTTAAAGTTGCCCATTTAAAATTTTAAATTTGAATTGGCTTTAAAAGAAGTACCGATAATTTTTTAAATTTTCTGGTTTTATTGGAAAGATTGAACTTTGTTTCATATGACTACCACCACTGGCCCGGCAACCCAAATTTTTAAATCCGTTTTCGATTGTTTGTGATCAAAAATGAAGCCGGCCATAATGTTACAGTCAATGGGGAACGCTATAGAGCCATGATTAATGACTTTTTCGTGCCTGATTTGGAAGATATTGATGTGGACGACCCTTGGTTCCAACAAGACGGCGCTACATGCCATACAGCCAACGAAACCATATTTTTTTTTTAAGAAAACTTTTGGTGAGCGCTTAATCTCGCTTCGTGAACCTGTGCCGTGGCCTCCAAGATCGTGCTATTTAACACCGCTGGACTATTTTTTGTTATGTCAAGTAGTTTGTCTACGCAGATAAGCCCGATACAATTGACGCCTTGGAAGAGAACATTCGGCGAGTTATTGCTGACATAAAGCCCCAAATGCTACAAGAAGAGGTCGAAAATTGGGCCTCTTGGATGGAATTTATTCGAGCCAGCCGCGGCGGCCACTTGCCCGAAATCATTTTTAACCCTTTGACGACCACTGGGACATATATGTCCCATGCGAACGTTTTTGCATTTTTTACCATACTTATGTCTAAAATGTCCCAATTTGTTATAAATGTTTATTTAGTCAAAAGAATACCTACGTAATTTGTTGATTCCACTACGAGGGTTGCTATATATATTTCTGCCTGGCGCCATCTGACATTTTCATTGGAAAGTTTGACATTTTTCAGCATAAACGTAGTCAGATCGTTTTGACGTACGACCATCACTTGTGTTGTTTACATCATAAAAAAAACTTCTTCAATTGGGCTGATCAGCAACCTGAAGGTATCCTCGATCACAGTCAATTCAAAAATGCACAGTTTGGTATGTTTTATGGGTTGGTGGAATCTTCGGTTATGGAATCATCATTTGGAATGGACGCGGCCTACGCAAAAAAAAATTTTAAAATTTAAACGTTTTAAAAAATATAAAAATGATGATCTGATATAAATGAAAAGATTCTTTTGTTTACTCTATGTACATAAAATACTCGTAAAATCATTCGACAGTAAGCCGGATAAGTTAAAAAAGTTGGTATTTTTGTCAAACCTTATGGTCGTCAAAGGGTTAAAACATAATGGCAAACCCCTATCTTTACAATAAAGCTAAATTCTTGGCGATAACATTAAATTATGTGCGTTTTATTTCTTCTTGAAAACCACACGTCTAAAAAAACACCCTTTAAAAGATATCTTCCATAGGGGAAAACAGTTGAGAACAGAAGACCTGCTAAAAAAACACCGCCGGATATATCGTGCACGCACACGATTAACTCCAGTCGATCTGCTTGCGGTTCTACGTAGCAGTGTTGTTAGGATTATCATCCGAATCTGAAAACCACAAGTTCGCCTTGGACTACAAATCGATATCCACGATCATATCGTTCAAATGCGCAGTTCCGATCAACTTTAAATCCTTAATCATCATCATGTTCCTGATCACCTTCACATCGGCCAACAACCTGCAGCAGTACAAGTCTCGTTTCGAACCCACGCCCAGATCAAAGATCCGATCCGAGACGACCCTAAGTAGTACTTTGTAGTTTGGCAAACAAAAGTATTTTGTAAAATAATTTGACGACCTAATAAGAGAAAATGCTTTTGTACTAATTTGTTAAGGTGTGTGGGTCCTCAGGATAAACCTGGCGAAAACTGGTCTTATATCGACCTTCGACGAAAGTATAATTCTACAGTTCGATTATAAAAATATTTGAAAATAATTGGAATTTTTCATGGGACCTCTGGAAAACTATGGGCATAATTGATAAAGTAGATGAAGTGATTGGATGTAATCTACTTCTTTACCACTCACGCTATGTATAAATTCTATCATGCATACTTGCTAGTTAAACGTACCGTAAGTTCGCAACTTCTGATTTAACCACATCTATACAGTTTAAGTTTTTGTTCGTTAATGTCCTCACATTAATATTGTACTTATATAGTCATGAATAATTATTCGAAATGCAACACCAGTCGAAACCACAAATAATCACAAAGTCTAAAAGAAAGAGCAACATCCTCAACTCAAACAAAGCTCAATACAGTGGAGAGCATTTCATATAAATTATGTATCGAAATTGTTGTTAACTACACTTTCAGATTGGAAGCGAAATGTTTACATTTCTGGACGACTCAAAGCAGAACAGAACAGCGCCCTCGCACTTACCTCATACAACATACAACATTTATTGAAGCTGAAGCACTCACTCATTGGAGCCCCATTGCTCCTCCATTGCCGGTTAGAATATGGTCTGTGGTCGGTGGCCGCTGTGTTAGTTGCCGGGCCGGTTGCCGCTCTGCTTGGCTTGATTGGATGTTTTTTTGTGTTGTGTAGTTAGGATCATTTATCATTTCCTGACCGTAATAAGAGTAGGAAGCCTACAATTACCAAAAACCAAACCGCCGATACTCGTATGTTTATTGGGAATTTGAGTATTGTGTGTACGTACGTCTGTCCGTCCCCGTCTATCTACTGCGTCCAATGCACAACATTTAAGAACCTCTTTTGGTTCTTTAGACTTATTCTTGTTTTATTTTTTTTTTGGTAAGGATTCTGGGTAGTTAGATATCTCAGCTACAATGTATTTATACTTAAACATAATAAATGTGTGTTATTTTCGTTTGGGTGTAGCTTGAACATGGAGACGGTGAGATAAAATGAAAATACATATTATGTTTGAACATTAAGTGTTCAAATGCACCAAAACCACAGTCAGACATGTTTGCAACCGCATAAACTATGTATACCGAATTTAACATCGATAGCCGTTTGAATGCATCCATGGCTAGTGGAGCATTTTAATGGGAATCGGTTCAAACAAAATTAAATGTGGCTTAAGTTTTCTTAAGGATATTGTTTGAATTGGTCACAAAAACATTATAGGACCTAATTGTATATGATTTATAAACTCTGACTAAAAATTTCTGCGCTAAAACTTTTAATTTCATAGCTTTAATACGTTGACCTTTTCATGTAGCTTTAATAGAGTGGCTATAATTTATTATACTTTCCACTATATGGCCAATCCGTTTGCAATACCTTGAAATATTGATCCCTAAAAAGTATACGAGTATATGTATATTCTGGATCATCGTAAAATGTTATGACTGATTTAGTCATATCCGTCTGTCTGTTGGAATCACACTACAGCCGGTAAAAATTAAGGTTTAGGTAATGGTGGCAGCCAATGTAACCAGTTCACATACACCAATTGCGGTCCCTAATGCTACCACCGACACAGTTGCCCCTCATCGGAACCAAACTTTTTGATACAGAAAGTTATCAATAATACGAACATCCGTACCACCAGACTTCCTATAAAGGCCGATTCCAGTATATCAATGCGTTGTTTACTCAGTGCGGGACACTAACAATACAGGTGTTCAATGCTGTCCATATCTTCTGCAGAAGACATTGGACTCAATTCCCAAATTCCTGCTGTGTTTGACGATCAGGCAATGCCCCGTCGGAAGTGACACTAATGTAGACAATCAATTACTCTCAAGTTAACAATTTAGATTTAGATTAGCCGGAGTTACCAGCTCACATATACCAATTCAGGTCCCTAGTACTACCTCTTGCCCAGTTGCCCTTCATCGAAACCAAGCTGCTTGATAGAAAGCTTTGTCAGACTTCCTAGAAAAGTGGAACAATAGAGGTGCAGGTGCTTAATGATCTCCACCTCCTCCTTATCTCCACAGCTTCGGCAGAAGACATTATGTAGATGACACCAAAACCTAAACTTTTAGGGTGTTCTCCGATCAGGCAGTGTCCTGATCGGCGTGTATAGTGTGTATAGACACAAATACGAGTATATGAAAATTCTTAGAGAATTTGAAATGTCGTCCTAAAAGTTTATCGGGATATCTATTTGCCCAGTTCCTCGGGATATGAGATATGTGTATGTTAAACTGCTCAGCCATCTCGTTGAGAGGTTTTTGGCAGTCGATGGCTGTCTGTGAATTTAGCAATGTGGCCTCCAGAGATTTGATGGCAGATGTCCGAGTAAAATAACAACGCCAGTGTTGATCACTATATTGCGATTCAGCCACTTGACTACTTTCCATACTACAAATAACTCATATTAAAAATCAGTGAAAGTATCTGGTAGATGTGAGTTACAAACATATATCAGTACTAAGATATTTACAGTGTAAAGAAACATCAGCTTAGAAGTGGAGATAACGGTTAATAACCACACTGTGGTACAGGGTATTATAAGTTTGTTTCACGGCATATGTTTGTAACACCTGAAAATAACACAGCTAGAACCACCTTAAAGTATACCGATCAGAATCACTAGCTGAGTCGATTTAAGCATGTCTGTCCGTCCGTCCGTCTGTCTGTCAATTTCACTCCGATCTTTCTGAAATTTTGCAGTTTAGAGTATTTCGCAGCTGTTAAGATCGCTATTGAATTTGGTTGAAATCGGTTCAGATTTAGATATAGCTCCCATATATATCTTTCGTCCGATTTGGCCCTTTAGTTCTATAGAAGCTGTATTTTACATCCAATCGTTTTGAAATTTAGAATGGTAGAGTTTCTTGATCCATTAACCAGCATTGCCGAATTTGAAGCAAATCGGTTAAGATTTAACTATAGCTCCCATATATATGTTTCGTCCGATTTGGCTCTTTAGTTCTATAGAAGCTATATTTTACATCCAATCGTTTTGAAATTTAGAATGGTAGAGTTTCTATGTTTCATCCGATTTGGCTCTTTAGATCCAATCGTTTTTATACCCTACACCACACTGTGGTACAGGGTATTATTATAAGTATAAAATGTCCCAAAAGTAAATTTATGTAAACAATTTATACATGAATTACAAAATTTATATATCAGAGTTATTCAATATTACGAGAGTGGTGTAGGGTATTATATAGTCGGCCCCGCCCGACTTTAGCCTTTCCTTACTGTTTTTTTTTAGTTACATGAGAACGGTTCTCCGGTTATGCTAAAAAATGTGGTTAAACCTAAATTTTTTAATTGCTTATATCTTAAATGAAATGACTGAAGCTTTCGTTGGAGCAAAAACTAGTGAAAGCGGCTTAAGTTCGGCCAAACCGAATCTTATATATCCTGCACCATGGATCGCATCTGAGTTGTTTAGTGGTGTTATAAGTGGAGTGACAAAATTACCTCAGGGATTTTTCTCAAAATTAGGATTAGTTAAAATTGTCATTTTAATTAGGAGTATGTTAATAACTTGACTACAGCGCCACCTATAAGATCCAGATAGATATACATAGTTACGCATACATAACATAAATATAATGTGCAAAAATAAAATCAATCGGTAAAGCGGTTTAGAAGTTGCACTAGTCTAACCATCGAATCTAAAATTCAATATAAAACAATTAAGGAATGACATAAATACGAGCGAGGCCCACCGTAAAATACCCTACACCTACCTAACAATGCGATAATTGGTATCGTTTCAAAAGAACAAAGTAATTTGCTTCACCTCCTCATCAAAGCTTATTCCTAGGAGGAGTTGGAAATTTTGATCATAATAAACTAGATCTGAAACGATAACCTTAACATGCGAAGTATTCTTTCATAGAATAAGAATTTTTCATAGAACAAATACATGGGACTTTACATTATATTATATAAAGATCTTACGTTAAATACCGATTTAATAGCGCTTAAATATTAATTATATGTGGTTATCTCTAAATCTGCACAGATTATCCCCAAATTAAGCAGTATTCGTTCCTAAGTTAAGAAACTTATTTGATATGATCCGTAGTAAAGTACAACTTCTATAGCGCTTTTATGCCAAATCGGGATGAATATATATAAAGCTATATCTTAATCTGAACCCAAATTTGGCATTGTTTATTCATGTAAATTTGGCATTGTTTATTTTGTATTAACTTTGGTTAACAATTGTTTTTGGAAGATTTTGGAGAAGTGTGGTTTCACAAAGATTTCTCATTCGCTTGCGTGTTGAAGTCAACCATATAGAGCTCCGTATCTCTCATACAATTGCAGCAGAACTGTTGATAACGAGTGTCACGGCTCAGAAATCATGATCCAGTATGTGTGCTGCCAATTTTTAATACATATTTATACACCGCCATGTATAAAATACTTGTTTCTATAATAATATGAAAACAAAATGGTCTTGAAGCCGGGAGAATATCCTAGTTAGAATCACAGTAATAAAAAACCTTTTTCTGCCGAATTTCGTACTGATCGGATATCAAATACAGTTTCTACAGCACTTAGGTTAGGTTAAGTTGAAGACGTTTAAAAACGTCTCATGCTCATGGTCATAAACTTAAGCCAGTGGTTCGGCCTGTTGTGCGCTCCTTATTTATGATATTTTTATACATGACGACCCTGCAGAGAAATTGGAAACAGTCTCTGAAAAGAACCAATTCTGAGTTGGTCCAATCCGGACTAGATCCAGACTAGAGTAAAAGTAATGCAGCGAGAAACAGTTGAGCGCAAAAAACAAACGAGAATTAAAAGAAATCTGCTGGTCAGTTCTGCTTTTAAACAAAGTGTATAGTTGTTTGTATTTTATCGTTTGCAGTGAAATAAATCTAATTGTTTCCCGTTAGGAATTTATGGTGGTGCTTGTCATTTCAGACTTAGTATGACTGGGTATTATGTAGAACTAGTTCATATATTCTCATGGACCAGTCTAGAACTATTTATGAACTGGTCCGTTTCGCTGCAGGGGAGTTACAGAAAATCGGTACTAGGCACGACTTTTCTAGTAGCTTTCAGTCATATCCTCTGAGGTGAGTCATGTCTGGCAATATGTCGGTATTTCGTTATGCATTCGGTATTATGCCTACATTCGTCGTTTTGCGCTAGTTCTATGCGATGAAGATGTGCTTGTAAGCTTGAGTGTCCAGTTACAACACCTATCATCTAACTAATCTCGATCTTGTTTAGTTTCAGATAACAACTTGTTTTCTTTCCATTTGGGTCACCCCACAGTATCGTTGCAGTTGCTCCTACTGTTGCGCTATTCCATACAGTTCTGTGAGCCATCACTTCCCAGTGCTTAAATCCATCCTTCGTGGTTTCGAAAAGTTTCCAATTTTCCATGTTTATTACTCGAAATTCTCTTCCCTTTGAAGCCAAACTGTTTGCTCGTTCATTTCCAATCACTGCGTTGTGTCCTGGTACCCAGAAAATACGCAACCATGGGCTGAGTAATCATTTATGGTTCTTTTACAGTCTAAAACAGTTCTGGATTTTACCCTTTCCGATGTTATTGCTTTGATCGCCATTTGGCTATCTGTGAAGATGTTGACATATTTAGACTTTGTCGTGTTACTAAGCCAGTTCACACACTCCGTGATTGCTCGAACTTCTGCTTGAAATACCGTGTTATGGTCTGGGGGCGGAAGTAAATTTCGACTTCTGGTTCATCAATAAAAAGTCCCAGACCCGCCCTTCCTCCTAGCTTGGAACCATCCGTGCAGCAGTTGGTTCCCACTGGCACATGAGCCGTGTTCCGTTTTTGTAGGGGCGTCTGTTTGGTACTAACGAAACACAGGTAGCTGTAAACCGCACTTCAGGAATGCGTCGGAGATTTCTGGTGTTTGAATGTGACCAACTAGAGACTCTAAAATCTTCTAATGGTACAACTTGTGGTCTTGATTTATCCATTCCATCAGCAAAAATTTTCTGTTTATCCGTCAACCCAATCAAAAGTTATTCACAAAACAGTAGAAGTCATTCGACTTGCTTTATAAAGGAATTCCGCACAAATTAAAAAAAAATCGACAAACTTTGATCGCCTCTCCTGAAAAACGATCTTTTTACTCTTAGCATAGTTTAGAATGGAGTAGTCGACGACTTGCTGTGAGGACTGCCGCATACTTAAAACGTATATCTATTGGTTGGATGTGCAGAACAGTCTCCAACGCTCTTGTTGGTGCGGTTCTAATTGCACTGATTATGCCTATACAGCACATACGTTGAATTTATAGTATTACGTTGCACTTCTTGGCCATAGACGTCCACAACTCTAGGCGTAGGTTATTATTGGTTTTATCACGCTCATGTAAAACCAGTGTGTCATATTTGAACGTAGTCCCCATTTTGAACCCTCTGTTCTTCTGCACAATGACCAACATCTGGCGGACTTGGTAAATCTTTCTTCAAGATGATCTTTCCTATTCAGTATCTGATCCAAGATTACTCCCAAGTATTTTACCTTTTTATACCCTCACTTTAGTGTGACTAAGGTATATATATAGGTATATATATATATATTACACCCACTTTGACATGTAAACGCTGTAGAAAACGTGTTTTATATCCGATCAGTACGAAATTCGGCAGACGAGGGTATATATCATTTGCTACCGACAAAAAGTGTAACACATCGAAGTGACCTAAGACCCCAAGTATGTTCGGCGGAAATCCCTTTTGGGTCATTTTAGGTCGAATGAGCAAATGTCCGTCCGTCCGTCTGTTCGTCTGTCTACTGGCTGATGCGCACGATAACTCTCGAAAGGAGTAACCGATTGACTTTAAATTTGGTATGTGGTAATATTTTTCTATCTTTTTCGAATATGGGCCATATTGGTCCACTCCTTCTAGTGCCTCCTCCATAAAGGGTTAAAATGTTGTGAAATATTGATTCTTTAATAACTGCTGTACTACTTATTCGAATCTTCTTTTTCGCTATCAACTCGAGAAAAATTGGCGAAGTTGCTACGCCCCTTTTTGTACCTCCCACACAAATGCACCATTTTGCACCAAAAGTTAACAGGTTATAACATTATTATCAGTGTATAAAAATACTTGTAATTTTTTACAGTGTAATGCTTTTATAGTGCCTACAGTCCAGTGCAACGCCCCTTTTGGTACCTCTCATACAAATTGAACATTTTGTACCAAAAGTTAGCAGTTTATAACTGTAATACCAGCGCATACAAATACTTGCAATCGTGTACAGTGTAATGCTTTTATAGTACCTACAGTCCAGAGAAAAGTGTGCGTTATTGGCACGCCCCTTTTGGTACCTCCCAAACAAATGGACCATTTTGCACAAAAAGTTAACAAGTTATAACTTTAATACCAGTACGTACTTTAAAGCTGTAAAATGCAATTTAAATTGATAATAATTTAATTAAAACAAAAAAAATAATAAATTAAAGATTTTTTATGGAACTAAAGGTAAGGGGATTCTTAAGTCGGTTTACCCGACTAAACTTTCTTAGATGTTGTAAACATTTGGCAGTGTAAGTCGAATTTATGGATTATAAAAAATTTGCCAGATGAAAACATTACAATTATTGCGTACTTTATAAAACGACTTACGAATGTTCATATTTATGGGAAATTATGTTATAGTTTTAAATTTCCGCGATTCAATGTAATTAAGTTCGTTTTTTTGTTAAAAATGTTTTTATCGCGAAAGGAAGCAGATCAGATTTTGATGTCTCCATATTTTTGAGTAGATTCTGAACAAAACATCATTAGCCGTTTTTTACGTTAATCTAGGCCAACTTTCGATTGCTTAAGGCACGTTGTGAAGATGCAAATATTCCTATGTGTAATTTTTTTGTTTTATTAAAATTTAAAAGCTCCAAACAAAATGTGTTGTGGGTAGATTTTCTTAAAAACAATGGTAAATTGTTTTTAAGTAAGTATTGGCTTTTTCATATATAACATTTTGTTGTGATATTTTGGTGTTAAATACTTTAAAGATAAATTCAAATTTCTGAAATATGAAATATATCGCGATTTGACGAAATGACCCGGTTTTTGCCTCTAATGAAAACTAGTAAAAAACACATAAGATTTTTCGTCAGAACACTGACAATATCGAGCCCTAACAGCGAAAAAAACTTAACCAACAAAAAGTAAATTTTTCAGGAGAAGGTTTTTTTTAGTTTTCTCTACACTCAGTGCAGGTATTAACATGAACTTTTCAAGTTAAGTTTTTTTTTTGAGTAATTAATTAGTATTAATCGTTTCATTAGTCTTTTTTTAACAAAAAAGTACGATTTTTGTTACTTAAGTTTTTGTCGCTGTCATTGTAGCAAGCTGAACCGATGTATTTGTGTCGGTTAAGTTAAACACAATTGCATAGAAATATGCATTACCATCTTTTTTACCCACTCCACCATAGGATGGGGGCTATAAATATTGATCTGATACCCCATAAAGTATATATATTATTATTCGTCGTAAAATTGTAAGACTAGTTAGCCACGTTCGTCCGTCCGTCCGTCTGTTGTAATCACGCTATAATCTATAATACTTGAGCTAGGTGGCTGAAATTTGATAAATATATTTCATATATCGTCAGGTATGTTGGGATTGATAATGGGTTATATCGGTCCAATTTTGGATATAGCCCCCACATATATGGCATCTTCCCGATTTTCCTTCTTAACGTCATAGAGAACACAAATGTCAACTGATCGCGGTGAAAGTTGGCAACTGGGGTTTATTTATACCCGGTATCTTTGACACAAGCCATAGGTCCATGCTTTGATATAGCCCCCATACTAAGGTCCCTCTAGATATGACTTCTTAACGCCACAAAAACCGACGAATTCAATGAACTGGGCTGAAATTTGGTATAATGAGTTTATTAGTACCCGTAACCATTCACATGCGATCCTTGGTGGATGGTTTATAAGATTCGGCATGGCCAAACTTAATGTTTTTAATTGTTTAAATTTATTTTGGAAATGTGGACGACTCAAAACAAAGGAAACACATTAACATTAAATATAATAAAAACCAGTAAGGAAAGGCTAAAGTTAGGCGTGGTTGACTATATGATACCCTAAACCATTTTCGTAGCAGAATAAGTACAAAACGAATCAAATTCACAACATTGAGAGATACATTTTATATTTGTGGTCGATATTAAAAGTACACTCTGCCAAATTTCATAAATATTAAATAAACCTTCTACAGCACTTTGATACCAACTTGACACGAAAACATATATGGGGGCAATATAAATCTCAACAGATTTTTATCAAATTAAGATATCATTATTTCTGTGTCAAGAAACTCCTACCTGCCAAATATATAAAATGAGCGGATGTAAAATAAAGCTTCTCTGGCACGTTGATACCAAATCGGAAGGAAAGTATATACGGGGGCTATATATAAATCTGAACCGATTTCTTTCAAATTTGAAAGTGTTCATTCCTGAACCAATGAACTCCTTTATGCCAAATTTCGTAATGATCCGATGTAAAATTTGATTTATATAGCGCATAGATGCCAAATCGGAGGTAAAAATATATGGGGCCTATAATGAGCATTCTGCTAAATTTCATCACGATCGGACCACAAATACGACCACAACTTTGGTTACAACGATACATCTAGAGACGGAAATGGTTAATTCGACTCAGGAAGTAATTCCAAGTCGATCGGTATAATACACTATGGATCTCTTCTCCTTTTGGTTATAGTTACCTTTCTTCCACCAGATGCCATTATAATAAATATTATCAAACAATCGACGCAAAAATGCTAACTTGTTTAACGCCGTTCAAATAAAATTCAGAATGAAAATTTAACGTAAGCGACACTACGCGGTCAGGAAATTTGTAAACAAAATGTAAATGTCGTTTGAGTTATTTTCGTTTTGTCTTTTTCATCGTAACGGTACATTTGTCAGCTACGAAATTTTTACCGGTGATGGAAATTATGCTTCCTCATCGATTTTCATCAAAAAACGAAAATCGATAATTTTGTCGGTTAAGTTTTTTTTGGCGGTTAGGGCTCGATATATTGTCTTGATGATTCCCTATGAGGGGTTGATCTGTAGTTGATGTTATTTTATGTTTTTCTCACTGTAGAGTTGAGCTGAAAACCAAAGGGTTCCTTTCACGTGAAGGACGGGAGGTATTTTGAATGGTAAAGAGAAAAAGAGAATTTTTAAATCAAAATATGTATGTTTCTTGAGCAAAAAATAATAAAATATTCAATGAACGAAAGACAATTTTCGTTGTTGAAACTTAAATTTTCTTTATTACAGGAATTTTGAAAAAATGTGTTTTTGGTATTTTAAAAATTGTTCTTGAATTAAAAATGTTGTCCAATATTTGAAAAAAATTAAATTTAACCTTCTTTATTTGTAAATAGAAGTAAACAGTACATACATTTAAACTCTTAAAATAAACTTATAATTATTTTTTACTAATTCACGAGTAAAGTTCTCTAGAATACCTACCACGTATCGAAGTGTGTTTTAACTCCTAATTGAAAAAAAAAACAATTAATATATATTTAAACTTCTTTCAATTCCCTATTAATGTTTGGGGATGTTCTGCAATAAACGACATTACGAAGAGCTATAACAACTTCTAGAACGGACGACGACCATAAAGAACTTTAAACTTGTCCATGTTTAGAAGGCGGAGGTGAGGAGTAGAGTTGGTCCTACCAACAAAAAAGTCACGAATTTGTTACTATTCTGGTGTTGAGTACGTTTTTGGTATGTTTTTGTTTTCGGTGTTCAGTATTCAGTGTCCTGCTACCATCCATATCCAATGGATATGCTGTTACACCAATAGTTACCCCGCGGAAAAGTTCATTCTTTGTTCAATTGCATTGATGGCAATGCAGAACAGAACAGGGCAGAACAGATCCGAATAGAAAAGTATCAGACCAACAAAAAGATTGGTGTGGGGTGAGGGGGAATATACAGTTTTAATATCTTAAATCACGACATTCACAAGCGCCATCATGTCCTACATGCTACTTAACAACATGTTTTCAATTTTTAATACCTTGTGTTGCATTCGCCAGCAAAACAGCTAAAGCAACAGCATCGGAAACAGCTAACCAGCATCCAGCATCCAGCCGCCAGCAACCAACAACCTCTAGCAGCAGCAACAGCTATAGCAATAGCCAAGCAACCGACAACAATAATAGAGTCACTAAAGAAGAGTGAATGGCTCGGAAAGAGTTCGAAGTTGGCCCAGGCAGCGTTGAATTGAACTTCAGTAGCTTAAATATGTACGATTACAATAAGATATGTGAATATATATATTTGTACATACATGTATGTATATATGTATGGATGAATGAGTTTCGTGCTAAGTACGAGGTTAATGTGATATGTTTGAGACTCTAGATTTCATAATTGATTTGTATAGAATTGATAATACTGTGGTAGTCCAAAAATGTAACAGAAAACAGACCCTATGAATAGACCTATTTCGGCCATGCTGAATACAGTGGAATTAGCCGTTTTTCTATGTTAGCTCTTGTTTTCGCGATATTCGACCACCAAGTTTGTTGGGAAATCGGAGAGGTTACATATCCCTTGGTGATTTTTAAGTGGAAGACTTCGAAATATACGCTTCAGTAAAAAGATCTAAATAAAGAGAACATTTGGAGAATTATTTCTCTCAAAACAGTCGTCCACGCTTTTCACCCCCTTATCCCTGAAAAATTACAATAAAATCTTATCATATGTTAAAAATCATATATATTGTCGACATTTTTAGTAGGCATCGTTGAGAAAAATATTCCTCGCGAAAAAACTATAAGTCCTTTCTCAGCTTTTTAAGAGAATTAAGCCTATTTCGATTTATTACATATTTTGTGTACTTTTCTGCTCATAGCAGAAAATATTTTTAATAAAATTTTTTGACTTAAATTTTTGTAAATTATTTTTTGGTTAGTGCCAATGGATATTTCAAAGGTAACCAACAAAACCTGCTAAATTATATAATCTGTTCATTTTTTCATAAATATGTTGAAAGCAGACTCATAGTAATTTTTCGCGAGGAATATTTTTCTCAAAGACACAAACTAAAAATGTCGACGATTTGTATGTCGTTTGACATATGGTAAGTTTTTATTGCACTTTTTCAGGGGTAAAGGGGTGAGCAGCGTGGTTGACTCTTTTGAGAGAAATAATTCTCGAATGGTTCCCTTTATTTCGTTCTTTGGAATAAAGCGTGTATTCCGAAGTCTTCCACTTCAAAATCACCTCCGAGATAACTAACCCCTATGATTTTCTTGCAAACTCTGAGGTCCAATATCGCGAAAACAAGAGCTAACATAGAAAAACGGCTAGCATACCGGATTCAGCAATGTCGAAATAGGTATATCCATTGGGTCTCATTTCTGTTAAATTTTTAAAGTGTCCATTTCAAGCACAGTGTAATCATATTTGCATTTTTTGCGACTTTCTCTAGCTGCGTTTTGAAATATTTTGTATGTTAAATATTGCACATTTTGTTGTTATATATATTCAAGAATAAAAAGTTTGTACTCTTGATACGGACATTTAGATTTCCGTGTTTTTCTAATATCACTTCATACCACATTTTACTTTATCGGCAGCATTATACGTAGTAAACGTCTATTATGATTGAATACATTTGTTAGATTTGATGTAAAAATGCACCCAAATTATAAGGACCAGCTTTGAAAAAAACGGCCTTTAAAATTTCTAAAGAATGGACTTTAAATGACCGCTGGCTAAAATTTATCTTACGCAATATATATTAGACTCAATTTCAACTGAATTCGGTACGCTGATGTCGAATCTCACCTCTATATTGCTAAAAAATTTCGCGTTCGGGGGTTATATAGATCCAGATTATAACTAAGAACATAGTTCATTAAAAAAGAAATAATTGTGGAACTTTTAGTTCGGTAGGTTTAGTTTTATTTGGAAATATTATTTTTAGTAACAGTTACTAATGTTTGGCTATTGATTCAAAACATATCTTGCAGTTAAGGGTCAATTCAGAACATATCTTGCAGTTACAGCGGCGCAGTAAAAATTTATTTTGATTATTCGACGACGGATGTTCACATTAAATGTAAAGGAAGTTTGGAATTGCGCTATAAAGATGTGAAAACAATTAAAAACACTCGTCAATATCACGCTTTTTATCCAGCCTCCAAAAATACCCTTAATTGCAAGATATTTTTTGAATCAATAGCCAAACTTTTGTAACTGTTACTAAAAATAATATTTCCAAATAAAACTAAACCTACCGAACTAAAAGTTCCCCAATTATTTCTTTTTTGGTGAACTATGTTCTTAGTTACAATCTGGATCTATATAACTTCCGAACGCGAAATTTTTTAACAAAATAGAGGTGAGATTCGACTTCAGCGTACCGAATTCAGTTGAAATTGAGTCTAATATATATTGCGTAAGATAAATTTTAGCCAGCGGTCATTTAAAGTCCATTCTTTAGAAATTTTAAAGGCCGTTTTTTTTTAAAGCTGGTCCTTATAATTTGGGTGCATTTGTACATCAAATCTAACAAATGTATTCAATCATAATAGACGTTTACTACGTATAATGCTGCCGATAAAGTAAAATGTGGTATGAAGTGATATTAGAAAACCACGGAAATCTAAATGTCCGTATCAAGAGTACTAAGTTTTTATTCTTGAATATATATAACAACAAAGTGTGCAATATTTAAGATACAAAATATTTCAAAACGCAGCTAGAGAAAGTTGCAAAAAATGCAAATCTCTGTGAAAATTTCAAATTTTTGCAGCATCCGAAATCGTTTTGCAAAATATAAATTACTAGTTACATGTAGCATCTACGCTTTATGTACATGCAAAAATTCAGCGTAATCCGTACAGTAGATCTCAAGAAAATTAAAAAACAAAAATGTGGCATGAGCGGACATTTTAGGTCATAACTTCCGCGAAAATGAAAATTCTGCAAAACTACTCAAATTGTATTTTTTATTTGCCCTCCGGACCACGCATACCAATTTTCATCACAAATTTCGTCAAAAGTTTTTTTAGGCTTTTTTCAAAAAATTTTACCCATTTGTTAACAAACAAATATTATTTGAAAATCACGAAACTTTGTTTGAAACGCATATATTAATATATTAGAACAATATATATTTGCGCACCGACTTTCACAAATAAAATATGTATTTACCCACAAACAAAGTTATTGTTTAAGATGTCTTCCAAATATATTTTATTTAAAAATGATTTTTTTAACTTTGCTGAATGTTTCGAATTGGAGTAATTTTCCTAGATTATAGTTAAAAATTACTTAAGCAGCATTAGCTGTTGTTTTACATCAATAAATTTTAATTTATAAGTATTCCAATTCATCACATTTTGTCAATCCACACTGAAAAAAATTTGTCATAACATTAACGAAATGCTCCTAAGACGTCCTTAGTCTTCAAAATAAGTACATTTTGTAATTAAAATTAAGAAAACTTAATTAAAATTAAGTAAATTGCTTAATATTATTGAAATTATCTATATTTTAAGTACAAAATTTACTTATTTTAAAAACAAATGACGTCTTTGGAACCATTCTTTAATTTTATGACAATTTTTTTTGTGCATCAATGCAATTTATATTTACGAAAGATTATACGATTTATGTTTTAATTAAATTTTGCAAACATATACAATTTATAAAAAAAATGCTCTTTGAACATCTGAAAAACAGAAAACTTGTTTTTAAGTTAAGGCATTGATACATTGCCAAAATACACAAAAATTCAAAATACTAGTTCCAAATAAAAAAATATTAGAATGGGAACATATTTTTGTTTAGAACAATATCCTCCTAAACATATAATATTTGTGTATGTCAAATATTATATATTTGGAGTGTACCCTAAACATATGTATAATTCAAGCCGAATATGTTTGGGACAATATACTACAGAAGCGATTTTTTTTCAGCGTGTAGTCTCTACCCCACCTTGCCAAGTCCAGTGGCCTAGGATTTAAGGTTTATAAGAGCGATAATGGAGGGGATTCAAAAAATACTCTACCAGATAACACGTATCTGACGATGTATCTCCCGCTTTGCAAGCGTCCGAGCTAGAAACAAGGGTTTCACATTTCACCTCATTTCAGGAATCGAAAGAACCTGTGGGGATGAGTCCTGTGAGAATGAGTATTTAGCGGACACCGACGAAGAGGCAGATATTGGCGAAACCAAACCATTCTTGGCCTACTGCAGATAAACCTCAATCACTTTAAGTTACCTCAAGATAACATACCTCCCTCGTCATTTGTCTATTTCCAAGATGCTGATGTTACTGACTGAGACTGCTTTGTTTGTTACCAAAAATAAAACATCAGAGAACATACGAGAATCACAAACCATTTTCGTGTGCACTAAGTAAGTATAGAATGAAGTCTGTAAAGGGTATTCGAGACGGGTACACTCAGTTTCTTTATGTGTCTGAGTTTGCTTCATTTTTAGTAGAATTTGTCTGCTGAAAGTGCATTAAATAAATAAACCAAATTCATATAATAGAGAGGATGCACATAGTAGACTGTGAGCTTCTTTCCTTTTTGTACTTTTAGCAGTAGGTAGGGTACCCTGTGCTTCTTCGTGGTGACCATGTGGGGACTGTAAAAAATATGAAACTCGCACTATGAAAGGCAAACCCTTTGCAATTCTAATAATCTATTTTAAGTGTGAGGGTGGTTCCTTTTGTTGCCGTATTTCCCAACAAAGACGGATAATAATTTAAAATGAAAAGATGTCTTCATTATGAAAGAAGACAATTTCGAGGGAAAGTAGTGAAAAGAATCTTTGTCATTATAAGTAACCGAGTGTGTAGAGTTAGTAAAGAAAAAAGTACAAGTTGTCAACAAAGAAATATGGAAATATTCCCTGCAATAAATTAATGAATTTGTCAGCACTATTGAAAGTTTATTTTGGTATAGGGGTTTAGTAATTCTATAGAAAGGAGTAGTACGACCGAAGTAGCAGTTGTAATTTAAGGGATTCCTAATTGTGAACTGATCCTCAGCTTTAACTTCATTTCTTACGAATCTTATAAAAAAATCTGCGTGACCTCTTAAGAGGTCAACTTTTAAATAGGGATATTTTATTGAAAAGAGCTAAGGTATGAAATATACAAAATTATTTTGAGTTCGCTCACCTGTTGGTGGCTTTTTCCTTTTTTTTTATTATACTCGTATTGCAGTTGTTTCCAATTAAAAATAAACAAATCTGTTTAATTACATAGCGGAAATTATAAGGGACCACCACCACCATACTTGTAATAATCAATAATCAATAGAACGAAAATCGGTACCGGATAGACCTGTCAGACTTCCTAGGGAGGACGATACCAGTACGTCCCAACTTGTTGTCCCGTCAGAACTGACACTGATATAGACAGTCTTTTCCTCTCTACTGAGAGGAGATATTTTGCCTTCTCAGTTCGTATCTTGGTCAGATTTGTGAAGCTACCCTACAGGTGCCGATTTCTGTACATCTTAAATTGACCTCTTGCCTGATTTGCCTTAGACAGATCTTGCATGTGGACAGTGGCGCAACAATATATGCAAATTCTTTCAGAATTTGTAATTTCGTCCCCTTCTTTGAAAGTTCATCAGCTTTGCTGTTCCCGGGATATCCCTATGCCCATTTTCCCATATGTGGTGTATGGTAAACTGCTCAGCCATGTCGTTAAGAGATCTGAGGCAGTCGGGGGCTGTTTGAAAATTTAGGGATGTGACCTCTATAGAATTGATGGCAGTTTCACTGTCCGAGAAAATGACAACGCCAGTGTTGGTCAATACATTGCGACTAAGCCACTTGGCGACTTGCCTTATATCCAGTATGTCGGCTTGAATGAAAGAACTAGTATCTGGTATACTATGAGCTATATCAAGACTGAGTTCTTTACAATGCACAGGGAAGTCAACCGTATCATCAGGATATGTTTTCAATTCCCCGGTGTTCTGCCAACCCATTTCTCTCTGGCAGGTATCTTAGGGGTGAAGTTCTTCCCGAAGGTATACACCGTTGGTATATATTCAGATCGGTTGGTTACCATAGCACTACATTGTGATATCCTCATGTGGCCCTAGTTCTTGAAACTCCACATCGAAAGACATTTCAATCGAAATGTCGCTGTGGTGGCAACTTCTCTCATCACAATATCAATGAGTAGTAGATGGGGTAGGGGCTATAGAGACTTTCAGGGTGGCTGATATGTATTGCAACCAACTTCAGGTTGCTATCATTTCTAAAAAACACATAAAAAACCAACATAGACCTCGAGCTCATTTTTGGATAAATATCAAACAAAACCGCTGAAGCATTTTGATCTATTTCATTCAGAAAAAAAGTTATTCGGGATGAAATTCAAGCGTGATAGTGTGATTGCTTTATATTTGGGTGGAAAAACACAAGTGGCTATCGTTAGAGCCCTCCATCATTTAAATGTGAATAAATCTTTTGTTTCTCGTACCATTGCTCGTTACCGTGATACTGGCAGTGTTGCATCGCGTCCAAAAAGTGAACGAAAAAAAAACGGTAACAACACCAGAAATGATCCGAAAAGTGAAGGCCAGATTTGATCGAAATCCACGCCGCAGTGGTAGAAAAATTGCTCGTGAGCTGAACATATCGCGAGAACGGATACAACACATATTATAAAATGAGCTTGGACTAAAGCCATTGAAGTTCCAAAAAGTGCAAGAGCTCACCGATGCACAAAATAAGTTACACTGGAAAGAGCCAAGAGCGAAGCAACTCCGCTTGCACGAAAGTGGCCAGTTATCGAATTTGGTTTTCTCCAATGAGAAACCATTCCAAATTGAGCAGTTTGTGAACAAACAAAATGATCGGGTTTACTTGCCAAAGAGGTCAGCTGAAAATTTACACCTTCGATTGGCCACCAGAACTCCAGCGCCGCCGATGGTAATGGTGTGGGCCGCCGTAATGGCCGATGGTCGCTCCCCGCTCGTATTCATCGACCATGGGGTCAAAATAAATGCCGAATATTATCGGGAAAATGTCCTAAGACAGTATTGAAGCCCTGGACAGACAAACATTTCGGCCGCAGACCATGGACATTCCAGGACTCAGCATCATCGCACTCAGCACGCGTCAACCAAGAATGGCTTAAAAAGGAGGTTCCTCGCTTCATTTCTACCGCACAATGGCCACCAAGATCTCCGGATCTCAATCCGTTGGACTTTTGCGCCTGGGGCATTTTAGAGAGTAAGGTGGCCTTCTACCACAGCACAATGCCGTACAACAGTATTGGGCGAACTACTGCTATGTACATATGTCCAATGGACGATTTTAGGAGAGAAGCCTCATCGCGACCCTACAGCTTCCCTGCAGGAATATAACGCATCGTTGACTCTCCGATACATTAAGTCTGAAGTACAATTTCCTGCCTAGGATTGTACCTAGAAATTTTGCACTTTCATAAAGCCGAGGAGGATAAACATGTGAAACTTTATTCTGCCTAGTAAACAGAACTAATTTTGGCTTGTTTAGATTAACCACCAAACTACTATTTCTGGTCCATCTGACCAATTTATTCAGAGCAACCCCTCTCTGTGGACGTTGGCGAATTTGCCAGTTACTGCTTGCAGCCAAAACGTTCCATATCTAACAGGATTCCATGCACCGCTAGATTCTAAATTAGTGGAGACAGTACTTATCCCTGTGTAGTCCTTCTGTTTATAAATCTTGTTAGTGTTGCGGCCACGAGACTTGCTGTTATGAATCTTCTGGTCAGCAAACGCTGAATAAGTCCAACCAAGATATAGTTTATCCATAGATGCGACAGCGCCACAATTACTACATCTGACTGAGTGAATTTAACGACATGCACCTTAAATATCAAGAAATATTTTGTATATAGTATTCTTTGAAATGTAGGGACGATTCGATAGTTCATGCAGGGCCGATTCTGTAGACTTGCCCTTGTTGTATGCACTTGTAGTCGAGTAAATCGACAAAGGTATGTGAAATACTCCTATGTTACTTTGTTTGAGAGCCAGAAAGTTGTAACATTAAAATCAGTATATATTAATTACAAAAAATACCAACAATACAGACGATATTAGAGAATAAATTGTCCACTACATTTTAACCGTTTGTGGGCTACGTACTAGGAGGAGTGGACCAATGTGTCCATCTTCGACTTAGTGTGAGATAGAAAAAATATTACTACGTACCAAATTTGATGTCAATCATTACTCCTTGCGAGAATTACAGTGCGCTAACCAGATGGACGGGACTTAAAACCTCCTAAAATGAATTTATGCTGAACATACATGGGGTCTTACATCACTCCTGCCATGTGTTACACTTTTTGCAACAGCCATTTGATTGATGCCATTTTTGATGAAATTTAATTCAAATAAATACATCTTGTGGCTCCTCTTAAGCATTTAATATTTACTTAAGTGCAAATAAAAAATGACTTGTTGTAGCTTTTGTCAAATATCATAAATTCGGAGTGTACCCTAAACATATAATGTTTCAAACAGAATATGTTTGGGACAATATACTACCGAAGCCAATTTACTATTACACCTAAATAATAGAAAATAATTCTAACAATTTAATTTTCACTTGTCTATTCAAAATAATTGCTTTCACTTAGAAGGATGCCACTTGATCCTCATCTCAACTTCAAAGTGAGAAACATCAAATAACATCAACTAAAGAGGAACACCTCATGGGGAATTATGACAATAACTCAAGAGAATCAATTTGGCTCGTTTAACCAGTATGGCAACATTAATGCCTGAAAATATTGAATTTTGGCAATATTACAGATTAATATACTTCACATTGGCTCTATAATTAAGAGATTGAATGACAACAGCAAAAAGTTTTCATTTAAACAATTTTAATTAGGTTTAAACAAAAAATATATTGATTAATTTAAAATATTATAGAAATATGAGCAAACTATATATGTACATATATTCCTAAACAATCGACATAAATTTCGTTTCCAAAAAACGCTTTAGACTAAGAGCTAGATGAATTTTGGAAATGTGTACAAAAAAAAGTAGTAATGTGTAAAATTATTATTTATTAATTACCTTGAATATCGTAACCAATTTCAAATGAACAGATGTCGATCCTTTATATACTCGCCTGAAAAAAAAAAGAAAAGCAATAATATATTAAAATAGAAAATTACAATAAAATATGAGGCTTACAAATTATAAAATAATATAGCATTATGCCTAAACAGAATTTAAATGTTCAAATAAGATTATTCTTTCGGAACATTTAAGAGAATTAGTTCGGTATATAGCTGCAAGACGAATTTGACCCAAAATCTTCAAAAAAATTTCATCACAAAAATCTACAATATAGTACTCTCAGTACTTTATTGTGAAATACTCATTAAAAAAAGACAATCAAACACCTCCAAGTACACTTAAATACAAATATTGAGGACATATCTCATTTTAAAATATGAACTTAAAAATTAATTTGTTTTAAATGATTTCAATGTATCAGCAACATTTCATCAGTATTTGCAAAATCAGACCAAATGAAATAATTTAAACGCCATAGTTTAAACGTGGATAAGATTGACGAAACGATTTAGCAATGTACGTCTGTCTATCCTCCAGTTGAAATCTACAATACTAAAGCATCAGCTAGCATTGGGTAAAATACGTCATGGGTTGTTCTTATATACTTCCCATAAAAGGGATAGCCTCAATTTACAGGTATCTCCGATTTTGTATCTATGAGCCAGATTTGGATAACAAATCGCGTAATTTTTTAAAACCTCTTAGAAACATCAAAAAATTCACAATTATTTCATCATAAAGTCTGATCGGTCATGAATAAAATAAGACCATACCGAAGAAAATCGATGCATTATTTAAAAAGTTGTCGTTGTCGGTGCCCCGTTTCTACCAATGTTGTCTACATGTTGTTTGCGTAGCGTTTGGCCAATCTTAGTCAATTTTCGGTTGCTAATTAATAACAGGTCGCCGTTTATAAAGCGGTTAGGCCAACATATTTTTTTAATTTTGCGCATTTGTTTACAAACACTTGGTTTTGATGTTATGAACTCAGTGACTTTCTACGTTTAAAATCCATAACGAAGGACCGAATTTGCGCTGTAATTGCAGATGTTGACTTTAAGCCGCTTAGAAATTTGGGAAGAGTTCCAAACTTTACTCCGGGCATATCGTCATCAGAAACGAAAAAGGGCCTATCATCATATTTGAAAATTTTACAGGAGAAGCAAAAAACTAAATAAAATAAAAAGTGCTGTCGTTAGAAAGACGGGGTTTTCAGGATAATATCTAAACATAATGATGCATATATAAAATCACACAAACATGATTTATAACGTGTTTGTGAAAATCGCGTGAAATAGGATTTTTTTAACTATTAAAAAAGAAATAATTTGTTGTTGGACCCTTTTAAATTTCGTTAATAATTTCGCCATTTTTAATAGTAGGTCGCTAAAATTTTGTCAGGATGTGTATTTTGATGCAATGTACCGAAATCTATCAAAAACTGAATATCCATTTTTCTTGTTGTTACGCCCTTTTTCGTTTCTGATGACGATATGCATTACGAGAGCAGTTTATATTGCTGACTACATCTTCATCAGCGACGCCATCTTTACTTATGACGGTACATTTATTAACATATTCTATCTCGATGCCGCCTAAAAGTAGTGGGTTTGTGTTTGCAGTGGCGATTCTAAGTGACTTATGGTGAATTAGATTCTGAAAAAAAAAGATGCCCCTTCGACGCGAAATTCTAAAAAATATGTGCCCTTTTTAGGTGGACATGATGCATTCCCTCCAATTCATCTTAGCTCCTATTTCAAAATTCTAAAATGTGGTATAAAAGTCCAGTTATCGGGAAAAGGCAACGAAAATGTTGCACTTTTTTGCAGATACGAAATCTTCGTTAGTTTTGGTGATGTTGATCTTAAGCCCGTCCCGCATGCCGCACTCTTGCAGCTTTTCGAGTTTTTGTTGTATGTGACATAAGGCATATGTCATCTGCATAGTCATGGTCATACAGCCATTGGTTCAGGTGCCACTGGATACCATTTGGTGCCTGTATGTTAGTCTGATGAAGAACTGTGTCCAGAACTAACATGAAAAGCACAGGTGATAGCGTACATCCTTGACTCACGATGGCGTTTATATCAAAGGCCGTACCTTCGTGGCCTTCAAAGTTTGCTTTACATGAAGCATTTCGGTATAGCTCCTTCATGAGTAATACGATATTTCCAGTGTTGACCATAATGACTCTCTCTCTCTTGCTGGTGTCGAATGTTCTTTCAAATTGTATTCTGTGGACTGCTCGAATATTATGCGCAGTGTGTTAATTTGGTCTTAGATTCTGCTAATCAATATCTATCGATCGATAACCATATGGCCTCATATATATGTCCATTTTTTGGAGATTTTTTTCACCACTCAACTATGCACATTTAGTATCAAATGTACTCCGGCAGAACATTTTGATCTGTTGAGATGTGCTGTTATTCCAGAACAACACAGATATATGTTATGAGATCAGGGCATGCGTTAAAGAACTTGGGACCAGCAGATTTGTTGCTCATCGTCTATGCAACTGTTTCGAGTGGCGGAGACACGAACAATTCTCCTCATCGTTCAAGTCAATGGTGTGGCACCGAGTTTGGTTCCACTTAACTCTTTGATGACTTTATAAAGGGTTTTCCAACAAGAGGTGTTATTTTGGTATTCAAAGAAAAATGCAATTTTTTTAAGTAAATGATAGGATGTTTATTTCATAATAAAGAGGAAGGAAGGTATGCCGTTAATAATGAAAAACAACATCAGCCAAATGGCCACCACTACCACGCTTACAGGACCATATTCTTTTCATGAAATTTTCCATAACCAAATCGCAAAGTGGCCGCCCTATGTCTCCGATAGCCTCACGAATTCTATCTTTGACGTCTTGAATCGACGCTGTGCTGTTGGCGTAGACCTTATCTTTCACGTGGCCCCAAAGGAAGAAGTCGCAAGGTGTTAAATCACAAGATCTCGGTGGCCAATTGTGATCACCTCTTCGAGAGATAACACGGTCCGGAAATTTTTCCCGTACCAGAGCAATGGTTTCGTTGCTTGTGTGGCACGTAGCGCCGTCTTGTTGAAAGTAAACGTTGTCCAGATCAATACCATCCAACCCGACCATAAAAAATCATTAATCATCTCTCGATAGCGCAATCCATTCACCGTAACTGTTGATCCAACCTCATTTTCGAAAAAGTAAGGTCCAATGACCACGCCGGACCATAAACCGCACCATGGAGAGGATGGAGAGGCTTCTCAACAATAACTCAACCGAGCCCCAGATGCGACAATTTTGCTTGTTGACGTAACCACCGAGGTGGAAATGGGCCTCATCAGTCAAGATGATTTTTCGATGGAATTCCGGATCATTTTCATGCATTTCAAGGACCCAATCAGCAAAGACACGACGTTGTTGATGATCGGCCGGCTTGAGTTCTTGTGTTAACTGAACTTTATAAACCTTAAGACCCAAGTCTTTATGCAAGATACGGAGTAATGACGTTTGTGGAATGCCCAATTCCAAAGAACGACGAGGAATGGACAAACCTGGGTTTTCTTCAACACTTTGGGCTACAGCAACAATATTCTCAGTTGTTCTTGAGCGACGTGCACGTGTTTTATTCTTCACAGCATTGACTTTTCCCAACAGCTAGAATTTTTCCATCAATTTCTGTATTGCGGTCCGACAAGGTGCTTCACGACGACCCAAAAATGCTTTAGTTTTGCGAACTGTGACTGCAAGATTTTTACCATTTTTGTAGTGAATTTTAATAATTTCAATGCGCTGTTGAATCGTGTATCGTTCCATTTTTATACCCTACACCACACTGTGGTACAGGGTATTATAAGTTTGTTTCACGGCAGATGTTTGTAACACCTTAAAATAACACAGCTAGACCCACCTTAAAGTATACCGATCGACTCAGAATCACTAGCTGAGTCGATTTAACGATGTCTGTCCGTCCGTCCGTCCGTCCGTCCGTCTGTCCATGTAAAGTTGTTCGTCGACTACAGGTCGCAATTTCACTCCGATCGTTCTGAAATTTTGCATTTTAGAGTATTTCGCGGCTGTTAAGATCGCTATTGAATTTGGTTGAAATAGGTTCAGATTTAGATATAGCTCCCATATATATCTTTCGTCCGATTTGGCCCTTTAGTCCTATAGAAGCTGTATTTTACATCCGATCGTGTTGAAATTAAGAATGGTAGAGTTTCTTGATCCATGAACCAACATTGCTGAATTTGAAGAAAATCGGTTAAGATTTAGCTATAGCTCCCATATATATGTTTCGTCCGATTTGGCCCTTTAGTCCTATAGAAGCTGTATTTTACATCCGATCGTTTTGAAATTTAGAATGGTAGAGTTTCTTGATCCATGAACCGACATTGCCGAATTTGAAGAAAATCGGTTAAGATTTAGCTATAGCTCCCATATATATGTTTCGTCCGATTTGGCCCTTTAGTCCTATAGAAGCTGTATTTTACCTCCGATCGTTTTGAAATTTAGAATGGTAGAGTTTCTTGCTCCATGAACCAACATTGCCGAATTTTAAGAAAATCGGTGCAGATTTAGATATAGCTCCCATATATATCTTTCGTCCGATTTGGTCCTTTAGTCCTATAGAAACTGTATTTTACATCCGATCGTTTTGAAATTTAGAATGGTAGAGTTTCTTGATCCATGAACCAACATTGCTGAATTTGAAGAAAATCGGTTAAGATTTAGCTATAGCTCCCATATATATGTTTCGTCCGATTTGGCCCTTTAGTCCTATAGAAGCTGTATTTTACATCCGATCGTTTTGAAATTTAGAGTGGTAGAGTTTCTTGATCCATGAACCAACATTGCCGAATTTTAAGAAAATCGGTGCAGATTTAGATATAGCTCCCATATATATCTTTCGTCCGATTTGGTCCTTTAGTCCTATAGAAACTGTATTTTACATCCGATCGTTTTGAAATTTAGAATGGTAGAGTTTCTTGATCCATGAACCAACATTGCTGAATTTGAAGAAAATCGGTTAAGATTTAGCTATAGCTCCCATATATATGTTTCGTCCGATTTGGCCCTTTAGTCCTATAAAAGTCCAAAAGTAAATTTATGTAAGCAATTTATACATGAATTACAAAAATGATATATCAGAGTTATTCAATATTACGAGAGTGGTGTAGGGTATTATATAGTCGGCACCGCCCGACTTTAGCCTTTCCTTACTGGTTAGTAATAGCGTAGTTTCTACTTGTCAAATGTCAAAGAATAAAAGCTTCAAAAATGTCAGCTACCGAAATACTGGGTGATTCAAAATAACAACTCTTGTTGGAAAACCCTGTAGATCCTACGTTCATTGCCATGGGCAGCTGCATATTCGGCCGAGCTAGCTATGTTTTTCTTCAGCCAACGGTCAACTCGTGCCACTTTTTCACAAGTTTCTTTGATGTTGTTGCATCGGCCGCTAATTTGATGGATTTTTAGAAAAAGTCTGAGTATTTATATACGATCTAACAATTTGGCATAAAAGAAATTCATCTATTACTATTAATGAGGTTTAGGCTATCGTATAGCCGGCTACATCCGACTGAACCAAAAAAAGCTAGCTTTCGTCTTTAACTGCGTTTTGCAATGACTCACACATCCGGAAGCAGGTCGGTTTGACCAAAACGGTTTGCGGAATTCCAAAAAAAAAACAGACAAGCAAACAGTATCCTGTGATTTGTTTGTTGCCTTCCTAGTTTCTGTTCTCCTCACAATGATGTGTCAACCTCGAAAACCAAATCGTTGTCTATGCGTACGGTGATATAATGTGCCAAAGGAGAGAAGAGCCACTGGAGTGTGTGAGGCGGAAAATGCCGATTGATGTCCCAAAAAGCCAACCGCCCACAAGCCAGCCAGCCTCGGAAGACACGTAAAGCATATAAAAAGACATCGTTGTTAACTGTTAACTGACTTTGAATAGAAGCCATCATTCCCTGACTGAGGAGCCGAGTTTCTTACTGACTCACTGACTGAATTGAATGTCTGTCCTGCTGTCTGTCTGCTTGAACATTTCAAAGTGTGAACGTTTTATGTGGCCTGCTCCTTTCTTTCATGCATTTTGCCAACGTGAGCAATTTTAAAATGAAGTCGGAACATTTTCCAAAATACCATCGTGTTAGGTACGTACATATGTACGTACTCTCTGAACAATGTGAAAATTTCGTTATTCATTCATTTTCACATTTGAGTCAAAGTGAAGAAGAGCCACAAATTGACGGCACATGTGACGTGTTAATAATGACACTTTTCCAAAGATGAAGCTACGAGTATTCTCCAAAAGAGACTCACTCGTATGATGTCAAAGCGACACACAAGGAAAGGAGAAGCACATTCACAATTAAAATGTTAATGTGAACAAACGTACGGCTCTTTAGATGGAGAGATTTCTTGATGAAAATGTGTGCCAGCTATGAAGCAAATTCTGATTGAATTGATTTTACTATAGCTGAGTGTGTTAATTATTCAGCAGGATCAACATTTCTTTGCCACACTTGATTTACAACAATTCAAAATAAGCAACCTCTAGAGCAATTTAAAAAACTAAAGGAAATTTTCTTAATATGAACATATTTGCGCAGAATATGAAATCCTAGTTAAATCGGTCTTCTTTCCATATCGTACACAGTGGTACAAGTATAGGGTATTATAGTTTTGTTCATTTGTTTGTAACACCCCAAATACCACGGATACAACTTATAGGGATGAGTCACTTCTTGACTTTATTCTATGTACCAACCTAACTACATATGTATGTGTATCAAATGCAATAAGGCGGCCTTTACAAATAAAGACAGACTGGAAGTACTCGATGTCATGTTAGCTATTGACTCGTTGTCAAATAAAATGATTGGTTGGAATGTACTGGGCGAACCCATGTTCTCAGATCGCCATTATATAGAGTACAAACTCTCTGGACAAATACCTAAACCTACCGCCAACGGAAATATGAGGGAGACACAGTGGCACCTGTATGAGAAAATTCTTAAAAATGTTCTCAACAACAATATTTTCATTTAAGAAGCTTGTCGAAAATCAAGGTACAAGGGTCAAACTAAACCCCAATGGTGGACTTCTGAATTACAAGCTAGGAAAAAGACCTGAACCAGGCTTTTTAAGATGGCCAACTCATTGAGGTAACTAGTGGCTGGGATGTCAATAAAGAGCAACTTAAAATCTATAACAAGGACCTGAGTAAAGCGCAAGGACATTCTTGCTATATCAACGCAGGGAAATGGAAAAGGTATTCGACGCCGCAAGGCTGAAGAAGATAATATCCACAAAAACCTGTACAGTGGGTTATATCCAGGACGAGGATAACAATTAGAGTTGGGCACTTTAGTTATTTTATGTGATCGTTAGTTTAGTACAGCAGCTCACTTTAGTTCAACAGCTCTTTAATTTAACAGTTCTTTAGATCACTTTAGTTCAACATATCTTTAGTTCAACTGTTCTTTAGTTCAACTGTTCTTTAGTTCAACTGGTCTATAGTTCAACAGTTCATTTCGTTCATTAGATCACCAGTTCAAATCAGTCGGTATGGAATGGAATGAATTTTTATTTCATGATGAAATAAAAATTCAAACGCCACATAACAGTTGAAGGGAGAACGAAATGCCAGGGTTGAAGAAAAATACACGATGAACTACTGAGCTGAAATGGACGAGTAGTGTGAACTAGTTTGTATCATTCAGCAAAGTGACCGGTTCAATTGTACTATTTCGTTCACGAACTACACAACTCTAATAACAGCTGCACAATGAATTTACTGCTCGAAACACATTTCCCGGGGAATCCCTGACAGAAATCGTTGAACAGCAGGACAACCATAACCATCACCAACCTACTATCAAAGGTTCACAGAACTACCTGCATATGCATAAGCGGAGCCTTAAGGACTACAGTGACTGAGTCTCTACAAGCCATACTCCATATAACGGGTTTTCCAACAAGAGGATTTTATTTTGACTCTCTGGGTATTTCGGTAGCTGTCACTTTTAAAGCTTTTATTCTTTGACATTTGACAAGTATAAACTACGCCATTACTAAAAATGGAACGATACACGATCATCGAACGATACAAAACGATCCAAAAACGATACGAACGATACAAAATCATCTTGACTGATGAGGCCCATTTCCATCTCGGTGGCTACGTCAACAAGCAAAATTGTCGCATCTGGGGCTCGGAAAACCCTAGAGTTATTGTTGAAAAACCTATCCATCCTCAACGTGTGACTGTTTGGTGCGGTTTACGATACGGCGGCGTCATTGGTATTGATCTGGACAACGTTTGCTTTCAACAAGACATATCAAAATAACACCTCTTGTTGGAAAACCCTTTACTATTAATATTGTGGCTAAACAAGTTGCAGCCAGAACTGCACTAATATTGAACTGCCTATCAATGTGGAGATGCAAGAACTACGGTCACATGAGGATATCAAAGTGTAGTGCTATAGTAACCGAGCGAGTGGACTACCAACGGTGTAAACCTTCGAAAGGAACTACATCTCTCTGATACCAGCCAGAGATGAATGGCTTGGCAGAATACCAGGTAATAGAAACCACCTACACTTCTATACGTATGGTTCGAAGCTTGATGCAAAGGTTACCTTCGGAGTATACTGTAAATAACTTAGTCTGGATATAGCTCACGGACTACCAGAGACATGTATAGTCTATTAAGACATAATAATGGCAATATTGGAAGGCTGAGTCGCAACATAGTAACCAACACTGGCGTTGTCAGTTACTCAGAAAGCCAGGATGACATCAATTCTCTGGAGGCCACATCCCTAAATTCACAAACGCCCTCGAATGCCGCAAATCTCTTAGCCAGATGGCGAGTAGTTTATTATACACCTCATATGGTTGCCTGGGCATAGGGATAGAAAAGGACGACATTACAAATTCTCGCAGAATTTTCATATTTTGGTGTGCCACTATCCACATCCATGCTTCGGCTTAGGCAAGAGGCAATCAGGCTATCTAAAGAAAGTGAAACAAAAATCGGCACCTGTAGCGTAGGCAGACAAATCTGGCTAAGATATGACCTGAGAAGGTCAAAATATCTACTCGCAGTAGAGAGGAAAAGATTGTCTACGTTAGTATCAGTTCTGACGGGACACTGTCTAATCGGCTAACACGCCAGAAGCTTTGGTATTGACTCCAATGACTTTTGCAGAAGCTGTGGAGATGAGGAAGAAGTGAAGAACATTGAGTACTTGCTATGGGACTGTCCCGCTTTGTGTAAACGACGTCTGAATATACTGGGGTCGGCCTTTCTAGGCAGTCTAACAGAACTTCCGGTACTGATATTCGTACTATCGAGAACTTTGAACATCAAACAGCTTGAGCTGGTAAACTGGTCTATGTGAGCTGGTAAAAACGACTGCCACCCTAACCTAAACCTAAACAGCGCTAAATTTTAGACCAATAAACCAAAACTAATGACGATTCCATTTCTGCAAAAAGTGCAACATTTTCGTTGCCTTTTTCCCGGACTGGACTTTATACTACATTTTGGAATTTTGACATAAGAGTTAAGTTTAATTCGAGGGACAAGATCAGTTCCACCTGAAGAGGGCAACTATTTTTCAGAATTTCACTTCGACGGGGCAGCATTTTTTTCAGAATCGTATAGAAATGCAGACAATTATGAAGTACACCATGCACTGGCTTGAGAAGATATATGAAGACTGAACTAAGCTATATCCAAAATGGATTGAGGGATACAAAAGTGGTATTCATACCCAAAGCCGGGAAATATATCACACACTAGGCAAAAATACATCAGGTCAATTAGTCCATAATCGTTCCTATTGAATGGTCTAGAAAGTTTATTCGATTTTTTCCATTAGAGCAACCCAGGCTACAAAACTCTTCTCGGGAAACTACTATACTTGCAATAAGGGCAAGTCTACATAATCGGCTCAGCTTGATGTGGTGGGCACTATCGAATTATCCCTACATTTTAAGGAATTTATTATGGTGACCTTTTTCGTGATATTGAAGTGGCTTTTAACAGCATTAACGCAGATGCGGTAATTGGGGCACTGTGGCTTGTAAGGGTGGACTATATCTTCATTAGACTAATTCAGCGTTTGTTCACAAGAAGACGCATAATGGCAAGTCTCGGGACCATAACTCTTAACTAGTACTCCACCAAAGCGGGCAGTACTGTCCACAGTAACTTGGAATTTAAAGGTGAATGGAATCCTGTTAGACCTAGAACGTTGTGGCTGCAAAGTCATGATATCGTCGCTTGGATGACCAACCGACGTAACTGACCATTTTTCAGAAATTGAGTTAAGGCCAGCATTCGATTTGTCTAGTCAAAGTACAACGTGTGTATAAATTTTGTGCATATATATATTACCGTTTTCTCAAAAAACGGTAAATGATTTTAGACGTATCTGACACAATCCCAAAAAAAATTTCCACCAAGAGACGTAAGTGCAATATGTCACTTAATATTTCGTTTTCCCGACATGTTTGTTCATTATTACAAAAAGTTATGGAGTACTTGCTGGACCCAACCCCACGCGTTGCCCATTTTTGGACCGATTGCGGTCGAAACGGGATCGCGGTCGAGTCCCAATCATCAGATAACGGCAGTAGGAATCTCGATAATCCATTCGTAGGTAGGAACAGTAGAAATCACTAAGAAAATAATAACTCCATATTGGCTTATTTGTGCGGGGCCACGCCTCCTCAATCAATAACTAATATAGCCTGTGTCACCCGCTAGGATAATCTGAAGATTACAGTATTTATCCCTTTTCCGTAATGTGCCTCTTAATGCCATTAAACCACAACTGTACACCATTTAATCGTTTTTGCATCACAGTGCCACTATAAGTATGTATTAAGAGAAAAACATACCGTATATTCCAAAAGCTAAATTCGCACCCTTAGCGCTACTCTACCATATGTAACCCTTTTTGCCATATCGTACCATATTTTACCATTTTTGCACTACAGTAACATATTTAACCCTTTTTGCCCCACTGTGCCATATTTAACACATTTTTGAAACACTGCACAAATTTATTTCCCACCCCCCAACACTGTACCATATTTAACACTTTTTGCCCCCACTGTACCAAATTATACATAGTTTTTTTCAACTGCACAATATTTAATTTTTCCATCACTGTACCATGCGTAACCTTAATCTTAACCATATTCAACCCATGTTGCCCCACAATATTACCCACACTTTTTGTCCCACTGTGCCATATTTAACACATTTTTGTCCCACTGCACCAATTTAAAATATTTCCCCAACTGTACCATATTTAACCCCTTTTGCCCCACTGTGTCATATTTAACACATTTTTTACCCACTGCACAAATTTAAATTATTCCCCCACTGTACCATATTTAGCACTTTTTGCCCCACTGTACCATATCCAACATAGTTTTGTCCCACTGCACAATATTTATCATTTTCCACCATTTTTGCCTAAAAAACTCCTTGTGTCTAGTCTACGTTCCAATGGCTACCCTCAAGCCAAATTAGGCGATTCAAGCTCTTGCCATTTGGACTTGGCTTCGGCGCCATATTTATCCCTTCTTGTCCCAATGCGCGCGTAAATTTTTTTAATTTCGAAAAATTGTGATTCATACCGAATCTTCGCCCCAGGCGCTGCCCTCCAGCCGTTTGGATTTGGCTGTAATACCATATTTTTTTCTTTTTTGACCCATTGTGCGCCCAAAATTTCGAAAAACCCTTCCATATTGCACGTCTAAATAGCAAGGACTACCATCCTACCAAATTTCGTGACTCTAGCTTTAGCCGTTTGGGCTGGGCGGTGATCAGTCGTAACTGACATTAAGTATATTTTTTCCCCCACAAAGTGACGTATCTGCATTGTTTATGAAAAATATGCATTATAATTATTTTTTTTTGTTAATAATATTAAATAAGATGGAGTTAAGTACACAATGAGAAAAGCAAACTGGAAATATAAAAAATATTACAAATAACCAATCCAATCCTACGCAAAATCCCTCTAAAAACGGCAAGATTTCCCTACACGAAATCTTAAATAACTTAAAAAATAAATCTTAAACTAAACTTTATACAAAACATGACGGGGAGCATCTCCCCATCAATTGACCACCTTGCACCGAGCATCGCCTAGGGCCAAGAGCGCCAAAAATGGAGACGACAAATCTCGCTCTCTCCTCCTCATCCCAGTCCCCACAAACTTCGCCGGCACATTAGCGATACACGCCAGAAAGTCTCTACCAAAGAGTTTCTTGCATGTTTCGTCAAAAACCGTGGGGGCTCCAAGAAGTCCGCAGAGTGGTGGATCAATCTGCAGGTTAGACTCAGGTCCAATATTCACCACCCTGTACTATAGAAAATTATATTACTTTTTTGGCCAAAATTTAAATTGTAATTTTATTTTGTTTACCCTCCGCCATAGGATGGGGGTATATTCATTTTGTCACTCCGTTTGTAACACCTGTAAATATTGATCTGAGACCCCATAATGTACATATATTCTTAATCGTCGTAAAATTCTAAGACGATTTAGCCATGTCCGGCTGTCCGTCCGACCGTCCGTCTGTTGTAATCGCGCTACAATCTATAATACTTGAGCTAGGTGGCTGAAATTTCGTATAGATACTTCTTTTAGCTGCAGGTAACTTGGGATTGAGAATGGGCGATATCGGTCCATATTTAGATATAGCTCCCATATATAGCATCTAACATGTTGTGATTCCTACTGTTCTCTATACTATTATAGTTCCTTGTATTTTTCGGTGTTATTATACCCTCCACCATAGGATGGGGGGTATATTCATTTTGTCACTCCGTTTGTAACACCTCTAAATATTGATCTGAGACCCCATAAAGTATATATATTCTTAATCGTCGTAAAATTCTAAGACGATTTAGCCATGTCCGTCCGTCTGTTGTAATCACGCTACAATCTATAATACTTGAGGTAGGTGGCTGAAATTTGGTATAGATACTTCTTATAGCTGCAGGTAACTTGTTCTCTACTATATTTTTTTTGTGTGTTTTCGGTGTTGTTTCTTTAGGTTTGAGTTATTTTGTGAGGTCACATGCTATCCATGGTGTAGGGTATACGAGTATAAGATTCGGCATGGCCCAACTTAATGCTTTTACTTGTTTTCTTTGATATGAAAAGAAAATACCAATGTAAACATCTCTTTTTAATTTTGGCAGCATTGATTTTCCGCTTCTTTCTCAGCTGTTTTGTGTCGCATTTATAACTGAGTTATCAAATAAAAATTAAATACAGTGAATTTTGTGGTAATTTTAAATTAAATTTTTCATAATAATAATTCACAATTTTTTAAAAATAAACAAGTAAAAGCGTTAAGTTCGCCAATGCCCAATCTTATATACCCTCCACCATGGATAGCATGTGACCTTACAAAATAACTCAAACGTAAAGAAAATAACACCTAAAGAAATCAAACCAAAAAATCATTCAAATCGGTTCAACCGTTTGGCTGCAATTAATTATGGTGAAAAAAGGGGTAAAATTTCCTATAGTGCCCTGGATGAGGCAGCGGATGCGTACGACACATTCGGACGTACGCCTCCCCTACCACGTACCAGCGCTGCATCGAGTACGGCGGCTCTCTCCGCCAGTCTCTAGTCTCTTCTCTTAAGGACCAGCTGCCTTTTCGGTCAATTGTGAGAGTTTGACACAACCGTATTGCATGTCACAGTTTCCGGTTACATGGCCGTGTCGTCGGCAGTTGTAACACTGTGCGAATCCCTTCTTCTTGTCCTTTCTCACCTTCACCTGGCGGTTGAGGAAGAATCTCATTCGGGATATCAGCCACTTACCATCGCCCAGTTTCACCACTCAGAGAACCTCTAGGACCAGCCCCGTATTGGCCAATCCATTCCTCACGTATTTTTCATCGTACGTTGATGACAGACCTTCTACCATGGTAGTGTAGGGAACCTGAGACTTGGGTGTATACGTGTAAAAATATACACACTTCTTTGTCAGGTGCTCTTACAGAACACTATGATCTTCCAGCTTTCACTCCTAGAAGTTTGTTATATTACGGCGCACCACGGACACCGTAAATCTCCCATGTTCCAGCAGGGCTAGGATCTCATCGACCGTAGTTTTGACGTTTACCCTGTCCACTGAAATTATTGGGATACCCTTATCGTTAGAAGGAGGAACACAGCCAGTGGTAGTTGTTTTTGCCCCTGTTGTTCTTGTTGCCATCGTCGCTGCGGCGGTGGATGGCTTATCATTACCGTTGGGTCGTATGGGCACCTTGCTGGCCTTTTTGGGACAATTTCGAACCGCCAAATCTGCTTTGGCGTTGTGTCAGTAGTTTCCATACTCATCGCACTTCCATTGTCGATAGCAATCTGCATGAGAGTCGAGTTTATGTTTACCGAATTTTTCGGGCAGTTGTCTGGAACGTCTATTGAAGGGACAATCACAGGCTGTGGCACCATCACTTCTCGCTGGTTTACTTATTGTCGTTGTTCCATATTGCCGTTGTACTAAAAGTCGATTTGTTTCTTGAAGATCTGCATTAGTCTTCTGTAGTTTTAGGTTAGAGTGGCAGCCGTATTTTTTTTTTTACAAGCTCACATAGACCAGTTTAGGTCCCTAGTGTTACCACGGGCTGAAATGCCCCTCATCGAAACCAACCTGTTTGATATATAAATTTATCGATAGTACGAATATCAGTACTGGAAACATCTGTTAGGCTGCCTAAAAAGGCCGACCCCAGTGTGTCCAGTCGTCGTTTACTCAAAGCGGGACAGTCGCAAAGCAAGTGCTCAATGCTCTCCACTTCTTCCTCATCTCCACAGCTTCGGAAGAAGTCATTAGAGTCAATACCCAATCTTTTGGCGTGTTCGCCGATCAAGCAGTGTCCCGTCAGAACCTGTACTAACGTAGACAATCGTTTCATCTCTAGTGTGAGGAGATATTTTGACCTTCTCAGGTCATACCTTGGCCAGATTTGTCTAGCTACCCTGCAGGTGCCGATTTCTGTCCATCTTTCGTTGGACTGCCTGATTGCCTCTTGCCTAAGCCAAAGCTTGCACGTGGATAGTGGCGCACCAATATATGCAAATTCTTCGAGAATTTGTAATGTCGTCCCTTTCCTAGCAAGTTCATCGGCTTTGCAGTTCCCCGGGATATCCCTATGCACAGGCACCCATATGAGGTGTGTATTAAACTGCTCAGCCATCTCGTTAAGAGATCTGCGGCACTCGAGGACTGTTTGTGAATTTAGGGATGTTGCCTCCAGAGAATTGATGGCAGCCTGGCTGTCCGAGTAAATGACAACGCCAGTGTTGGTTAATATGTTACGACTCAGCCACTTGGAGACTTCCCATATTGACATTATTTCGGCTTGAAAGACACTGCAGGTATCTGGTAGTCTGTGAGCTATATCCAGACTAAGTTCTTCACAGTGTACTCCGAAGCCAACCTATTCATCAAGCTTCGAACCATCCGTGTAAAAGTGGAGATGGTTTCTATTACCTGGTATTCTGCCGACCCATTCATCTCTGGCGGGAATCATAGTGATGTAATTTCTGTCGAAGGTATACACAGTTGGTATATAGTCCACTCAGTCGGTTACCATAGCACTACACTTTGATATCCTCATGTGACCATAGTTCTTGTACCTCCACATTGATAGGCAGTTTAATCTTATTGCCGCTTTGGTTGCAACTTCTCTCGCCACAATATTAATCGGCAGTATATGGAGTAGGGCTTGTAGAGACTCGGTCGCTGTAGTCCTTAAGGCTCCGCTTATGCTCAGGCAGGCAGTTCTCTGAACCTTTGTTAGTAGGTTGGTGATGGTTAGTTTGTCAGTTGCCGTCCACCATACCACAATACCGTATAACAGTATTGGACGAACTACTACTATATACATATATCCAGTGGACGATTTTAGGAGAGAGTCCCCACCGCGACCCTACAGCCTTTTTGCAGGAATATAAGGCGACGTTGGCCTTCCTTACACGTTCAAATACGTTAAGTCTAAATAACATTTTCCTATCTAGATTAATCCTAAAAATTTTGCACTTTCAGAAAAGACTAGATCTGTTCCATTTATCCGAGGTGGAGGGTCAACATGTGGGACATTATTCATCCTAGTAAAGAGAACCAATTCTGTCTTGTTGGGATTAACGCCCAAACCGCTGCTTCTGGCCCATCTAGCCAACTTGTTCAGAGCCACCTGTAGGATGTCTCTGAGGACGTTTACGAATTTGCCACTCACTGCGATTGCCACGTCGTCCGCATATGCCACGACCTTGCAGCCACAACGTTCTAGATCTAGCAGGATTTCATTCACCGCTAGGTTCCAAATTAGTGGAGACAGTACTCCTCCTTGCGGGGTCCCTCTGTTTACAAACCTTGTTAGAGTTGTGGACCCTAGACGTGCTGTTATGCGTCTTCTGGTGAGCAGAGTTTGAATTAGTCTAATCAAACTAGTGTTAACTTTTAGATGTGAGAGTGCCGCAATTACCGCATCTGAGTGAATGTTGTTAAAAGCCCCTTCTATGTCAAGAAATGCCATCATGGTGAATTCCTTGAAATGCAGGGACGATTCGAAAGTGCTCACAAGTTCGTGCAGGGCTGATTCTGTAGTTTTGTGTCCAGGTTTTCCCTAATGAAATGATCTAAAAGTCTTTCCAGACCTTTCAATAGGAAGGAGGATAGGCTAATTGGTCTTCTGTAGTTGGTGTATTCATTCTTCAAGTTCGCACTGTCCCTCTTCTTTTTATCACTCCTGCGTCGCTTCCCGTCGACAACATTAAAGTTGTCCACAGACATGTCGTTGTCAACCGAGCTGCCGGCATCTGACATTTTTACTTTTTATTATCACTTATTTTACACTTAGACACTTCACAACAAGAGGTCTTGACTTATTAAATCTCATCTCTAGAGGCTACATTCCTAAATTCACAAACAGTTCTGGATACATATATACATATACATATATGTATCAACGAGATGGCTGACCAAATACCTTGTATGGGTATCAGGACATAATAATATCCCGTGGAACTTCAAAGACAAGGAATTGCTAACACAACATTACAATTTAAGAAGAATTTGCAGTTATTGATCAGCCACTGGGGAAATTATGTTCGAATAAATCTGTTAAATTATGTGTGGGGGTGCCAGAAGGAGCTTGGCAAATTTGTCTATTTTTCGCTCAGAAGTAGATACTTTAAGGTCATTGCACTGTTTCTAATTTTAACCGTTTATACGCAGTGGTATTAAAGTTATGCGCTGCACACTTTTATATTATTTGGACATTTTGGTGTGGAGAGGTACCTAAAGGGGTATTGCAAGAACCTTCCGTCTTTCACTAATTTGTAAGTACTGTAAACTTATGACATATTAAGACTATATAATTAAAACCAGTGAGGAAAGGCTAAAGTCGGGCGGGGTCGACTATATAATACCCTACACCACACTTGTAATATTGAATAACTCTGATATATAAATTTTGTAATTCATGTATAAATTGTTTACATAAATTTACTTTTGGGACATTTTATACTTTAATAATATCCTGTTCATGGATCAAGAAACTCTACCATTCTAAATTTCAAAATGATTGGATTTAAAATACAGCTTCTACAGGACTAAGGACGAAACATACATATGGGAGCTATAGCTAAATCCTAACCGATTTTCTTCAAATTCGGCAATGTTGGTTCATGGATCAAGAAACTCTACCATTCTAAATTTCAAAACGATTGGATGTAAAATACAGCTTCTATAGAACTAAAGGGCCAAATCGGACGAAACATATATATGGGAGCTATAGCTAAATCTTAACCGATTTTCTTCAAATTCGGTAGTGTTGGTTCATGGATCAAGAAACTCTACCATTCTAAATTTCAAAATGATTGGATGTAAAATACAGCTTCTACAGGACTAAAGAGCAAAATCGGACGAAACATATATATGGCAGCTATAGCTAAATCTTAACCAATTTTCTTCAAATTCGGTAGTGTTGGTTCATGGATCAAGAAACTCTACCATTCTAAATTTCAAAATGATTGGATGTAAAATACAGCTTCTATAGAACTAAAGGGCCAAATCGGACGAAACATATATATGGGAGCTATAGCTAAATCTTAACCGATTTACTTCAAATTAGGTAGTGTTGGTTCATGGATCAAGAAACTCTACATTCTAAATTTCAAAATTATTGGATGTAAAATACAGCTTCTACAGGACTAAAGAGCTAAATCGGACGAAACATATATATGGGAGCTATAGCTAAATCTTAACCGATTTTCTTCAAATTCGGTAGTGTTGGTTCATGGATCAAGAAACTCTACCATTCAAAATTTCAAAACGATTGGATGTAAAACACAGCTTCTACAGTACTAAAGGGCCAAATCGGACGAAAGATATATATGGGAGCTATATCTAAATCTGAACCGATTTCAACCAAATTCAACCAATAGGGATCTTTACAGCTTCGAAATACTCTACTCTGCAAAATTTCAGAACGATCGGAGTGAGAGTCGACGAACAACTTTACATGGACAGACGGACAGACATGGTTAAATCGACTCAGCTAGTGATTCTGAGTCGATCGGTATACTTTAAGGTGGGTCTAGCTGTGTTATTTTCAGGTGTTACAAACATCTGCCGTGAAACAAACTTATAATACCCTGTACCACAGTGTGGTGTAGGGTATAAAAAATATAACTTTTGTCCAAAATGGTCCCTTTGTGTGGGAGATACTAAAATTGGCGGGACAATTTCGCCAACTTTTGTCCAATATGACATCTACAGATAAATGGAGTTTACAAAAAATGGAATTACAAATATACGTATTCTTATTAGAGAATTAATAATTCTTTAAATGTTAGCCTTTTTTGAGGGAGGTACTTAAAGGAGTACTAGAAGGAGGCCCACCATCGTACATACTAAATTTGAAATCAATCCGTTACTCCTTTCGAGAGTAATAGGGAGAACCAACAAGAATTAAAATTCCAAAATGGATTTCCGCCGAACACCCTTAGGGTCATAGGTCACTCCTTCGATGTATGACTCTTTAGACCCGTAGCAATATATATATATATATACTCTTCTCCCATAAAGTAAGGGTATGTGCATATGGTATGTATAAGAGTATACTATGCATAACAAAATATATTACCGAAAATAATTTGCAGCACAGCTTAATTAGCAATCACATTAGACCAATTAATAAAATGCAATTCAAATACATTCACATTTCTGTTCTTTTGATGTCCTCCTCCACATAAGTTTGCCAAAAAGTTAGTTCAGGAACTTTCCAAAAAAAAAGAATGCAGCCACAAACCGAAGCAATAAACCACCAGCTCCCACTCAATTGATGCTGGAATGGTTTGCTCCTCGATGGCTATTGAAATCCAATTGATTTGTAAAGAGTGCAAGGCCGGAGTGTGTCTGGCTTTTGTTGTTCGATGTGATTCCAAGTGACTCTTGCTTTTCATCGTTTGCCGGCCACAAAGAACCATAAAACAATAAAAAAACTTTAATGTTTGCCACATTTGTCATGGCATTGCAACAAAAAAATCTATTTGAGGACTGTGTTTTTTTCGACTCGATTTTATTTTTGTATTTTTCTTTCGACTGTCTCAACAATAATTGTGGCCTTTGAAAGGGATATTTTTTTCTGGGCACGGCTCTTCACATTTCAACACATTTATTTTGGAGGACCGACCAATGTTTGACTATGTGGCATTTCTATGGTCAATGGTATTTGTAAACTGTATGGTTTGGCCCCTTCTACTCAAAAACGAAATAACTCTGACAACACTTAAATGTTAAACAAATCGCAAACGAGCGACAGCGATTTGAGCAAAAAAAGGTTTACACAGCCATTAAAATTCAATTAGAGATAGTGAATTAAAAGTGTCGCTGGTTTTTTGTGTTGGCAATCCAAAATTGACGGGCCACACTAGACTGGCAACATGTCTAGACGGACTCGAGCGCTCCTCTTGGGGGAATAGGACGACGTTGTCGTCGCTTCACAAGATCTATCGATTTGTAATGAAATGGAAAATTCTTGTTGTCTCGTGAGGTTTTTTCGGCGCGTCCTCTCTGCCAAACACTCATAATTAATTGTTTGCCAGTGCTTTGCCAAAAAAGGAAAAGAGATGTCAAAAAAATTAAACGGAGATCAAAATTTAAACATAGTACATTCACTGCAAAAGAAAATCTTTAAAAATGTTGCCTCTACTGACGAAGGACTCAATATTATATTTGCGCTTGTTAAGACCGAGTGGTGGGCATAGTCGCACAGTGGTCGCAGCTACGAAGACGGCATATTTAAAAAAACTTCTAGAAACAAGAAAGTTTCAGTCGAGTAAACCGACTAAGGTATACCCTCACGTTGTGTCCTATGAAATATGACATGTACTTTGTTTGGAAGAAGGAAAGGTATAAGCATTTTACTCAGTCCTTAGTCATTGCAAAAGTTGTTTAAAATACAGAATATGAAACCAATTAGCTGATTCCTACAGATATTGTGAGGAAATAGGGTTCCAATAAATCTGTCAATATATGTGGTGTTACCAGAAAGGGGTTGACAAAAAAGCCTATTTTGAGATGAATAGCAGATAGATACTACAAAGACATTGCACTGTACCCGAATTATAATCGTTTAAATGCACCGGTATTAAGAAACGAGCTATTTAATTCCGGTATAGAGTGGCAACGCAAATTTTTCAATCATTCAAAAAGGGAAAATAATTCCACCGTTTCTTAACCAGACAACCGATTGCGACAAAACTTGGCATTATTTTCGCAGAGCTATTAGAGAAGTTATGTTTTAAATTTGGGGCCCCTATCGTATACAAGGACGTAGCGACAGGGCCTCATGTTTGGCCACTTCGCAGGAACAATATGTTTAAGCGCGTGTAACTCTTGCCTTGTTCGTCTGATTAATAAAATAAAATAAAGTTAAAAAGTATATGTCGTATGTTCGAGTTATAGAAGAAGTTATTCAAAATAAGTATAACATATGTATATTCATCTTAAAGGAAACTTCCTTGAGAAATGGCACAGACGGTGGAACACCTCGGCAGTGAAAAGGAAAAACTACTTAGGGACGAAAAAGAATCGCGAAAAAATGGTAACTAGGGTTTATTTATTCCCGAAACATTTCACACGAACAACGGTGGTAATAGTTCCATGTTTTGATATATCCCCTATGCAAAGGTCCTTCCAGATTTGATTTCTTAACGCCAAAACTACCACAAATTTTAACGAATGAAGCTGAAAATTTTTATAATGGTTTGTACCCGATTCGGCATGGCCGAACTTAATCCGTCTTTATTTGTTCTTCATTATTTATTGTATTTTAGTTGTTCGACTGTCCAACTTTTTGTTTGATTCTGGGTATTTTAAAATATTTGCACCTTTCAATATGTTATAAACAATATTTGTTGGTAAGTAAAGAATACTAGATGTGCTCCAATCAATATAAAAAAGTGTATTTGAGTTTACGCGAGACAACATATGTTGGCACACTAAACACATTTACCAAAAAATGTACTGCAATTTAACATACATTTGTTTCTTTATGTGTACGCTAAGCAACAAGCGACGACACAACCTCGTCGATCGAATGACCACGCACGACTTTATGATAGTGAACTCTCAAGGCCGGGTTAGGCAAACTTAACCGTAATTTAACTTTAGCGCCGCAGCAATGTTGCCCGCTGGAACAATTACCCAAAACTTGAAAATCGTGCCGTATCACTCAGACATTCACAAAAAATATAGCTACAAATTAATTTTATTTTATATTTATTTGCTATTAATTTATTATTTTATTACTTATTTATCATTACTTTTCAAAAGTTTCGCATTAATTTATACTTTTTTCATTATTTTACTAATTTTGTTTGCAAATGCACGTAAGCGTACCATCCAAATCAAACTTCAGCAGATTCAAGAATTAGAAGATTTATTCAAGATAATATTTCGATGGAATTCCGGATTGTGAATTTTAATAATTTCAGTGCGTTGTTGAATCGTGTATCGTTCCATTTTTTATAATGGCGTAGTTTCTACTTGTCAAATGTCAAAGAATAAAAGCTTCAAAAGTGACAGCTACCGAAATACCGAATGATTCAATTTAACACCTCTTGTTGGAAAACCCTGTAGTATAAAAACGAATTAGGAGAGTCAGTGTTCCCAGATATTTCGCGTATAGCTACCGGTATTCTCTCAATACCACATTCATTAGCAAATGTTGAAAGAATATTTTCTGTGCAAAATTATGTATTAAATTTTTTTACTGACCCTGAGATCTACGAATCCTATAAGAGGGGATCTACGAATCCTATAGTTCCAATATATTCCCAGGATGGGGACTGGTCAGTGATCCCAGTTTGGTCACCAGTCCTACATTTTCTGGAGTATAGCTGGTAGTATCTTCGGCTACGCAGTCGGACCAGAGCACTTAATCTGGTACCACGGGAGTCAGTAAAGCCCTCGGGACGCAGGTTCCGGCCTGACTATTGGTGAGGACCCTATTAGGTGCAACGTGGTGTTTGTGGTTGAAACCAAAATCGCTAGGAGAGAACATTCTCGGATGTGGAGTTCCAAACCAACCGGGTGCCATGACCCTTAGAATGGCAACGAGTTTTAGATGGGCTCCGCTCCTAACCAAGGAGGAGGGCAAAAGTGTCCAGAAACGCGGAATTGTTTGGTACTCATGTACATTTGTGTTTACCCAGATGTTTACGGTTAAGGAATGCCAACAAAATTCCACAGCCTTTATAATATATTAAAGACACTGAGACAAAAAAAAACTTTTTATTCACTCCCACGAAGGAAATTATATACAATTGAAAATATTGGGCACTAGTAGGAAAATAATGTTCTAACTTCCTTATTTAGAGATCGTTTGTCCTTTTCACAGGACTTTTAAAATTACAAGGGTAAGGATTTTAGCGGGAATTCTCCCATTTCATTTGATGTTCTTATTTATTAATTCACATTGTAATAAGTGCAAAGAAAAATATTTCAAAAATGTTATTCTTGATATTTTTAAAGTCCTGTAAAAAGGACAAACGATCAGGAAAAAAAACTGAGTATGCAGTGTATCTACATATCGTCTCTAGTTTCACTTGTATATAGTTTCGTTTATGGCTGAAAAATTTTGTCGCACGGTGTTATATATCTACTCATTAAAAGTTATGGAAGGTTTATTTTTCAACGTTAAAATGTATTTCAAACCTTCCATAACTTTTTATGAGCAAGGAACCTGGTCTGCTGATCCATTAAACAAATTTGGGTTGTGGACTTTTTCTGGGACTTGCCAATATATCCGGCTCTAATGTACAACGATTCGTAGGAAAGGATCGGGTAGAAATTTTAAAAGAAACATTTTCAAACGCAGCCGGAAAATTTATAAATCCATAAAATATTTAAAAATTAATATATTTTAATTACTCTTTTGTAATGAATACATTTTGACCCCAGAAATCGAGGCGTATTTTAAAATTATTAAATTTGTAAAGGAAAATCCGCCAGTTTTTGTTTTTCCCAAAATATATTTTACTAAAAATTCCATTTACAGTGTTCGACACACAGAGATACTTGAAGATGGTGTCGAACTTCCACACACGGATTACTTACGGTGTCAGACTATTATAGAAGAGGATTTTACTACGATTATTCCCTCCATTGAAGACTGGAAAGCGTAAAATATAGATTATGGAAGATTAAACTTATATACCGACGGATCAAAAATGAGCATAGGCAGTGGTGTTTTCTGCAGGGAGCTAAACATTTGTGAATCCTACAAACTAATGGATGAATGTAGTTTATTTCAAGGGGAAATATACGCAATAGGGCGGGTTGATTTTTTTTAAATCATATAGCAAAAACTTAAACTACATAAAATTCTAAGAAAATTCTCCGAAGAAACCATGTATCTAAAATAAAATCCTAATACGCGCCTCTCGACTTGAAAATTGATATGCCCGCCTTTGCAAAAAAAAAATAAATGTTAGAAAAAAAGCTTTTCCAAAAAGAAATCGAATTTTCAGAATAAAATTGTTTAGTAAGGTAGTTCTTTTGTACTTTATATCTTTTCTACACTCAATTAAGTCCCTCTGATGATATCCCCGCACAGGATTGAAATACGTATAACGGTATGTGTTTACATGGCTTTCAAAGCGCAGTGTCTTATCTTTTCCAATACATCACAAACACCTCTCTTTCGAAAGGAAGAGATGATCGAAAAAGCTGAACAATTCGAATGTGAAAACATTCAATAAATCTAATAAAATTGTAGTCATTAAAAAAAATATTCACCCAAGTAAAAAATGATAAAAATATTTGTCCATTTTGTGTGGGAGGTACCAACAGGGACGTGTCAACTTCGCCCATTTTTAACAGGATTGTAGGTACTATGAAACCATTACACTGTAAAAAATTTCAAGACTTTTTGTGCGTAGGTATTCAAGTTATAGGCTGTTAACTTTTGGAACAAAATGGTCCATTTGTGTGGAAAGTACCAAAAGGGGAGAGGTAACTTCGCCCATTTTTCTTGAGGTGATAGTGACTAATAAAATAATATTATGTGTAGAATTTCAGAGGATTCAAATAAGTAGTACAGAAGTTATTAAATAATCAATAATTCACTTAATATTAACACTTTGTGGGGGAGGTACTAGAAAGGGTGGGCCAATATGGCCCAACTTCGAACTTAGCCGGAGATAGAAAAAAATATTACCACATACCAAATTTGAAGTTAATCGGTTGCTCCTTTCGAGAGTTATCGTGCGCAGCAGCTAGCAGACAGACAAACAGACGGACGGACATTGCTCATTCGACTTAAAACAACCTCCGCCAAACATATTAAAAATCTTACGTCACTCCTTCGATGTGTTACACTTTTGGCCCTCAGCAAATGATATATACCCTCGTATCACTAAAGTGGGCGTATAATAAAACATAATATATTTCAAAAATTTTAGACCCAGGGTTTCTTCGTAGAATTTTCTTAGAATTTAATGTAGATTACGTTTTTGCTATACGATTTTTAATTTTTTTTTCATCCATACAAATCAACCCGCCCTAATACGCAATCTTAAAATCTGCTGAAATTATATCACATAGACCGTTATATAGCATAAAATTACTCTGTGTTGGGGGCCAGGCCACAAAGATATTCTGGGAAACGAAGAAGCAGATGTTTTAAATGGAACACGCCTTACAGGGGGTGATGATCCGCATGTTTTAACACCTTTGTCTACTTATTTTTCTAGAATCAAAGAAAATAGCAGGGAAAAATTGCACAGACGGTTGAACACCTCGGCAGCCTGTGAACAGACAAAACTACTTTGGGACGAAAAAGATTCGCGAAATTCTGAACGCTTACTAATGATAAAGAGGGATAAACTAAGGGCCATAATTGGTGTAGTAACGGGACATAACTTCTTAGGAAAGCTTATGGTTAAAATTTTGGACGATTTACTAAAGCATTTTCGACGATTTTGTGCTCTGATTTTGATGATTTATGGTGTAATTCGCTCAGCAACACTGAAATATATTGGATTTTCTTGAAATTTTTTGTATAAACAAATATGTTTAAATATTTCCTTTGGAAAACTGTTAATATTTCAAAGCTAGTTTAATTATAACAGTGATTTTCGCTCCAATAGAAAAAAGTTATTGTCCAAAAAAAAAATATGATTGCATCCAAATATGGTTGCTGCAATATACTACAGAAACGGCTGGATTCAACGTATAGGTTTCCCTTTATTTCAAATTTTTACATTGCTTGGTAAATAATGGTAAAGGGTATTATGCAGTAGACCCCGGCCGACTTAATCTTGCCTTATTTGTTTTTTGTTAATTGTTTTAATTTAGTTATATTGGCAAATGAAATATTAAATTATTAATTGAATTTGTTACATGTTTTTTATTTGCTCCACAAACACTGTGCCTTGCCAACAAGTCCTTTAAAAGAGAAATCCAATTTAAAATTGCTTTATTTGCCTTTAAAGGAAAAATCTTGTCTATTGTTTGCTGCCATTGTCTCCGCCTTTGTATATGAATTTGTGCTATTTCTGTCGTTTTTTTTGCTTTTGCTCTCCATGATAGGATTTTTATCGCAAACAATATGAGAATGTCCTGGGATATCCTGGTATTGTTTGTCTGTTTGTGCACGGCTTTGGTATTGCGAATTTCATTCGCTCATCCCCGTAGAAATTTCCTATTGAGCTCTGGCTTTTGTTATGGTTTGTTAATAAATTACAGACATAATCTTAATTTATCTGTTTGTTGGATTCCAGCACCAAGAGCAAGAGAACGACAGAGACACAACGAGAGAGAGAGGGCAAACAAACAAATTCAAGAAGATTCCCGGCAAATGGCAAAATGTCAAAGATGTCCTCATTGAAGCAATCCTGTCCGTCCGTATTGAGTAGCGCGTCTGACATTTAAATTTAATTCGTTAAGTCAAAGAGCACAGAGTAAAGCAGGCTGCAAAATTGAATTGAAGTAATTCAATATTAATCATATGTACCACTGTGTGTGTGTGTAGCAAATCCAAGTCATTGTATCCCCGAAAATAAAATGGGGCCCATTCAGTGTTATTATTATTATTGTTTTTTTTTATTATTTGCAATTATTGTTATTAACATTGCTATAAAAAAAATTCGTATACACATTAGAGTAAAGAATGATTTTTAATAACAGACAATTAAATTAAATTGATAATAAACATTTTGTAGCTTAATGCGATTGCAGTAAACAAAGAAATTTGTAATTTGTTTTACTAGCGGGAGAAGAGCAGACTTCAAGGATTTAAGCGAGATTTTTAAATTATCTTCAGCGGAAATTAAAACGTTCATTAACAGTAAAAATGTCAGCAGTGTTATACTTTATTCCTATATCGACACACTTTTGGGCATTAATAGCTTTTCCTCCAAAAACGCTATGAACATAAAGTCGAAGCAATACTCAGACGAAATTAAGCAGTACGCCGATATTAAAAAGTTAAGAGTCATAGAATAATTTGTATAATTCTCATAAAAGAGACTCCAGCATAAAAGGAAAATGTTTGTTATAAACAAATGAGTTTGCAAAAGGTGACATAAGAACATGAACTCTAATTTCAGTATTACCTTTATGCTATACGTTCTGACAGTGAATATTAGACATGGACCAAACAGTATACTTTTGAAAGTAATTTCAATTGTAGTGAAACTGCTTTTAAATTTTTCATTTTGTGGTTCAACCTTTTTTTAAAGGACATCAAAAATTGCAAATGTACACCAAAACCAGTAAGGAAAGATAGAAAGTCGGGATAGCCTACTATATAGTACCCCAAGCATCCCTAGCAATTGTGATAATAATTGCTTCCGTTTCAGTTAACAAAGAGCTTGCCTCCACTGCAACATCAAAGTTTATTCCAAGGAGGAGACGAATTTGATGATCATAACTAAAACAAGTAAAGACGGATTAAGTTCGGCCATGCCTACACCATGGATCGCATTTGAATGGTTTCGGGTAAAAATAAACTCATTATACCAAATTTCAGCCCAATTCGTTGAAATTATAGGCTTTCAAGGTGTTACGAAGTCAAATCTAAGGGTACATTTGTATGGGGGCTAAATCAAAACATGGACCTATGACTACCGTTGTTCGTGTGAAGGAATCCGGGAATAAATAAACCCCAGTTAATAATTTTCAGACCGATTAATTTACATTTGTGATCTCTATGACGTTAAAAAGTCACATCGGGGATATACTATATATGGGGGCTATATCAAAAAATGGACCGATATTACCCATTTTCAATCCCAAGGTACCTGCAGCTATAAGAGGTATCTATACCAAATTTCAGTCATCTAACTCAATTATTGTAGACTGTAGCGTGATTAGGAGACGGACATGGAAAACTCATCTTGACAAAATGAACATACCTCCATCCTCTGGTGGAGGGTATACAAATTTGGCGGTGTTCAGGAATCTAGTAACACCTTTCTGCAAAAATTTCTACATTTTAGATCAGATCCAAAATACGACTTAATCTCGTATAGCGCTTATATGCCAAATCGAGAGGAATTTTTATGAGCGATACATGTAAATCGGAACCGATTAACTTCAATTTTGGCAGTATTACTTTCTGGATTAAGAAACTAAACGAATAACAAGTAAGAAAGTTTAATCGGGTAAACCGACTTATGAATCCCCTTACCTTGAGTCCCAAAAATATTCTTAAATTTATTAATTTTTCGTTTTAACTAAATTATTATCAATTTAAATTGTATTTAATAATATTAATGTATGTACTGGATTTAAAGTTAAAAGCTGTTTATTTTTGGTACAAAATGGTCTATTTGTGTGGAAGGTATCAAACGGGGCGTGCCAATAACGGTCACTTTTCTCTGGACTCTAGATACTATAAAAACATTACACCGTACACAATATCAAATATTTGTATTCACTGGTATTAAAGTTAAAATCTGTTTACTTTTGGTAAAAAATGGTCCATTTGTTTGGGAGGTACCAAACGGGTAATGGCAATAACGTCCACTTTTCTCTAGACTCTAGGTACTATAAAAGCATTACACTGCATGAAATTTCAAGTATTTGTACGTATTGGTATTAATGTTAAAAGCTGTTACCTTTTGGTACAAAAAGGTCCATTTGTGTGAGAGGTACCAAGAGGGTCGTGCCAATAACGCCCATTTTTCTCTGGACTCTAGCTACTATAAAAGCATTACACTGTACAAAATTGCAAGTATTTGTATGAAGTGGTATTAAAGTTATAACCTGGTTACTTTTGGTACAAAATAATCCATTTGTGTGGGAGGTACCAAAAGGGGAGTGGCTACTTCTTGACGTATTAGCAACTAACAAAATAATACTATGTGTGAAATTTCAGAAGATTCGAGTAAGTAGTATAGAAGGTATTAAAGAATCAATATTTCACTTAAAGTTAACCCTTTGTGGGAGACAGGGACGTATCCAGGATTTTGGTTCGGTGGGGGGGGGGATAACCTTTTTTCCATAAGCAAAATTGTGTTGGTCCAGAGGCATAATTGGGCCATTTTTCTTCGAAAATGAGCAAGGAGTGGCCGTTACAGTCAATGGCGATCGTTATCGGGCCATGTTGAACGAATTTTTGTTCACAAAAATTGAAGAGGAGGATATTGGCAACATTTGGTTTCAACAGGACGGCGCTACGTGCCACACAGCCGAAGTTACACTCGATGTTTTGCGCCCTGTTTTTGAAGATCGCATTATCAGCCGCAGGGCTGATGTCGTTTTGCCACTTTGGAGCTGCGATTTGACACCGTTGGACTATTATTTGTGGGGTGCCCTCAAAGATAAGTATTACGCCGACAAGCCAGACACAATTGACGCTTTAAAGGACAATATTCGTGAAGCCATTGGTGAAATACAGCTGCACACAATCAATAATGTGCTTAAAAATTGGACCGATCGTGTAGGCTACTGCATGGCCAGCCGAGGCAGCCATTTGAATGAAATTATTTTCCATTATTAACCGGAAGGATTGTACTTTCAAATAAAAAAAGAAATTTGAGAAAATATTCAGTAGTTTTTTTATAGCATTTTCAAAAATAAAGAAGTTATTTGGCGGACCCTTTATTATAAGGCTTAAATCAAGTATTGGGCAGGCTTTATTCAATCAACATTTTCTTCATTGAAGCCCGTTTCGCACTCAAATCAATTCCATAAAATTCTTAAATCAATCGCTTTAAATAAGAATATTTCGGCTTAAAATCAAGCCTGATCAGGATTAATGAGCGCTAAGATTAAGAATTCAGGGCTTAAAAATCCGTACTTAATTCAAGTATTTTGTACTTCGTTTAAGAAAAACTGTACTTACCGTACTTTTGACACCGCTGCGGCTTGATTCAACTTTTTTCTTTCTGCATTTGTTCCGAATTTCACAATTTGTAATAGAGTTCATCAAAGTTCCAAGAAACACCTAAAGGCCAAATTTCAGAAATATAAGCGGCAAACTATAGCATCTGAAGGCGAAAGAGTCAAAATCGGATGGAAATATGGGAAATTCCATGTCATGTGAGTAAATTTTTAGAAGCGAAGTCTTCCGATCGCCATGACTTCTTGCACCAAGTTTAGTCCTAGTAGATAGTAGTTATGACGCAAAATTTCAACGAAATCGGTTTAGGACTGTCCTAGTTTTAGGGTGTTAAATTTTGAAATTTTTATTCAAAAGGCCCTTTTTCCATCTCTATAACTAGTTAAATACTCTTCCCTCCTATGAAAGAAAGTCACATTTTCATTTTAGTAGTTTTGAGATATATAGCTTTTACGTTTTTTACATTCGCGTCTTTATGTTTTCTTTAACTTCTATACAGACGGTTCCAAACACAATAACAAAGTGGGCATTGGTGTCTTTTCTGAGGAACTTAATCTATCATTGGCCAAAAACTACCTGATCACTGTAGTGTTTACCAGGCAGAAATCTTAGCTATTACAGAGGTAGCGGCATGTCTGAAAATGATGTGCTGACCAAAGTCGATATAAATATCTTCTCTGATAGTCAGACTGCTACCAAGTGCCTGGACACTATTTTCCTGAATACAAAAACTGTCCTCAACTGTCGCAGATCTCTTATCGAGATGGCTGAATAATTCAATATTCACCTGATACGGTGCCGGGACACAGGGAACTGTACAGATTAACTTGCAAGACTATGAACTACCTTATACGCTCCAGGGGAACTGGAACATGTGGCCAGTCCTCTATAGATTTGTTTAGGATATCATCTTCACAAACAAACGAGTATATGTTTGTATGTATTAAATATTAAATTTGTGGTTTGTAGCCTAAAGTACATATGTTTCAAGCAGAATAGGCTTGGGACAAAATACTACAGAAGTGATTTTTTGTTCAGCGTGTATATTCTTTATAGGGTCTCAGATCAATATTTCAATGTTTTTCAAACAGAATGACAAAGTTGGAGATTATAAAATCACTATTTTTCAAGGATCGTTTAGAACCAAATGCTTGTGCTTTTAACAACTGTTATTTGTCCTCTTATTATACCCTCACTTTAGTGTGACGAGGGTATATATCATTTGTAACACGTCGAAGGAGTGACCTAAGACCCCAAGTATGTTCGGAGGAAATCCGTTTTGGGTCATTTTAAGTCGAATGAGCAATGTCCGTCCGTCTATCTGTCTGCACGGAGGAAAAAAACGGCCTCTGTAACATATTGCCCCAAACATATTTTGCAGGCAACATATATATGTTTGGAGCAGCTCCCAAACATATTATGTTTGGGGTAGCAGTAATGTTCCCAAACATTTATATGATTGTATGTATATGTTTGTTCGTCATCATATATATGATTGTATGTAATCATTTTTATGCTTATATCCAAACATATATATGACATGAAACTATAACGGTTCACAGCAACAAGTAACCTAATGTAAGTCGTCACTCACTACGTCAAATACAGAAATACAATAACAACAAACAGTAATACACACTTTGCTTCTGAAAAGTAGTTCATGAGCTGCAGAATAGTTGTTGAGTTTTCTGAAAATTACTGAATTTTGAGTTGTGTCTCTTTAAAAGAATTTTTGCAATATGCAAGGCAAAACTTCAATAGTACAGTGCACTCTTCACTACTGCACCCGGGGTCATTTTAGATGAAAACAATTTGTAAGTTCGGGAGTGTGTTTGTTCAAAGAATATGATAAGCCCACATACATACACGCTGAAAAAAAATCCATTCTGTAGTATATTGTTCCAAACATATTCTGCTGGAAACATACATACGTTTAGAATACACTCCAAATATATGATATTTGACACGCATAAATATTATATGTTTGGGAGAGGTTGTTCTAAACAAAAGTATGTTTTCATCCATATATTTTTTTATTTGGAACTAATATTTTCGAAACAAAGATTAATTTGTATTTAAGTATCAAAGCTTTAATTTAAAGGCAAGAATTTCCAAGCGTTTTTTTTTAGAAATTTCATATGTTTGTAAAATTAGATAAAAATTTAAATTGTATAATCTTTCGTAGCTATAATTTGCGTTGATGGATTGACAAAACGTGATGAATTGGAATATTTATAAATTAAAAATGTATGCTGCAAAACCAAATATAATGTTGATTACGACATTTTTAACTTTAAAAAATATTTTAACTAAAATTCGAAAAAGACAGCAAAGTTTTACAAATCCTTTTTAATACATTTTATTTGGAAAACTTCTTAAGCAATAACTTTGGTTGTGTTTAAACACATATTTTATTTGTGAAACTCAGTTCGCAAATATATTGTGTTCTAATATATTAATATATGCGTTCCAAACAAAATTTCTTGATATTTAAAAATGTTGGTTCCAAATATATTTTCTTTCAATTCAAACATATCGAAAATGGCGATTTTCCTCCGTGTACGTACATACATATGTATGTTGGCAAAATAATTTATGTGGGGGCAATAAAACGGCGTCAGTATTATAGAACGTTTTGTAAATAAAATGTTTTGAAGTAACATACATTCCTTTTTTAAAAAAAAATAATTTTGCACCAAAATAATTGTGTTTTTTTAATGAATAACCTCTATACATCTTTGATATCATATTCTTTCTTTATTTTGAATTTGTTGTACGTGTTAAAACTACAACTAATTTCTTTGAATTCGACATTCACCACACATATTCAATAAAAAAAACCCGACCTTAAGCTCGACCGGGCGAGTAAGCATCATCAAATAATAATAATACCCTTTGGTGTCGGTGCCATTCCTCCTCATACACACGGTTACCATATAACAGGTGGCGCAAAAGTAACCTTTCGAGCGTATGTTAGACGCGATTGGCGGTCAGCAGCTAACAGTTGATGCACCGTCTGGACTTTGTACGGAAACATCTTCACATCTTGTACCAAAATTCGCTGTAGAGACCGTCGACTGATACCCATTTACGTGGCACGTCGTCTGGTCGATGTCGACGGCGCTTCCATGACATCCTCGGCTACAGCAGCAATATTCTAGCAGAACGGCTACTCCGGGGTCTGCCACGCCTGGCAGCATAATCGTGTTGTGCCAGTCTCTTCGAGGCGAGCGGCTAAACGTCGCAGTTTTTCACCAGTAGGCGTTGGACGGCCAGGAAATCTGCGAAGAAATTCACGTTGTGCCAAAGTCACCGACCGATTATTAAATAGTCAGCAATATTCCGCGTTCTAGAGCAGTGTAGCGTGACATTGTTTATTAACGTGTATTTCGCATGTGTTTACTACACAAATGTCAAAACAGAACTGACATTAGGGGCCAATCGCAAAATTTATAGCATTTTCTGATAGGAGGATTACTTTTGCGCCACCTTGTACATAAGAAGGGTTTCTTTGCACAAAATTATGAGTCATATAATTGCGCTCTCTGAGAGTAATACTCTCCAAAACTCTAAAAAATATGTTCTAATATATTATTATGCCAAAAATATGTTAGGACACAATCAAATCGTTTTTTAATATGCTAGAATTTTGCTCCGAACATATTATGATTGTGTGCAAACATAATATGTTTACCCACAAACATATATATGATTGTGCCCGTCCAAACATATTTTTAACATATTTTTTTCTCCGTGTGTCTGTCTGCTGGCTGGTGCGCACCTCAAATTTGGTATGTGGTAATATTTTTTTCTATCTCCGGCTAAGTTCGAAGATGGGCCATATTGGTCCACTCCTTCTAGTACCTCCCCCACAAAGGGTTAAAATGTTGTGAAATATTGATTCTTTAATAACTGTTATACTACTTATTCGAATCTTTTGAAATTCCACACATAGTATTAGCTTATTAGTCGCTATCAACTCGAGAAAAATGCGCGAAGTCGCCACGTCCCTTTTGGTACCTCCCACACAGCATATAACATTAAAAACAGTGTATAAAAATACTTGAAATTTTGTACAGTATTATGGTTTTATATTGCCTACAGTGCAGGGAAAAATGGGTGTTGTTGCCACGCCCCTTTTGGTACCTCCCACACAAAGGTACCTTTTTGCACCAAAAGTTAACAGCTTACCACAATAAAACCAGTGTATAAAAATACTTGAAATTTTGTACAGTGTAATGTTTTTATAGTGTCTATAGCCCTGTGAAAAATGGGCGTTATTGCCACGCCCCTTTTTGTACCTCCCACACAAAATGTCTAAATCATACCACAATTTAATGTCTCATAACGTTTATACCAGTGCACATAAATGCTTATAAGTCGGCACAGTGCAATGAATTTAAAGTATCTAATGTTCAGCGAAAAAATGTGTATTTGATAAACCCCTTCTGGTACCTCCCACACAAATTGACAGAATAATTCGAGTAATATTCAATATTACATTACTCACAAAGTGAGGGTATACCTTAGTCGGTTTACCCGACTGAAACTTTGTTCAATTTTGTCGCACGGTGATATATCCCTTTATCGGGCCATGTGACAGTAATGTTACAAACCCAAATATTGACTCTATTTCTCTATTAGTGTTAAATTTAGGTAAATTGGTTATTGTATCATATCTGACACGAACTGTACTTCATATAAAGCTTATGAGAGCGAAACAGCCTGTTGTTTACTATTTTTCGGGCCAAACGTTTACTTCAAAAAATTTTGAGAGAACGTAAAAAGTGTTAGAGTTTTCTGATGAAAAAAAGTATTTATTTTGCAATTAACGGTGTTTTTTTTTGTAAAATACAGTGCATAAGTGTATAGCTAATAATGTAATAATATCACCTTTAATACATTTATTCACTTTATGTTTTTTTGCCTTTTCATCAATGTAACATTTATGTTACAAAGGACTATTTCTTGAATAAAAGACCCAAAAACGTTTAAAACATTTTTTAAAAAAAGTTACTTTTACGGACTTTTTTGTGATGTTAGATCCCGACAGAACAGCCAGATACCTCTGATTCGGTTTGATATATAGTTGTTATATTGATGAGTCAAATAATTTAATTTTGGATTTATGTCACACACAGAATCGAAAAACGAAATACAAGCAACATTGTATGATGACTTTGCTTTTTTTGAAAAGTTTAAGAAGAAAACGGAGAAGCTTACTTATACAATGATTTAATGACTATCGGACTAATATTGACTACAACAACATTTGTGAGCTTTTTCAACGTCAAGTTACATAAAAAATTAAAAGAAATATCGTTTAAAAATAATCATTTAAATTGTATTCTATTTTTAAGATATTATAAAAAAAAACACTCTAAATGATTTATTATTTTTTTAAGGTAATTTCAGAAATATGTACTTTCTATTTAAAGTAAACCAAAAAAAATAAACCTGTAATAAACGAAATAATAATCTATTTTTGTTTACTATTTTTTACTACAAATGATTGTGTTGTTTTTTGTTTTACAATAAACATTTAATAAAATTTTAATCACTTTCGTATATTATTTAAAAACCGGCCTAAAAACCGGTTAACCGGTTTCGACAAAAATTAATAACCGAAAACCGGATTTTAAAAAAAGTAATATTTCGGTTAAACCGGAAACCGCTTTTTCGAAATAACCGGTTTTTTGGACACCCTAATGCTGGCCTTCACATTTCGTACCATTTCTGGCAATTTAACATTTTCTTCACACATAAATGACGTAGTTCATTTACGATGGCTGGTTTTGATGACAACGATAATCCTTTTACCCATTGAAATGTATGCCGAACAAGTCTGTCGTTGCGAACAGATGAAAATAATCGTCTATATTTCTTTGTAGATTATTTTATAGTGGAAAGATAGTTTAACACTGTCTTCTTGTAGAAACATGTCTGGTGACCGATAACAAATTTTCAGACACACTATACTGTGGTATTGCTTCATGGGACCGATTAGAACTACTCGTACAGCCACAACGGCCCTCTAAACTAAAAAAGGGATATTCTCCTGGAGATTTTCATACAGAAAACTGCGGAAATGACACTAGTAAGATTAAGTAAATAAAACCAGATCTGCATGGCTCACGATATACACATATACTTGAATATCTCTGTATATCTGAACTGGCTATACAACGAGACAAACATTCATAGGGGGAATTTTACCACGAAAATCCAACCATTTTAGACTGAAGCAATGGATCAATAATGACAAATGGTACGACCTGCAATTTTTTTTGCGAGGAGCTAAATGTTTGTGTTTCTTACAAGTTCCTAGACGAATGTAATATATATCAGTCAGAAATAAGAAAGAAAAATTACACTGCATTACATACATTACAAAATTACTACTTTCTACTACGTCCTAAATAATGCAAAACAAAAATAAAGGGCTCCCACTCTACACTCAGAAAAAAGTGAACCCAAAAATGAGTTAAAATGAACTAAAATTTAGAAAAATTGAACTTCGTATGGCGCTGAAGCAATTTTAACTTGTACCAATTACAAACTTTTCCTTAACTTAAGTTCAATGGTTGAACTTAATTGTAGTATAATTTTACTTCAGGGTAGATATTTTTTCTTCATACATAGTCCAATATTTTCATAAATAAGTACACATTTTACTAACTTTCTTAAAAATGTTGGACCTACAGTTAGTTCAAATAAACTAAGTTTAGGTGCAAATATGTATGTCGTAAAGTACAAATTTCCTTAAACTAAGTTTATTTTGTTTCCAATTTTTACTTAGATGAAGCAAATTGTACATTGTAGAAAGTAAGAAGTAGTGCTAATTAGTATTTTTTTACTGAAGAGAAGTAAACGCCGTACGTACACAACGTAAAATTTTCTGAATACAAGTTAATTTATTCCCAAAATTATGTTAAATACCTATTTAAGGGCAGTTGTCTTTTAATCAGAAGAAGTAATATTCTAACTTTTTCTTATTAAGATTTACTCAGACTTAGTTCACACTTGCCTAAAAACAAGTAAAATTTTATTTTTGCTAAATTCACGTATAATAGGTGTAAGTCAAATGGTTACTGATATCAAGTAAAATTTTCTCCATTTACGTTCAAATATTACTAAATGAAAGTAAACTAAAATAATTTCCTTACTGATGCCTAGAATGATTGTCTTGTCTTTAGTTCAACATTGATAATAAGCAATTAAATATTTCATAAATATTAGTTCATATGCAATAAGCTCACGTAAATATTTCATGCATTCTAGTAATATTCACCAACCTTTAGTTTTTTTTTTCGTAAAGTAGAATACAAGTTTCTTGCAAATGAGTTTACATATAATTCACGGAAGTAAAATTCACGTTGCAGCCCAGTTATAGTTACTTCCTTTAAGTTTATTGATTCTTAAATGCAAAGGCAATTTTATATAAAAATAGTTCATATTTTTCTGCATTTTAGTTCAAATTATTCAAAAATAGTTGATAGTCTACTCCATACTAGTTCAAATTTCCCCAGCATTTAGTACATAATTCTTTTACCGCAGTTCCCTTGCACTTAGTATGCGTACATTTTTGCTGCTTTCCCGTAATATTGTTTCTCTAATTTATCCTTTCTACCGGCATGTAAATATATAAAAAATTCAAAACAATGTTTTGTTTTTAAAAAAAGTTTATTGAATTTATTTTGAGGATTCAGTAATATTATACGTGTTATTAATGTTGTACAGTTAATTTTTATGTATTATTATAATCGATTTACATGGTTTACAAATCATATCGCGATAATATAAATATAAAGTAAAAATAAAAATGGGAATACAGAAATAATGTACAACTTTAAAAACATATAACGATTTTAATGTAATTAGTTTTGCTTAGTATTCTCAAATATGGTTATTACAATTCATTTTAGTGTGTGAAGATAGCAGGTACAATTGCGCTTGAACTTTTCAGCTCCCACGGTGGATTTGCGATCAAATTTTTAGCAAAATTCATAACGTCGGTGTCCTTAGCCTCCAAATCCTAAATAATATGTGTGGTAATGAAAAGGAATCATGTACTACATAAGTCTCCGGCAAACCACTCCCTTCCATTAAAAGCACACTTTATATAATTGTAATTTTCATATTTTATTTCTATAAAATTGTTATATACATGTTTTTAATGTCACGTACAAAAGAAGAAATTAAAAATATATTAAAAAAAATGTGGTTTTAAATGTTTAGTAATGTCTATTGTCATTTGAAACATAAATACAAAGTAAATAAAAAATATTTCCTAAAGGCTATTGTCACTTGAAATACTTACATCAACTTTTTCAAAGTTTTGTATTGAAGCAACGTGTGATACTTTTACTTTTTTAATTATTGAGTCATCCTTATCGCGAATCAAATTCCACGTGTAATTTGCTCCCTGTTGCATAAATTGCACATTCAACAGGGAAAAAATTTCATTTGGAGTGTATTTAAAAAATTGGTTTAGGTCTCAAAAAACATTTACCATTTAAATATATTAAATGAATTGGAGGAGAAACTATAGAATCCGCGTCCAATGTTGTGAATATATATGCATTAGGATTAACCAGATACGATAAATAATGCCTTTCATAACATATTACTTCTAATTGCTGACAAAGCAACATTATTCTATCATTTAAAAAATAAATTTCCGATATGATACATGCGTTAAATGTGGGATTATAAAAATATATTATAAAACCTTTTTTATATACAGTTCCATACCGGGAAAAACTCGAAAAACATACGATTGCGCTCAATTCTGTATTTGTTAATAAGGTTCCAAATTCACTGTAAAATTTTGAATTCTGAGCGCTAAATTTAGTAGCACTCAATTCGTAGCCATTAAATTTAAAATTCAAAACAAAATCAGAAAATGAAAGACAAAATTTTATTGCCAGCGACAATTGAACGTTTTTTCGCGACATTATATTTTTAGTATACGTTTTTAATTCTCGATGTTTTGATTCAAAAGCAAAAGTCCATAAAAATTTAAGTGGGCCTGACTGACTAATTATTCTGCAGTAATGAATAAGGAAATGATGTTTGGGTTTTAGAGTATCTTGAAAAAGGTTACAATATTCTTTATTGTGATATTCAATGTGCTTTTTAAGATTTATCATATCTAGACTGGTATAATTAGAAAGAAGTAATATATCAACTAATTCTATTAAATTTATGACAAATTTCCATATTATACTATTATTCTCAACCAAATCTCCCACCATAAGAGGAAAGAAGTGAACAAATGTCAGCATTTCTCTTGCAGACATTTTCAAATTAAACGATTTTAAGTTGTTCTGATGAATTGGAGGAGATTTATTGCCGTTTTCAGTTTCTCCATAATCGAAGTGTTCTTTACGAATATTAAGTAATTCTAAATCGAAAATTTTTTCTTTAAATAGTAATAAAATTATATGGCACATATCGTACTTCAGTATCCCTTCTAAAATATCGTGAAGTAAATCGGCGTAAAAGTTTTCTGCAACGTGATACTGTAAAATCCTATTAAAAATAGATTTTTCTCGAATGCCAGTATTTTGAGGATCATATGCATCTTCCTCATAATTTGAGACATTTCTCATTTTTGTCGGATCTTCTTCAAAGGCACTACGTGTTTCATGTTTATCCATTTTACAAAATCTGCAGAAATAGTTTGAGGAAAACGATCGAGAATATCCCAAAATATTGTTGAGAGCTAAGTTATCCCCAATTATCAAACCCAATCTTAAAAAAATTTGTCTTTTCCCAGATTTTATTTCAATGGTAATACCGTTCTCTTTCAAATCATTCAGAACTTCAATAAGTTTAAAAAAACATTGTTCGTTACCTATGGCTTTGACGTCGACCGATTTGAATAACGCAGCAATGAAAATATTATTTAGTGTCCACTTTAATTGGTCGGGTGCAGTTGGAAATGAATAATATATTCCTAAAAGGCTTGAAGAGTGTGACCCAAGGGGGTTGTTAATTTCAAAGTCATCAAAATACAATAAATATGGAATAATAAATTTTTCTCCGCAATTTTTAATTTTATTTTTCCAAAGTTTTCCATTACAAAAATTTTGTAACGATTCACTGTAATTTAAATTGTGCATACTGTTCTCAAAAGCATCCAGAACACCATCGAGCTCAAAAAATATTTTAATATGAAATTTTATTGGGAACAATACTCCTTTTGTTTTCACAGCTTCAAGTGTATTTAAGTGATTTATATTGAAATTACTTACTGTATTATTTATATTGATTACCCGTGGACTCTCATACAATCGCATTTCCGTTAATTTTTTAATAAACTTGTATTCTGAATCAATGTTTTCGAATGGCCTGTCGCAAAATGAAACAATACGAGCAAGATTACTCTCTGTAGCATCCATACTATTGCTTCTTAGACCAAGTATTACCTTCCTGATTTCATCTCTTAAAGGATGTGTTATATTATTAGCAATGTTTTTTTGTAATTCAAAAACCTGTTTTCTCGAACAATTTTTATTTGCGTAATTCTTCAAACACATTGCGAAACACGATTTTTGTAGATGTGATGTGTCCGTATTTGTGTCTGATACTTCAATATTTGTGTTTGGAATATTAAGAGAAGTTGGTGAACTATCACGATGAGAAGAAATTGGTACGTCATGTAAAATATTTACTGCATTTTCTTGATTAGGCGCTGATTTCAAAGGTACAAATTCTACTCCATATTTTGAAATTTCGTTTACCATATGTTTAGAAAAAGATTTAAAGTTACAGAATTTCTGTCCACAAAACGGAACACCACACTCATAATTATGATTGGAAGAAAGATGATGTACATATTTCAAGTGACAGAATAACTGTTTGCAATCCCTAAAAACTTTTTTGCAAACAAAACAGCTTATGTTCATTTTAGGCGAGTTAATAGCAAATCAATATATTTCAAATGTGATTAAAATTAAAAGTAGGTAATAAAAAAAATAATAAAATAATTATCAATATTTACAGAGTTTGTATGTCATTTAAAATTGTTACCAAAATATTGTCCTTTTCTTTGTTATTTAAAGGAAATTCATATATATAGCTTTGTAAGAAACGCCAAACAGTTTGACAATCTAATGGATATTGTAAATCTAATACTTGGAATATCTTGAATGCTACGTCGACAGCTTGTACTATATTTGGCAATTTATAAAATATGTTTGCATAAAAAACATAGACATCAGTTAATTCAATATATGATGTGCCTACTCCGCACAAAATGGGTTGAAGGGTTTGGTTTACCATGTATAGGGTGTCGATCTTTAATTTGATCATTGATTTTAATTCTGATGTAGTCTGAGCCCACAGTAGAAATGTACCTCTCGAATCTGCAACAGTTGTTTTGTGAAATTTTCGTTTCCTCGAATCCGTTTGTGTAACACACTTTCTGGTACTGGGCTTCAGAACCTCATGAATTAAGTTGAGTATTATTAAAGCGCGATGTTCTGAAACCGCAAGAAAATATATTTTAGTGGATTTTTTGTTTAAAAACAGATATTTAAATTCACACAATTTCATCTGCTTCTAATATTGCAATATAGATTAAAAACAATTAAAATAAACATCGGAAATAAAAGTGAAAAGTATTATAAATTAAAGATATGTAAAATACCGGAATCAAGATTCGATTCATTCAGCTTATTGATTTGTTCTAGGCCTTGTTCATTTTTAATTTGCTTAAGGAACAATTTAGTCATTTTGCCACAAAAACTTTCCCAGTTTTCAAAAATAAAATTAGCTTTTCGCGGATATATCTTTATAAAGTCTGCCAATATCTAGAATTTATGTTATTCGTAAATATTTTTTTTAAATAAAAAACGTAACAGTTTACCAATTTATATCCAAAGGCCTGTTTGAATATCGGCCATTATTCGAACACTTCTGTTAAGGAATGTTTTTGCGAAATAAATGCACGTCGCACTGCAAACGTCTCTTCCCAATTTTTGAAAACTTCTTCGAGAGGTTCTACGTTGTATTTCAGCCAATCTTTTTTGACACCTTCATTAACATCTGGAAGGCATTATAAGTACCGGATATTATTGTGCACTATTAGTTACACAAGGAAACCTGATGTTCGCTTCTACTCACAATACATAATATACAATATGTCACCAAGTTAAACAAATAAAGAATTTGTGTTAAATGTATGCTCACGACTAAGTAAATGTCAAATCATTTTATGGCCAGTTAAAATATATATTTGAGCTACCGTGTATTTACCAGTTACCTTTGTAACCTTAGCTCTTTGAGAAAAATAGGGGAGTTCTCAAAACACCGAATGTAGCTATGTACCGGATGCTCGCCTCCCCGCCGCTAACTCAAAGGCCAAGTGTAAATTACCGAACCTTACAGCAAACTGAGCCAAAAAAAACGATAAACAGTAATACAAAGTATGAGCTAAAATTCTAAATTTTTTAAATGCAGTTTTATTATATATGGAAGTATTATGAGTAAACTTCAATAATCACACCCCAATTATAAACAACTCCTCATCTAAAAATTAAAGGTGGTGAAAAAAGTGTACATACGGACCTATCAAACATACATAGAATATTTTTGATAAATCATATCTACGCAATTATAGCACCAACAATTTTTTCATGTCTGCCTTATTTACTCAGGGTGAGTATTGATTGCAGTTTTCAGAAATATTCGAATACCTGATACCACGATTAATGTCTCGTGATTATCCGAAGTGATGGCTTCAGAGGAGACAGAAACTTCAAACAAGCCTTCTTTTCTCAGCTTAGCAACCGAATTATGGTATTTGGTATACAAGCTTCCAGCTGGTTTTCTTCCCTTTTTGTGGATATAGTATATATCCTATTATATATATATATATTAGTGTAAGCAGGAGGACTACTTTAGATTCTGTTGGGAATATTAGTGTAATATCTTTTGCAATTTTGTCAAAAAGAGCTGGACTTGTTTTTATTTCTTTTTCCGAAAGATATTCTGTTACACATTTCGATAACATCCTACGAAATGTTGCAGCAAATGTATGATTTTTTTCATAGTATTTCAATACATTTTGTCCATTTACAGAATGTCTTAAGATGTGTAAGACAGGAACCTAAAAAATTTTTAGATTTATAATGGAGGTAAAATGTACAAGCGCATATATATGTAAATACACTGAAAATACCTAACAAATATTTTAAACATGTTCTCTACACCTTAAAATAGTACCTTGAAGTACATCGATTGAATCAAAATAATTAAAAAGACTCAAAAAAGATTTTATAAGTACCATTAAGACGATATATACGGTTTGACAATGAAAAGAACATAATTCCTTATACTAATCATAATATTTTATACATACATTGGTGTTTAAAAACTTACCTCATCCAAATTACAGACAGGTCTTTTGTTATTATGGATGCCATTTGTGATGTTTTCGTTGTCTGGAAGCTTCAAAAGCAAGCTTCAAAAATGGAGCCAACTTTTTACCTGTTGTATTTGCCACAATTTGAGGTGGTGTTCAAAAATTATTTGTTCCCCGTAGTTTTTTTTCGGAATAATTGTGTCCAAATGGCTTTTATTTATATATTTGAGACTTTCTTCAGAAATGGCGTGATCTGGTAGAGTAGTAATAATAACATACATTTGAAATTTTTTGAAAATATATGATTTGTTTGTCTAATAAAGTACAAATTAATAAGCTTTCAGTAAATATTTAAAATATAGTTCGAGAAGGAAGTATGACTTCTCTTAATTACAAAAAAATAAATATTTTCTCCTGGCAAACTGATTCACATAGTTTATCAGAGGAGGTGCTTTGCAAAACTGGACTAATCCACTTTTGACAGAACTACTTTTTCTGTTTGGTAACATTGAATTCAAACTAAAATTTCCCGAAAACTGTATGACTAATCTTGACGTCTTTAATAATGCACCATAATTTCGGGTTAAATACATAAGGCCATAGTATTTTCAAATTGTGCTAAAACACAAAAAGTGAAATAGTCCAAGTTTTGAAAAGTACCTCCTCATTTGTACTTCAAAAACATTTTATTGACATATGGGTCAGAATTTTTAATATTAACCTATGAATTTTACTTTTGTCTAAAAAGTTGCTAAATGGTAAAATTGTTTGAAAAAAATGTATTTTTTAAAATTAAAAAAATTTAAAAATTAATACTGCCAAATAATAACAAAAAAAAATTTTTGACTACCCAAAAAAGGTTTAGAAAATCGACCTGCTCTAATCTACATAATTCTATTTTGTAAAAAATAAACAAAAGAATACAACCAAATAATGGCCCCTTTATGTTCTGTTTCAAATGACGTAAAATTTGTAAAAACCCAAAAAAAAATTTTCCATTTTTTTTAATTTAAATTACCCGTAAACTATTGGAAAACTTTTTTTAAAAAAAGATAGAGATATCTTATTTTACCATTGAGCAACATTTTATAAATTTTTAGGCAAAAATAACCCCCATGTTAAATTTTTTGACTACCCAAAAAAGTTTAGAAAATCGACCCGCTCTAAATCACATAATTCTATGCATGTGAAACAACATGTTCGACAGTTATGTAAATTAGAGGGGTCGATTAATAATAATTAATTAATGAAATAGAGCGGAAGGATTTTAATAAATTTTATAGGAACAACATCTTTGATATATAAGATTGATGAACACGTTTCTTGTTTTTAATTGGTTTTAATACATACATATATGTATTTAGGTGTGAACGCATGTACATATACATATATGTATGTCAGTATGCCAGAACAAAAATATTTATTTCCTTTTGCAATACAAACATGACATATGTCTCTTCCTCTACGAATTATACAGAAAAAAATACCTCTCTTTTATTTTACCATGTGCATGCGAAAAAATAAGGAAATGTAGCAAAACTATGTACATAGAAATGTACTTTTGTATATGCATACATAGATTTTCTGAATGTTGGGAGATTCAAATCAAAAATATTTTTTTTTCAGAAACCGATTAAAAATCGACCCGCTCTAATTTACAGAACTGTATGCAGCGAAAATACATGCCCTTCCGCGAATCACAAAAACTACGTACATATACACATACATACATATGTATACGTACAAGCAGAAATAGTCAATCAATCGACGTTGAGCCACAATATATGCGTTTGAAAAATGTATACATACATATGTACATGTGTGCATAAGACTTTCAATCCCGTTGCAAAATCTCATGAAAAATGTCTTTAGCACTTACACGAAGCGGCATGCAATGTGTGAAAGTACATACATACATATATCTATGCACAAGCACACACATAGCCTTGGCAAATCATGGAAGTGCTAAAGTGCGGCATGCAAAATTGTTTTAAACAATACAATTTGCATACATACGTACATATAATATAAAATAATAATACAATACACTTTTATATATTATTTTTGACTTACCTTTAAATATGTCTGCAAACATTTCTCCCTTTAGGGCCTTCAATATTTCTAAAAAATTATTATCGTGTGTGACGATTTCCATTATTTAATTTTTTTCAACAAACACGCGCACCTGTTTACATATCACACTGATTGCTTTTTTGGAATGAACATACAAGTTTGGCTCATCATCAATGTTGCCATCATGTGTGAATACCCGAATTCCCTGTAAGGCGGTAAACACAATGGAAGCGATATATCGTTCGGCGTCTTTACATAACATAAGACGTACTTTTTTAACTATATGTTTTTTGTCTTAGACAAAAGCTTTTGATTCAAGATTTCTTTACGCCTTGTACACGGAGAAAAAAATTACTGTTTTTGATATGTTTGAAGTGAGCTAAAACATACTTGAGCGCAAAATTATTCTGAAAATTAATAACATTTATTAGGATCTTATACATTTTTTAAATATTATAACAAAATATATTTGGTAAATAAAATATAAGATTAGACACACACAGATTTAATGTTTCGGATTTTTTCAAAAACTCAATGTTAAATTTTTAGAAAATGTATATCTACTCGATTAAAACTGAAATCGTACGATTTTGGTTAACGATAAATCGCATTGGTGGATTGACAACAAGTGATGATGTCGAATATTAAAAAAATATTTTTTTAAATAAATTAAATTAGTGCTGAAATAATAAATAATGCCTATGGCATTATATATATATTTTGTATATATATATATTTTGTTTACAATTTAAAATGGCATAAGGCGCTATAATATTTGTTTTAAATCACGAATTTTTAATTTATTTTTATTCCTAGTCATCATTTGTTGTTAACCCATCAAGCAATGTATCATTATGCAAGATTATACTATTTCATTTATAAAGAAATATTAATAAACAAAATTAAAAAATATCGTTGAATTACTGCAGGACATAAAACTTGTCTTAAAATTATGTTATTGATATATTTTCTGAAAACTTAAATGCAAATAAATATTTGTGTGGTAAATAATAGGCACAAATAAAAAATATTAGGACAGAAACAACTATTTCTTTAGAATAACATCATACCAATTACATATTTTTGTGTGCCAAATATAATATATTTAGAGTTGTATATTTCAAGCAGAATATATTTCTGGTATACCAGCGTGTATGTTTCGAACTAAAGCCGAGGGCCTATATGTTATTTTTTCACGGCAGCGTTCTTCGCTTTCAAACAAAGTGTAATTCCAGTAGGTGATGTACATGGCAACGACACATGCCGTGTAATGAAAAAGTTGTCTGATAGATATTTGTAATTTGTTTGTCCATCTTTGGTGTCAATAAATTCTAAATATAGTTCAGCAATTAAATTTGTGAATATAATATGTATATATTTGCGTTGAACTCCCATATAGCATTTGTATAAAACGCTTGTATTATAAATAATGACTACTTGATATTGTTTTATTGCCTTTGCGTTTACGAGTACACGACGTAATTTTGTTTCGGGTATTCGTGTGTGAATTGTTGCTGATTCACAGGAGAGTTTTTTCTTCCCCCTCTCCGACTGCCTCGCTTACCCAGAAAGCGATGATAATCTGCTGAACATCCAGCCCGTGTAAATAGGGACTATATTTTACCTATGCCTATCTATTTTTCTCTATGCAAACGGAATATTTCATGCACGTACATACCTACATGCGTATGTACATACATACATGCAAATATTTATATATGAATGTGTTTCTTTCGATTGGCGTGCTTTTGTACTTTACTCTAGTTCAGATTTCCTAATTTGAAGTAAAGATGTATGTTACTCAAATTTAGAAACCACTGACAAGTCTGAACTATAAATTTAAGTACAACATTTTCCTCACCGTAGTTCAAGTATATACTGTTTAAGATAAATTGAACAAAAATATAGTTCAATCATGTCATAATTTTCATGGCATTTGTTGAACTAAAGTTGAGTAAAATATACCAGTGTTAGTAACGATTTTGTTTATTTGAACTGCATTGTAGTAAGAATATCATTCTCTTGAGTACGAACAATGAAATGAGATGCACTTTATGTAAGTTTAAAAATTTCAATAAATAAAAATAAAACATCCTTTTAGGGAGTTATTCAGTTCTTATTCTTATGTTAATGTTGAACTTGCCTCAAGTATGCGATGAACTAACTGTGAGGGAATATTAGAACTATGCTTTATGATGTATTTTATTGGGTTTAAAGAAAGATTGTCCTGAAATAAGTTAATTTTTATTTAATTTATATAATAGTTAAAATTACTCAAAACAAATACTGTAATGTCTTTAAACCAAGTTATTTATGAACTACTATAAAGGAAATAATATAAACGAAAACAAATAAAATTCCAAGAAAATATATACATAATCTTTAGTATATGTGAACTAAAAAATTACAGATTAGTTCATTTAAACTACATATAAAGAAGAAATGAACCTAATTTGAAGAAGGGACATGAACTCATTTTTATTATTTCGATATTTTTTTAGTTAATAAGTACTAAAAAGACGTTTTTCCACAAAAAAATATTTTTATTACTTTCCGTCCTAAATATGTGCAAATTTTTTCTCAGTTTAAGTATGCATTAACTAAACTATATGATGTTTTTACTAATTGTGAAGAAATTTTATTTTTGGAAAATAACTTCCTAATTCCAAGTATATGAACTATTCATAACTTACTTTTTATTAGTAAAATTTACTTATATTTGGTAAATTTTATTGCTACTTAGGGAAAATTTACTACAACTGAGTAAAAAAATTGAACTAAATGTGAGTTTAAAATTTACTTGTACTTAGGGACGCCATTTTTCTGAGTGTAGACATATCTCGCTAGAAAGGAACTTACCGGTCGGTTCTTATGAGACGTACAATGGATGTTGGTAGGGTTTCCTGCTATTGCAAATTACTATTTGGCATATCAGGACCTTCATGAGTCACCGTTTTCCTAGCGACCGAGTTCACAGGCTCTTCTTCTGAGATGTGTCGTCAAAATCGATAAGTTCTGGTTTGAGACGTCAACCGTTCCGTTGTCCCAATTTGTCTTTAAAAAATGCATCACCCCTCGGAAATATCTCCAATGGACCATCGTAAGGTGCGTACAAAGGCGTTTAAGATGTATCAATGCGTATAAAAACAAATTTAATGTGATACATATTGCGATCGACATGCACATTAGTTGTCAATGGTCGTGAGGCAATATCGTTGGTTTTTGGTTGCTGATTTGATCAAAACGGGCCTAGACCGCCACATAATTTCCAATATGTGTATTCGTGTGTCTAATAACTTTACTTCGCTGAGATGGTATTCATTCTTTCCATAAATATCTTTTCTAGCTAATCGTTGCCTCCCCTTTCGTCCTGGGTGGGAAAGATCATGTAATTTTGCAATTATTGGCAAACATCATGGTACCAATGGTCGGAATTTGTCGTTGGTGATGTCACAATACCATCAGTCGAATTCGGAACGGAAACCTTTCTCAATTATAGCGTTAGGGATCGCGGCTTTGCAGTCTCGCCTTGGACTCAAAGTCCGGACGGTCGCAATTATTAGGGACAAAAAATCGACAAAACCCCGCAGGATTCGTATGTCGTTCGAAACATGACTGATAAAGCCGAGGTGACGCGATCTGCTAAGTGATGTTTTGTCACTGTCTGTCCTCTAATAAGTGCCGAAAATGATCTATTGACTGATAAATGACCAGCAGCTCACAATCTTCTGTACTGTACTTTGCCTACGCGACTGTTAACCTCTTGGAATAAAATACCAAAGGTTGGACCTTTATGTACTGTCTGTTGTACCAGCTCCAGCACCTCCACTTGAGGCATCCGTATACAAGTGACCATTTTACATTGAGCGATAGATGACAAATCATGGTTGCGTTTGCTAATTCTTCATTACAAGCTACGAATGCGTTTGAGATTCCGATATTTAACGGAAACTCTGTACACCAAACCTTCGCCAGATCGTATCGCCTAGTCTGATAAATGACGTTACCTGGCAGCCCGTAATATTACTAGGATCCTTTTCATTGATAGACTAGCCGATGTTATCATTTATGAACGCCGTACTTTCCCGATTGAAAAAAAGCTGACTGGAACTGGTTCAGAGAATTCACCAAACACATCTTCAATGAACTACCCATCGTCTCAGATGTTCGGGTAGCTGAGAAAAAATTCCGAGACAACGCAGCAGCCACTCGATTTGTCCATGCTGGTCGAATACCCGAGATATGACCCAATTTCATAGCGCCATAATGCCGACCTAAGAACTGCGACAGGGTTCCTCCTCATGTCATCTGTGGACAATCTACATGAGGAGACAAAGGTCATATCCGTGCGACGACACAACTTGATTGTGAGATTCACAATATTTCACGGAAACTCTGTACACGAAACCTTCCCCAGATCGTATCGCCTAGTCTGATAAATGACGTTACCTGGCAACCCTTAATATTACTAGGATCCTTTTCATTGATAGACTAGCCGAAGTTATCATTTATGAACGCCGTACTTTCTAGATTAAAAAAAAGCTGACTGGAACTGGTTCAGAGAATTCACCAAACACATCTTCAATGAACTACACATCGTCTCAGATGTTCGGGTAGCTGAGAAAAAATTCCGAGACAACGCAGCAGCCACTCGATTTGTCCATGCTGGTCGAATACCCGAGATACGTCCCAATTTCATAGCGTCTGCAGCAGGACTCGAAGACGAGCGTCATGCAATTCGTCTCTCGAACCCTTCTGTTCTGGTATTAGGAAACTGAATTTAGAAATCAGTAGGAAAGTCGACAAATATAAGCGGAACAAATGACTGGGTCATGTTGAGCATGCAATTTAAGTCCCGGTATCGCTAAATTGTGGGCAATCCTAGCAGAAGAGACGACCGCGTGGCAGTTATATTTGGCTACCACTGTGATTTTAACCTGCAATTCATTGAGCACTACAAGAGTGATAGGGCGGTAAGGAGAGTTATGAGCCGTATTCATGCTCTCCGAGCCGAAGAAGTATCACCACAATTTCGACTGGATAAGCTGCAAATGAGGCTTTAATCGTCCCGAGCCTGTTTGGCCATTTTCCAATTGCTGATCATCAGCACGGATTCTGAAAGAAGCATAGTACGACTACTGCTTACACGCCATAACTATGCATATAAGCAGCCGTCTTAACCAGAACAAGCCCGGTGAAAGGACAGTCCTCGTGTCACTTGTCATATCGCAGGCCTTCAATACTGTTTACCACGCCTCTCGAACAGTTTGAAAACCAGTAGAGAAACAGGGAGTTCCCCAAGGTAGGATGATATCTCCGGCGCTGTTTAACCTACCTTTCTCCAATTATACCACCATCTGACGGCGTCGAAATCGTATCATATTTTGATGACTGCAAGAATCTGGTGTCGGACCCCTTGATCAATAACTTATGTGTCAGGCTGAGTGTCTACTTGTCTGAGAAATCCAGTTTCTTCGCCGCGAGGAATCTGAAGATATCTGCCACACGGTTTACTGCATGGACAGTATTTGAAGGACAAACTCAATGTGATAATCGATGACACAAGAATTCCGACCGCCAAAAACCCTAAGGTTCTCGGTGTAACATTTAATCGCCCCTTTAGGTCTTAAGCGCATTCCACACCTATAATAAAATAAAATGAGAAGTAGGAACAAGGAACGACAAAGAAATCTTGTTGACCTCTTACAAAGCGATAGGTCGGTCTATGGTTAACTATGCACCTGTCAGAATGTCGACCTAAGAACTGCGACAGGGTTCCTCCTCATGTCTTCTGTGGACCACCTACATGAGGAGACAAAGGTCATAGCCGTGCGACTTTTTGTTGTTGAAGCAGTATCTGCTTGGTTGCTACCGTCCCAGTTACCAACAAAGCTAATTAACCAGGAATTCTGGGGAAGGGATACCTCCATTTCAATCCCGTCGCGACCTTTGTAGAAAGTCTCGCTTCTAAGTAGTGTATAAGTTATTAAAGAGAGTTATTTGATCAAACCTGCCTTCTATCCATACATACATAAGTGGGATTCAAATGACCTAGTGATGTTATTCATAGATGTCTTGTCTAACTTTGTTTATATCCTCTACCATTGTTCAATTAACTCATCTATTTGTTTTGCTCTTCCGCCTTTCTTCAGTTTAAGTGTTTTTAGAAGAAGAAAAACAATTATTTTGACTACAAGCCCCATGCCCAGAAGTTGATGCACCTTAGATGGCGTATTCTATTCAATATTTGCACTATAATAACCTATGGCTAATTTATGAGACCGGCAGCTTCCAATAAAACAATATAACCATGGCCGTTCGTGCCACTCAAAACCAATGAATAACAAAGTTTTTTTCTATCACTCCCACTCCGCTTTCCCCCTTCGACGAGTATATGTAAATAAGCGTATTATGCATTTTCATTTCCTCAAAAGACCAATGACATTAAACCCAAGTGCCACCGTCGATGCAGTCTGTCCAGTTGTCGAGTCTCTCGGTCGCTGGGTCGGCTAGAAAGTCAATAAAGGAGGAGTGCAATCAAAGATTCTATAGAGAGATACGATGCAATGGATGAACTAAATGCAACTACAATTCTGCTGACTTTGATAAAGTTCATCCTTTTTAGCTGTATGAACGGACGGATGGGTGGATGAAATGGAATGGATGGGTGGCAGTCACTTAGCCCACTGACTGGTCTCCAAGCAGCCAATATTTGCATAACACTATTGACACACAGTCTAAAAACTTTTGCTGCAAGAATCCAATAAAATAGAAGCGTGCCAATAGAGGCTATACAGCTCAACAACTCAGCACGGCTCTTAAGGATGAAATATGATGTTGGTTGTGCCACCCTGTGCCAAAAACGAAAAAAACAACTGAAACAGGAACAGGAAGTTTAAAAAATGCATACTGGGGCACTATTATTGTTGTTGGGGGAGGATACTGTCTCCGTTTTTTCCTCTCTAATGTACTTTTGTCTTCTCAAAGAGCAATAAAAATAAATCAACACAAGAAACAAAGTTAGTCTGTTATCTTCCCGGAAGTGATTTGGGGGAAGGATGGGTATCCTGTTTTCAAAGTGGTTTTAAATAAATGTGCCACACTCATTGAAGGTGTTTTCTGTAGGGTTTATTTATTTTAAATTTAAAAAAATAAATCCTTAAAAATAATAATAACAGCACATGCTTAAGAAACCGAAAAAATTCTTCTCCAACCAATTGTTTGTCATCGCAGTTCATTTCACCAATGTTTTCATCTTTTGCAATTTTTATGAATGTCTGTCAAAAACATTCACAAGGATATGCCTGCACATTCACATATGGATGTGAACTGGATTTTCCTCTCTTTTATTGCAAATCAAATTGCTTGGAAAAATATGAGCATCGTCTCTTTGTATGCTTATCCTTTAAAAGGTACTCGAACAGTTTAAAGCTTATATCCAAGAGGAGTTTTTCAATGTTTAGTTAAGTCGACTGTGGGTAGCTCTACTATAACGATTTGAGGTATTAACTTAAATAGGATAAAAGTTAGGTTAGGTTTAGAGGGGCAGTCTGTATTTCAAATGTAGTTTATTGTGATATTACTGGGACGTTAGGGAAAAGCATTTGCTAGACCCTTCCGTTGAACTAATCTCAATACTTTAAAAAGTTTAAATGTGACAGATTTATCAAGTACGAGGGAATCTCCGTTTTTAAGAGAGATTTCGTTTGAGTTAATGTTAGTAGTAGTAGTATTCTTTATTTTTTGAATAATAAAAATACATAAAGGCTATGACACTGGCACATTCGCCGTCTGTCATTTGACCAACAATTGTGTATGGATTAGTTAAAGTTAAAGTACATTCGATCTTATACTGATTTACATAATTCTCTCTTAATTAAAAATATTCAGAAATTATATAGTTTCTATAATTCATTGCATTTATTATATAAAAGCTCATATTGGTCCAGGACCCATAACATTCTCCATTTAATAAGGAGATAAGCTCATTTTCATCTATGTTAGATTTGCCCATATATCTGATCCTTAATTCTCTTAGAATTGGGCATCTTGCCATAAAATGAAACAAAGTTTCATCTTCTTCTTTGTTACACAAAGTGCATCTTTTATCGTTTTCAGGTCGGAAGTTATTGGATTTTAGTCCCAACAAGTCGAGCGGGCTTTGAAAATTATAGATATTGTGCGTTGATCATATGATTCGCGCACATAGTTCTTTCCAACATTATAATTTAAATTCTTGTAGAAACGTGATTCGCTGTTTTTTGCTCGGTTTATCATTTTCTGTCTGTTACTCTGCTTTAGTTCTCCCAACAATTTTATTCGTTTATAAAGCCAAATCGATTCATTTGTATCTGCTTCGAACTTTATATTAAACTCTCTTCCGATTTCGTTTGTATTCTTCGCCCAAAATATGTTTTTAGCTAATATTTGTCGAGAGAGTTGACGTGGCAATCTGTTTTGGTTCATTTTAAACAGTGTTTTAAAAATTTAGTTCATGTGTAATTCAAAACTGTAGAAGTGGCTCTCCTCTGCATCGGTTTCTAAATGTATAGCATAGTTGGGTGTGAAATCTGGCAATTTTAATATTCTTTTTATGAAGTATCGTTGTAACTTGTCTACTAATTCAAAATGCTCATATCCCCATTCTTGTGCTCCATATGTTTGGATGGATCTACAGACGGCTTGGTATAACTTCCATTTTGCTGATAATGCCATTTTATTTTTATTAAGAAACATATCCCACGTTGTGTTTATGCTACACTTAGCCATACTATTTCTTTTCTCGACATGCTTAGAAAATGATAGTTTTGAGGACATTATTCCACCGAGATAGCAGTATTCATTCACTACCTTTATTGCGGTTTGATTATATTTCCAGGATTCCCGGTTTGATAGTTTGCCTCCTTTTCTAAAAACTAGCATTTGTGACTTATCCATGTTGACTTCCATTCCCCAATTGTTGCAATATAGTTCAAGATTGTTAATCATTTGTTGCATCACTGTGACATCATCCGTGACATGAGTTAATGATAAGAAATCAAATCTGATTCGATGGTATAAATAGGCTGGTCTGGCTGCAAGAGATTTTATTTAAAGCGCAGACCAGAAGGTTTTATACTGCATTCCTACTCTTCTTCTCCGCAGTGGCTACAAAAGTCCTTTCGGAAAACATTCATTCTCTCTGCTTGCCGTCTGCTAAGGTTTACAATCAGTAAACCTCCACATGAATTATACTCGAAACTACTTTTAGTACAAAGTTAGTACTACAATAATTGAGCTCGATGACTGAAATTTGGTACAGATACTTCATATAGCTGCAGGTAACTTAGGATTGAAAATGGGCAATATCGATCAATTTTTAGCATCTTCTGTCCGATTTGACTTATTAACGCCATAGAGACTGCAAATTTCAACTAGACGAACTGAAATTGGTAATTTGGGAGTATGTATATCCAGAACCTTTCAGACGAACAATGGTCATCATAGGTCCATGTTTTGATATAGCCCCCACACAAAGGTACCTCAAGGTTTTACTTCTTAACGCAACAAATTTCAAAGAATCAAAAAACAGTTGACATGCAATCTATGGTGTAGGGTATGCAAAATTCGGCTTGTCAGACCTTAACGCCGCTTCACATATTTATTATAATAAACACCTAAAAATACTGGAGCTAGACCCACTTTAAAGTACACCGATTGTCTGTCTATTTAAAATTGTTCTTTAAGTACAGGTCGCACTTTCATTCTGATCTTGCTGAAATTTGACAATAAGGGCTATTTCATACCTGGGAAGAAATTGGTCCAAGTCGGCTTAGATTTACATATATATAGGCCCTATATAAATTTTCTTTGCGATATGGCCTTCTAGCGCCACAGAAACTTTTTCATATATAATCACTTTGAAATTAAGCAGGAATTTGGTGTAAATCTGCTCAGATTTAAATGTAGCACCCAAGAACAAACCTTGCCAAATTTGAAGAAACATTTTTCATATTTCGATATAGTCCTCCGATTTGGCATCTAAGCGATACAAAATATAAATTGTTGTACAAAGCATTATCATAGGAAATTGTATTTTTTAAATGTCCTCCGAAAGTTTCAAACTCTCTTTGTAAGTGTTACAAATGTCCTCCTTTTCTGACACAAAAGTCCTCATTTCCCAAAAAAGGTTATGGTAACCCTGCCTTTAGAGTAAGCGGGACCACATCGGCTTGCGGATCGCTAGAGGTATAACCATTTATTCCACTTCCCCTGAATCATGTAAGGTACTTCTTAATCTTGCAAGTTAATCTGCTTTGCAGTTGGTTCCTATAGAACGGCACTTAAATCAGAGGATTATTAAACACTTAGGAGATATGTTTCAGTCGAGGGCAGTTCATGAAGTCAAGAGTCAAGATGCCGACTGAAATAAGTTGAGAGAGGGGTATGCATGGGTAATCCTGCTGTTAATGTGTTTATTGGTCAGCTGTGATTGCGATCGGCTGGTGATCGAAATAGAGACATGTGTAATGGGGAATAAGAACACGAAGTAATTCAAATATTATTTAGTAAATGAGGAGATTTATTAGAGAAGAGTAGAATTGCTCACTCTTTTAGATGTGTCGAAAAAGTTGTAGAGTACAATTCTTTTCTAACTTAAGTTTAAAGTAATTGTTAGAAATGAATTATTAATTCACAATATTCAAGTGACCATATTTCTTTTTCTATTACATTTCAGTTTCCTAAAACAGTTCAATATGTTTAATCTAGTACAATTTACTTATGCTACGCTGACAAATTATTCACCGACTAGTATTGAAAACTACCAAAACCGCTTATTTTTTACGCAGACACAGAATTTGTTCTATTCGTTCATCTTCCTCTCCGCAACCGCAGCTGTTGCAAAAATAGTTTGGTAAAAACCTCCAGTCTCTCTCTCTGTGCCGTCCAATAAGACATGACGGACCGATAACATCAGCTTGGAATGTATGCAGTTCCTGATTAGTGACCACCTGTCACTCGTTGTCAAATGGCCGCTATCTCTCAAGAATAGTTTTAAGGTCGCTATATGAATGCTTACATAGTCCATTTCCCGGGGCAGGATGTAAGGTAGTCATTAGCCATGTAAGTTAACCTGATATGCAGTTCCATGGTATGTTCCTATGCCCCGGCACTTCATTCTGATCCATATTGAACTATTCAGCCAGTCAGAACATTAATTCGCAGCCATTCTGTTACCTCTCTAATAGCTAATATTTTAGCCTGGTTAGGTTTCTAGCCGGAGTTACCAGGTCAAATAGAACTTCCTACAAAGGCCGATCCAGTATATCCAGACATCGTTTACTAAATACCCTACAGCTGTAGATTTCTGTCCTTCTCTCATTGGGCTGCCTTTTTTCGAATCCAAAGCTTGCATATGGAAGTTGAGCACCAATATATGCAAATTCTTCTCGAATTTGCAATGTCATTCCTTTCCTAGCAAGTCCAGCAGTCCCATTCAGGATCCCATATGAAGATATGTTAAACTGCTCAGACACCTCGTTAATAGATCTGCAAAATTGGAGGGCTGTTTGTTATTTTAGGGATTAACCCTCCAGAGATGTAATCACATCCTGGTTGTCCGAGTAAATAACGAAGCCAGTGTTGGTCACTGTTGGTGTTGCTACTCACTTCGCGACTTCTCTTATTTCAAATATTTCGGCGTGACGGACACTGCAAGTATCTGATAGTCTGTGAGCTATATCAAGACCGAAGCCAACATTCACGTCAAGCATCGAACCATCTGTATAGAAGTGAATATAGTTTCTATTTGCTGGAATTTTCCCAAATCAATCTGGTAGATATCTTAGTGGTAAAATTCCTATTCAAAATGTACACCCCTGGTATAACTGTAAATAGTTTCTATTTCCTAGTATTCTGCCAACTTTCTCATCAAGCAACGAACCATCTGTATAGAAGTGGAGATAGTTTCCATTCCCTGGTATTCTGCCAAATCATTCCACTCTGGTAGATATCTTAGTGGTAAAATTCCTCTTGAAAGTGTACACCCCTGGTAGACTTGGGTTACCAGTGCAATACAATGTGATATCCTCATGTGGCCGTAGTTTTTGTACCTTGAGCATGTTGGTTTCCGACAAAAGGTTTGAATTCAGGTCTTCCCTTCTAAATGCATTTAAGAGCCTTTCAAGAGCTATCAGCAAGAACAAGGATATACCAATTGACCTGAAGTCCTTTAGTCTATAGTGTGATATCTTTACTGCTTTTGGTATGAATACCACTTTGGTATATCTCAAACGATTGGGGATATACGATACGCCTAATTCATCCTTAAATAATAAAAAATAAATCTTCTCCAACCAAATCTTTATCATCTTCAGCATTTCTACTGGAGAAATTACATACATGTTTTCCATGTGAATTGAATGGCTCAAAGCTGTGAATCGCCCAGCGAAGTCTAGATTTATCGGTCAACAATTTGGCGAGTTTATAGCCCACTCGGGAGTTTTGTAAGGAAATGTATGTCGATCACTACATTTAATGACTGCTCGCAGTTTTTGACCCAGTTATTATCTTCATCCTGCAGATATCCCATTGCTCAAGGTGTTGTAGAAAGTACCTTGCTTAACTTTTCGGCGTCTGAGACCCTTTCTACTGATTTATCAGTTATAAGATTTTAAATTTGAACTACTGATTACTTCGATATGTGATTTGAGCCCTTTCGATTATTTTCTGTGGGGAGCCATTAGGGAAAAATGTTACGCAAAGCATCCAGAGACAACTGAAGCGTTGAAACGTGAAATCGAAATTGCCATTGTCCAGACTACTTTTATTAGCTGAAATTCCGACATTACAACGGTGACCAAAGTTCGGTATGACCAAACTTATTTTTGGAAAAGCATCCATTTATTGTTGTTTATTTTGTATCAAGTGTGTACACAAAACTCTTAGACATTCTTACTTACATGCGTCCTCGAGTTGTCACCAAACTTTGGTGTTTGTTAATAAGATTATAAGCGGCTTAAAGGAGTATTAGGTCGGGTGAAAAGGTCGGGCTGCTACATGAATAACGAAACACAAACATTAGTCGCATTTTCAGCAGATTCACTTACACATCTTTATTGAAAAAGGAGACGAATAAACAACAAAATTTGCATAAAATATAACAAGACAACATCAGAAATAGAAAAACAAAAATAAAAACATTCACAATTTAGAAGTATCTCCGTTCACCAGAGCTGTTGGTTGGCTGGTTAGTTTCCCACATTTGCAAAATAGGGTCGTCCTGTTATGTCCTTATAAAAATTCATGAATTTTCAAGATATTTAAATCCCTCTCTGTTGTTTGCAGTTTGGCGCGTCGTGTTAGCCAACCACTCGCAGTTGGCCGTGTTTATAAATATGCATATGAGAACACATCTCAGTAGGGCCCAAAAAATGCCTCCAGCTTTGGATGTTGATGGTTGAAGTTCCAGGCAGAAATTGTGTCTTTAGGGCATTAGGTCAATTTATTTTAGTTTCTGGTTTTGTTTTTGGCTTTACGAGTATATTTTTATTGTATTTTATTTTATAGTTAAAAGTGGCAACAATTCCTATGTGGCAAATGTGTGTTAATTTTGCCACGAATTCTCATTGAATTAATTTAATTTCATGTCGCAGTTTTTTCTTCGTCTATTCTTTGGTATTGTTGAATAAACAATCAACATTGGTTTGTTGGTTGACTGGCTGGTTAGCTAGAATGCACGCAAGAGAAAGAACTTGGGAACTCGAGTAAGCACCAAACAAAATGTTGGCCAACATATGCAGAGCCACACAATGGGGAGATTACTAACAAATTTTCTCTATGCTGACTGCAAGCTAAGGCTTCTAATTGAGTTAGTCGCAAGCGAGAGTTGAGGTGGTGGACTAGGGAGTTGCATTTTAAATCTTAAGCTTTGAGGCTGTTGTGAAAGCGACTGCAGAGATCACGCCGTAGGCAAGATGCGGATAAACCCGTTATTAAGGGACATTACCCTATATTTTTGCAAGACAACGAAGTCATGTTGCGAGATGAAAAAAGGCATTGGAGAGGTTTTGTAAGAAAGAACTACAATGACCATTGAGATTAGTTGAGATTATCTGTCGTTAGAAAACCAAGACGTTCGATTAAGCGACTAAAACCGGTCATACGACGTGGAAAAAAAGACAAGACAATGTATTTGCAGAGAAAACTAATTATATTTATATATTAACCTCAGAGGGCTATAACTATTATTTCCACGATTTATGAAAGAAGAACATCATTTGGGCCGACATTGCTGTTAGGCGGCGTGATATGTTGAGGTCAGTCCCTATTTCGAAACATCTGAACTCCAATTTTTAACCCTAAAAGTTAACGCAAATACATATACTCGTATATGCAAAGCTTCCCATACTTGTCAACATTTTTGAACCAATAACATGGACTTGACAGCAAAATAATGATCTGAGTCGAAAACTGGGTTGGAAACCAAAATGTGTCAGTCGTGTGCAGTTTGGGAGTCGGACAAACAATTCGATTATGAAATAAGTAGAATTAAAAGGGTTTGAACAGAAATATTCCTTCATCGAATTAAAAAATTATATGATTCTATTCCAAATAAGATTTAAGAAGTTTAAATAGTTAAAATGTCTTAAAACAAATATGCTATAACTACCTTCGCGAATAAGTATGTAATTTTTTATAACGAACATGTATAATGTTAATTTTAGTTATTGTTGACCTTTTTATTTAATGAAGTTGTCGATGGTTTGGCTTGAGGTCATGCACTACTTAAAAAAATCTAAGTTTATTGTAAACTGAGTTGATTGTAAACTCCGAAGAGAAGAAGTCTATAGTTTTGTTTTAAATTGAATTTCCCTCATGATGATTTTTATTAAAACATGTATTTAATTTTTTTTATACCTCAGAACATTTATTAACATGTTGTGGTTTTTTTCTTGTTTGGCCTTGTACGAAATTATTTTGACAAACGCCGCATGCTCTCACTTTAAGGAGCATCCTCAAAGGGGCCCTCAGACGATCAAATTGCTTGACAAACAACGTAACAATGTTAAGCTAAGTATACACGATTGCCAGATCGGACAATATTGTCAGAAAACTGGCGAAAAAATGCCACCCTGTGAACGTACAACCGTGTAAACAAACAATTTTTGTCTTACAACGTTGGCAGAAAAGTCATTGTGAGATAATTTGCAGACACTTTTGATTGTCAGATATGCGAACTTTATGCATTGGACAACGGCGCCATTGTCAGAGAAACATTTTATTGGCAACACTCTCTATAAAATATTTTTATTGGCAATCCTGTATATCGAAATACATATCGTCGGTGCGCCGACGAAAACTCCTATGTGTTTTTTTACTAGTTTTCAGGAGAGACAAAAAACGTTGCTATTTCGTCAAATCGCGATATTTTTAATATCTCAGATTTTTGAATTTTTCTTTTAATTATTTACCACCAATATATCATAACAAAAATCGTATATGTGAAAAGCCCATGACGTGGTAAATGGATTTCATGAAAATCGACACATAGGATGTTTTGTTTGGAGCATTTTAAATATTTATAAAACAAAAAAATTACACATAGGAGTTTTGATATTTAAATGTTTACAGCGTACCTCAAGCAAACTAAAGTTTGCCTGCATTGTTGCTGAAAACGGCTAATGAGGTTTTGTACAGACTCAGATAAGAAGAAATCAAAATCTGATCTGCTTCCTTTCGCGAGTTATCGCTATAAAAACGATTTTAACCAAAAAACCGAACTTAATTACATTGAATCGCGGAAATTTAAAACTATAACATAATTTCCCATAAATAGGAACATGTGTAAGACGCTTTGTAATGTCCGCGATATTTGCTATATTATTCTAAAGCGAAATTTTTGTAATCCAAAAATTCGACTTACACCACTAAATTTTTACAAACATATTATTGCGAATTTATTAAAATTAATATATTTACATTCTTTGATTTCTGAGGGATAGATTGGCACTAGCATTTCCGCCATTAATATCCAACGACGAATACATTGCGAACAAAAACCATTTAAGTTCAGAATTATTTAACTATATAATGCTATTATTACGCGAAAGGTCAGTGCTAGGAAAAAGTGGTCAAGGAAAGTTTGAAAGATATTAAAAACGACTACAAGTCTTTCTTTAACAAAAAAATTATAATAATTTGGTAGGGATTTACAATGTGTCAAATCAAAATATGCCTCATATGAAGGGAAGAGCATACACAAGTTTTAACACACTGTAAATCCTTACCAAATTACTATAAATTTTGTTTGTTAAAGAAAGAGTTGTAGGCCTTTCGCTTATCTCCCAAACTTCCTTTGACTACTTCCCTAGAACTGTTCATTCGTGAGATAATAGCATTATATAGTAAAATAATTCCGAACTATTTTTTTTTTGTAAAAAATTTATTCGTCGAGGGATATAGATCTTCGCGAAAATGCTGATATTAATTTATTCCTCAGAGATTATAGAATGCAAATATATTAATCTTATTAAATTCGATATAATATTTTTGGAAACATTTGGCGGTATAAGTCGATTTTATGGATTACACAAAATTTGCAATATAAAAACATGGCAAATGTCGCGGACGTTACAAAGCGTCTTACAAATAATCATATTTAAAGGAAATTGTGTTAGAGTTCTAAATTTCCGCGTTTTTCTTTACAAATCAAAGCTATTAAGTTTGTTTTGAGTAAAAGTCCTGTTTTCGCGATAACTCGCGAATGGAAGCAGATCCAATTTTGATCTATTCATTGTCGAATAGAGGGGATGATTCTGAACAAAACCTCATTAGCCGTTTTTTGTCGTGAATCTAAGCTAACCTTCTATCCCTTGGGACAGGCTGTGCCTACAACACATAGGAGTTTTTGTCGGAGCATTGCTATAGAGGGATACACATAGGAGTTCTTGGTAACTTCGGAACCGGTTAAGATAGCGCAAAATGCTTTGGTTGGTAGTCGTTTGACCGCTAGGACGTTCTAATTCGACAATAAAAAAAAATTCGAAAAATTACACATAGGAGTTTTTGTCGGCGCACCGACGATATATAGTAAATATATAAAGTTGTAAGGGTTTCTTGCAATTGTCAGAACTGTCAATTCAACTTTGCCTAACAATATGTCATTGTCCGTAAACTTGCAGCACTTTAACCGGGTTGATAGCGTTGTCCGATCTGACATTCTGTACACAGTAATGACGACTGAAATTTGATTTAGACAATAATTTTAAGTGCATTCAAAAATAAAATCGGCAAAATGATGAAAAAAGAAAAAATTTATGCGAAAAGTCATACAATTTTAAAATCGATACCTCCATACTAAACTATGCTAAGTCCAGATTCACACTCGGCAATTTTTTCCGAGCAAGTATCTAAGTTTGTTGGAGAGAGAGGCAGAGAGCTCTTTCCGCCTGCCTCTCTCCACAACAAACTATGACACTTGCTTGGAAAAAATTGAATCTGGACTAAGTGCAAAACGATAGTTTTCAGGATAGGCGATCAAAGTTTAATGCATTTTTTAAATTTGTGTGGAATTTCTTTAAAATGCAAATCGAATGACCTGTACAGTTGTTTGAATAACTTTTGATTGGGATGACGGATAAACACCAAATTTTTACTGAATATAATTTGGAATATTTAGAAATTAAAAATGCAATGTCCCTAAAAACATGCTAAGTAGACTTATCATATTTTAGAATGGAGGTATCGAAAAAATATCTAATAAATATAAAATAATATAAGCTTTGTTCCTTTACCTACTACAAGTTACTATTTTTGCCATTTTTAACAGTTTTACTCCAAAAAGCGTTCCTTTACTCAAAAAACTAGTAAAAAGAGTAGACAAATTTAAGAGAGAACTTTCAAAATGTCTTTCTATTTTACTATTTTTGTACTAGTTCTTACTCGACAAATTTTTCCGAGCAAAAGTAGTAGCTTTCAAAATACATCGCAAGTAATATAACAGAAACTTCAAATAGAAGAAATTTCTCTGTGCTGGCTATTTTTACCAGATTTCCGTTCCCGTACTTTTTTAAAATATGTTTACTCAGAGAGAATTTTGAATTATTTCTCTTTTACTAGTTTTACTATTAAAAAAGTAAAGGAAAAAATCTATAAGGTTGTTGCGATATTTATTGTAAATGTCAGAGCCTGATCAGGCGAACGTAACCGTAACACCCGCGTAGCGTAACGAATCAGCTGATTTAATCTGACATATGGAAATCAGTGTAAATGCAGATTTACACTAAGAAAGTTTTTTCAGCAGCTCATGATCAAATTCTCTTTTGGACTTGCACGAATAATTCAAATCGTTCAGGAGAGTTTTTTCCTCCCTCTTGCCGACTGCCTCTCTCTCTCCTACAATACGCCGATAACCTGCTGAACATTCAGCTAGTGTAAATCAGGACTAAACGATTAGCCAATGAAAACTAAATGTAAACGGACGGTGGAATCTGCTGAAATCTGATTTGGATGGAACGTTTACTTTACGGCTTCTTTCGCGACAACTTCAGTGGCGAAGAGATTGACTATGGAACCCCTCAAGGATGAGTTTTTTCACCACTCTTGTGAATTGCAGTCGTAAATGATGTCGGACGTGGTGGAAGATACATTTAATTTCCTTTGCCAATGTCCAATTTTATCTTATAGAAGAAATCAGACTTCTTCAATTCATCGAGGCATCAGATCGGAATTCCAGACTAAACTGCCTTTGGAGAGGAAGTAATATACGAGGAATCACAATGAATCAAATACGAGTATGGAAGATTGGTCTCATTCGCCAGTCGTCATCCTCAGTCAACGTAAACTACGAAAAGTGTAATTTTCTTACACTCACAGAGATACAAGTCAGTTGAGTTTAAGATGCGGACTCCGAAAAGTTTGCCTTTTGTTACAGACTTGCAACTGTTGGTCAAACAATGCTCTAAATTAAATGCATTTTTTTTAGCCCTTGAAGTGCTTATTTATAACCCAATGTGATCGTTGCGTAACCGTAACGGAAGGACTTACAAATTACCTGCTAACCATGGAATACAAATTTTAGAAAAAAAAAATAGTTCAACAAAATTATTTCATTATAAATTATTTAAAAATATTAAATAAAATATGACCCTAATTTGGCTTGTGTAACTTGTCGGTTATAAAGATCATAAAGTGCATAATGCGTTTACACATTAAACCTTAAATTTTTAATTTGTGCGGAACCATTTGCCTGCTTGTTTATAAATTTATAATCAGAGTATGTTGTTGGGTATTATTTAAGACGTTTACACCGCTAAAGTTAGCATTCCAAAAAATCGATATATAAATTATCTACTTCATAATTTTCCATTGTGTGCTATTAAAAAAATAACCAAATTAAAAATAACCTGTACGATTTATTTGCTATACATCATAAGCTTAAAGCAGCATAAAATATATGAAAAATGATTTTTTTGAGTTTCCCTTACTTTTACAATATGTACGTTTATCCATATATTTTTATCACGTAGTATTTATTTTCTTCGTTAGGATGCTACCCTTCAGAAAATTAAAAAAAAAAACAATTTTTTTGCGCATTTTTTTCTATTTTTTTCGTGCAGCAAAAAACGATTTTTTTTAAAAAAAATAAAAATCAAATTTTTTCTAATTATTTTTTCGACTGTTTCTACGTGAAAGTGATGTTTTCAGTATTTGTAGTCTTCATAATTTCCGTTATTTTAAATGGTTTATCGAGCTTTTACTTCAAATATGGTGCAAATAAAGGGTTTTCCAACAAGAGGTGTTATTTTGTTAAAAAATTCAATTTTTTTAGATAAATGATCGGATGTTTATTTCATAATAAAGAGGAAGGTATGCCGCTAATAATGAAAAACAACATCAGCCAAATGGCCACCACGAACAGGCTTACAGGACCATATCCTTTTCATGAAATTTTCCATAACCAAATCGCAAAGTGGCAGCCCTATGTCCTCGATAGCCTCACGAATTCTATCTTTGAGGTCTTGAATCGACGCTGGGCTGTTGGCGTATACCTTATCTTTCACGTGGCCCCAAAGGAAGAAGTCGCAAGGTGTTAAATCACAAGATCTCGGTGGCCAATTGTGATCACCTCTTCGAGAGATAACACGGTCCGGAAACTTTTCCCGTAACAGAGCAATGCTTTTGTTGCTTGTGGGGCACGTAGCGCTGTCTTGTTGAAAGTAAACGTTGTCCAGATCAATACCATCCAACTCCGACCATAAAAAATCATTAATCATCTCTCGATAGCGCAATCCATTCACCGTAACTTTTGATCCAACCTCATTTTCGAAAAAGTAAGGTTCAATGACCCCGCCGGACCATAAACCGCACCAAACAGTCACATGATGAGGATGGAGAGCCTTCTCAACAATAAATCTTGGGTTTTCCGAGCCCCAGATGCGACAATTTTGCTTGTTGACGTAGCCGCCGAAGTGGAAATGGGCCTCATCAGTAAAGATGATTTTTCGATGGTTTTCAAATGTCAAAGAATAAAAGCTTCAAAAGTGACAGCTACCGAAATACCAGGTGATTCAAAATAATACCTCTTGTTGGAAAACCCGTTACTAAAGGCCACGAGTTCAAAATTATTTTGCCAAATGTCGCCTGCCGTACGCCCTTCTTTATGTTGTGCTCTAAAAATTAGTTTCGTCAATTACTATTAGCTTTTGTTCTTTGATTTCGTCCAGTTCAGTTGTCGATTTTTTTTTGCCGTGGTCGGTTGCTCGGGCGGTGCTGGTACTTCGGTCACCTGAGGTTTATCATTAATGTACAATGGAGAATTTCACATTAACACAAAATCAATGCCGATATACTTTTAAGAAACAGTAATAAACTATAGTAATAAGTGCAAACATATTTGTGTTTTGATTAACTAAAAGTGAGAGTGTTTTGTGTTCGCCGGTCATTCATTATTTTGGTTTTCGGTCTTTGCTCTGTGTTCATTCGTCGTTCGTCTTCGTGTGTCGTAGGTATGTATATTCGTTTTGCAATTTCACAATTTCCAGACTTTCTGCTGCCTGCCATAATCGGCATTTGAATGTAATTGATCTTTTTATTAATAACTTTAATTATCAAATTATAGAAAAAACCCGTGAAGTAGTGTTAATATTGTTTTTGCTTTATGCTAAAATAATATTTTATTGGTTTTGTTATTTCCCTTGTGAGAACTACACTTCAAAGTCAATGAATATCATAAACAATCAAACTAATAGATGGTCCGTCCGACTCTTTAAAAAGTGACAGTTACGAACGATTAAATTTTTGTCAGTTGTTTTGCTCTCTTCGAGATATTTTGGCATTCTCTTGTTACCTCTCGAGATTTAATTTGCTGATTTAAATATGTTTTTTTGCAATTTTATTTAAAAAATCAATTTTGTTTGCTCCAATTGTGATTGTAAAGTGAAATGTTTGAGAAACAAGTAAGAAAGTTTCAGTCGGGTAAACCGGCTAAGGTATACCCTCACTTTGTGAGTAATGTAATATTGAACATTACTCGAATTATTCTGTCAATTTGTGTGGGAGGTACCAGAAGGGGTTTATCAATTAGATACTTTAAATTCATTGCACTGTGCCGACTTATAACCATTTATGTAAACGTTATGAGACATTAAATTGTGGTATGATTTGGGCATTTTCTGTGGGAGGTACAAAAAGGGGCGTGGCAATAACGCCCATTTTTCACAGGGCTATAGACACTATAAAAACATTACACTGTACAAAATTTCAAGTATTTTTATACACTGGTTTTAATGTTATAAGCTGTTAACTTTTGGTGCAAAAAGGTACCTTTGTGTGGGAGGTACCAAAAGGGGCGTGGTAACAACACCCATTTTTCCCTGGACTGTATTCAATATAAAAGCATATACTGTACAAAATTTCAAGTATTTTATACACTGTTATTAATGTTATAAGCTGTTAACTTTTGGTGAAAAATGGTGCATTTGTGTGTGAGGTACCAAAAGGGACGTGGCGACTTTTCTCGAGTTGATAGCGACTAATAAGCTAATACTATGTGTGGAATTTCAAAAGATTCGAATAAGTAGTATAGCAGTTATTAAAGAATCAATATTTCACAAAATTTTAACCCTTTGTGGGGGAGGTACTAGAAGGAGTGGACCAATATGGCCCATCTTCGAACGTAGCCGGAGATAGAAAAAAATATTTCCACATACTAAATTTGAGGTCAATCGGTTACTCCTTTCGAGAGTTATCGTGCGCACCAGCCAGCAGACAGACAGACAGACAGATAGACAGACAGACAGACGGACGGACATTGCTCATTCGACTTAAAATGACCCAAAACGGATTTCCTCCGAACATACTTGGGGTCTTAGGTCACTCCTTCGACGTGTTACACTTTTTTCCGTAGCAAATGATATATACCATCGTCACACTAAAGTGAGGCTATAAAAATGCCAAAAATATGAATAACAAATAAAAACAAATTTGTGCTCTTTCTTCTCTTAACTAATAGTGTCAAAAATTTAATCGTTCGTAACCCGAGAAATTTGCTTAAGAGCACGATGGATCATCTATCATAAACAAAGAAGTACTAGATGTACCGTCGTACTCTATAAAAAGTGACAGTTACGAACGAAAAGAAAGAAAAATTTACAGAGAATAATGTTACCATTTACATAAATTTTACAGAGAAAAATAAAATGATACAAAAAATGGTTGCTTAATGTCTAATAAATAAAAGCACTTGATAACAGTTGATGAGAGAAATTACCAATATTGATAATATATATTTAAAATTCTTTGGACCGTTTTACAGAGTAAAATAAGATGATAGAAAATAGGGATTAAACAAGCTCGTCTGACACGAAATTGAAGTCGTTTTATAGATAATAGTTTTATCCCTTTTTAATATTTGTGTCAAATTATTTCTGAAAACAAAATTTTCAACATGTCTAGGATAAGGGAAACCAACAATTACATATACGAGTATTTACATATCGATACCTCCATTCTAAAACACACTAAGTCGACTTAGCATAGTTTTAGGGAGATTGCATTTTTGATTTCTAAATATTTCAAATTATATTCAGTAAAAATTTGGTGTTAATCCGTCAATAAAATCAAAAGTTATTCTCAAAACAGTACAGGTCATTCGATTTGCATTATAAATGAATTTCACTCAAATTTAAAAAAATCATCAAACTTTGTTCGCCTATCCTGAAAAACTAAGTTTTTGCACTTAGCATAGTTTAGAATGGAGGCATCGATATTTCCCCTTGACACTAAAATATGCACATGTGAACGATACCTAAACACTTTTTTGTAGTCTGAGACTTACCTACTATTCCATAGATCTAAAGCAAAAATTGTGTATGATAAAGTTTTTATATTTCTAGTTCTCATGGAAGGCCCTGTTAGTGTTTTAACTATATATTTGGAAGAGTTTTCCGGATATGTTTCGGAGGATGTTTTTCTAAACAAAAGTATGTTTTCATCCAAATATTTTTGTATTTGCATGTAATATTTCCGAAACAAAGATTAATTTGGCAATGTATTAATGCCTTAATTGAGAGACAAGTTTTCTGTTATTCAGAAGTTCAGTGAGTATTTTTTAGAAATTTTATATTTTCTGAAAATTTAAATCGATAAAAGTGAAGTAATTTTGTTTCCAAATAAAAGTTCTTTCAATTCACACGTATGCAAAATGAGAAATTTCCACCGTGAATGAATATTTGCACACATATCTATATATATATACCTTATCAGAGCTGATCATCAATGTAAAAAGGCTATCCGCTAAAATCATTCAAATATACATTTCGGTTGCATTCAAACGACAGAAAATTCATATTTTGCCATCTCTAAAAAGCTTAGAAGTTTCTTTATCCAAGGACGAACAGTGCCGAATTTAATGGGTTCATATTTTGGAGAAGCGAAATTTGTTGAGCAAAGAAAGAATACATCAAGAAATCCAAAGTAATCGCATTAGAGCTAAATATAGATGTTATATAGCTGCGATCAGAATAATGGCAGCGCCAACGTAATAAAAATGTTCGCAGTGAAAAGTAGTATTTTTATACCCTCACCCTTTAGTGTGACGAGGTTATATATCATTTGCTACGGACCAAAACACATGGAAGGAGTGACCCTAAGTATGTTTAGCGGAAATACGTTTTAGGAAATTTTAAGTCTTTTTACCAATGTACGTCTGTCTGTCCGTCTGTCTGTTTGGCTGGCTGGTGCGCACGATAACTCTCGAAAGTTGTAACGGATTGACTTCAAATTTGGTATGTGATAATATTTTTTTCTATCTCAGGCTTAGTTCGAAGATGGGCCATATTCGTCCACTCCCTCTAGTACCTCCCTCACAAAGGGTTACAATTTAGTGAAATATTGTTTCTTTAATAACTTCTATAAAATTTATCCCAATCTTCTGTAATTCCACACATGATAATAGTTTATATGTCGCTATCACCTTCATAAAAATGGGCGAAGTGGCCCCTTTTGACACCTCCCACACAAAGGTGCCATTTTAGGACAATAAGTTAACTGCTAATGACATGAGTACCTGTGCACATAAATACTTGAAACTTTGATCAGTGTAATGCTTTTATAGTACCTAAAGACCTTTAAAAAAATGCATTATTGCCACGCCCCTTTTAGGACCTCCCATACGAATATAATAATAATAACATATAATAATTTTAATAACAGGGCACATAAATACGTGTAAAGCTTTTATAGTTCCAACAATCCAGTGAGAAATGGCGGTTATTGCCGCGTCCTATTTTGTACAACGGCTTATAGCGTGAGTATCAACGCAAGAAAATACTACAAAATGTTTTTAAAGTACCTATAACCCTGTGAAAATGGGCGTTGTCAACACGCCCCACACAGTGCAATGTAGTAGAAGTATCTACTGTTCAAAGAAAAATAGGATTTATTAAACCATTTCTTGTACCTCTCACCCAAATTTACTGATTAATTCGTGTAATATTCCAATTATATTACTCACAAAGTGAGGGTATACTTTAATCGGTTTTCCCGACTGAAAACTTCTTACTTGTTTAACAGAAATTTTGTATATTTTTGCAATAATTTCACTTAGAACAATTACTATTTTGATAAAGACTCGGAAGTTTGGAGGCAATAATGTAAATTAGGTGATATGGCGATCAAATCTTAATGCTATCAAAAATTTTGGGAAACAATATTAAAAAGAAGATCGCTCACGGGAAACAAAAAAAAAACTACGAATGTAGTGTAGGGTATCATTTCGTCACTCCGCCTGATCCTTTATCATTTGCATTATAAAACCAGTAAGGAAAGGCTAAAGTCGGGCGGTGCCGACTATATAATACCCTACACCACTCTCGTAATATTGAATAACTCTGATATATAAATTTTGTAATTCATGTATAAATTGTTTACATAAATTTACTTTTGGGACATTTTATACTTAAATAATACCCTGTACCACAGTTTGGTGTAGGGTATAAAAACGATTGGATCTAAAGAGCCAAATCGGATGAAACATATATATGGGAGCTATAGCTAAATCTTTACCGATTTTCTTCAAATTCGGCAGTGTTGGTTCATGGATCAAGAAACTCTACCATTCTAAATTTCAAAACGATTGAATGTAAAATACAGCTTCTATAGAACTAAAGGGCCAAATCGGACGAAACATATATATGGGAGCTATAGCTAAATCTTAACCGATTTTCTTCATATTCGGCAGTGTTGGTTCATGGATCAAGAAACTCTACCATTCTAAATTTCAAAATGATTGGATGTAAAATACAGCTTCTTCAGGACTAAAGAGCAAAATCGGACGAAACATATATATGGGAGCTATAGCTAAATCTTAACTGATTTTCTTCAAATTCGGCAATGTTGGTTCATGTATGAAGAAACTCTACCATTGTAAATTTCAAAACGATTGGATGTAAAATACAGCTTTTATAGGACTAAATGGCCAAATCGGACGAAACATATATATGGGAGCTATAGCTAAATCTTAACCGATTTTCTTCAAATTCGGCAATGGATCAAGAAACTCTACAATTCTAAATTTCAAAACGATTGGCTGTAAAATACAGCTTCTATAGGACTAAAGGGCCAAATCGGACTAAAGATATGTATATATGTGAGCTATATCTAAATCTGAACCGATTTCAACCAAATTCAATAGCGATTTTAACAGCCGCGAAATACTCTAAACTGCAAAATTTCAGAACGATCGGAGTGAAATTGCGACCTGTAGTCGACGAACAACTTTACATGGACAGACGGACGGACGGACGGACACCGTTAAATCGACTCAGCTAGTGATTCTGAGTCGATCGGTATACATTAAGGTGGGTCTAGCTGTGTTATTTTAAGGAGTTACAAACATCTGCCGTGAAACAAACTTATAATACCCTGTACCACAGTGTGGTGTAGGGTATAAAAATAAAATACAAAGGATACCAAACACTCCTATGAACATTAAGTAACAATTTATAAACGATATAGGCAAACCATGGTTAATTCAATCCCACTGTGCAAAATACAAAGAACGTTGGGCAACCTCAACATTGGTAAAACCAATCGTGTTATTCTATTGGTTCTGCGAGAGGGGGAGAGGAAGAAATGGTTGCACGCCGTTGTCGTCGTCGTCGCATTGTTGTGCTAATGACTCACAAAAGTGTATTTAATGGAAACGCAACACACAAAGTGAAGCCCCAGAAAAAGGTTTCGAATGTAATGAAGCAGAGCCACCACATACAACCAATCATGGACAAAATTCACCAAATTAGCATATTTTCTATGTCGAAAATTATTTTTCGTACAATTGGGAATTGAGAGCGGAGGAACGGCGATATTTTTATTTAAATTTTTACCGAATTTTGTCTTTTGCTGTTGTGTCATGTGGCAGTTTGTTGGACTGTCCTTCAAGGAGCTTAAAACAGATATATCCAAAAGTTTACACCATCAAAATACGAGAGCCCAGAAAATGTTGTTAAAATGCAAAATTGAATATATGTACGTGAAATAATTATTTGAATATTTGTATAGACGTCAGCAAATACAAAGTGTTGGCTTTACCAACGAAGGAATACAACTGAATGGCGAAGCCTTGTTTTCATATCTTAATAAATCCACTGAAAAAATGGGAAAGCTAAACTTATGCTAAACATGGCACTAAAGAATTTGTCTACTTTGAATTGTTTTCTTTATAATTAAAACATTGTTTTAGACTGTTAGTTTACTAGTACTCAGTCAATGATTATTAGGCGAGTGGTATATTTATAGCTTCTACATACAAGAATGTTTAAGAGCGGCCTCTATATGGGGATTATAAGAAAATATTTAATGATTTGGATCATTTTTGTTGTGTTTAATTCGTAAAAAAAAAATAAAAAAACAAACTGCGAAGTTTCAGCAAAATTGTTTACAAAAGATGATTTTGATGTCTTAAAAAATCATATTTGGATAAATCTCTCTACATATCTAAGGTCGATGGCAGGTTAAAGGACAATAATCTGAGTAAATGTAGATGACCAGAAATAAAAAAACAACGTCAATGAAAGTTTGTAGAAAAATTTAGAATATTTTCAAAAGAAATGCAATTTTGCAAAAAAAAGAGCGTAATTTTGCGAGGAAATGAAATTTCGCAAAATTTCCAAGAAAATTAAGAAAACAATTTTCTAGAAAAAATGCAATTCTGTAAAAGAAACAAGTTAGAAGGTTCAGTCGGGTAAACCGACCAACGAATCTCCTCACCTTCAGGGCCAAAAAATATTCGTAAATTTATTTATGTTTATACCCTACACCACACTGTGGTACAGGGTATTATGACTTTGTGCATTTGTTTGTAACACCCAAAAGGAGAAGAGATAGATCCATTGTTTAGTATACCGATCGACTTGTATTCACTTTCTGAGTCGATTTAGCTATGTCCGTCTGTCGGTAGATGTATTCTTGTAATCAAAGTACAGGTCGCAATTATGGCCCGATCTTGACGAAACTTTACACATATCTTTTTTTTGGCCCAAGGACGATCCCTATTTAATTTGGTTAAAATCGGTTCAGATTTGGATATAGCCCCCATATATATGTTAGCCCCGATTTGACATGTAAGCGCTGTAGAAACTTTATTTTATATCCGATCAGTATGAAATTCAGCAGAAAGAGGTATTTTATTATATGAATGAACACTGTTAAATTTGGAAGAAATCGCATGCAAGCGCAGAAAAACGGCAGAAAGAGGTTTCTTATTACATGAAAGAATACTGCCAAATTCGGAGAAAATCGGTTCAGATTTAGATATAGCCCCCATATATATGTTTCCCCCGATTTTACATGTAAGCGCTGTAAAAAGTGTATTTTTAATCCGATCAATACGAAATTCGGCAGAAAGAGGTTTTTTATTAGATGAAATAATACTGCCAAATTTGAGGGAAATCGGTTCAGATTTAGATATAGCCCCCATATATGTATATGTTACCCCCGATTTGACATGTAAGCGCTGTAGAGACTGTATTTTATATCCGATCAGTACGAAATTCGACAGAAGGAGGCCTTTTTACATGAATGAGTATTCAGGGAAGATCGGTTCAGATTTTTATTAAAGCTCCATATATATGTTCGTCCTGATTTTGTATCAAACCGCTATAGAAGTTGTATTTTACTTCCGATCATTAAAATTTTCCAAAAAGATGTTTTTCAATTTAGGAACGAATATTGCTTAATTTAGCGATTATCGGCTCAGAATTAGATAATATGTTCCTGCCTACTTACCAATTATTCAAAATTATTATCGCAATGACCTTTATCGCATTGTTAGGGAGGTGTAGGGTATTATATAGTCGGCCCGCCTGACTTTCTGCCTTTCCTTACTGGTTTTGTATGAATTAAATTATTATCAATTGAAATTGTATTTAATAACTTAGAAGTATGCACTCGTATTAAATTTAACTTTTGGTGCAAATTTGTCCATTTGTGTGGGAGGTACCAAAAGGAGCGTACCAATAACGCCCAATTTTCATTGTACATTAGGCATTACACTGCACAAAGCATTACACTGCACAAAATTTCAAGAATTTGAATGTACTGGTATTAAAGATATATGCAGTTACATTTTTGTAGATAACACAGTGCGACAAAATAAACTCAAATTGAGAAGCATATGACGCGATACTATTTTTCCTGTAGGTCTTGTCGAGTAAAACACGAATCTTCCAAAATCCGGATTTGCGGGTAAATAACCGATTTTCATGCCTTTTTTCACTTGAACGCCTATAACATTGTTAATTATTAACCGATTTTCAATATTATCGATGATGACGATTTAAAACTGAAACGCGCAAGAAAACATTATTGTATTTATGTACACTTTAGTTTTAATGAAACTTTAATAACTCATTCATTTGCAAACGGATTTTTAAGACACTGGTTGCATTTTTCCCCTATAAAATAATAAAAATCTATATAAATAAATAAATAATAATAAAATTCCTCAAAATTTCACTTTTTTATAGCAATTTCCATTGAAATAAATTTGTTTTGGAAATTTTGTTGTAAAATATGCAATTTTTATGAATTTTGTAAAAGAAATAAGTTACAAATTTGAAAAATATATATTTTATATAAGTAGGAAAAATTATTTCAACAAAAGTTTGTAGATAAACACAATTTAACGAAAAATTCTAGTGAAACATTTTAAAGCAAAAAAGCCACTTCAAAAAATTTTGTAGAGAAACGCAAATTTGATAAATTTTTTCATCTCAATTTCAGCGAAGATTTTAGAGAAATATGTTTTCTACCTACAAAAATACAACTTTAATATTTTTTTTTAAAAAAGAATAATTTCAAGGATATAGTTTTGCTATAAAAATGTAATTTCATAATTTTTTTTTAGAAAAATGCAGTTCCGACGTTTTTTTTTTCTTAAATACACAATTTCAACGAAATTTTGAAGAAAAATACAATTTCAGCTAAAATTTCTAAAGAAATAATTTTGATAAATTTTATAGAAAAGTTCAATTTTAACGAAATTTTATAGAAACATATAGTTTTCACGAAATACAATTTCGACAAAATTTACACAAAATGTTTTGTAAAAAAAAAACATTAAGCCAATATTAAAATTTAGAAGAGTTTAATTTTGGCTTAATTACACAGTGCAACAAAATAAACTCAAGTTGAGAAGCAAATGACGCGATACTATTTTTCCTGTAGGTCTTGACGGGTAAAACACGAAACTTTTTTTCGAATTCCCCGGACACCCCAAAAATCCGGATTTGCGGGTAAATAACCGATTTTCATGCCTTTTTTCACTTGAACGCCTATAACTTTGTTAATTATTAACCGATTTTCAATCATTGAACGGATTTGGAAAGAAGAGAATTAGACCTTTCGAACGATGTATATACATTTTTTACATTTGCAAATACATTTTTTTCATTTTTGTCCGTCATTTTCTAGTTTAGGCAATGGTTTCACCAATTATATTGTGAGATAACCTTTGTAGACTTCCTGTTTGCAATAACCATTACAAGAAAAAGTCAGGTGCAGTAAGTTGAGGCGACCTGGGGGGCCAACGGAATGTGGAGTTTCTGGATATCAGCTTATTGGGAAATTTTCTCCGCAATTCTGTCATAACAGGCCGGGCTATGTGAGGAGTTGCACCATCTTGCTGAAACCACACAGAGTTGAAAGAAATTCTCATTCGTAACGGTCTCCAGTAACCGTAATGGTGTGACCGTTTTCTTCGAAAATTAGGGCCCGACAATGCAGCGTGATGAAACCGCACACCAAACTGTGACACGAAGTGGATGCAATTCCGTCTCATGGAGTATCTGTGGGTTGGAAGCACTCCACATTCGACAATTTTGTTTGTTTATGTTGCCATTTAAATCGAAATTTGCCTCGTCAGACATTCAACATGTTTCCGTCCTCTTCCATCATTTGAAGCATCTTCTGACAAAATTCCAAGCGAATCTGGAAGTCTACTGCGTTCAGTTTTTTGGCCATTTGAATTTTATATGGAAATAACTCCAATATTGACTGCCATGAAAGTCTGCTTATACCCATTTGAGCAGATAAGCTTCTTGTCGAAACGCTTGGATTGTTTTGTATGACAGCCGAACTGAAGGGTTTCGATGGTAAGGTCTTCTGTTGACTGTCCCATGCTCGGCAAAATTGTTAACAAGTCTCATTATGGTCCATCTGCTCAGGGGATTGCCGCCAAAAGTGCACCTATACTTTCTTTGAACCGAAACTAGGGACTCCAGTGAGTGATAGCGGCGAACAATCCAAATTCTTGTTTCAGAGTCCCAGTTATCCATTTTTGTTAAATACAAAAATCAATCTTCAAATTAAAACCAGTAAGGAAAGGCAGAAAGTTGGGCGGGGCCGACTATATAATACCCTACACCTCCCTAACAACGCGATAAAGGTCATTGCGATAATAATTTGGAATAATTGGTAAGTCGGCAGCAACATATTATCTAATTCTGAGCCGATAATCGCTAAATTAAGCAGTATTTGTTCCTAAATTGAGAAACATCTTTCCGGAAAATATTAATGATCGGAAGTAAAGTACAACTTCTATAGCGCTTTGATACCAAATCAGGAGGAACATATATATGGAGGTTATATATAGATCTGAACCGATTTTCCCTGAATACTCATTCATGTAAAAAGACCTCTTTCTGTAGAATTTCGTACTGATCGGATATAAAATACAGTCTCTACAGCGCTTACATGTCAAATCGTTGGTAACATATATATGGGGGCTATATCTAAATCTGAACCGATTTTCTCCGAATTTGGCAGTATTCCTTCGAGTAATAAGAAGCCTCTTTCTGCCGAATTTCGCACTGATCGTATATAAAATACAGTTTCTACAGCATTTACATGTCAAATCGGGGGTAACATATATATGGGGGCTATATCTAAATCTGAACCGATTTCCTTCAAATTTAGCAGTATTAATTCATGTAATATGAAACCTCTTTCTGCCGAATTTTGTACTGATCGTATATAAAATACATTTTCTACAGCATTTACATGTCAAATCGGGGGTAACATATATATGGGGGCTATATCTAAATCTGAACCGATTTCCCTCAAATTTTGCAGTGTTAATTCATGTAATGAGAAACCTCTTCGGACAATTTTTTTTACTGATCGGATTTAAAATACAGTTCTACAGCGCCTACATGTCAAATCGGGGGTAACATATATATGGGGACTATATTTAAATCAGAACCAATTTCCCTCAAATTTGGCGGAATTGATTCATGTAATAAGAAACCTCTTTCTGCCGAATTTCGTACTGATCGGATTAAAAATACACTTTTTACAGCGCGTACATGTAAAATCGGGGGTAACATATATATGGGGGCTATATCTAAATCTGAACCGATTTTCTCCGAATTTGGCAGTATTCCTTCATGTAATAAGAAACCTCTTTCTGCCGAATTTCACACTGATCGGTTATAAAATAAATTTTTTACGGCGCTTACATGTGAAATCGGGGATAACGTATATATGGGGGCTATATCTAAATCTGAACCGATTTCTTTCAAATTTAACAGTGTTCATTAATATAATAAGAGACCTCTTTCTGCTGAATTTCATACTGATCGGATATAAAATAAAGTTTTTACAGCGCTTACATGTCAAATCGGGGCTATCATATATATGGGGGCTATATCTAAATCTGAACCGATTTTAACCAAATTCAATAGGGATCGTCCTTGGGCCAAAAAAAAGATATGTGTAAAGTTTCGTCGAGATCGGACCATAATTGCGACCTGTACTTTGATTACAAGAATACATGCACAGACGGACAGATGGACAGACAGACAGACGGACAGACGGACATAGCTAACTCAACTCAGAAAGTGATTCTAAGTCGATCGGTATAATAAACGATGGGTCTATTTCTTCTCCTTTTGGGTGTTACAAACAAATGCACAAAGTTATAATACCCTGTACCACAGTGTGGTGTAGGGTATAAAAATAATTAACCAGATTCATTAAATAGAAAAAAGGTATTAATTTGTTTTTTGGTAACGGCTTTCATCAGCCACCCTGTATTTTCTGTCAACATATTGTCCTCCACCGGATTATATCTATATTTGCACCACTGTGGTTTAAGGTTGACGTTGTCGAAAGGCCGTCATAGTATATTCTTTGTAGTGATGGGAGTCCTCTATGAAACTTCGAGTAGTGCTGTTTCAACCGATCTTCCTTTGAGATAAGCATTCTGTGTCCCACTGAAGTTCTCGTGTTTCTTTTTCCCTCTCAACTGTAGGTCAATTAGTTTGTCCAGTGTTTTAAGTAAAAAACGATGACAGACTAATAGGCCTGTTGTACTTTGTCACATAGTTGTTTATGTTCCCAGCTCTGGGGATAAAGACCACTCTAAATTGCCCCCATAGTCTCGGTATGTATGACCATGTTGACATAAAACAATCTGTTCATATACAACAGATTTTTGATCGCTTTTGACATGTATTTGTTTTGATAATGTTAATATTCTTAATGTTCCAGTATTTTTTGTTGAGTATTTGTTGAACTGTGCAAATATTGTCCAATTTTCCGAAAAAAAGCCTAATTCAAAATGACAAATAAGGTTAAAATGTCATTACCGCTTAGCATTGAATCCATCTCAAACAGAGAAAACAATTTCATTTCATATCCAATCAACACAAAGACAACCCACAAATAAATGGCATTCATTTCGGCATCTGGTAAAGGATGGGCGGTTGATTCTTTTGTTTAAGTAACTAAACCAATAAAGAAGCCACAAAATGAACTGAACTGAATTGAACTGAATTTCCTTGATTTCATTTGTATGCCATGAACTCGTCGTATTCGTATTCATCTATCGCTGGAACATGTTTTGACGGGGTGAGTCGTGTCAAATTATCATATACATATATATGATTATATACTTTTCTAAGTAAACATATCTACATGTTGGTATGCGAATATATGTATGTATGTATATTTAGGTGCATAGTGCCTAGCTACATAATCATGCATAAAGCAATGTTCGTGTCCACCAATGTTTGTGTCCATCAGTTCAGTCAGGCAGCCAGCCACCAGCAACCAGACCGATGACCATCGAAGCAGTCCAAGCCAGTCATCCAAGTCACTTTCCATCGTCAGTCAGCTGGACTGACTGGCCGACTGGCTGGCCCATCATAAGCTCTTAATGAAGTGTTAACAAATCATGGCATGTAAACATGTCAAAGTGCGAACGCATTCTATGAAATAACCGGCCAAAAACAAGAACGTGACCGGCATTGGCAAAACGGGGAAAAAAACGCAAAGAACGAACGAACGCCACAAAAGAATTCCAGCCAACGGCCTATGGGGCAAGGGGTGGAAGTTCCCGGGAAAACCTATCATAATAACCACATAAACTATGTATGCAGGAAGGTAGTGCCTCCATCATGTGGCAGTGGCTCAATGTATGCGCTGATGGAAGACGTAGTACATTTTCGTAATCAGATGAAAAAATAACTATAGCAGGGAGGCAGGCAGTAAGGTGCTCTTTGGAGAACGAAAACGCGCACCAAACAAATCTGCAAGTCTATGAAAGACTATGGAGGAGTCCATCCATCAGATGAAGCGAAAAATGTTTGCTTAAAACGCACTCAAAACGCAAACAAACGATGCGTGATGATTATCATGCAGACCACCATCGCCACTACAGCATTCCTCAGTGCATCACTATCATCATCAAGCATTGCACAGTGGTTTCAAATGAGATTCAAATTTACAATTGTAGTTAGCAACAAAAAAACCTTCAGAAAATTAATTAACTAATACATAAAATAAGAAACTAAATTTAGTTGAAACCATCAAAGAAAGATTAAAGTTGGGCGGGCCGACTGAAATAATACTCTACACCATTCTTTGCCAACCAATGCACTATGGGTATTTTCCCTGATTTTCTGGCCAAAACCAAATTTTTCAAGTTTATCCAAATCCGAAAAAATTAATATGGATTAAAAGAATACACTTCGGGGGTAAAAACTGCATACTTACTTTCTTCGTAAATTGTTTGACTTTTTGTAAATCATCTGTTAAATGGACGTATATGCCTCATTTTCAATAGAGATCGTTACTAGTAGAGTAAATGCCTCTGTACCAATTTACGTAAAGATAGCTTCATATTTGCGACCTGCACTTTAATCACAAAAATATATGGACAGACAAACGGATATAGCTAAATCTACTCAAATAGTGATTATGTGCCGATCGGTATATTAAACTATGGGTCTATTCATCTCTTTTTAAGTGTTACAAACAAATACCCTGTACCACAAGAGTGTGTTGTTGGGTGTACAAAATTTAAAACTGCACAATTAAATATCGACTAGTTAATACCCTCCACCATTATTTTGGTATTCAAAGAAAAATGCCATTTTTTTGAGATAAATGATCGGATGTTTATTTCATAATAAAGACGAAGGTATGCCGTTAATAATAAAAACAACATAAGACAAGTGGCCACCACGACCACGCTTACAGGACCATATTCTCTTCATGAAATTTTCCATAACCAAATCGCAAAGTGGCTGCCCTATGTCCTCGATAGCCTCACGAATTCTATCTTTGAGGTCTTGAAACGACGCTGGGCTGTTGGCGTAGACCTTATCTTTCACGTGGCCCCAAAGGAAGAAGTCGCAAGGTGTTAAAGCACAAGATCTCGGTGGCCAATTGTGATCACCTCTTCGAGAGATAGCACAGTCCGGAAACTTTTCCCGCAACAGAGAAATGGTTTCGTTGCTTGTGTGGCACGTAGCGCCGTCTTGTTGAAAGTAAACATATGAGCGGATATGGCCATCTGCGCTTTCCAGGACGAAAATAACTCAAATATGAAGGGACCTTTATCTGGGTTCTATATTAAAACGAGAACCATTATAAATTGGGATAGGCCCTAATCAAAGAAAAGTCTCAGGATGAATTTTCGTGAATATCGGTTCATATTTGTTAATCGATTTGGCATTTAGGCCATTCTTATAGCCGACATATTTGGAGGATATTAACTTAACAAAACAAACTTTCATTTGAAATGCGGGCAACCGCAACGTTTTTTTTTTCGGCCTCACGCAATTATTTTCCGATCACTATGAAATTTTGCACATGTCTATGCACCAAACCTGCTTTATATATTTCACGTACTCCTTCTTCCATATTTTCAAAGCAGTTAACAGAAATTAAACAAGTATCGGGTAAACCGACTAAGGTATCTTGGGTACTATTGGTTCAAAACACTCGAAATACGATATGTGTGACCTTGGTACCAGTACACATCATGGAGCCAAAGACCGGTGTGGTAGTGACAGTGGGCGTGGCACCGCCCATACAACCTAAAATTTAAATATGAAATATTTCGAATACTATTGGAGCAAAATTCTCGAAATTAGGCGCATGTGGCCTTGGTGCCATTACGCGTCAAGTAGCTGAAAACTGGGGTGATAGTGACAGTGGGCGTGGCACCGCACACACAACCTAAAATTCAAATATGAAATATTTCGAATACTATAGTAACAAAATTTTCAATATTGGGTATGTGTGACCTTGGTGCCAGCACGCGTTATGTAGCTGAAAACTAGGGTGATAGTGTTAGTTGGCGTGACATCGCCCACCCAACCTGAAATTTAAAAATGCTATATTACGAATGTTATTGCGGTAAGTCTCCAAATTTGGTATATGTGATATTGGTACCAGTATGCGTGATAAAACGATAAACTGGTGTGACAGTTATTGTGGGTGTGGCACCGCCCACACAAATACTATATTTTGAGTACTGTTGCAGTAAGATTGGTGATATTTATTAGTATTTATGCCTTGGTAGCAGTACGCGTGTTGGAGCCAAAACCAGGAGTGATTGTGACAGCAGGCGTGGTACCACCCACACTACCAGAAATTCAGAAGTGCAATTTTTGATTGCTATTGGACCAAAATTCTTGGAATTTGGTATGTAGAACCAGATCGAGTGCTGGAGCAAGAAACTGGCGTGATAGTAAAAGTGGGTGTGGCACCGCCCACACAACCTGTCGTATTAACAGTGGGAACTCCTACACAACCTGAAATTTCAAATTCTATATTTCGATCACTATATCAGCCATGGTTTCGAAGTTTGGCTGTCTGGCCTTCGTACCAGTAGGATTGATGGAGCTACACAGGAACGATGCAAACAGTTGGCATGACTCCTTCATATAAATAAAAAAATTAGAATGCAATATTTGAAATAATATTGCGGCGCTATCTTTGTAAAAGAGAGTGATAAGGGCGTGGCAGCGCCCATACAACACGAAATGTGAATTTGAAAAATTTCCAATATCATTGCAGGACAGTTTTAAAAATTTGCATGAAAATAGTGTCGATGGACAAAGTACTCAAAGCTAAATATAGAGAGGCGTTGCACTCATCGTCTTGAAGATTATAGATTCCGTAGCACTCAACGGAATCTGATTATAAGCTCATCAGTGGAAGTATCTGTGCATACGACACGCTTGCTGAAAACGAAATAACTGGAGACCATTATATCTAGATTGACGCTTGACCAAGTGTGTTTAGTATTCAAATGCCTTTAAAGTAAGCACGTGACTCAACAAAATTGGGGGATATCGGATTAGAGAGCGTGCCAACGCGCATGCGGCGTCGTTATAGAAAAAATAAATACTGATAGAATTATTGCACTAATTGGTGTGACTGTGTTTCACAGCAATCTATTTTCCGAACAGGAAATGAGCGACGTAGCCTCCTAAGGTGATTTGACAGGTGACACGAAATTTGTACATTTAAGTGCAATATGGATGACCCGAAAACGCTGCCGTAGTATCAAGAGTGTCAACATATCATATGGTTCTATTTCACTGCAACGCACTTTGAGGGCAGCGAAGCGCACCGGGTCAGCTAGTATTCAATATCTACAATTTTGCTTCAAACACAAAAAAAATATTCCGTACGGTATACCGAAATATAACCGTGTTAAAATATGGAAAAAGTGCTAAGGCAAAAAAATTCGTATAGTTATTAAATAATTAAGTATAGTTATTAAATTGACTAAACGAATTATGCAGAAGTTCTTATTTTTGGGGCTATTTTCACGTTGCATTCTCAGAATTGAGACTCAAATCAATAAGCTGAAACATACTGTACTGTGATGTTAGTCATTTGGCCGCCACGTCTACATTGTTTATAAAGGGTGGTTAAATTTTAAGGGCCGATGTTGATTTTGAATAAAACACAAATTATTTAGGAAGTTATTGTCATTTCTTTTTATTAAGATAATATTGGTATGGTTAAATTATGTATGGAACAAAATATCGGCCAAATGGCCGCCTCGACCTCGGCGGCACACCTCCATCCGATGGTTCAAATTTTCGAAGACGCTGAGGCATAATTGAGGTTCTTTCTATGCTGTTAATGTGCCGAATTATCGCATCCTTTAGCTCCTGAGTTGTTGCTGGCTTATCGACGTACACCTTTTCTTTCAAATAACCCCAAAGAAAGAACTCCAACGGTGTCAAATCACATGATCATGGCCATTGTTGCGCAAAAGAGCCATTTTTCGTTAGCTGTGTGGCAAGTGGCACCTTCCTGTTGAAACCACATATTGTCCACATCCATATCTTCCAATTCGGGCCATAAAAAGTTCGTTATCATCTCACGATAGCGAACATCATTCACAGTAACTGCCTGACCGGGATCATTTTGAAGAAGTATGGCCCGATGACGTTGCCAGCCCATAAGCCGCACCAAACGAACTGGGCGAGCATGCACAGGTGTTTTCACATCTCCTACAGACCCGGTTTGCTGAAATTTGCGCACAATTCTGCCGATTGTGGACACATTTGGTCGATTATGCTGATCAAAAAAACATCACGAAGTGCACGACATGCATTTTGATTTGAACGCCCATATTCGTAAAAGGCTTAAGAAACTTTAACGCGTTTCTCGATTGTGTATCTTTCCGTGGTTCAAATTGAGTTAGTATGAAATTGAGAAATGTCAAATGAAATGCAGAAAAAACTTGACGTTTAGGTGTGGTTAACATTCAACATCGGCCCTTACAACTTAACCACGCTTTGTATGTGAAGAGTATCTCTACACCATAATAATTTTTTTTCAAAATCGGCAGTATTTATTTTTGAACAAAATCATCTCTCACAAGATGCATAAACTTGGAGGCTATATACATATATATGAACCGAGAGATGCTGTTTCCAATCTTTGGAGATATGCTACTTTTTGTAAGCAGTTTTCAATTAATTTATATTGAGCGTATTGTGCCAATTATAATTTATTGTGCCAATTATAATTTATTGTTCCAATTATAATTTATTGTGCCAATTATAACACTATGCAACAAATGAACACTTTTTGAAAAATACACGAACCTGACTGTATAGCTTCGAATCTACTACCAAATGGTAGTATAACCCTATCGTCAGTTTGGCGAGATTGGTGACCAGTTTTTTTTTTATGGGCCTCGAAAAATTCGGAAAATCAGTGGACCCCCTGAAAAAAGGTGTCATCGGTTTTTGAGCAACAGCTACTTCAGACTTGGTGATAGCGCTTAACTATATTTGGCAATAATGTAGCTAAGAACACGTAGAACAAAGTCTGTTAACATTTGATGCCAAAAAATTTTGTTTTCCTGCACTTTTTTTCGAAAAACATAGGATTAAATTTATTTTTTTTTTTCACTTTTTCCGGCATAACTTTAAGGGATCGCTGATTTTTTACTAACAATATTTGGCAATATTGTAGCCACGGTAAATCTGAACAACTTTTGTGAACATGTCATTACAATCTGAACGTGTCCAGGCACTCTAAAAAGCTCAAAAAACCACATTGTACACCAAAAATGTAAGTATTTCACTGTTATGTAACAAAAAAATATATTTTTCTGGTATAGGGTATGTTCAGCAACTTTATAGAAAATATTAAGGCCAATATTTTTGTGGAACATATTTTTTGGCCCCATTTTAACAAATCGTAAAAAACACCCCTTAAAAGTGGGAGGGCGGGGATGAAATGTTCCACAAAAATGTTCGCCATAAAATTTTACTATATGTGTCAGAACACACCAGAGCTCAAAACATAACACAAACACCAAAAAAGGCCAAATTCCTGATCATGCAGGAATGTTAGTCGTACGATCTAGTGGTTGAAGCAATGAAGATACCAGTAAATAACGTTGTTGACAGGAATTTGACCGTTTTTTGGGTTTTTGTGTTAAGATTTGGGGTTTAGTGTGTTCTGACACATATAGTAAAATTTTATGGCGAACATTTTTGTAGAACTTTTCATCCCCGCACTCCCCCTTTTAAGTGGTTTTTTTTACGATTTGTTAAAATGGGGCCAACAATTACAGTTATGTGGGGGAGCTAGAGGGTTAAACAGTTCCACAAAAATATTGGCCTTAATATTTCCTATAAAATTGCGGAACATACCCTATACCAGAAAAATATATTTTTGTTTCATAACAGTGAAATACTTACATTTTTGGGGTACAATGGGGATTTTTGAGCTATTTAAGGTGCCTAGACACGTTCAGATTGTATTGATATGTTCATAAAAGTTTGTCAGATTTACCGTGGCTACAATATTGCCAAATATTGTTAGTAAAAAATCAGCGATCCCTTAAAGTTATGCCGAAAAAAGTGAAAAAAAAATAAATTTAATCCTATGTTTTTCGAAAAAAAAGTGCAGGAAAACAAAATTTTGGCATGAAATGTTAACAGACTTTGTTCAACGTGTTCTTAGCTACATTATTGCCAAATATAGTTAAGCGCTATCACCAAGTCTGAAGTAGCTGTTGCTCAAAAACCGATGACACCTTTTTTCAAGGGGTCCACAGATTTTCCGAATCTTTCGAGGCCCGTAAAAAAAATTGGTCACCAATCTCGCCAAACTGAGTATAGGGTTATACTACCATTTGGTAGTAGAATCGAAACTATACCATCAGATCCGTGTATTTTTTTCACTGTTGCACAGTGTAATTGGCACAATGTGCTCAATATAAATTAATTGAAAACTGCTTACAAAAAGTCGCATATCTCCAAAGATTGGAAACAGCATCTCTCGGTTCATGTATATATAGCCTCCAAGAAATATAAAATAACACAAAACTTATTTACCGCTTATATGAAAAGCCGGGAGGAATTATATGGGGGCTGCATGAAAATCGGAACAGTGTTTTTTCAATTTTGTCTGTATTTTTTCCAGCATCAAGAAACAGCCCTCTACACAGCGTGCCCCAAACCATAGAAAATTGGCCTAGATTGACGCCAAAAATTATGTTTTTTTCCAGAATCATCCCCTCAACTTGACTATGAGGAGGCCATAATCGGATCTGCTTCCTTTCGAATCACGAAAGCAATATTTTTACCCAACTGTATATTTTTTGAAATGAAACACAATTTCCTTTCATATTGTGCCAATTAAAATTGGCATAATGTGCTCAATATAAATTTATTGAAAATTGCTTTCAAAAAGTCGCATATCTCCAAAGATTGGAAACAGCATCTCTCGGTTCATGTATACAGGGTCTCCCATATTCGACGGACCCATCTGGCAACGCCATAACTTTTGACAGAGATGTCAGATCGCTTAATGACATACATCGTTTGAAGCGTCAGTCCAAGCAGATTTTTACCATGGAACAATACACGCCACGCGAGCGCTCTGAAATAGTTGAAATTTACATTCAACAGAAGAAGTCAAGTCAACGTGCTTTTAAAATATTAAAAAATGTGAGAAGTGCGCCTTCTAAGAACACCATTAAGCGTTTATACGAAAAATTTTCGACTGGTGAGGCTCTTTCTAATCCGAAGAGGCCAAATAAAAGTCGACCAAGGCGATCGGCCGATAATATCGCTGCCGTACGAGCCAGTGTTGAGAGGTCCCCAAGAACATCCCAAAAACGCCGTTCTCAGCAGTTGGGCATGGCTCGGTCTACTTTACAACGGATTATTCGCGTTGATTTGCATTTGTTCCCGTACAAAATTCAATTGACGCAAAGATTGTTGCCTCCGGACAAGCCTCGTCGATTGGAATGGGCCCAACGAGTCCGTGGGTCCGTCGAATATGGGCAACCCTGTATATAGCCTCCAAGTTCATGCACTGCCGAGTTTGAAAATAATTATAATAATTATTAACGGGGTATTCGCCCAAGGCGCCGTAAAGTTTGCTTGGTATTTCAGGGATTTCGCAAATTTCTTATTTTGTTTTTCAAAGAAGGATTGTTTTATGTTTTACAGAAAACAAAAACAAACGATCTCCAACTCGATATTCAAAAACAAAACTTTGAAAACATATTTTATTTCAATTTATTTTAATATATAATGTAATTATCTCGCGTACGGTTAGTACTTTGAAAAAGTGGTCAAAGGAAATTTGGGACAAGGGTCTACAACTGGTTCTTTAATAACAAATATTTTTAATAATTCGGTTACAAATGCTGATAGTGAAAGGAAATTGTGTTACAGTTCAAAAAATATACAGTTGGGTGAAAATAGAAAAGGAAGCAGATCTGATTTTGGCCTCCTCATAGTCGAGTTGAGGGGATGATTCTGGAGAAAAACATAATTTTTGGCGTCAATCTAGACGAATTTTCTATGGCTTGTGGCACGCTGTGTAGAGGGCTGTTTCTTGCTGCAGGAAAAAATACCGACAAAATTGAAAAACTCTGTTTCGATTTTCATGCAGCCCCCATATTATTCCACCCGGGTTGGCATATAAGCGGTAAACAAGTTTTGTGTTATTTCCTTTTTTATAGATTTACGAGCATCGCCAAATTCGATGAAAATTGGTTCCCATTTAAATGCAGTCCAAATATAGGTTATTTAAAAAAATAATAAATATTCTAACCGGAATTTATTTGCAGAGCAGCCATATGCCTCTTATATAGTGCATAATATATCTTTTCATTTGATATATTTATGCATTTTCCCAAATACACCCTATATTGCCATTTAAAATTTGGTATGAATTTCCACAGTGTCCCAACGAAACAAACTCCATAACCTCGGGCCGTGAAAATAATTCGCACGATTTCCAAAAATGAGTAGCCAGCCCATTCATTGGTTGGCTTGCAATTGGGAGTTGAAATTTGAAATCAGATGATTGTGGCCATTGGAGTACAATGTGCTGCGGTAGTTTGTTTTCACTCTTTTGCACCTTCTACCCTGCAACCCAATTGGCAACAAATCATCAGGGCGTCATCCCGGGGTATATTAAACGCCACGCAACTCTCATAAAAATATATTTTGAAGTTTACACGAAATTTAATAGGTTTGCATGGGAGACCCCATTAAAGCCCATTAGTCATAAACTAATGCGAACAAAAAACTAATTTAAAACGGAGTTGCAATTAAAAATAAATAAACCAAAAATAAAAAAAACATAATGCGCGAAGCAAATGTCTGTTAATGCATATTTTTGCCATGAAATATTTATGTTAAAATTAATTTCGTTTGGGATGAACTTTTATTTGGCATTTCTTGTTAGTAATAGTAATTGAAAAAGTTAAAAAAAATTCGTTCGTGACTAATGGCAAATATGGTACCTGCAGATTTGAGAAATGTTTAATTTTGATTAAAAATTTATAGAAAGACAGACCGACAAATTGCTATGCATTTAGAAAGTTAACACAGAAAATAGATTAAGGTTAATTGGCTTTGTAGTTAGTACTCCAGACAAATTAATGACTTATTTATTTTACCCTAATTGTTTACATTAATAGCAGTATAAATAAATATGAAATCTATTAATCGTGTTACATGAAAATACTGTTTTTTTTAATATATCTGAGTTTATAATACAAATTAATCATTATCTCTATTCAATCAAATATATCGAGCCCTAACAGCGAAAAAAAACTTAACCAACAAAAAGTAAATTTTTCAGGAGAAGGGTTTTTTTAGTTTCCCCTACACTCAGTGCAGGTATTAACATGAACTTTTCAAGTTAAGTTTTTTTTGGAGTAATTAATTAGTATTAATCGTTGCATTAGTCTTTTTTAACAAAAAATACGATTTTTGTTACTTAAGTTTTGTTCGCTGTCATTGTAGCAAGTTGAAGCGATGTATTTGTGTCGGTTAAGTTAAACACAATTGCATAGAAATATCTTTTTTACCCACTCCACCATAGGATGGGGGCTATAAATATTGATCTGAGAGCCCATAAAGTATATATATTATTATTCGTCGTAAAATTGTAAGACTAGTTAGCCACGTTCGTCCGTCCGTCCGTCTGTTGTAATCACGCTATAATCTATAATACTTGAGCTAGGTGGCTGAAATTTGATAAATATATTTCATATATCGTCAGGTATGTTGGGATTGATAATGGGTAATATCGGTCCAATTTTGGATATAGCCCCCACATACTGATCGCGGTGAAAGTTGGCAACTGGGGTTTATTTATACCCGGTATCTTTGACACAAGCAACGGTAGCCATAGGTCCATGTTTTGATATAGCCCCCATACTAAGGTCCCTCTAGATATGACTTCTTAACGCCACAAAAACCGACGAATTCAATGAACTGGGCTGAAATTTGGTATAATGAGTTTATTAGTACCCGTAACCATTCACATGCGATCCTTGGTGGATGGTTTATAAGATTCGGCATGGCTAAACTTAATGTTTTTAATTGTTTAAATTTATTTTGGAAATGTGGACGACTCAAAACAAAGGAAATACATTAACATTTAATATAATAAAAACAAGTAAGGAAAGGCTAAAGTTAGGCGTGGTCGACTATAAGATACCCTAAACCATTTTCGTAGCAGAATAAGTACAAAACGAATCAAATTCACAACATTGAGAGATACATTTTATATTTGTGGTCGATATTTAAAGTACACTCTGCCAAATTTCATAAATATTAAATAAACCTTCTACAGCACTTTGATACCAACTTGAAACGAAAACATATATGGGGGCAATATAAATCTCAACAGATTTTTATCAAATTAAGATATCATTATTTCTGTGTCAAGAAACTCCTACCTGCCAAATATATAAAATGAGCGGATGTAAAATAAAGCTTCTCTGGCACGTTGATACCAAATCGGAAGGAAAGTATATACGGGGGCTATATATAAATCTGAACCGATTTCTTTCAAATTTGAAAGTGTTCATTCCTGAACCATTGAACTCCTTTATGCCAAATTTCGTAATGATCCGATGTAAAATTTGATTTATATAGCGCATAGATGCCAAATCGGAGGTAAAAATATATGGGGCCTATAATGAGCATTCTGTTAAATTTCATCACGATCGGACCACAAATACGACCACAACTTTGATTACAACGATACATCTAGAGACGGAAATGGTTAATTCGACTCAGGAAGTAATTCCAAGTCGATCGGTATAATACACTATGGATCTCTTCTCCTTTTGGTTATAGTTACCTTTCTTCCACCAGATGCCATTATAATAAATATTATCAAACAATCGACGCAAAAATGCTAACTTTTTTAACGCCGTTCAAATAAAATTCAGAATGAAAATTTAACGTAAACGACACTACGCGGTCAGGAAATTTGTAAACATAATGTAAATGTCGTTTGAGTTATTTTTGTTTTGTCTTTTTCATCGTAACGGTACATTTGTCAGCTACGAAATTTTTACCGGTGATGGGAATTATGCTTCCTCATCAATTTTCATCAAAAAACGAAAATCGATAATTTTGTCGGTTAAGTTTTTTTGGCGGTTAGGGCTCGATATATACCGATTACTTTGGCTTGTGATTTGAGCCCTTTGAATTATTTTCTGTGGGGAGCCATTAAGGATAAATGTTACCCAAAGCATCCAGAGACAATTGAAGAAGAAGAACATAAATCGAAGTTGCCATTGAACAGATTCGACCCGAAACAATCGAAGATGTAGTAGTCATATGAATGATATTGTGTTCCATTATTAAATGACAAAGTTCAATCTTTCCAATAAAACCAGAAATTAGAAAAAATTATCGGAATTTTTTTTATAGCCGTTTTAAATTTAAAATTTTAAATGGCCCACCCGTTACAAGTAAAAAAATTAAGTAAAGCAAACGGCCTGAATACAGCCTCACCTTTAGAGTCATAATGTAATATTACAACTTTGTATTTTATGTGGACAAATGTTGTCCATTCCTTGTAAGAATATTGGCATTGCTAAATTAAGTCACAGCGCATATTTTAAGTATACTGAGATAATTTTTATATACTTTATATGGAACAAAGTTTCTCACACACTTTTCGCAACATTTGCGGCCACACGGAGGAAAATCGCCATTTTTGATATGTTTGAATTCAAGGAAAATATACTTGGAACCAAAATTTTTAAATATTATATATTTTTGAACAAATATATTTTATTTGAAAATCAATAAATTTTGTTTGGAACGTATATATTAATATATTACAACAAAATATATTTTCGAACTTACTGTCACAAGTAAAATATGTGTTTACAATCAAAAATAGATATTGTTTAAGAATTTATCCAAATACATTATATTTAAAACATTTTTAAGACTTTGTTGACTTTGGCAATTTTTAATTTTATTTTTTCCTAGATTTTGTGTTATACTTTACAGGTAAAAAAGTCGTGAGCAGCATTTTCTTTTGTTTTAATTTATAAATCGTCCAATGGTCAATCCATCAATGCTATTTGTCGTTACCCAAGATTATACGATTTAAATTTTAATATAATTTTTCAAACATATACAATTTCTAAAAAATTAAACCTTATATTTCTAAAAAAAGCTTTCCTTGAAAACTTTCCTTTAAATTATGGCATCAATACATTGCCAAAATACTTAAATACAAATAATCATTGTTTTGGAAATATTATTTAAAAAAAAAAATATTTGGATGAAAACATAATTTTATTTAGAGCAACATCCTCACAAACATATTATATTTGTGAGTGTCAAATATTATATATTTGGAGTGTACCCTAAATATATGTACGTTTCCAGCAGAATATGTTTAGAACAATATACTACAGAAGCGATTTGTTTTCAGCGTGCATATTTCGCACCCATCGTAATCATTTCTCTATATCGTTCACCGTTGTCAGTAACATTTTGCCCATCATCGTTGTAAAAGACATATCGACCAATGATTCCGCAGGCCTATAAGTCGGACTAAACAGTAATTTTCAGTGGATGTAATAGTATTTGCACGGGGCAAAATCGCCTTTTTTGATATGTTTGAATGGAAAGAAAATATATTTGGAACACAAATTTTTAAATATTATATATTTCTGAACAAATAAATTTTATTTGAAAATCAATAAAATATATTTGGAACGCATATATTAATATATTACAACAAAATATATTTGCAAACTAAATTTCTCAAATAAAGTATGTGTTTAAGTACAAATAAAATTATTGTTTAGGAATTTCTTCAAATATATTTTATTTAAAAAAGATTTTCAAATCTTTAGCTGGCTTTTTCGAATTTCATTTTTAACTTTTTCTTGGTTCCCAATTGTACCTCCCAGTTATGATACCATATGCATCATTGACTTCTGTTTCAAATCAATTATTTAAATTTCTGAGCATTCCAAGCCATCATTAGTTGTCAATCCACTAAAAAATTTATTTTGATCCAAGAGTATAGGATTTTAATTATTATTTTTACGAACATTAAACAATTTCTAAAAAATTACTTTCAATTACTGAACAATATAACACAATTTAGGTATTTTCTGAGTACTTGAATGTGCATTTTTTATTTGTTTCGGAAATAATAGTCCCAAATAATAACAAATTGGGAGTAAACAAAGATTTGTTTATAACACCATCTTCCCAAACATATAACCTTTGTGTGTACCAAATATTGTATGTTTAGAGTGTTCCCTGAACATATATATGTTTCAAGCCGAATATGTTTGGGACAATATACTACAGAAGCGATTTTTTTTCAGCGTGTGGACAATAGCTTGTGAATAATCTTTACACCAAATGTGACAATTGTCGTTATTTACTTGCTCATTCAAACAAAAATGACATTAATCGCTGAACAAAGATTGAAGTTTGACGAACTGAAACACTAATTCGATAGAAAATTTCAACAATTTGCAACCGTTACTCTCGTTTAAGTCTATCCATGGTGAAATGGCAAACCAAACCAAAAAAAGCAACAACAAAATTTGGCAGAAATAAGGTTCATTAGTTAGGAACGAATATGTTCCTGGCTATTTAGTATTAAGCCCTATTTAAACTGTGCTTTGCGTCCGATCTTTATATAATTTGGCAGAATTGAGGTTATTGATCCAAGTTGATGAAACACTGTTTAGATTATGTATAGTCCCATCTATTTGTTCCTTCCGATTCTTGATCTATGAAGGAATACTGTGCGTTTTAAGGTTATCGTTTCAGATATAGTTTATTACGATCAACATCTTCAATTCCCCCTTGGAGTAAGCCTTGCTGAGTAAGGTATTATGTAGTCGGCCCCGTCCGACTTTCTGTCATTACTGGTTATTTTTTAATTTTATTTTTTGTGTTTTAATCCAAATCAAGTCAAACTTTTAGTATTTCACTACTTTGTAGCTCTAATGGTGATTTCGTTTGTGCAAAAAAAAATTAAAATTTGTTGTAAATTTTACACTGAAACAGCATTTTTAAGTTTTTTTGTAAAAATGGTGCAGCCGAATGAACGGGTTTTGATTTCGTTTGTAAAATTATTACACTCCGCAAATGCGAAAATATCGCATTTTCCACACTCAGCCTAGTCCACGGTGTAGAGTTTTGCACCGTCAAAAAGCATACTTCAGAACCAAACCTAAATGAAAGCGTACATTCTTCGTACAAATGGCTGCGCAATAATGAAAGTATGGGTTTTACTCACCGCACGAATTTTGTTAGATTGTGCGCATGCAAAATTATCTGAGGGAATTCTTAAAATATCGCAAAATGATGTGGTGACATTATTTTTCAGAAACGAAATCACCATAAGACAAAAATATATTTTTTTGGTGTAGGATATCCCAGCAAAATTTCTTATTACCAAATAATCCGACGAGTAAGCAAAGTTCGATAATGGTAAGTACTTATTATTTAGCCACTTTTCTCATTATTTTAACATGGGGATGTCATTGGAAGAAAGTACTTCCCAAAAGCATACAATAAAGTAGCATAATAAGTACTTATTTGTAGCATAGGCACACCACATAAATATGTGCTTATATTTTCACGATTTTATGTACTTGAATAATGCATTATCAATAAGTTATAAAATAAGTAGTAGATATGTAGATGACCATTTAAAGTGATTTTTTGCATATTGTCGCGAATATTTCTCAAAGCAAACAGTTTCCACATGCCAGATTCGAATTTCTGAACCCAAACCCCCATGTGAAAAATTCTTCAATGGTCTGAAATCGTACGATATACGTAAATATTTATGGTATTTTCTTTCAAATATGCACGTATTATTTAAAAACATGTTTAAAACTAAATAAATCTTGTAAAATAACATATAGCCAAAATTGCATTATATTAAAATTTGCCAAAATGGTTTTTATAACAAAAAATCACTTATTTCTGTTATTATTGGTAAGTCATTATTAATAAGCCGAAAGTAATGCAGCGAATAATGAGATGTCATTATTTGGTAATGCAGGGAATAATGGCAGGTACTTACAAAGATTTTGCTGGGATGTTCAGCAACTTTGTAGAAAATAGTAATGTCAATATTTTTGTGATACAACAATTTTTGAGGTACAACGTGGTCATTTTGAGCTGTTTAGGGTGCCTAAACACGTTCAGATTGTATTGATATGTTGACAAAAGTTGTTCCGATTTACCGTGGCTAAAATTTTTCACAAATATTGTTGTTGAATTGTCCCTTTAAGTTACCCTGCAAAAAGTGAAAAATAATTTTTTTTTTAAAATGTTTTTTATAAGAAAAAATCACTTATTTCTGTTATTATTGGTAAGTCTTTATTAATAAGCCGAAAGTAATGCAGCGAATAATGAGGTGTCATTATTTGCAGGGAATAATGACAGGTACTTACAAAGATTTTGCTGGGATGTTCAGCAACTTTGTAGAAAATATTTTTGTGATACAACAATTTTTGAGGTACAATGTTGTCATTTTGAGCTGTTTAGGGTGCCAAAACACGTTCAGATTGTATTGATATGTTGACAAAAGTTGTTCCGATTTACCGTGGCTACAAATTTTCACAAATATTGTTGTTGAATTGTACCTTTAAGTTACGCTGCAAAAACTGAATTTTTTTGCACCTTGAGTTCTGTACCCAGCCCGACTTTGAGCTTTCCTTACTGGTTCTGTTTAAAAAACTGAAATGATCCACTGAATAAACTAATGTTTTGCTCGATTGAGTAGATAAAGAGCGCAACACAGAAAAGACCACATCAGATTTTATTTATCAAATCTGAGAGGGATTATTTGGAATGCGAAAAAACTGATATTGCTGAAAAAATAAATATTTTTTCATAAAAATAAAAAGAAACATTACTTTCTGAACATATCTCGAAATTGATATTAAAGTTGTATTTTATTAATTTTTGGTACAAAATTTAACTTTTTTGTTGGAGGTTTCAGCATGGAGAAATTTCTCGAGTTGTAGAATAGAAGATTCAAGTAAGCAGTAGAAGTTATAAGAGATCCAGTATTTCAGTAGAGTGTAACATCTTGGTTCATATTTGAAATTAGTTTGAAATAGGAGCAAATATCACTATATACAAAAATGTAAGTCAGTCTGACACTTTTGAGACATACGGACGTGTACAACATAAATCGATACCTCAATTTTTAAACAAGCCAAATGTCGACTTTGCATGTTGATATGTTTAGGTTTAGAGCGGCAACGTGTATAACAGGCTCACTTTGACTATCCAGTCCATTGTGTCATCACAGGGACGTAACTAACACATTTGTTTTTGCTAGGCCTCCCATTGAACCCATTTGATTGCTTTGTATAACTCAAAAGTAATAGGATTTTAACATCAGCCAAGCCCGCTAACTCTCCAAAGAAATGGTGCTCCCGGGGTAGCATGCCGCCTTCAAGACAGAGCGGGTTACAGATGCAGGAGGTTGTGGCAGCACCAAGACTGCCGTGTTCGAAAGACAGGCAATCTGGCAACTTTGTAGCGAACCAATTGAGAAGAAAACAAAAACTGATTCCGCGAGAAGTTTTCGCTCTACAGATATAGCTAGCATTTTTAATAGTACTTCGTCAGATTGGTACGAGTATGTCCCTGTGGCCTGGCACTCAAATCAATTGAAGTTTGAACTGTACATACATCTCGTTAAGAGACTTGCGACCGTCGAGAGCAGTTTTTGAATTTGAAGAATACATTTTCCGGGGACTTTATACCGGACTGAGTAGCAGTGAAAATATTGATACCGATTTTAGTCAGAGTTAGAAGCTTACATTGAAGTTCTCAGTTCTGCCTCGGGCTCAAGTTCCCCTCATCGAAACCAACCTATTTAAAACACAAAGTTATCAATAATACGAATATCGGTACAGCCAAGATCTCTCTGACTTCCTAGAAAGGCTGACCCAAGTAAATCCAGACGAAATTTACTCAATGCGGGACAGTAACAAAGCAGCTGCTCAATACTCTCCACATCCTACTCATCACCATAGCTTCTGCAGAAGTCATTGGACTCAATTCCCAACCTCTTGGCGTTTTCACCGATCAAGCAGTGCCCTGTCAGAACTGACACTAACGTAGACGAGGGATATTTTGACTTTATCAGGTCGTAGTCAGATTTGTCTAGCTACCATACATATACGAGTATTGATTTCTGTCCATCCATTATTGGACTGCTTGATTGTCTATAGCCTAAGACAAGGAGTTATGGAAGTAGGCTCCAGAGATTTAATGACAGCCCTACAAATTGCGAATTGGCGACTTCCCTTATTGCCATTATTTCGGCTTGATAAAAACTGCAAGTATCTGTTAAACCTTGTCATCAAGCTTCAAATCATATGTGTATTTCCTGGTATGCTGTCATCTTATTCCTCTCTGGCAGGTGTCTTAGTGGTAAAGTTCCTCTCGAACGTGTATTCCATTGGTATATAGTCCACTTTGTTGGCTACCAATGCACTACAATGTTATATCCTCATATGATTTTAGTTATTGTATCTCCACACTGCTTTATAGCTTAGTCTTAATGCCGCTTGGATTGCAACTTCTCGAGGCAGAAGTTCTCTGAACTTTTGATAATTGGTTGGTAATTGATTTTTTTTGCAATTGTCGTCCATAGCGCCCCAATACCGTACAGCAGTATTGGGCGAACTCCTGCCATATATATCCAATGGACGATCTTAAGAGAAAGGCCCCAACGTGATCATACAGCCTTCCTACAGAAATATAATGCGTCATTGGCCTTCCTTACACATTCCAGTACATTAGGTCTGAATGATAATTTCCTATCTAGAATTATACCTCGATATTTTGTACTTTCAGAAATGGCTAGCTTTGTTCCATTTATCCAGGGTAGGTCCACATGTGGGACCATATACTTCCTAATAAATACAACCAATTCTATAGCCAAAATCGCAGCTTCTTGCCCATCTAGCCAATTTGTTCAAAGCTACCTGTAGGATGTATCTGAGGACGTCGAGAAATTTGCCAGTTGCGGTGATTGCAACGTCATCCGAATATGCGACAAATTTGCAGCCACAACTAACAGGATTTCATTCACCGCTAGATTCCAAATTAGTGGAGACAGTACTCATCCTTGTGGGGTCCCTCTGTTGTTAAACATTAAATGAGTTGTGGACACACGACTTACTGTTATGCGTCTACAGTTGAGAAGATTTTGAATTAGTCTAATCAAGCTAGAGTTCAGCTTTAGATGTGAAAGCGCCGCAATTACCGCAACTGAGTGAATGTTCTTCTATATCAAGAAAGGCCACCAAAGCGAATTCCTTGAAATGTAGGGACGATTCAATAATTCTCACGAGTTCCTGCGGGGCAGACACTGTGGGCTTCCCCTTGTTGTAAGCATGAGTTCTTTATCCAGGTTCTCTCTAATGAAAGAATCTAAAAGTCTTTCTAGACCTTTCAATAGGAATGAGGATAGGCGAATTGACCTGGATACCTTTCGCTTGAATGCTTTATTTTACCAATTTGGTGTCTCTTCATTGATTGGAGATATATGAGAGTCTGACACAGCCAGAATAAATGTTCTCCAGCCAGGGGATAATGTACTTCAACATTTTCTGCCATTCGAGTGGTGAAATACCGTCTGGTGCAGGTGAATAAAATTACTCAAAGCTATTGATTGCCCAGCTAATTCTGGATTTATCAGCCAACAAGCTGGCGGTGCCTGAAGTCACTCGGTCTCTTGTTGGTCTTGCTGTTCCTCGGGTTCTGTTAGGGAGTTCCCCTGGAAATGTGTGACGAGCAGTACATTGAGCGACTGCTCGCTATTTTTGGCCTAGTTATTTGCCTCATACTGTAGATAACCCACTGTACAGGGTGAATCAGATAGTATCTTCCTCAGCCTTGCGGCATCGGAGGCCTTTTCCACTTCGCCACAGAACGTATACCAAGATCGACTTTGAGCCTTCCTAAGCTCCTTCTTAAATATCTTGAGTTGCACTTTATTTTGATTTAGATTTCGTTGAATAACTTGTTGCAGGTCTTTTTCCTAGCCGTTAGCTCAGAAATCCACCATTGAAGTTTAGTTTTACCCTTGTACCTTGTTTTTTGACAGACTTCTTCAACTATTGAATGATTTAGTGATATAATCTACCAGATTTTCCAGACCAACCTTGTCATCCGGTTCGAACAGGGGCTTAGAGAGGAGGACTTTTTAAAATGTTCCTCAAGTTTAGGTACTTTTTCATCGATTTTGTATTCTGCGAATGATCTGATAATGAGTTGTCATCCAGTACATTCCAGAAAAAAATTGTTCTGACAGGGAGTCAGTAGCGAACTTGAGTCTAGTACTTCCTGTCTGTTTTCATTTTTAAAGCTCGCCTTTTACCTTTGTTGCAGATAGATAGGTCAGAATAAAGTCGAGAAGTTACTCGCCTCTACTATTTGTATCCATGTTACCCCACACAGGGTGATGAGCGTTCCTATTGAAATTGCTTCAAATGTATTTTCATATCAAAATGTATACACCGTTCTCCACAAATGTATTTTCATAGCAAAATATATACACCCTTCTCCACAAAATTGAAGGTATAATCAGTGTCGTTAGAAGTTTGGCGGTAGTCTGTGTACTATGTAATATAACAGAATTTTGGAAATATTCGGGATATGCAGTTTTTTCTTCAACGAGATGATATCGGTTAACCAAAAGCTTTGTTAATGATACTTTCAAACGAAAAAATGAATACAAAAGCTACAACATCTAACCGGATAATAGACATTTGCTGTAAAATAACAAAACAAAATTTTTAATAATGCTCACGAGGATATAGCAGCCCGTGACTACCTTCGCTCGTAATAAACGGGTAATCTGTTAACATGGTCATGAATTTTACTCCTTGGTACTATGCGAAAGTGCATATGTGTTTGTCTGTGTGTGTTAGCTCCCTTCTGTGTTATATGATAATGCAATGTGGTTATAATTTGTAAAATATGCATGTAAAGAATTCGTTAAGTGAATTCTCGTTTTAAGACCAGAGGCACTTTGTGATAAAGACTATCTTTCGATGTTGGCTTTCAATGAGCTGGTGGCCGCTTAGCGCTTTCACGTGGCTCTTGTTACCGCCTGTTTTTGGGACTCTTAAAGGAGACGATAAAATTACAACTATTTTTTTTGCATTTGGTGTAGAGAGTTTTCTTAGAGGGAGTAGGGGTTTTTAGGCACGGACTTCCCCGAAGAATTTCGTTCTTGTCTTCATGTAAAATTACAAAATCCTTTAAGATCGGCGTAATATATAACGCTTTGCAATATGCGTAGTGTTCAAGGGATATGAATGATATTTTTGGAGTATTTTGTTATTCTGAACTGAATAGATACATTTTGTTTAATTAAAATTTTCGTTTTAGTTACCTTTATTATTTGCACTATAATTTCGGCAGAGTACGTCAAATCACAATTTCCGCTAGAAGCTCCTTCTCTTGAGTACCACTCTTAGTTCTGTGCTAACTAAATAAAAAAGTCAAATCACATTATATATAATGTCAAATTACATTTAACTTTAATGGAAAATTGTGGCTCCTCTAGTGTCTTGGATTCCACTGATAATTCCCTGTAATTGCAGAATACCGCAAAGCTGCAATTCCCTCCATAAAACCAAAAACCCTAATTTATTGGATGTTTCCTTTCATCGCCTGCTTTGCTATGCTAGGCCAGATAATCATGATCATTATCTATTTAAACATGTTACTAATTTCTATTGCGAATATTTGTTAATAGTCCTGTTTCGTTCTTCGGAAGGCTATCATATTCATGGGCGCTCGTAAGTATAAGTTACTCTCAACGCCAGGCGAACGAACGGAGGAAACCTCTTTAGAATATAATTTGGCATTTTTAAGCTTTAAGCAATGTTTTGCGTTGTAAATTTGTGATTACCTGACTGAAAGGAAAAAAAGTTCACAAACATTTTTTCGGTAGATTCTATACAAATATGTGGGCTGTGAATTGTAAGTACATACAGAAATATATTAGGGTGGCTCATAGTATGAAGCATTTGAAAGCCAGCGCGAATTTTAATATATCGCTAATTTTGGAACACCAAGGTCTTTATCGATTAAACATTTTTTGAGTTTCCAAAATAGCTGCATTTGAATTACTTGAATTATTTTAAATTGCAATGTATTTACTTTTTTTTCATTACCTAGTCTTGTATTGATACCATACACCACACTGTGGTACAGTGTATTATAAGTTAGTTTCGTGGCAGACGTTCGTAACACCTAGAAATACTGAAGCTAGATCCAACTTAAAGCCCGATCGACCACTGATCGACTCAGAATCACAAGCAGATTCGATTTAAGCATATCTGTCCATCTTAAGTTCTTTGCAATTTTGCTCCGATCTTGATGAAATTTGGCGTTAATCACTTTTTCACATCTGTCCTCAATCAAGAACGAACACTGCTAATTTTGAAGAAAATCGGTTCAACTGTAGATAATCCTCATATATATTTATATCCCGATTCTCGTCAGGGTTAAAAAATCAAGAACAATGAAAATCGGTTCAGATTTGGGAAATTTTCGGTTAAAAACATAAGATCTACACCGCCAAGAAGTCAAATTCGTCTAAGGTATGTTCAAAAAATATCTCGAATTTTTTATTTCCGCGGGCTACGTGTATTTGATTTTTGATATTTTTGTAGCGTTATGTTGGTACTCATGTCCCTTAATTATGCTGACAAGGTCGGCCATTTTGTATGTTTAGTTAATTTTTGACAGCTGTTGTGCTTGAATGTATTTTAACTTGTCTTCGATTTTTATCTATTTCAGAAAATCGATCAAAGAATCTGCATCAAATTTTGTGTGAAAAACAAAATAAAGTGCGCTGACGCATTCCGAATTTTGACTGTGGCGTATGGTGAAGCTACCTTGGACCAAAGCAACGTTTATCGGTGGCACAAAATGTTCTTAGAGGGCCGAGAAGATGCGAAGGACAAACAGCGTGCCGGACGCCCGAGCACGTCAACAACAGACGAAAACATTGATAAAGTGAATAAAATAATATTGGCCAATCGACGAATTACCATTAGAGAAGTTGCTGAGGATCTAAACATATCGATTGGCTCGTGTCATTCGATTTTAACCAATGATTTGGGCATGAGTCGGGTCGCCGCTAAATTCGTGCCAAAATTGCTCAGTTTGGACCAGAAACAGCATCGCGTTAACATTGCTCAGTAGATGTTGAACTCGGTCCGTGACGACCCAAATTTGCTCCAGAGGGTCATAACTGGTGACGAATCATGGGTTTATGGTTATGACGTGGAAACTAAAGCTCAATCAGCCCAATGGAAGCTGCTGCATGAAACAAGACCGAAAAAAGCGCGCCAAGTTCGGTCGAACGTAAAGATTTTGCTCACAGTTTTCTTTGATTGCAGGGGCGTGGTGCATTATGAGTTCTTGCCACAGGGTAGTACTGTCAATAAAGAATATTACCTGCAAGTTATGCGCGAAGCAATCCGCCAAAAACGCCCGGATTTGTGGAAGAACAAAATCTGGCTTTTGCACCATGATAACGCCCCTGCACACACATCGTTGCTTGTGCGCGAATATTTGGCCAAAAACAACACAGTAATGGTGCCGCAGCCACCGTATTCCCCTGACTTAGCCCCCTGTGACTATTTTTTGTTCCCAAAACTGAAAAGGCCCATGAAAGGACGACGCTACGCCACGATTGAGGAGATCGAGAAGACGGCATCGAAGGAGGAGATGAACAAGATCACAAAAATGATTATTTGAAGTGCTTCTAGGATTGAAAAAAACGTTGGAAGAAGGGGACAAAATAGATATTCATGAATAAATAAATACTTTTTGAAAAATACCAAATATTTTTGAACATACTATATGGGGGCTATATCGAAACAAGGAGCGATGTATCCCCAATTTTCAATGCGGACGATTTAGAGAAATATATAAAGTAAAAAAATTTTAAATTTCAGTTAGATCAATATTAAAATGAGTTCTCTAGAGCTTCGAGATATGTAATCTGAGGGATGATTTATATGTGGGCTATATCAAAACAGTTCAGTATAAATTATAAATGCTTACATTTCACCCAAATCAATTAACAAATATGTTATCTAGGAAGTCAAGAAGTGACTTCCTAGGGAACCTTTATATGGGGGCTATATGAAAACATGGACCATTTGCAAAAGGGATCGACGCTAGCCTAAGAAATTCCTCTGTATCAATTTTCGTAAAGATCGCTAGGGCTTAGATGTCAATTCGCTTAGAATTAGATGTCAATTCGACTTAGAATCAATATCAAAATCTGAAGGGATTCTCCAAAATTTGGTAGCGTTCGGTTCTAAAGTAAGAAACATAAAAGAGAGATTTACGTATATCGTAAATTTGCATTTTGTTCAAAAGTTATGTGACATAACTTATGTCAGAGATCACTGGTTGAGTTTTGGAAGTAAGACATTATGGGAACGTTAAGTTAATAAATTATATCCAAGATAGCCAACGTAAATACTGGGCGGCAGAAAACTTCAATAACAGTACGAACCTCAGCTCTACGTATCTTTCCATCAGAACCTAAGATGACATTCCCTACTCGACCCTTCAACAATTCATTTCTCGGCAAATTTCCATCACAAATTAGCACAATATCATTTTCCCCTATTGGTTGGCATGGCAAGTACCATTTCTCGCAGCGTGTTATAGTTGGAAGGTGTTCCGCAATCAACCACTTCCAGAAATAATCCTTCACGTGTCATGCTTTTATCCATTGGTTATGCAGTAATTTCGGCTGTGGATCAATTGTACCAATTCATGGCGTCTGGGTAGTGTTGACTACTCCCAATAAAAAGTGGTTTGGCGTAACAGGGTCTTCGTCATATCGATACCTCCATTCTAAAACATGCTAAGTCGACTTAGCATGTTTTTAGGGAGATTGTTTTTTTAATTTCTAAATATTTCAAATTATATTCAGCCAAAATTTGGTGTTTATCCGTCAACCCAATCAAAAGTTATTCACAAAACAGTACAGGTCATTCGATTTTCAACATAAAGGAATTCCACACAAATTAAAAAAAATCATCAAACTTTAATCGATTTTCCTGAAAAACTACCGTTTTGCACTTAGCATAGTTTAAAATGGAGGTATCGATATAATGATACTGGTACATGTGTTATTGTTCTCGAATTGACAACGTTCTCGACCTCTATAAAAAAGTCTGGAGCGTTTGCTACCGTGGTGATGACTCATAGTTTGCAACAAAACTATTTTCACACACTTCACCATCCGGTCCCATATACGGCCCTCAGACGGGTTTAACGGGCAATTGAATATTCGTTGTATCCTGATGAATCCTGAGGAATTTCCTTTCATTTGAGTACCATATCATCAACCAAAATTATTATTTAGAATTAAAAATTTTTACTACTAGTTAAATGTATTTCTTCTTCCAAAAAATAGATCAAAGGCTAAAAGTTAACTTGAAATAAAACAAGTGAAATCGTTAAGTTCGGCCATGCCGAATCTTAGATACCCTCCACCGTGGATTACGTTCAATTTTATTACTGGCAAAATCTATGGATATGAGGCAAATCATGAAACGATAATTTTTGTCTAAGTTTTTAGCCAAATTTTAAGCAGCAAATTCTATAGCCAAGCTTTTCACCTGGAAAATGTGGTATTTATGGCTTAAAATAGCAGTTTAAGGGCTACATAAACACGGGGACTACAACAAAATAAAATTTGATTAGTATAAATATATATAAATATATTTATATATTAGGGCGGGTCGATTTAAAAATCGCCCATTGCTCAGTGAAAATCGTATTCTAGGGATCAAAATAAGAAACTTTGCCGAAGGAACCATACCTCTAAAACAAATTCTGATGTCCCGGAAAAAATCCCACTTTGACCCCCAGGGGGTTCCAGGGGGTGTGCCACTGGCATGGGGTCTGGCCTCCAAAGTTTGTGGGGGTCGGTCATACATTTGGACTCGATTGGAGCACTCTAAATGGGTCAAAGTGGGATTTTTCAAAATTTGCCCCTACCCAAAAGTTCGACCCAAATTCCGGGACATCAGAATTCGTTTTAGAGGTATGGTTCCTTCGGCAAAGTTTCTTATTTTGATCCCTAGAATACGATTTTCACTGAGCAATGGCGACTTTTTTGCCTCCCCACAAATCGACCCGGCCTAATATATATATATACTTATGTGGTGTTTATGGCTTAAATAAGCTGTTTGTCTGTTAAATTTTGTGAAGAAGAAGACATAACAAAGTCATCGTTGGAATAATGATGCAACAAATATTGAAGAATATTATAAGATTTCGATCTATATTCCATATCTGGATTTACTCATCACTCATCTCGAAGATCGCTTTTTGAAACACCATAGAATTCTGTCAAATTTCCAAAGTCATCATTGCAATAATGATGCAACAAATATTGAAGAATATTATAAGATTTCGATCTATATTCCATATCTGGATTTACTCATCACTCATCTCGACGATCGCTTTTTGAAACACCATAGAATTCTGTCAAATTTCCAAAGTCTTTTTCCATCTAAAATTATAATACTAAATGAAGAAAGTTGTAAACAATTATTTGAAAAATATTTATAAATTTTTCCTGACAGTTCTTTTGAAGTATGCGTTAGTGAAGTGAAGCTTTGGAGAAAAAGAATTGAAGCGGAGAATGTCAGAAATTCCCTGGAATTTCTTGATTTATGTCATATTGACAAAATATTGACGGCGATGGCGGTGTAACCTGTGACTACTGCCACAAACGAAAGCTCTTTTTCAACATTGCGTCGGCTGAAAAATTACTTGCGATCAACCATGACTGAAAATCGTTTAAATGGTTTGGCTTTCCTGAATGTTCATCGAGTCATTCCAGTAGATGTTAACGCAGTATTCGACTATTATTTTATTTCGCTTCGCCTTTAACTTTAATGCAATTAATATATTATTAAAATTAATACAATTAATATAATATTTAAATACAGAAACGTTAAAATTAGGAAAGACGTGTCCAACATTTTAGTTCGGAGTATCTTAACATTTAATTTAAGTTAAACAAGAATTTTTGGAAGTAAATTGTTTAATCTCGAAAACACTCAGGGTAGACACTATAGTTTTGTCTTTGAATAATTCTTATTGAAAATATTTAGTGATATATATATTTAATTCTAGTGACTATAAATATATGTATATGCATTAAAAATGTCAACCGTCGATTTTTAATAAAAAAAAATTGGGTACCATATCGCACCTGTTCCACAAAAGGGTAACAACTCAAGGCCAAAAACTGTTTCCGTTAATATTAATGGTATGTTACAAAAAAAGAATATGTCGTTGCAATAAAATATCATAGCAAAAAATAATAACGCTGTTTTCCTTTTTGTTTTTTTTTATTGATTTTAGAAAAATAACAACTTTTTTGGTATTATTTTGAGTTGTACCTTTTTAACTGAAAAATCTTACTCGGATTATATGTTGAAAAGGGCACAACTAAAAATATTACTCTTTGGATGATAAATCAACTGTCCCATTACCTTTTTGCACTTAGCATAGTTTAGAATGGAGGTATCGATTTATACCCTCACTTTAGTGATACGAGGGTATATATCATTTTCTACGGGACAAAAGCGTAACACATCGAAGCAGTGATCTAAGACCCTAAGTATGTTCGGCGGATATTCGTTACGGGTAATTTTAAGTCGAATGAGAAATGTCCGTCCGTCCGTCTGTCTGTCTGTCTGCTGGCTGGATAACTTTCGAAAGTAACCGATCGACTTCAAATTTGTTATACGGTAATATTTTTTTCTATCTCCGGCTAAGTTCGAAAATTGGCCATGTTAGTCCACACCTTCTGGAACCTTCCACATAAAGGGTTAGAATTTAGTGAAATGTTGATTCTTTAATAACTTCTATACTACTACGAAGTTGCCACGCCCCTTTTGGTACCGCCCACACAAATGGACCATTTTGCATCAAAATTGAACTGCATATAACTTTAATATAAGTGCATAAAAATACTTGAAATTTTGTACAGTATAATGTTTTGTAGCGCCTATAGTCCGGTAAAAAATGGGCATTATTGTACAGCCCTTTTGGGTACCACCCACACAAATAAACCGTTTTATACAACAAATTAACGTCTTATAATTTTAATACAAGTGCATACAAATATTTTAAATTTTGTACAGTGTAATGCTTTTATAGTGCCTACAGTCCTGTGAAAAGTGGGCATTATCATCACGCCTCTTTTTGTTCCACACAAAATGACTAAATCATACCAAAATTCAATTGCTCGTAACGTTAATATACCTTTGCACATAAACCCTTATACATAGTTCGGCACTGTGCAATGTAACGGGTTTTCCAATAGGGATGATATGATTTTGAAGTGATGTTTCGGCCATTTGTAATATGTCATGATCTGTCATTTGTTTTTCATTGTATTCAGTGGTGTTTACAATTTCATCATGGAGAGATATACGCTAGAACAACGTATACAAATTATTCAGTTTTATTATCAATATAATAATTAAAATAAAAAACACTTTCCAGTCGACCTACGACCTTGACACCCATGAGTAATATTTTAGGTCTTGTTAAGAGCTATCTTTTTGCCATTGACCGATTGTGGCTACGTGCCACACAGCAAATTAAACAATTGAATTGTTACGAGAAAAGTTTGGGGATTCGATTATTTCAAGAAATTGTGATATTAAATGACCTCCAAGAAGTTGTGATTTACCACCATTAGACTTTTTCTTGTGGGGTTATTTGAAGTCATTGGTATTTCGAAATAAACCAGACTCTCTTCAAGCTTTATAAGTCAATATTGAACGTGCCATTCATGACATACGACTTGATTTAGTGGAAAAAGTGCTCGAAAATTGGGTTCATCGAATTCGTTCCTGCAGAAGAAGTCGTGGATGCCATTTGAATGGCGTTTTATTTAAAACTTAATTGTACCGATTGTACTTCACATTAAATAAAAAACTTTTGAATTTCCTTAACATAAGTGTGTTTTTTTCAAAGAAATCATATCACTCTTATTGGAAAACTCTATATTTAAATAATCTTCTGTTTACCGGAAAATAGGTGTATTTCTTAAACCCCTTCTGGTACCTCCCACACAAATTGACAGATTAATTAGTGTAATGTTATATATTACATTACTCACAAAGTGAGGGTATACCTTAGTCGGTTTACCCGACTGAAACTTTCTTACTTGTGTTAATTGATCTGGCTGAATTTTAAGCATTCATACTTTATATTACACTAAATCGTCACCAGTGAAAATTTAACACATCGCTCCATATTTTGATATAGCCCCACACGAATTTGACTTCATGTCGGTGTAGATCCTACGTTTTTTAACCGATGAGCCTGGAATTTTGAAATATATATATTCCTCCTTGCATTGGTTACACGGAGGAAAGTTGTCATTTTTATACCCTACACCACACTGTGGTACAGGGTATTATAAGTTTGTTTCACGGCAGATGTTTGTAACACCTGAAAATAACACAGCTAGACCCACCTTAAAGTATACCGATCGACTCAGAATCACTAGCTGAGTCGATTTAACGAAGTCTGTTCGTCCGTCTGTCCATGTAAAGTTGTTCGTCGACTACAGGTCGCAATTTCACTCCGATCGTTCTGAAATTTTGCAGTTTAGAGTATTTCGCGGCTGTTAAGATCGCTATTGAATTTGGTTGAAATCGGTTCAGATTTAGATATAGCTCCCATATATATCTTTCGTCCGATTTGGGCCTTTAGTCCTATAGAAGCTGTATTTTACATCCGATCGTTTTGAAATTTAGAATGGTAGAGTTTCTTGATCCATGAACCAACATTGCCGAATTTGAAGAAAATCGGTTAAGATTTAGCTATAGCTCCCATATATATGTTTCGTCCGATTTGGCCCTTTAGTCCTATAGAAGCTGTATTTTACATCCGATCGTTTTGAAATTTAGAATGGTAGAGTTTCTTGATCCATGAACCAACATTGCCGAATTTGAAGAAAATCGGTTCAGATTTTCATATATTTTCCATATATATCTTCCATATATATCTTTCGTCCGATTTGGTCCTTTAGTCCTATATAAGCTGTATTTTACATCCGATCGTTTTGAAATTTAGAATGGTAGAGTTTCTTGATCCATGAACCAACATTGCCGAATTTGAAGAAAATCGGTTAAGATTTAGCTATAGCTCCCATATATATGTTTCGTCCGATTTGGCCCTTTAGTCCTATAGAAGCTGTATTTTACATCCGATCGTTTTGAAATTTAGAATGGTAGAGTTTCTTGATCCATGAACCAACATTGCCGAATTTGAAGAAATATATATGTTTCGTCCGATTTGGCCCTTTAGTCCTATAGAAGCTGTATTTTACATCCGATCGTTTTGAAATTTAGCATGGTAGAGTTTCTTGATCCATGAACCAACACTGCTGAATTTGAAGAAAATCGGTTCAGATTTAGATATAGCTCCCATATATATCTTTCGTCCTATTTGGTCCTTTAGTCCTATAGAAGCTGTATTTTACATCCGATCGTTTTGAAATTTAGAATGGTAGAGTTTCTTGATCCATGAACCAACATTGCCGAATTTGAAGAAAATCGGTTAAGATTTAGCTATAGCTCCCATATATATGTTTCGTCCGATTTGTTCCTTTAGTCCTATAGAAGCTGTATTTTACATCCGATCGTTTTGAAATTTAGAATGGTAGAGTTTCTTGATCCATGAACCAACATTGCCGAATTTGAAGAAAATCGGTTAAGATTTAGCTATAGCTCCCATATATATGTTTCATCCGATCTGGCTCTTTAGATCCAATCGTTTTTATACCCTACACCACACTGTGGTACAGGGTATTATTTAAGTATAAAATGTCCCAAAAGTAAATTTATGTAAACAATTTATACATGAATTACAATATTTATATATCAGAGTTATTCAATATTACGAGAGTGGTGTAGGGTATTATATAGTCGGCACCGCCCGACTTTAGCCTTTCCTTACTGGTTATATGCTTGAGTTGAAAGAAAATATACTTGGAAACGATTTTTTTAAATATTATATACGAGTATTTGTTAACAAATAAATTTTATTTGAAAATCAAGAAATTTTGTTTGGAACGCATATATGAATAAATTAGAACATAATTTATTTGCAAACTGAATTTCACAAATAAAATATGTGTTTACACACAGACAACGTTATTGTTTAATAAGTTTTTCAAATATATTTTATTTAAAATGATTTTTAAAACGTTGCTGACTTAGTAATATTAGTTACTTTTTCCTAGTGTTCGTGTTAAACTTTATAGCTAAAAATGTCTTTTAATTTATAAATATTCCAATTCATCACTTTCTGTCGATCCATCAATGCAATTTATATTTACGAAAGATTATTCGATTAAATTTTTATTAAATTTTAAAAACATATAAAATTTATAAAAAAAATGCTCTTTGAACATCTGAAAAACTAAAAACTTGTCTTTAAGTTAAGGCATTGATACATTGCCAAAATAAATAATTACAAATGAATCTTTGTTTCGGAAATACTAGTTCCAAATAAATAATATTTGAATGGGAGCATATTTTTGATTCGAACAACATCCTTCCAAACATATAATATTTGTGTGTGTAAAATATTATATATTTGGAGTGTACCCTAAACATATGTATATTTCAAACCGAATAGGTTTGGGACAATATACTACAGAAGCGTGTTGCAAACAGCATATTATGCAGTCAGCCTCGCCCGACTTACTGGTTTTATTTTCAAATTATTCTAAAAATTTGGTTTCAAGTTTTGTGTTCTAGGAAACTTGAATTGAATTTGTATTAATTAAAAACTCGCGAAATATTTGTGATTTTTTGGGCCTTTTTCTAGATTTTATTGTTTAGAGGGCCGAGTTAAAAAAAAATCTTCTTTTGTAGTGTATTCAGATATTAGTCTATTACATTCTCTATTACCATGGATTAAGAAGTATCTAAAACACACTTAAACAGACGGTATATCCTCTACCTCCTACAACCTTTTTACAAGTTCTTGGTTTGTGTTCCGAGTTTGTCTTCTCTCAGTAGAATAGCTCTTTTTTGTGTTTTTAATTTTCCCATAATATATCTTTTCTCAGAGTGTATACTTAGGTTTCGTTACAAGTGGTACTATTTCGTTAATTTTTGAAACGACAACCCGAAAACTGAAGAGTTTCATTGGAAGAGACTATTTGTTGTATCTATGGTGCTGCTGCGGTGGTGGCGGTGCCTAGTGGCAAATTCCAACATCGCATCGCAGTGTGTCTTTATTTCATAAAACACATGCGCGTCGGCGTGTATTCGTACTTCTTGCAACGTTGAGGTTTGTGGAATTTACTACTACTCCATACCACAACACTACCCCACTAAGCAAACCACAGCGTGGCACAGGAGTACCACCAACTCCTAAAGTTACTGGTGGTACTCCAACGGCATGCTTGGTTGCATGTCGTCGTCTGTTCGAAGATGCAGTTTCTGTGTGGCATCTCGGCTGTGTGTCGTGTGTTGTGTTCATTTAGTATAAAATTAATTGAATATGTTTTAATTCGTGAGGTTTTTTGTTGTTGTCTTTCCTTCTTGACTCGACTACTCGTTTGCTGGAATTAGTTGCCTGAATATCAGCCTGCCTGCCAGACAGACATCTCTGGCATCTTTGCAAATTGTTTGTGTCGTCTTCCTAAATGCTTCTGTTGAATGTTGTGTTGGTGGTGTCCTTTGCACGACGACGAATGGATGGAATGGATCTGCTGGATGCACTGCAACAGATTTGTTAGCAACAAAGCATTATGCAAATTAGTATCATTATTAATGAGAACATTATGCATATACACCGAGCTTCTGCTAGATTTATGTCACAAATTTGTATTTGTTAGCTCCATTGCAAATGAAAGCCTGTCAGAAAGCCAGGACAGGACATGACTCTGGGTATTCGATGACATCTTGGACATGTAATTATACAAAATGTTTCCGCTACAACCATTTCCGTTGCAATAAGTTTCAATGTATGGATTATTAATTGACTATCGTTTTGGTTATAATACATTTTTCTGACCTGTCGCTGCCCCATATAGTACATAGAAAAATATCGTTATACCTTTTATGTTACAACTAATCAGAGTTGTAGCTTGTGAATATTTAGAGTTTAAAAACTTAATCTGTCTAGAAACATCATATGTTGTCTTAGCAGACATATGGACGTATTGATAAAGTCACCGCTATATAAGCCACAATTATGAATCGGTCTTTATGGTCGATGATTCGATTATTACACTGAAAGAATAATCGTAAATTAAGATAATTTAAACTTATCATCAATTGTTATTTATTAAATTAATTATGTATTCCATCGATTTAATGAATAACTTCTTCAATTAGATGACTATTAATTATATAAAAAATTTCGACTAAATCAATATAATAAAATTTCTTACATCAAACATTATTACTTTTTCGCATTTATTTTTTCAAAAATTAGAAAGTGAAAATTAAGTTTTAGCCGGTGTTTTAACTCACGATTTTCTGCTCTCTATTCAACGCCGACCCCTGCTGAATTTTAAGGAAATTAGTCCACATTTTACCCATCTACATCTCACTACTCGATACGACCTAATTTATAGTTTTTTTTTAGATTCAATTTATAAATGTATGGTTTTACACGTTTCCTGTTAAAATTAATATTTAATGCCAATTAGATGATGATCATATATCGTCTCTTTTTTAATATTCTTTTTTTACATAGAAGGGGTTGCTTTAATATAATTAATGGATATTGTCTATAAATCTAAAAAAAAGAAATACACGTCAATATTTTCAGATAATAAATCCACATAAATATTGTATGAATAAATAAATGCATTTGATATATTAATTAACTAAATGTGTTGGACAGCATATACGAACATACAATAGGCTAATATTAAACAAGTGAAAGCGTTAAGTTCGGCCATGCCGAATCTTATATACCCTCCACCATGGATAGCATGTGACCTCACAAAATAACTCAAACCTAAAGAAACTAACAGCGAAAAACAAAAAAATATAGTAGAAGAGAACAATAGGAAACATATAGTAGGAATCACAGCAAGTTAGATGCTATATATGGGGGCTATATCAAAACATTGACCGATATGGCCCATTTGCAATCCCAAACAACCTGCAACTATAAGAAATATTTATACCAAATTTGATCAACCTAGCTCTATTATTGCGGACTGTAGCGTGATTACCACAGATGGACGGACGGACGGAGAGACGGGGGGACGGACATGGCTAAATCGTCTTAGAATTTTACGACGATTAAGAATATATATACTTTATGGGGTCTCAGATCAATATTTAGAGTTGTTACAAAATGAATATACCCCCCATCCTATGGTGGAGGGTATAAAAATATTTATAGGAATGACTAAAAAATAAACAATATCTACGAACGTTTATATATTTTTATACCTTCACCATGTAACACCTCTAAATATTGATCTGAGACCCCATAAAGTATATATATTCTTAGTCGTCGTAAAATTCTAAGACGATTTACCCATGTCCGTCCGTCCGTCCCCCCGTCTCTCCGTCCGTCCGTCCATCTGTGGTAATCACGCTACAGTCCGCAATAATAGAGCTAGGTTGATCAAATTTGGTATAAATATTTCTTATAGTTGCAGGTTGTTGTAATCACGTCCGTCTGTTGTAATCACGCTACGGTCCGTAATAATAAAGATAGGTTGATCAAATTGGGTAGAAATACTTCTTATAGTTGCAGGTTGTTTGGTATTACAAAGGCGCCATATCGGCCAATGCTTTGATATAGCTTCACTATAGAGGTCGCTCCAAAATACGGGTTTTGAGCCACAGATACCACAATTTTAAAGCAATTTAGCAGAAACTGTGCAGTTTCTATTCTATTTTGACAAGAAATCATCACAGCAAAAATTTTACAAATCGGTTCATATTTATATTTTCTAAAATATACACCCAGGAAAATAATTGGTTGGAATTCGATAGTAACAATAAAAAATAGTACTAGCAACAAAAACTATATTGCATACACCATGTGCCGGTTGTATTTATATATAAATAGTAGTAGAACCAACAATAATACCATAGATACGATCAAATGAAAATGCTTGCAACTAAATCGATGGTTATATCAATCGAATTCAGATTTTTTTTTCAATGACACTCGGTTAGTTGTGGTAACTACTTTTAAACATTCATTATAGTACCATATGATCGATATTTGGTTGTGACAACGAATGTTTTATTCTTGACAACAGAAATTGTATCAATAGACCAAAGATTATTATCGCAACGAATAGTTGGTTACTACAACAGAAAATAATATTAATAAATAATCGTTTTTTGGTTATCCGAAATTTAGAATAATTAAATGTATTTTGGGAAATACAACCGAAAGATTGGTTGCTGTACTTTTGCTGATACATGACAAACAAAAAATAAAATTATTCGACATAAATAAATCTTCAACATTTTTTTCAAGAACGGTATATGTAGTCAAATGTAATCTCGTGTGGATAACAATGTGTGGAATGCAGAATATGTTGTGCAAAATGTTTTACATGAATACAAAATAAAAGCATCAATCCTGAAGTTGAAAGCAGGTAAACCGATATTTGCATACAAGATTTGTACTCTCGTATAATAAAATTTGTGTCAAATATTTCCCCATCTCATAATAGTGACGAATTTGTAATATGGGATTTTTAATTTTGTAATGAATTGTTTGGTTTTTTCTTCAATAAATAAAATAAGAATTAATGAAAACTGTTTTTTATTAATTGTCGGTAGTATATGACTGACAAATTGTCAGAACAAAAAATTTTTAAAAACAATTGGTGGTGGCAACATACAACAGATCATTTTAGCCACCTTTTTCGTAGTTGGCGCAACCAAATATGATTGTTGTTAACATGGAAGCAGAAGTATACCACAACCAAAATATTGGTTGTACTGATGGAATCGCATGATAGTAGACAGAACTACTAAAATTCGGTTGGCAAATAATTCGGTTAAGGCAACCAAACTGTATTCTGTGTGTACGTATTTAACCAATAAATACCATATTTTCTAAGCATTTTTAACTGAGTCTTTTCAGTTTGTATTTAATTAAGACAAGAATTTATCGCATTAAAAATTTTTGAAATCAATTCATATTTTGTTATAGTCCACCTATAGATGTCGCTCCCAAAAAGGCTTAATTAGACCATAAATACCACATTTTCGGAGAAATTTTGCAGTTTGTATTCTATTATGGCAAGAATTCATCTCAATAAAATTTAAACAAATAAAACTTGATTTTGTTGTAGTCCCGGGGTAGATTTAGCTCTCAAAAAAGCTACCACATTTTCCAGGTGGAGAGTTGGGTAAAGAATTTGTGGCTTAAAAATTGCATCGTTCGTTTTATTTTAATAATTTACTTAAACAGAAAGGATCGTTTCATGATTTGCTCCATATCCAAAGATTTTTCCAGTAATAAAATTTAATGCAATGCATGGTGGAGGGTATATAAGATTCGGCATGGCCGAACTTAACGCTTTTACTTGTTAATTTTAGACAACATTTCCAATGAAAATAGACGAACAACGAATAAGCATTTTTTATATTCCCCGCCTCAATGGATGGTGGGTATATTCATTTTTTGTCACATATGAAAACATATATATGATTGTATGTAATCATATATATGATTGTATGCAAACATTTATATGATTGTATGTAATCATATATATGATTGTATGTAATCATATATATGATTGTATCTCTTCTACTCTTCTCGATCCTTCATGAAACTATAACGGTTCACAGCAACATGTAACCTAATGTAAATCGTACTCACTACGTCAAATACAGAAATACAATAACAACAAACAGTAATACACACTTTGCTTCTGAAAAGTAGTTCATGAGCTGCAGAATTGTTTTTGAGTTTTCTGAAAATTACTAAATTTTGAGTTGTATCTCTTTAAAAGAATTTGTGCAATGTGCAGAGCAAGGCAAAACTTCAATAGTACAGTGCACTCTTCACTACTGTACCCGGGGTCATTTCAGATGAAAACAATTTGTTAGTGCGGGAGTGTGTTTGTTCAAAGAACATGAAAAGCACAAAAACATACGTACATACATATGTATGTTGCCAAAATAATTTATGTGGGGCAATAAAACGGCGTCAGTATTATAGAACGTTTTGTAAATAAAATGTTTTGAAGTAACATACATTCCTTTTTAAAAAAAATAATTTTGCACAAAATAATTGTGTTTTTTAATGAATAACCTCAATACATCTTTGATATCATATTCTTTCTTTTATTTTGAATTTGTTGTACGTGTTAAAACTACAACTAATTTCTTGGAATTCGACATTCACCACACATATTCAATAAAAAACCCGACCTTAAACTCGACCGGGCGAGTAAGCATCATCAAATAATAATAATACCCTTTGGTGTCGGTGCCATTCCTCCTCATACACACGGTTACCATATACATATTGCCCTTCTTTGCACAAAATTATGAGTCATATAATTGGGCTCTCAGAGAGTAATACTCTCTAAAACTCTAAAAAATATGTTCTAATATATTATTTTGCCAAAAATATGTTAGGACACAATCATATCGTTTTTTAATATGCTAGAATTTTGCCCCGAACATATTATGATTGTGTGCAAACATAATATGTTTACCCACAAACATATATATGATTGTGCCCGTCCCAAACATATATATGTTTTAACATACTTTTAACATATTTTTTTCTCCGTGTATATATAAGGTTTTCCAATGGGGATGATTTATGATTTTGAAGTGAAGTTTCGGCCATTTGTATATGTGTTGATCTGTCATTTGTTTTTTATTGTATTCAGTAGTGTTTACAATTTCATCATGGAGATATATACGCAAGAACAACGTTTACAAATTGTTTAGTTTTATTATCAAAATAATCGTTCTCCAATTGCAACTTTTCGTGCGCTAAGTCCATTTTTTTAAAAATCCAAAAAAAATACTGTTTCCAGTCGACCTTGGCACCCATGAGCAATATTTTATACCATTAGACTATTTCTTGTGAGGTTTTTTGGAGTCATTGGTATTTCGAAATAAACCAAACTCGCTTCAAGCCTTACAAGTCAATATTGAACGTGCCATTCATGACATACGACTTGATTTAGTGCAAAATGTGCTCGAAAATTGGGTTCATCGAATTCGTTCCTGCAGAAGAAGTCGTGGAGACCATTTGAATGACGTTTTATTTAGAACTTAATTGTATCGATTGTACTTCACATTAAATAAAAAACTTTTCAATTTCCTTAACAATAAGTGTGTTTTTTCAAAGAAATCATATCACTCTTATTGGAAAATCAAATATTACACTACGCAACAAAAATTTTTTTTTGTGTCCTAGAACTAAATTTTTTTTTGTATAGATTGTGGCATACTGTTATATAAAATCAAAACCAAAAATTTTATTATGTATAATTTTTTTTTAAAAAAAATTTTATTAAAAATACTATTATCGTCGAAGGTACCCTTAGTATTTGCACTATAATTTTTGGAGTATATGCCCGATCAGGTCGACTTATACGTTAAATTGAAGCTATTAATGTGGGCTACCAATGTTGGAAAGAGATTTCACTTAGTTCAGTAACAGTCATTAAACAAATTGGAAAAAGTAGATTAAAAAAAAAATCCTGGACAAAACGAACATAAAACCAGTAAGGAAATGCAGAAAGTCGGGCGGGGCCGACTATATAATACCCTACACCTCCCTAACAATGCGATAAGGGTTATTGCGATAATTATTTGGAATAATTGGTAAATGGGTAGGAACATATTATCTAATTCTAAACCGATAATCGCTAAATTTAGCAATATTCCTTCCAAAATTGAGAAACATCTTTCTGGAAAATTTAAATGATCGGAAGTAAAGTACAACTTATATAGCGCTTTGATACCAAATCAGGAGGAACATATATATGGAGGTTATATATAAATCTGAGCGGATTTCCCTGAATACTTATTCATGTAAACAGACCTCTTTCTGTCAAATTTCGCTCTGATCGGATATAAAATACAGTCACTGATCGGATATAAAATAACATTTTTACAGGGCTTACATGTCAAATCGGGGTAACTTATATATGGGGGCTATATCTAAATCTTAACTGATTTTTCCAAATTTGGCAGTATTGCTTCACGTAATAAGATACCTCTTTTTGCCGAATTCGCACTGATCGGATATAAAATAACATTTTTACAGGGCTTACATGTCAAATCGGGGTAACTTATATATGGGGGCTATATCTAAATCTGAACTGATTTTCTCCAAATTTGGCAGTATTCCTTCACGTAATAAGATAACTCTTTCTGCCGAATTTCGCACTGATCGGATATAAAATACAGTTTCTACAGCATTTACATGTCAAATCGGGGGTAACATATATATGGGGGCTATATCTAAATCTGAACCGAATTTCTCCGAATTAGGCAGTATTCCTTTGAGTAATAAGAAACCTCTTTCTGCTGAATTTCGCACTGATCGGATATAAAATACAGTTTCTACAGCATTTACATGTCAAATCGGGGGTAACATATATATGGGGGCTATATCTAAATCTGAACCGATTTTCTCCGAATTTGACAGCATTCCTTCATGTAATAAGAAACCTATTTCTGCCGAATTTCACACTGATCGGTTATAAAATAAATTTTTTACGCCGCTTACATGTGAAATCGGGGGTAACGTATATATGGGGACTATATCTAAATCTGAACCCATTTTAACCAGATTCAATATGGATCGTCCTTGGGCCAAACAAATGATATGTGTAAAGTTTCGTCGAGATCGGACCATAATTGCGACCTGTACTTTGGTTATAAGAATACATGCACAGACAGACGGACAGACGGACATAGCTAAATCAACTCAGAAAGTGATTCTAAGTCGATCGGTATAATAAACGATGGGTTTATTTTCCCTCCTTTTGGGTGTTACAAACAAATGCACAAAGTTATAATACCCTGTACCACAGTGTTGTGTAGGGTATAAATAATAATAAAGAAGTAGTTTTTCTATAGCTCAAACGATTACATTTAAATTCACCGCTTTCGAAGATTGAGTTACCATTTGCCCGATATCTAAATATGAATCCATTCTCGGATCAAGAAACTAAAATTTCGAAATGATAACCCTATATAACGCAAATAAGCGAAGTTGTGAAAAAATTTAAGTAATGTTTTAATTTTCATTTCCGCTGAAGCCTTTCAGGTCTCTAAAATAGCGCTTATATAAAAAAATTAGGAACATCTTTCTGGAAAATTTTGTTCGGAAATAAAGTACAACTTATATAGCGCTTTGGTAGCAAATCAGGAGGAACATATATATGGAGGTTATATAAAAAATACAGTCTCTACACCACTTACATGTCAAATCGGGGGTAACATATATATGGGGGCTATATCTAAATCTGAACCGATTTTCTCTGAATTTGGAAGTATCCCTTCATATAATAAGAAACCTCTTTGTGTAGATTTTTTTACTGATCGGATATAAAATACAGATTGTACAGCGCTTACATGTTAAATCGGGGGTAACATATATATGGGGGCTATATCTAAATCTGAACCGATTTCCCTCAAATTTGGCAGTGTTAATTCATGTAATGAGAAACCTCTTCTGACAATTTTTTTTACTGATCGGATGTAAAATATAGTTCTACAGCGCTTACGTGTCATATCGGGGGTAACATATACATATATGGAGGCTATATCTAAATCTAAACCGATTTCCCTCAAATTTGGCAGTGGTAATTCACGTAATGAGAAACCTCTTTCTGCCAATTTTTTTACTGATCGGATATAAAATACAGTTTCTACAGCGCTTACCTGTCAAATCGGGGGTAACATATATATGTGGGCTATATCTAAATCTCAACCGATTTCCCTTAAATTTGGCAGTATTAGTTCATGTTATAAGAAACCCCTTTCTGCCGAATTTCGTACTGATCGGATTAAAAATACACTTTTTACAGCGCTTACATGTCAAATCGGGGGTAACATATACATATATGGGGGCTATATCTAAATCTGAACCGATTTTCTCCGAATTTGGCAGTATTCCTTCATGTAATAAGAAACCTCTTTCTGCCGAATTTCACACTGATCGGTTATAAAATTAATTTTTTACGGCGCTTACATGTGAATTCGGGGGTAACGTATGGGGACTATATCTAAATCTGAACCGATTTCTTCCAAATTTAACAGTGTTCATTCATATAATAAGAGACCTCTTTCTGCTGAATTTCATACTGATCGGATATAAAATAAAGTTTTTACAGCGCTTACATGTCAAATCGGGGCTAACATATATATGGGGGCTATATCCAAATCTGAACCGATTTCAACCAAATTAAATAGGGATCGTCCTTGGGCCAAAAAAAAAGATATGTGTAAAGTTTCGTCAAGATCGGGCCATAATTGCGACCTGTTTTTTGATTACAAGAATACATCTACAGACGGACAGACAGACGGACAGACAGGCAGACAGACGGACAGACAGACGGACAGACAGACGGACAGACAGACGGACATAGCTAAATCGACTCAGAAAGTGATTACAAGTCGATCGGTATAATAAACAATGGATCTATCTCTTCTCCTTTTGGGTGTTACAAACAAATGCACAAAGTCATAATACTCTGTACCACAGTGTGGTGCAGGGTATAAATAGAAAAAAATCGAAAAAAAATATTTTATTTTTTAAAAGTTTGCATCCTAGCGAAGAAAATAATGCCTATTTGAAATTATAAATTATAGCCCTTTTGGTAGAGGTAAGAGAATTTAAATTTTTTGTTTTTCAAATTTCTGTTTAAATAGCGATTTTATTTATTTATTTATATTATTTATTTATTACTTTTATTTATATTATGTACATTTGAGTTTATTTACATCAACAAGTTTCATTAGAAGTAATTGTGAGGTCTTTGTTGACGTTTGTAGATTTTGGAATCGGTTTCTCTAATGAGGAACCAAATATAATCTCCCATCATTCTTTCATCCCAGTGATTCTCGGGGAAAAAGTTTAAATGAGAATGAAAGAATTAATTTTTAGGGACATACTTACACCTGTTGGAATACATAAAGCGAAAAATAAGTTGGAAGAATACATACATATGTGTTATATACATAAATATAAAAAAATATATTTGTAACCAATTTTTTCATAATTTTTTAACAAATCATTAATCATTGTTTCATATTGCGGGCTTTTATTGGATCCAAGGAAATTTGAAACTACAAGCTTAAACGACCTCCATACAGCAATTTCATCCGACGTCAAATATGATTCGAAATTAACATCTTTCATCAGTTTCGTTATCTTAGGCCCATCAAAAACTCCTTCTTCGATTTTTTAAAAAGAAAGACTTTTACATAAACTTTTTAAATATGAGAGTGAATTGCCATCTTTCCTTAAGGCTTTTACAAACTTTTTAAAGAGCCCCAGCTTAATATGCAGTGTTGGCAAAATATCGGCTATCCCAGAGGCATAACTCAAACTTGAATCGCTCAGAGTTGAGTACTCAGCTGAACTTGATGATATTTCCGTTATTAGGGTGTTAGCTATACTTGGACACTTCCTACTCCAATCTATTAACTTAGACAAAAATAGCAGTCCGCATCGTGAATGAATGGTTGTCTCCAAATCATTGGCATTCCAAATTTCACGTGAAGTCTAAAATTAAAACGTTGTATTCCACAAAACATTGTAATACATTAATTGTAAAATACTTACCGCATGCTTCCACTACTCCATCGAGTAAGATTTACATGACACGAATTACACAAAATACTAGGTGGTTCGTTCATATTTTTAACTCGTATACCAAAATATTGCACATATATTTCTTCTATTATTTTACTAAACGCACGTCGATTTTTTTTCATTACATATTTTCCAAAGATGTAGCAGAAATTGTCGGGATCATTTACACATCGAAAAGTTCTTTGCCTTTTACGCATATTTCAAAATATATAACTTTGTAATATTTTTCAGGATAGCGACTTATCTCTTTAAGGCGCTGAATTACAATAATTTATTAATAAGAAATTACATTCATAAATTCCGGGTTTAAGGTACATAAGTTGCAGTACATGTAGCTGACATATAGTTTGCATCGAACGTACAAACCCAATATTTTCAAGACTGCCGCGTACTACTTTGTATTGCGTACATATAATTTTCTTATCTGTATATACAACTGGGAAGTCCATGCCCCTAAAAGGCGTAAGAGAATGGAAACCTCATAAATAAAAACCGCAAATATTGTTGAATAACCCTCTATCTGAGCGGATCTCATCCAATATTGCTCTCACATTTCATATTATGTTTTATGGAGGGTTACGTACGGCCATAAAAGCTCGTCCTCTATATAATTTTATAATGTCTGACATCAATCCTCATAAAATAAAATGCAAGTGCAATGTCTCTTATATGTCTCTCTCACATATGGCGAATTCAACATAAGCAAAAACATCATTTACCAGTAAGGAAAGGCTAAAGTCGGGCGGTGCCGACTATATAATACCCTACACCACTCTCGTAATATTGAATAACTCTGATATATAAATTTTGTAATTCATGTATAAATTGTTTACATAAATTTACTTTTGGGACATTTTATACTTAAATAACACCCTGTACCACAGTGTGATGTAGGGTATAATAACGATTGGCTCTAAAGAGCCAAATCGGGTGAAACATATATATGGGAGCTATAGCTAAATCTTTACCGATTTTCTTCAAATTCGGCAATGTTGGTTCATGAATCAAGAAACTCTACCATTCTAAATTTCAAAACGATTATATGTAAAATATAGCTTCTATAGAACTAAAGGGCAAAATCGGACGAAACATATATATGGGAGCTATAGCTAAATCTTAACCGATATTCTTCAAATTCGGTAGTGTTGGTTCATGGATCAATAAACTCTACCATTCTACATTTCAAAACGATTGGATGTAAAATACAGCTTCTATAGAACTAAAGGGCAAAATCGGACGAAACATATATATGGGAGCTATAGCTAAAACTGAACCGATTTTCTTCAAATTCGGTAGTGTTGGTTCATGGATCAAGAAACTCTACCATTCTAAATTTCAAAATGATTGGGTGTAAAATACAGCTTCTACAGGACTAAAGAGCAAAATCGGACGAAACATATATGTATATGGGAGCTATAGCTAAATCTTAACCGATTTTCTTCAAATTCGGCAATGTTGGTTCATGGATCAAGAAACTCTACCATTCTAAATTTCAAAACGATTGGATGTAAAATACTATATCTAAATCTGAACCGATTTCAACCAAATTCAATAGTGATCTTAACAGCCGCGAAATACTCTAAACTGCAAAATTTCAGAACGATCGGAGTGAAATTGCGACCTGTAGTCGACGAACAACTTTACATGGACAGACATCGTTAAATCGACTCAGCTAGTGATTCTGAGTCGATCGGTATACTTTAAGGTGGGTCTAGCTGTGTTATTTTCAGGTGTTACAAACATCTGCCGTGAAACAAACTTATAATACCCTGTACCACAGTGTGGTGTATGGTATAAAAAACGAAAAAAAAATGAAACAAGATTTTTTTTGAATTTCCCTAACATTTACAAAATGGCTCATAACTTTTACATCTTTCCATAGATTTTTTCAAACAGACAGTCTTTAGCATGCTGGCTTTTTAAAAATGTAATAAAATAATTTTTTCGATTTTTTGTTCTATTTTTTGTGGTTTTTCCTTGTACACGTTTTAAAAAAAAATCTCATATTTTTGACGACTGTTACTAAACCAAAGATTCTACGTGAAAGCAATATTTGCAGCATATGTAGCCCCTTTTAATTTGAGGCATAACACGGCTCAATCAGGCTTATACTTAAAAAATTATGGTCCAAATACTGAATGTAATTTCCATGAAATCTGGAATTTTAAAAAAAAATTTACCATCAAAAATGTTTGTAATATTTTTTTCGTGCTTGTGGCACCTAGTTGCACCAGAAACTGCTATCCGCTTCCCTTGGACAAAAATTTTGTTGCATAGTGTTATTAGTCGTAAAATTATAAGACGATGTAGCCATGTCCGCCTGTTGTAATTACGCTACAATCTATAATACTTGAGCTAGGTGGCTACAGTTTGGTACAGATACTGCCTATATCTACAGGTATGTTTGGATTGAGAATGGGCACTATCGGTCCATTTTTGATATAGCTCCCGTTTCTAGCTCTCTCTTCGATTTGACTTTTTAACGCCACAGAGACCTCAAATTTCAACTGATCGGGCTGAAAATTGGTAACTGGGTTTTATTTATACCCGGAATCCTTCACATGTTCACCGATAGTCATAGGTCCATGTTTTGATATAGCGTTCATACAAAGGTCCCTCTAGATTTGACTTCGAAACGCCACAAATTCCTCAAATTTCAACGAATTAGGCTGAAATTTCGTATAATGAGTATGATTTGTATCCGAAATCATTCCCATGCGATCCATGGTGGAGGGTATATAAGATTCGGCATGGCCGAACGTAATCCGTTTCCACATGTTTAACGTTCTGGCGTCTCCCACATTACATGATATACGTTATTCGGTTCACCCAACCGAACTTCCCTTACTTGTTGTTCCTAATATTGTTCATTACCTCTGTGGACAAAACAATAAATGCCAGAAATATACAAATGTTGTCACAGAAATTATTTTGAAATAATATGGTCCCGAGGGAACCATATTTTTGTTACTGGACACCATAAATGGTTACAGTTTAACCAAATTGTGATCACGGGAATCATATGTCAGCGAATTCTAACCATACGAGAGGACCGTATTATTAACAAGCTGATTTTAATATTGTTAGAATGTAGTACCGTTATCAAAAAGCGGGAACGGGATCGCTGGATTCTGACTATAACGTGATTACAACAGGACTATATTATAGTTCCTTATATCATACATGATCATAATTTATAAATATATTTTTTTCTTCAGAAAGGGAAATTTTCACATGATTGTTGTGGGGGCTGTATGGTTGAAACGGTTGGGAAACGCTGATGTAGAACATTATATTGAGTATGTTCATGCAGAACACAACATTGTTACTAGCGGATCGTATTATGGTCATGAACTATCAGATGTTTATAAGGAGACCATATTGTTCAATCAAAAATTTCCGATATGTAATTTAAAAATCTATTTAATTTTGTTTATGATAGGTAGGCATATTTGTGATATATGCAGAAATTCTTTTCAGGAAATATTCATCTGAATAATGCAAAATTATGCTTAGCAAATATTTTATTTATTTTTCTCTGCGTGTGTACTTAGTCTGCAAAATTTATCTATAACATATTAACTAGTCCTTGTTGTTCAAAATAATTCCCAATTTTACTATAAAAATTGTAATACTGAGAGATGTTCAGCGCTCAAACTATATTTTATAAATTAAATCTACACCAGTTTATATTGTTCCCATTATTCCCATTTTGTTTATTACGCCAAAAGGCATTGATGCCGCTGTAATGGCCATGACAAAGAGAAAAATAAATGTATTTCAACATTGTCAAACTGTTATTAAATATTCATATTACTGTATATACACGCAGGCAGTTAGCACAAAAAAGTTAAATTAAAAATTAATTACATGTGTTACGAATAAATAATGCGCGTGCACAAAGTAAATAAATATTTTAATCAATTTTCATTAATTAACTGATAAATACCATAATGTCGACACTTTCACATTCGATTTAATTAAATCTCAAAAATATGTGTATAAATTCAATATTGAGATTTTTTCTACCTAACAAATTAATGGGAAAAATAATGCATATTAGTTGTAACAAAAAACCAATCATATTATAGGCATTTGTAAAAGGCCGTATCGTTTGCTAATAGAAACATTTAGTTTTAATTTTGGTTATAGAGTTCGAGATCAATGTTTTTTTCTATAAACAAAAACCTTCTATGTAATGGAAGAATAAGAAATGTGTGCAATGTACGAGTATTAAGTGGCCACAGGTTTGGTGGACGATATCGTTTCGAAATCCTCCAAGCCATCTCATGGGTACCATTGGTGATACCTACCCAGTCAATAATTGGCACAATATAAGATCATCTCAAAGAGAGAAGATTTAAATACGATTAGGTCACATATCTTCAAATATTGCAGACAGTAGTTGTGAACACTTCTGGTTTTGTTAAAATGTGCAATAAACAAAACTTTTGTGTCCGAGACATAACAACTTTTTTTGGTGTAGATTGGGGCATAATGTTTTATGAAAATAAAACAAAAGCATATTTAATGGTAATTTTAATTTTTTTTCTAAAATTCCAATCATGGCAATATTTGGACCATATTTTTTGAAGTAGTTATAAGCCTCATAGAGCCGCGGTACCATTTACACGGAGGAAAATCGCCATTTTTTATATGTTTGAATTGAAAGAAAATATATTTGGAACCAAAATTTTTAAATATTATGTGTTTGTGAGCAAATAAATTTTATTTGAAAATCAAGAAATTTAGTTTGGAACGCATATATTAATATATTAGAACAAAATATATTTGCGAACTGACTTTCACAAATAAAATATGTGTTTCAACACAACCAAAGTTATTGTTTAAGAAGTTTTCAAAAATATATTTTTGTTTTTTTAGTTTAAATTTTTTGAATTTTTTTTTTAGTTTCGAATTTTAGTTTAAAATTTTTTCGTGTTATATTTTATAGTTAACCAGTAAGGAAAGGCAGAAAGTCGGGCGGGCCGACTATATAATACCCTACACCTCCCTAACAATGCGATAAGGGCCATTGCGATAATAATTTGGAATAATTGGTAAATGGGTAGGAACAAATTATCTAATTCTGAACCGATAATACCTTATTAAGCAATATTCGTTCCTAAATTGAGAAACATATTTCTGGAAAATTTTAATGATCGGAAGTAAAGTACAACTTTTATAGCGCTTTGATACCAAATCAGGAGGAACATATATACGGATGTTATATATAAATCTGAACCGATTTTCCCTGAATACTCATTCATGTAAAAAGACATCTTTCTGTCGAATTTCGTACTGATCGGATATAAAATACAGTCTCTACAGCGCTTACATGTCAAATCGGGGGTAACATATATATATGGGGGCTATATCTAAATCTGAACCGATTTTCTCCGAATTTGGCAGTATTTCTTCATGTAGAAGGAAACCTCTTTTTGCCGATGTTCGCACTGATCGGATATAAAATAACATTTTTACAGCGCCTAAATGTCAAATCGGGGGTAACGTTTATATGGGGCTATATCTAAATCTGAACCGATTTCTTCCAAATTTAACAGTGTTCATTCATCTAATAAGAAACCTCTTTCTGCCGAATTTCATACTTATCGGATATAAAATACAGTTTTTACAGCGCTTACATGTGAAATCGGGGGTAACGTATATATGGGAGCTATATCTAACTCTGAACCGATTTCTTCCAACTTTAACAGTGTTCATTCATATTATAAGAAACCTTTTTCTGCCGAATTTCATACTGATCGGACATAAAATAACATTTTTACTGCGCTTACACTTCAAATCGGGGGTAACATATATATGGGGGCTATATCTAAATCTGAACCGATTTTAACCATATTCAATAGGGATCGTCGTTGGGCCAAATAAAATATATGTGTAAAGTTTCGTCGAGATCGGACCATAATTGCGACCTGTACTTTGATTACAAGAATACATGCACAGACAGACATGCAATACAAACAAATGCACAAAGTTATAATACCCTGTACCACAGTGTGGTGTAGGGTATAAAAATGTCATAAGCAACATTATACGATATTTGGTTTTGCAGCACTAATTACTCCCTCACTTTGCTGTTCTTGTGTATTTAAATTAGGAAAAATTAAATTTACTTTATTACAAAGCTTTATAGGTCCTAGGCGGTCACTAAAATAAAACCTTGAAAAAAATTTTTTATGAAAAAAATGTCAACCAAAGTGCTCAAAAAGGCTGTCCCTAACTCTACATTCACTTAATTTTTCAAAAATAGTTAATATTTATTTAATAAAATTTGTTCAATGAAAAATAAAGTATTTTATGATTTAGGTTTTCTATTATTGTTTATAATAGTGTATCAATTACTGTTTTTATGGATAATTTTTTTTTCTGTTCCTGTAGATATGCGTCATTCCCCTGTCAAATTTTACATTCCGTAAAATTCAAATTTCCAAACCATTCAGGATTTCCAATAATTTAAATTATAAAGAGTATTAAATTTACTACATATACTTGTGGTTGGATTTTCGCCAACAAAATTAATAAAATGATGTAAGTCGCGCTTTGTCTTCCGAAATGAGCTTTCACACCCACGTGCCTAATTCCCATGTGCTGCTTGTATTTTTAAAGTTCAATAAGTTTTTACAACTTTTTTGTGCTTTTTAACTTCATTCTGAAAACCAAGTTCCGATCCATGCAAATTTTTGAAATGCAAGTATTAAAACAGAAATTATGGAAACATTTGTAGTCAATCGTCAATCCCCTGCCAAAAAAAATGACAGGGGAATGACGATTAACAAGGGAACTATAAAGGGCGACAATCAGGATCCTCGATCTTTATCAATAACTTGCTTAGTTATCGAGTTATCGGACAATAAACTTTGAAAAATACAATTTGAAAAAATAGGAAATACAAGATAAGACAACAAAATTTGGGACAATATGCTACAGAAGCGATTTTTTTCAGTGTGTAAGTAAAGAAACTACAAATGTTGTGAATAGGTCGTTAAATCAATTAGAAAACAAAAATGATCTTTTTCAAAAAATTATTTTCGTTAAAAAATTGTTTGTGGTTAATTTTTAAGAAGTTGGACATTTTGTAAATTTTTCTATAAAATTGTTAAAATTCAAGTGAAAATAAAAATTCAAATTCGAAAAATATTACAATTACGAATAAAATTTTTTTTTTTCGGTATAATTTCAGCTTTTAAGGTTGAAATAATAAGTATAGGATAATTTTTATGGCACAAATGGGTTAAAGCGAATTAATGCTTTAACCCATTTGGGACCAACAATCAATTAAAAAGTTTACGGCCTTGAAAGGGTTAATTTTTTAGTAAGAAACTAAATCTAGAGATCAGCAGCTCTATATGGAGCCATGAAAAGAGGAAATCGGACCAAAGTTGTACAAATTATTTCCGATTTTGTCAAAAATTCATAAAAAATCGCATTAAAATTGAGAAAAAATTACTTTAAATTGTAATTTTTTAAAGAAAGTCACGTAGCTCTAAAAATAATGGGCCAGATTTTAATGTGCAGTGGTCAATTCCCAAAAGTAATAAAAAGCTACTGTTTTATTAAGGGAAACCCCGATTTTAAGGGGTTATTTAATCAACAAATAGCCACCAAGTTTCGTGATCGAAGAAAGGAAAATACTCGTACGGTTCTTCCTGTCTGTCTGGTGTTAACCACATCTCTCCGAAGCATTGACCGATTGACTTCTCATTCGGTGAGTGATCATATTTTCTACTTTTAGCTACGGTCCACTTCGAAGATGAGCCTAGGTTTAGGTTCAGGTTAGGGTGGAAGCCGTATTTTTTTTACCAGCTCACATAGACCAGTTTAGGTCCCTAGTAGATTTGTGTATTTCGTGAACGAACTAGTTCAATTGAACGGGTCACTATACTGAACTGAACGAACTAGTTCACACAACTCGTTAATTTCAGCTCAGTAGTTCTTCAACCATATCATTTCGTTCTCCCTTCTCTGCTGCTATGTGTTGTTTCCATTTTTATGTCATCATCAATGTATGATTCTACAAACGCCTTTGTATTAGTTTTACCAACTCTTCCATTCATATTCCAATCAGATTCCTTTAATCGCGGGTTATTTGAACTGGTGATCTACTGAACGAAATGAACTGTTTAAGTAAAGTGAGCTGGTGAGCTAAAGAGCTGGTGTGCTAAAGTGAGCTGGTGAACTAAATGAACGAACTAGTTCACTCAATTGACCTGAACTAAAAAGAGCGATCACTTAAAAGAACTATAGTGCCCAACTCTAGTCCCTAGTGTTACCACGGGCTGAAATGTCCTTCATCGAAACCAACCTCTTTGATATACAAATTTATCGATGGTACGAATATCGGTACCGGAAAGATCTGTTAGACTGCCTAGAAAGGTTGACCCCAGTATGTCCAGTCGTCTTTTACTCAAAGCGGGACAGTCGCATAACAAGTACTCAATACTCTCCACTTTTTCCTTATCTCCACAGCTTCTGCAGAAGTCGTTGGAGGCAAGATCCAATCTTTTGGCGTGTTCGTCCAAAAAGCAGTGTCCCGTCAGAACTGATACTAACGTAGACAATCATTTCCTCTCTAGTGCGTGGTAATATTTTGACCTTTTCAGGTCATACCTTGGCCATATTTGTCTAGCTACCCTGCAGGTGCCAATTTCTGTCCATCTTTCGTTGGACTGCCTGATTGCCTCTTGCCTAAGCCAAAGCTTGCACGTGGATAGTGGCGCACCAATATATGCAAATTCTTCGAGAATTTGTAGTGTCGTCCCTTTCCCAGCAAGTTCATCAGCTTTGCAGTTCCCCGGGATATTCCTATGCCCAGCCACCCATATGAGGTATATATTAAACTGCTCAGCCATCTTGTTAAGATATCTGCGGCAGTCGAGGGAATTAAGGGATGTGGCCTCCAGAGAATTAATGGCAGCCTGGCTGTACGAGTAAATGACAAAGCCAGTGGTAATCTGTGAGCTATATCCAAACTAAGTTCTTCACAGTGTAGTCCGAAGCCAACCTTTTCATCAAGCTTATAGTTCACTCTTTCGGTTGCCATAGCCCTACACTTTGATATCCTCATGTGACCGTAGTTCTTGTACGTCCACATTGATAGGCAGTTTAATCTCTGGCCGCTCTGGTTGCAACTTCTTTCGCCACAATATTAATCGGTAGTATATGGAGTAGAGCTTGTAGAGACTCAGTCGCTGCAGTCCTTAAGGCTCCGCTTGTTAGTTGCCGTCTACCATACCACAATGCCGTATAACAGTATTGGTCGAACTACTGCTATATATATCCAATGGACGATTTTAGGAGAGAGGCCTAACCATGACCCTACAGCCTTTTTGCAGGAATATAAGGCAACGTTAACCTTCCTTACACGTTCCAATACGTTAAGTCTAAATAACGGTTTTCTATCTAGAATTAATCCAAAAAATTTTGCACTTTCAGAAAAGACAACATCTGTTGCATTTATCCGAGGATGAGGGTCCACATGTGGGACCTTATTCATCCTAGTAAAGAGAACCAATTCAGTCTTGTTTGGGTTAACGCCCAAACCGCTGCTTCTGGCACATCTAGCCAACTTGTTCTGAGCCACTTGTATGATATCTCTGAGCACGTTTACGGATTTGCAACTCACTGCGATTGGCACGTCGTCCGCATATGGCACGACCTTGCAGCCACAACGTTCTAGATCTAGCAGGATTTCATTCACCGCTACGTTCCAAATTAGCGGAGACAGTACTCCACCTTCCTAGCCTTTAGCTCAGAAGTCCACCATTTAGGTTTAGTGTTACCCTTGTATCTTGTTTTTGGACAGGCTTCTTCAAGGGAACTCTTGTGATATGCTCGACCAGATTATCCAGACCGGCTTTGTCATTCGGTTCGTACATAAGTTTAGAGTTGAAGACTTTCTTGAAATTCTTCTCATACAGGTGCCACGTGCTCCACCCTCACTTTACCTCTCACATAAGGGGTTAACATTTATAAAAATAATGAATCTCACGTCTCATACATATAATTTCATAGAATGTAGAAGTATCTTTTCGCTATCATCTCAAAAAAGACTGGGCGATAAATATACCATTCTGTACCTAAAATGAGTAGTGAAAACCTTTAACACCAATACAAAAAAAATACTTTAAATTTCCCACTGTGTTTTGCTTCATATTCTCTACAGTTCAGAGAAATAAAGATGTATTTGTCAACCCATTTTGTTAACTTCCACACAAAGGGACCAAGCTGTACCAAAACACCAATGCCTACAAATACTTGAATTTCGTTACAGTGCAATTTTGATTCAAGCCCCTTCCGCACATTTTCTCCAACACAACGTCGACACAATCCGATTTTACTAGGAATTTTTGGAAAAAATTAAAAATGTTGTAAGAGGTCAAATAAATTAAAGGATTTGTGATACAACAACTCTTTTATGTATTTGACCTCTTAAATCTTTTTTAATCTATTGTACATAATGATTGTTGTACGGTGATATTATTTTGATTTTGATTTATGTAATCAGTTTCATTCAATACGAGACGTTTGTCTTTATTAGAATTTTATGAAAAATTTCGAACTTCACTCCATTATTTTTCCATGAACTCCGTGAAAATAAAAGAATATTGCCCTATATTGTATTTAATCAACATTCTCGTTAATGAAATTGTCTACTGTTATCCCAAGTCAACTTACTCTTAGACTGACTGATATATCTTTATCAATTTACACAACATTTACTCACTTAATTTATAATTTCGTTTATTAAAACGAAAAAAAAATCTAACCGAAAAAAATAATGAGTTCACCGAACTCCCATTAAGGATGATAAATCTCAGTTTGGATATTGACCCCCAAAAACCCTTTTCTTTCCTTTTGACGTCGAGAACACACACAGACAGACGAACCAACAGACAGACACTTTACGTAAACGTTTTACGGCTGAAACTGGCAACAGTTTAAAACAAACATACAACGACCGACCCTAAGAACAATACAAACAAAAAATGTTAACGTAACCGCAAATTTCTTTTGCACACCTACATTTGGACTGATACCATCTCATTAAATTGGCTTGAAGGGCCATAACAATAAAGGCATCAAAGGCAGACATTCATCTTCCAGGCAAACCAAACCTTCCAAAAGACAACAACAGAAAAAAGTAACACAATTTGGAAACTCCTTCAAATTAAAAAAAAAATGATGAACCACACGAACACGAACATACGAGGATAAATTATTGTTGACTAACTATTTCAACAAAGATCCTACCAAAAAGGCAAAAAAGGAAGCTTTATGGAAAAATGTGTTTTATGCTATCAGCAAACACATTGAATTTTTCGCCAATTGAACTGCGCTTTGTCATGGATTGACATGAACGAGGGGATATGGTAAATTTGAGCTCCTATTAAATTATATTCTTTCGTTTATTCTAACCGAACAATTTCACCAAAAATCCTTCCAAAAGCGCAGAATGACAGACTTATGGAAACAACTATTATTTTTCGCAAAAAACTGTTTCATGCTATCAGCTGACAAATTAAGTTTTTCACCTATTGAACTGCGATTTGTCATGGATTGTCATGAATTCTGGGCTTCAGCTTCCAAAGCATTTCTGGTGGTGTGGCTGGTTTTTGGTGTCCATCTCCATGACCTTTTTTAAGGCTATCAGTATCGTTGTAATGTGTAATGATCGGATTCACAAACATTTTTTTCACGAGTACATGTCGTAGCTCATTAACAATGGCTGGTTGCTCTATATATATTGTTGCAGCCATATTCAAAGCAATAGCACTGTTGGATTCAAATCCATTTGGATATATTTTTTAATTGCGATATTAAACGATATGCTTTTAATATGATTGTAATCAACATATTATACTAACGCTTTGCCAAAAAATGGTCACTCCGCCATTAACACTTTTGTTGCTGAAGCGTGAAGTTTACTAAAGTGCGTGAACTTCGCCAAAATGATGGTATAAAAAGTGCCTCTCATAAAGTTTACTTCCCAATCGACCCTCGTATATTCAACTTAACAGAAAAAATTGCCAACTCTAAATTGTTTCTTCTTCCTACTTATAAAAAGGGAAGAAGTACCTTTCCCGTCTCCTTGACGTATCTTGAATCACACGAGGTAAGTACACAAGTATAGAACTGAGTAAATTTATCAATTTTTTTTATGGTTAAAAGAGCATTTTGCATAATAATTTTTAATGTATTCCTCACTTTTTTAATGTTGTATTCCTTTCGTTATGGCTCCTTCCCTCACTATCGTCATTAGCAGAGGCAACAGCATCATCGTGTCCTAGTCATCTCATCAACATCAAAATAAACAACAAACAACAAGCAGTACAAATATAAATTGTTTTACGTACCCTACAATAAATTTGTTGCGATCAGAACAGTATGAGTTTACGACAATGTTTGCAACACTTAGATATTAATAAGAAGATAAACATTTTATAGTCATTTTTTATATCAATTTGAATTGATATTGAACTCGGAGGAGACAGATGTCCAATATTTATGACTGGTACGAAGGTCATTCGCTTTGATTAATATTTTTATAACTTTCTCGTTGTGGGCATAGATTTTGGGTTTCTTTTTGTATTGGAAATATTTACTTTTATGCATCTGCAAACATGTAGGAAGAAATTTGCCAATTTTCCCTTGGCTATGGAAGGGATATATTTTATTATATCCGTTGTGTGGACATTGAACACACTTTATGTTGGAATGCAAGAAATCGTTTCTTGACGCTTTATATGTGAATATGAGCAAAATAATAAATTTAATTGTGTTTAAAACAGTTGCAGTATCTTAAATATTGTCCTAAGATTTGTATACCTTAACTTCAGAGTGTGCTAGGTTCATAGCAATGACGAACCTATAACTATGATAGAAATTATAAGATCATCGGGAGATTAGTATGTAAGTTGTAAGAGATTCCATATTTCAATAAGCGTTTACCTTTTTTGGGACAGGAACCAAAAGGGGTGGACCTATTCGGTCCATCTTCGAACTCAGACTGGGAAAGGAGAAAATGTTACCGAGTAAAATACTTCAAGTATGTCGAGAGTTATGGTGTACACCAACCAGAAGGATTGACGGACAGCCATGGCTCAAATGACCTTAAATGTGCCGAAACACATTAAGGGTCTTATGCCACTTACCTATCTTCGAACGTATTTAACTAGCAAAGACACAAACCAAAATACATGGACATATCTGGGAGATGGCACATATAAATCCTGCATACTGAAACAAGCCCTATGAAGGAGGGTCTATCGACCCATATATAACGTTTTGCCCAAATCAATTTAAGGCTCCCAAACACGTCATTCAAAAAATGGTCATTTTAATGAGAATTTCTGGAGAGGAGCAGTGGCCACATCTGGAAGATGTGACATTATATAGAAGAAGCCTATATACTGAAAGAAGCCATAGGGAGGCTCTATCGACCCATATATAGCGTTTTGTCCAAATCAGTTTCAGGCTCCCAAATACGTCATACAATTTTGACCAATTTTGATGGACATTTCTGGAGAGGAGCAGTGGCCACATCTGGATGATGGGTCTTTGTACCGACTGCATACTAAAAGAAAGGCCTAGGGAAGTATATGGACCCATATATGGCGCTTTGTCTACATCAATATCGGGATCCCAAATACATCATTCCAAAAGTGACCTATTGTTATGGGAATATCTGGAGGAGAGGCCACATCTGAAAGATGGGATTTTGTACCGCCAAAGCCTGCATACTAATGGAAGTCCTAGGGAGGGTCTATCGACCCATATGTAACGGTTTGTCCAAATCAAGCGCCATTTATAAAAATGATAATTTTAATGGGAATATTTGGAGAGGGTCAGTGGCCACATCTAGAAGATGAGACTATGTATAGAGAAAGCCTGCATACTGAAAGAAGCCATAGACCGGCTCTATCGATCCGTATACAGCATTTTGTCCAAATCAATTTCAGGCTGCCAAATAGGACTTTATAATTTGATTGATATTTCTGGAGATGAGCAGTGGCCACATGTGGAAGATGGGACTTTGTACAGATAAAGCCCGCATACTGTGAGAAGGCCTATGAGGGTCTATGGACCCATTTATAGCGCTTTGTCCAAATCAGTTTCAGGCTCCCAAATAAGACATTCCAAAAATGGCCTATTTTTATGGGAATTTCTGGAGAGGAGCAGTGGCCACGTGGGGAAAAACACGTCAAAGGGCAATATATATATAAATATATTATTTTTCTTAGCAAACGATATACCCTCCTCCACTATAGTTAGGATATAATATAAGTATAATGTTTTAGCCAAAGTGCTCAGAAAATGTGGCAGCTATGAACATCCAAAGTTATTTAGGAGCGGCTTCTATAGTAACCATATCCCAAAACATAGACCGATGTTGTAGCTTTTCATTGTGCGCATTTTTAGTATAAGTGAAATACAAACTTGCTTCTTTATTTATTTATTGAAAATTTGAGAGCGACATCTACAATATGACTATATCATAATATGTCTTGATGTGGAGATTTTTTGTAATAAAAGATTAAACTGCATAATATCAGACAAACTGTTTCAAAAAATGTTTTGTTGACGGCTAAAATGAAAATATTTAGAAGCCATTTTTGTAGGAGACCTATATGAAAACATATGGCTATTGTCCATTGTCCAGAATTTGTCCAATGGATATTTTTGTTTTATTGAAATCAAAAAAATAAGCCTTTTTGCTCAAAAATTATTTATAAATATGATGCTTTTTTCACGAAGTAATTAATAAATATAAAATATTGGGTTAAATATTTATTTTGTATGAAAAATTTAATATGGTCCAAATGGTCTCTTAATCTAGGATTCGTACATATTTTCGTATCTAACCGCAGGATTAAGAGCGACCTTCTACATGCAAGGCTCCAAACTGGAGCGAGAAAGTGGTCTATGACTTTTCATTGAGGAACCAGAGGCCGAACTTTACTTCCGTCTCCCAGACCATAACACGGCCTTCCAAGCTGTCTTCAAAGACAGCGAAATGACGATCAAACGAATAAAGTCCGACAGGGTCATATCCCGATTATTCAGTCCATAGTCAAATGAGTAACTTTCGGTTGATTGGACACCCCGGAGTTATTCGATATGAAGGTATAACTGAAATGGCATCGAAGGGCAGATAACTTCAAGCTGTATACTTGGAAAATTATAAACCTCTCGATGCCACGAAGGATGAGTTAATGCACTGGGCAGTGATGACTCACTGTGGGATAAACTGTAAAGGTGGTGAGCCAAATGAGCAGAAAACAAATTTTTTATTGCAACCTATCACTGCCGAAACTAGTAAGATGAAGGATGTTTTTATACCCTACACCACACTGTGGTACAGGGTATTATAAGTTTGTTTCACGGCAGATGTTTGTAACACCTGAAAAAAACACAGCTAGACCCACCTTAAAGTATACCGATCGACTCAGAATCACTAGCTGAGTCGATTTAAAGATGTCTGTCCGTCCGTCCGTCCGTCCGTCTGTCCATGTAAAGTTGTTCGTCGACTACAGGTCGCAATTTCACTCCGATAGTTCTGAAATGTTGCAGTTTAGAGTATTTCGCGGCTGTTAAGATCGCTATTGAATTTGGTTGAAATCGGTTCAGATTTAGATATAGCTCCTATATATATCTTTCGTCCGATTTGACCCTTTAGTCCTATAAAAGCTGTATTTTACATCCGATCGTTTTGAAATTTAGAATGGTAGAGTTTCTTGATCCATGAACCAACATTGCCGAATTTGAAGAAAATCGGTTAAGATTTAGCTATAGTTCCCATATATATGTTTCGTCCGATTTGGCCCTTTAGTCCTATAGAAGCTGTATTTTACATCCGATCGTTTTGAAATTTAGAATGGTAGAGTTTCTTGATCCATGAACCAACATTGCCGAATTTGAAGAAAATCGGTTCAGATTTAGATATAGCTCCCATATATATCTTTCGTCCGATTTGGTCCTTTAGTCCTATAGAAGCTGTATGTTACACCCGATCGTTTTGAAATTTAGAATGGTAGAGTTTCTTGATCCATGAACCAACCGAATTTAAAGAAAATCGGTTAAGATTTAGCTATAGCTCCCATATATATGTTTCGTCCGATTTGGCCCTTTAGTCCTGTAGAAGCTGCATTTTACATCCGATCGTTTTGAAATTTAGAATGGTAGAGTTTATTGATCCATGAACCAACACTACCGAATTTGAAGAAAATCGGTTAAGATTTAGCTATAGCTACCATATACATGTTTCGTCCGATTTGGCCCTTTAGTCCTGTAGAAGCTGTATTTTACATCCAATCAATTTGAAATTTTGAATGGTAGAGTTTCTTGACCCATGCCGAATTTGAAGAAAATCGGTTAAGATTTAGCTATATCTCTCATATATATATGTTTCGTCCGATTTGGTCCTTTAGTCCTATAGAAGCTGTATTTTACACCCGATCGTTTTGAAATTTAGAATGGTAGAGTTTCTTGATCCATGAACCAACCGAATTTAAAGAAAATCGGTTAAGATTTAGCTATAGCTCCCATATATATGTTTCGTCCGATTTGGCCCTTTAGTCCTATAGAAGCTGTATTTTACATCCGATCGTTTTGATATTTAGAATGGTAGAGTTTATTGATCCATGAACCAACACTACCGAATTTGAAGAAAATCGGTTAAGATTTAGCTATAGCTACCATATACATGTTTCGTCCGATTTGGCCCTTCAGTCCTATAAAAGCTGTATTTTACATCCAATCGTTTTGAAATTTAGAATGGTAGAGTTTCTTGGTCCATGAACCAACACTGCCGAATTTGAAGAAAATCGGTTAAGATTTAGCTATAGCTCCCATATATGGTAGAGTTTCTTGATTCATGAACCAACATTGCCGAATTTGAAGAAAATCGGTAAAGATTTAGCTATAGCTCCCATATATATGTTTCATCCGATTTGGCTCTTTAGATCCAATCGTTTTTATACCCTATACCACACTGTGGTACAGGGTATTATTTAAGTATAAAATGTCCCAAAAGTAAATTTATGTAAACAATTTATACATGAATTACAAAATTTATATATCAGAGTTATTCAATATTACGAGAGTGGTGTAGGGTATTATATAGTCGGCACCGCCCGAATTTAGCCTTTCCTTACTGGTTCCTATATGGAACATTGTATATGTCAATGCCCAACATTCACAGATGCAATATCCCGATACTTCGGGTCTGACACATTACCATATCTGACTCATCTCAGAGAATCTGACAGCATGCCTAATGTCCTGGAACTAAAATAAATATTTTTGTCAAATTTGCTCTATTATTATGGACTACAGATTGCTTTCAATAGTCAAACAGAAGGGCATACAGAAGGACTTGGCTACATCGTCATAGAATTTTACGACGATCAATAAATAATACGAGTACATTTTTTATAGGGTCTCATATCAATATTTCAAGGTATTTGAAACGGAATGACAAAGTTAACGCTTTACGCAGATAATGGACCAAAATACCATCAGGCCACATTTAGACCAGCGTATGACAGGCATATGGACAGACTAGATGGCTTTATGTACGCAAAAGGGGTCACTACGTATTTTTCTTAAAATTTTAAATTTTTTTATAATAAACAAAAGTTAAATTATGGCCCACACTTATTCATTACGAAAAAATAATTATAACACTAGCTTTGAAATTTTTTGTCAAAGGGATTTACATAACATTTTCTGGTGTAATTTGGAAAGCTAAACTCGAAAAAATATAAAAAGGTGTTATAGTAATTTTTTAATGGTTTGTAAATGGGATATTCTAATGGCTTTCGGTCTATGCCTTTAAAATATTATAGAATGCAAAGTTTTTTCAAATATGTTGTGGCAAATACAATTACTTGACAACTTACACTTTTGGCCCGTAGCAAGACATATACGATTATACCCTCGTTACACTAAAGTAAGGGCATAAATGTATATTCTTTATGGCGTCCCTGATCAAAATTTCGGGGTGTTACGAACGGACTGACAAAATGATTATATCTCACATCCTGTGGTGGAGAGAATAATAACTATATTTTATTAATTTTTTGCATAAGATGTGCAAATATTAAAGATTAGAACAACTGCGTACTTCAAAAAAACTTTAAAATTAAGACAATTTTATAATACTCGTAGTAGAGCTAACATGATATAACGAAGCCATTTTATTTTTTTTTTCACACATAGAGGCACAAATCAGCCAGTTTTACGACACGGTCGACAGATATTGGATCGCCTCGATAGTTCGTTGCCGCCTTGGTTAAAAAATGCTATAAATCAAGGGAATTTATGTAGCCGTGGTGGCGAAAAAAAATATTCTAAATTTAAAAGTAGTCATTAAAATAAGTGAAGTTTATACTTTAAATGATCACCTCTTTGACATAATCAGACTTGTCTTAATTTTATGCAAGATAGGTTCTTTTTTAAAAATTTTGACATTTTTGGCTCAATTTATTTAGACTATTTTGTTAGTCTAAAGCTATATGTAAATATGATAGCCATAGAGAATAATCATTTCGGTTACTTCTAGCCACATTTCCTTGTTGGCCCCTTTCGTTTCCTTCTCTTTGATATGAGCTTTATTCAGCAGTGATTTTTCATGTCAGTCTGTTGATGATTATTAAGTATTAACGTTTCCTCTGAGCCTTTGTTTCTTGTATTTGGACCATAGCTTCTTCTTTCACTTTGTTTTGTTGTGTCTTACTTATGTATATATTAACGCACTTATAATTAAATATAAGTACGGACTTTTTACGCCGAGCTTTTGTTTCCTGTATTTCTGTTTCCTTTTTGCCACTCTTTTTCTGCATTATCAAAGACTGCTTTTGTTACGTCTCGTTTTTTGCTTCTTATAAAAAAGCTGAATTGAGGATATTTTCACAAAAACACTTTTGGCTGAGTGTTATGAATTTTCGGGATGCAAAACTAGAAGTACCATCGTCCGTCCGACACAGAAGCATTATTTTTAATTGATTGTAATTATTCTTCTTTTAATTATTTGCCACTTTTTGTTATTGCCCATTTTATTCGGTACAAAAGCTAAATTGAACGTTTTATAATCCAGCGGATATTTAAGGAAATTAAATGCTTTGAGTCGAACGGAAAATATTTCAATATTTATTAGATCATATTAAGTATTATTAGAGCTATTATGATGACCCGATTTTACTTCAATTCCAAAAACTTTACTTTCATTTGCAGCTCAGGAAAAATTGGGATTGCTTCCGGTGTACTCCGGGGCTCGCCGGTGTTTGTTTGTGTGTATGTAAGTATTTCAATGTTTATCCCTTGGGAAAAATGAGAGTGTTTAGTGTAAGCACATTGCACACTAAATGTGGAATCATTTCATGAATCTCATCATTTGAAAATGAATGGGATAATTTGAGTATCCCATCGTTAAGTGAAGTACTGAAGTACCAGTAAAAGTTGTTTATTTGTTAGAATTTAGGTTAATGCTTCGTAATATTCTGGAATAACAAATCATGTGAAACATAAGTACAGAGTAATCCAGAAATGTTTATTTACATACATCTACATATACTGTATTAGACTCTAGGAGAGTTTCGCAGTCCCCCTTCTTTATTTCGGTGAAGTATATTAAGTGAAAATGGGCTAATTAACATTTTACTCAAGTGCCTATGGAAAATAGTCGTTTTTGATATGTTTGAATTCTCGAATTCTCCGCAGAGGACGAAATTTGTAATCCCAACTTTGGCCCGCGTAGCCATCTTCGGACATAACTCAGGAGAAAATCTTTAATCCCGACCGAAAGCCGACCACCTAAAGCAACTTTGGCCTCGTAGCCGGAATGAAAAAACTCCTAATAAAATGAAATAACTCCTAATGATAAAAACGAATGAAATAACTCCCAAGAAAATCTCATTGGTATTTATTTAATTTGGGAGTTATTTCATAATAAAATAACGTCATAATGAAATAACTCCCAACAAAAAATATGAAATACATAACTCCCGATTTACATGGAATTTTTTTGTGCCTTATTTCATATTCTTGGACTTATTTCATTTGTGAGTTATTTCATGGTACCACACCAAGCGAAGTCGCGGCGGATATATGCACTATGTTATAATGCATATTTAAAGGCATCGTTTGGCCTTTCAAACTGAACAAATAAAGTTCAATGGTATCTCACACACACACTTTATTATTACCCTAAACCACTTGTGGTACAGGATTTTTATAACTTTAGTAAATTGTTTGTAACATACAAAAGAAAAGACATATTTTTCATGACCTAAGGACGAACCCTATTAAAAATGGTAAAAATCGGTTCAGATTTACATATAGTAACCATATGTATTTACCGTCCTATATGACTTTATCGACTGCGGTACTCTATTTTGCATCATATCATTCTAAAATTTTTCATATACTCGAATGTGTTTCTTGGTATTTAGATGAACTGTGTATTATATTGTAAAATCGTTTCAGATTATATATATGTCCCATCCGATTTAACTTAGCTGTGATAATTATGGTTCAGAATATTTAATATCGAGTTACATATATGTGGGTAAAATAAAATCTCGCAATAATTTTTTGTTTAACAAATTTTATAGGCATTTTAATTTTTTAAATTAATTTTAAAATTAAAATACTGAGTTTTTGTGTTTTACGAAATTTGTGATTGCTCTCGAACCGATTTTTTGCAAAGTTTACTTTGTTTTATAGAGGACATAATGCGCCATTTTCGGTAAAAATGTTTTTTAAAAATTTAAAAAAAAATGTACAAAAGTTTTTTTTTAAAAAAAAACTTTGTAGACAAAATTTATCCCCCTCCATTTTTTTTTTTTAAATTTGCACAGAATATTCGTCGCAATCTCACAAATCCAGAAAAGTAAAAAAATTTTGGGACTCTATATTTGTAAAAGTTATGGACGAAATGCCAAGACTAATCTGACAATTTTCGTCTGTTTTTGCAAAACACTGCACAGTGGTACGAATTCAAAAAGGGGAAATAATTCGACCGTTTCTTAACCAAACAACCGATTGCGACCAAACTTGGCATGTTAGATGAAGAGGTGTTACAGAAGTTAAGTTTTATATTTGGGCCCCCTATGCCAGACAGGGACGGATGTAGAGGGCCTCAAAGTTGGCCAAATCGTGTGAAGAAAAAAGCGCGTGTAACTCGTGTTTCTCTTCCGATTCATAAAATTTGTGTGTGTTCTACTAAATAACTCTTGTACTATTGGGTATATCGAACCAATTTTATAAATCGGAAGACGAAAATTGTTAGACTAGTCTTGGTATTTCGTCCATAAATTTCTCCCAAAATTGTTTTGCTGTTCTGAAATTTGAAGAAAATCGAGGGGGGCCAATTTTTTCTACAAAGGTTTTTTTAAAAAAAAATTTTTTCGTAAAAAAATTCCAAAACATTTTTTTACCAAAATGGCTTATTGTGTCCTCTTTAAAACAAACAAAGTAAATTTAAGAGCAATTACAAATTTCGTAAAACACAAAAACTCTTTCTGTTGAAAAATTGAAATGCCCAAAAAATTTTTTCAAATTTTTGTTTTAAAAAAATTATACATTTTAGCCAAAAATAAACTACATAGGTCGATTTAATATCGACCTATTTATGCAAAATTAGCTAAAAAAGATGCAAATTTACCTTGGGCTCCAAACCTACTTGCATTTTTTTGTAAACAACGGAACTTTCGCCGCGAATATTGCATTACTCAAAAATATTTAGGTCAAATAAAACTACACAACAAAAATTTTTTTTGTTTTCTAGACCTAAAAATAATTTTTTTGTATAGATTGTGGCATACTGTTATATAAAATCAAAACCAAAAATTTTTTCATGGATACATTTTTTTTTAAATTTTTTTATTAAAAATACTATTATCGTCGAAGGTACCCTTAGTATTTGCACTATAATTTTTGGAGTATATGCTTGATCAGGTCGACTTATACGTTAAAAGGCGTAAGTGAATGGAAACTTCATAAATAAAACCAACAAATATTGTTGACTGACCCTCTATCTGAGCGGATCTCATCCAATATAGCTCTAACATTGCATATCATGTTTTATGGAGGGTTACGAACGGCCATAACACCTCGTCTTCACTATAATTTTATATGTGTGTGAAGATAAATACGTATTTAACTAGCGAAGACACAAACCCCAATATGAAAATTAAAAGTCGGGGTATTTGAGGAAAATTAGGTTTTTCTCGAAAACTAGAGCGAATTTTAAAGTGAAATTAAGTTACCATGGGAAAAACATATCATTTTGTTTAAAAAAATTACCATCTGACCTAGAGGGCATATAGAATAGATTTGATAACTAGGGAACCTCGGAAGAAAATATATGACCATATCTGGAAGATGGGACTTTGTACCGACAAGGCCTGCATACTGAAAGAAGCCCTAGGAAGGCTCTATCGACCCATGTATAGCGTATTTCTCAAATCAATTTCAGGCTCCCAAATACGTCCTTCCAAAAATGACCCATTTTGATGGGAATTTCTGGAGAGGAGCAGTGGCCACAACTGGAAGATGGGACTATGTACCGACAAGGCCTGCATACTGAAAGAAGCCCTACGAAGGCTCTATCGACCCATATATAGCGTTTTTCCCAAATCAATTTCAGGCTCCCAAAAACGTCGATAGAGCCTTCCTAGGGCTTCTTTCAGTAGCAGGCCTTGTCGGTACATAGTCCCATCTTCCAGTTGTGGCCACTGCTCCTCTCCAGAAATTCCCATCAAAATGGGTCATTTTTGGAAGGACGTATTTGGGAGCCTGAAATTGATTTGGGAAAAACGCTATACATGGGTCGATAGAGACTTCCTAGGGCTTCTTTCAGTATGCTGGTCTTGTCGGTACAAAGTCCCATCTTCCAGATATGGTCATATATTTTCTTCCGAGGTTCCCTAGTTATCAAATCTATTCTATATGCCCTCTAGGTCAGATGGTAATTTTTTTAAACAAAATGATATGTTTTTACCATGGTAACTTAATTTCACTTTAAAATACGCTCTAGTTTTCGAGAAAAACCTAATTTTCCTCAAATACCCCGACTTTTAATTTTCATATTAGGGTTTGTGTCTTCGCTAGTTAAATACGTATTTATCTTCACACACATTAATTTTATAGTGTCTGACAACAGTCCTCATAAAATAAAATGCAAGTGCAACGTCTGTTATATGTCTCTCTCACATATGGCGAATTCAATAGTGTTTTCTTCGTTAGCATGCTGGCTTTTTAAAAATGTGATAAAATAATTTTTTCGATTTTTGTTTTGTACCAGGAAAAAGTGTTTTTAAAAAAAAAAAAACATGAACAATCCGAATTTAGTTTTTTACTACGGGTGCTATGTTTTGCTTTAGGCCATTCTCAAATTTGGCACACATGTGTTTCTTGGTATTTGAATGAACTATATTACACCGTACGTCACTAATTTTGGGTCATGTAAATGTCTATATAATTCTGAAAGCTGGATAAAAACAAAACAAAACGGTTAACTGAGTTGTTCATTTTCTGGCCTAGTTCCTGTTTAAAAGGAGATGAAATTTTAAGGATTATTCAAACATTTTTAGTAATATTTCTGCCGGTTCTAGTATGATGATATCGTTACCAAATGAATGGGAAAGTTCGGGCTATCTAAATATTGTTGGGTTGTTTTACGAAAGTGGAACAAAAAAGTTTAAAAAGTATTATTTAAATTTTAATCTCTCATTATCCTTTAAGTTCATCAGTTCATTCCAAAAAACGATTATTTATAAATATTTTTTCTGTTGTAGTAACCAATTACACAGTGCAACAACCAAAATGGGAATGGGATTAAACCAATTGCAAATGAAAGTTGACATTATCCATAACAAAACCTTCAAAGGTTTTTTCAGTTCAGTGCTAGCTTTTTTTAAACGCATTTTAAGTTGGACATTTTGAACCTTTTTTTCTATGAAAATCGACAAGAAACAGACAGCACCATTTGTATGTCAGCGCCATCTAGCGTGAGTGAGTAGGTAATAAATGAATTCCTCGACCCCAAAAACAGTAAAATACCACAACTTTCCATGATAATAAAAAGAAATAAGCATTATTTTATTAATTTTTCAACGATCTTTTCTTGTTAGACAGTGTTCCAAAATTACAACTTCAAATGCGTGTAAAAAAATATGGATAATGTCAACTTTCATTTGCAATTGGTCTCATCCCTTTCCCATTCAGAAAATTCGATTTTGTATCACAGTGTTATTAGTTGCAATAATAATCTTTGGTCTATAGATACAATTTCTGTTGTCAAGAATAAAACATTGGTTGTCACAACCAAAAACAGATCATATGGTACTATAATGAAAGTTTAAAATTGTTTACCACAACTAACCGAGTGGCAGTGAAAAAAAATCCTAATTCGATTGATACAACCATCGATTTAGTTGCAAGCATTTTCATCTGATCGTATCCATGTTATTATTGTTGCTTCCATAAATACAGCCGACACACGGTGTAGGCAATATACTTTTTGTTGCTAGTACTATTTTTATACCCTACATCACACTGTGGTACAGGGTATTATGACTTTGTGCATTTGTTTGTAACACCCAAAAGGAGAAGAGATAGGTCCATTGTTTATTATACCGATCGACTTGTAATCACTTTCTGAGTCGATTTAGCTATGCCCGTCTGTCTGTAGATGTATTCTTGTAATCAAAGTACAGGTCGCAATTATGGCCCGATCTTGACGAAACTTTACACATATCTTTTTTTTGCCCAATAACGATCCCTATTTAATTTGGTTAATATCGGTTCAGATTTAGATATAGCCCCCATATATATGTTACCCCCGATTTTCATGTAAGCGCTCTAAAAAGTGTATTTTTAATCCGATCAGTACGAAATTCGGCAGAAAGAGGTTTCTTATTACATGAATTAATACTGCCAAATTTGAGGGAAATCGGTTCAGATTTAGATATAGCCCCCATATATATGTTACCCCCGATTTGACATGTAAGTGCTGTAGAGACTGTAGTTTATATCCGGTCAGTACGAAATTTGACAGAAAGAAGTTTCTTTTTGCATGAATGAGTATTAAGGAAAATCCGTTCAGATTTATATATAACCTCCATATAGTATATGTTCCTCCTGATTTGGTATCAAAGCGCTATAGAAGTTGTACTTTACTTCCGATCATTAATATTTTCCGGAAAGATGTTTCTCAATTTAGGAACGAATATTGCTTAATTTAGCGATTATCGGCTCAGAATTAGATAATATGTTCCTGCCTACTTACCAATTATTCCAAATTATTATCGCAATGCCCTTTATCGCATTGTTAGGGAGGTGTAGGGTATTATATAGTCGGCCCTGCCCGACTTTCTGCCTTTCCTTACTGGTTTATTGTTACAATAGAATTCCAACCAATTATTTTTGGGGGTGTAACACATTTTGCCCAACTGTACCAGATTTTACATTTTTCACCTCATTATACCATATTTAAAAATTGTTGTCCACATTGTCCTCTACGAATTAAAAAAATGTTGCTTATCTCGTTTATGTTGCAAGAACTCCTCTCTAGGAACACATTTAAACCCTTTTGTCTCCTATTGTGCAATTTTAACACCTTTTTTCGAAAAACCTTCTTGCAGCTTATGTTCCAAAAGCTAACCTTGCCCCACTGTGCTTTTAAAAGAAAGAATTTCGGAAAATAATCCTATCCATTAATGACGAATGGCTCAACAATTTTCAAAATTCTATCTTCTGCGTTTTAAAGTTGGCGATGGTGCCATATGTATCTCTTTTTGTCCCACTATGTCCCTTATATCTTCAGAAATCGGGGGTATAATTATTTTGTCACTCCGTTTGGAAACCCCATAAAGTATATACGAGTATATTCATAATCGTCGTAAATTTCAATACGATTTAGCCATGTTCGTCCGTCTGCTGTAATAACGCTACATAAAATCTACAATCATTGAAATGACAGAAATTATTTTTTTTTGCCAACATTTCCTATTGGAAAATTTGTCACAGACTTCACTTTAGTGGAGGATTTTCTACGGGCCCAAATGGGTAACACATCTTGGAAGTGACCTTAGGCCCTAAGTATGTTTGGCGGAAATCCGTTTTAGGACATTCATCACGTCATTTAAGATATGTCCGTTTGGTTGGTGTGCACGATAAATCTCGTAAGGAGTGACCGATTGACTTCATTCATTGGTATGTGGTAATATTTGTTTGTATATTCGGCTTCTGGTACAACCCAGACAAAAGGGTTAATATTTATTAAAATATTGATGCTGTAATAACTTATGTAACTATATAATTCTCTAAAGCTCTGTAATTCCACACATAGTTATAGTTTATCTGTCGATATTACTTTAAGAAAAATGGGCGTCATTGCCTCGACCCTTCTTGTAACTCACACCCAAAGGGACTATTTTGTTCAAATGTTAACGACTTACAACTTAAATACCAGAACTTAAAATCACTTAACATTTTGTGCAGTGTAATAAAGAACCAGTAAGGAAGGGCTAAAGTCGTGCGGGGCCTACTATATAATACCCTACACCACTCTCGTAATATTGAATAACTTTGAAATATAAATTTTGTAATTCATGTTTACATAAATTTACTTTTGGGACATTTTATACTTAAATAATACCCTGTACCACAATGTGGTGTAGGGTATAAAAACGATTGGATGTAAAATACAGCTTCTACAGGACTAAAGAGCCAAATCGGATGAAACATGTATATGGGAGCTATAGCTAAATCTTAACCGATTTTCTTCAAATTCGGCAATGTTAGTACATGGATCAAGAAACTCCATCATTCTAAATATCAAAACGATTGGATGTAAATATTGTACCATGATGTCAGGGTAACTCTTGGAACATAAACTAGAAATGAAACGAGGGTTCGTATTTTATAAATAAAAGTAATAAAATCTTTTTCATTTTGCACCAAATGAAATAATCAAGTCATTTTGAAAGAAAGAGGTATAGCTATTTTACAATACCCTAAACAGAAAATGGATAAAAGATGGGGGCTGCGAAGCGCTAATATATTCATAATCGTCGTAAAATTCAATACGATCTAGCCACGTTCGTCCGTCTGCTGTAATAACGCTACATAAAATCTACAATCATTGAAATGACTGAAATTATTTTTTTTTTGCCAACATTAGTTAACGGCTTACAACTTAAATACCAGAACTTAAAATCACTTAACATTTTGTGCAGTGTAATAGAGAACCAGTAAGGAAAGGACTGGTTCTCTATTACACTATCGTAATATTGAATAACTCTGAAATATAAATTTTGTAATTCATGTATAAATTGTTTACATAAATTTACTTTTGGGAAATTTTATACTTAAATAATACCCTGTACCACAGTGTGGTGTAGGGTATAAAAACGATTGGATGTAAAATACAGTTTCTACAGGACTAAAGAGCCAAATCGGATGAAATATATATATGGGAGCTATAGCTAAATCTTAACCGATTTTCTTCAAATTCAATAGGGATCTTTACAGCTGCAAAATACTCTAAACTGCAAAATTTCAGAACGATAGGAGTGAAATTGCGACCTGTAGTCGACGAACAACTTTACATGGACAGACGGACAGACGGACGGACAGACATGGTTAAATCGACTCAGCTAGTGATTCTGTGTCGATCGGTATACTTTAAGGTGGGTCTAGCTGCGTTATTTTCAGGTGTTCATCAACATCTGCGTGAAACAAACTTATAATACCCTGTACCACAGTGTGGTGTAGGGTATAAAAAAGGGCCTTATTGTCCACCCAAAATCACCAAATAATAATAAAATGTAATAGCTCACAACTTGACAATTAGCACTTGCAATTAGGTGCAGTGCAATATCTTTGACGTATCTACTTTTCAGCGCAAAATAGGCGTATTTATCAAGCCCCTTCTGGTACTCCAGAAAAATTTACACATTCTTTCGAACTCGTTTTTAAACCCTCCACCATAGGAGGGAGGGGGTATATTCATTTTGTCACTCCGTTTGTAACACCTCTAAATATTGATCTGAGACCCCATAAAGTATATATATTCTTAATCGTCGTAAAATTCTAAGACGATTTAGCCATGTCCGTCCGTCCGTCTGTTCATCAGACGGACGGACAGTCCGCAATAATAGAGCTAGATTGATAAAATTTGGTATCTTATAGCAGCCGGTTGTTTGGGATTGAAATTGGGCGATATCGGTCCATATTTATATATAGCTCCTATATATTGCATCTAACTTGTTGTGATTCCTACTGTTATATTTTTTTTGTATTATATTTTTTTGTGTGTTTTCGGTGTTATTTTCTTTAGGTTTGAGTTATTTTGTGAGGTCGCTTTTGCAATGACTTTGGACTGATTACACTGTTTCCACCTCTCTGGCTCCCATATAAGTTATCAAATTCCATATCATATTACTCAAAAGAAACCTTAATCGATTTAATCGAGTGTTTTGCTAATTTTTGTATTGCTAATATTGTGTAGTATTTCATCGATTCAAAATCAATCTCTTTAGTTTTCTCGTCATTTAAAATTTTTTATGTTATTGTTATTGTTTATTATTTTGTTATTGTATTTACAAAAGTCCAAATTGTATTTTCTATTTTACGTAATTAAGTTTCACAAAAAAAGAAGACTATGTACTTCACTTTTGTCCAATTTCTACCTCCTTTTAAGTTTTCGTACAATTGACTAAATTATGTTTTATTATTTTTTCCAGGTTTCTGCTTCTGTTTCGGATAGGCAAGTTTCATTCTTCTTCCTCTTTTTGTTAATTTTTTTGTCATATAATAAACATTTTAAATAAAAACTCTCCAGCTAATATTTACAATAATTTAATTCAGGTTATAGAGTAATCGAATTAAACCCGATTTGTATTTAAAACACAGTCTGCTGTTTGCTTGAATGTAAAAAAAAGTCTTCTTAAACCGCCTATAATTTCGCCCCCGTCATTTGTAAATTTTTAAACCGAACATAATTTTTTTTGTGATTAAAATCCAATCGAATACGGGACACAAAGAAACACAGTCAAGATTAATTTGTCACGGCCATTCATTTGGTTGCCTTCATAATCATCAGATGTGGAGCCTATGTTGGAGTGAGTAAGTGAGTGAGTCTCTGGTTTTAAGTAAAACCGATTAAATTTTGCACGAGCAATTAAACTGAACCGGGCAAAACAAATGTTAAACATGTTCGAATTATAAACACATATCACAGACTCCTACTGACGGTCGCGCATTTACTGTGTTCTGCTTTTCACCTATCCGGGCAATGGGCATATGTACTCTCGTATATCCACTTCACTACTTACACCCAACTCCGCTCCAGGTAGGTCCGTCCATACATACACTTGAAGGCTGAAACAAAAAGATAGATGGCTAAGGAAGTTTGATTAACTCTATGAGTGAGTTGCCGTAGAGTTGAAGTGTTGGACACAGATGCTGGTACCCAACACATAGACAGGGAGGGAGGGAGTCAGTCAGTCAAGCAGTTTCATCCAGTGTCAGACAGTGGCATAGACCGCAACACCAACACATGTAACATAGACATATGAACTTATGTATGATTTTGTAGTTAAGTATTATGATATTAAGAACTCCAATCATAAACAATGGTACATTATTGCAGGTATTGTCATATATATACCTGCACTTTCTTTTGGTCAGAACAAACAATTGTTTACGCAAAATATGTTTCTGTCACAACAAACGAAATTTCAGTTGCGGCAAACGAGAATTGTAGGTGTCTAATATTTCCTTTCGCAGAAACGATTTTTTTCTTTGCGTGCGCATAATCTATACAAAAATAAGCGATCTCGGTTTAAAGCAGGAATTCTCAGATAACTTTGCTGCTCCTTGAAGCCCTGCGGTTGGAAGTCCCACTATATCAGCGAATATTTTAAAATTTAGTAAGCCCTTATATAAACAATGTCCTCCATCGAGGCAACAGTTTGAGGGATGGATCAGAGGACAAGGCTCATATATTTACGATAAAAATCCCTATAATCATATATGTGGAATTAGAAAACAAGAAGAATTTTGCACCACTGTGCGTCGTCGGACTGGCAGGCACTTTAAGGTGCGATTTTGTAAAATAGCAAAACGTACAACAAAATGACACTAAAGAAACCGCAGAGACAGAAAAACGGAGTGACGGACGGACAAGCCAACAATCATAATTGCTTCAATGTAAGCGTAGTCAAGAATAGTAAGCTTAAGCCCACAATCCGCAATCCTCGAAAGGGGAAACGCATGACGACGACAACGAGGGATTTGTAAGGCGGCCAACGTGCTACGTAGTTCTTCTGCGTAGTAGAATTAACATCAGCAACAGAAACAGCAATGAGCAATGGACAGCGGACAACATCAGCTGCCAGTAACAGCAACAGCAGCTTCTGCAGCAGAAGCATATAGTAGCGTAACGAATGTAAGTTTAATTGTTCGCAGCAAAGTTGAAGATTAATGAAGTTTGTGTAGAGAACAGAAATAACCTGCTGTTTATCATTTTCTCACTCAAAATTATGATTAGAACGATACCATAAGATAGATGGGCATATGATAAGTTGGTTATGAAGAATTAGGATTTTTATTTCAACAAATTTTCCTGCAGCCACCTTCCGGGTAATTCCAGAGCTATTTAATCTTTCAGTGTTAAGTTTTTTCCAGATCAAGCGTGATTCGTTACATGTGTCAAGGTCAAAAATGTTCAGTATTTCTTGCCATTTCATTACGACTTACAAAACGCTTGCTCTGTGATTGTTTTTATTAAAAACTTTTCTTCAGCGACGAGGCTCATTCTTGGCTCAACAGGTACGTAAATAAACAGAATAGCCGAATTTGGTCTAAGGAGCGGCCAGAGACTGTCCAAGAGCTACCAATGCACCCTGAAAAAATGCAATGTTTAATGCGGTTTATGGCTGCATTTTTCACCGTATTAATATATAAAAACACAAAGGTGAAATTAAATCTACTCTATACTTATCCATCTCTCGCATTTATGAATTTGTTATCTGAAGTGTGTTCGTGTACATCAATCAATCTGATGATTAAGACAAAAGTCATAGGCATTTAAACTTATCTCCACTCTAACCAAACGAACGCCTGGCATAACTCCAACACGTCGGTGGTTCCTTCCATGATTCTCTGCCGCAGCAACAGCTCCGCAACTGATGGTTGGTGGTCACTCAGTCATTCATGTACTTCTCAAACGCATTTGCAGAGTTGTAAATCCCAGATGATAATCGCAATAATGTTAATAGATGAACAGCAATGACAGCCAACTGCAACAATAACTACAGCATGTTCCACAACTGGCCGCAACACGGAGGTGCACAATGGAAGGATTTATGAGTGACCATAGATGACATGGAAGCAGTAACAAATTAAACATCTGTCATCTGCCGTCGGGGATTTTCAGATAGGCCCAGCGGTAAAAGTGGGGCCACAGTAGTTTCAAATAGAATACATTCAGAGAGTAGTAGACGGATCGTCCTTGAGTTGCATAATTGCAAACTATACTGTGATTACCTGAACGCTTGTACAGACAGAGAGAATGTCATAGATAAACCGATTCAGTGATTCTAAGTCTATAGGTATAATAATCTACTTTTAGGAATTATGCAAAAGTACATAAAGACTTTATCATTCCCACTGTGCGAAATGGCTGACCACCTCAAACGAATGGTGCCAACCTTTTTTCCGGTGACATCGAGTTTTTGAGATATTTACCTACAACGTTTGCTTGGTAAACAAACAGGTTAGCAAAATCAGACACAATTTTAGTATGGAAGGCTTCGGAATAGATTTTCCATGAAAAGAAATAAAGGAGGCACTAAAAGACATATATCTCCCGAAATACCCGACAATACCCTGCTCACACTTTTACCCCTGCAAATCTCTCTCCAAATGAAGTGAAATATCAAAAGTCGTAGAAATCGATAGATTTTTATCCCCTCACCTTAGAGAGGAGGGTATATATCATTTGCTACGAGCAAAAGTGTAACACATCGAAGGAGTGACCTAAGACCCTAAGTATGTTCAGCGAATATCCGTTTTGGGACATTTTAAGTCATTTGAGCAATGTCCGTCCGTCTGTCTGTCTGTGTGTCTGTCTGCTGGCTGGTGCGCACGATAACTCTCGAAAGGAGTCGCCGATTGACTTCAAATTTGGTATGCGGTAATATTTTTCTCTATCTCCGGCTAAGTTCGAATATGGGCCACATTGGTCCACTCCTTGTACACGCAAAGAAAATAAACGTTTGGGCGTCGTTTATGGCAAACATTTTTCTTTGTCTCAAACGCTCTACTTTTCCCGTAACGGTTGAAATTGTTGCGGTGAATGCAAAAGTTTATCGTAAACGCAGTTTCTCTTACTGTAAACGAACAATCTTTCATTCCAAAATTTTCGTAATTTATTTTACGGTAAACGAAAAACGTTTACGGAACCATATTGTATTTAAACCAGAGATTGGCAAAATAGCGCCGTTTTCATGTTATTTTCTGATGTAGTTTAGTATTCTATTCATGGACGTGTAAACTTATGAATTGTCAGCATTTGGGTCAGAATATTGACCTATAAAATTCACTTTTGACTAAAAAGTTTAATATATGGTAAGATAACATCTCGCTTTGATCCCTACAATGGACTACTACATTTTTAATATGTTCTAACATACATGCCTTCTTTTTTACAGTTTGTCTACAACTCAATTAGAAGATAGCAGCCAAATAATAGCAGAGGTGTTTGTCGGGGAGCTCCCGGGGACATTTTACTAAAAATTGTGACATTTTTGATTATAAACATAATATTACAAAACATATTAAATATCATAATTCAATCAAATTATTCTTTTGTGACAATCGTTTTCTCATTTATTGTTAAACTGACATTGCTTTTGACAAACGCAATGATTGTTTGCAACACACGTTTTACAGGGTTTGGGATAAACAGGCATTGCTTGTGACAAACACAATAACCTTTTGCACTAAACGTTTCACAGGGTTTGTAATAAATGTAAATCATTTACGATAAGTAAACTAACCGTTTGCTATAAACGTTTCTAATTTTTTTGTCTAATTTTTCGTTTGGGAGTAACGAATTTTTCTTTGCGTGTAGTACCTCACCCACAAAGGGTTAACTTTTAGTAAAATATATATACTCTAATACCTTCTTTACTACTTACCCGAATCTTCTGAAATTTCACACATAGTATCAGTTTGTTAGTCGCTAACACGTCAAGAAAAATGGGCGAAGTGGCCACTCCCTTTTTGGCACCTCCCAAACAAATTGACCATTTTGTACCAAAAGCAAAACAGTCTTCATCTTTAATACCAGTACAAGCTTTAAAGTTATTAAATGCAATTTACTAATATTTTTTGGGACTCAAGGTGAGGGGATTCATAAGTCGGTTTACCCGACTGAACTTTCTTACTTGTTTTTGATGTAAGGTATAAATATGCAACTGCTAGCTCATCACTATCATCCTTAAACATAGCTCCGAATTAATCATATACAGTTCGCGAAATGTCTAAAATTAACATTTTGATTTTAGTAAACCATGAATAGACTAAACAGGCAGAATACAGAAAACTACAAATTATGCTTATGTCATGTGAAGCCTTTTCCTTGGAGAATTTCCCAAGACAATTTTTGTGTTACTTAATTAGCTCCTTCATTTATTGAGAATACAAAATGAAAATTCTGATATTTTGTTTCATATCCCAAAAAAAAAAATTCTGCTATACGTTTCTCTTTGGAAGTGGTTCCCATAGTCGTTTCTCTGTGTGAAAAAGTTGTCCATAGATTTTTTCCTACAACACTATGCGCATAGTCGAAGGGTTGCGCATAACATTTTCTGGTGTAAACTGGAGTCCTAAACACGAAAAAAAATTTTATGTTTTTTTTTTAATTTTTCATACGACGAATTCGGTCCTGCTTATATTGATGTTCGCAAAAAAGGGAAATACATCGATTATCGGTTATAACTGGATAAATTTAAAATTTTAAATTGCCCACCTTTTATTAAAATGAAATTCAAAGAAATTTCAGTCGGGTAAACCGACTTAAGAATCCCCTCAACTTCAGTCCCAAAAAATCAATTCGTAAGTTTGTTATTTCCTTTTTTTAATTAAATATTATATGTAAATTCAAATAGCATTTAATAACTTTAAAGTAAGTAAAGGGTGGGCCATGTAAAATTTTAAAAATTAAATTGGATATAAAAAATTTCTGATTATTTTTTCAAATTTCTTGTTTTATTGGAAAGGTTGAACTGTGTCATTTAATAAAATAAATATCTCGTTAAATAAGCCCCGTAGAAGGAAAAGGCCAACATTTTGTTATCACAATTTTTTTGGCCAAAATTTAGCAAAACTTAAAATGTAAACATCGCGTTAAATAAGCCCCGTAGAAGGAAAAGGGCGAAATTTAGTTATCACAAATTTTTGGCCAATATTTAGCAAAACTTAAAATGTAAATATCTCATTAAATAAGCCCCGTAGAAGGAAAAGGTCGAAATTTTGTTACCACTAATTTTAGGCCAAAATTTTGAATTTCCATAGTAAAACTTAAAATGTAAATATCACGTTAAATAAGCCCCGTAGAAGGAAAAGGACGACATTTTGTTATCTCTATTTTTTTGTATAATATGTAGCAAAACTTAAAATGCAAATATCTCGTTAAATAAGCCCCATAGAAGGAAAAGGGCGAAATTTTGTTATTACTATTTTTATACCCTACACCACACTGTGGTGCAGGGTATTATAAGTTTGTTTCACGGCAGATGTTTGTAACACCTGAAAATAACACAGCTAGACCCACCTTAAAGTATACCAATCGACTCAGAATCATTAGCTGAGTCGATTTAACGATGTCCGTCCGTCCGTTCGTCCGTCTGTCCATGTAAAGTTGTTCGTCGACTACAGGTCGCAATTTCACTCCGATCGTTCTGAAATTTTGCAGTTTAGAGTATTTCGCGGCTGTTAAGATCGCTATTGAATTTGGTTGCAATCATTTTGAAATTTAGAATTGTAAAGTTTCTTGATCCATGAACCAACACTACCGAATTTGAAAAAAATCGGTTAAGACTTAGCTATAGCTCCCATATACATGTTTCGTCCGATTTGGCCCTTTAGTCCTGTAGAAGCTGTATTTTACATCCAATCATTTTGAAATTTAGAATGGTAGAGTTTCTTGATCCATGAACCAACACTGCCGAATTTGAAGAAAATCGGTTAAGATTTAGCTATAGCTCCCATATATATGTTTTGCCCGATTTGGCCCTTTAGTCCTATAAAAGCTGTATTTTACATCCAATCGTTTTGAAATTTAGAATGGTAGAGTTTCTTGATCCATGAACCAACACTACCGAATTTGAAGAAAATCTGTTAAGATTTAGCTATAGCTCCCATATATATGTTTCGTCCGATTTGGCCCTTTAGTTCTATAGAAGCTATATTTTACATCCAATCGTTTTGAAATTTTCTTGATTCATGAACCAACATTGTCGAATTTGAAGAAAATCGGTAAAGATTTAGCTATTGCTCCCATATATATGTTTCATCCGATTTGGCTCTTTAGATCCAATCGTTTTTATACCCTACACCACACTGTGGTACAGGGTATTATTTAAGTATAAAATGTCCCAAAAGTAAATTTATGTAAACAATATACATGAATTACAAAATTTATATATCAGAGTTATTCAATATTACGAGAGTGGTGTAGGGTATTATATAGTCGGCACCGCCCGACTTTAGCCTTTCCTTACTGGTTTGACAAAAATTTTGAATTTCCTGTGCAAAACTTAAAATCCAAATATCTCGTTAAATAAGCCCCGTAGAAGGAAAAGGACGAAATATTGTTATTACTAATATTTACCAAAAATTTTTAATTTCCTTAGCAAAACTTAAAATGCAATATCTCTTTAAATAAGCCCCGTAGATGGAAAAGGTCGCAATTTTGTCATCAATAATATGTGGCCAAAATTTTTAATTTCCTTAGCAAAACTTAAAATGCAAATATCTCGTTAAATAAGCCCCGTAGAAGGAAAAGGTCGTAATTTTGATATCACTAATATTTGGCCAAAATGTTGAATTTCCTTAGCAAAACTTAAAATCGAAATATCTCGTTAAATAAGCCCCGTAGAAGGAAAAGGTCGTAATTTTGTTATCACTAATATTTGGCCAAAATGTTGAATTTCCTTAGCAAAACTTAAAATCCAAATATCTCGTTAAATAAGCCCCGTAGAAGCCCCTAATATTTGGCCAAAATGTTGAATTTCCTTAGCAAAACTTAAAATTCAAATATCTCGTTAAATAAGCCCCGTAGAAGGAAAAGGTCGTAATTTTGTTATCACTAATATTTGACCAAAATGTTGAATTTCCTTAGCAAAACTTAAAATCCAAATATCTCGTTAAATAAGCCCCGTAGAAGGAAAAGGTCGTAATTTTGATATCACTAATATTTGGCCAAAATGTTGAATTTCCTTAGCAAAACTTAAAATCGAAATATCTCGTTAAATAAGCCCCGTAGAAGGAAAAGGTCGTAATTTTGTTATCACTAATATTTGGCCAAAATGTTGAATTTCCTTAGCAAAACTTAAAATCCAAATATCTCGTTAAATAAGCCCCGTAGAAGCCCCTAATATTTGGCCAAAATGTTGAATTTCCTTAGCAAAACTTAAAATTCAAATATCTCGTTAAATAAGCCCCGTAGAAGGAAAAGGTCGTAATTTTGTTATCACTAATATTTGACCAAAATGTTGAATTTCCTTAGCAAAACTTAAAATCCAAATATCTCGTTAAATAAGCCCCGTAGAAGGAAAAGGGCGAAATTTTGTTACCACTAATTGTAGGCCAAATTTTGAATTTCCTTAGCAAAACTTAAAATGCAAATATCTCGTTAAATAAGCCCCGTAGAAGGAAAAGGGCGAAATTTTGTTATCACAAATTTTTTGGCCAAAATTTAGCAAAACTTAAAATGTAAATATCTTGTTAAATAAGCCCCGTAGAAGGAAAAGGACGAAATTCTGTTATCGCCAGTTTTATCACCACATCCATAAACCCAATTTTTCCGTACATTTCCGATTGTTTCGGGTGGAAGTTCTTCAATGGCAATTTCGATTTCATGTTTAAATTTTAATTGTCTCTGGATGCTTCGCGTAACATTTATCCTTAATGGCTTCCCAACAGAAAATAATAATCCAAAGGGCTCAAATCACAAGTCAAAGTAGTGGGTAGTTAAAATTTACAATTTTTAATCGCACACCCTTTACTTGGTGCAAAATGGATCATTTGTGTGGGAGGTACAAAAAGGTGCGTGCCAATAACGCCCACTTTTCTCTGGAGCCTAGATACTGTGAAAGCATTAGGTTAGGTTAGGTTGAAGAGAGGAGACGTTTAAACGTCTCATGTCTCCTTATTTATGATCTTTTTATACCTCACGAGTTACAGAAAATCGGTACTAAACACGAATTTTCTCAGTATCTTCCAGTCATATCCTCTGAGATGAGTCAAGTCTGGTAATATGTCGGACCCGAAATGTTGGGATCTTGAAAGCATTACAATGTAAAAAATTTCAAGTATTTGTGCTTTAAGCAGTTAACTTTTGTGGTAGGTACCAAAGGGCGTGGAAACTTCACCCATTTTTCTCAAGATGATAGCGACTAATAAACTGATACTATGTGTAGAATTTCAGAAGATTCGAGTATGTAGTACAGAAGTTACTAAGGATTCAATATTTCACTAAATGTTAACCCTTTGTGGGGGAGGTACTAGAGAGAGTGGACAAAAATGGCCCATCTTATAAGTTAGCCGGAGATAGAGAAAAATATTAGCGCGAACCAAATTTAAAGTCAATCGGTTAATCCTTTATCTTGCGCACCAGCCAGCAGACAGACACACAGACGGACTCACGTAAATTGCTCAAATAACTCAAAATGACCCATATCTAATATCCGTCAAACATTCTTGGGGTGTTAGGTCACTCCTTCGATGTCTTACACTTTTGGCTCGTAGCCTTTTATCACTAAATTGGTGAAAATAAATATAATAAAAAATAAATAAAATTATGAAGTTATTGATGGTTTGGCTTGAGGTTATGTATTACTTAAAAAACGATGGATTTTTTGTTTTAAATAGTTTCAATTTTATTTGTTTCCAATATTTCGACTGTCTTCGACAGTCATCCTCAGGCAAATTCACTTTAAAATGCAAATAAATAACAAGTTATACAAACATGTTTAAAAGACAAAAATAATATCACAATAATTAAATTTAGAACAGAAACTATCGACTACTTCTTAACAGAGTTAACGCTTAACTAACAAATTATCTTCTTCGTCCGTATTTTTCTACTAAATTCCTGTAAATCTGTGCACAATGGTCCGTGTCAGTTTTATAGTTCATTTTCTCATCGTTTGGTACATTTATTATGTGTAACATTTCTAATCTAGGAGTAAAATTATATCTACAGGAGATATACCCTTTTGTAATTTTTCTCCTGTGTCATAATGTCAACTTCATTCAAATTTGGCTTATGTCCCGTCAGAGTGCAATGTGCTGCAAGCGCAAATAACAATAATACTAATAATTTTATTAATTAATTAAAGAGGAATTAAATATTTTATAATGAACATAAGAATAAAAAATTAATTATTCTATGTAGTCTTTAAAAAAAAAAGAATATCACTAACAATTTTACTATTTCGTTTTTGATATTTAAAATGGTCAAATTTCAAAATGGATCTTGGATCATTGTAGATCTTAGTCATGTTTTAATTCAACATTTTATGTATTTCTATCAACGATTTCTTTCTCTGATTGGCTTATTGTCGTATGAGTCTTGAAGATATTTTTAGCACAATAGTTTCTACAATTAGCGATTCCTTATCAATTTGCAGGTTACTTCTATAATCATCAATAAATTCAGAAGTTCCAGTCAAAGCTTTACCAAACAATTTACTGCTTTAGTTAGTGGAAAACTTAAATCTGTTCTCCAATATTAAAATGTTTTCTGTGTAACAAATTAATGTCAAACATGTTCAGTTTGCTCTATAATATAACCATGAATCGACTTACAAACGAAAAACGCTTGCAGATTATTTAAGTTTATTTCACTTTGGGGGCCAATATTGAAGAATTTATTCGCGAGATACCGGCCGATGTGTTGGAGAGAGTATGCCAAAATTGGACCCAACGTATGAACCATTTGAGGCGCAGCCGCGGTCAACATTTACATGAAATCATCGTTGTGCAGAAGAGCGATAGGTTTAAAATGGGGACTACGTCCAAATATGACTCACTGGCTTTACATGAGCGTGATTAGACCAATAATCACCTACGCCTCTGTAGTGTGGTGGACATCAATGGACAAGAAGTGCAACGTAATACCTTTGCAAAAAATTCAACGTATGTGCTGTCTAGGCATAAGCGGGGCATTTAGAACTGCACCAACAAAAGCGTTGGAGACTATACTGCACATCCAACCAATAGACATCCGTATAAAGTATGAGGCAGCCCTCACAGCAAGACGTCTACAAGTGATGGGTGAATGGATAAATCGAGACCACAAGTCGTACCATCAGATGATTTTAGAATATCTAGTTGGTCACATTCAAACGCCAGAAATCTCGGACCGCATTCCTGAAGTGCGGCTTACAGCTACCTGTGATACGTTTGTGCCAGACAGACGCTCCTGGGAAAATGGAACTTTGGCCCATGTGCCAGTGGGAACAAGCTGCTACACGGATGGGTCCAAGCGAGGAGGAAGGACGGGTCTGGGACTTTTTATTGCTGAACCAGAAGTCGAACTTCACTTCCGCCTCCCTGACCATAACACGGTATTTCAAGCAGAAGTTCGATCAATCACGGAGTGTGTGAACTGGCTCAGTAACACGACAAAGCCTAAATATGCCAACATCTTCACAGATAGCCAAATGGCGATTAAAGCAATAACATCGGAAAGGGTAAAATCCAGAACTGTGTTGGACTGTAAAAGTAAATGATTACTCAGCCCATGGTCAATTGCGTATTTGCTGGTTACCAGGACACAACGGAGTGATTGGAAATGAACGGGCAAACAACTTGGCTTCAAAGGGCAGAGAACTTCGAGTAATAAACTTGGAAAATTGGAAACCTTTCGAAGCCACGAAAAATGAGTTGAAGCACTGGGCAGTGATGACTCATAAAACTGTGTGGAATAGCGCAACGGTAGGAGCAACTGCAAAGATACTGTGGGGTGACCCAAATGAAAAGAAAACAAGAAGTCTTCAGAAACTAAACAAGATCGATATTAGTAAGATGATGAGTGTTCTAACGGAACACTCAAGCTTACAAGCACATCTTCATCGCATAGGACTAGCAGGAAACGACGAATGCAGGGCATGCAGAGAAAACATCGAAACGATGGAACATTTTCTGTGTCACTGCCCGGCTTTCACACATGCAAGATCCCAATATTTCGGGTCCGACATATTACCAGACTTGACTCATCTCAGAGAATATGACTGGAAGATACTGAGAAAATTCGTGTCTAGTACCGATTTTCTGTAACTCGTGAGGTATAAAAAGATCGTAAATAAGGAGCGCACAACAGGCCGAACCACTGGCTTAAGTGTATGTCCATGGACATGAGACGTTTAAACGTCTCCTCTCTTCAACCTAACCTAACCTAACCTGAAATCATCTTTAAACATTGGATTATATAGACCGTTCTCGACTCAAACAAAAATTTCATATATTAAGTTTTATGTGTTTTCTTTTAATCAAATCCGAAAGCTCTAAACGAATCTCTCGATAGTTGCCGCAACCGTTCAGTATGCCTCTCCGAGCCTTGCATTTGTTGTTTGAAAATATTTGTTTAATTTATATATGTTTTGTAGAGCAGTGTTAAATACATGAAGATTCATAACGGATTCAGGTTTAGTGATTATATTTAATAATCCCAAAGCATCCACAGTATTTTTGTGTCGTGATGTACTTGCTTCCTACTCTAAACTATTTTTTAGTTTTACTAAGACTTCGAACTTCCAAATATTTTATTTGTAGAACATTGCATATTCTTTTGAAATCCATATGATTTCCAGGTTTGGGAATATGTACATACAGCATTGACAAATTTTGATGATGATTGTATGTTCGAATAGGAGTCGACAATTACCCAATTTTAATTTGTATGCCTCGCAGAGATTTAAAACACATTACATTTGCCTTGTCCTCATATATAAAATACCTGGTATCTTTTATACAAAACGTCAATATTTCTGTAAATAAATTCATCGGGATCTTTATATATTCTTCAATTTTGTTCCATTTTTCTTTTATCGTATTTATGGCTAAGTAAACTTAATTTATGAATTTATTTATAGAAATATTGACGTTTTGTATAAAAGATACCAGGTATTTTATATATGAGGACAAGGTGTACGAACAACGAAAAGGATTGCCAATGGGATCGCCTGCGTCACCGATGATCGCGGATATTGTCATGGAGGAACTACTGGACGCTTCAATACAAAAATTGACTATCAAACCTAAATTATGGACAAAATATGTGGACGATCTATTCTGTATTGTAAAGAGGACAGAAGTAGAAAATACTCTGACAACATTAAATTCCTTCAACAACCAGATACAACTTACTATGGAAAAAGAAGAAAACAGCAAATTACCATACATAGACAAGGCCCCCTGCTAAAGTTAGACTGGTATCAGAAGAAAACAGCATCCGGACGATTGATCAATTTTTACTCTAAACATCCCAGACGAATAAAAATAAATACGGGACCAACTTTATCAACAGGGCACTCAGCATCAGTGACCTCATCTTTCATAAAACTAAAGAAGAGAAAATACGACAAATCGTAGAGATGAATGACTTTCCGAAGAAAACAATCGATGGACTCATAAAGGAGCGACAACGAGAGGATCAAAAAGAGGCTATAGCAAAGATGTACAAACCACAGACGTACATTCCAAACTTTACATGACCTCAAGCCAAACCATCAATAACTTCATAATATAATAAAGGTCAACAATAAATAAAATTTAAATATTTATTAATTCCAGCTCAAATTCGTTAATGTCGGTTGCGATGAAAAGAAGTTGTTGTCGGATTATGCAACAAAATATATGTATGGTATTAATTATAAATTTATTTACATATAAAGGGTGGTTAAATTTTAATTTAGGAAATTATTGTCATTTCTTTTTTTATACCCTCCACCATAGGATGGGGGTATATTCATTTTGTCACTCCGTTTGTAACACCTCTAAATATTGATCTGAGACCCCATAAAGTATATATATTCTTAATCGTCGTAAAATTCTAAGACGATTTAGCCATGCTATCCATGGTGGAGGGTATATAAGATTTGGCATGGCCGAACTTAACGCTTTTACTTGTTTAATATAATAATATTGGTATGTTTCAATAATGTATAGAACAAAATATCGGCCAAATGGCCGCCGCGACCTCGGCGGCACACCTCCATCCGATGGTCCAAATTTTCGATGTCGCTGAGGCATAATTGAAGTTCTATGCCGTTAATGTGCCGAATTACATATTTCATCATTTAGCTCTTGAATTGTTGCTGGCTTATCGGCGTACACCTTTTCTTTCTAATAACCCCAAAGAAAGAAGTCCAACGGTGTCAAATCACATGATCTTAGCGGCCAATTGACATCGCCAAGACGTGAGATAATACGGCCATTAAATTTCTTGCGAAAAACAGCCATTGTTTCGTTAGCTGTGTGGCAGGTGGCCCCATCAAACAAACATCACGAAGTGCACGAAATGCATTTTGATTTGAACGCCCATTTTCTTAAAAGGTTTAAAAAACTTTAACGCGTCGATTGTGTATCTTTTCATGGTTCAAATTGAGTTAATCTGAAATTAAGAAATGTCAAATGAAATGCAGAAAAAAAACTTGAAGTTTAGGTGTGGTTCACATTCAACATCGGCCCTTACAATTTAACCACCCTTTATAAAAGAGAGAGTGTGTTTGTTTGTTTGTTCCGTATAGACGTCCAAATGGCTGGCCCGATCTTCTTAAAATTTTCACAGAATGTACATGTGTAGGGGGTGCTTGAATTTTCGATATATCAAGTGGGCGTGGACCCGCTTATATGGGTCAAATTTTGATATTGAGAAAATTGTTTTGCTAGAGTACTAACATTTTGTGTTTATGCATTTAGTAGAAGATTATTTGAGTTTTCCAAAAATGGGCGGAATCGGACCAATTGGCCTGGCCCCGCCCATACAAGCTAAATTTTGAAATTGACATATCTTGCCAATTCTGTTAGCGAGAGATGTGTAATTTTGTGTAAATGTATCTGGTAACAGTCTACGTGATTGGTCCAAAAATGGGCGGGATCGAACCAATGGGCGTGGTCCCGTCCAAATTAGCCAAATTTTGAAATTGAGATATAGAATAATTTTGAAATTGAAATCGTTGTTTGTTTTTGCGCCGGAAAACAAATCAAAAAACATTGTTTATCATATCGCTCTTTATTGATTTCGATTCCATTCAAATAATTCGCATTGAAATTTTAACTATCTGTGTTTTATTATCACTCTCACTCTGGAGTTTATCTGAAGGCGTTAAATTGGGGCGAGTCGGAGTTCGCCGGTTCCGCTAGTACATTATAAATAAAACTTTGAAAATACGAAGAGCTATCTCTTGAATATCGTAGTAACTTGTTTTTTATGCTAAAAATTGTGATACAAAAATCACATTTTCAAAAAATTACATAATATGATTTTGTAGTAGGTTCATAATGTTATCGGTAGGCAACATAAAATCGTTTTAAATTTGAAAAACATACAAAAATGCCCGCAGTGTATGCCCGCACATGTATATTTTATATTTACTTATTCCTGTATTTTACTGGGAATCAAAAGCACAGACCTTAAATTAGACAGATGTGCCGACCGCCAGAAACGTCAAAATCTATCAGTTACGAACGAATAGGTATGAACTGTCACACGCGAATAAACACTTTTGCAGTTTGAACTTTTTTGTACTAATCGATTAATATTAATTTTTTAATTGTGACAATTGCAAAAAATTCGGGAAAATCGGTCTTTGAAGTCCTGCTCGTTGAAATTTGTATTCGTTCGTAACTGACAACATACTCGCTCCGGAATGACATATCTTATTATTTTTGATCGAAAGCAGCACCTACTGTCACTGCAACACCATGAAAATTTCTTAGACATGATTCCTTCCAAGGCAGAAAAAAGATCTCCTCTTCCATACCTACTTGAAATATAAAATTGTTCTTAAGGTGCGTTGCACTTGTGTTCCTTCTACTCGGCGAAATGAATATTCTTAAACTCCAATTAAAGTTTTTTACATAAACTTTACTCTCCCCCAATGTACTGATAAATATTTCCAACACATACCACAGTATTAATTACAGCATCACATCGGATGTATGAACTAATTACAAATTATACGTTTTTGATAAATATGAAATCGTAATTTAAAAGGACTACACCTTAATTATGTGTCATGGGAAGAAAAACTGTTAAATGTGAATTCCTGCAGCAGACTTTCATTGCATTTCATCGCCATCAGTTTCGGTAGTTAATATTTGCATTTCATACTCTAGTGTTTTCATTAAAAATATTATTTACACAGAGTTCTGCTGTTGTTGTTGTGCATTTCCATTTTACCTTGAAGTAGTAATCAATCAGTTTTCGCCGAGGGTTATTATGTTTTTTTTTCGACCCCATCCTTTTATATATAGCTCGGTAAACATATCGGGAAAATTCCTTCCCTAAGTATAATTCTCAACGCTTTTCAAGGAGCGCTTTTTATTCCTTTGAATTGCTCCAAGGACTGGTAAATATGATGGAAATGAAAATAATTAATGCTCTGTCAACTGACCATATTTATTTTCAATAATGCCACGTATTTGCTCAACCATCAACAACGTCAGCGACCAGTGGCGAGTGACCGACAGACCAGAATGGGTATACCATAGTCTGGAGTACAGCAGACAGCAACAACTTTGTTCCGGTGTATTTTTTATTTTAATTGAGTGGATATGGCTATGGAATGGCTTCCCAAGTCAGGCATATTTGTACATCATAACATATTTACTTTTAAAGTTGGAATTATTTTTGTGGTACCACATGAAACACGCTACCTTTAGTCAGTTATTGCTACTTTGTTGTGTTTGATTCCATACACATCGGTTGAAAATGTGGCTTCTGAAGCGCTTAGGTATCAAATCGGAGAATACAGTTGTCAGATCCATATTGCTGTACGGTGTAAGGTCCGAAGAATGACCAGTATCAACATCACTAGCGCTTTATGAACATCTCTGCCTGATGCTGTATTTGCTGCATCTGCACATTCTAGGTAAACAGTGTACCGCGACCAAGGCAGTATGTTAAAACCAGTAAGGAATGGCAGAAAGTCGGGCGGGGCCGACTATATAATACCCTACACCTCCCTAACAATGCGATAAGGGTCATTGCCATAATAATTTGGAATAATTGGTAAATGGGTAGAAACATATTATCTAATTCTGAAACGATAATCGCTAAATTAAGCAATATTCGTTCCTAAATTGAGAAACATCTTTCTGGAAAATTTTAATGATCGGAAGTAAAATACAACTTCTATAGCGGTTTGATACCAAATCAGGAGGAACAATCAATATAAATCTGAACCGATCTACCCTGAATACTCATTCATGTAAAAAGACCTCCTTCTGTCGAATTTCGTACTGATCGCATATAAAATACAGTCTCTACAGCGCCTACATGTCAAATCGGGGGTAACGTATATATGGGGGCTATATCTAAATCTGAACCGATTTCTTCCAAATTTAACAGTGTTCATTCATATAATAAGAAACCTCTTTCTGCCGAATTTCATACTGATCGGATATAAAATAACATTTTTACAGCGCTTACAAGTCAAATCGGGGGTAACGTATATATGGGGGCTATATCTAAATCTGAACCGATGTTCTCCGAATTTAGCAGTATTCCTTCATGTAATAAGAAACCTCTCTTTGCCGAATTTCGCACTGATCGGATATAAAATAACATTTTTACAGCGCTTATATGTCAATTCGGGGGTAATGTAAATCTGAACCGATTTCTTCCAAATTTAACAGAGTTCATTCATGTAATAAGAAACCTTTTCCTGCCGAATTTCATACTGATCGGATATAAAATAAAGTTTTCACAGCGCTTACATGTCAAATCGGGGCTAACATATATATGGGGGCTATATCTAAATCTTAACCGATTTTAACCAAATTCAATAGACAGACAGACAGACAGACGGACATAGCTAAATCGACTCAGAAAGTGATTCTAAGTCGATCGGTATAATAAACGATGGGTCTATTTCTTCTCCTTTCGGGTGTTACAAAAAAATGCACAAAGTTATAATACCCTGTACCACAGTGTATAAAAAACTATCACAATGTTATAGAAATGACTGCGGACATAATCCTTTCCTCATGTTGCTATCGGGCTTTTTTGGTCAGATGCATTCTTTAATATAAATAAAACTAATTTTTATCCGATTGCACTCAACGTTTCGTTGGTTTATTTCCAACTTCATCGAAAGTGATGTCCTATTTTGGAATTCTGTTTGGAAGAATGACATAATTTTTAACCAATTTTACACCTTATATAAAGAGTTTTTCAACAGGGATGCTACAAAAGTAGATCGTCAGGGACAGCAAGCAAACGACGCCATATTTTTTGCCGCTCTTTTGACATTTCTCTTCAGTAAGGTTTGCCATTTCATGATGGAAAGATATACGAGCCAACAACGAGTCGAAATTATTAAAATTTACTACCGAAATTCGGAGTCAGTGGCCTCAACGTTAAGAGCGCGAAAAATCGAAAAATCATCTTCAGCGATGAGGCTCATTTCTGGCTGAAGGGCTTCGTCAATAAACAAAATATGCGTTATTGGTCAGACAGCAATCCACACGTACTCCATGAGTCATCATTGCATCCCGAAAAAATTACGGTTTGGTGCGGTTTATGGGCCGGCGGCGTCATTGGGCCGTACTTCTTCCGTGATGATCAAGACCGGCACTTTACTGTGAATGGGAATCGCTACCGTTCAATGATAACCGAATATTTTTGGCCCCAATTGGATGATATGGACTTGAAGGACATGTGGTTCCAACAGGACGGCGCCACAAGCCACACAGCGAATGCCACAATCAATTTATTGGAAACCAAGTTTGGAGAACGTGTTATCTCACGAAATTGTCCAGTCGATTGGCCGCCTCAGTTGTGCGATTTGACGCCGTTAGACTATTTCCTGTGGGGCTACGTCAAGTCTATGGTCTATGCCAACAAGCCAGCGACGATTGATGAACTTCGTACGAATATCGAACGTGAAATTGCAGCAGTATCGGCCGATTTATGCTTGAAACCCGTCGAAAATTGGGTTCAGCGTCTGGACTTCTGCAAGCGTGCCTGTGGTGGCCATGCAAAAGAAATCGATTTCCATACATAATGGCATCGAACGTACTTTCACAGGAATAAAGAATTTCATTAATATCCAAAACCGTTTTTATTTTATTTAAAAAAAACTTTTGTAGCGCTCTTATTGACGGACCCGATATTGCACAAGTTTTAACTTTAAAAAACGGAACTTCACAACACATTAACTGATAAAATAAACTAGTGGACCCGGCGAACTTCGACTCGACCCGAGTTAACGCCTTCATATAAACTCCACAGCGATAATAAAATACAGATAGTTAACATTTTAATGCGATTTATTTGAGTGGATACAAATTCAGTAGAGAGCGATATGATAAACAATGTATTTTGATTTGTTTTCCGGCGCAAAAACAAACAACGAAGACGGTTTTCCAACACGCGGTTGTCATCGCAAAAGCCAATCGTACAGGGATTTGAATCAACTTGAATTGAAATGAAGGAACCGGATTTGTACGAATGCAGTTCTCCTGCGATTTTACTTTGTATAATCAAATTCAAGCTATCGACGTCCTTATTCTTCGCTACTAATATTGCCCGTTCACTAATACAATCGAGATTTTTATAATTTTGTTCAATTCCTGGGAGCACATTGGTGATGATTTCCTCCTTCGACGATATGAACTCTCAAAAATGTTCCGGGAACGATATTAATCCAGTGGAAACATCAACAGGAATTCGGTCATTGCCAAGCGCCAGCAGTTGTCTCGAGAGTTAAAAAGTCGATGAATCGTTCTGCAATGCGTCTCTCATGTTCGTGGTCAATTTCAACATCTCGACATGCCACCACAAAGACGACGAATTCAGGCATGCATTCATTGCATCGGCAGCAGTAGATTTCGAGATGACGGGAAGTGTTTGACGAAAATCTCCGGAGAGCAATGTCATAGCCCCACCAAATTGTCTAGAATCACCTCATAAATCCTTCATCGTTCGGTCAATTCACTTTTAATACTCAAACTTATTTTCTGAAAAAATTATCGAACTGATAAATATCGCAATGAATTTTAATTGATCGTAATGCTTGTACCGTCAGTGTAATAAAACGCAAAACTCGAATGAATTGCAGCAAGAAAAATAGCACTTTTGTTTAATAGAAAATTACTTTTTCGTTTAATAGAAAATGAAAATGAAATGAGATAGGAACAGAAGGAATCATTCAAGAAATAACTACTTTAGATTTTTCCGATTTTTCCAGAGGATTACAACAGACGGACGGACAGACGGACATGGCTAAATCGTCTTAGAATTTTACGACGATTAAGAATATATATACTTTATGGGGTCTCAGATCAATATTTAGAGGTTTTACAAACGGAGTGACAAAATGAATATCCCCCATCCTATGGTAAAGGGTATAATAATAAAGTTGGGGGGGTATAATAATGTACGAGGGATGGTGATTACTGATTGTCTTTTTTGGAGATATGCGCTTTTACGAGTATCAAACAGATCTCGTCAAATGTTACTTGACTGTGCGTATATATTCTAATGATCGACTTATGTAATAAGGATATTGTCAATGGGAGTTTGGTGGCTCCCGAAACAGATCTGTCTATCCAACCATTACAACCACCCCCAATACATGTCACTATACTTTTTCTTTAATTTTTAACAAAGTTGTTTTCAAATACTGAAAACAACAAAAACGATCTTGAATAGAGGAGACGTTTAAACGTCTCATGTCCATGGACATACACTTAAGCCAGTAGTTCGGCCTGTTGTGCGCTCCTTATTTATGATTTTTATACCCCACGGGTTATAGAAAATCGGTACTAGACACATATTTTCTCAGTATCTTCCAGTCATATCCTCTGAGATGAGTCAAGTCTGGCAATATGTCGGAACCGAAATATCGGGATCTTGCATGTGTGAATGCTGGGCAGTGACACAGAAAATGTTCCATCGTTTCGATGTTTTCTCTGCAAGCCCTGCACTCGTCGTTTTCTGCTAGTCCTATGCGATGAAGATGTGCCTGTAAGCTTGAGTGTCCCGTTAGAACACTTATCATCTTACTAATCTCGATCTTGTTTAGTTTCCCCCACAGTATCTTTGCAGTTGCTCTATTCCACACAGTTTTGTGTGCCATCACTGCCCAGTACTTCAACTCATCCTTCGTGGCTTCGAAAGGTTTCCAATTTTCCAAGTTTATTACTCGAAGTTATCTGCGCTTTGAAGCCAAGCTGTTTTCTCGTTCATTTCCAATCACTCCGTTGTGTCCCGGTACCCAGAAAATACGCAGTTGACCATGGACTGAGTAATTATTTATCGTTCTTTTACAGTCTAACACTGTTCTGGATTTGACCATTTCCGATGTTATTTAGGCTTTGTGGTATTACTGAGTCAGTTAACACACTCCGTGATTGCTCGAACTTCTGCTTGAAATACTGTGTTATGGACTGGGAGGCGGAAGTAAAGTTCGACTTCTGGTTCATCAATAAAAAGTCCATACTCGTCCTTCCTCCTAGCCTGGACCCATTAGTGTAGCAGCTGGTTCCCACTGGCGCATGAACTACTGTCCTTTTTCCCAGGAGCGTCTGTTTGGCACGAACGAATCACAGGTAGCTGTAAGCCGCACTTCAGGAATGCGGTCGGAGATTTCCGTTGTATGAATATCACCGACCAGTGATTGCAATATCTTCTGATGGTACGACTTGTGGTCTCGATTTATCCATTCAGCCATCACTTGCAGTCGTCTTGCTGTGAGGGCTGCCTCATACTTTATACACGCTGAAAAAAATCGCTTCTGCAGTATATTGTCCCAAACATATTCGGCTTGAAACACATATATGTTTGGGGTAGACTCTAAGCATGTAATATTTGGTACACACAAAAATTGTGTATTTGGCAAGATGTTGTTCTAAACAAATATTTTTTACATTCCAATATGTTTTTATTTGGGCCATTATTTCAGAAACAAATATTTATTTGCATTTAAGTATTCATAAAATACATAAATTGTGTCCAATTTTTCAGAAATTCAAAGTTTAATTTTTAGAAATTTTTAATGTTCGTAAAAAATAATAATTGAAAACATATAATCTTGGATCAATATAAAGTGCTTAGAGGATTGACAACCAATGATGGCTTGGAATACTCAGAAATTTGAAATGATTGATTTAAAACATGCTGCATATGGTATCATAACTGGGAGGTACAATTCGAAATCCAATAAAAATTTAAACTGAAATATGAAAAACTCAGCAAAAGTTTTGGAAATATTTTTTAAATAAAATATATTTGGAATAATTCCTAAATAATAATTTTATTTCTATTTAAACACATATTTTATTTGAGAAATTTAATTTGCAAATATAATTTGTTGTAATATATTAATATATGAGTTCCAAATATATTTTATTGATTTTCAAATAAAATTTATTTGCTAAGAAATATATAATATTTAAAAATTTGTGTTCCATATATATTTTCTTTCGATTCAAACATATCAAAAAAGGCGATTTTGCCCCGTTTCTGTTGTATATTGTCCCAAACATATTCGGCTTGAAGTATACATATGTTTAGGTTACACTCCAAATATATAATATTTGACACCCACAAATATTATATGTTTGGGAGGATATTGTTTTAAACCAAAATATGTTCACATTCTATTATTTTTTTTTTTTTTTGGAAATAGTTTTTCTGAAATAAAGATTAATTTGTCTTTAAATATTTTGGCAATGTATCAATGCCTTAATATAAAGACAAGTTTTCTGTTTTTCAGATGTTCAAAGAGCAATTTTTTTATAAATTTTAAATTTTTGTAAAACTTAATTGAAACTTAAATTGGATTGATGGATTGACAAAGAGTGATGAATTGGAATATTTATAAATTAAAAGACATTTTTAGCTACAAAGTTTAACACGAAAACTATGAAAAACTAACTAAAATTCGAATAAGTCAGCAAAGTTTTAAAAATCTTTTTTAAATAAAATATATTTGGAAAGCTTCTTAAACAATAACTTTGTTTGTGTGTAAGCACACATTTTATTTGTGAAATTCAGTTTGCAAATAAATTATGTTCTAATATATTAATATATGCGTTACAAACAAAATTTCTTGATTTTCAAAGAAAATTTATTTGTTAACAAATATATAATATTTAAAAAAATCGTTTCCAAGTATATTTTCTTTCAATTCAAACATATCAAAAATGACGATTTTCCCCCGTGTGGATAAGAATATAGCCATATCTAAAAAGGTGAACTACTTGGGAGTAATCTTGGAACAGAAACTGTACTGGAAAGATCATATTGAAGAAAGAGTTACAAAGGCCCACAGATGTTGGTCGTTGTGCAGAAGAGCTATAGGTTCAAAATGGCGTAGGTTATTATTGGTCTAATCACGCTCATGTAAAGCCAGTGTGTCATATTTGGACGTAGCCCGGGGCGAAACGCTATGTTCTTGTTCTGCACTGAGAACCCGATGTTTAGATATATTGAAGTCGTCCTGCTAGCAAGTATGACACATCTGGTCGTTGCCGATATTCGTAGTATTGTACGGCTTTTTTGATAAGTTTTAATCGAAGGAAAATATATCTGGAACACAAATTTTTAAATATTTTATATTTCTGAGTAAATAAATTTTATGTGAAAATCAATCAAATTTATTTAGAATCTACTAATATATAAGTATTACAACAAATTATATCTGCAATCTAATTTTATCAAATAAAATATGGGTTTATATTAACTTTTGAATTGCTGAAAAACTTAACACAATTAAGTTATCGATATATTTTCTTAATACTTAAATTCAAATAAATCTTTGTTTTGGAAATAGTTGCGGAACATCGGTCGGAACCGACATTTGTATTATTTGCACTGGCTACCACTCTAACTTAAACCTAACCTTATGTACATAGTAGTGCATATAAGACACACTGATAGAAAAAGATTCGTTATTCTTCAAAAGTCAGCTAACGCAAAAATCCTATCAGTGAATTTGTTCGTCGCCCTGACGTATGTATCTCTGTTAAAATATACTAGAACAAGAACACTTTTATCTATACTAGAACTAGAACACTTTTGTGACATTTCTGTGTGCACAACATACGATCATATTTTTATAAGGAACAACTTCAGATTATATGTAGGGCATCCACGGGTCATATTGATGTTGCAATTATTTTTCGCAAAGAGTTTTTTAATTTCCTCTTTTATGTAAAGAGATTTTAAATATGTATCTGCAAATGTGTGATATTTATGTATCGAGGTTTTTATGATTCACTCAATCCCCGTCAATATGTACTACTCGTATACGAGTATGTCTGTCCATCTGTCTATCCGCGGTGCGTGAGTGTGTACTTAACGCTCGAGACTTTATTTAAATACAAATGGTCAATAAATACGATTTTTTTGTGTGTGAATCGCTTACTATAGCTTTCATTAAATGTCTGCCTCCAGAAAATAGTATTTACACTTTAGTGACCGTTACTTGCATCGGTGGCATTCATGGCATTTACGGCATCCCCGGCAGCTTTATTCCCAGTGCCTGGGAATGATAACGCAAGCATTCTAGATGGCCACGGAGAATGGGATGGTAACCCATTATATCCGTGTGACCCCAATGGGGAAAGAAGGTGTTCATTTAATACCATTGAAGTCAAGTGAAGAGTTTGCATTTTTTATTTATACATTTTTAAAGCAGTATGGATATGGAAAGAAAACACCAAATATTTTATAAATTTATAGAAGATTTAATTTAACTGATTTGAAGAAGATTAAAATTAAAATGTTCTTAACCTAAATTCGTTTTCAGCAATTTTCTTTAAGGTCAGCTGTGAGTTTGGACCCAAATGTTAATGTTTATTATCTAGTTTAACAGAACATCAATTTTTATTTTATTAACTTGTTTTTGTTTTTTTTTTCTATTTTTCCTATTTCTGTCTTAACAAAAAGTTAATGTGTTGAATGTAAACGTGGTTCGTTTTTTCTTTGGCATTAGGGCATGTATTCCGCTTGCAAATGCCAGTGGATGCTTAAAAAATCTACACGGAATAATACTGACAATTACATTTAACAACGATGGCCGCTTTGTTTTGCAACATCAATACAAATGTTCTGCAATCCTATGTAGGAATAGTAGTGGTTACCTCTTATGTTTCAATATAACACTAAAATCAAATATACCATACGAAAATTAGCACGGATAACAGAGCTTATATACGAGGGTGAAGTAATAAGTTAAGATACGAGGGTGAAGTAATAAGTTAAGATAAAGCAAAAGAGTTTCATTTGAGGACAAAGTGAATCATAAGTCTAATCCAGTCCATTCTAAGCAATGTTGTACTGTTTATAAACAAACAAAAATCTCAACGTTTTTTATATTATCAATTCGCAGAAACCCATTAATAAAAATGTTACTACCTCTTTTGGTTAATTATTACAATAATTATGGGATTTTAATTGTACAATTTTTTATTGCTTTCAGTAGTTAACGAGATATTCTCATTTTAAGTTTTGCTAAGGAAATTAAAAATTTCCTACAAAAATAAGTGAAAACAAAATTTCGCCCGTGTCCTTTTTGGACGCTTAGAAAAACGAGATATTCCCGTTTTAAATTTTGCTAATCAAATTCATAATTTTCCCCAAAAAGTAAGTGATACCAAAATTTCGCCCCTTTTCCCTCTAGGACTCTTAGTTAACGAGCATATTATGTTTTGCTAAGGAAATTAAAAATTTTCCATAAAAAATAGTATGTTGACGAGATAATCCCATTTTACGTTTTGCCAATTCAAATTTTTTCCCAAAAAATAAGTGATTAAAAAAACTTTTGTCTCTTTTCCTTTTTTTAAATGATTTGCTAAGGAAAATCACAATTTTCCCCAAAAATTGGTGATGACTATTGTCTTTTTCCTCTAGGAAATTACGAGTTTTCCCCAAATATAAGTGATGACGAAATTTCTTCCTTTTCCCGCTAGGACGCTGAGTTAGCGATATATATCTATTTTAAGCTTGGCTACAGAAATTCCAAATTTTCCACAAGAAATAAGTGATGTCGAAATATCGCCATTTTCCCTCTAGGACGCTTAGTTAACGAAAAGTTCCCAATTATTAGTTTTGCTAAGGAAATTCAAAATATTCCACAAATAAAAAGCGATTACGAAATTTTGTCCTTTTTCCCGCTAGGGCGCTTAGTTATCGATTTATTCCCATTTTATATTTTGCTAAGGCAAATTCCCCAAAAAATAAGTTATAACAAAATGTTATCATTTTCCCTCGTTAACTACGCAACGAGATATTCCCATTTTAAGTTGTGCTTATGAAATACAAAAGTTTCCCAAAAAATAAGTGATGGCAAGATTTCGTCCTTTTTCCGCTTGGTGAACAAGATATACCCATTTTATGTTTTGTATTGCAATTACAAAAAATATTGATATCAAAATGTTGTCCTTTTCCCTCTACGACGGTTAGTTAACGAGATATTCCCAGTTTAAGCTTTGCTAAAGAACTTCAAAAGCTTCCCAAAAAAAAAATGTAACAACCCGCTATAATCCCATTTAACGAGATATTGTCATTTTAAGTTTTGCTTAGTAAATTCAAAAATTTCCCAAAAATATTTGAAAACAAAATGTTGTCCTTTTTCCTCTAGGAAGCCAAGTTAGCGAGGTATTCCCGTTTAAATGTTGTTCAGGAGTTCAAAATATTCGTTTCGTCTTTTCCCGCTAGCACGTTTAGTTAACGAGATATTGTAATTTTAAGTTCGGCTAAGGAAATTAAATGTTTCCCTTTAAAAATAAGTGATAACCGAATTTTTTCCTTTCCCCTCCAGGATGCTTAGTTAACAAGATATTCCTATTTTAAGTTTTGCTACGAAATTTCCTCAAAAAAAATTGATATCAAAATATTGTCCTTTTCCTTCTAGGACGCTTAGTTAACGAGATATTCCCATTTTAAGTTTTTCTAAGGTAATTCAAAAGTTTACACAAAATATTACTGATTGCAATATTTCGTACTTTTCCCTCTAGAACGCTTAGTTAACGATATATTCTCATTATACCCTACACCACACTGTGGTACAGAGTATTATGACTTTGTGCATTTGTTTGTAACGCCCAAAAAGAGAAGAAATAGAACCATAGTTTATTATACCGATCGTCATAGAATCAATTTTTGAGTCGATTTAGCCATGTCCGTCTATCTGTCTGTCCGTCTGTCTGTCCGTCTGTCCATGTATTCTTGTAATCAAAGTGCAGGTCGTATTTATGGTCCGATTGTGATGAAATTTAGCACAGTGCTCTTTTTTGGCCCAAGGACGATACCTATTGAAATTGGTCAAAATCGGTTCAGATTTAGATATAGCATATATATGTTACCACCGATTTTACATGTAAGCGCTGTAGAAACCGTATTTTATATCCAATCAGTATGAAATTCGGCAGAAAGAGGTTTCTTACTATATAAATGAACACTGTTAAATTTGGAGGAAATCGGTTCAGATTTAGATATAGTTACCTCCGATTTGACATGTAAGCGCTGTAAATATGTTATTTTATATCCGATCAGTATGAAATTCGGCAGAAAGAGGTTTGTTATTATATGAATGAACACTGTTAATTTTGGAAGAAATCGGTTCAGATTTAGATTTATCCCCTATATTTACGTTACCCCCGATTTGACATGTAAGCGCTGTAAAATGTTATTTTATATCCGATCAGTGCGAAATTCGGCAAAAAGAGCTTTCTTTCTACATGAAGGAATACTGCCAAATTCGGAGAAAATCGGTTCAGATTTAGATATTGCCCCCATATATATGTTACCCCCGATTTGCTATGTAAGCACGGAGACTGTATTTTATATCCGATCAGTACGAAATTCGACAGAAAGAGGTCTTTTTACGTGAATGAGTATTCAGGGAAAATCGGTTCAGATTTATATATAACCTCCATATATGTATATGTTCCTCCTGATTTGGTTTCAAAGCGCTATAGAAGTTGTACCTTACTTCCGACCATTAAAATTTTCCCAGAAAGATGTTTATCAATTTAGGTACGAATATTGCCTAATTTAGAGATTATCGTTTCAGAATTAGATAATATATTCCTACCCATTCACCAATTATTACAAATTATTATCGCAATGACCTTTTGACATTGTTAGGGAGGTGTAGGGTATTAAATAGTCGGCCCCGCCCGACTTTCTGCCTTTCCTTACTGTTTTTTTTGTTTTAATTAAATTATTACCAATTTAAATGCATTTAATAACTTTAAAGTATGTACTGGTATTAAAGTTAAAAGCTGTTTACTTTTGGTACAAATTGGTCCACTTGTGTGGGATGTACCAAAATGGGCGTCCCAATAACGGTCACGTTTCTCTGGACTACTATAAAAGTATCACACTGTACAAAATTTCAAGTATTAATCTGCACTGGTATTAAAATTATAAGCCGTTAGCTTTTGGGGCCATTTGTGTAAGAGGTACCAAAGTAGGCATGCCAATTACGGCCACTTTTCTCTAGACTATAGGTACTATAAAAGCATTGCACTGTAGGAAATTTCAAGTATTTGTATGCACTGGTATTAAAGTTAAAAGTTGTTAACTTTTGGTACAAAAAGGTCCATTTGTGTGGGAGGTACCAAAAGGCGCGTGCCAACAACGCCCATTTTTCTCTGGACTCTTATTAAAGTACCACACTGTACAAAATTTCAAGTATTTGTCTGCACTGGTATTAAAGTTATAAGGTGGTAACTTTTGGTACAAAATGGTCCATTTGTGTTGGAGGTACCAAAAGGATCGTGGCAATAATGTCCATTTTTCACTGCATTATAGGTACTATTAAACCATTACACTGTACAAAATTCCAAGTCTTTGTATGCACTGGTAATAGAGTTTACTAAATGTTAACCCTTTGTGGGGGGGTACTAGAAGTAGTGGACAAATATGGCCCATCTCCGAACTTAGCAGGAGATAGAAGAAAATATTACCACATACCAAATTTTAAGTCAATCGGTTACTCCTTTCGAGAGTTATCGTGCGCACCAGCCAGCAGACATACGGACAGACATTGCTCATTCGACTTAAATGATTTTACAGCATTTTGGCCACAATTTCCCATTTCCGTCCATATTGCGGCGGCGAGACTTTGTCTGGTCCTGGCGACTTAAAAGGTCTAAAGCTTTTAATAGTCCACAGAAATCTAGATTCGGTTACAATCTCGATGGCAACCTCTGTACTTCAAGACTCCCAGCGATTCCTCACTGGACGTAGTCCAGGAACTATCATCTTTCCCCCTTAGTTCACGAGATATTCCTATTTTTATTATTAGTTTTGCTATGGCTATTCAAAAAATAATTGATATCAAAATGTTGCCCTTTTCCCTCTAGGACGCTTAGTTTACGAGATATTCCCGTTTTTAATTAAGCTAAGGCAATTAGAAAATGTCCCCAAAAAATAAAGATAACAAGATTTCGTCCTTTTCCCTCTAAGAAGCTTAGTTAACGAGATATTCTCATTTTTTGTTCTCGCTTAGTTAACGAGATATTCCCATGTTGCTAAGGAAACTTTCGTCAAAAAAATAAGTAATAACGAAATTTCGTCATTTTCTCGCTTGGACGTATAGTTAACGAGATATTCACATTTTGTGTTTTTCTAAGGAGATTCAAAATTTCCTCCAAAAAATAAGTGATGACGAAATTTCGTTCTTGTCCCTCTTGTACGCTTAGTTAACGAGATAATCCCGTTTTAAATTTTTATATGGAAATCCAAAATTTTCTTTAACAAAATGTTGTTCTTTTTCCCTTTAGGGTGCTTAGTTAACGAGATATTCCCATTTTAAGTTTTGCTAACGAATTTTCAAGTTTTGTTAACTAATACAAATGCTTGAGAATGTATGTAGATACCCAAGTAAGATATCTTCCAAATCACAGATCAACCTCCATTTACACCCCCCTCGTCATGTTGACAAAATATTTGGTACCTTTTATCAAAATAACATGTAGGTTTGTTTAGCTTATAATTACACTGACATACAACACGTCTGCATAGATTTAAACAAAACCATACAACAACTAGAAAGCACAACGAAACGAAATGAAAAAAAAATTGGTTCAGAGGCAACAAAATCACCTCATTCGAACAAAAAACGGCAAATCGCAATAAAACAAAAACGAATTATTCCCCAGTTGTCAATGCAAATTTGTTATTATTACGGGGCAAAATAACAACGACAACAAAAACAGCAACACGGACAACTTGGGGCCAACAGCAGGCATCAGCTCAGCTCAGCATCCATGGCAATGGCAACACAACCTCAGACGGCAATGGACAGCGACCGGCAACTGACAACTGTTACAACTCAAGTGTGTCCACCCGGCATTCGAATGGGAATGAGAAAACAATAACAACATCACAAACAAAATCTCAAACATGGAAATGGCTAAGAGCACAAACAAATAAATGCAAAAACCATAAGAAACCAAAAGTGGCAAAACGATTGGTGGGGGAGTTACTTCTTAGTTTGTTCCAAGTTCGAAGCGAGGGTGGGAGGAGGCCCGATGGAATCGGTCCTTCAAGAAACAAACCTATTATCATAAAAGCTCCAGCAGCAACAACAATAAGAAGTCTATGGGAAAACATACCCAAAAGAACATTTTGTGTTTGTTTGATGATAATTTGACATTTGTGTGCTTTTGTCTTTGGGCCAAGTACCCGGCCGGCCGGCCCCAAAGTTGGCCATTGTCGTCGCGGTGGATGGAGGGCTGGGTTGGTGGTTAGGTGATTGTCTTGCTGAGAAGTTGAATTGTTGCGGAGGCGACGACCATAGATAGAGTGAATTGTTGAGATTTTATTTGTTTATTCAGATGACACAAATTAAGGTTAATATTTAAGATTATCTCAACGTTTTGCCAGAGGTCGGTCGGCCTGATGGTTGGTCGTTTTTATTTGTTTCCTGATGAGATTTAATGATTTTCATTAATTTTAATTAATTATTTCGTTTGGCACCAAGACTAACTTACATTTTAATCTCAACCGATGATGTGGTATTTTATAAAGTAACATTTGTAATTAAGAGAACACCACAAATTGCCATGACTACTTTAGTTTCATGCATGGGAAAAAGTCAAGTATTCTTATAGCCCTATAAATGAAATTGTGTCTCCGCACAGGTATGATCTTCGACTCCTCAAGATGGTGGTCCCCAAGGAGGGATGATATCTCCGGCACTGGTTAACCTCTAAATAACCTCAAAGTGACGGCGTTGAAATCGTTACGTATGCCAATGATTGTTCGATTCTGGCGTCGGGTCCCAAAATCTATGATATCTTTGAGATGTCAGGCATTCTGACAGCTCTGTATATTCTCCCGCTGCGTCTCGGATCGGTCTATCGCTTAAATTCGTGAATGTAAAACCAGTAAGGAAAGACAGAAAGTCGGGCGTATATGTAATAAGCAAACTCTCTCTGCCGATTTTCGTACTGATCGGATATAAAACACGGTTTCTACAGTGCTTACATGTCAAATCGGGTGTAACATATTGGGACTATGTTTGATTCTGAACCGATTTTCCCCGAATTTGGCAGTGTTCATACATGTAATAAGAAAACTCTCTATGTTAAATTTCGTACTGATCGGATATAAAACACGATTTCTACAGCGCTTAAATGTTAAATCGGGTGGAACATATATATGAGGGCTATATCTAAATCTGAACCGATTTTCCCCCAATTGCGCAGTGTTTTTTCATGTAATAAGAGAACTTTCTCTGCCGAATTTCGTACAGGTCGGATGTAAAATACGGTTTCTACAGCGCTTTCATGTCAAATCGGGTGAAACATATATATGGGGACTATATCTAAATCTGAACCGATTTTCCCCGAATTTGGCAGTGTCTATTCATGTAATAAGAGAACTCTCTCTGCCAAATTTCGTACTGATCTGATTTAAAATACAGTTCCTACAGCGCTTACATGTCAAATCGGGTGAAACATATATATGGGGACTATATCCAAATCTGAACCGATTTTAACCAATTTCAATAGGGATCGTCCTTGGGCCAAAAAAGAGCACTATGCTAAATTTCATCACAATCGGGCCATAAATACGACCTGCACTTTGATTACAAAAATACGTGGACAGACAGACGGACAGACAGACAGACAGACAGACGGACAGACAGACGGACAGACAGGCGGACAGACAGACGGACAGACAGACGGACATGGCTAAATCGACTCAGAAAGTGATTCTGAGTCGATCGGTATAATAAACAATGGTGGTCAACAAAGTTTCTTCGTCGGTTCCCGCGAGAGGCTTGAGGACCTTGTTTAACTTCAAATTCTATAGCAGATAACGGTGGCATGTCGAATGTTACCCCGATAATCCAGGGATAGTTCGTGATCGGAAGTGGTTTGTTTTCGTCCTTCGCATTCAAAGGCAGCCGCACTTCTGCTGCCCACGTATTAAACAGTGTCACAGATGATTTGGTGTCGAAAATCTCCCTATGTTCCTCGCAGTGAACAAACCAACAACAGCTAGATATAAATTTAACTTCTCAAAGATATCATAGATTTTGGGACCAGACTCCAAAATCGAACAATCATTGGCATACGTAACGATTTCAACGCCGTCACTTTGAGGATATTTAGAGGTTAACCAGTGCCGGAGATATCATCCCTCCTTGGAGAACTCCCGGTTTAGCTGTACGGGATTTTGACTTCTTGTTCCTGAATTCCACATGAGACTTGCGCCCACACATTTAATTAACAATCCAGCGTTTTAATCTTGACGGGATGAACTATTTTGGATGTACTCAAATAAGAGCAACGAGGACCTATCGAACCCTTCCGGCAACCATGCTGATGAGTGGCAATCGGAAAATTTAAATTCAGGCTCGGGGAAGAAGTGTCTCAATCTTCGGCCTGTAAGATTCTCCTTTATACACATAATTGGCTGGTTTCAATAGTGGGACCAATATGCCCATTTTTTAGGCCTCGGGGACTATTAGAGTGGCCAGGGACAATTTGAAGGATTTCGTCAGTTACTCAACTCCAGTACTCAACTCCAGGCTTCAGCATCAGCTAGGATGTTTCAATTTAAAGTAGCGCAAAGTCATCTACTTTGTCCTTCAGATGACATAAGCAACTATGCCAACTGTAAATTTTGGTGGTACCACATCCACTCGAATATCATGGATACTGCGCATGACTTTCTTTGTCGCCTTTTCGCTCTCGAAGTGCTCCATAAACTGTCGGTTAAAATAACTCGCAAACCTCTGGGGATCAGTCACTGTTACATCGCCAAATGTGACTGCCGTCCGATCATCCTTTTTGACAGCATTCGAGAGTGACTTAACCGTTGCCCACAATTTACTGATAATTCAGTTGCATTGCTTTACATGATCCAGCCATTTATTCCGCTTCGTTGACCATTCTACTGATCTGTAGTTTCTGTTTCTTATTTTACGGTCACCAGGATTGGTACGACGAATGTCAACTCGTCTGCGAGTCTCGCTGCTTCTACTGCGAAATTTGGTTGCATCTGGGGTATTCGACCAGCAGGGTTAAGCGAGCAGCTGCTGCGTTGATGATGTCACAGAACATCCTTTCAGCTACTCGTTCATACGGGGTGAAAAGTAGTCCATTGGTAGGATTGTAGCTTTTGATTGGAAACCCATATATGCGCATCTATTACTAGCAAAAAATAAGAAAAAGTATTTTTATCACAAATATATTATTAACTAAATAAGATTTTGTATACAACGTACACGTGCAGACCTGCAATATGGTTTCGAGACTATAGTTTTGAAGGTATAAAAGCAGGATATAGCTCCCATTGCGGAAGATGAGTCGTCCACAGTGATTGATACACGGCTTTCTGGAAGTGCGGAGGGACCCACGCATATTATTTCTGGTAACTCCAACTCTAACAGAAGATCTGTAACTTCCTTCTCTAAGAACGAAAGATCTCATCGGACACTGTGAAGCTGAGGGGAGTCTCCGGACTCTTTCACGCATCTGGCGTGGACATGCTTCTCGATGATACGGACTTAGAGTTCGATAACACCCTCGGGGTGGATGTTAATCTGTCGATTACCAATGATGGAAAAAATTCTACAGATTAACTTCCATTACGCTAAAGAAGCCTCAGCGACTCTATTGCTGCGCCTATCCACAGATGCACTAGACATCGTCCTGATACAGGAGCCCTACGCAGTGGGAGGAAGGGTGTGCGGTATCAGGACACCCAACTTTAAACTGCTTGTGGCCAATTCGAATAACCTGTATTTTGGTCAGGAAAGATCTATGTATCTTTCTCCTTTCTGATTTAAGTGGTAAAGACCAAACAGCTGCTAGTATGGAGATGCCTTATGAAGCTGTAGTACCGGCAGCTCTCTTAAGAGAAGTAGTAGAAAAGGCAACGTCTGACGAGCTCGAGCTGATTATTGGCATAGACACGAACGCTCAGCATACTATCTAGTGTAGTACGGATATAAACAATAGGGGTGATTCGCTTCTTGACTTTATTCTAACTACCAACCTTAGTATTTGTAACATAGGTAATAAACCGACCTTTACAATTAAAGACAGAGAAGAAGTACTCGACTACTACTATCCGGCTGTCAGCCAAATTGCTGGGTGTAATGTAATGGACGACCACTCATTCTCAGATCACCGTTATATTGAGTTCAAACTCGCTCAACAAGCGCCTTCAACATGGCGAAATCTACTGGGGTCGCTAATGATTGGGATGCCTATAAAGAGCAACTCAAGATCTATAAAAACGAGCTTAGGAATGCGCAAAGGCCTTCTGTGGCGATGTGGAAAAGTACTCCGACGCTGCAAGGCTGAGGAAGATACTATCTGCTTCACCCTGTGCAGTGCGATATATACAGGATGAGGCAAATAACTGGACCAAAAACAGAGAGAAGTCGCTCAATGTACTGCTCGACACACATTTCCGGGGGAACTCTACAAGTCATACTCCATGTACTGCCGATTTAAATTGTGGCGAGAGAAGTTGCAACCAGAGCGGCAATAAGATTAAACTGCCTATAAATATGTAGGTACAAGAACTGTAGGATATAAAAGTGTAGAGCTAAGTATAACCGACCGAATGGACTATATACCAACTGTGTACACCTTCGAGAAGAAAAACATCACTATGATTCCAGCAAGAGATAAATGGGTTGGCAGAATAGCAGTTAATAGAAACCATCTCCACTTCTATATGGATGGTTCGAAGCTTGATGAAAAGGTTGGCTTCGGAGTACACTGTGAAGAACTTAGTTTGGATATAGCTCACAGACTACCAGCTACCTGCTGGGTCTATCAAGCCGAAATAATGGCAATATGGGAAGTCGCCAAGTGGCTGAGTCGCAACATAGTAACCTACACTGGCGTTGTCATTTACTCGGACAGCCAGGCTGTCATCAATTATTTGGAGGCCACATCCCAAAATTCACAAACAGCCCTCGACTGCCGCAGATCGGTTAACGAGATGGCTGAGCAGTTTAATATACACCTCATATGGATGCCTGGACATAGGTAAGGGACGACATTACAAATTCTCGAAGAATATGCATATATTGGTGCGCCACTATCCACGTGCCAGCTTTGGCTTAGGCAAGAGGCAATCAGGCGGTCCAACGAAAAATGGACAGAAATTGGCACCTGCAGGGTAGCTAGACAAATCTGGTCAAGGTATGACCTGAGAAGGTCAAAATATCTCCTCGCACTAGAGAGGAAAGGATTGTCTACGTTAGTATCAGTTCTGACGGGACACTGCTTGATCAGCGAACAGGCCAAAAAATTGGGTATTGACTTAAATGAATTCTGCAGAAGCTTTGGAAATGAGGAAGAAGTGGAGAGCATTGCGCACTTGCTATTCACTATTTCGCTTTGAGTAAAAGACGACTGGACATAATGAGGTCGGCCTTTCTAGGCAGTCTAATAGATCTTTCCGGTACCGATATTCGTACTATAGATAAGTTTGTATATCAAACAGGTTGGTTTCGATGAGGGGCATTTCAGTCCGTGGTAACACTAGGAACGTAAACTGGTGAGCTGGTAAAAAACAAATACGGCTGCCACCCTAACCTGAACCTAATCGCGGCCAAAATTTGAAGCAGTAACTGTCAGATATGGTTTTTACGTTCATAATAAAAATCTTTCTTAAGAGTTTAATTCAAAATTAGAAAAAGGTCTACTGATCACCTATTTATGAGGGCCTTATCTAAACCTGGCCAATTATCTTAAAATTCGACAGTGGTTGTGACTTTTTCATGAAACTTCTTTCAAAACGATTAGGTGGAAAATCGAAAGGAATATATATATATATATGGGGGCTATATCAGAATCTGAGACGATTTTCTTCACATTTTAGGATATTAGTTCTTGGTTTAAGAAACTTCTCTCTTCCAAATTTCAAAATTGTAGGATGCAAATACTGACTCTTATGCTTATACGATAACTGGGAATGAACTTATACGTGTATATGGGGTTATATGTAAATCTGAAGAGACTTGTTTGAAATTCGACACTATTTCTCCTGGATACAAACAACGTCCTTTTATCGACATTGATTTTTATCTGAAAAACTTTTAGTATGATTTGTGAGTGTGAAATCGAACAATATGCATCACTACACCAATAACAACAAATTCGTTTTCACTAAATGCCAAAGGAGACAAAAAGTCTATCGTTTCCAACTCAAAGGCCATTGGGGAGAATAGAACATTGTTTTAGTCGTAGGGCGTCTATTCGCCAAAATACAAGTTAAACAACTTTATGTTTAATTAGGAAAACAAACAGAAATTAGTTTGATTTGAAAAGTTTTGAAAGTTTGTACAAGTACGGAGAAATATGTATTGTGAAAATTACATAATTTATGAAGATTTACCAAGGTTTTTGTCTCCAATTGGCTAGAGGCTTTTCCATTACATTTAAAAACTTTAATCATAAAATTATTAAAAGTATATTTAGAAAGTTCGGGTTTTCAATGTTGGCAACGTGATGTGTTCGAATTGAATGAAATTATACTTGTATATAATTTGAAAGTCAAAAGAATAAACAAGTAAGCTTGAAAATTGCAGCATAATAACTGACTAAGGTGTAAACTCACTTTCTGAGTATGTATTGTTATATGGGACTTTATGCTGGAGCAAGGAATGCTTTCAACGTTTTGCAAAAAGTGTTCCCGGTAGTAGTATAGAAGCTATTAGAATAAATATTTCAATAAATTACTTGAATGAGTGGATCTTTGCATTTCGCTTGAAATAGAAAGTTATTCAGTTACTGCTCTTGAGAGGTATCGTGCACACCAGCCAGACAGGCATACATTGCTCGGATGACATAAAATGTTCTAAAATTGACTTTAGCCGCACATAGGTAGGTCTTACGTTATTTCGCCTTAAAAACTTGGACAGATTAATCGATAGTTGACTAAGGACCAAAATTGATGAAGGGCTACTGTCCAAACAACAGCATGCCTACAACAAGGAAAGTTAACCTAACCCGCCTCGCCAGCTTTTTGAAGGATCTGGCTCTGGCTTCTATTCTCCCCAATGGCCTTTGAGTTGGAAACGATAGACTTTTTGTCTCCTTTGGCATTTAGTGAAAACGAATTTGTTGTTATTGGTGTAGTGATGCATATTGTTCGATTTCACACTCACAAATCATACTAAAAGTTTTTCAGATAAAAATCTATGTCGATAAAAGGACGTTGTTTGTATCCAGGAGAAATAGTGTCGAATTTCAAACAAATCTTTTCAGATTTACATTTCCATAAGCATCAGTTGAAGAATCGGTATTTGCATCCTAAATTTTGAAATTTGGAAGAGGGAAGTCTCTTAAACCAAGAACTAATATTCTAAAATATGCAGAAAATCTTCTCAGATTTGGATATAGCCCCCATACATACATGTATTCCTTTCGATTGAGGGTTGATAACAATATACGAAGGTTATTTCATAACCTTCTGATTAATAGATGCGTTTCAGATGGCCTGAACATCGCATTCAGGCCATTCTGTCTCCTCTGCTATGGAATCTCCCCATGAGCAATATTTTCGTTCCGTCTCCTTGGGGGATTGGAAAGCCTATTTTGGAAATTGAAAAATACTAGCTACAGGATTTTCCAATAAGAGCGATATTATTATCAAATTCAAATTTTTTTATTTAATGTGAAGTACAATCGATACAATTAAGTTCTAAATAAAACGCCATTCAAATGGCCTCCACGGCTTCTTCTGCAGGAACGAATTCGATGAACCCAATTTTCGAGCACTTTTTTTCCCCTAAATCAAGTCGTATGTCATGAATGGCACGTTCAATATGGTCTTGTAAAGCTTGAAGAGAGTCTGGTTTATTTCGAAAGACCCTACAAGAAAAATTCAAATAACCCCACAAGAAATAGTCTAATGGTGTTAAATCACAATTTATTGAAATAATCGAATCTGCAAACATTTCTCGCAACAATTCAATTGTTTCATTTACTGTGTGGCACGTAGCCACAAGATAACGAGAGCTAAAATATTGCTCATGGGTGTCAAGGGCGTAGGTCGACTGGAATGTGTTTTTTTTTGGATTTAAAAAAAAAGGACTTGGCGCACGAAAAGTTGCAATTGGAGAACGAATATTTTGATAATAATACTGAATAATTTGTAAACGTTGTTCTTGCCTAGGATGAAATTGTAAACATTACTGAATACAATGAAAAACAAATAACAGATCATGACATTACAAATGGCCGAAACGAAACTTCAAAATCATATCATCCCTATTGGAAAACCCGTTACTTTACTATATAGGAAGTTACACGTCAAATCCAACATTCTGGAAATTCATATCGGGTCCGTCAATAAGAGCGCTACAAAAGTTTTTTTAAATAAAACAAAAACGGTTTTGGATATCAATGAAATACTTTATTCCTGTGAAAGTACGCTCGATGCCATTATGTATGGAACTCGATTTCTTTTGCATGGCCACCACGGGCACGCTTGCAGAAGTACAGACGCTGAACCCAATTTTCGACGGTTTTCAAGCATAAATCGGCCGACACTGCTGCAATTTCACGTTCGATATTCGTACGAAGTTCATCAATCGTCGCTGGCTTGTTGGCATAGACCATAGGCTTGACGTAGCCCCACAGGAAATAGTCTAACGGCGTCAAATCGCACGACAGAGGCGGCCAATCGACTGGACCATTTGTCCTCTAAGTCCATATCCTCCAATTGGGGGCCAAAAATATTCGGTTATCATTGAACGGTAGCGATTCCCATTCACAGTAACGTGTCGGTCTTGATCATCACGGAAGAAGTACGGCCCAATGACGTGTGGGTACGTGTGAATTGCTGTCTGACCAATAACGCATATTTTGTTTATTGACGAAGCCATTCAGCCAGAAATGAGCCTCATCGCTGAAGATGATTTTTCGCGCTCTTAACGTTGAGGCCACTGACTCCGAATTTCGGCAGTAAATTTTAATAATTTCGACTCGTTGTTGGCTCGTATATCTTTCCATCATGAAATGGCAAAGAGAAATGTCAAAAGAGCGGCAAACAAGTAAGAAAGTTTCTGTCGGGTAAACCGACTAAGGTATACCCTCACTTTGTGAGTAATGTAATATTGAATATTACACGAATTATTCTGTCAATTTGTGTCACTTTGTGAGTAATGTAATATAGAATATTACACGAATTATTCTGTCAATTTGTGTGGGAGCTACCAGAAGGGGTTTAACAAATACATCTATTTTTCGCTGAACAGTAGATACTTTAAATTCATTGCACTGCGCCGAATTTTAAGCGTTTATGTGCACTGGTATAAACGTTATGAGATATTAAATTGTGGTATGATTTGGCAATTTTGTGTGGGAGGTACAAAAAGGGGCGTGGCGATAACGCCCATTTTTCACAGGACTATAGGCACTATAAAAACATTACACTGTACAAAATTTCAAGTATTATTATACACTTGTATTAATGTTATAAGCTGTTTACTTTTGGTGCAAAATGGTACCTTTGTATGGGAGGTACCAAAAGGGCCGTGGCAACAACGCCCATTTTTCTCTGGACTGTAGGTAATATAAAAGCATAACACTGTGCAAAATTTCAAGTATTTTTATACACCGTTATTAATGTTATAAGCTGTTAATTTTTGTTGCAAAACGGTGCATTTGTGTGGGAGGTACCTAAAGGGACGTGGCAACTTCGCCCATTTTTCTCGAGTTGATAGCGACTAATAAACTAATACTATGTGTGGAATTTCAGAAGATTAGAATAAGTAGTATAGTATTTATTAAAGAATCAATATTTCACAACATTTTAACCGTTTGTGGGGGAGGTACTAGAAGGAATGGACCAATATGGCCCATCTTCGAACTTAGCCGGAGATAGAAAAAAAGGATTTTTCTATTGAATCTAATGCAATACGAGGGTCGTTCAAAAAGTTGGAACACGTATTTTCTAAAGCAAAAAAAATAAATTTATTTTTTCTTTTTAATTTATTGATTGGGATTGATTTTAGCGTCTCCAAAGCATCAGCTAATATCATACGGTCGATTTCTCCCTCAGAAAATCGCATATAAAGAAGGCAAAAAAAAATATTTTTTTCTCTAAGTTGCAAACTTGATGTTTAAAGTACCCAAAAATCACGAAGTAATTTGTAGGGTTCTCAAGCCAGTCAGCGGATGAGTCGAGCCAATAAAAATCTTTCCTTTTTTTTTCTTTTAAGCAGCTAATAATAATAGTAATAAGAATAAAAGTAAGCTTAATAAATATAACCGCGATTTAAGCAGCCGAAAAAATTCAAGAAATTTTCGCTCTTTTGTTTCGCAAGAAAGTTGTCCGTCCACGCGTTATTCAGCACAAAATTATCTGGAATTCTTGCTGAGGTTTTCGGAATAAGTCAATGGGTGTCCGTCCGCGCGTCCGACATCTTAATAAACTTATCTTAATAATCGTATCTTAATACTCTTATCTTAAAAATAACTTGATGGCATAAATCGACTCGACTAGCCGCTGGCTTTCAGAAAAATTCATCAGAATGCGTAATAAATTATTTGAACAAATTATCGAAGGGTTTTCAAAAAGGTTGGGTCGCTATTTTCCTAAAGTTTCGAAAACTAGAAAACAGTAAAGTCGCGCGTTGTTACCGAAAAAATCGTCAAAAAACTTTCATAGGTTAGAATGCATGTAGGTTATGCAAGAGGTTAGTATATATGTAAAGGGTATATATGTGTAGGTATGTAACCTATGTAACAACGCTACCTGCACAAATTTTGGGTACTCACGTTGATCCGTGAGTACCCAGCAGACACACAGACAGACGGACGGACATTGCTCATTCGACTTAAAATGACCCAAAACGGATTTCCTCCGAACATACTTAGGGTCTTAGATCACTCCTTCGATGTGTTACACTTTTTTCCGTAGCAAATGATATATACCCTCGTCACACTAAAGTGAGGGTATAAAAATATGGCGTCGTTTGCTGTCCCTGTCGGTCTACTTTTGTAGCGTCCCTGTTGAAAATCAAATAAAGGCGGTGTTAAGTTAGGTCATGCCGAATCTTATATACCCTTCACCCTGGATCGTAAGTGAATGGTTTCGGGTTTAAACAAACTAATATTACCAAATTGCAGGCCGATTCGTTGATATTTGTGTTTTATTTTTTTTTGCGGTAAGAAGTAAAATCTATAGGGACCTTTGTATGGGGGCTATATCAAAATATGGACCTATGGCCTATTAATTTTCAGCGCAATTAGTTAAAATTTTCGGTCTCTATTTTGCTAAGAAGTCAAATCGGGAAATATATGGGGCAGGCTATGAAGCTGACGCGGCGCAAATCACATCGGCTGAAACTCAGCCGCCGAAGTTTATTTAGTGAGTCAAAAAGATTTATTTTATGCAACCATTAAAATTAAGAAAGAGACGACTTAATAATACAATAGGGTCAGATTTTGTAATAAAGTTAATTTTTGCGTAAAAATGTCAAGGGGACGGCTCTGCAGAAATTCACCTTCTGTCTGATTGTAAATAAGATCAGACAATGGCTGCTTTGTACATCACTGGTGTGTTGAGAACACTTTGCTTTATCTATGCTTTATCTACTGGTATTTGACCTAGGGAATTTTCAGTCCGGCCAGAAAATGGCTGCTGGCATAGGATCATCTAAACACATTTCCAGCCCTTCGAGACATTGCTGATTACTCTATGTCTGATTCACTTTTAGACAAGAAGATATATTTTGAGAAAAAGGAATCAACAACCATGTGGGCTTTTGTGTCTTTTCTAACGAATTTGATGAATATATTGCAAAAGGTCTAAATGCTAACTGTAGTGTTTACCAGGTAGAAGTCTTAACTATTATTATTAGAATGACTGAAAATTAATGTTCTAACTAAAGTCGGTATAAATAATTTCTCTGATAATGTCAGGCTGATATCAAGCCCCAGGAAACTATATTAATTAATTCAAAAACTGCCATCGACTGTCGCAGATCTCTAAACGAGATGACTGAACAGTTCATTATTTACTGATATGGTTGCTGGGTCACAGGGACACTACAGGAAACTGCAAAGCAGATTAACTTGCAAGATTGGGAACTGGAATATGTGGGCATGCCCCTAGCGCTCCAAGAGAACGAACTGGAATATATGAGCATGCCCCTAGCGACCTGCAAGCTCTTCTTGAGAGATAGTGCCCTTATGACAACAAATGACAGGAACTACATACTGCATCCAGACTAATGTGGCACAGCTTACGCTCCTAACGTACCAGAGCCCTGTTGTCGTTATCGCAACCGGAAGTGTCACGAATCGTGTCGGTCATGATGAATCACTGTCCTGCTGGACGGCACGCACAAAGATTGAAGTTAGTGCGTAATGACTTTTGCAGAATCTGTGGTAATAAAGAGATGGAGGAATCAATTGGGCACCTTCTGTGCCTGTGCCCCGCTATCCCAGAAGGCGGCATGCATCCTTAGAGTCTCATTTTCCTTGGAGAGTTAGCTAACAAGGCAGATGCTTAACTCCGCCAACTTTTGAGCCTTTTTATAGCAATCAAATTAGTTCAACGGAAGGGGCTATGGATAACATATGTTTTCCCTGGGTACGTGCCTGGGTAGGTACAGTGAAATAAATCCCAAATTAAATAAGTCCGAAGAAAAATTAAATAATTACCAAAGGGACAAATGAAATAAGTCACAATATTTGAAAATTAATTCATACAGAACTTAAAAAAATTAAATAACTACCAACAACGGTGGCTACGCGGACCACAGTATGTCCGAAGACGGCTACGCGGACGAATGTTTGTTTGGGTTGCGGGCCTTCGCCGGGATTAAAGATTTTCTTCTCAGGGGAGAAAGGGAAATATTTGGCACTCGTATTTTATATTTTTTTTGACTTATTTCATTTGGGAGTTATTTCATGGGACCGTCTGGCTACACAGCATTGAGTTTTGAAATATGTTTACATTATTACCCATCGTTGCTCAGACTTAAAGCGATTCATTTCGAGATATGATATTAATTTTCTACCCAGATTTCGAGCGGGAAAAATCTGTCCCTGTCAAAATAACATATTATTCAAAAAGAAATCACTAGATGGACCACTTTTTATATACATACATATTAACCCAAAATTTGGCAGATTAATATATCACTCAAACAATCCGAACCAAAGATTTTTAAATTCGCACATTTTTCCTATTTATCTATCTGTTCAAAATTATATCGCTTATATTTTTTAAAAATTCTCTTTTGTTCAAAGACAACAGAATACGTCGTAATCTTCTCCCTTTTTGCAAATATATAAAGTATATTTAAGCTATCATAATGACTTTAATATAATGTTGATCAACTACATTGTTAAAAATTCTCACCGTGCAAAGTATTTTTGCATATAAATTTGCGACTTCTATGGAAATAATGCGCGCCTTTTACAGAATTTTCTCTTCTTTGTTCTGCTCATTTAGAATTGTATTTAATACAAAGTAAATAAATATATCGATTTATATGTAAACTTTGCAAACAAATATATGCTTTCGTTATGGAATCTTGAGTCCTGCACAAATGTAGACAACAAATATGTTTTACTCTTTTCCATTCGAATATTTTCACTTTTCTATGGTATGAATTTGCATTACAAAAGTAAACGTTTTGCAAAATCATGCAAAAATAACAAAGAGCAAAATGAAGTAAAACGAAGAAATGTACGAATATTCCATTTCCATAATTTTATATTTTTCTCGTTCGTATCGAAGATGAAACATTAAATGCATAGTAATAATGTTTTATGTATAAGTATGTATGTATATGTATGCAAGACGAGAGAGGGATGACAAAGAAATTGTTATTGAAATACATAGAATTCAAATATTTACTAAACATAATTATTTGCATTCCTTTGAAAAGTGAAATACCTTTTTCTCATTTTTTGCATAATGATGTCGTATAACGAAGTAAGCGGAATTTGTTTGAATGCAGTAAAAAATATGCGTACTTTTAAATTTAAATCTGCAGACATACTTAGTAGAATTTATGCAAAGTTAAATACTCATATTTTATATGATGTTTAAATTTAATTACATACAATATTATTGAAATTCTTGGATATATATATATGGTAGCAGTTAATAATTTCGTTAAATTTACTGTAAAAAAGACAATTTCCAGCAAATATTTTATTCGAATGTCATTGCAGATGAATTCACTATTTGCCAACATTTTGTAAATTATATTGTTTTCTTATTTGTAATCTTAATCAAACTAAATCAAGACTAAACAATTAATCAATCATTTGTTCTCAATTTGCCATACAAGAAGCCAAATTATATTCTTACTTTAATGTGTTCTTATATTCCTGTTTAATTGTGTCAATTGACTTTTAATTAAGATTTAAATGTGAACAAACAATAGATTGCGGTTTTTAGTTAACCGCATACTTAATTTATTTAGTTAGTTTTGCGGTGTGATGCCAAGGGCATGAATTAATGAAACGTCACAAATGAAAAGAAGGCCAAATGACCGACATCTATCCAAATAGACAAACGTACATTTAACAGATACAGTTTACTACATATGTACATTTTCTGTAGAAAAGCGTAACGTGGACAAACGTATACATTACATTTAAAATCAGCAGATACTGATAATTTCAAGGGCAATATTTGACAAATTTTAGTCTAAAATAATCCTTAAAATGAGAATGGAAACTACAGATAAATTGAAGTTGCTAATAGAGGTTTGGGAGGTTTTTATATCCTTATGTCTTATGTCTTATGTCTTATGTCTTATGTCTTATGTCTTATGTCTTATGTCTTATGTCTTATGTCTTATGTCTTATGTCTTATGTCTTATGTCTTATGTCTTATGTCTTATGTCTTATGTCTTATGTCTTATGTCTTATGTCTTATGTCTTATGTCTTATGTCTTATGTCTTATGTCTTATGTCTTATGTCTTATGTCTTATGTCTTATGTCTTATGTCTTATGTCTTATGTCTTATGTCTTATGTCTTATGTCTTATGTCTTATGTCTTATGTCTTATGTCTTATGTCTTATGTCTTATGTCTTATGTCTTATGTCTTATGTCTTATGTCTTATGTCTTATGTCTTATGTCTTATGTCTTATGTCTTATGTCTTATGTCTTATGTCTTATGTCTTATGTCTTATGTCTTATGTCTTATGTCTTATGTCTTATGTCTTATGTCTTATGTCTTATGTCTTATGTCTTATGTCTTATGTCTTATGTCTTATGTCTTATGTCTTATGTCTTATGTCTTATGTCTTATGTCTTATGTCTTATGTCTTATGTCTTATGTCTTATGTCTTATGTCTTATGTCTTATGTCTTATGTCTTATGTCTTATGTCTTATGTCTTATGTCTTATGTCTTATGTCTTATGTCTTATGTCTTATGTCTTATGTCTTATGTCTTATGTCTTATGTCTTATGTCTTATGTCTTATGTCTTATGTCTTATGTCTTATGTCTTATGTCTTATGTCTTATGTCTTATGTCTTATGTCTTATGTCTTATGTCTTATGTCTTATGTCTTATGTCTTATGTCTTATGTCTTATGTCTTATGTCTTATGTCTTATGTCTTATGTCTTATGTCTTATGTCTTATGTCTTATGTCTTATGTCTTATGTCTTATGTCTTATGTCTTATGTCTTATGTCTTATGTCTTATGTCTTATGTCTTATGTCTTATGTCTTATGTCTTATGTCTTATGTCTTATGTCTTATGTCTTATGTCTTATGTCTTATGTCTTATGTCTTATGTCTTATGTCTTATGTCTTATGTCTTATGTCTTATGTCTTATGTCTTATGTCTTATGTCTTATGTCTTATGTCTTATGTCTTATGTCTTATGTCTTATGTCTTATGTCTTATGTCTTATGTCTTATGTCTTATGTCTTATGTCTTATGTCTTATGTCTTATGTCTTATGTCTTATGTCTTATGTCTTATGTCTTATGTCTTATGTCTTATGTCTTATGTCTTATGTCTTATGTCTTATGTCTTATGTCTTATGTCTTATGTCTTATGTCTTATGTCTTATGTCTTATGTCTTATGTCTTATGTCTTATGTCTTATGTCTTATGTCTTATGTCTTATGTCTTATGTCTTATGTCTTATGTCTTATGTCTTATGTCTTATGTCTTATGTCTTATGTCTTATGTCTTATGTCTTATGTCTTATGTCTTATGTCTTATGTCTTATGTCTTATGTCTTATGTCTTATGTCTTATGTCTTATGTCTTATGTCTTATGTCTTATGTCTTATGTCTTATGTCTTATGTCTTATGTCTTATGTCTTATGTCTTATGTCTTATGTCTTATGTCTTATGTCTTATGTCTTATGTCTTATGTCTTATGTCTTATGTCTTATGTCTTATGTCTTATGTCTTATGTCTTATGTCTTATGTCTTATGTCTTATGTCTTATGTCTTATGTCTTATGTCTTATGTCTTATGTCTTATGTCTTATGTCTTATGTCTTATGTCTTATGTCTTATGTCTTATGTCTTATGTCTTATGTCTTATGTCTTATGTCTTATGTCTTATGTCTTATGTCTTATGTCTTATGTCTTATGTCTTATGTCTTATGTCTTATGTCTTATGTCTTATGTCTTATGTCTTATGTCTTATGTCTTATGTCTTATGTCTTATGTCTTATGTCTTATGTCTTATGTCTTATGTCTTATGTCTTATGTCTTATGTCTTATGTCTTATGTCTTATGTCTTATGTCTTATGTCTTATGTCTTATGTCTTATGTCTTATGTCTTATGTCTTATGTCTTATGTCTTATGTCTTATGTCTTATGTCTTATGTCTTATGTCTTATGTCTTATGTCTTATGTCTTATGTCTTATGTCTTATGTCTTATGTCTTATGTCTTATGTCTTATGTCTTATGTCTTATGTCTTATGTCTTATGTCTTATGTCTTATGTCTTATGTCTTATGTCTTATGTCTTATGTCTTATGTCTTATGTCTTATGTCTTATGTCTTATGTCTTATGTCTTATGTCTTATGTCTTATGTCTTATGTCTTATGTCTTATGTCTTATGTCTTATGTCTTATGTCTTATGTCTTATGTCTTATGTCTTATGTCTTATGTCTTATGTCTTATGTCTTATGTCTTATGTCTTATGTCTTATGTCTTATGTCTTATGTCTTATGTCTTATGTCTTATGTCTTATGTCTTATGTCTTATGTCTTATGTCTTATGTCTTATGTCTTATGTCTTATGTCTTATGTCTTATGTCTTATGTCTTATGTCTTATGTCTTATGTCTTATGTCTTATGTCTTATGTCTTATGTCTTATGTCTTATGTCTTATGTCTTATGTCTTATGTCTTATGTCTTATGTCTTATGTCTTATGTCTTATGTCTTATGTCTTATGTCTTATGTCTTATGTCTTATGTCTTATGTCTTATGTCTTATGTCTTATGTCTTATGTCTTATGTCTTATGTCTTATGTCTTATGTCTTATGTCTTATGTCTTATGTCTTATGTCTTATGTCTTATGTCTTATGTCTTATGTCTTATGTCTTATGTCTTATGTCTTATGTCTTATGTCTTATGTCTTATGTCTTATGTCTTATGTCTTATGTCTTATGTCTTATGTCTTATGTCTTATGTCTTATGTCTTATGTCTTATGTCTTATGTCTTATGTCTTATGTCTTATGTCTTATGTCTTATGTCTTATGTCTTATGTCTTATGTCTTATGTCTTATGTCTTATGTCTTATGTCTTATGTCTTATGTCTTATGTCTTATGTCTTATGTCTTATGTCTTATGTCTTATGTCTTATGTCTTATGTCTTATGTCTTATGTCTTATGTCTTATGTCTTATGTCTTATGTCTTATGTCTTATGTCTTATGTCTTATGTCTTATGTCTTATGTCTTATGTCTTATGTCTTATGTCTTATGTCTTATGTCTTATGTCTTATGTCTTATGTCTTATGTCTTATGTCTTATGTCTTATGTCTTATGTCTTATGTCTTATGTCTTATGTCTTATGTCTTATGTCTTATGTCTTATGTCTTATGTCTTATGTCTTATGTCTTATGTCTTATGTCTTATGTCTTATGTCTTATGTCTTATGTCTTATGTCTTATGTCTTATGTCTTATGTCTTATGTCTTATGTCTTATGTCTTATGTCTTATGTCTTATGTCTTATGTCTTATGTCTTATGTCTTATGTCTTATGTCTTATGTCTTATGTCTTATGTCTTATGTCTTATGTCTTATGTCTTATGTCTTATGTCTTATGTCTTATGTCTTATGTCTTATGTCTTATGTCTTATGTCTTATGTCTTATGTCTTATGTCTTATGTCTTATGTCTTATGTCTTATGTCTTATGTCTTATGTCTTATGTCTTATGTCTTATGTCTTATGTCTTATGTCTTATGTCTTATGTCTTATGTCTTATGTCTTATGTCTTATGTCTTATGTCTTATGTCTTATGTCTTATGTCTTATGTCTTATGTCTTATGTCTTATGTCTTATGTCTTATGTCTTATGTCTTATGTCTTATGTCTTATGTCTTATGTCTTATGTCTTATGTCTTATGTCTTATGTCTTATGTCTTATGTCTTATGTCTTATGTCTTATGTCTTATGTCTTATGTCTTATGTCTTATGTCTTATGTCTTATGTCTTATGTCTTATGTCTTATGTCTTATGTCTTATGTCTTATGTCTTATGTCTTATGTCTTATGTCTTATGTCTTATGTCTTATGTCTTATGTCTTATGTCTTATGTCTTATGTCTTATGTCTTATGTCTTATGTCTTATGTCTTATGTCTTATGTCTTATGTCTTATGTCTTATGTCTTATGTCTTATGTCTTATGTCTTATGTCTTATGTCTTATGTCTTATGTCTTATGTCTTATGTCTTATGTCTTATGTCTTATGTCTTATGTCTTATGTCTTATGTCTTATGTCTTATGTCTTATGTCTTATGTCTTATGTCTTATGTCTTATGTCTTATGTCTTATGTCTTATGTCTTATGTCTTATGTCTTATGTCTTATGTCTTATGTCTTATGTCTTATGTCTTATGTCTTATGTCTTATGTCTTATGTCTTATGTCTTATGTCTTATGTCTTATGTCTTATGTCTTATGTCTTATGTCTTATGTCTTATGTCTTATGTCTTATGTCTTATGTCTTATGTCTTATGTCTTATGTCTTATGTCTTATGTCTTATGTCTTATGTCTTATGTCTTATGTCTTATGTCTTATGTCTTATGTCTTATGTCTTATGTCTTATGTCTTATGTCTTATGTCTTATGTCTTATGTCTTATGTCTTATGTCTTATGTCTTATGTCTTATGTCTTATGTCTTATGTCTTATGTCTTATGTCTTATGTCTTATGTCTTATGTCTTATGTCTTATGTCTTATGTCTTATGTCTTATGTCTTATGTCTTATGTCTTATGTCTTATGTCTTATGTCTTATGTCTTATGTCTTATGTCTTATGTCTTATGTCTTATGTCTTATGTCTTATGTCTTATGTCTTATGTCTTATGTCTTATGTCTTATGTCTTATGTCTTATGTCTTATGTCTTATGTCTTATGTCTTATGTCTTATGTCTTATGTCTTATGTCTTATGTCTTATGTCTTATGTCTTATGTCTTATGTCTTATGTCTTATGTCTTATGTCTTATGTCTTATGTCTTATGTCTTATGTCTTATGTCTTATGTCTTATGTCTTATGTCTTATGTCTTATGTCTTATGTCTTATGTCTTATGTCTTATGTCTTATGTCTTATGTCTTATGTCTTATGTCTTATGTCTTATGTCTTATGTCTTATGTCTTATGTCTTATGTCTTATGTCTTATGTCTTATGTCTTATGTCTTATGTCTTATGTCTTATGTCTTATGTCTTATGTCTTATGTCTTATGTCTTATGTCTTATGTCTTATGTCTTATGTCTTATGTCTTATGTCTTATGTCTTATGTCTTATGTCTTATGTCTTATGTCTTATGTCTTATGTCTTATGTCTTATGTCTTATGTCTTATGTCTTATGTCTTATGTCTTATGTCTTATGTCTTATGTCTTATGTCTTATGTCTTATGTCTTATGTCTTATGTCTTATGTCTTATGTCTTATGTCTTATGTCTTATGTCTTATGTCTTATGTCTTATGTCTTATGTCTTATGTCTTATGTCTTATGTCTTATGTCTTATGTCTTATGTCTTATGTCTTATGTCTTATGTCTTATGTCTTATGTCTTATGTCTTATGTCTTATGTCTTATGTCTTATGTCTTATGTCTTATGTCTTATGTCTTATGTCTTATGTCTTATGTCTTATGTCTTATGTCTTATGTCTTATGTCTTATGTCTTATGTCTTATGTCTTATGTCTTATGTCTTATGTCTTATGTCTTATGTCTTATGTCTTATGTCTTATGTCTTATGTCTTATGTCTTATGTCTTATGTCTTATGTCTTATGTCTTATGTCTTATGTCTTATGTCTTATGTCTTATGTCTTATGTCTTATGTCTTATGTCTTATGTCTTATGTCTTATGTCTTATGTCTTATGTCTTATGTCTTATGTCTTATGTCTTATGTCTTATGTCTTATGTCTTATGTCTTATGTCTTATGTCTTATGTCTTATGTCTTATGTCTTATGTCTTATGTCTTATGTCTTATGTCTTATGTCTTATGTCTTATGTCTTATGTCTTATGTCTTATGTCTTATGTCTTATGTCTTATGTCTTATGTCTTATGTCTTATGTCTTATGTCTTATGTCTTATGTCTTATGTCTTATGTCTTATGTCTTATGTCTTATGTCTTATGTCTTATGTCTTATGTCTTATGTCTTATGTCTTATGTCTTATGTCTTATGTCTTATGTCTTATGTCTTATGTCTTATGTCTTATGTCTTATGTCTTATGTCTTATGTCTTATGTCTTATGTCTTATGTCTTATGTCTTATGTCTTATGTCTTATGTCTTATGTCTTATGTCTTATGTCTTATGTCTTATGTCTTATGTCTTATGTCTTATGTCTTATGTCTTATGTCTTATGTCTTATGTCTTATGTCTTATGTCTTATGTCTTATGTCTTATGTCTTATGTCTTATGTCTTATGTCTTATGTCTTATGTCTTATGTCTTATGTCTTATGTCTTATGTCTTATGTCTTATGTCTTATGTCTTATGTCTTATGTCTTATGTCTTATGTCTTATGTCTTATGTCTTATGTCTTATGTCTTATGTCTTATGTCTTATGTCTTATGTCTTATGTCTTATGTCTTATGTCTTATGTCTTATGTCTTATGTCTTATGTCTTATGTCTTATGTCTTATGTCTTATGTCTTATGTCTTATGTCTTATGTCTTATGTCTTATGTCTTATGTCTTATGTCTTATGTCTTATGTCTTATGTCTTATGTCTTATGTCTTATGTCTTATGTCTTATGTCTTATGTCTTATGTCTTATGTCTTATGTCTTATGTCTTATGTCTTATGTCTTATGTCTTATGTCTTATGTCTTATGTCTTATGTCTTATGTCTTATGTCTTATGTCTTATGTCTTATGTCTTATGTCTTATGTCTTATGTCTTATGTCTTATGTCTTATGTCTTATGTCTTATGTCTTATGTCTTATGTCTTATGTCTTATGTCTTATGTCTTATGTCTTATGTCTTATGTCTTATGTCTTATGTCTTATGTCTTATGTCTTATGTCTTATGTCTTATGTCTTATGTCTTATGTCTTATGTCTTATGTCTTATGTCTTATGTCTTATGTCTTATGTCTTATGTCTTATGTCTTATGTCTTATGTCTTATGTCTTATGTCTTATGTCTTATGTCTTATGTCTTATGTCTTATGTCTTATGTCTTATGTCTTATGTCTTATGTCTTATGTCTTATGTCTTATGTCTTATGTCTTATGTCTTATGTCTTATGTCTTATGTCTTATGTCTTATGTCTTATGTCTTATGTCTTATGTCTTATGTCTTATGTCTTATGTCTTATGTCTTATGTCTTATGTCTTATGTCTTATGTCTTATGTCTTATGTCTTATGTCTTATGTCTTATGTCTTATGTCTTATGTCTTATGTCTTATGTCTTATGTCTTATGTCTTATGTCTTATGTCTTATGTCTTATGTCTTATGTCTTATGTCTTATGTCTTATGTCTTATGTCTTATGTCTTATGTCTTATGTCTTATGTCTTATGTCTTATGTCTTATGTCTTATGTCTTATGTCTTATGTCTTATGTCTTATGTCTTATGTCTTATGTCTTATGTCTTATGTCTTATGTCTTATGTCTTATGTCTTATGTCTTATGTCTTATGTCTTATGTCTTATGTCTTATGTCTTATGTCTTATGTCTTATGTCTTATGTCTTATGTCTTATGTCTTATGTCTTATGTCTTATGTCTTATGTCTTATGTCTTATGTCTTATGTCTTATGTCTTATGTCTTATGTCTTATGTCTTATGTCTTATGTCTTATGTCTTATGTCTTATGTCTTATGTCTTATGTCTTATGTCTTATGTCTTATGTCTTATGTCTTATGTCTTATGTCTTATGTCTTATGTCTTATGTCTTATGTCTTATGTCTTATGTCTTATGTCTTATGTCTTATGTCTTATGTCTTATGTCTTATGTCTTATGTCTTATGTCTTATGTCTTATGTCTTATGTCTTATGTCTTATGTCTTATGTCTTATGTCTTATGTCTTATGTCTTATGTCTTATGTCTTATGTCTTATGTCTTATGTCTTATGTCTTATGTCTTATGTCTTATGTCTTATGTCTTATGTCTTATGTCTTATGTCTTATGTCTTATGTCTTATGTCTTATGTCTTATGTCTTATGTCTTATGTCTTATGTCTTATGTCTTATGTCTTATGTCTTATGTCTTATGTCTTATGTCTTATGTCTTATGTCTTATGTCTTATGTCTTATGTCTTATGTCTTATGTCTTATGTCTTATGTCTTATGTCTTATGTCTTATGTCTTATGTCTTATGTCTTATGTCTTATGTCTTATGTCTTATGTCTTATGTCTTATGTCTTATGTCTTATGTCTTATGTCTTATGTCTTATGTCTTATGTCTTATGTCTTATGTCTTATGTCTTATGTCTTATGTCTTATGTCTTATGTCTTATGTCTTATGTCTTATGTCTTATGTCTTATGTCTTATGTCTTATGTCTTATGTCTTATGTCTTATGTCTTATGTCTTATGTCTTATGTCTTATGTCTTATGTCTTATGTCTTATGTCTTATGTCTTATGTCTTATGTCTTATGTCTTATGTCTTATGTCTTATGTCTTATGTCTTATGTCTTATGTCTTATGTCTTATGTCTTATGTCTTATGTCTTATGTCTTATGTCTTATGTCTTATGTCTTATGTCTTATGTCTTATGTCTTATGTCTTATGTCTTATGTCTTATGTCTTATGTCTTATGTCTTATGTCTTATGTCTTATGTGTTATGTCGATGTTTTTCTATACTACCAACCTTAGTCGGCTACTCGAATGAAATTATCTTAGTTGTTTAATCTTTTCTATACAATCTATCTCGTTGCAGCCCTTGCCGCCACACTTTGAGCCACGGTAGGCGTGAGGTAAGTTAAATAAATATGTAACTTTTTTACTCCAATCGTTACATTGTCCAACAACTTTCCTTTATCACAGCAGTGGTTTGACCAGCATTTTTTGATGTCATTTGGTTTCAAACCGATTGGTTACACTTTGGATCAACATAATTCCTTTATTCGCGGTAACATTCGAACAGTTTGCTCCATTTCTTATTGTAGTTATTCTGCACCAAATAGACTGAAATTACAGACAGATGCACGTGCACGTTATGGACAATATCGTCAATCACAAAACAAACAAAAAATCCGCTGCACTGTTCTGCGGATAAAGGAATCGTCGATTGAAGGAGAAGGAGCCCAAAGGAAATCTGCACTAAAAAACAAACCGAACCGAACCGAACCGAACCAAACCATACGGAAGGGACGTTTTATATTTATGATTTTATGATTGCATTCAAATAGTTTTGTATTCTCCTCTGTTTTGTATTCGTATTTAATTTGATGTGCCAGAGCATTTAAGTAGCCACAAACCACAGAGCATTTGAAAGGATTTAAAATGGCTAGCGGAGAGGCTGTCTGCTATTTATTTTTTTTTTTTCGTTTTATTCTTAGGATTTATTTTCCAGTTAAATATGAGCATAGATTTCAAAGAATGTAAGTCGGGCGTGTAGTGGTGGACCAGTCTCTATATATGTATTTACTCGTATAACTACTGGAAGCAACTCTATTGTAAAAAAAAAACCAAGTGAGAGTGATCAAAGTTGATGTTGCCTGAATTTGGGGGAGCCTCTACGCTTTCGTAATTCAGACATCTGAGAAGGAAATATTATCTATATAGAGTAAATTATGTAGTGTATATTAATAACTATGTATTACTAGAACATTCATCTATTGCTTCGAATCGAAGGATTTTTTACGAGTACAACATTTAGATACTAACATTATTTGGTTAAGTACATATATAAGGAGGGCTCCTTGAATCTAGTTTCCTCGTTTTTTTATGAAATAATTGTAAGTGATACTGTATGAATTTGCGCGTTTAATGACATCATCACCTTCGCCTACGGTTAACTGTGGTGCTGACCCCTCTCTGAACTATGGTTGTGTAATTTGTGAACGAACTAGTTCAATTGAACGGGACACTTTACTGAACAGTACCAACTATTTCATTTCATTCAGTTCATTTAAGCTCAGTAGTTAACCAAAAAGTCACTAAATTATAAAGTTGTGCCGTCGGAACGTTGTCTGCATTTTCTCGGACGAATATAAATAATTTTTCAAACGCAAAAAAATAGTTTTTCATGGTCTCTTGTTGGATTTTTTCGATTGCTATTAATTTTCTAAACGTTACAAAAATATCGGGAACATTGGTCTGCAAATACGTAAAAGACTTTACACGTTGACTAAAATTTATATTCGTTCGTAACTGACAGTAACTTGCTACGGGATGGACTACCCTTATTTTTCTAGTGTCTTTAGTTCACCAGGTATTTTTTCTTCCACCATGTCATTTAGTTCTCTCCTGCTGTTCTCTCAGCTGTTATGTGTTGTTTCCAAAGAGCTGTTGAACTAAAGTAAGGTGGTAGCTAAGGGACTAAAGAGCTGGTGAGTTAAAAAGCTGCTGAACTAAGATGAGCTTGTTGAACTAAAGTCAGTTGATGAGCTAAAGAGCTGGTGAACTAAGGAGCTGTTTAATTAAAGTGAGCTGTTGAACTAACGAACTCTTAAGTAAAGTGAGTTGGTGAGCTAAAACTAAATTAACTAACTAGTTCACTCAATTGAACTGAACAAAATGAGCGATCACTTACAAGAACTGAAGTGCCCAACTCTACTTAGAGCGCCCTCTGAGAGCCGGAGTCGGAACCCCTTCGGATTAGTCAGCACAATTTCGTCAAATGTGAGTCACATTATGTGACTGCAGTTGTCCACCTACACCAGAATTTAAGATGCATAGCATAGTTAAATAATTTATTCCGTTTATAATCGTAGACCATCTTTTTGATTCCGTTCAGAGGGTCTAGGTTCAGAAGCGTTCGTCCGGAGAATGTAAAAAGTCTCACCTGCAAATCACGGTAGTAGGCAAGCAGGAATAGTACTATGAATATAGGAGGAATAGTACTATGAATATAATCTCAGTCGACTGCATCTCATTGTTGCTTCTGAGAAATTTAGTCTTATATGTAGTATTCGACCAGCTGGAATGTAGCGAACGGCTACTGCCTATGGTTAAGGAAGGACATAGGAAATTTTTCCATCGTTTCAGCGTTTTCTTAAGATGCCCTGCACTTTGTCTCTGCTGTACATCTGAATAAATGGGTAGTTCTTTGAACCCGCAATACTATTATTCTCTGAATTCGTCCTAATTATCATTCCTCTAATTGAAGTCGCATGGTATATATTTGGGAAGGCGGATTTAATACAATAAAATGAGTGCAATTATTCAGAAGACCAGTTGACAGGATGGGATGGATCAAGTTTCATCCATAATTCGTGTATAGGTTTCCTCCATCGCTGTGGAGACCAAAGCTCTTCTCCTCAGATAGGGACATTCAGATGATCGCACTTCTATCCCATAATTTGGCACATATTTTCTTATCCACATAATATTTATTTTAGAACAATATTTCTCTGAGTGTTCTTTTGAGGTTGAAGTTGGTTACGTCAAGTCAAAACTGTTCACCCTGTCTCGCAGGGCCAAGTCTTGCATATGCTCACATTTGTTACAAATGGAACGTCATATCTAATATACCTCAAACTCTTCACGTTGGGATTACAATGAAAATTTATAGAATAAAGCCTAAAGCAATGAAACACTTAAGATGTTATAATATCGAAAACAAAATACGACTGAAAGGAACTTTAAATATGTACGAGTATGAATGTGCTTAAATCCGTAGGTCCGTACGGCATATAACTAACAACAATTGTAAGTCCAGATACAAAGCAAAGCTACAAAGCATCTATAGAAAACTACAGAAAAAACAAATGGCATTTACAAAATTATGAAGATTTTCTTAGGAATGGGAAACGGGGAGGAATATTCAAAGAGGTATTCAACAACAACAGCAACACCGCCTTCGTCATCATCATTACCATCAAACAAATTACAGAACATGGAACTCAGAGGAACAAAACAACAAATTATATAAGCACAACAAAAAAAGGATTGTTTTCCATTGGTTGGCAAACTAACAAAGATATTCTTTGATTTTGAAGAACCACCCAAGGGGTTTCGACAACAAATCTGCAGACTGCGTTCTGCAGACTGAGAGTTCCTGCCACATGCAAATCTATTCGCAAGAATGCCGACGATGAGCCAACAAAGAGCTGAGACAAAAACAAATATTATCGGCCACGTGATTGTTGGACAATTGTAAATAAATGTAATGATTGTAATAAGCTTAGCTTAAACCATAGTGCCGATATGGCCATCCACTCGAAAGATGCAAAAGGTGTGTTAAACATGAGCAAACTTGGCGCATATGCGGCTAAACATATGGGGTTCTTCAAGAGGTGGAAAAGTATGCGGCTGTCGCTCTCAAACTCTTGGGATTTGGTGGAAATACCCATATCAATGCAATTGCAAGATTTCTTGCAAAGCTTGACCAATGATTTGCTTAATGATTTTCGAGGGCGTTGGGCATAACCGCGGCAATATGTAATGATTACTGATTTTAGAGGACGATATTCGAATGTTAGTCTATGATTTGTCTTCATAACTGAAGGAGAGATGCACTGAAACTTGTACAGGGTGTCACATAAGAATGTTGCTCTGTTTTAAAAAATAAGGTATATTTTAAAATTCTGCGGGCTACAAGATTCAATTTTGGATTTGAGTTTTTCTTATATTGTGTAACGTAGTTTTGTCGAAGGCTGAGGTAAATTTAGTCGTCCCCAGGGTCTTGTAAAGGACCCAAAAACCTTAAGAAATAAGAACACAAGGATTTTCCCTGACTTGAGGTTTAAACTCAGGTTTTATTGAAGTGATACACTATTTTACAATCTACTTGTGTCTGTATTTGAGATAAGATTGACAATCGCGATTTGTAGGTAATCGGGAACTTGTGGTCCTCACAACCGGCTGGTAGATTTTGACAACTATCTTGAAAGCAATCTCCAACTGGTCGACTGGAGTTAATCGGGATAATAGAATTTCCCTGTGGTACGTGCGGTATGGATATGGTACGTGCGGTATCGATATGCGGTGCTTCGGTGAATTAAGTGCGGTGTTTTGGTATTCGGATCGGTGTAAGTTTGTTTTCTATAAGTACTTGTAGTAAGTTCGGGCACCACCGACTTGATTTACAAGCGTAGACCAGGAGCAAGTTAGGCTGCTGAATACGTACAGCTATCGTGCTGGAGTTTCGGTTATGTACAGGCAGGGTGTTCGTATGCTGCAGGTTCAAACTTTCGTAGGTCTGGTTACCGCAGTTTTGGTTTCGGCGTTGTATTCTGCAGGATCGATCTCTAGTAGAATCTGGATATCGAAGCTTCGGTTAGCGGCTTCGGGTGTTAAGTCGAGTCTAGTTAATACATATGCTTATATCTGGGTGTAACTATCGACCCAAGTCGTCATGGCCGAAGCTAATGTGGTAACGATCACAATATATCTGTCGTAGAAACGAACGACCGAAGGTGTCGGTTTTACGATCGGACGAAACTGTCGTAGTAACGATCGACCACAGTCGACGCGTTAACGATCGACTGAAGTCGTCGTGTTAACGATCAATCGAAGTCGTCGTCGTAACGATCAGAACGAATCTGTTGTAGTAACGAAAGGCCGAATCTGTCGGGGCAACGATCAGACCAATCTGTCGTAGTAACGATCGAGCGAAGCTGCCGTAGTAAGGATCGACCGAAGTCGTCGTGGGGTAGAACTAAAAAAAGAATTGCCTTTAAAAGTGTCGCAGAACTTATTCCTCACTGACACTTCTACTAATCAAACCCCGTCACCTTATATGTCTGCCTCTATTAGTAGTGATTGAGAATTATTTTTATATTCGCTATCACGCGAATTCACTGAACTGATGATGTGCTTGTCTGGCTAGAATAGTGTTTGGCTGCCAGCCAAGTGTGCAGCCGACTGTTTATATGTACTTGTACGGTTGTTTGACAGGTGATGCGTAGTTTAACGAAGAGTGTGGCGGAGGATGAGTGGGATATTGGTTTTAGAGCATTGGTTTTGTATGGTGGATAGCAGGAGGAGAAAAAATTAAATATTATACACTAAAGGTGAGAATAAAGGTGGAATGGTGGATAGCGAGAGAAGATAACAAATAAGTAATATACAGTAAAGGTGAGATTAATAATGACACGTTACAATTGGTTCAAGGAATTCACTATGGTACCCTTTCTTGATATAGAAGTAGGTTTCAATCAGGTGAGACAATTTTGGTGTTGCCATATCTAAATGTGAACTATTGCATATTTTCATTAATTCAGCGTTTGATCAACAGAACGCTCATAATAGTCCCTGAGCGAGTACTCTAAACGAGATATGGAGTACAGTCTACACTGATTTGGAATCCTCCTAGATCTAGAATGTTGTGGATGCAGACGGGCCATGTGCGTACAACATTGCAATCGGAATATCTGGTGAATGCCCCAACGACTTCATAGATATTCTACAGCTGACTATGAATAAATTGGCTTAATGAGCCAAAATCAGTAGTTTGGGCATTAACACAAACAAGACAGAAGTGTCAGTTTAAGGTTCCACATTTGGATATTCCATGATAGAAAATTTTCCTCCAAACTCTATGTATTGGAACGTGTAGAGAAATACAAGTTATCCTTGTTCCCTGCAGGAGCATGTTGAGGACTCTCTCCTTAATATGTTTACTAGATATACATAGCAGTAGTTCAGCCAATAGTATTTTATGAAGGTTCAGAGAACTGCCTACTTGAGTACCAGCGAAGCTTTAAGGACTGCAGCGACAGAGTCTCTATAAGTCCTACTCCATCTACTGCTGATTTATATTGTGGGTAGAGAAGTTGCATCGAGATCGGCATTAAGGTTAAATTGTCTTTTAATGTAGTGGTACAAGTAATACGAGGTGTTCGTCTTGGCAGCACGTGCGACCCCGTATAAAATCTGCAATGTAGAATCTTGTTCGGTTTTAATATTAGTTGGACTGAGATCTTTTAAATAAAAGTATTATATTGCATATCGGTTTACAGATCGTTTACTTTTGAATGTTCAAAACAAGTAAGAAAGTTTCAGTCGGTTAAACCGACTAAGGTATACCCTCACTTTGTGAGTAATGTAATATTGAATATTACTCGAATTATTCTGTCAATTTGTGTGGGAGCTACCAGAAGGGGTTTATCAAATACACCTTTTTTTACTGAACATTAGATACTTTAAATTCATTGCACTGTGCCGACTTATAAGCATTGGTATAAACGTTATGAGACATTAAATTGTGGTATGATTTGGGCATTTTGTGTGGGAGGTACAAAGAGGGGCGTGGCAATAACGCCCATTTTTCACAGGGCTATAGACACTATAAAAACATTACACTGTACAAAATTTCAAGTATTTTTATACACTGGTTTTAATGTTATAAGCTGTTAACTTTTGGTGCAAAAAGGTACTTTTGTGTGGGAGGTACCAAAAGGGGCGTGACAACAACGTCCATTTTTCCCTGGACTGTAGGCAATATAAGAGCATAATACTGTACAAAATTTCAAGTATTTTTATACACTGTCATTAATGTTATAAGCTGTTAACTTTTGGTGCAAAATGGTGCATTTGTGTGGGAGGTACCAAAAGGGACGTGGCGATTTTGGCCATTTTTCTCGAGTTGATAACGACTAAAAAGCTAATACTATGTGTGAAATTTCAAAAGATTCGAATAAGTAGTATAGCAGTTATTAAAGAATCAATATTTTACAACATTTTAACCCTTTGTGGGGGAGGTACTAGAAGGAGTGGACCAATATGGCCCATCTTCGAACTTAGCCGGAGATAGAAAAAAATATTACCACGTACCAAATTTGAGGTCAATCGGTTACTCCTTTCGAGATTTATCGTGCGCACCAGCCAGCAGACACACAGACAGACAGACGGACGGACATTGCTCATTCGACTTAAAATGACCCAAAACGGATTTCCTCCGAACATACTTGGGGTCTTAGGTCACTCCTTCGACGTGTTACACTTTTTTCCGTAGCAAATGATATATACCCTCGTCACACTAAAGTGAGGGTATAAAAACTAATCAACGGCTCTTTGAAACTTAAAACATATATTGTAGAAGGTTTCCACTTTTCACGAAAGTAATGACATTGTAGTGCATTGGTAACCGACCGAGTGGACTATATACCACTACATACCGGTGTACCCTTCGAGAGGAACTTTACCACTAAAGTACCTACCAGAGAGGAATGGGTTGAGAGTATACCAGGAAATGAAAGCAGACGGTTCGAAGCTTAATGAGGTGGTTGGCTTTGGATAACCTGTAAAGCACTTAATATTGATGTATCCCCCAGACTATCAGATACTTATAGAAGTTGGGCCCTTTACTGATTCTAAGATATCGCTCATTTTAGTTCAATTAAGTGAACTAGTTCGTTCATTTAGTTCATCAGCTCAATAGTTCACCTGCTCACTAGTTCACCAGATCACTAGTTCACCTGCTCACTAGTTCACCAGCTCACTTTAGTTCACTAGCTCACTGCAGTTCACCAGATCACTTTAGTTCACCAGCTCTTTTCGTTCAGTAGATCACTTTAGTTCACCAGCTCATTTTGTTCAGTAGATTACAAGTTCAAATCAGCCGCTATTATAGCAAATCGATTGGAACTGAATGGTACGAGTAGATGACATAACACCTGAGAAGATAGAACATGGTTGAAGAAAAAAGACATATTGAACTACTGAACTAAAATGAATGAGTTGTGTGAACTAGTTCGTACCGTTCTGTAAATTGACCCTTTCAATTGAACAAGTTCTTTCACGAACTACACAACCCTAATACTTGTGTCCACCAAGTCTAAATAAAGGTAATGAAGGAAGTCCCCAAGTGGCTGAGTCGCAACTTGGTGTCCAACACTGGCGTCGTCATTTATTAGTCTGTCCTTTAATCTCTGGTGGCAACTTACCAACCCTCAATAGTCGTGGATCTCGTAGCGAGATGGCTGAACGGTTTAACATATACCCTGTAACAGCTAGTATCTGGATATAGGAATATCCTTGGACACTGCAAAGACGACTAAATTGTTAGGAAAGGTCGGTATTACAAATTATCGAAGATTTTGCATATATTGAGGCGTAACTATTCACATGCAAGCTTTGGTTTAGGAAAGAGGTACTTGGGCTATCCAATGAGAAATGAACTGACCTGGCCACCATACGACCTGAGATGGTAAAAATATCTCCTCACACTAGAGTGTAAAAAAACTGCCTACATTCCGACGGGACTCTGCCTGATTGGCAAACATGGCCATGCGGGTGGAAATTTAGTTCAATGACTTCTGCAGAAGCCGTATAGATAAGGATAGCTGTAGGTGGAAAGCATTAAGCAAGCACTTGATTTGTGCCTGTCCCGCATTGATTAAACGACGCCTTGATATATTGGGGACGGCGTATCTAGAATGTCTGGCAGTTGTGGTCGGTACTGATATTTGTATTATTGATAACTTTGTACATCGAACATGTTGGTTCCGGCTATGGCCGGTACTGACTTTTGTTAATTGATAACTTTGTTGTGTCGAAAATATTGGTTCCGATGAGGTGTTAATTGATAACTTTGTTGTGTCGAAAATATTGGTTCCGATGAGGTGCAACTACCTACCACCATGGACCTCAATTGGTCTATGCGTAACTCCACTAACTATTGCTCCACTCCAAAGCAACCTAAGTTTGTAAAAATTTTTCTAAGTATTTGCTCCGCATCTTCGATAAGACTTGAGTAGGGTGAACGGATGAGCTTAACGTGATTTCTTCTCAATTGTGTCATCCCCCTTGTAAGGTGTATTTGCAAAAATTTAGCTAAACATTTCCTCCGTATCTGTGATTTGGCTCGAATAGGGTAACCGGGTGCGCTTATGTATTAACTCCGCTTAGTTTCAATACGAACCTTTATTTAGATAATTTATTTAAACTCTCCTCATGGGAAATAGTAACCTACATATGCGGTTTATTTTTTGACAATGGCATACAATACTTTTGAAATACTCCAATATAGAGCAACATCCCGATAGGAAGTTACAACACATCTTGGGAAACACGAATTTTATGAAATTCCATGCGAATCTGTAACAAACCAAAAGTCACATCCGGTAGGGAAGTTGTCGCATTTATTCATGTATAGAAATCAAGAATATTACAGTGACAAAATGTATTCTTCCTTCACCACTTGTGTGTTAATGATCTCCTTAACTCTGCACGTCGCACTGTGTCACAACCATCCCTTTCCATCCATCTAATGCAATAGATATCAACGCCAATGATAGGAGGACTTCCTGCAAACATAGTGTCATGTTAAATCAATTCACAAAACAGAAAATAATAATCAATGCGGGGACAACTTAAACTGAACCAAACCGAAAAGTGCAATGTGAAAATCAAACAGAGTTCAATACTTCTTCTGCCACAACTACGTGCACTATTACGGGTGGGGCAGACAGGGCAAGTGGAGTCGAAAAAACGAAAATGACAGGCGTAGCCTTAACACTTAACAATGTCAACGGATACCACTTCATCATTATCGCGGCTACATCATCTCCAGACGGACTGCCCGTCAAACAACCATCGAGATATGTCGTACCCTGACCGTGAGCAGACCCAAGCAGTCATCCAAGTACCAGCAAGGTAGCCCACCATCTAGCCAGTCAGCCATTCAGTCAACCAGTCGATGGGGTACTATGATGATGCCATCGATGTGACACCCAACTCTGACGAGACCAGCAAAGCAGCGATTCTTTTTGCAAAGAAACGAAAAAACGCATCTTTTCGGTTTGGTCTTAATCGCAAACAAACTTCCATTCACTTGTGCACACCCATCCATAGCCACAGAGAGAAAACGCTCCGGCAATCGTTACAATGCGAAGGCATGCCATGGTACGGTTAGGATTGTGATAGGTACTGATAGGAGCGGTGTGATAAATTGAGAAGTTCGACTAAACATTGGTTTAAGGGATTGTCTTTTGAAGTGTAACAACTAAAAAAAAAGCCACAGTTGTAGAGAGTCGGCTCCTGATGATACCCTACATCAGAAACGATTAGCATAAAACTCGCAGAGTTTGTTCGTCACTGCAAAAATGTATTTAAGTAAAAATCAACATACTCATATAAGTGCGCCGAATATGTAAATAGGCAACAATGGTCAATATATACGATATTGTCAATAAGATTGGAAAAGAATTTTGTAAATTATATATGTTACAATTATCGGATTTAAATTTAGCTCTAAATCGCTTAGAATGGGTGGGAATTTATACAGGGTGGCTGATATGTATTGCAACCAACTTCAGGTTGCTATCATTTCTAAACCGCTAGTCTGATAGCTGACAGATTTGTTTCAGTGACAGTTCATTTTATTGTTTACAAGCTTACAAAAGCATTTTGATCTATTGCATTCAGAAAAAAGTTATTCGTGATGGAATGCAAGCGTGATAGTGTGATTGCTTTATATTTGGGTGGAAAACCACAAGTGGCTATCGTTAGAGTCATCCAGCATTTAAATGTGAATAAATCTTTTGTTTCTCGTACCATTGATCGTTACCGTGATACTGTCAGTGTTGCATGGCGTCCAAAAAGTGGACGAAAAAAAACGGTAACAACACCAGAAATGATCCGAAAAGTGAAGGCCAGATTTGATCGAAATCCACGCCGCAGCGGTAGAAAAATTGCTCGTGAGCTGAACATATCGCGAGAACGGATACAACACATATTAAAATGAGCTTGGACTAAAGTTCCAAAAAGTGCAAGAGCTCACCGATGCACAAAAAAAGTTAGACTGGAAAGAGCCAAGGAGTTGCTTCGCTTGCACGAAAGTGGCCAGCTACCGAATTTGGTTTTCTCCGATGAGGAGCAATTCCAAATTGAGCAGTTTGTGAACAAACAAAATGACGGGGTTTACTTTCCAAAGAGGTCATGAATGGCACTATATCCGCAACCACTTCCAGACAATAGTGACGCTCCATGAGTCTAATCGCAGTATCGCATGCGTCATTTTGCACTGTCTTACAGCCTGTTCAGCTAAATGTACCAAAACGCAGACGTGCGATAGCTACCCAAGCAATAATTTTCTTCTTCTTATTCTCACCCAAGCGATCATGTTTTTAATTTGGTTCATTGTCACTTATCGTTTGGGTAAGAAAGCTCTTTTCTTCATCGTCTTCCTGTCAAAGACCAATATTACCTTCATGTTGTTATTGACATTTCTTAAAGCTTTTTCCACACGAAAATATCAGAACGGGGGAAACCCTATCTAACAGCTGTAAAAGTCGCAACAGCTGTTTCTAGACGATGAGAAATAATTAAAAAACCGAAAACAAACACAATTGTTTGTTTGATAGATCATTTATGTATATATATGGGCTATATCTAAATCGGAAACCTTCTGCACCCATTTTAGTAATTCCTTGAGTTAAAAAGGAAGTTCTTGCTAAATTTCCTAGTGATCTGAGCATAATTGTGACCTGTACTCGGTAGCAAGGATACATTTATAAACAAACCAAACTTATTCAGAAAGATATTCTAGGTCGATAGGTATAATAAACAATTGTTTGGGTCACCTAATTTAAGGTATTACGAAAAAATGCAAAAAGCAACAGTGTGGTTGTGAGATTTCAAAACATTTTATACAAACTAATAAAAAGACATTTTTTGAAATTTTGGTGGATACTTCAGCAAAAGATACATGTGTATGTTGTTTGGTTCATTTATCCATTTTTTATTCATTTATCCAACAATTTTCACTTTATCATTCAAAAGGGCGGTAAACATAACCGACACGAATGAATTTTTCTGATCGTCTAATTTGACATTTCATTTCGTTCGTTGTTGTCTTATAAGAACTAAAATGTTGGCGATAATTGAAAGCTTCTTTGTTTACAATCAAAACAAAGTGTGCAAAAACCAAAAATTTCATTCGCTTGCCAATAGACGTGCGAAGTGACACAAAATAAGTTACAAAAACAGGCCCTTAATGTCTAGTGGCATTAAATGTAGTATAACATGTCGTGCCTTAGTTGGTGTCATTCTCAGCGCACCAGTGATACATATAGCAGCCATTCCATGAACCTTGTGTAGTATCGCGCAGAAGGTGGATTTCTGTAGAGCTGTCCGCTAGAAGACAATGCCGTACAGCATTATCTGTTTTGATTAATGTCGTATACAACCGATAAACTAAGCTCGGGTTCAGACGTCAGCGTTTTTCTTTAGCCCTTTTACAGGTATGTAGCGCTACCACAGCCTTCTTTGCTCTTTCCAAAACCTTAAGCTTGAAGTCCAGTAAAATACCTTCGCTTTTAGAGAAGGGAATTTTAATGCCCCCAAGCAAATTTCACTCTAACAGCTATTGTCACGTCATCGGCATAGGCAAAAACTCTGAGTCCCATCGCCTCCAGAGAAAGCTGGAGATTGTTCATGGATGGGTCTCTCCTAAGGAGACAGAACACTAGCCCGTGTCACCGAAAAATTTTATCAAATGCGAGGCGGTATTTTAACGCTTAACTAGAGACAATTGCAAAAACATTGTTTTAATTTTTTTTGGAGCCCGCGGAATCGATCCATTATCTTTTTTTTATTGTAACTCTTTTTGCTGGTAGCTTGATTGTCACATGCGATACATCAATGTGTTGCAATACATCAATGTGTTGAAAGCGCCTCAATCCTACAGAAAAATATTTTTAAGTTTTTGGGGGAGAAACTGCAGTAAATGGAGTCTTCATTGGAAAACAACTTTGCACATCAACGACGTCTATCGAGACCAACACATTGATGTAAAGTTACGATATAAAACCGATTTTAGGGCCTGGTTTTATAACTTCTTTTTTGCCACTTCGCACGTCAAATGGCAAGCGAATGAAATCTTTGGTTTTTGCACACTTTGTTTTGGATATAAACAAAGAAGCTTTCAAATATCGCCAACATTTTGGTTCTTATAAGACAACAACGAACGAAATGAAATGTCAAATCAGACGATCAGAAAAATTCTTCTTCTTCATCTTTTTAACTCTATGACTTACTGAAATGGGTACAGAAGGTTTCCGATTTAGATATAGTCCCAAACAATTGTATTTATTTTCGGTTGCTTGATTATTTCTCATTGTCTAGAATCAGCTGTTGCTACTTTTACAGCTGTTGGATAGGGTTGCCCCCGTTCTGATATTTTCGTGTGGAAAAAGCTTTAAGAAATGTCAATAACAACATGTAGGTAATATTGGTATTTGACAGGAAGACGATGAAGAAAAGAGCTTTCTTACCCGAACGATATGTGACAATGAACCAAATTAAAAACATGATCGCTTGGGTGAGAATAAGAAGAAGAAAATTATTGCTTGGGTAGGTATCGCACGTCTGCTTTTTGTTACATTTAGCTGAACAGGCTTTTAGTCTGATTTCGCGGGCTCGGAAATAATTGAAAAAAATGTTTTTGGAATTGTTTCGAGGTAAGCCTTTTATTCCGCCTCGCATTCGGGAACTTTTTTTTTTTACACGGAGGACAAGCCGGTTTACAGAACACCCCCTTAGGGCGTTCCCCCGCTGGAAAATCTATTGACGTCAGTTGACTCTAAGCTAGCAGAAATGCGTCTCTTAAATAGGAGGTTATGTATGAACATAAGTATACTGCTATCAACCGCAGGATTGATAAAGCTGTATTTATAGCGGCTGGTTATGTTATTGAAGGTTCCAGCTATATCTAAGAAATTTACCATAGTACAGAGAGGGATCCTGCCATAAAGCTGAGGTTTAAAGATTTTGATAGCCCAACGAATTGTAGATTCGGTTACAATCTCGCTGGCGACCTCTGATGGCTGCAGTTCAAGGGAATCCCCAATTGAAGTATGCAATGCCTCTTGAGAGTTGCCCGGGAAATGTGTTTCCTGGAGCACTCCTAGCGATTCATCACTGGACGCAGTCCAACAAGTATCGATTTTCTTGATGTACCCATTGGTACAAGATGTGCAGTCTTAAATTGTCTATAACCTTGAGGATTCGGATGACCTTCCTACGCCGCTAAAGAAATATATCCACGACTTACTTGAGTCTTTCTCAACTTGTTTGCGCTGTTTGAGTTCTTCCTTATATGTGTCCCAGTCCTGTGGGGCTTTGGTTGTCTTTGCCTTATTGAAGAGCTTCTTAAAGCACTTCCACATCATAACTAATTGGGACGACCACTACGGCGGTCGTTGTTGTGTCTGTCTATGAAAACTACCATTGTATATACCTTAATAAAGCTGACTATATCATATACGGTGGTTTCGGTGAATTTGTCCTTGCGGTAGGCATGTTGTTAATTGGACAGTGCCCTGTGATACATTTTATTCCCAAGTTATTGTTGATTAATCTGTGGAAGGTTAAGTAATAAACTACTAGGACGGAAATCCATAGGTCCTGAATGGAACGGCTTTCCCGTTTTTAGGATGAAGACAACCATAGTTTCTCTTTATTTATATGGTATATATCCCTGATTGATACAACAAGTATAGAGCTCCCTAAAACGGGGAGTCTATGTATCAGTCTATCTAACTATCTGCATCTCTGCCAGAAAGACATTGTCTGGTCAAGGTGACATAGAACTTTTTATAACCCAAAGAATTCTATTGCGGTTAAAGGCTTCGGTTTAACGGAATCCTCAACTGAAGTATTCAATACCCCTTCAGATATACCAATAACCTTATTACGATGAAAATGACAAAGTATGTTATGGTCTTTTAGCATCAAATTAGGGGCCATATTATGCCAAGAACAATAATGTTCTTCGAATATGGTCATTTTATTTTCGTATTTTATTATCTACGAGTTGAAATTCAGAAAAAAGTATTGACATGACAAGAAATATGGATAAAGAATCCCAGCAAAAAATCTCATTACCAGGTAACCTGGCGGGTAAGTGAAATTCAAAAGAAATAATGACTTACCATTTAGCCACCCTTCAGATTATTTTTACATGGGCATGATATTGGAGGAAAGTATTTCCATGCAAGCATACGAAGAGCTAACAAATAACTACTTACCTCCACGCTTACGAAGATCCAACATATAAGTAGTTATTATTGTAATTTTAATAAGGGGTTAAATAACACCTTACCAGTAATGATTTTAAAAAACCCTTACCTATCACATATAATTAGTTACGACGAGATATACTTTATACTCGGAATATTCCCATCAAAAACATGGTAAGTACATGTCATTGTACATTGCATTAGCATGTAAGACTTGTCATTACCCTCTGCATTACATGTAGTCTACAAATAATGACTTACTTATATTGACAAAGATATGTATTTGTAAGTCAATTTAAGATGGGTTTTGTAAAATATGCAACAACAACAGTTTTTATTGAAGAAAAGTTGATTTGATAAGAAAATAAAAATTGGCGTTGTCTCATATTTTACAATACCCGACTCAAAATAACTTACAAAAAGTACATATCTTTGTCAATATAAGTAAGTCATTATTTGTAGACTACATGTAATGCAGGGGGTAATGATATGTCATTACCTGGTAATGCAAGTGGTAATGACATGTACTTACCAAGTTTTTGCTGGGCTTGTGAGCTTTTGCTTATAGGATAGAAATACAAAAATAAAGAATCAAATCTATAGTGTACCCTTCCCTTAGCCATGTCCGCAAAATCTTGACGAAACTTATCACATGACCTGCGTGCCGAAACTCATGAAAAATTCATTGTGTCGAGTATAACAACCCCATAATTTGGTGAGACTTGTCGTTTGATTTTTTACTGCTGTCTGACTGCACAACCTACCGCCAGCCATCCTTCCTTCTATCCTTAGCTCCTCTGTCATATTTGCTGCATCATATTGGTTCGTCTTCGTCTTCTTGCTGCGGGGGGCTACCACTCATATTCATTCACCTCGTCATAGAGAGTTGCAAAGACAAATACTGAAAATTATTTTTAATGCATTTTTGAGTGTATGCGGACGCATTGCAACGATTTGCCGCCGCGGCCACCTTCGCCATCCGCCTGCGCCTAACGACTCTGATGATGACGGTGGTGATGAGAATGACAATGGTGACATTCAAACACATACCAAAAATCGATTCCGATTGCGATTGCTCTTGTGATTGCTGGCACTAGAAAAAAATTCCAGACCATCCTCGGTGTGCTTGAAAAACATCATTTCCATCATCGGCACCGGTATCGCTATCATCGTCACCGGTATCATATCAAACCTAGACGAAGACGACAAATCCACAAACGTGTGTGGGTCTTTGGGGTCTGTGTCCCTCCCCAGTGTGGATGAGATGCCACAGATACATGTGGACGAGATACCGGTGGAGCACTGTCACTTGGTTAGCATTCCCGGGTTTTTTCCTTTCCTCTGCATTGAACGGCGCAAACACTTTAAAGTGATATTAATTGCTTACTGTTTGACTCCAAGTGCGATTGGATGTTCTACGGCGGCACCTGCATCAGCATCATTGTGTGGCAATGTGGTGTGGTCTAGTCCGAATTCCAGATTGCACTGAGGTGATGATGTGATGTGGAGTTGCATTGGATTGAATTGGAGCAGCAGCATTATCAACAACAGCATGTGTTGTTAATAAAATAAAATTGTGAGGCAAATATAATTAAAGGAAAACATTGCATATGTCGAAATAATAAATTGTTGGCGCCTCAATTTCTATTTGTCTTGTTTGAAAGTTGCAATTAAAATGCGAATTTACTTTCTTCTTTTCGCAGATCTCTCAAAATTGTGAAAATATTTACGTCAGCTGTCGCACAGTTGTTGACAGCGAACCAAAGAGCTGCTAAAGATGTGAAATAATATGTACCAGTAATTCCTGTTTTAAATGGATTTATGTTTTTTTATTAGCATATTATTTTGATAAGAATAATGGACGTATACCGGGTTGGTCTTTATACCCTACACCACACTGTGGTACAGGGTATTATGACTTTGTGCATTTGTTTGTAACACCCAAAAGGAGAAGAGATAGACCCATTGTTTATTATACCGATCGACTTGTATTCACTTTCTGAGTCGATTTAGCTATGTCCGTCTGTCTGTCCGTCTGTCTGTCTGTAGATGTATTCTTGTAATCAAAGTACAGGTCGCAATCATGGTCTGATCTCAACGAAACTTTGCACATATCTTTTTTTAGGCCCAAGGACAATCCCTATTGAATTTGGTTAAAATCGGTTCAGATTTACATATAGCTCCCATATATATGTACCTCCGATTTGGCATATATGCACTGTATAAGCAACATTTTATAACCGATTTGTACAAAAATTGACAGAGAGTAGTCTCGTGATACACTCAGATACAATACAAAATTTGGGGGAAATCGGTTCAGATTTAGATATAGCCCCCATATATATGTTACACCCGATTTGACATGTAAGCGCTGTAGAAACTGTATTTTATATCCAATCAGTACGAAATTGAAGGAATACTGCCAAATTTGGAGAAAATCGGTTCAGATTTAGATATAGCCCCCATATATATGTTAGCACCGATTTGACATTCAAGCGCTGTAGAGACTGTATTTTATATCCGATCAGTACGAAATTCGACAGAAAGAGGTTTCTATTTTACATGAATGAGTATTCAGGGAAAATCGATTCAGATTTATATATAAGCTCCATATATATGTTCCTCCTGATTTGGTTACAAAGCGCTATAGAAGTTGTACTTTACTTCCGATCATTACAAAATTCTCCAGAAAGATGTTTCTCAATTTAGGAACGAATATTGCTTAATTTAGCGATTATCGGTTCAGAATTATATATATCCACATATATATGTTCTTACCCATTTACCAATTATTCCAAATTATTATCGCAATAACCCTTATCGCATTGTTAGGGAGGTGTAGGGTGTTATATAGTCGGCCCCGCCCGGCTTTCTGCCTTTCCTTACTGGTTTTATGATTTGGGAATTGGTAACATCGCTCAATATACATTAAATCGGACATCGATATCAAACAGATGGACGTTTTTAAGATGTATACAGAAAGAAAAAAATAAAGTAATCCGTACTTAACTCAAGCCGTAGCGGTGTCAAAAGTACGTAAGTACGGGTTTTCTTAAACCAAGTACAAAATACTTGAATCAAGTACGGATTTTTAAGCCCTGATTTCTGATCTTAGCGCTGATTAAGCCTAATGGGCTTGATTTTAAGTCGCAATATATTCTTATTTCAAGCCTAAAGCGATTGATTTAAGAATTTTATGGAATTGATTTTAGTGCGAAACAGGCTTCAATGAAGAAAAGGTTGATTGAATTAAGCCTGTCCAACACATGATTTAAGCCTGATAAGACTTGATTTAAGTCTGATAAGTTCTTGATTTAAGCTCATGATCATTCTTGATTTTTTGTGCTTGCGTTCGTTTTATGCCTATATACATACCATTTATATTATTTATACAATTTTTGACTCTGTATTGCAAAGAATGCTTGACAGCAAAAGTAAAAGTATAGCTGTAATTATTCGATTTTAATATCAAACATATAAGGAATAGCATCAACGAAACGAACAAGAATTTTTAACAGTTTAAAAAACTTAAATAAAAAAATTACGCCAAGTAATGTATTTACAAACACTTCTTGAACGAGAAACCAAATGGATTGCGCACAAATGTTTATACATATACATCTCGTTGATTTATATGCGTGTTTTATTTATATGTATGTTTGATGTTGCTTCAGCCGAAATCAAGCACTTAATTGAGAGTAATTGAGAAGCCCTATGATGTTCTGCCTCTCAGAGATAAAAGTAATCTTTTTCTTCTTACTTTAAGCCATATTAGGCTTAATTTTCTATTTTACGAAATGTTTACTAGATTTTGAGTATTATATACTTCGCATAAATTCAAACAAATCCAAATATACTCCTACCAAATTCATTTTTTTTTCTATGGAAACTTCCTTCATTTGTATTTCTCATAGGGTATTGTTATGTGAACAAATTTGTTTAAAAAGGAGAATAAATTCCAATTAGGAACATAAACAAAGCATAAAGTAATCCAATACCAAAATCCGTCTTTATCTCCTCAATCGTGGCGTAGCGTCGTCGACGGCCCTCTAAGAACATTTTGTACCACCGATAAACGTTGCTTTGGTCCAAGGTAGCTTCACCATATGCCACAGTCAACATTCGGAATGCGTCAGCGCACTTTATTTTGTTTTTCACACAAAATTTGATGCAGATTCTTTGATCCATTTTCTGAAATAGATAAAAATCGAAGACAAGTTAAAACACATCCAAGCACAACAGCTGTCAACAATTAACTAAACATTCAAAATGGCCGACCTTGTCAGCATAAGTAAGGGACATGAGTACCAACATAACGCTACAAAAATATCAAAAATCAAATACAAGTAGCCAGCGGAAATTAAAAATTCCCGATATTTTTTGAACATACCTCGTATTTACTTTGTGGAGTGCTGAACAAGAATCTGGATTTAAAAAAATGTATGGTATATGTGTCAGAATATTTAATATCGACCTATGTGGTTTATTTTTGGCTACAATTTTGATAAGGAGTTACAAATAGGAAAAATAAGAGGTCGTAAGCCTATTTTTTATAAATTTTTTGGAAAACATTTTATTGGTAATTTCATTTTTGAAAAAATTACAAAAATGTGTTTTTGTGTTTTACGAAATTTGTAATTGCTCTCGAACGGCTAAACCGATTTTTGCAAAGTTTACTTTGTTTTAAAGAGGACACAATGCGCCATATTTTGTATTTTTTTTGGAAATTTTGATAGATTATTTCGTGTAATATTCCTTCTTACATTAGGTAAAAAAGATCTCGTAATCATTTTTTTTTTAATTTTTTTGGAAAACATTTTATGGGCATTTCCATTTTTAAAAAAATTACAAAAATTAGTTTTTGTGTTTTACGAAATTTGTAATTGCTCTCGAACGGCTGAACCGATTTCTGCAAAGTTTACTTTGTTTTAAAGAGGACACAATATATTTTGCGCCATATTTTGGGCGGGGCCACGCCCATTAGTCCAATCCCGCCCATTTTTGGACCAGTAACGAAGACTGCCACCAGATACATATGCACAAAATTACAGCACTCTCGCTACAAATTTGTGCAAGATATATCAATTTCAAAATTGGCTTATATGGACCAGGCCACGCCCATTCGTCCGATTCCGCCCATTTTTGGACCAGTCACGTAGACTGCCACCAGACACAAATTCCAGCACTCTCGCTAACAAACTGTGCAAGATATAAAATTTTTTTAATTAGGCTTATATGGGCGGTGCGCCGCCCATTGGTCCAATCCCGCCCATTTTTGGACCAGTCACGTAGACTGCCACCAGATACATATGTACAACATTACAGCACCCTCGCTAACAAGTTGTGCAAGATTAGTCTATTTTAAAATTTGTCTTATGTGGGCGGGGCCTCGCCAACTTGATATATCGAAAATTCAAGTACCCACACATGCAAATTCTGTCAAAATTTCAAGAAGATCGGTCCAGCCGTTTAGACTTCTATACGGTACAAACAAACAAACACACATTCTTCTTTATATATATAGATGTTTGGGTATTATCCCGAAAACCCCGTTTTAAACGAATTTTTTTTTATTAACTTTTTGCTTCCCCTGTACAATTTTAAAAAATTATGATTGGTCCTTTTCATTTCTGTTAACGATATAGTACTTTGTGTTAAGTATTGTATTTTTGAAGAAAAACTTTTTCAAACTTAAATTTTCATACCTTCTTATTATGCATGAAAAAAGCGGTTACTCCACAAACTTGAAAGTTTGTGTTACAGTTTTGGTAAAAAAAACCGTCCACCTGTTTTTCGAATATTGAAAAAAACCGTCCACCGTTTTTTTTTTAAAAAATAAAATTATTTAAAATAAATAAACGGTTTTTTGATCGCTCTATTTCCAACACATTGATATGCTGATGAAACCTTTCGCTGTGTTCATCCGAAGCCTCTCCAAGTCTTCTTTAAAAAAATGTATATGTAAGTGCAGAAAATTCAGCTTGTGACATCTTTAAAGCGATTATCATGCTTACAATACCCGGCCATATCGGACGTATACTTCAAGACATATGGTCCTAATACTAAAGGCACTTCCATAAAAATTGGAATTAAAAACAGTGTTAAAAAAAGCTTTACCATATTTTTTAATTTTATGGAATAGTATTCCTCAATCCCACACAATAAACTAATTTTTATGTCTCGGACACAAAACAATTTTTTTCGTGACATTCGAAAAATCGTTATGTTTCTAGAAATTTTCCTATTAATATTAAATGTTTTCCTTCTGTCCCACTGTGTACGAATTTCGAAAAACCACTTCTCATTTCAAGTTTGTGTTCAAGAATCTACTCCAGAACTTAGCACCATATTTGTCATTTTTACACCTTACTTTGGAATAACTGTTTCTTATATCCATATCTATATATATAAAAGAGAGTGTATGTTTGTGGGTTTGTTTGTGTGTTTGTTCCGTATAGACGTCTAAACGGCTAGACCGATCATCTTGAAATTTTCACAGAATGTACATGTGAAGGGGGTGCTGAAAATAGGGTACTTGAATTTTCGATACATCAAGTGGGCGTGGACCCGCCCATATGGGTCCAATTTTGATATTGAGAAAATTTTTTAGCTAAAGTGCTGAAATTTTGTGTGAATGCATTTAGTGTCAGATTATGTGAATTTTCAAAAAATTGGCGGAATCGGACCAAATTTTGAAATTGAAATATTTTCCACAATTTATTAGCGAGAGTTCTGTAGTTTTGTGTATATGTATCAGGTGACAGTCTACGTGATTGGTCCAAAAATGGGCGGGATCGAACCAATGGGCGTGGCCCCGCCCGCCCACAAAGACCAAATTTTGAAATTTCGTTATCTTGCATAATTTGCTATCGGGAGTGCTGCAATGTTGTGTATATGTATCTGGTCCCATTCTACGTAATTGGTAAAAAATGGGCGGGATCGGACCAATGGGCCTGGCCCCGCCCATATAAGCCAAATTTTGAAATTGATATATCTTGCACAATTTGCTAGCTAGAGTGCTGTAATGTTGTACATATGTATCTGGTGACAGTCCACGTGATTGGTCCAAAAATTGACGGGATCGGACCAATGGGCGTGGCCCCGCCCATACAAGCCAAATTTTAAAATTGAAATATTTTCCACAATTCATTAGCGTGAGTTCTGCAAAATTGTGTATATGTATCTGGTGTCAGTCTACGTGATTGGTCCAAAAATGGGCGGGATCGGCTCAATGGGCGTGGCCCCGCCCACATAGACCAAATTTTGAAATTTCGATATCTTGCACAATTTGCTAGCGAGTGTGCTGCAATGTTGTGTATATGTATCTGGTAGTAGTCCACGTGATTTTTTCCAAAAATGGGCGGGATCGGACCAATGGGCGTGGCACCGCCCATATAAGCCAAATTTTAAAATTGTGATATCTTGCAGAATTTGTTACCGAGAGACCTGGAATTTTGTGTATATGTATATGGTGGCAGTCTGCGTGATTGGTCCAAAAATGGGCGGGATCGACCTAATGGGCGTGGCCCCGCCCACATAGACCAAATTTTGATATCTTGCACAATTTGCTAGCGGGAGTGCTGCAATGTTGTGTATATGTATCTGGTGGGCGTGGCCCCGCCCATATAAGCCAAATTTTGAAATTGAATTATTTTGCTCATTTTGTTAGCGAGAGTGTTGAAATGGCGTATATGTATCTGGTAGCAGTCTACGAGATAGGCTTACAAATGGGCGGAATACGACCAGTGGGCGTGGCCCAGCCCATATATTGATATATCTTGCAAGTATTATATAGGAAATACATGAACAAAAATGCTCGGTATGCAATAATTACAGCTGCTCACTCCAATATAATCGCAATATGATAATGTGATGCATGACCAATGAAACAAGAATTTGGAAATTTTATAAGTATACATTTTTATTTTCTGGACTTTCCACTGAATTCGGTATTTTTTCATTCAGTGCATTTATTACTAATACCAGTAAGGAAAGGCAGAAAGTCGGGAATTTGGAATAATTGGTAAATGTGGTGGGTGTATGTATATCTTATTTTGAACCGATAATCGCTAAATTAAGCAATATTCGTTCCTAAATTGAGAAACATTTTTCTGGAGAACTTTGTAATGATCGGAAGTAAAGTACAACTTCTATAGCGCTTTGTAACCAAATCTGGAGGAACATATATATAGAGGTTATATATAAATCTGAATCGATTTTCCTTGAATACTCATTCATGTAAAATAGAAACCTGTTTCTATCGAATTTCGTACTGATCGGATATAAAACACCGTCTCTACAGCGCTTACATGTCAAATTGTGGGTAACATATATATATGGGGGCTATATCTAAATCTGAACCGATTTTCTCCGAATTTTGCGGTATTCCTTCATGTAATAAGAAACCTCTTTCTGCCGAATTTCTTACTGATCGGATATAAAATACAGTTTCTACAGCGGTAATTTTGACATGGGCAGCGAAGCGCACCGGGCTCAGCTAGTTTATTCATATATTCCCCTTTATGAGCGTAAGGATTAGTAGGATTTTTAAAATTGTTTCTTATATCTGGTTTATGTTCCTAAAGCTGTTTATATTAACATAGTACCGTAACCATTTCTTATATTTAGTTTATATTCCCAGAGATTCTGTCGCACCCTAGTGCCCTATTTGTCCCTTTTCCTCACTGTGGCAACAAAAGTACGAATTGTGTTTCTTTTCGGATGACTCTCTTTTACCTCTTCTGCTAACATTACAGTGTTTTCAATAGGAATATTTTAAAATAAAATTAAAATTTACAAATTAATTTTTCTGTGAACTTTTTGTATTTTATTTTAGCCATTATGCATGTAACATCGGTTGAAGCAACATTTTGAGTATGTTGCTTTCTATGAGGCAACATTTGTTTAGATGCGATGACACTATAAGAAATAAACTGTGACCCTACAAGTAGTTTTATACATTTATAAAATGTATATAAACAATGTTTCGTTACTTTATGCTATAAATGTTGCTAACTGTTAGTAAGCACACAGAATCCACGCATTCCAAATGGATACTATGAGAATTTCAGTCCACAATGTTAACTGTTGTTTTGTTTGTGCGTGGGTTCTTTTATGCGATGTTCTGTCAACACCTTTCTTCATGTTTTATTCAAAAACAAACAAAAACTTGAAAATATGTAATACTTAATAATGCAAAGTATATTTAAAATTAACTTGGCGGGGAAGTACTAATATGTAAACTTCGAAATACCATTAAATAATTAATAAGTTTGATAAATGTGAAATCATTAGCAGTATTCTGGAAAAAAACATATTTTTAAAAATGTAACTAATTTCTATCACTACGGCAACAAAAATTTCTGTCAAAAAGGACAACAAAAATAAATTTTCTCACAAACGTTGGAGTCAAGATATTCTCTAACCTTTTTTGCGGGCTAATACTCCGATCTGTAGTACACTTTTAACATTCATATCAATCTGTTGTTTAACTTTTCATCAACATAATGCAATTGGTTAAGTTTTATAAAAAAAAAATATTATCAAAATTTTGATTTGATTTTATACATTATATTTTCAACCAACATCTATGAAATGTGAAGAATACGAGAATTAAAAAGAAGTGAATTTCAAATTGTGTTTTTCCATTTATTTCTTATATTGGTGCAAATGTCCCCATAATATGTTGACATTATGAGCCATTTTACAGTTTTGTTTGTTTGTTTTTTGACTAACATAAAAGTTAGACGCCTTTTTGGATCGGATGGTCTTTTAAATTTTTGATGCAAATAAAAGATTATTTCATTGTTTGCATCCGAAGTTTCGCTAGGATTTTTCCAGGATGATTATTTTATTGGATAAGAGTATTAAATCTTTATCTTTCGTTTAGATTTACATTAATAAATTAGTGTCTTAGTAACACAAAAACTGCACAACATAAAACACAAAAATAATTGCAATTATAATCAAAAATTTCAAAAATAATATCACAGAGCAATTGCCTGCGTTCTATATCACATTTGAAATTCGGTTAGAATGTATTTTGGAGAAAATGCGGTTGGTTCATTCCATGCAATTTTTCAGAAGTTCTGGATATGACTAACAGCCTGTTTCTGTAACATGAAAATTTGCATTCGTTCGCCTGCCAGACAACAAACAGCTCATTTGGGTTTCACTAACTACCATCAGAACGACAAGTCGCACGATAATGAACTCGTACGAAAACGTGTAACACATCGATGGAGTGACCTAAGACCCCAATTATATTTGGCGGAAATTCGACTACGAGCCAAAAGTGTAACACATCGATGGAGTGACCTAAGACCCCAATTATGTTTGGCGAAAATTCGATTTGGCTCATTTTAAGTTGAATGAGCAATGTCCGTCCGTCAAATTTGGTATGTGGTAATATTTGCTTCTATCTCCGGCTAAGTTCGAAGAAGGGCCATATTGGTTCAATCCTTCTAGTACCTCCCCCACAAAGGGTTAACATTTAGTAAAATATTGATTATTTACTTCTATACTACTTATTTGAATCCTCTGAAATTCCACACATAGTATTAATTTATTAGTCACTATTACCTCGAGAAAAATAGACGAAGTTGCCTGGCCTCTTTTGTTACCTCCCACACAAATGGACAATTTTCAACCAAAAGTTAATAGCTTATAACTTTATTAGCAGTGCATACAAAGACTTAAAATTTTGTACATTGTAATGGCTTAATAGTACCTACAATACAGTGAAAAATGGGCATTATTGCGACGCTGCTTTTGGTACCTCCCACACAACTGGACCATTTTGTACCAAAATTTACAAGATTATAACTTTAATGCACCAGTGCACACAAATACTTGAAATTTTGTATGGTTTAATGCTAGTGTCAGAGAAAAATGGGCGTTATTGGCTCGCCCCTTTTGGTACCTCCCACACAAATGGACCGTTTTGTACCAAAAGCTTACAGCTTTGAACTTTAATACCAGGGCATACAAATACTTGAAATTTCGTACAGTGCAATGCTTTTATAGTACCTAGAGTCTAGAGAAAAGTGACCGTAATTGGCACGCCCCTTTTGGTACCTTCCACACAAATGGACCATTTTACACCAAAAGTTAACAGCTTATATATTTAATACCAGTACATACATTAAAGTTATTAAATGCAATTTAAATTGATAAAAATTTAAATAAAACAAAAAAGAAATAAATTTACTAATATTTTTTTGAGACTCAAGTTGAGGGGATTCATTTGTCGGTCTACCCGACTGAACTTTCTTACTTGTTTTGAACATTCCTTGGTATCTCATCGTAACATTCTGTTGTCGAACTTGTCTTCAAAATAATGCAATTGGCTCCGTTTTTTATATTAACCTATAAATTTTATGTTTACGGTAAATCTTCGGTATAATTTATTTTTTTGGAAAAAAAAAATTTATAATTTGAAAAAAAATATTTAAATGAGTTTTACAAAATTTTGAATAGCTCTTGAACGGCTGAACCGATTTCAATTTCAAAGAAATTGAATTAAATTTTGAGTGATAGTTAAAATAAAGCACTTAATTTTGACTGTGGCATTTGGCGAGTCTACTTTGAGCAAAAAATTATTATAAGTTGTAAGTTGTTGCAATAACTTCACAGAAGGAACTTCGCACCCTAGACGGCTCAGAACCTCAATAACCAATGGATACGTTGAAGCAGTGAAGATAGTGGAGAATTGTAGGATGTCTTTGGAGAAGTTGCGGTTGATTTATTTCATGCAAACAGGATCCCTGCTTGATGTGCGCAATAAACGCGGAGCGGATATTTCCAGCGACCACCACCATCAAGTGCAACAAGAATAACACGCCAAGGAAATTTAACGTGGATAAACTGATAAACCCAACTGTTAGTACACGGGGCAAAATCACCTTTTTTGATATGTTTGAATCGAAAGAAAATATATTTGGAACACAAATTTTTAAATATTATATATTTCTGAGCAAATAAATTTTATTTGAAAATCAATAAAATGTATTTGGAACGCATATATTAATATATTACAACAAAATTTATTTGCAAACTAAATTTCTCAAATAAAATATGTGTTTAAATACAAATAAAATTATTGTTTAGGAATTTTTCCAAATATATTTTATTTAAAAAAATTTTCAAAACATTTACTGACTTTTTCGAAATTCAGTTTTAATTTTTCCTTGTTTTCGAATTAGACCTCCCAGTTATGATACCATATTAACTTCCGTTTTAAATCGATCATTTAAATTTTCTGAGTATTCCAAGCCATCATTAGTTGTCAATCCTCTAAGTAATTTATTTTAATCCAAGATTATACGATTTCAATTATTATTATTTTACGAACATTTAACATTTCTAAAAAATTAACTTTGAATTACTGAAAAATTTAACACAATTTATGTATTTTCCGAATACTTAAATGCAAATAAATATTTGTTTCGAAAATAATAGTCCCAAATAATAGCATATTGGGATGTAAACAAAGATTTGTTTAGAACGACATCTTCCCAAGTATATAATTTTTGTATATACCAAATACTGTATGTATATACCAAATATGTATGAGTGTACCCTGAATATATATATGTTTCAAGCCGAATATGTTTGGGACAATATACTACAGAAGCGATTTTTTTTCAGCGTGTAACCTATTCACAAATGCACTCAGAAACCACAACCACTCTGATGAGGAAGGCATAGATAGATGGCCAAATATAAAGGACACCTTCATCAAAGCTGCAGAAGAACACATTGGTTATAGGACTGCTGCGAGGAAACCATGGATTTCAGATGACACATGGAGCCTCATAGACTTAAGATCATCAGCAAAAAACAACCTGAATTCAGCAAAAACGAGAGCCTCGGAAATTGCAGCACAACAAGACCACTCCAGGCTTGATAAGCTGGTGAAGAAAAGCGCTAGAAATGATAAACGCCAGTGGAGCAAACAGATTGCAACCAAAGCGCAAGCTGCAGCTGATACTCACCGAAGTCGTGATCTCTTCCAATTAGTGCGCCAACTCACTAACAACAAATTCCCAACCAGCAAACCCTTGACGGACATCGACGGTGCAACCACAACCTCCAAAGAGAAGCAGATTATGATATGGGAAGAGTATTACACGAAGCTCCTTTCAATACCCGATCACAACATGCCCATAACTTGTTCTTGCCAACACCATGAAGAAAGTACACAGTTCGACATATCCTGCCCCAGCATAACCGAAATAGCGACTGCTATATCAGCATTGAAATCAAACAAGGCCCCTAGACCCGACAACATAACCCCCGAAGATTCTAATACCGTAGAGACATTCTGCTACCTCGGCAGCATCATAACAACTACAGGTGGTTCAGCTCTCGAATAAACAAAGGTCGTGCAGCCTTCAGTTCACTCGAAAAGGTATGGAGATCCACACACATCTCGAGGGACACAAAAATTAGAATACTTAATGCGAGCATCAAGTCAGTTGTTCTATACGGTTGCGAAACATGGAACACATCGAGGAAAGAGCTACAAGCACTACAAGCTTTCATAAACCGCTGCTTGAGGAAAATCATACGTGTATTTTGGCCCAATAAAATCTCCAATGAAAACCTATGGACAACCACGAAGCAAGAACCTATCATTCAGGAAATCCGACGCCGCAAGTGGAAATGGATTGGTCATACCCTCAGAAAGCCGCAAGACGATATTGCACGCACAGCCCTCGATTGGAATCCACAGGGAAGCCGCAGAAGAGGAAGACCTGCAAATACGTGGAGACGCCTAGTAGACGCAGAAGGCACAGAGAAAGGGTACACATGGAATGAAATTAAAAACCTAGCCTTAGATAAAATGAAGTGGAATGATTTTGTTACGGCCCTATGCTCCCCTTAGGAATTATGGGAAAATATATACATATATATATGTATAATGTCAAATATTGCTATTCCACACAAAATGATAACAAAAAATCAAAATTGTCGATCGATTCCCGTGATCCAAATTAGTTATTGCTGCGATTACTAGAGACGTATACATTATATATATTTGTCGATAATATGCAACAATTCCATGTGGGTATTTTCATGGTCACGTAGCATTTAGTGGACAATTAAAAAAATATATCTCAAAAGAATAGCTCCCATATATATGTTTCGTCCGATTTGGCCCTTTAGTCCTATAAAAGCTGTATTTTACATCCAATCATTTTGAAATTTAGAATGGTAGAGTTTCTTGATCCATGAACCAACACTACCGAATTTGAAGAAAATCGGTTAAGATTTAGCTATAGCTCCCATATATATGTTTCGTCCGATTTGGCCATTTAGTCCTATAAAAGCTGTATTTTACATCCAATCGTTTTGAAATTTAGAATGGTAGAGTTTCTTGATCCATGAACCAACACTACCGAATTTGAAGAAAATCGGTTAAGATTTAGCTATAGCTCCCATATATATGTTTCGTCCGATTTGGCCCTTTAGTTCTATAGAAGCTATATTTTACATCCAATCGTTTTGAAATTTAGAATGGTAGAGTTTCTTGATCCATGAACCAACATTGCCGAATTTGAAGAAAATCGGTTAAGATTTAGCTATAGCTCCCATATATATGTTTCATCCGATTTGGCTCTTTAGATCCAATCGTTTTTATACCCTACACCACACTGTGGTACAGGGTATTATTTAAGTATAAAATGTCCCAAAAGTAAATTTATGTAAACAATTTATACATGAATTACAAAATTTATATATCAGAGTTATTCAATATTACGAGAGTGGTGTAGGGTAATATATAGTCGGCCCCGCCCGACTTTAGCCTTTCCTTACTGGTTTTATATTTTGTTGCTAAAAGTATGTATTTACAATGTAAATACATACTTTTAGCAACAAAAGCTGCAGCTGATATTTATATATATGTAAATTTTACATATATATAAATATCAGCTGCAGCTACGGTTTTTATCCCCTCGCCTTACATAGGTGGGTACATATCATTTGTTACGAGCCAAAAGTCTAACACATCCAAGGAGTGACCTATGAACCCAAGTATGTTTGGTGGCAATTCCATTTGGGTAATTATACCCTCACTTTAGTGTGACGAGGGTATATATCATTTGCTACGGAAAAAAGTGTAACACGTCGAAGGAGTGACCTAAGACCCCAAGTATGTTCGGAGGAAATCCGTTTTGGGTAATTTTAAGTCGAATGAGCAATGTCCGTCCGTCTGTCTGTCTGTCTGTCTGTCTGTCTGTCTGTCTGTCTGCTGGCTGGTGCGCACGATAACTCTCGAAAGGAGTAACCGATTGACCTCAAATTTGGTATGTGGTAATATTTTTTTCTATCTCCGGCTAAGTTCGAAGATGGGCCATATTGGTCCACTCCTTCTAGTACCTCCCCCACAAAGGGTTAAAATGTTGTGAAATATTGATTCTTTAATAACTGCTATACTACTTATTCGAATCTTTTGAAATTTCACACATAGTATTAGCTTATTAGTCGCTATCAACTCGAGAAAAATGGGCGAAGTCGCCACGTCCCTTTTGGTACCTCCCACACAAATGATCCATTTTGCACCAAAAATTAGCAGCTTATAACATTAATAACAGTGTATAAAAATACTTGAAATTTTGTACAGTATTGTGCTTTTATATTGCCTACAGTCCAGGGAAAAATGGGTGTTGTTGCCACGCCCCTTTTGGTACCTCCCACACAAAGGTACCTTTTTGCACCAAAAGTTAATAGCTTATAACATTAAAACCAGTGTATAAAAATACTTGAAATTTTTTACAGTGTAATGTTTTTATAGTGCCTATAGCCCTGTGAAAAATGGGCGTTATTGCCACGCCCCTTTTTGTACCTCCCACACAAAATTCCCAAATCATACCACAATTTACTGTCTCATAACGTTTATACCAGTGCACATAAATGCTTATAAGTCGGCACAGTGCAATGAATTTAAAGTATCTAATGTTCAGCGAAAAAAAGGTGTATTATATAAACCCCTTCTGGTAACTCCCACACAAATTGACAGAATAATTCGAGTAATATTCAATATTACATTACTCACAAAGTGAGGGTATACCTTAGTCGGTTTACCCGACTGAAACTTTCTTACTTGTTTTAAGTCATTTGAGCAATGTCCGTCCGTCGGTCTGTTTATATTTTTTTTGTGTCTGTCTGTTTATATGTCTTTGTGTCTGTATGTGCGTCTCTCTGCTAGCTGGTGCGCATGATGACTCTCGAAAGGAATAACTGATTGACTTCAAATTTGGTATGCGGTAATATTTTACTCCATCTCAGGCTAATTGGTCAGTTTCTTCTAGTACCTCTCCCACAAAGGGTTAACATGTAGTGAAATATTGATTCTTCTAATACAACTTATTCAAATCTTCTGAAATTCCACACATAATATTAATTTAGTCGCCATCACCTCAAGGAAAATGGGCAAAATTGCCACGCCCCTTTTGGTACTTCTCCAACAAATGGACTAACATGTAAAACCAGTGCATACTTTAAATTTATTAATTGCAATTCAAATTGATAATAATTAAATAATAAAAACAATAAAAATACATTTACGATCATTTTTTGAGGATGAGGGGATTCGTACGTCGGTTTACCCGACTGAACTTTCTTACTTTTAATTGGCAAACATTACTACGAAATTAAATTTAAGGATATCTGGGGGCGTATCCTTTGTACAAATTTCCTGAAATTCTTCCAACAAAACTCTATGTCGAATATTTGGCAACAATTTAAAAAAAAAAATGTGTTTTTTGTTTAGGATACATGGGCGTTGGACGTACCCTTTGAGATAATTTTTTGAAATTCTGCAGAACTATTTATTAAACATACGGACAATAATTTTATATGTTATGCAATATTTTCATTTCGGGGTGAAAGAGAAGTATGTGTGTCCCTGAACCAATTTTGACAGAACTAAATATTTTTAAACATCTTTGTACATTTCTTTTAGACGTAAGAAGATCTACATGTTGTAAACGATAAGAAAACAATTGATCTACATTGTCATAAAATATTAACAAGTAACACAAGGGTGACGTGAGGCGACAAAAATATAAGTTGTATTTTTTTTCCATTTTTTACCAAAACGCAAAACTCTGTGAATGACGCAGGAATTGTTTAAATATATTTTTTTTAATTTTGATTATTTTTCGGTTTTAGGTCCTTGATTAAAAAAACTGTTTTATTATACCCTCACTTTAGTGTGACGAGGATATATATCATTTGCTACGAAAAAAAGTGTAACACATCGAAGGAGTGATCTAAGACCCTAAGTATGTTCGGCGGATATTCGTTTTGGGTCATTTTAAGACGAATGAGCAATGTCCGTCCATCTGTCTGTCTGTCAGTCTATCTGTGTGTCTGTCTGTCTGCTGGCTGGTGCGCACGATAACTCTCGAAAGGAGTAACCGATTGACTTCAAATTTGGTACGTGGTAATATTTTTGTCTATCTCCGGCTAAGTTCGAAGATGGGCCATATTGGTCCACTCCTTCTAGTACCTCCCCCACAAAGTGTTAAAATGTTGTGAAATATTGAATCTTTAATAACTGCTATACTACTTATTCGAATCTTCTGAAATTCCACACATAGCATTAGTTTATTAGTCGCTATCAACTCGAGAAAAATGGGCCATGTTGCTACGCCCCTTTTGGTACCTCCCACACAAATGCACCATTTTGCACCAAAAGTTAACAGCTTATAACATTAATACCAGTGCATAAAAATACTTGAAATTTTGTACAGTGTAATGCTTTCATAGTGCCTACAGTCCAGTGAAAAATGGGTGTCATATTCACGCCCCTTTTGGTACCTCTTACACAAAGGTACCATTTTGAACCAAAAGATAACAGCTTATAACATTAATACCAGTGTATAAAAATACTTGAAATTTTTTACAGTGTAATGCTTTTATAGTGTTTTTTGCACTGTGAAAAATGGACGCTATTTCCTCGCCCTTTTTATACCTCCCACACAAAGGCACCATTTTGCACAAAAAGTTAAGAGCTCACAGCATGAGTACCAATGCACGAAAATGTAACAGCATTTTGCACAGTGTAACGCTTTTGATGTCCCTATAGCCCTGTAAAAAATGGCCGTTATCACCACGCCCCTTTTTGTACCTCCCACACAAAATGGCCAAATCATACCAAAATTTAATATTTCATAACGTTAATATACCAGTGCAAAAAACGTTTATAATTCGGCGCAGTGTAATGTATTTAAAGAATCTACTATTCAGCGAAAAATAGGTGTATTTGTTAAAAACATTCTGGTACCTCCCATACAAATTGACAGAATAATTCGTTTAATATTCCATATTACATTACTCACAAAGTGAGGGTATACCTTAGTCGGTTTACCCGACTGAAACTTTCTTACTTGTTTTTTAAATTTCTGAGTACAAAAACAAAATATTTAAATTTCACAATTTATTCTCGATATTTCGACTAGCTTCGCTAGTCATCTTCTGGAGATATTAAAATGATCTTTAAAATCGTGTCTGTCCTTTTTTGAATCAAAACTGTTTTTTTAATCAAGGACCTAAAGCCGAAAAATAATCAAAATTAAAAACATCAGACAGGTCAACAATATCAAATATTTTTATTGTTAATATAATTTGGATTATTATTAGCTTGTTTTACAATTTGCCGAAATTGAACATTTTTAATGACGTTTACAACCGTAAATCGTGACGTTGCGTCACGTGATGTGACATAAATTTCCGAGCTTCCAGTTTTAGTTTTTTAATTGTATGAAATAAAAATATTAAAATTTGAATATGGTGACTTTATTTGTATACCATACGTGTGGTACAAGGTATTATCACAAATTATATTCATGTTTGTCATAAGTGAGCAATGCATCTGAATGAAGAAAATATTTAAGAGAAAAGTTATTAAAAATTAAAAACACGCATTAACTCAAAGTTTAAGTATGTTTGATCATCGTGGTTAATAAGATATGTTTTGGCCCGTACATAAATATACGAAAGTCCCTTATTTGATTCATGTTACACGCCATTGTAACTCGTCCATTCTGCATATATCTAAACGGAATAAATTTATTTTGAAATTCTATTTCTATAACGAATTGCATACTCTAGTTTGACAAATATGCTCTTAGATGCAAAATCGGCCAATTTCGGTAATGATTGTGTTTGATTGAACCAGACGGACGAATATGGTTAAATCGAATCAGCTACTGATTCTGAGACGATAGCTATACTTTAAGGTGGGTAAAATATATATAAATATACAAAGTTCACCACAATATAATATAAATCAAATTAGAAAATAGTAGGTAATATAGGGTAAGTATGTATGCATGTACAATGACTGTGTGGTTCACAATTATTCCAAAGGTAGGCACTAATGAATTCACATGCGTTCATTTCTTTTTCATTGATGTGTTTGTATATTGTGGGGGTTTGTTTATATTTTGTTAGGTGGGAATGTAAACATGATTGACGGGCATTTGTTTATGTTTTCGCCACACGCACATATACGAGCAAAAGCCCGGTCAAATGCCGGTCTCTTTTAGCATACCCAGACAGTCACTCTCTCTTTCTCACTGTCTCTGTTTACATTTCTCTCTGTGGGCTCCAAATGTTTGTTTGTTAGCAGAATATAGCATCCACATAGCCGTTAATCTCTGGGGAGTTCTGAGCTCCACAAACATTAAACTCCACATCCACACACAACACACTCACGTGAAGTTCTTCTGTTAAGTCTGGGCCAAGAACATATTCTCGTGCACACTTGCCACAGTCTGAGCGGTGACGTTAGCGTTTAGTACGTGTTTGGTATTCGTGCGCGACGGTACGTTTGGTACGCATTGCCAATGATATGTGCATTTTTGGAAGTTGTAAAATTGTTGTGTGGTGAGCTTTGAAGAAAGTTGAGAATTCAGGCAAAGCTTCTTTTGTGTGAACAGTGAATGTACATATGTATTTCAACTCATACTTTTAACATCAACATAACAGTAAAGAATAACTAACCATTGGCGGCAGCAATTCAATGTACGTTTTTCATATCTGCTGCTGCTGCACTCACTAGTAGCAGTAGCTCGTCAACAACGGCGAGAGTGAGTAGTAGTCGGTCGGTGTTTCGTGCGGTATTTTAGTATCGGTATCCGTATCCATCTCTTTTTGTGTTTCATGCGACTGCAGTTCTTCTCGACACTTAACCAAACGCGACTGGCGATGGATTATGGTGCTTTCGTCGTCGTTGGTGCTTGCGGTGCTATGCTGAAACCGATGCGACGATGATGATGTTCAACTGTTCAAGTGCGTCGTGGTTGTGAAAAGATGCAGAGCAATGCCATTTTTCAGTGATTGATGAGCGACTGTCAGATACAGTTGCATTTCAAAGTCGCGTGTTGCTCTCGGACTGGTTTGGTTTGCGGTGTTGTGTTGTGGTGCGTTTTGCGTTTTTTCTTTCTCGCTTAAACATTGTCCGTCCGGCGAGGAGACGGACATCAGCAATTGGTGTGGGTCAAAACAAACGTTAAGTTTCTCAAAGCAAAAAAAAAAGAAAAACAAAAAAAACTAACAAGAAAATACCTATAGTAAATTGCAAAGAAAAGACGCCAAGAATTTTCGGCATATCGTGCAAAATATCTCAAAAGCTCAGCGTGTCTGGGCAAATCCCAGCGTGTCTATCATCATCGCTGCGTTCGCTCGTTCCCTCTAGACACGGTCGTGCGTGCGCGAGAGTGTGCAAGTCGAAGTAAATGTGTTTTAATTTCGGCCATGAATAAAATTACAATAAAAATAGATAAAATAAGATTTGCTTAAGCCACTCAAGTGGAAAAAGAAAAATTTACAGTTGTAATGCTACGCTCTGCTCTGCATCAATGGTGCTTTATTAAACCTTAAGAGTGAAGAAAATCTCTTTTTCGGGGAGAAAGAAATCCAAACAAAACATACAAATCTTAACGTTGTCTTCGATGGTTTGAAGGGTGAAGTACTTTCATTGGTCCTTCGATGAAATGTGAAATAGTCATAAAAATAAAAAAATATTTCCAAATGCTTATGAAATAAAATAATAGTACGCAAAATAGTAAAAGCTAACAAAAAAGTGATTTACAAAAATTTAATAAAAAATTCTAATTGAATTTTTAAAACAAAATCATAGAAAGTGAAAAAACGAAACAAATATTTTCATCGAGACTACCAACTTCTAATTAGTATTTATACAAAGTAAGTGATTTTTATTTTATTTTCTTATATAAAAGCTAAATTAAAAAATATACCAATACTAAAATCTAAAAAGCGCCCTACAAAAGTATTCACATTCTGAAACTTTGATTATAATCTTAATCAGATATAATGAGGGTGATTCCAACGGAACGGGTGTGACATTGTTACTGAGCATTTTCCTGATTTTGATCTATATAATTTATAACGACAACTCACAATGGGTGGTTTATGTAGATATTCATAAGTGTTACCTACTGACATGAAAGGAAATTACATAATATTTTTTATAAAAAAAAAATATGGTTGATATATTACCGTAACGGTTGCGACCTTAGGTTTTGATAAAATCTTGATCAGCCGCTTTCTTTATTGCATACTGTAAAATTTGTCTATGTACTGCCAACAAAAAAATTTTTTCTTGGTATCTCGAGAGTATAGTGTATATTGTAGACTTCATTCCAAATAATTTAAATTATTATTCCATTTGTAGTAAATATTTTAATATGTAACGGGTGTGACAAGCCAATGTAACGGGTGTGACATAGTCTCAATCTGGAGGAGGAATAAGTAGATCGAAATGTTGTCCCTGATTTATTAGCCAACATGCATCTAATAAACTAGTTTTTTTCTGTGAAGAACAAAATCGAAGTCGTTTTATTCACCAAATCATATTAATATCGCCGACTTTCTTTATCACATTGAGTAAAAACTTACAAATACAAAATTCGTTGCCAAAAACAAATTTTGACATCTTAAAAACTCTTTCTCTTTTGTATCAATGTTTATGACAATGCTATTTTTTCATTTTCTACAAAGAAATAGTTTCTGAATTCGAATACGTTGTGTGTCCTCCTAGAATATTATAAGCAGAAAACTTCTCAAAATAATGTGTAGGTCGGTTATTTTTGATTTTTTTTAGTTTTCCACCTATTTTCTAAAATATATTGGTATTTTTTAACTCCATTTGAGAAGTATTGTTATGCCATTTTTTTCAGAACCAATCAAAACCTTGTATCATTGAATGGGCTGATTTAAAATGACCTTATGGACCTTCACTGCCGCACACATCCTTCTCTGAATGATTGCCCCTATACCATATATTTATTTTTTTCAATGTATACCGAAATTTCTGCTTTCTATTATTTAATTTCATACTTGGTATAAAAATAGTAAAATACAATATTTTCAAATCGATTAAAAATTATTTACGGTCTTTGCGTAACGGGTGTGACAAATATTAGAATGCAAATTCTACCGTAAATATTGCAATGATACTGAAACATTTTGATTCACTTTATACTATATAACCTTGACCTAACTTACACAAAAGATGATATATGCATATTTACATAAAATGTATTAAATTTAACTTTTTGTATATTTTCGGTATCGGGTGTGACAAACAAAACACTCCAAGATACAAAATCGTTTGCGGACACTGATTATTTTTCAAAAGTTACGAATTTTACACTAAACTACACTTAAGGATGCGTACTTTCTTGTAGTCAAATGGAAAATTTCAGAAAATAAAAAATATGACGAAAAATAGCTCATGTCAGTTCAACAGTAAAATTAGTGCATCCAACAATTTTATAATAACCTATAGAAAACTCATTGCTAGAAAAAAAACTATTCCTAAATTTCATCAACTCTTCATGAATTTCTAAAATTTAATTGTTCGTGATGTCCGTTATGGTTTTTTTTTTTGCAAAAATCTGATTTATTTTTTATGTGTGATGGGGTCAGTTTACATGGAATCACCCATGAGTCGTTAATATTGATTGATTTATAATGTGACACTAGGTCATTTATTAATTTATTTAGCAATTAATTAATTGCATATTACCAGATTACCAAACACTTACTCTAGGTTGAAATTCTCGTTAAATTTATTTTAATTGATAAATGGAATAAAAAAATTTTTTATTTAAAACTCGGATTCTAAAATTGATGTAATCAAAGGAATAAACTTTATTTAAGTTGAATGGGATGCAAATTTTTAATAGGTTAGGTAGTATTTTCCATTGGGTCTGCATTTTTTCACAAAAAGTGTACATAGAAAAAGTTTTTGTAGCTTGGTGTGTGACATTTCGTCTTTTAAGTATTTTTATGGTTGAGAATTTCCATATTAATGATCACAGTCATGTTTTCACATCACCATTTGGTATAACGGTTATATTAAGAGTTCAATACGATTATTGAGAATTTTTAAAATACTGTATCACACCTGGGTAGTTCTCTCTCAAGTGTCACAGGTCAAAAATTAGATCTTTCTCAAATTCTCAGAAAATGTTGCCCTAGTATGTGGGGGAAATGACCCACAATATTAAAAAAATCAAATGAAAATTGGAGGCGTAAGCGAGGTCAAAGATCATAAAAATTGATCTTTTTTCCTCTGTAATGGTTTTTTGAAGTTAATTTTAATGCTACAAAGTATAAGAAATTGAAAATAGAAATGTAATTTCTTGAAGCTTTTTCCGCGTATTTTTAATAAAAAATAAAAATTTTATCTAAAACAGTTTATTTCGGTCACTTTTCATGGAAATAAAAATATAAATTGCGGTATCTCAGAATCGATCTAATTTTATTTTCTTATTTTTTTTATAAAAAATGATCCATATCGATGGCTTATATCCAAAATGGGCTATATTAAAAAAAACAATTTTCAGGAGAGCAAAAAACTGTTGAATTTTATTATTCCGCGATAATTTTTATATGGTATGAATTATGTATATGAACGTGTATAATATATACCTTCAAATTCTTAATTCACATCATATTTAATTTATCGCGAAATAATAAAATTCAACAGTTTTTTTGCTCTACTGAAAAATAGGGGTTTTTAATATAGCCCATTTTGTATATAAGCCATCGTATGTACTCTACCGATGGTGTACATTTTGTAGTGTAGACAAATTTTGTATGTGTTTTCAACTATATTTTGTTTGTTAATTTTTTTCAAATATTTTTTATTATAATGTAACCTCTGAATCAAAGTTGTGTCCAGTCCAAAATTTACACCATCGGTAGAGTACATAAGGACCATTTTTTATAAAAAATTTAAGGAAAAAAATAAGATTGAATCTGAGATATCGCAATTTTTTTCCAAATAAGATATAACATTTTTTTAAATGTTTTTGATGTTGTTCGGCTTGAGTTCCTTTTTAATTAAAATGCGGTGTTTATGTTTGTTTAATTAATTGATTTTCTTTTCCAATATTTCGAATAACGTCGTTAGTCTTCTTCAGGGAATTTTTTAAATTAAAAAATTAGAAAGTTCGTCCGTTCTAAGTGACTAAAAAATTAGATAAAATTATCTCCTGCATTTTTCCTATTTTCCTGTGTACATACACTTCCACACTGATAGCTTTTACCGATAAAACGATATAATATTTCTCAATTTTGAAAAATTTTAAATCTGACGCTTTTTTCAATATTTTTCAAAACAAATTGGTTGATTTATTTACAACGCTTAATATAACCATTATACCAAGTTTCACAAAAATCCTTACATGAGCCAATAATAATGTGATAAGTTAAAATGGAAATGCTCGGTTTTACAAAAATTATTGTTGATTTGATGCGTATAAACGTTTTGAATAAAATTTGAATATTTTCACATTCGGAAATCCGCATTTTTTAATGTTACAGATTTCGCTATTTCCATGAACTTCCCGACTTCGATGCATTTTCTTAGTTAGTTAGTTAGTCCTATTAGCAGGTGCTATTACAAAATAAATCTAATTCCGAAATCTGTGATTTACGAGAAAAAAGATAATTATCAAATTCGAATATGGCGTTTATAATTTTTTTTTAATTCCAAATTTTTACGAATCCAAAATACTATCTATGCAGTTACTTTATTAAAACAAATCTTCTTAAAATACACACAAGATTCTTTGCAATAAAGAAAATGTTCTGTAAAATGGAGAAGAAGTTTCTTTGGATAAAAAACTGTGAAACATTCTCTAAATGACTGAAGTTCTTCTTCTTCAGCTCAATAATATATTTTCATAAAATCGTATAATAATTTTTTTTTAAATTTCAAAGAAAGTATTTAAAAAATTATATCGAATACTTCTACGAAATTTTTTTAATTTTTGCCGACAGTTTTTCTTAAATCGATATAAAAATTGTGAATTTTAAAAAATCTGAAAATATGAAGTATTTAAAAATTGGTATTAATTGTAGTACAAAAAAAATCTGGTGATTAAAAATTAGGTAATTAATAAAATTAGAATTATTGTTTGGAATTTCTTGACTATTTTTCCTTTTTTATTTTTATAAATCCAAATTTTTATGAATCCGAGTATTTAGTTGTATTATTATAATATTAATAAAATGTTATGGACTAAACAATTTTTCATTGTTTTTTCGGCCGAAGAAAATCCGACTTTATTAAAAAATCTTCTTAAAAATATACACAAGATTTTTTGGAATAAAGTAAATGTTCTTTTAAATAGAAAATACATTTCTTTGGTTGAAATATGGTTGAATTATGAAACATTCTGTGAATGAAGGAAGTTCTTCTTCATCATTTCAACAAATATTTTCATAAAACGTATTTTAAATTTTTATTTTTAAATTTTAATATTCATTTACTTTTATTATGCGTAAAATAAGCGCATATATCTTCTGGTACCTCTCACACAAATTGATACATTCATTCGAATATAACTTCCCCATTACCTCTGTAGCAATCATCTCAATTTTTTCATATCAATTAACTATATACAAAACACCATATTCCATATTACACTACTCACAATGTGAGAGTATCCTTAATTTATTCGGCTGAAATTTTTTAACTTGTTTTAAGATAAATAGACATATTCCTTTAACTTTGTTAACACTTTAGAAGCCGCAACATTTTATTTCTGTAATGTCGACATAAGTTATATAATTTTAAGAAATATTCTTAAATGTAAATTTTCGTTTTGGAAATAATATAACAAATATGAAATGCATCGGCTTGGACCAAAATCCTCATTGCTTGGACTTGGATCAAAATCTTCTGCCAAACTATATAAAGATCGGACGAAGCATACAGTTTCAATAGCGCTGAAATACTAAATAGGCAGGAACATATTTTTGTGACAATATCTAAATCTGAACCGATTATACCCAAATTTTTATTTGTTTATAAGTTAAACTTCTTTCAACCAAATTTTTTAATGATCGCAAGTACAACTTCCACAGCGCTGACATATCTAATCGGAGGAAACATATATATGAGGGTTAAATCAAAATCTGAAACGATTTTTTTCCAAATTTGGAGGAAACATACAGTTTCAATAGCGCTTAAATACTAAATAGGCAGGAACATATTTTTGTGGCAATACCTAATTCTGAACCGATTATCCCAAAATTATTATTAGTTTAGAACTTAAACTTCTTTCTGCCAAATTTTTTAATGCTCGCAAGTACAACTTCCCCAGCGCTTACATATCTAATCGGGGGTAACATATATAGTGCGTGATCCATTTCGAGGTTCCCTACTTTTTTAAAGAAAAAAAAACACAGAAAATTCGAAATGAATGGGGAATGTTTATCATCATTTGAAAGAACATTCTTTGGCATTTATTTTTTGAAGAGTATGTCTATCAAATGTTGGCCGCGGCTATGGTCCATCCGTTGATGACTCGTTGGAGCATTTCGACTTGTAACTGGCGAATAACACGCGTGATTTTTTGCTCCAAGGCCTGCATCGAAGCGGGTTTGTCCGCATAAACTTTAGACTTTACATATCCCCACAGGAAAAAGTCTAACGGTGTGATATCACACGATCTTGGTGGCCAATCGACCGGCCCAAAACGTGAAATTATCTGCTCACCGAAGTGTTCTCTCAATAAATCCATTGATTGATGCGATGTGTGGGAAGTGGCGCCGTCTTGTTGAAACCAAATGTCGCCGAGATCACGAGCTTCAATTTCAGGCATCAAATAGTCGGTTATCATGGCACGATAACGGTCGCCATTGACGGTTACGTTCTCACCGGCATCATTTTTGAAGAAATAGGGACCGATGATTCCGGTACGTTGGATCGGGAATCGGTCAATGGCAAAAAGATAGTTCTTAACAACAGCTAAAATATTGCTCATGGGATTCAAGGTCGTGGGTCGACTGGAAAGAGTTTTTTTTTTTATTTAAATAATAAAATTATTTTGATAATAAAACTGACTAATTTGTAAACGTTGTTCAGGTGTAAGTCTTTCCATGATGAAATTCCAAACAATACTTAACAAAACTAACATGACAGCATGACACGACTCACACGTGATCTGTTAAAAAGAGGCTATTGAAAAAAGTATCTCTACTTAGATCACCCTATATATGGGGGTTATATCTAAACCTGAACCGATTTTTTTTTCCAAATTTGGCAGTGTTTATTATTAGAAACCCCTTTCTGCCTAATTTCGTACTGATCGGATAAAAAAAAAAATTTCTACAGCGATTATTTTTTAAATCTGGGGTAAAGTATCTATGGGGGCTATAACTAAATCTGAACCGATTTTCTTTGTTTCACAGCACTAATATTTAATTTAGAAATCATCAGTTGTTTCAAATCATCACTTGTTGTAAATCTATCAATGCAATTTATCGTTACCCAAATTTATACGATTTCAATTGTAATCGAATCTCACAAATACATAACATTTCTAAAAATATGAACTTTGAAAACACAATAATTTCTTTTAAATTATGGTATCGACACATTGCCAGAATACTTAAGTTTTAAATTAATTTTCGTTTGTTCCAAATAAAAAATAATATTTGTATGTGTCAAATTTGGAGTGTAATCTAAACATATGTATTTTTCAAGAAGAACATGTTTGGGACAACATACTACAGTGTCGAATTTTTGCAGCGTGTAGAAATAGCCTCTAAGTTGCCAAACGCTTGTCATTTTTTGCAATTATTTTTTTTTCTCTGAAAGTCAATGGATTTTAATAAAATTGAATTGAAAACTGTGCAGCCGGGTCAGGATTATAACTATCAATCTACGGATGTTTACACAAAAGTAAGGAGATATACTCTAGGAGTAACCGGTCCACTTCGTTATTTTTTAATTTTTATGAAAGTTTGAAATTATGGAAGCTTACAGCAACTTACTAAACTTTTGTTACACTCATTTGGCTTCTATAGTACAGGGTGGCCCAAAATGACCGATGTGGTTTGAGTTCATTATAACTTTTATTTAAGACATAAATATTAATTATTTTTTTAAATACAGTATATAAATGGAAAATGTTTGTATTATATTTTTTGACACGTTGCTCAGTTATGTGCTGTACCTTTTTTAATTTCCCCAAATCTTTTTTGCAAAATATGGAAAAGGCAAAACAAATTATAAGGACCACAAATTATCAAACTCTTTCGGTCATTTTGGGCCACCCGGTACATGTATATACAGGCAAAAAAATATTCTCAAGCCAAATTTGTTCTTCAAAAAATGTAAATTTATGATCATTTGCAATCTGATGCAAATAAAAGCTTTTTGAAAAGTAATGAAATCATTCATGTACCTTTTTTGGAGATATTTTTAAAAATAAAAAATTCTAAAAAATGGAGCAGAATTAGGGTATAACTCCATAAAAATTACATTCAGACCATGAAGGAATCAAATTATTTTTTCGTTTATGTTTTTACCTCATAGTTCAATATTAACAAAATGTAATAAAGGGTTTTCCAACAAGAGGTGTTATTTTGGTATTCAAAGAAAAATTCCATTTTTTAAGATAAATGATCGGATGTTTATTTCATAATAAAGAGGAAGGTATGCCGTTAATAATGAAAAACAACTTGTCAAATGTCAAAGAATAAAAGCTTCAAAAGTGACAGCTACAGAAATACCGGTGATTCAAAATAACACCTCTTGTTGGAAAACCCTGTATAATTATCCATTGAATAATATAAGGAAAACATCACCAATCCGATCAGTTAAAAATAACGATCTCTATGACGTTAAGAAGTCAAATCCAACAAATGCTATATATGGCGGCTATATTAGAAGAAGTATCGGTAACAAATGTTATGCATTTAGTTCAATTATTGTAGAGTGTGGCGTGATTACCCATCTTAAAATTGTACGACGATTAAAAATACGAATATATACATATTTTCTTTATGGAGTCCCTGAACAATATATCGAAGTGTTTCAAAGGAGTGAACCAATATTTTTATACTCGTACCTATCCTGCGCTTTACCCAGACGAGCAAACTGGCGGACAGACACATTTCAAGTGACTCAAATTGTGCTCATACTTTGCGTCTTAGGCTCTTTCCGCCTTCGATGTGTTACAGGTTTGGCCCACATCAAATCATCCTTCACTAAAGAGAGCGTATACAAAATTTTACATTATTATGAAGGACGACACTGAATTTGACATTTGTATTACATACATTTTATTGCAATATTATTCAACCTATATTTTACTTGATTCTAATCAAATTTATTGTAATTCAACATGATCTCCTTTCAAACTCAACAACTATATTTTAACCTAGTTTTTACAACACTTATCCAATTTGAAAATCAAAACCACTACTGTTTGTATCTGTACTTTTTTTGCAAATTAACTAAACCACTTTACCCACTTTTAGAATATTCATATCAAAGGGTTTTTATTCTAAGCAAAGTATCCAAAACGGCTTCATACTATGGACACAGAGAAACACTTTAGGCTATTGGAAACCATAGAGAGGAGGAAGGCATCCCATAGAAATAACCATTGAAAAAGCACAAAACAAAAGCCCTTTTTATCCCACAGCCAACTACAAAATATATAAAAAACTCTAACCGAATGACCAACTGAATGGAAAAAAATTTTAATAATATTTAAATGTAAAAAGAGCAAAAAGTAATTTATAGGCAAGTAAAAAATAAATGAAGGGCCTATTCATAAAATGACACAGAGAACACTGTTAATAGCAGTGAAAATAAATTTATCAATAGAAGATTAAAATTATTGTAATATTTTTATAATTTATTGTTTACAATAGCAAATAAGGCAGTACAGAAGCAGTGGGATTTGTTTGTGACAACCGACATAATAACATAATTGTTGCTTTTGAAAAATCTATAAATTTTTGATTACTGCGACTATAAATTAATCTATGGACAGTAAAATTGTTGCACAGAAAGATGAATTTGGCTTTGAAAACCAATATTTTGCCAACTAAATTTTTGTTCTTGACACAACCATAATTTGTATTGCTGCGACCATCAATTGATCGGTAAAACAGAAAATGATTGTGGCGATCATATTATTTATAAATCAAATATTGGTCTGACAATGTCATTGATTGACAACTATAAGCATTCAGTTTGTAAATTTTTTTTCTGATGTGTAGTAATAATTTTACAGTAATGTACACCAATTATTGGTTACGACTACAAATAAGATAACATTTATACAAAATTACAAAATTTTTTCTGGCAGCAGAGAAAACAATTTGTTAGTAATAAATGAATTTATGTCCTTAATAGGGCCATCATTTCAGTATCCCAGACCATCAATTGGTCCGAAAAAACAGTGATGTGGTTGGTGTAATAGTTTCCCGGTACTACACATCAATTATTGTTTAACAAATGGAAATACATTGTAGAAGAAACTACATAAACTATTTCTAGGTGTAGCAAATGTCATTCCAAGGGTTAAATTACCACGCACTAGGATGAACATCCCCTGTTTCCCATTTCTTCAACTCCCTAATAATTCACAACTCTTCATATCCTTATGGCAGAAAACATTAAAAATTAAAATGTATCATGTCATGTATTATCATTGATTGTACATAATCTTGCTGATTATTTACGATTAGAGTTCTTTGCAATAATTTATGTTTATATCTCAGTATTATTTCAAAAATATGAACGTGTGTTATGGTGGCATGATATCGCAAAGAAACCGCATAACGAATGACTTCCTAATGGTTTTACAATTTCCTGTTCTTGTAAATACTAGAAGCCACAAAGGCAAAGGCATAAATATGTACATATTTCTACCGCACGAAACAAAAAGAGACCACAACAATTTTAATATTATCGACAGTAGTAGAGCAAATACCCACTCGATTCCCCGATATTCGCTGCGAATTACATAGACAGACAAGTTGCAATTTAATTTAAATTGCAATAAATTGTGTAACTGTTCCACAGAAGACAGCTATTAAAAATGTAAGCAATAGTAGTTTGCAAAACAAAATGGGAAAAAAAATTCTCAACTGAGTGTAGGACCAAAAGTGTAGTTGAGAAAATAAAATCAATATGAAATAGAGTCGTAATGTCTTTTAATGTTGCTTAGCTTATTTAATGTACATTTATTTGACATGTTCTATGGATTTATTATTATTACTTATTTTTTATAACTATTTTATATTGCTCGCTAAGTTTCATATGAGACATAATTAAGAAAATTTAAATTGTACAATGAAAAACACTTAATTTTAGTGTCTTTTCTCCAAATAATTTAAATGAAATCTATTCGTAGTTGGAACTAGGAATATTGACTTAATGTTAAGGAAAACCGACCTTAAGAAAATAGTTAGGAAAATGTTCCTAATTTTATGGAGACTGTCTTAAGTTTAGGTGGGAAGATTAGAAAACCTTCCTTAGTGTCGACCAGACAGAAATAAAAATAATGTGTTTTTATACATTGGCTATAAAGCCACGAGCTCTTCAATTTTGGCACGATTTGAACCGTCAGTGCGGAAGATTCCAAAAAGGTAGTGACCACTTAGTCCTTTATTACTTGAACTGCAGGTTCCATAATATCTTTGTACTGCAGAAAATTTCAATTTTTTTTTCTTATGTCAAGCCTTCGATATATTATATATTTGGCCCTAAGCGAATAATATATACATTCATCTAAAGTAAATTCATAAATATGAGGTTAAAAGAACGCTGAAATACAAAATTTAAAATATAAGTTTTTCTCAAAAAAACTTATTTAATACAAAACGACGTTGTTAAATAAATACTAAATACTTAGCTAACAATTAGTCTAAAATGTTCTCCTATACTGGTGATTTCTACACCATAATGTCTTTAAAACGACATAAACGAATATATGTGGCATATAACAAAACTTAGACCAATATACTCATAGTTCAAATTTCTCTGCAATAATTTTAAACGAAATATGCAATATGCTAAATTTTACAACCGACCCAGGATACACCGATTCTGCATCCAAAATATATAAAAATAAATCCTATCGATATATATGGACTATATAAAAACATAAACCGATTTAGATAATTTTTCTAGGAATGGTTAAGAATAAAAGAAAATTGGTTCTGCCAAAGTCTAGCTAGATTGGTTTTACAATGTGATGAAGTCAAATTAGAATGTACCGTTATATAATTGATGTATAAAGTGTGCATCGATTTGACCCATTTTTTCTAGAAATAGTTAAGGGCATAGAAAAATATACTCTGTCACATTTCTGCCGGATCGGTTGTGCCGAACGTAATGAAATCAAAAAGGAAGGAACTTTTGCGTGCGATTTGTGCGTTTAAGGTACTGTGTAGGAACAATCTATTAACGTTTGGGACCCTTAAGATAGAGCCAAAAGTCACCAAGGTCTTGGGTAATTAGGTTAACAGAATGCGCTACTGCGAAGCCAACCGAGAGGCCACATGATTGAATTAATAAATCCATAAATAATGGGAATATTTGCTCTTTACTCCAAACCTATAATATGCCGACCAAAAATTGATTTTGTTTAATTTTTGAAAATAAACTTTTATTTCAACTACCCTTTACGAGTATGTATACGAGTATTCCATACATTAATTTACCTAAGAGTAAGCCAAACGTAACCGACGACATAAACTCGTTGATTGAGAGAAATATATTTACTCTAATATGGTTGTGAGAGAGTACTAACCAAAACCATATTTTGCCGAACTAAGACGACGTACTCAAACTCTCATAACAGAAAATTTTTGCTATACCCTACACCACATTGTGGTCCAGGGTATTATGAGTTTTGTGCATTTGTATGTCCGTCCGTCTGTCCCTCAGTCTGTAGATGTATCGTTGTAATCAAAGTGCAGGTCGTATTTATGGTCCGATTTTGATGAAATTCAGCACAGTGCTCTTTTTGGTGCAAGGACGATCCCTATTGAAATTGGTCAAAATCGTTTGAGATTTACATATAGCTCCCATATATATGTACCTCCGATTTGACATATTTCAGTACTAAATTCTGCAGAAAGAGGTTTCTTATTACACAAAAGAACACTGCCAATATTTTATATTCGATCAGTAGGAAATTCGGCAGAGATAGTTTTCTTATTATATAAATGAGCACTTGAAAATTCGGGAAGAATAGGTTCAGATTTAGATATAGCCCCGGTATTGTGTTACACCCGATTTGACATGTAAGCGAAAATCGGCAGAAAGATATTTGTTATTACACAAATGGACACTGCCAAATTTGGAGAAAATCGGTTCAGATCTAGATATAGCCCCCATATATGGCGGCCGGAAGTTCGACCACAAGAAAATGCACCCCAAATTGAAAATGAAAGTGTGTTCCAAATTTGGGGCCTATTTTCGTTACAAAAACTGACTTAGGAAATTACAACCCAATTAAGAAATCAGCATGAAATAAAAGAAACCCCAAAAAAACTAAGAAATGTTATCTTAGTAAATCTGGGGAGAACGCAATAATACACGTATACAAACCGGCGGAATGAAATTGGGCAACAGGAAAATACACCTCAATATTTTTATGAATATGGGCCCCAAAAAATAGCATGTCAAACAACAAAAAATTTTTTTGGGGCTTAATTTCATTTTTTGTCTCCTTTTTGGGGTTACATTTCAGTTCTTGGCTACTTTTTGGGGCTTATTTTCATCTATAAATTTAGAAACAGGAGAGGCTACGCAAAAAAGATTTGCTCCACGTTGCCAACATTGGACCCTGTCCATAGGAGAAAGTCTTAAACAGAGGCCGAAGGCCGCAGGCCGTAAGCCGACCACGCCCGAAAAGATATATAATTTAAAAAATATGAGTTTATTCGTGTATTATTTCGTACTCCTAATATTTACGAAGTGAAAATTTCTTAATTTTTTGGGGTTTATTTTCATTTCATGCTGTTTTCTTGATTGGGGTGTAATTTCCTAAATCAGTTTTTGTAAGGAAAATAGGCCCCAAATTTGGGGCGCACTTTCATTTTCAATTTGGGTTGCATTTTCTTGGGGTCCAACTATTATATATTATTATAAATCATTTCCTGTGCGGTCGGCCTACGGCCTTCGGCATCTGTTTAAGACTTTCTCCTATGGACAGGATCCAAAGTAGGCAACGCGGAGCAAATCAGATATAGCCCCTATCTATATACTACTCCCGATTGTGTATCAAAACGATATAGAAGTTGTACTTTACCTCCGATCATTACAAAGTTTGGCGGAAAGAAATTTCTTAATTTAGGAGCTATTACTGATTAATTTGGGGATAATCGGTTCAGATTTTGATGTAGTCACATGTAAATGTTCGTGCCTATTTAGTATTTAAGCGCTATTTATTTAGGGTCTTATGTGCGTCCGATATTTATAATATTTGGCAGAAATTATGTTTTTGATCCAAGTTGATGAAAATCTGTTTACATTATTTACATATAGTCCAATCTATTTGTTCCTTCCGATTCTTGATCTATGAAAGAATTCTGCGTATTTTAAGATTATCGTTTCAGACCTAGTTTAATTAATTTTATAACTGATATGTATATCTGCTACCCCAGAGATCCGAAAATGTCCATCTCATTGTTACCGAAGAGCGACCCGTTAATTTTAAATTAAGCACTTAAAATATAATTGGATGTCGTAACCTTTCTTATGACCAGAAATAACATTCTCTGACATTCACTATTTGAAGATAACACTGTACTACAATTTCGAACTCTTTTCAAAATTACGGCGGTCTGACAATGGATTCTGGTAGAAGAGAAAAAACATACACGTGTGTTGGCGTTTTGAAAGATCACATCGGAATGTCGAGAATCTCTCTACTTTACTCATCAGTCCAAATGCGACGATTTTCCTTATGTCGCATTTGGACCACATGTTGTTTGATGATGCACACCGTATGTTGCTCGAAGTTCAAGAAAACATTTTCTTACAGAACGCTGATTTAAGATGACAGTCTGACAACAGTTACACGTGATAACCATAACCACCCGTTAGATATGGAATTAACATTATTTCCCATTCAGGTATCTTGAAAGTCGCTACTGTGCATGGCTTCAGGAGCACCTACACATCAATGAAAAAATGAGTCTATTTACAACGCTTTTTTTAAAAACTCCGAAAAATTGGTTGGCCTTATGAATAGCTTAATACCTAATATTTGCCATTCCTATGACATCAGATAATGTTTCAACTTCTCCTACAAAAGAACAAACCCCTATAACAAACTATGAAATATACCATGTCTTTTGTATAATAATTCTAATACATATTTATCATTCATTTTATCTGAGAGTTAGGGTATACTTCTGTCGAGTTAGTCGACTGAATTTGGATCTCTTGCTTTTTAATTCACATAATATAATTAATACTATAGAACAGCTATATATCTCTATAATCCTCCTATCAGAAAATGCTATACATTTTGCGATTGGCCCCTAATGTCAGTTCTGTTTTGACATTTGTGTAGTAAACACATGCGAAATACACGTTAATAAACAATGTTACGCTACACTGCTCCAGAACGCGGAATATTGCTGATTATTTATTTGACCAATAATCGGTCGGTGACTTTGGCACAACGTGAATTCCATTTCCATTTTAGCGGGTACGTAAATAAGCAAAATTTACGCTTATGGGGCACTGAAAATCCGCGTGTAACCCACGAAGAGCCATTACACCCGCTCAAAGTCACTGTATGGTGTGCTGTTTTCGCTGGAGGAGTCATCGCACCTTTTTTCTTCGAAGACGACGGGCCAAACGGTTACTGTGAATGGTGAGCGCTACAGAGCAATGATCAACGAGTTCTTTTTGCCGCAACTTGATGAATTGGGATTGGAAAACATGTGGTTCCAACAGGACGGTGCAACGGCACACACTGCACGTGCCACAACCGATATGCTGAAGGATGCATTTCCCGGGCGCCTAATCTCCCGTTTTGGCGATTTGCACTGGCCAGCAAGATCGCCTGATTTGACCGCTCCAGACTTCTTTTTGTGGGACTTTTTGAAGTCGCGGGTTTATGTCAACAAGCCTCAGACTCTTGCAGCTCTTAAAGACAATATCCGTCAAGAATGTGAGGACCTATCGCCGGAAGTTTTGGCCAAAGTGATGGAAAATGCCATAAAAAGGGCTCAAATGACAATCAACTGTGGCGGCGGCCATTTACATGAAATCATATTCTCGACTTGATGTAAAAAAAATTAAAAGACCAAATAAAAATAATCCACAAGAAGAATCAAAGTTTTTAATTTTTTTTTAAATTACAGCCAAAAAACATCGAAGGGTTACTTTTGCGCCACCTTGTATATATGAACATATGTTTCAATTCTCAGCAAATTATTGTTGGACCTGATTAAGTAATTTCTACTGTAAATCTCTGACTTAATTACCCCCAAAAGTAATAGCTCTTCTAAAAAGGTCTAATTAAATCATTAAATGAATTCTTTGAAAATTACACGACGGATGCATTGCATTTCCGTTTTCATAGCATTTTATTGAATTTCATTTAACGTTATTAGAATTTCCTCTCGGCGCGTTTTGTGTAATAGCGAAGTTAACACGACATTTCCATCGACTGCGAATAATAATACCTCATCTCGTCGTCGTCATACTTGTTTGTATACATAGGTATGTAAACCGAGTACGAGAGTGCGACCGATTCAATGACTGAGAACATGTTTAAGTTTTGTTTTCAATTCGTTTTTTCATTTTTCTATTTTCCTTTATGCTTTTCACATCGACGTCCGTCGAGATGATTGCGGTCGTTGCTGGTCACGAGAAGAGTCACCAGAGGGAGAGGATGTCAGCGAGTGAGTGTGCTGCACATTATGGACATATTTGTTATGTTGCCACACTTGGATTGTTGCCTTAATTAAGTCAAACACATGCGACACAACAGCGACAGAGCAGCGCAAGCAAGAGACAAAAAGCGCTCGCACGCACTGACTGACTTCGTGAAGTCGATGCACGGTGGAAAACTGTGCAATGGAGACAAGAGACATGCATTCAGCATCGAACGAGACACACAGTGGGAGAATTTCGAGAAAAAGTGGGAATGAATCTGCTGATTACTAACCTGTAAGACGGTTTCAATGATTTCTTATTCTGTCGAAGCTTGAAAAGTCGGCCACAAAGTCACATTCGTATAATATCCCAAATAAACACCCCGCACATATCAATATTCTCTTTCTTTTTTATTAGCCTATTCATTTTCTGGATGTTGAGGACCAATGCAATTACATTTTGTTTTATTATAATTTATGTATAAGTTTTCTACTAAATATTTCTGCAAACGCCACTCTATTTCTTGCTTTGCTTCAAGTACACCGATCCACGCCAGAATATTATTGATCTATATTACTTCCTTTCTTCCTCTAGTATGCCATTCTTCCACGTTTGTGCAAATAAGAGTTTGCAGCAGCTTATATTTCGAGCTTCTCATTATATTGCCTAAGTGTGCTGTTTTTCGTTTCTTCTTAGCAACCTGGAGTTCTCTTCCACGATGGAATATTTGAAGTACCTGATTAATACCATTTGGTCCACGGTATGTGTCCCTAGGTCCACATTCCAAATAGTCCAGTTTCTTTATATCTACTTTATATTAAACTCAGCTTTTTGGTTAGGAAACGAAAGACTACGAGTATTATTGTGAGATTCAATATTCCTCCACTGTGCAACGACCCAACTTTTCGTTCAGTTACAGTAAAATTCATTTTTCAAACAATGTTGTTTAGTTACTGATGTCTGTTGCCGCTGCCGTTGCAATTGTCGGTCGTGTTGTTGCTACTGTATTTACTTGTATGCTGCAGAGCTTTCTCTGTTGACAACGATGTTCTAATACTAGTCTCGTTTCGTCCCATCTCTTACTCTATTATATCATGTCATACTTAACATTTGAGGAGAAACAAACAAAATAAACTGTAAAAAATAATTTTCTTATGCGCAAAAAACACACACTTAAAACAAACAACAACAACAGCAATTGCAAAACATTAGCAATGTTAGAAAACAACCAAGTCAACAACAAAAAAAATAAGCCAAACAAGCGTAATATAACGTAATGTAACAATGGATGTTTGTTTACTCCTCTCCACTGCTGTAAGAGGAGCATCACATCAAGTCACGTCACAGAGTTGCAGAAAAGTTCGGAGTATGTTTGCGCGTCGTGCATCGTCATCATCCAGAACTGTGTATCAACACTCTGCTGCTCTACACACATGAGAGAGCAGAGTGTTGCTGAAGAGGGAACCTCTCGTTTGAGAGGTAAATACAGGAACTAGAACATGAATAACAAGTAATGTATGCATGCATCATACTGTTGACAACGTTAATGTTAGAAACGAGGTTCATCTATTAAGTTAGAGAGAGAAAATACCTATGCCCCAATCAGTCAAAGAATTAAAATAGAATTTTTACATATGTTTATTTTACAAATTAACAAAATTGTAGATATAAAATTATGTTCAAATAAATTTGACACTTTGAGAGGGCATAGCTGATTTAAAGTTTTTATGTCCATTGGTATTACATTTAGGTTGGATTTAGTCCCTTTGCGTGGAGGTTCAAAATAAAAGATATATTTGTTACTAAACTGCAACGCTTTATGTTGAAAATATTGACCGATTTCTTTTATATTCGGCAGTTAACTACGTTTAAACGTATTTTTTTACAATCGATTAAAAAAATGGCACTACATGTCAAATGCGAGGTACATATAGGTAGGGGCTATATCAAAATTTGAACCGTTTTCTACCAAATTTAGCGGGCTTTGTTCCTGATATGAAAGATTGCTTCGTTTTAAATGTTATCATGATCGGGGTAAAAATAAAAGCTGTATGTTGTGAAAAAACTTAAAATGGGCAAACGGTCTGACGGACAGGGTTAAATCAATTAAGCTAGCAATTCGGAGTCGATCGATATATTTTAAGATTGGCCCTGCTGCTAAAGGATAGGTGTAGATGTTAGAAACATCTGCCGCTTAACAAACCACAAAATTACCCAAAAATATATGCAAAATTACCTAAGTGTAATAAGAACTGCCGCAGATCTCTTAACGAGATGGTTGAGCTTTTTAACATATTCCTCATGTGAGTAGGGATATCCCGGAGAACTGCAATACCGATAAATATGCCAGGAAAGGGACGACATTCTCGACGACTTTGCATATACTCGTATTGTTGCGCCGCTGTCAGACAGTCGAATGAGAGATGGATAAAAATCGAAACCTGAAGGGGAGCTAGACAAATCTGGCCAATATACGACGTAGAGAGAGGTAGTTTTGATTAGGTATTACACTACGCAACAACATTTTTGTCAAAGGACTGTGCATAACATTTTCTGGTGTAATATGGTGCCCAAAACACGAACAAATATTTAAAAAAAAAATTTACTTTAATATTTTATTTATTTTCTTCGAAGGTGCCTTTACTATTGGATCATATCGCTTACTCACTTCAAGAGTGACTTAACTCAAAATTGAAAATTGCCAAGATGTGTAACTTTAAGCCCGTATAAAAGGATACGTAACAATAAATTCTCTGAGATTTATTTATGGACATTTGCAAAATTCGGATTTTTGTAAGGCAACCTCAAAATTTTAAATTTCTAGTTATGTCACTCTTGAAGTGAGTGAGCGATATGTTTTGAAATATAAGTTCGATAAAGGCGGGATACACTTTAAATTTAAGGGAAATAAAAATAAAATGAGGACTGCGATTGTTAACATTGACACTTTGACGTGGAAACAGAAGTTTAGTAACATTCCTTTAAACAATTAGTAAAAATTTGATTTTTTTCACAAAAGGTATTTTTTTGACAAGGAAATTATGCCTATTTGAAGAAAATCTACTGATAAATGTAGATAAATTAAAGTTCTCTTGGTAGAACTTAGAGAATTTCAATATATATTTGTGAACGAGAAACGTATAACTTTTAACTTGACAAATTTTGTTGAGTTTAATGCCTTAATGCTACTTACCTATAGTCCCGTGCAAAATGGGGGTTAATACCACGCCGCTTTTGATACCTCGCATACAAATGGACCATTTTGTACAAAAAGTTAACTGCTCATAGCTTCGATTCCTGCACATACAAACACTTGAAATGTTGTACTGCGTAATCTTTATATCCCCACTTTAGTGTGACGAGTGCTACGGACAAAAAGTGTAACACATCGAAGGAGTGACCTAAGACCCCAAGTATGTTCGGCGGAAATCCGGTTTAAACCTTTCTGGTTTGAGCGCACGATAACTCTCGAAAGGAGTAACGGATTGACTTCAAATTTGGTGTGGGATAATATTTTTGTCTATCTCGGGCTAAGTTTGAAGATGGGCCATATTGGTTCACTCCTTCTAGCACTTTCCTCACAAAGGGTTAAAATTTGGTGAAATATTGATTCTCTAATGACTTCTATACTACTTATCCGAATCCTTTGTAATTCAACACATAGTTATAGTTTATTTGTCGCTTTCATCTTGAGTATGGGTAAAGTGTCCGCGAACCATTTGGTACCTCCCACACAAAGGGACCATTTTGTACAAAAAGTTAACAGCTTATAACATTAATAGCAGTGCATACAAATACTTAAAATTGTGTACTTAAAAATACTTTTATAGTGCCTACAGTCCAGTGAAAAATTGGCGTTATTGCCACACCCTTTTTGGTACCTCCCACACAAACGTACTATTTTGTACACAAATTTAAAAGCTTTTAGCGTGAGGACCAATGCACGAAAATACTACAAAATATTGCACAGTGTAACGCTTTGGAAGCACCTACTGTCCTGTGAGAAATGGGCGTTACTCCCCTTTTTGTACTGTTAATATATTAGTGCACATAAACGCTTATAGTTCGGCACAGTGCACTGTATTTAAAGTATCTACTGTTCAGCGAAAAATAAGTGTTTTTGATAAACCCCTTCTCGTACCTCCCACACAGATTGACACATTAATACGTGTAGTATTCCATATTACATTACTCACAAAGTGAGGGTATACCTTGGTCGGTTTACCCGACTGAAACTTTCTTACTTGTTTTATAGTACACATTGTATAAATATATTACTTATATAAAATGGACGTTAGTGCCACGGACGTATACCTCCCAAACAAAATTGTCAAAATAAAATATGTTCAAAATATGAAAGTTACCCTCCATTAAAATTGGAATATTAGAAACAAATTTAAAAAAAAACTTTACCATAAAAAATATTGTTTTGGTTTCATAAAATTGTATGCCTTAATCTACACAAAAAAAATTTGTTGGTTTCGGATACAACAAAATGTTCGTTGCATAGTGTAATGTATGTCCTTAATTTAAATCAAATTTACTACTTATGGAAGTAGTCAATTAGGTATGAAAAGAACTTCTAACCAAAACCGTATTTCACCGAAATAAGTCGACACACTGAAATTAACTGTCATTACTAGATAATCCTAATGGTATTTGTTTCGTGGCGTTTTCGCGAAAGCTCTGCCTTTATTATTATCGAAAATACTGAACTCTTGTATTAAACTCTCGACAATAAATCTATATACTTGCCACGATTTTTAGGACAGGTTCCTAAAACGACAACAATTTTTGATCTAGTGAAAACTGTTAACTTCTCATAAAAATTGTTAAACGTCTTAAAGGATCTAAAAATACCTTAAATTGTTTATGATATCTTTTCAGGCCTTGGAAGTATGACACTTACTGACAACATTTTTTCGCGGTAGGCCTGAATAACTTAGGTGCCTCAAAGTCTTTCAGGAAGTCAGAGGAAGGAAACTTGGTGCAATAAAATGTAGGTTTTTTTTTTAATTCGCTGGATTGTTAACTTTGGAGAGATATGCAAAGCTTTTTTTCTACTGGGATAATATTTGTACTTTAATTCCAGTATGTGTACCTTGTTGCCACACTTTCACTTGTTTCAAATTTATAAACTGCAGTCTAAATTGACCACCGTGCTTTCCACACCATCCTCGTTATTAAGTTTTATTGTTGTTAAGCTGGAAGCTGCATGAAAAGTGCATTTTAGATTTAACAGTTTCGAGAACAACGACCACGACAATATACATCAATTGACCTAGCCCGAAATTAAATCAGTTGTTCTAAATATGTCCCAATTTATTTTTCAAGCAACGGCAACAGCGCAGCCGTTGTCTGCCAGAGCAACATCAAATGTTGGTTGCATCACCGCACATCCATAGCCACTTGGAGCGAACCATGGGACCATGAAACTAGTCTTTTTGCCGGGTGCCTTGTTACGATGGCCGTCGGTACTGTTGTCGATGGTTCTAATGGATGATGTGGTTTGGATAGTTTAAAGCTGAAGAGGTGGGACACTCGCTGTTTTGTTGCATTACTTAAGAAATGTTGAAACTGAAATGTGGAGGTAACAGAAACTGTTGCTGCTCCACCTTCTCCTCTTTCGCGATACATTCTCCTTTGTGAAGAAACACTTGATATGGCATAAGCAACGTCACAATTTCGGTTGTTGGTTACACAATCTCAATCTCCACTCGAAGAGATACACCCGGGACTGACAGAACCACTTCATCCATTCACTCACTCACTTGCAGCAGACAGACAGACGGACATTTGGAACTACTTTCTAAATAAGATTTATTTTTTGTTTTCAGTGTTCGGTGAATGTTTGCGTATTTCTGTGAACTTCGTTTTTTTTATTTTCTCTCCAAGAAACTGAAATAAAAAATAGCTATGCTATTCATAACTAAATCCAACTGAATTTCCTAACATCTGAAGCAAGTTTTGAAATAAGTTTTCAAAGAAAATATATATTTTTGTTGTTTTTTTCTTCTTGTGTTTTTTGGCCAGTTATGTGTACATCCGTTCCTTTTGGCCAAGAACTGTGGAATTTTGATTTTAATGTTATTCTCACTTCGTTTGGGGGGTTTAGAAGAATTGTTTAAATGAAGAAAAATGAGTTTCAATAATTCCAGTTTAAAAAAGATTTCAAGTTTGCATGAGTCAAATTTGATGAGATTGGGGAAACAGCCAGATTGAATTAAATTAGGTCATCCATAAGCTGATATTATGATTGATGGCGATGGCAGGTTGACGGATGGGATAACATTAGGAAACTCAACTGATTTTTTTCTAAATAAACCAGCAGAATAAAAACAAGAATTTGAATGAAAAGCAATATACACTGAGGAGAATCTTAATTAATTATAATTGTATTCAGGAAATCAATTAGTTAATTAAAATGAGAAGTAAAATTAAGTCTTTAACTTTGTCAACAGGAAATTCAAAATAAATATCCCCTGAAGATGTCGGGAAAAAACTGACGAAATGTTTTGAAAACAATGAATTAACAATTCGTTAATTAGTTCGAGCTATTGACCAAAATAGCTCTAAAACACTGCTTATATTAAAGACGTTGGCATTTAATAAAACGTTAAGGTCTAAAAATCAATAAAATTATGTATATTTGATTATATGATACCCTACTCTACTATATTAGAAGAAATATTGTCAGATTTTATCAATGTTGTTTGTCTAATGATACTGATCTGCAAAAACAATTATTTGAGAGCGCTTGGAATCAAAGTCGGATATACGTATGTACTGGGATTACATCTAATGCTGGACCGATTTTCTTGAAATTCTGTTTTCGGTTTAATAAATTGTTATCCGTTAAATTTTATAAGGATGTATTGGGCGAGGACATTTTTCCGTTAGTACGATATGTCATTTCTTTATAAATTGGAAATGTTTGGTGACAAATCATTGAAAATAAATAATAATTTTTATTTCTGGTGTACAACACCATCCAAATTTAATTTCTTAATTTTTTAAATAAAATGACAACCTTTTTATTATTTTGTAAAATATTCTTCACAATTTTCCATAAATTTCATACGTAGTAACTACTGTAAATTGTTTCTTCGGTTAAGGTATACAATTTTTTTCAGTGCAGCTATTAAAAAATTTGCTCTAAATTTGTGTGAAAAAACCCGGGATACCTTTGACGACAGCTAAACTCTCAAATTAAGGCTGCGACAAGGTCTACAGCAAATGTTATCGACTTTAATCATCGACAATCAAAAAAATCTTTATTTTTTCTCGCCACAACATCATCGTTTTCGTAGAAAAATATAATACAATGACCGACCGCCCGTTTGTTTCCAATGAACTCTTAGCCATCCTAAACTCAGCGATAAGATCTTCTATTAGATTCATCTCTACCGCAAATAATGGAACCCACTTTAATTTAACTGCAAGGCCATTAGGTTACAATCAAATGACTCCAATTAAATGACCGCAAATTGAGAACTCAGACAATGGACGCACACCGCACCGCAAGAAACAAAAACAAAATAAATGAAACAAAAATCACAGCTTCATTCAAAACTCAGCGAAAAAACAATGACACACAAATAAAGATAAACAACGTTTGTGGATGAAGAAATGGACAGACAGACAGACAGGCGGTCGGACGGACATAGGCACGGATATTGTCGACAACAGCGAAATGTAGCACAACAAAAGATACCAAAATTATGGCAAAAATTTATCATTTTTAATGTTTTAAGATTTTCGAAAAAAAAAAACAAAAAACATAAATCCCCAACCCAAAGTACCCAGTCGCTCTAATGCGGCATAGCAAGGAATATCTAACGTTTTACGCTTGGCGTCTGTTACTTAGCCCAGTGCTCCAAATCAAATAAAGCTAAACAATTTTGCGCTTGGTACAGGTAAGAGTAGTATGGATGGAGGAGTCCATACCAAATAAACCAAACTTAACGACGAAAACCCGTGTCATAAAATAACAAAACGACAAAAAATCATGGCCAAGACAAAAAACATTTTTTTTAGGGTAAAGGAGCTGTTGTTGTGAGTGTTGTTTGAAAAACTTGGTGTCTGTTGCCTGAAAAGTAGAGCAAAACATGTTGTTTACAAACAACAGTTTATTGATGCTCAAGAAATTATTTATAAGTTAAGCTATGACTATTAAATTTGGTTATATTCCCCAGATATGCTGAGGTAAGGTAGAGGTAACTTTATTGTAGGCAATAACCCAGCAAAATTTTGGGACAACAAATTAAAGGGAAATATAATTTCCTTACACTCATTACCAAATTTGAACTAAACGTGAGCAAGCTGAACACATACGAGTACACATGAACAAACTGACCACTAAACTATATATTTTCAAATTACTCTATGACTTTTACAAGATTTCTTAAACAAAAATATGTAAAGGCCCCTAAGAATTATAAATACGGGATCGAAGTGTTCTAAAACAAGTAAGAAAGTTTCAGTCGGGTAAACCGACTAAGGTATACCCTCACTTTGTGAGTAATGTAATATTGAATATTACTCGAATTATTCTGTTAATTTGTGTGGGAGGTACCAGAAGGGGTTTATCAAATACACCTTTTTTTTGCTGAACATTAGATACTTTAAATTCATTGCACTGTGCCGACTTATAAGCATTTATGTGCACTGGTATAAACGTTATGAGACATTAAATTGTGGTATGATTTGGGCATTTTGTGTGGGAGGTACAAAGAGGGGCGTGGCAATAACGCCCATTTTTCACAGGGCTATAGAAACTATAAAAACATTACACTGTACAAAATTTCAAGTATTTTTATACACTGGTTTTAATGTTATAAGCTGTTAACTTTTGGTGCAAAAAGGTACCTTTGTGTGGGAGGTACCAAAAGGGGCGTGACAACAACACCCATTTTTCCCTGGACTGTAGGCAATATAAAAGCATAATACTGTACAAAATTTCAAGTATTTTTATACACTGTTATTAATGTTATAAGCTGTTAACTTTTGGTGCAAAATGGTGCATTTGTGTGGGAGGTACCAAAAGGGACGTGGCGACTTCGCCCATTTTTCTCGAGTTGATAGCGACTAATAAGCTAATACTATGTGTGGAATTTCAAAAGATTCGAATAAGTAGTATAGCAGTTATTAAAGAATCAATATTTCACAACATTTTAACCCTTTGTGGGGGAGGTACTAGAAGGAGTGGACCAATATGGCCCATCTTCGAACTTAGCCGGAGATAGAAAAAAATATTAACACATACCAAAATTGAGGTCAATCGGTTACTCCTTTCGAGAGTTATCGTGCGCACCAGCCAGCAGACAGACAGACAGACAGACGGACGGACATTGCTCATTCGACTTAAAATGACCCAAAACGGATTTCCTCCTAACATACTTGGGGTCTTAGGTCACTCCTTCGAGGTGTTACACTTTTTTCCGTAGCAAATGATATATGTATACCCTCGTCACACTAAAGTGAGGGTATAAAAATAATACTTGTCAAATGTCAAGGAATAAAAGCTTCAAAAGTGACAGCTACCGAAATACTGGGTGATTCAAAATAACACCTCTTGTTGGAAAACCCGTTATGTCCATGTTTTGATGTGCATAATATTTTGGTCCATGATTAACACAAAGGTATCTTCGGATTTTATTCCGATATTAAAATTCCACCGATTATGATGAAATTTGACTGTTTATACTGAATTGTGGTTAGATATCTCTTGAAGCAAAATCGTCATCGTTGATCCACCTTTTGATATAGCCGACTTGACATCATAGAAACCACTAATTTCCACCGATTGGTCTGAGGTTTGGCAGTTTGTCTTTTATTTTACCTATTTCTATAAAATTTGACTCCCTGACGCCATAAAAGTCAATAATTTTTAACACAATTATTTTGTCTAAATGCATTAACCAGTAAACATGTTTCTGCAGATTAAATTTTTGATATAGCTCTCCCAGAAAGATCCAATATCTATAATAAATAGGGTGATCCATGTATACCTTTTTATACCCTACACCACACGGTAATACAGAGAATTATTATGGGGAGAAGAGATTGACCTATTGTTTATTATACCGATAGACTTAGGATTACTTTCTGGTCGCTTCTAAAGTCCGATAACTACGAACCTCTTCTTATGTTTAATGATTCATATTTAAGTTGGTGAAAATCGGTTCAGAATTAGATATAGCCCCCATATATGTATGTTTTTCCTATTTGTCATATAACAAATGGTATGAAATTCTGGCACAAAGAAGTTTCTTAACTAAGCATAACTACTGCCGATTTTTAATAAAATCGGGTAAAATTTATGGTGATTTCGTTTGTGCAAAAAAATTTAAAAATTTTCTAAATTTTACACTGAAACCGCATTTTTAGGTTCGTTTGTAAAAATGGTGCAGCCGTATGAACGGGTTTTGATTTCGTTTGTAAAATTATTACACTCCGCAAATGCGATCATTTTTTTTTCGCTTAAAATGTTAACAAACTTTGTTCAGCATATTCTTATCTACATTATTGCCAAATATAGTTAAACGGTATCACCAAGCCTGAATTAGTTGTTGGACAAAAGCTGATGACACCTTTTTCGAAGGGCCCACCGATTTTTAGAAACATTTGAGGCACATAAAAAAATTGATACCAATTTCGAGAAACCGAGTATATGGTTATACTGCCATTTGGTAGTAGAATCGAACCTAAAGTGCCAATTCCGTGTATTTTTTTCCACTTTTGCACAGTGTTATTTGACTTATCCGGCACAATCAACATGGCCCCTATCCGATGTACTGTTAAACAGCTGGAGCGGAAGTACGTTTGAAGTCCATGGTCCTCGGTCCATGGGGCCTTCATCGCTTTTGTCGCTCTCATACAGACCTATTACAATTGGCGGGATCTCCGCTGAAATGGGAAAATGTGGCAAAAATGCTCTAAAATTTACAAAAGTGCTAGGATTTTGATAAAATTTGGAATGAAGGAAAATACCATACCCTTTATTCATATCGAGTTACATTTTTTTTGGATTTTAATTTTCAAAATTTTTAAAATTGTAATATTTTTTATATAGAATTGTCATAAAAAATCGAAAAATGTGCAATCATTTTATTTTTTATTATTTTATCCTAAAAATAAACAAAAATGAGACCATTCCCAAGAAAATCGATGTATAATTTAAAAAGTTGCAGATAATTAAGCAAGTCACTTAAATTTGAAAATAACACAGTACAACACATGATTTTGGGACTCAATTCTGGGGATTGGACGTGAAAGTAACCCGAAATATAAGAATTTTGCATTATTCGTTTAGTCAAGATGGCTCAATAATTAATTTAATAGCCATACACATTTTTTTGCTCAAGGTGGATTCTCGGTATACCGTACGGAATATCACTTTTATATCTGCAGCAAAGTTGTAGATATTGAACAGGAGAAAAAAAATGTGGAACAAACCTACCCGAAAAAAGTGCATACAGTGCCTTTAAAATCGCAAAAATGCCCACAAAGTCATAAATTATCTGTCAGTATTATATTGAACCAGTAAGGAAAGGCAGAAAGTCGGGCGGGGCCGACTATATAATACCCTACACCTTCCTAATACCCTACACCTTCCTAACAATGCGATAAGGGTCATTGCGATAATAATTTGGAATAATTGATAAATGGGTAGGAACATATCTAATTCTAAACCGATAATCGCTAAATTAAGCAATATTCCTTCCTAAATTAAGAAACATCTTTCTGGAAAATTTTTATGATCGAAAGTAGCGCTTTCTGTAGCGCTTTGATACCAAATCAGGAGGAACATATATGTGGAGGTTATATATAAATCTGAACCGATCCCTGAATACTCATTCATGTAAGAAGACCTCTTTCTGTCGAATTTCGTACTGATCGGTCGATAAAATACAGTCTCTACAGCGCTTACATGTCAAATCGGGGGTAACATATACATACATGAGGGCTATATGTAAATCTAAACCGATTTTCTCCGAATTTGGCAGTATTCCTTGGAGTAATAAGAAACCTCTTTCTGCCGAATTTCGCACTGATCGGATATATAAATACAGTTTCTACAGCGCTTACATGTCAAATCGGTGGTAACATATATATCGGGGCTATATCTAAATCTGAACCAATTTTCTCCGACTTTGAAAGTATTCCTTCATGTAGAAATAAACCTCTTTTTGCCGAATTTCGCACTGATCGGATACAAAATAAAATTTTTGCATCGCTTACATGTCAAATAGGGGGTAACGTATATATGGGGGCTATATCTAAATCTGAACCGATTTCCGCCAAATTTTGTATTGTATCTAAGTGTATCACGAGACTACTCTCTGTCAATTTTTGTACAAATCGGTTCAAAAATGTTGCTTATACAGTACATATATGCCAAATCGGAGGTACATATATATGTGAGCTATATGTAAAACTGAACCGATTTTAACCAAATTCAATAGGGACCTTGGGCCTTAAAAAAAATATGTGCAAAGTTTCGTTGAGATCGGACCATAATTGCGACCTCTACTTTGATTAAAGAATACATCTACAGACAGACAGACGGACATAGCTAAATCGGCTCAGAAAGTGATTACAAGTCGATCGGTATAATAAACAATGGGTCTATCTCTTCTCCTTTTGGGTGTAACAAACAAATGCACAAAGTCATAATACCCTGTACCACTGTGTGGTGTAGGGTATAAAAACGTTCAAATTCCAGCCAAAAACGCTCTTCACTTGTGTCGCCAAAAATTACAGTTATGTGGGAGACCTAGACGGTTAATATGTTCCATGCCTTTTTCACTCTCATACAAACCTAGTAGAATTGGCGGGATCGCCGCACTATGGGCTAAAATGGGAAAATGTGGCAAAAATGCTCTAAAATCTACAAAAATGCTAAGATTTTGTTGAAATTTGGAGTGAAGGCAAATACCACCCTTATTATTTCACCCTATTTATTCATATCGAGTTAAAATTATTTAAATTTTTTTTGGATTTAAATTTTTAAATTTTCAATATTTTTTATAAGAAGTGTCATAAAAAATCGAAAAATGCGCAATCATTATATTTCTAATTATTTTATCGTAAAGTCTGATCGGTCATGAATAAAATGAAATTTTAAAATAAGATATAGCGCCCAAACTGCATCGAACCGCATCGAAGACTCTAAAGAATTTGTAATGACACCTCGTTATAAGAAACGTAACTTAAAAACTTAATTTTTCTGTCAACCATTTCCATGTAAATTTTAACAACGAAAACAAATAAAAATTCCAAATGTATATATATGATTTCATACCTCATAAAGCATTTCTTAAGTTGATGTGATTTTGGTCCAATTAGTTTCTCATTTCTATCTTCTCAATATTTAAATTTTCAGCAAACTCTAAATGCAGGTTCAAATATGTATATGTCTAACATTGGACACGCATTTGATCATATATGTAAATATTAAGATATTTTGTTTATATTTTGCATACCGAATAATGGATATGTGCTTAACAGATTGGCATAACCATTTTTTCAATATTACATGTGTCATGAATTTTAAATGTTGGCCGCATTTTTCAATTTCCTTCCATAGTGCGCCGGGACCTTGGCCAGACCACTTCATTTTGGAATTGTTAAATTTGAATACCGCTGCACTAAGCTTCTTTAAATTGGCTATGAATGCATTTGACAATAATACTAACAAACAAATAAGGGGAGCGTCTAAATATTTTGTTTGGAATTTGTAATTTTAACATTTAGCTAATTATCTCTATCTGTTGATATAAGTCGCTGGTACGCATGCCCAATTTTGTGTCACTATTTCCAACATACTCGTATAATATATAACAGGTCCAGTACAGAATAGGACTTGAAAAGTGTTTTTTTTTTAAATGCGCTTATTTCAGTAAATTACATATTTCTGATATCAAGGCTCTCCCGGTAGCGTGATTCCATAATTAATTTTTAATTAAGATTTTCAAAGAAAACGATTCCACATTTGTTACTGGGTTATGGCCCACAGTCATAGTAGTCATCAGGCATCAAACACGTTGTCTATGTTCTTCGTATATAACCACGGTTGTCATTATTCTTATTCGGCTATTGCTATTGTGTTACGTTGTTTTCCTATGGTTTATTTATGAGATAACTTCCCAAAAGTAAAAGAAAAGAATCTTTCTTTCTTAAAAGAAAAAACTCGAAACCCAAACGTTCCAGCGAAGCTGTTAAAACAGACATTCACTTATACATTTTTGGGTGAAATCTTGATTTACGATGTGCTGTTAACTTTAAGAATTACACCGTTAGTGTGGTGTTGCTTATTCCACTTTACTCTTCTCCCTACATTCCTCCTCCAGTCCTCCTCGCCACTTTTCTTCTTACCAAAACAAGCCAAAAGAAAAATGTATACTTAGCTATGTGACGAGAGTTGGGAATTTGGTTATCTGCAGCAGACACCCAATATTGAGGAGGAATACCCTCCTCAACCACACACTGGAGCGATGAGGGCATTCTAATTTGGTGATGGTGGTTGGTAACCTTCAATGGACATGCAAAAATGTCTACCTCGGATAAAGATCTATGGCGGCGGATATCATCCGAAAACACTTTCCCAAGTTGATTGAATTACGGCTGTGGCTGCGACAGCGGACATTGGCCCTTGATGGTATTTGTTTGCACCCCCTGATGGAATCTTTATTTTTTTCTTTTGGGTAGAATGAGTTAAAAGCCAAATATGATAAACGTTATAAAGTATACGTCTGGGCAGGAAAATGGAAATGAAATGAAAGATAAGTCAAGTTGATTGTGTTGAAGGGAAAACAATTCGATGTTGATAAACATCACATTTATCTCTAGGGAAAAGTATACTTTGTTCTTTTTGTTGGGCTAACCCTTTTCCCCCAAAGCTTTGACAAAAAAAAAACGACAAAAGCAAAATGTTTTCCAAACATGGAAATTACTCATCAATGCATAGGTTACTAAGTACTTATTGTGGATTATGGAAAGCCCATCATTCATATTTGATGAGGAAGGGACTAAGAGGCATGGGAAAAGGTGACAAACACAAACAAACATTTTTAACTTTTTTTTTGCTAAACATTAAGAATTTTTTGCTAGGAAAGGGAAAAATGTTTTATTTGCAAAAGAATTGTTCAATAATAAATTTTCAGTTATAAGTAATTTCTTGGAATACATTGAGTAAAACAATACATTTAGGGATAAATCTGAATGGGAATACATATCCAAATAAATTTGTATTTGTTTTATCATGCCAAGGAAAATATGTAATTTTAAATATATAAAAATTAAATATTTGCAATAATATAATAAGAAATATTTAATCAAGTATTACATTTAATATATAATTTTTTTCTTTCAGGTTTTTCGCAACTATATCGTGAGCTATGTCTAAAACTTAAAAAGGTAAGGATTGTAAAAATTAAAAGCCAATTCTATATGAAAGCAGACAAATCAAAAAACAGGATTCGTTGTTAACTACAAAAATGGTTACAAGAAAATATGGGGAATTCCACGACAAATCGACGGTTTCAAAAAAATTCCGGTTTTGATTTTTCCCATTTTTTTATATTTTTAGTACCACCGCAAAAACGCTTCATCGAATTTTTTGAGATTTTTGCGATATTTCGTTCAGAAGTTATCGATATTTAAAAAATCATAAATATATCACTCTATGTATCTGGTTTTTGGTCATAACTCTAAAGTTATGGTCCGATTTGAAAAATATTTTTTTTGAAATGTTGGTATTTTTCGGTAATTTTCAGAAAAAATATTAAAATTTTGTTGGGGGCGATTTGTAAGTTTTACAATTTAAATATTTTTTTTTAAATTGTTTCTACTCTCCGATTTTTGCGAATTTTTTATATTTTAAACTTCTATTAATTCTCTTGCATATTAGCTTTAGATGGAAGTGGTCGTAAAATTATTTATATATTTTTTTTTAATTTTTTGAAATTTTTAATAAAAAATTTCGCTGCTAGACACTGTGCTTGTGACTTGAAGGCTTTGGACTAGATGTTCCACGCCAAAGAACAAAATGAAGGAGACACTTCAGGAAGTATTTCTTCCAAAACACCCGCCACCTCCGCTGATCCCCTTACCCCTGATGATCTCCCTACAAAATAACTATATATGAAAAGTAGTAGAAATCGATGGATTTTTTTGGTGAAGTATTCGACAAAAAGATTCTTTGTAAAAAATCACTCTAACATCTAGAAAATCATAATTTTTACGAAATCGTCGATTACACAATAAAAAGCGAGCAATTTTTTATCGGACGTCATTAAAAATGTTCAAAATATCCCAATATAAAAGTCACTTTTTCAAGTTTTTAATGAAATTTTTAAGCATTTTTTAATAAATGGGAAATAACTTCAACAATGTTCACTATCGTTATAGCACTACTGATCACTAGATTCAATTTTTATAAAAAAATAATCCTTTCAGGGCCGTACCTATTTACATGATTGGGTTAAAGCAAATTGATTGCCATAATGATCCTACACGCATTATTTCTATAGCATATGTATCTGCACGGTTATACTTCTACATCTTTATAAATTTTATATCAATATCTGATTCATATTTGCAGAAGGGTAACTGCTGGTCGACCCTTTTCTTTACTTGTAGTACGATTATGGTCAAATGCCTACTATAGTTGCATTTTTCAGTTCGCTTCGTTTACGGTGAAAATTCTCTTCTTTATTTGGCATATCTGGACACTTGTAATCAACGAATGCATTTGTTGTATGAATGTATTTTTTTCTCGCCTATTTTTTGTTTGTTGGGTCCAACAAAAAAAAACACTATCTACGAATAGGCCGCTAGAAGTGCTGCACAAAACCAAAGGCATCCCATTGCTATAGTCAGTGTCCGTCCAACCACCACTGCCACCACCACTTATGGATGAATGGTTTTGGTGTTAGATGAGTTGGTCTAATGTTGGTCACTCTGGTCATCTGTGGTTATGTTTTGTCTAGGAGTTTTTTGTATTTTTGTTTTTTGTCTTCCTCCTCTGAATTGTGGTTTTTCTATTCCCGGTTTTTTCTCTCTCAGTTGTTGTCGGCTGTTTGGGCTTTGTGTCCATAGGAATTCATTCATTGACACAATTGTTGGAAATTTCATGATTATATGGTTAATGCAAATGGACTTTATTATTATTATTATTTTTATTCTCGTAGTATTTATTTTCTGTTTTTGTCGGTTGCAGTGTCTTTTTTCCAATGGATTTCGGGGAATAACAAAAGATTTTATCTTGAAAAGTGTTCGTTGAAGTTAAATCATTTGACTTCACTGTGACATCAGCGGCGGCGGAGATTGCGGCTAATGAAAGAAGTCATAAGATCGAGGTGTGTTGCGGTTCCCTTGAAACTGTAATTAGAGGACAATGATGGCCTCCCGAGGGTCTTATGCGATAAAATGTATTTCTTTTGGGTATAGTATAAATCGAACATGTATGATAAAATTCATGAAGAAAATGCTCATCCTTAAGCGTGAATTTTTACACGTTTCTGGAAATATACTTAAAAATGGCAATGCCATAACTGTTGTTAATATAAAATCAATTTCATAGTAGCAAAGACATACACCTCTTGATATTTCACTACCATTTTGAGAATTACATACATATTTATATACATATAACTTAATCAAACTAAACATAAAATGTTTTTGAACTGGAAAATAACCCATAGTTGCCTTTAACAGAAGGATCTACTTAAAGTGTTTCAATTGCGTATACCCGATGCCGCGCATTTAGAGCACTGCAGCATAAGGTTGCTAAGTAACATAACATTCAGTTGACAGATTTATCCTCAACATATTGGGAAAATAGGTCCCAAAACCCCGGGGACTGGCTCTATCCGAAGAATTGCTTGATCACAATACGATTTAAGGGCTTGAAACCTTAATGGATTATTCGCGGTTCTTCACGGTATGTAAAAAAGTATAGCGGCGTCAAATCAGTAGCCAATTGACATGTTGCGTCGGCTCATAACATGATTAAAAAAATGGTGCGCAAGAGATTAACTGTGGCCTCTGGCCTCTGCTCTATCGCATGGTGGGCCATTCTGCTGAAACAAAAGATCATCCGAGACCACGTCTGCAATCTCCAGGCCTGCGGGTGCGGCCTACACAGCATTGTTTTTGAGAATAAGTTTACATTATTTCCCAAAGTTTTTCAAGCGTAAAGCTATTCATTTCGTTCACGGAGATATTATACTGACACTGTCAGAATAACATATGATTCAAGAAAAAGCCAGTAGATGGACAACCCTGTACGTTTCCCGTGACCATAATATAGTTGCGTTTTGGCCACAATATGGTGTGGCCATGACCACAAGTCGCGCGAAAGTAATAAAACGTAAAAGCTAAATATCTCAAAACTACTGAAATTGAGATCCGACTTTCTTCCTTAGTAGGGCAGCATAGGGCTCCAAACTTGGTTCCAATCGGATGAAAAATGATTGGATGAAAATAAAAAATTGCAAAATCCGAGTTCAATTTATTACATTTCTGTCTGCATTTGATGAAAAAATAAACATTTGAAAAAATATCGGATGAAAAATAAAAGTTTGCGAAAATCCGTGTTCTATTTATTACATTTCTGTCTGCATTTGAAAATTTATTTTTTTAACTTTCTCCTGACCACGCCCTACACGGGGCAAAATCGCCTTTTTTGATATGTTTGAATCGAAAGAAAATATATTTGGAACACAAATTTTTAAATATTTTATATTTCTTAGCAAATAAATTATGTTTGAAAATCTATAAAATATATTTGGAACGCATATATTAATATATTACAACAAATTATATTTGCAAACTAAATTTCTCAAATAAAATATGTGTTTAAATACAAATAAAATTATTATTTAGGAATTTTTCCAAATATATTTTATTTTAAAAAGATTTCCAAAACTTTTGCTGATTTTTTCAAATTTCAGTTTCAATTTTTCCTTGGTTTCGAATTGTACCTCCCAGTTATGATACCATATGCAGCATTACCTTCTGTTTTAAATCAATCATTTAAAATTTCTGAGTATTCCAAGCCATCATTAGTTGTCAATTCTCTAAGTACTTTATATTATTGACCCAAGTTTATATGATTTCAATTATTATTTTTTTTACGAACATTGAAAATTTCTAAAAATTTAACTTTGAATTACTGAAAAATTTGACACAATGTATGTATTTTATGAATATTTAAATGCAAATAAATATTTGTTTCACAAATAGCAGTCACATTGAGATGTAAACAAATATTTGTTTAGAACAACATATTCCCAAATACACAATTTTTGTATGTACCAAATATTACATGCTTAGAGTCTACCCTAAACATATATATGTTTCAAGCCGAATATGTTTGGGACAATATACTACAGAAGCGATTTTTTTTCAGCGTGTAGCATTTTGTTAATATGGTCGATATCTCTCACATCAACCTTTTTTCAACTGACAACAAAATTTGCTATACGATGTAAACATTTCGGTCAGATGTACCCACTAACACAAAAGTTATGGAAATATCAATTTATATTTTCAAAATATAAGTAAAATATAAGTAATTTGCGAAAAGTATATGTAATATTTTGGAGATATTGAGGAAATTATAAAAAGAAAGTATAACATATTTATATTCGCCTTAAACGAATCTTCTGGAAAATATTTTCGAGAAAAGAACCATTTTTGTTAATACGAGTCAGAATTTTTAATATTAACCTATTATTAATATAAATCTAGATGTGTTGGCGTAGACGGTATTCCAATAAATTTTGTTAAGTTAGTTTTCCCTTATGTTTCTGCCGTTATCACTGACCTAATAAACTGCATTTTGACGACGTCTAGATTTCCCCTTGCTTGGAAAAACTCTCGTGTAGTACCGATACCGAAGTCCAGAGTTGTTCATGGACCTGATGATCTGAGACCTATCTCAATTCTTCCTGCTTTATCAAAAGTTGTAGAACACATTATTAACGACCAAATTTTGCAATCTACGTTAATTCGAATTAATGAATCGCAATATGCCTTTCGGCAGAGACATAGCACCTCCCACTTGCTCCTGAAACTCACTGATTCTATTCGAGAAGACATAAATGATAATAAGTTAAGTGTCCTAGTCTCTCTTGATTTGTCAAAAGCATTCAATTCTATTAATTATGTCCGTCTGCTACATAAACTGCGAAATGAATTTAATTTTTCTAATTCTGCCTGCAAGCTTATATATTCCTATTTAAAAGACAGATCGCAATTTGTTGTTCTGAATGGTGCTGAATCCGACATGCTTCCTCTTCACTCTGGAGTTCCTCAAGGTTCCGTGTTAGGACCTCTTTTATTTATCCTATATGTTAATGATCTTCATCGCTACACTAATTCCAGTTGTTCTAAAACCTTCTTATTTGCTGACGACATTTTTTTACTTTTTAATGGGAGTTCAGGTACTCCTGAAGTTTGTGAGGCTAACATTAATTCTTGTCTAGATCGTTTTACAAATTGGGCTACTGAAAACTCTTTAACTGTTAATACGTCTAAAACTAAAGCTTTAATGTTTGGATCTACAAATCGTTCTTTTCCGGATTTAAGTATTTTTATAAGGAATGACGTCATTGATTTCGTTGATCGTCACAGGTGTTTGGGTGTTGTTTTAGATTCCGATCTTTCATTTAGATATCACATTGACGCACTATCCGGTAAAATTTGGGTTTCCTAGCGCAAGATTTACTCATCCAATTTATATCTACCTTTTTTCATTAAATATAGATTAGCTCATGCCATTTTAATGCCTCAGGTGCTATATGGTCTTGAAGTTATATCGGGTACAATAGGCTTGTACATTAGCAGACTTCGGCGCATTGTGAATACTATTACCCGTTTTGTTTACAATATTCGCCGTATTAACCATATTTCTGCACATGTGAAACGCTTTCTTGGATGTTCCTTTATGAATTTTGTGGATCTCCGGAATTTGTCACTTTTCTATAATGTTATTAAAAACCGCAGACCTACTAAGTTGTGGAGAACGTTCGTATTTTCGCGCTCATCTAGGAACCCACAGATATTCATTCCTAGAATTTATAAAAATATCTATGGTAGATCTTTTCTAGTAAGAATAGCACGTTGCTGGAATCGTCTGCCTCATTATCTGCGCATTTTCTCACACTCTAACAATGTATTTCGTTTAAAAATTCTTGATCACTTTAATGTCTAATGATATATTGTTATTTAATTGCCAATTCTGGTTTAACTTAAATTAATTTTGTCGAATATTGTGCACGTATTAAGCTGTTAATACTCATTATATCTATCTATGCAATTTTATTCTTATGAGTTACTATTGACTTGGACCTAATGATTTGTTTTTGGTTTTTTGTTGATAAAATGGCTGGGGAGCCAAATATTAGTTTCTGCGACAGTTATCATTTAATGTTGTTTTAGTTATGTAACTTTATTTTATTGAACTATGTAATATAATTTATTGGCCTTGTAGGCTTCATATTACTGAACTGAATTTAATAAATAAATAAATTTATTTTTGCCTAAAAACTTTAGGAAAAGTTTCTAAATGTAAAAATAAGATATCGCTATCATTTATTACTTAAAAAAAGTTACAAAATTTTATTTATATTTGAAATTTTATTAAATTGAGAAAAATGCTTTTTTACGAAATTTTCAATTCCTCTTTAACGGCTGAACCGATTTTTACAAAGTTTAGATTGCTTGAAAGATAACATTATGGGCCGATTTTATAGATTTACTTTTGAAAAAATGTTTCTATTTTATTGATTTTTGTGGTTTAAACTTTAATTTATCAAAAAATCCCCCTTCGATTTTATCGAAATTTACACAGAATATGCACCAGTCTCTCACAAATCCGAAGCATTTATTGGATTTTTGGGGACGCAATATTTGTAAAAGTAATGAAATCTGTTTCTGCACAACACTGTGTGTAAAATTTCATACATAGGGATTTTAAAATTCGTATGTGAAGAAACAGAAGAAACATGTCCAAAATTGTCAGACCAGCCTTAGGCCAGAATTTCCCAAATTTCATAGGTTAATATTAAAAATACTTACCAAATATTGTTGCCACGATTCTCCAAATTACAACTTTTTTGACGAAAATTTCAAAACTTCTCCACATTTTGGACAATCGCAAAGCTAGAATATGATCACTAGGGTGATGATTTTTATACAACCTCGATTCCCTGTGTCATATTTAGACGAGTTTTTATTTTAGATTAGATAAAATCTTACATATAAGGAGATTTGAAAAAAAAACCTCACGCACAAAATGATTTAAAAATTTTTATATATCAGTATTTTTGGCAATTTTTTAATTTTGTAATTTTTTTTTAAAATTTTTTCAAAACATTCAAAATAGTGACAGCTCATAAATGTGGTTTCTGTAAAAAAAAATCAAAAAATATGAGAATCATAAAGAAGTCGTCAACGTTTTTTCCAAAGACATACATTCGATTCAAAATGAGATATCTTCACTTAATCCTATTAATATTATAAAATCGTTTGTTTGTCTGTTTTCTTGAAACTTGGTGGACAGATAGACCAATGCTTGGGAAGTGCCATAGGCTACTTTGATTTTCGATTTTCCGCCAAGTGATTTTCGACCACTTGACCACAGAGTCTCCTGTTAAAGCTAGAGAGCTGAAATTTTGCACACACATAGACTGGAGTGTTGTATAAACTACGGACTACTCGCTTAATCATATTTCGGCCAGTGGTCAGTTGTAGCGCTATCATAAACTTGCGTTTTGTTTTTGTCGTTTCGGAATCCTCTTATAAGATACAAAGTTAAAACTTTGTATATATGAAGTAATATAAACCGCAAATATATGCGCGAAAAATTATTTTGAATTATCTGAATGTGGTCAGTTTAACTGTGACCCGAACAATTTTCATTATTTCTCTGATTTTAGAAGTTCCTTAAGAGCCAATGATTTACAAATTTATATGTACAGACTGATCTCAATGGACATGCGAAAACAACAATTCGATGTCCAGTCTTAGGTCAAACCGGACATAAAACCGCGTCTTAAAATTTTGAAAGCCTTTTCAAAATATATCGCTCACCACTTACTGTGGTAACCTATCTAACATTGTCAATTCGGCCACTTCTCCGACTGTGGTCAGTTTAGCAGTGACCAAATCAATTTCCACACTTTCTGTACTTTAATAGTCCTTTAAGAGCTATAATCCTAATAATTTATGTTTGTATACTGATCTTCAAGGGATGCGATTTTACACCAAGCGACTTTTGACCGCTTGACCATTACGGTACCTTTAAGAAGTAGGAAGGTTTAAATTTTGCTTTGGTATAGACTTGAGTGTTGTATACCCTTCGGACTATTCACACAGTCGTTTTTGACACGTAGTCAGTTGTCGCGCTATCAAAATTTTAAATATTTTTTTGTAGGTATTTCAGAAGCGCCTAAAATGATACACAGATAAAATAATATGTAGTACTATACCCGATAAATTCAATTTTGAATTCTACGATTGTGGTCAGTTAAGCAATGACCAAAACCATTTTCAATCTTTACTGGCTTTCAAGATTCTTTGTTTCATTCATTCAATACATTAAAAATCCCATAAATTGCACTCTCATAGACATGAGTGTTGTATAAACCACGGGCTACTCACGTAGACATTTTTCGGCCAGTGGTCAGTTATAGCGCTATCAATTGTTTTTGTCCTTTCTGAAGCCTCTTATGGGACACAAAGTTAAAAGTTGGTAAATATGTATAAATTATAAAAAGTTATAAAAATGTATAATAATTTTGAATTCTCTGACTGTGGCCAAAACAATGTTCACTATTTTACAGATTGTAAAACTTCTAACCCCTGTTCAAAATATATCTCTCACCACTTAATGTGGTAAGATATACATATATAACGTTGTCAATTCTGTCCAATGCAATTTCCACTCTTTCTGTATTTTAAAGGGCCCAAAATGGCAATGTTAATACTAATTCAAGCGACTTTTGGCGGCTTGACCGTTGCGGCTCATATAACAGGTAGAAAGCTAGAAACTCCAGTGTTGTATAGCCTACGGACTATTAACATAGTCGTTTTTGGCCAGTGGTCAACTCTCGCGCTTAAATTATACAAAGATAAAATAATATGTAGTATACACAGGAAAAAAACAATTTTAAATTCTAAGATTATTGTCAGTAGTGACCAAAGCAATTTTCATTCTTCCACTACATTTCAAAATTCTTTAAGATTTTTTCATTCTTCCAATAAAAATCCCATAAATATCTGTGGAGCTGCATATATATGTGCATAAAACGATCTTCAAGGAAATGCGTCGTCCGGCCTGAGGACAAGAGGTACACAAAAACGGAGACATAATGTTTAAAAATCTTTTCGAAATATATCGCTCGCTATATACACCGGTAATATTTAAACAAAAATGTATACGAGTATATCGAAATTTGAAACATACATGGCATATTATGCGTTTGTTTCTCAGCCACTTATTTGGTGACCTCTTGACCACTGACCCCATAAAAGTATTAATTTGAATGTTTGCACACATATCGTACATTTGATGTTGTGCTTTCATATTTACAGAATTTGTTGCTGTTGTCAGTGAATTTGTTTGAGTTTCTGAGAGCATCTGGAGTTTGATAGACTTTCAAGTAGACTGATCCTGGAAGTTAAACAAATTTTTAATGATCGGCGTATGATCAAATATTCGAAGGTATTTGTAAACCAAAGATTTTAAATACGTACTTTTACATAAATTTTGTTATAGCCAACATTTTTTTTTTAGTTTTTGGGTCCTTTTTTTTATTCAAAATCAAAAATAATACTAATGTTTGGATCACTGTTTTCAAAGGCAACCCGGGCATCGCCGGGTATTTAAATGCTAGTTGTAAATAAAAACGAAAGATGTTCATCGATTTCTATGATCAATGTCTCATTATATTCATAGGTTATGTGGTTTTTCGTGAAAGTTATAAGACTTTACACCTTTTTTCCGTTTTGGATTTATATGATTTAAAAAAAATGAAAAAATTCAAATTTTTTCACAAATATATCATTTCAAAGTGGTTTGTGCGTGACCTTTTTCAATATTTAAATGGAATAAAAGTTATTTTAGTCATTAATAGGCAAAATTTCATGCATTCGTGCAACAGGAAATAATTTTTGAAAAAAAAAAATCAAAAAGTCATCACCCTAATGATCACCTTTATATGTAGTAATGTGTTATCGGCTCTTAGTATAACAGAATATGGAGAAAAACTACAAATTTAGGTTTTGGGTATTTTCGAATTTATTTTGGGAATTGTGGGATTTTCCCTTTACAGATATATTAAATTTAGAATTAGCCTTGATTTCTGGATTTTTTTGAAATTTTTCCCCGATCCTTTCATACGAATCGGTATTAGATCCAGATATATACTCCTTTTCTATTACCTTATCTGGATACATAACAATATTTGCTTTATGATGAAAAAATATTGCCATTTAAATTTACACGTTGCAAAATTGCCTTTTTTGATATGTTTGAACTGAAAGAAAATATATATGCAACACAAATTTTTAAATATTGTATATTTTATAGCTACTTCATTTTACTTGGAAATCAATACAATTTCTTTGGAATGCATTGGGTAATTCCAAAGCAAATGAATCAAAAAACACACATTTTAAAAAGACCACTTTTGATGTTAAAAAAATTGGTTATACAAATGTGAGCGAATTTTGTGTCGTTTTTAGTTTTTCCAAAATTCATTGTAGTTTTTGTGGTACAGAGCTCCAAAGTAACCTATCTCAAGGATTTTTCTCCAAATAACCATTTGTTAAATTATCCATATTTGAAGATATTAATACCAATGAAAAGCTCTGCTACTCCTCTTCAATGTTCCGGAATAAATTATTTATGTTCTTTTAGCGAAGGATGTGAAAATATGGAATATATCCTTAAACCTTGAATATACTGAATAAATACCAATTTATGTCCTTGATTTTTTTGGTACTAAAGGGTCAAACTATTAGAAACCGACTGCAATTTTTTACTAGCGTGTATACTTCCCAAAAATTGTTTTTGAATTTTTGCATAAGAAACGGCAGAGTAATTTCCTTTTTTTGAAATTAATTATTTATAGCACAACTAGCTGGACCCGGTCCACTTCGTTGGTCCACTATTTGCAAATTTTTTTTTCCAAAACCATCCCAGACCAAATAGCTTTCAAACAAAAGAAAAAAATTTAAAATCGGTCCAGTGGTTTAAGCGTCTATAAAACACATACATACATACAAACATTTTTCCATTTTTATATATATAGATAGAAGAAGATAGAAGATATAGATATATTTGTTTGAGACTTATTATTATTTTTTTAACAAAAAAAAATATTTGTTATTTTAAAAACCCTAAACCAGCTTTGTCCAAAAAAGCCAAATTGAGATTTACATAAAACTGGTTTACGCAAATATGTAACTACACCAGTGTTTATTTGTACCCCAAGGAAAGAAAACTCAAAAAGACAATGCAATAATACAATTTATTGCCTTATAAAATCTCAATTGCAAAGACATAATAAAAAACAGCGTCAAATAAATTGCATTGCAAATCAACTCGAATGTTGTGAATACAAACAATACACAACTCGTGTACTTTGTTTCGTTCGTACAATGTAAGCAAATATGATAAAAGTCCAATAAACCTTTTATGGAATAAAGTTTATAATCCAGTTTCTTAATACTTTGGATCTGACGAAGTCCAATTTAAAAATGTCAAAAGAATTAGAAAAACAAAGAAAATTACAAAATAAAATTAAATGCGAAAATTTTATTTATGGTCATAATTTTCTCGAACAACAAATTTGAAACAATCAAAGTCGAATTTTTTTATAGTATACGAGTATTCGAGTTTTTTTGTTGTTGTCTCGGCCAAACCTCTTGAACTCTGTCAAGGTTTTATGGCGAATTGAGAAATCATGACTGAATTGCAGTATAAATATTTAATTTCGTATTAAGATATCCACAACAAATTAGAAGAACATTTTTTCGTTCGTTTGTTTGTTGATTTTGCGCTTATCTACTCGTATTGGAAATTTGTTTCTCCTTCAATCGGGCAAAGGGTGTTGAAATCATTAATCATTTGGACAACAAATATTTTGGTTTACCCAATTAACCTCGGCAACCTATTTGCAGGTTTATTCTCTACTCTTTGGCATTGGATAGCTTTGCTAACTACTAAATATGACCCGACAGCCATTCAATTTGCACAAACTTTCTATTTCGATTGGAGTTTATAGCCATTAATGATTCTCAACATCGTACCTCAGTCTGGTGGTAGGTAGGTATGGTGTGACACGACATCCATGGGAATTCTTTGGTTTTTTTCAGTGGTATGAGGAAGGGAGGGAAGGTGGGTCAACACAACTGTATTTTCGAATATATTCATAATTGTGCCAAATGGCACCTCATGGCAAGTTTCAATCGATTCCATGCTGACTTTTGGTTTGGTGCTATACACGATAACATATAGTCATTCGTTAAGCGAAATTAATATGTCATTAGGTTAAACGGTTAGCTAATTTCTTTGGCATTCAATGGATTACTTCACACAGTGGGCCACAAGTAGTTTGTGTTAGGAAATGAGAAACGTATTTCTGCAATTAAGGTTTTAATGAATTAATCATTATGCAAAGAAGCTTTCCACGCGAACGAAATTTTAGATAAGGTAACAGGAATTTCTTTTTATACTAATAAAAAAGAGTTTCAACAAAATACTTTTATGGTTCAGCAATTGAAATTTCATTTACCGGAAAAGGGAATGAAAATTCCATTCCTGTGGAAAGTATTTTTTCTCTGCGAGTATGGTTATTATAACTTTAAAATTTAAGACTAAGTACAGCAGAGTAATAAATCACAGGATGTTTTTTACAAGTTCAGAGCATTGTGTTGGTAACAATTATTTATTTGATAACTGATTTAACAGCTGATAGTTGATATTTCTTTAGTTTTCTTTGCCATTTCATTATGTATAGACTTACACGAAGCAACCCTTGCAATTTGTTGAAATGTTCTATGAAAATAATGATTCTGTTCGTCAAACTTCAAGCTTTATTCAGTGATCAAGCTCATTGCTGTCTAAATTAAACACAAACTGCAAAGATTCGCTTAAAATGCTTAGAAAATGTGGTATTTTTGATTTAAATAATCCTATTTTGGAGCGACCTCTATAGGGTGACTGTAACAATATATGAGCTGATTTGCAAAATTTTTACTGTGATAAATTCTTGTCAAAATAGAATACAAACTGCAAAGTTACAGCACAATTGCTTTAAAAATGTGGAATCTATGGCTCAAAAGCTGTATATTGGGTCGACCTCTATAGGGGAGCTATATCAAAACGTTGGACGATATGGCCCATTTGCAATCCCAAACGACCTGCAAATATAAGAAGTATTTCTACCAAACTTGGTCAACCTAGCTCTATTATTACGGACTGTAGCGTGATTTCGACAGACAGACGGACATGGCTATATCGTCGTAGAATATTGCGATTAATTTATGGGGTCGCATATCGATATTTAAAGCTGTTTCAAGGTGGAGGGTATAACAATGTTACCAAATACCAAATTTGAAGTCAATCGGTTACTCCATTTGAGAGTTATCGTGCACACATCAGACAAACGGACGGACATTGCCCAAATTACTTTAAATGGCCCAAAACGGATTTCCGCCGAACATACTTAGGGTCTTAGGTTACTCCTTCGATGTGTTACACTCTTGATAGCGTGCTCGTCTATGAGTTTGGTCGTGGGCTCAATACCCACCAGAGGCTATGGTCTGTCGCTGCGAAATCTAGCCACATGGTATTTTTAACCCGGCTTCCCTTGACCATAAAATTAGAATATAAATGTACTTGTATTGTAATTCAAATTAATAAATAAACAAAGGTTAATAATTATGTCTTAAATAAAAAGTTATAATGAACTCAAACCCCTTTGGCCATTTTAGGTCACCCCGTACTAAAGTGAGGGTATAGAAGTCGTCATAAAAAAATCTACAAAAATATTTATCTAGAAAATTTCATTGAGACTGAATTTTTACAAAATGTTTTGTCGTAATCCTATTTTTTCAGTTTTTTTCTAACTTGGATTTTTCAAAAAAAAAAAATTAGTGGAATTGTTATTTTTCTGGAAAATTTCGTCAAAACTGCTTTTTTCTGCAAAATTTCCTTAAAATTGCGTTTTTCTTGAAAATTTTCAATTCTTACAAAATTTTATTGAAATAGCAAATTTTCTTGTAATTTTTTATACCCTCCACCATAGGATGGTGTCACTCCGTTTGTAACACCTCTAAATATTGATCTGATACCCCATAAAGTATATATGTATATTCTTAATCGTCGTAAATTTCTAAGACTATTTAGCCATGTCCGTCCGTCCGTCTGTTGTAATCACGCTACAATCTATAATACTTGAGCTACGTGGCTGAAATTTGGTACAAATACTTCTTATAGTTGCAGGTTGTTTGGGATTGCAAATGGGCCATATCGGTCCATATTTAGATATAGCTCCCATATATAGCATCTAACTTGTTGTGATTCCTACTGTTCTCATCTACTATATTTTTTGTGTTTATCGGTGTTATTTTCTTTAGATTTGAGTAATATTGTGAGGTCACATGCTATCCATGGTGGAGGGTATATAAGATTCGGCATGGCCGAACTTAACGCTTTCATTGTTTATACCCTCACTTTAGTGTGACGAGGGTATATTTCATTTGCTACGGAAAAAAGTGTAACACGTCGAAGGAGTGACCTAAGACCCAAAGTATGTTCGGAGGAAATCCGTTTTGGGTCTTTTTAAGTCGAATGAGCAATGTCCGTCCGTCTGTCTGTCTGTGTGTCTGCTGGCTGGTGCGCACGATAACTCTCGAAAGGAGTAACCGATTGACCTCAAATTTGGTATGTGGTAATATTTTTTTCTATCTCCTACTAAGTTCAAAAAGGGGCCATATTGGTCCACTCCCTCTAGTACCTCCCCCACAAAGGGTTAAAATGTTGTGAAATATTGATTCTTTAATAACTGCTATACTACTTATTCGAATCTTTTGAAATTCCACACATAGTATTAGCTTATTAGTCGATATCAACTCGAGAAAAATGGGCGAAGTCGCCACGTCCCGTTTGGTACCTCCCACACAAATGCACCATTTTGCACCAAAAGTTAACAGCTTATAACATTAATAACAGTATATAAAAATACTTGAAATTTTGTACAGTGTTATGCTTTTATATTGGCTACAGTCCAGGGAAAAATGGGTTTTGTTGTCACGCCCCTTTTGGTACCTCCCACACAAAGGTACATTTTTGCACCAAAAGTTAACAGCTTATAACATTAAAACCAGTGTAAAAAATTATTGAAATTTTGCACAGATTAATGTTTTTATAGTGTCTATAGCCCTGTGAAAAATGGGCGTTATTGCCACGCCCCTCTTTGTACCTCCCACACAAAATGCCCAAATCATACCACAATTTAATGTCTCATAACGTTTATACCAGTGCACATAAATGCTTATAAGTCGGCACAGTGCAATGAATTTAAAGTATCTAATGTTCAGCAAAAAAAGAGTGTATTTGATAAACCCCTTCTGGTACCTCCCACACAAATTGACAGAATAATTCGAGTAATATTCAATATTACATTACTCACAAAGTGAGGGTATACCTTAGTCGGTTTACCCGACTGAAACTTTCTTACTTGTTTTCATTTGCATTTTAACTGAATTTTCTTGCAAGTTTCATCGATAGAACATTTTTCCATAAAATTTCAACGGAGTTGAATTTATTAGCAAATTTCCTGTCTATACCCTTTAGTCCCGTCATTGGCCCCTAATCCGTGGTCATCGACCTTTAATTACATCAGTGATCCTTAGTCCTTTAACGTGATCATCGACCTTTTATCCGGGTACATTACCCCAGATTAAAGCTCAATGAGCGGATTAACATCCACGGACCGGTTTAAAGATCACTGGTCGGATTTATGGTCAATGACCGAATGAAAAGACAATGGATATTAAAGGCCAATGGCCGGATTTAAAGGCTACTGATCGGATTAAAGTCGATGACTGATGAAATATTTAATTTCAAAAAACAATTTAAAAGAATTCAATTTCGATGACACGATTATTTCAATAAAAATTTATTTTCATAAAAATTTAAAAAAAATTGGAAGTTGGACGAATTTTTCTACGAAAATTTAAATTTGAAGACATTTTGTAAAAGAATTACACTTTCAATGAAATTTAAAAAAAAAATAATTTTAACAAATTTTTTACAAATGCCAATTTTGACAAACATTTTCCACAAAAATCCATATTCGACGAAATTTTTTAAAAATGCAATCAGAACTTCTAAAAAAAATTACCAATAAAAATATTTTAAATACACAATCCAAAATACTAACATGGGGGATTTCATGCCAAGTGAGAGAATTTTTTGCGACATTGAATCTTGTTTTGACATTTTTGTAAGAAGCCATATTTTTATTTTTAATTTTTTGTTCAAAAGAAAGCTTAGGTCATTTTCTTTAAGAGCTTTGTAGTCTATTAGTGGTTTGGAATATGTATATCTATCAAAATAAAAGTGAACATCTAAAAACCAATACGGAAAGGCTAAAGTCGGGCGGGGCCGACTGTGTAATACCCTCCACCATTGTTTACCAACAAATGAACTCATAACTATTATTACTATAAACAGTTGCAGGTTAAATAGAGTACAATTCTAAATTCGAGAGAAACATGCTAAAAACAACTTGACCTTAATGAGGGGCTTATACCTATAAAAACAAGGACAGATATACTCCATTTACACTAGAGACGATTTAATTCAATATTAAGTACAAAAGCTTAAATTTCCACATGTTGGGTTAAAAAGTGCATCCCCTACAACGCTAAGGGGACCTTCATATGGAAGCAATATCAAAATATGGACCGTTGTTGCTAGGAAATATTAGGTCGAACATTAAGTATGAATTCTCAAATTTCAGTCAGATCAAATTTGATTATTATCCATTAAATCTTCATTTTAATCGTTTAAATAGTATAACCAACCATAACTAGAACGGACGTAATCACTTTTAAAAAAATTAAAGAGATATTCAATTGTTCAGTTGAAATGAATTACAACATTGTATAGAACATTTAATGGATCAGAAAATATGTATTGTCGTGTTTCCGTCGTAACTACAAAGTTAATACAATGTTGTAGTTAACGCCATGCCATGGATTCCTCGCCAGATTTCCAACATATTTCGTTAAACATTCACTCATGCAGCTCCCTGGCCTTTTTTAACTTATTATTGATTTACCCTCGCGCAATGGCGCAACTACTCATGGCTACCACCGGTTTCAAGTGCTAACAGATCACTTTGTAATGTTGGCTTTTTTGGCGGCAGTGGTTTTAACTTTAACTGCAGAGCTCTAGGCAATGGGGCGCACGAAGTCTCGTTAACAATGTTTACAAAATATTTAACAATTTTTTCGCTACTAAACAAATGGTGTGAAATTATTTGTGGCAAAAAGAACAGCAAAAAAGGCATATAGCCGCCGTTTTAGCTACCTTTGGCAACTGTAACACATCATTGACAACGAGGATGCCCATCTTGGCCCGTAATACATTGTATTGCTTAACCAATTTGTAGTCTTAGCAGTACTTTACTTCATTTCTGCAAAGTGATGATGGTGAAGAACATCAACACATTAAGCAGAGCTAAAAAACTCACGACAAGTATTGTTCAACGTAGCAAAACAAATATTTATAAAATGGATAATTGTCAGATTGGCAAACCGAATACGAAGTGCCGAATGTAGATACATTACCGAAACTGAGGTTATTATGATTTTTATAATATTCGAACAAAAAAACAATTATGAAAAATTAAGAAAAAAAACTTTACTATTATAAATTATAATTTTATGCTTTCCACATTTAAATTTTTATTTATTAAAAATTTACGATATTGCACTATGAAGTATGTATAATTTCCTCGTCTCTTAATTTTCTTCGGAATGGTCTCTTTTTATTTATGACCGATCAGACCTTACGATAAAATAATAAAAATATATTAAATGTGAATTTTTCGATTTTTTTAAGAGGTTTTACTTAATAAACTATTAAAATGTTCTCAAAAAATTTGATTTTTTCGCAATATCTTAATATTAAAGATAAAAGTATATTAAAATAATATGAATCCTACTTAATTTAGGATTCCTCAAAAGCTTTTCTGGACCAATCGGGATATATGGTTCTCGAATTAAGCTAAAATGTCGCATACCAAAAATAGTTTTTAAGAAATTTTCTTTAATATACAATTTTCTTTAATGACATACGGGTATGCTTTCCACAGACCTTCAATTATACAGATGTTCCGTCCGGACGAAACGTCAAAATCTATCAGTTACGAATGAATAGGAATGAACTGTCACACGCGAAAAAACTGTTTTCCGTGAAGATAGTTTGAACTTCTTTGCACTAATCGATTAACATTAATTTTTTAATTGTGACATTATAAAAAAATCGGGAAAATCGGTCCGAAATCCGCGGAAAACCTCACTCTTTGAAGTCCTACACGTTGAAATTTCTATTCGTCGTACCTGACAACTTACTCACTCGGGGATGACATATCTTATTATTGATTATTTTTTATGCTTTCGTTTGAGCAAAAAATCAAAAATATAAATATGGATTTTTGTTGTTGTTGTTTATTGTTGGTCTGTGCTATTGTTACTCATTCAGAATTAATTTGGTTGAAGATCATATGCTTCAGTTTCTTTCTGTCTATTGCAAAAATGTAATAGAAACACATACAACAATTGCTAGAGAGTTTTAATTGATTGGTAGCTTTGACTGCAGTTTCGATAGACACCACTCTATCATCTTCAGAATTCAATAGCAATAATGTATGTCTTTACATTAAAACAGCTGAAATACTTATGGAAGTAGCAAATGTTATATACCCTCCTCCCTGTAAGGTGAGGGGATAATGATACAAATCAGTTAATATTTTGCTAAAGTTCAAATATAGAGGTCGCTCTCAAATAGTATTTGTGAGCCACAAATATCACATTTTACAGATGATTGGGCTGAAATGTTACAGGTTGTGCTTCACATGCACACAAATTCTGCACTGCGAAAAATGAGATGGAGGTGCCTATTAAATAAAGGGTTTTCCAAAAAGAGGTGTTATTTTGGTATTAAAAAAAATGCAATTTTTGAGATAAATGATCGGATGTTTATTTCACAATAAAGAGGAAAGTATGCCCTTAATAATGAAAAACAACATCAGCCAAATGGCCACCACGACCACGCTTACAGGACCATATCCTTTTCACGAAATTTTCCATAACCAAATCGCAAAGTGGCTGCCCTATATCCTCGATAGCCTCACAAATTCTATCTTTGAGGTCTTGAATCGACGTTGGGCTGTTGGCGTAGACCTTATCTTTCACGTGGCCCCAAAGGAAGAAGTCGCAAGGTGTTAAATCACAATATCTCGGTGGCCAATTGTGATCACATCTTCGAGAGATAATACGGTCCGGAAACTTTTTCCGTAACAGAGCAATAATTTCGTTGCTTGTGTGGCACCTATGTAAACATTGTCCAGATCAATACCATCCACCTCCGACCATAAAAAATCATTAATCATTTCGCGATAGCGCAATCCATTCACCGTAACTGTTGATCCAACCTCATTTTCGAAAAAGTATGGTCCAATGACCCCGCCGGACCATAAACCGCACCAAACAGTCACACGTTGAGGATGGAGAGGCTTCTCAACAATAACTTTTGGGTTTTCCGAGCCCCAGATGCGACAATTTTGCTTGTTGACGTAGCCACCGAGGTCAAGATGTGGTACAGGGTATTATAACTTTGTGCATTTGTTTGTAACACCCAAAAGGAGAAGAATTAGACCCATCGTTTATTATACCGATCGACTTAGAATCACTTTCTGTCCGTCTGTCTGTCCGTCTGTGCATGTATTCTTGTAATCAAAGTACAGGTCGCAATTATGGTCCGATCTCGACAAAACTTTACACATATCTTTTTTTTGGCCCAAGGACGATCCCTATTGAATTTGGTTGAAATAGGTTCAGATTTAGATATAGCCCCCATATATATGTTAGCCCCGATTTTACATGTAAGCGCTGTAAAAATGATATTTTATATCCGATCAGTGCGAAATTGGGCAGAAAGAGGTTTCTTATTACATGAAGGAATATTGCCAAATTTGGAGAAAATCGGTTCAGATTTAGATATAGCCCCATATATATGTTACCCCCGATTTGACATCTAAGCGCTGTAGAGACTGTATTTTATATCCGATCAGTACGAAATTCGACAGAAGGAGGTCTTTTTACATGAATAAGTATTCAGTTAAGATCGGTTCAGATTTATATTAAAGCTCCATATATATGTTCCTCCTGATGTGGTATCAAACAAAATTTTCCAGAAAGATGTTTCTCACTTTAGGAACGAATATTGCTTAATTTATCGATTATCGTTTCAGAATTAGATAATATGTTTCTACCCATTTACCAATTATTCCAAATTATTATGGCAATGACCCTTATCGCATTGTTAGGGAGGTGTAGGGTATTATATAGTCGGCCCCGCCCGACTTTCTGCCTTTCCTTACTGGTTAGTAATAGCGTAGTTTCTACTTGTCAAATGTCAAAGAATAAAAGCTTCAAAAACGACAGCTACCGAAATACCCGGTGATTCAAAATAACACCTCTTGTTGGAAAACCCGTTATATATATTTAAGCAGTTTGCTCTAATTTTTGCTGAAACTATTCGGTTTGAAATTGTATACCCTCACTTTTGTGGAGTGTATCGCATCGAAGGAGTGACCTAAACCCTAAGTATATTCGGCGGAAATTCGTTTTAGGAAATTTTAAGTAATTTGAGCAGTGTCCGCCTGGCTGGAGCACACGATAACACTCGAAATGAGTAACGGACTGACTTCAAATTTTGTATGTTTTGTCCATCTCAAGCTATGTGCGAAAATGTACCATATTGGTCCACTCTTTCTATTTAGTACCTCATACACAAAGGGTTAACATTTAGCGAAATATTAATTCTGACTTCTATGTATACTACTTATTGGAATTCACTGTAGTTTCACACATAGTAAAAGTTTATATGTCGCTTTAACATTTTGGTACCTCCCACACAAAGCGACAATTTTGTAAAAAAGACTTTAATTTCAGTGCAAATAAAACTTGAAATTGTAATGCAGTGTAATGGTTTTATAGTACCTACCATCCGGTAAAAAGTGACATTATTGCCAGGCCAATATTGAGTGGCTCATGACATCAATGACAGTGCACATAAACACTTAAAATTCGATGCAGTGCAATGTCTTGGTAGTAGCTATTGAAATATGTGTATTTGCCAAGCACCTTCTGGCACCACCCACACAAATTGACAGATTCATTCGAACGCAACATTCCCATAACTTCTGCCATAACTACCACAAAGTGAGGATATGCCTTAGTCGGTTTACCCGACTGAAATTTTCTTACTTATTTTAACAATTACGATTATTCTCTTCAACATGTTACTTTCTCTTCATAATTTCGGTCCCCTAAATCGAATGGCATTAGCTGTTTTTTCTTGTGTCATCGCGTTTTCGAGATATTTAGCCACAAAGTTTGCTGACTTTACAAATTCTCGAAGAATTTGCATATATTGTTGCGCCACTATCCACGTGCAAGCTTTGGATAAGGCAAGAGGCAATCAGGCAGTCCAACGACAGATGGACACAAATCGGCACCTGTAGGGTAGCTAGACAAATCTGGCCAAGGTCAAAATATCTGAGAAGGTCAAAATATCTCCTCGCACTGGAAAGGAAAAGATTATCTACGTTAGTATCAGTTCTGACGGGACACTGCCTGATCGGCGAACACGCCTGAAGATTGGGTATTAACTCCAATGACTTCTGCAGAAGCTGTGGAAATTAGGAAGAAGTGGAGAGCATTGAGCACTTGCTATGCGACTGTCCCGCTTTGAGTAAACGACGACTGGACCTACTGGGGTCGGCCTTTCTAGGCAGCCTAACAGATCTTTCCAGTACCAATATTCGTGCTATCGATACATTTGTATATCAAACAGGTTGGTTTCGATGAAGGGCATTTTAGCCCGTGGTACCACTAGGGACCTAAACTGGTCTATGTGAGCTGAAGAAATAAAAAATAAAACGGCTGCCACCCTAACCTAAACCTAAACCTTGCTGGGTAAACGGGGTAGTAAATGCAGACATAATTTTAATATAATTGCTTCGGAATATATTTTCCATGTCAAAGAAAAAAATGAAAGAGACACTTCTAGAAGAAATTCTCCCAAAAAATCCGACATCCTATCTCATCCCCTTACCCATGAAAATCCACCTCTAAAAATAATGATATATAAGTAGTAGTAGAAATCGAAGGACGTATTCGACAAAAAATTCCTTGTTGTTAAAATTCTGCACAAGGAAAATGTACAATATTGATATAGTATTAGATATAGTTCTCCGACAGAGGTCGATCTAATATTTATCTAAGACTTTTCGACCAGAATTCTTCACAACAAAAAAGAACCACATATATCCATGTTTTGATATACACGCAAAGAAAAAAATCGTTTCTGTAAAACGAAATATTAGACTACTACAATTCTCGTTTACGACGACTGAAATTCTTTTGGTCAGAACCAACAATTGCTTATGCGAAATAAGTTTCTGTCACACACGAAATTTCAATTGTGGCAAACGAGAATTGTAGTTGTCTAATAAATATTTCTTTTCTCAGAAACGAATTTTTTCTTCGCGTGTAGTCACAATATACACTGAAAAAAAATTTTCATAAAATTAAAGAAATGCTCCAAAGACGTCATACGTTTTTAAAAAAAGTACATTTTGTACTTAAAATATAGGTAATTTCAATAATATTAAGTAAATTACTTAATTTTAAGTAAATTTTCTTAATTTTAAGTACAAAATGTGCTTATTTTGAAGACTAAGGACGTCTTTGGAGCAATTCTTTAATTTTATGAAAATTTTTTTCAGTGTAGAGGTCGCTTTGTAATGAACTTCGTTCTGCCAAGTCGTCAGTATTAAATAAAAATCTGAACATTGCATCATTGTTCAAAATATCCTATATATGTCGGTATGCAACTTTAAATTTCAGATTTCAAATATAAATGACGATTATTTGCTTTATTTTTTACACTTTATTGTTTATATTAAATTGCCCATTATTGTTGAATGAGAGAGATCTCTATAAAATGTTGTAACGACTTTTGCGTATGAAGTTCCCCTATTTAAAGCCATATACATTTTGTTGTTTCCATAAAGACCACAGTTCCCAGTCGATTTGTCTGACATTAGCATTTTGGCTCTTATTTATACCAAAATTCAGCGCAACAAAAATTTCCCATATCGGTCCACGTTTTGATATAGTCTACATATACTCAGTACCGTTCTCACATGTTTTATTCCTTTCCCAATTTGAAATGCCCGTATTCTTTAAATCGTATTGATAAAGTAATTTGTTAGAATTGTATAAGTCTTCTTTAGTTTATCTCTAAGTAATGCTGTCTCGTTTGCTCTATAATCTTGTATTCGGTTGTCCACTAATTGATGTCCAAAGAAAATCTTAAAATTTTCTTCAATGCCGTGGCTAACATTTATGTGCAACTATTTTCTAAAGCAGTTATTTAAAATTGTTTCATCGTCAAGAATTTCCCATAACAATCTCAAAGACAATAATTACCGGCTATAATGTGAAATTATTTGAAAATGCTTAGACAATTGCGTTTAATTGTTATCGTTTTTATAGCGTTACAGAGCAGAGAATAATAGTTCTTTTTGTGGAACGCAGTGTGGGGAACTAAGATGTTTAATAGATAAAATCTTGATGATTTTTGGATTTTTAAATTTTGCATTCTTTTTATATGCTCACTAGAATGGAGACCCCTAGGATCCTATGAGTGTTCGGCGGAAATCAGTTTTAGAATATTTAAAGTCAATTGAGCAATGTCCGTACATCTGTCTGGTTGCTGTGTACAATAATTCTCGAATATAGTGACAGATTGGCTTTAAATTATGTATATGATAATATTTTTTTTCTACCTCAAACTAGGTTTAGGTTAGGGTGGCAGCCGTATTTTTTTTATACAAGCTCATATAGACCATTTTAGGTCCCTAGTGTTACCACGGGCTGAAATGCCCCTCATCGAAACCAACCTGTTTGATATATAAATTTATCGATAGTACGAATATCAGTACTGGAAAGATCTGTTAGGCTGCCTAAAAAGGCCGACCCCAGTATATCCAGTCGTCGTTTACTCAAAGCGGGACAGTCGCAAAGCAAGTGCTCAATGCTCTCCACTTTTTCCTCATCTTCACAGCTTCGGCAGAAGTCATTGGAGTCAATACCCAATCTTTTGGCGTGTTCGCCGATCAAGCAGTGTCCCGTCAGAACCTGTACTAACGTAGACAATCGTTTCCTCTCTAGTGCGAGGAGATATACTGACCTTCTCAGGTCATACCTTAGCCAGATTTGTCTAGCTACCCTGCAGGTGCCGATTTCTGTCCATCTTTCGTTGGACTGCCTGATTGCCTCTTGCCTAAGCCAAAGCTTGCACGTGGATAGTGGCGCACCAATATATGCAAATTCTTTGAGAATTTGTAATGTCGTCCCTTTCCTAGCAAGTTCATCGGCTTTGCAGTTCCCCGGGATATCCCTATGCCCAGGCACCCATATGATGTGTATATTAAACTGCTCAGCCATCTCGTTAAGAGATCTGCGGCAGTCGAGGGCTGTTTGTGAATTTAGGGATGTTGTGGTATGGTGGACGGCAACTGACAAACTAACCATCACCATCCTACTAACAAAGGTTCAGAGAACTGCCTGCCTGAGCATAAGCGGATCCTTAAGGACTACAGCGACCGAGTCTCTACAAGCCCTACTCTATATACTGCCGATTAATATTGTGGCGAGAGCAGTTGCAACCAAAGCGGCAATAAGATTAAAGTGCCTATCAATGTGTAGTGCTATGGTAACCGACCGAGTGGACTATATACCAACGGTGTACACCTTCGAGAGAAATTACATCACTATGATTCCCGCCAGAGATGAATGGGTTGGAAGAACACCAGGTAATGGAAACCATCTCCACTTTTACACGGATGGTTCGAAGCTTGATGAAAAGGTTGGCTTCGGAGTACACTGTGCAGAGCTTAGATTGGATATAGCTCACAGACTACCAGATACCTGCAGTATCCATCAAGCCGAAATAATGACAATATAGGAAGTAGCCAGTGGCTGAGTCGCAACATAGTAATCAACACCGGCGTTGTCATTTACTCGGGCAGCCAGGCTGCCATCAATTCTCCGGAGGCAACATCCCTACCTCAAACTAAGTTTAAAAATTCCCCATATTCCATCGCTCCTACTCGTTCCTCAACAAAAAATGGTTAACATTTTAGTGCAATTTTGAATATATATGTATGTATTAATGTCTACACTATTTATCCAAATCTTCTGTAATTTTGCGTATACACTGAAAAAAATGTCATACAATTAAAGAATGGCGCCAAAGACGTCCTTATGTAGTCATTATAATAAGTACATTTTGTACTTAAAATATAGAAAATTTCACTAATATTAAGAACATTTTCTAATTTTAAGTACAAAACGTAATTATTTCAAAGATTAAGGGGGTCTTTGGCGCAAATCTTTAATTTTAAGACAATTTTGTGGTTTGTTGCTGAAACCTCGGGAAACAGAGCGAAATTGCCATTCTAACAACACTATGTGCGGATAATAATTGTTATTATCTGCACATAGTGTTCTTTTGGTTACGACTCACCCAATCCCCATTGACTCCTGCTATACTCCACTACCAGCAAATATCCAAACTGTACCAAAATTTTACGTGCAATGAATTTGCAATAATATTTTAAATTCTATAAATTATTATTCACACACAATAATAAATATTATTTTCCCCAAAATCCAATTAATATCAATTTATATTTTAATTAGTCCCTTTTATGTGTGGCACTAATTCCAAAGCAAAAACAACAAAAATACCATGTATGGAATTGTATACATCAGGGATTAAATGAAAAATGATAGGCCTACTTATTGCCACAAAATAAAATTGCCCAAATGCAACATATACAAAAGTAGCCAGCGAAATTTGAGCATATTTAGATTTTGGCCATAATAATATAATAACATTAAAATATTAAATATTTAATGCAATTTTAGTTTGGCCAAAAATGTATTGCAGTTGCAGCTAAATATTAACGAGAGAAAAAAAACAAAAAAACTAATGTATACAATTAGGCTCAATTTAATTAGATGCATATTTTTAGGAGTAACGAACTTTTATGCTGTACACGAATGCAGCGGCACATCGACACCCTGACCGGCCACTAATTATTCGTCGTAATAATATTAAAGTGAGAATTGTATAAATCACAACGTTTCAAAAACTTCGCCTATTAACAGTGAATTTAGAGCCTTTAAGTACGTATTAGCATAATTTTTTGTTATGAATATTTTGCAAAACATTTTTTTCTTTGATCAACGAACTAAAGTGGCTTAAATTGATTGCAACTAATTTGCTGGTCGTGTACGCGAACAAACAGTTGCTAATTGACAAATACATACACTTGTATATATAAACATATACAAAGAGAGATTTAAATCATAGTTATAATGAATCAGTGTATGATTTTTAATTATATTAAAATTTATTGTTTTATTTTTATTAAGTGATATTAGACAAGTAAAAAAGGCGATGGGGTCGGTCAGGTCGGATTCTATATACCCTCTACATTGGATTTCACAGTTTTTTTTGGTAATTTTATTGTTGTTATGTACACATGCTCTCATCATATTTTATCAGCAATTTTGCGTTTTTAGTTTGTTTCTCAAGTATATATATATAGGGTGATCCAAGTAGAGATACTTTTTTCAATAGTCCTTTTTTGACAGATCACGTGTGAGTCGTGTCATGCTGTCATGTTATTTTTGTTAAGTATTGCTGGCATTTCATCATGGAAAGACTTACGCCTGAACAACGTTTACAAATCGTTCAACTTTATTACGAAAATGCACGTTCTGTGAGGAATGTGTTTCGTGCACTTCGCTCAAATTGTGGTCAACATAATTGAGACGTAGCCGCGGCCAACATTTGATAGACATAATCTTCAAAAAATAAATGCCGAAGAATGTTCTTTCAAATGATAATAAACATTCCCCATTCAATTTCAAGTTTTTGTGCTTTTTCTTTAGTAGGGAACCTCGAAATGGGTCACCCTATATAAGGTTAGACGTGGTTTGGTGTACTTTGCCATTTTTTGCTATCGCTCTGTACCTGTTGAATGACAATACAGATTTGATTTATGAATTGTTCTCGTTTTCAAATCGGAAATGAACCATAAAAACTGTGATTTGTCTCGATTGAAAATATAAAGACCCCATCACTAAAAAAGCTCAAGGACATATCAAAAACCTCATATAAGCGATGACTCAAGTGAAGGCGATTACTTTGAAGTGGACCTATTTGATATTAGTGAATAAACAATTATTTTTCGTGAATCATAAAAAGGCAACTTATTTTTTGAACAAACATCGAATAATAACGGGAATCGGGCATTATTTAAATATTCAATTTAGGGAAAATCTTTGTCTGAGAGCCATATTAATAGGGATATCAATGGAATTATTGCTTCTAGCGAATGGATTTGGACAGAATAGTTGTGTCGAAATTGAAGGAGTCAAATTTAGAAGAAATTGGTAAAATTAAAACAAAACCTTCAAATTTCAGTCCATTTAGTGGTCCTTTGTGGGCTACATCAAAACTCCGAGCAATTTTGCACATTTGAAGCTTTTAGATAGTCGAGAAGTCAAGTTGGAAGGGTTTTACGTATACATAGGGGCTATAACAGAAAACAAATCCACCCAGGTTTTAGCCGACAAGCCGCCGAGGGCGTCCACGCGCCGCTGTAAGGTCGCCTAAAATTGGCTTTAAATCGCCGTCGCTTTAATAGGCTCACACCGGCTTGAATTCGCCGCGGCTGTTATTTTTATGCACCCGAAGAAATGTATTTTTACCCATCTACTTAATATTGTGACTTAAGTTTCAGCGAAGTTAGTATGCATATTTTATAATGCACAATAAGTCGCAAGCCAACGAGAAGCCGATAAGCTACCGTCACCGACACATTTTTGGTCGAGCCGCCCCCGCCGTTAATTATACCCTACACCACACTGTGGTACAGGGTATTATAAGTTTGTTTCACGGCAGATGTTTGTAACACCTGAAAATAACACAGCTAGACCCAGCTTAAAGTATACCGATCAACTCAGAATCACTAGCTGAGTCGATTTAACCATGTTTGTCCGTCCGTCCGTCCGTCTGTCCATGTAAAGTTGTTCGTCGACTACAGGTCGCAATTTCACTCCGATCGTTCTTAAATGTTGCAGTTTAGAGTATTTCGCAGCTGTTAAGATCGCTATTGAATTTGGTTGAAATCGGTTCAGATTTAGATATAGCTCCAATCTATATCTTTCGTCGGATTTGGCCCTTTTGTCCTATAGAAGCTGTATTTTACATCCAATCGTTTTGAAATTTAGAATGGTAGAGTTTCTTGATCCATGAGCCAACATTGCCGAATTTGAAGAAAATCGGTTAAGATTTAGCTATAGCTCCCATATATATCTTTCGTCCGATTTTTCTCTTTATTCTTGTAGAAGCTGTATTTTACATCCAATCGTTTTGAAATTTAGAATGGTAGAGTTTCTTGATCCATGAACCAACATTGCCGAATTTGAAGAAAATCGGTTAAGATTTAGCCATAGCTCCCATATATATGTTTCGTCCGCTTTTGCTCTTAATTCCTGTAGAAGCTGTATTTTACATCCAATCGTTTTGAAATTTAGAATGGTAGCATTTATTGATACGTGAACCAACATTGCCGAATTTGAAGAAAATCGGTTAAGATTTAGCTATAACTCCCATATATATGTTTCGTCCGATTTGGCCCTTTAGTCCTATAAAAGCTGTATTTTACATCCAATCGTTTTGAAATTTAGAATGGTAGCATTTATTGATACGTGAACCAACATTGCCGAATTTGAAGAAAATCGGTTTAGATTTAGCTATAGCTCCCATATATATGTTTCGTCCGATTTTACTCTTTAGACATGAAGAAGCTGTATTTTACATCCAATCATTTTGAAATTTAGAATGGTAGAGTTTGTTGATCCATTAACCAATACTACCGAATTTGAAGAAAATCGGTTAAGATTTAGCTATAACTCCCATATATATGTTTCGTCCGATTTGGCCCTTTAGTTCTATAGAAGCTGTATTTTACATCCAATCGTTTTGAAATTTAGAATAAACAATTTATACATGAACTACAAAATTTATATTTCATAGTCATTCAATATTACGAGAGTGGTGTAGGGTATTATATAGTCGGCCCCGCCCGACTTTAGCCTTTCCTTACTGGTTTTGCCTCGGCTTCGTTCTCTATGCTACAACATACAAGTACGACCAGAGGTCGATGAACCAGGGCGAGTCTGAATGGAATGCAATCAATTCTATAACCGTAAACATTTTTGAAATGGAAAAGAAACATATAAAATGGGATTATATCAAATTTGATTTCTATCACATTCAGTAGCTTGTATTTGTAGGTCAAATGAATTATCTCTTAAAATGTCGGTATTGATCGGATATAAAGTACAATTTCAATAGCGCTTGGATGCCAAATCGAAAGGAACATCCATATATATGGGGGATATATCTAAATCTGAATCGATTTTCTTTGTATTTACCAGTTTTCGCACATTTACGGCAGTATGTCCTCGATAACTTCACGAATTCCATCTTTGAGATTTTGAATTTACATCTTACGAGTATCTTCCACGTAGTCCAAAAGAAACTAGTAAGGAAGGTCTAAAGTCGGGCGGAACCGACTATTTAGTTAAAATGTGGCAACGTTCTTTCTCGGTTCAAAAAATTGTTATTTTCTTTGTTATTTTATAAAGATCTGTTATGTAGCCTTAGATGCACAATCGGGATATATAGTGGCTATATATAAGTCAGAACCGATATCCTCAAAATTTGCCAAGTAGCCTTCTTGTTTCAAGAAACTGTCTTATAATATCTTCAAAATTTTAAAAAGTTATATTCAGAAATGTGGATTCTTTAGCCCTTGTATGCAAAATAGGCACATAGGCATATATGGTGACCATACATAAAATTGAAAAGTTTTTTTTTTTTTTTAATTTGCAAGGTTTATTGTGGGCGCAAGCAACTTTTCTGTATCAAATTTCGTAAAGATTTGAGACATAATGTGTCTTCTGCACCGCGCAGATGCCAAATTGGGAGACACAAATATTTATATGGGAGATATATCTAAATTTGATTTGATTTTATGAAATTAAGCAGGGTATTTATTCCCTCATAGAACTTAACAGTGTCAAATTTCATAAAGATCTACCAGAAAATAAATCTTTTATACCGCCTAAATTCTAATTCAGGATAGACATTTATGTGGGGGCCGATTTTCATCAGTTTCAAAAGACTTCGTCCGTGCTGCAAGAAAGTACTCCATACCAAATTTCGTCAAGATCAGAGTTAAATTGCAACCTGGACTTTGAGTACTAACTTAAGATGGACGGACGGACAGACATGCCTAGATGGAATCTGCTAGTGATTCTGAGTCAATTGGTATACTTTAAAGTGCTCCAATACTCGTATTTTGGGGCGTTACAAACATGGACGATTACGCCCTGGGACCAGGTAAGTGACTCTTTTTATATCCTCCCCCAAAAAGGGGGAATATTCATGTTGTCACTCCGTTTATAACACCACTAAATATTGATCTGAGACCCCATAAAGCATATCGCGACCTAAAAGTGTAAAGGCGCTAAGTCCACTTTTTGCCTAAATGTATTCTTTGAAGCGGAATGTAAGATAAGTTGGATATACATCGATTTGAAAACAAAAAGGCAAAAAAATCATGCTTTGTCATCTTAAAAAGCTGAATCGTAAAAGCGCTTTATAAAAACATTCATATCGTCATCAGAAACGAAAAAGGGCCTATCATCATATTTGAAAATTTTACAGGAAAAGCAAAAAACTAAATAAAATGAAAAGTGTTGTTGTTAGAAAAACGGGGTTTTCAGGATAATACCTAAACATAATGATGCATAATAAATTTACACAAACATGATTTCCAACCTGTTTCTGAAAATTGCGTGAAATACGAATTTTTAACTATGAAAAAAGAAATAATTTGTTGTTAGGCCCATTTGAATTTCGTTAATTATTTCTCCATTTTTGATAGTAGGTCGCTAAAAATTTGTCAGGATGTGTATTTTAATGCAGTGTACCGAACTCCATTAAAAACTGAATTTCCATTTTTCTTGTTGTTACGCCCTTTTTCGTTTCTGATGACGATATACAGTAAGTATTTTGCCGCTCCTGTAAAATTTTAAATATTGGACTTAGCTCCTTTACACTCTTAGGTTGCGATATATAATATTTATCGTCGGCATGGCCGAACTTAACGCTTTACTTGCTGTTTTTCTGTAAGAGCCGAAACCTCAACAGCCTCCAACATCGTACTCCAACGAACGGACGGACAGTCGGTCGATTTGGAAACCCCGCTCCATCGGAACATGAAGACATCCCCATCAAGCGAATTTATTTATTTTTTTGTCTGTATTAGCCCGAAATAGGAACTACGATGAAGGCCTTCCAGACTTTGTACATAATTTTGTTTGCGATTGCGGAATAGCTTTTATGCTCTGTGATAAACACGTCCGTTCACTACGACCTATCAGCAACGAAGATAGGGTTAATATGTCCATATTGGCCTTAATATTTGTACATATAAGGTTGCCAAACACACCCTACACCAAAAAAATATGTTTGTTACAAAATGGTGAAATACTAAAATTTATGAGGTGCAATATGGTATTTTTGAGTTACTTAGGGTGCCTAGAAACGTACTGATTGCATTTATATGCTCACAAAAGTTGTTCAAATTTACCGTGTCTACAATTTTGCCAAATATTGTTAGTGCAACATTACGAGTCCCTGAGAGTTATGCTGGAAATTTGAAAAAAAATATTTTTTTCCTCACTTTTTCAAAAAAAGTGCGGGACAATTTTTTTTTCGCCTAAAATGTTAAGAAACATTGTTCGGCATATTCTTAGCTACATTATTGCCAAATATAGTTAAGCGGTATCACCAACTCTGAATTACTAGTTGTTGGACAATGGCTGATGACACCTTTTTCGAGGGGCACACTGATTTCCAGACACTTTGGAGGCCCATTGGTCATCAATTTTGCCAAACCGAGTATAGGGTTATACTACCATTTGGTATTAGAAGCGAACCTATTCTGTCAATGCCGTGTATTTTTTTCACTTCACTTTTGCACAGTGTAATAGGTAACAAGCAAGATGCTGTAAAACATTTATTAATATTAAAACAATATATCATAGTTTTAAGTGTTTACATTATTATGATTCAATATCCCAACTTATGTATGTTTGCAAAAAAGACTCAATAAACCTAAAACTTCGCAAAGTACATTTATATGGCACTGATTTTATGTATGTATTTTTTGTTTTTTCATAAATAATCAAACAGACACCGAGGATTTTTATTTACCATGGGATAAAGACAATTTTGTTCTCTTAAAATTATTTATTTTTAAAGTTCTGAGAAATCTTTAACTTCTTTGTGAAATTTTTCTAAATTTTACAAAAGAATAATGGAAAGTATTTTCCAGCCAGTGTCTATTGCTTTAATCATACATATGCCATAGTCTATGTCAGCTGGCATGGCAATTTAAGCTGTTCATATCAACGAAAAGACTTATAGCTAGCTATATTTATGCTATATGTATATTGGCGTGGATAGAAAAATTATAGATTTTTTAAATTTAACTTTCGTTAGATATTATATCAATTTATTTATTTCACAAAACAGTGCTTATTACTAAGTAAATACCCACAAAAAATGCATATTCAAAATTCTAAAAAAACCCCATCAGCCAAATCAGGGGAAATTAGAAAAGTATATACGAGTAGCATGAACAAATCAAACGGGGAAGCACCATGAAAACCATTGTTCGAGTTAATGGGTTTAAATGAAACAGAAATTTCAATGCCATTAAAAAGTAAAACGGTTTGGTTCCTTATATGAGGGCTGTATACAAATATGTTTCGATAGTACCCATTTCCAATTTATAATCAATTCCTGACATACCGAAAACAAGTTCGATAATGAATAAATAAAACAACGTTCAAGAAATATCCCTAAAGATGTTGGAAAAGACCAGCGACATGTCGGAGGAAAATAGTGAAGTAATATAACTATACTATCATTTAAAACAACAGACTAAAAATGCCTAAAACCAAAAACAATACGTAAACAAATAATTTTTGTTGTAGGGTCTGTTAGAATTTGTAATATTGACGTATGAAATTTATTTTTGCCTAAATCCTTTATAAAAAGTTGCTAAATAGAAAAATAAGACATAACATTATTTATTTTTTGAAAAAAAAAAAATAAAAAAATTGAATTTTAAATTTAAAAAAATTGAGAAAAATGTATTTGTGGTGTTTTTTTTAAATTTTTAATAGCTCCTGAGCGGCTGAAACGATTTTTACAAAGTTTACTTCGTTTAAAAAAGAAAAAAACGGGCCATTTTTAAAATTTCAAATGCCCATAAACGTTTGTATTTTTTTTTTTCAAAAAAATAAATGGTTGCGTTCTTATTTTACAACCAATAATTTTTGTTGTCAAAAAAAATCGTAGGTAAATATTAAAAATTCTGACGCTGTACTATGTAATTTAAATTTATTTCACAAATAATTGTTACTTATTTAAGCCTTTATCGAATTAAAGATAATTTAAAGCTATTTTCCCTAAAATCGTTGACCTATTTAACATCGAAATATTGTAATTATATTGTGCTACGATATTTTTTTGCCATAAATGTCTAAAAATTAAAAACGAAAACGCCTTCAATCCACCCCAATCTTCATAGGATAGTACATAAAGTACATAATATCTTACTCGTCTTACTGTCATCGTTTCTGAGCTTTTGTTGTATCGTTGGATATATGGCCCCAGCGAGAAAATGATAAACTACCTCAAGCCTTTTAAGAAGCCTCATTAATCTTCTTCACTGGTTGCTTTGCGTTTGCTCTAAGCCTTAAAACATACCCACAACATTTTGCCAGACTTAACAAACCAAACCAGACAAAACTCACACAACAACAACAGAAAACGCAACTAATCTTAAAGGAGAGTGAAAGAGGCACAGTACTTGGCAATGATAAAATGTCTATAGTGGATTTGTGAAGAATGGAACTTTATAAGAAAATATAAAAAAAATATACGAGTATATATCAAAATATGAAAAATTTTAGACCCAACTACGTAATCAAAAAATATTTATTTTAGGTTTTTACGCATATTATTCCTAACAGGGTTTTGAAATTTGTTTATATTTTCCACCTGCGGAGGATATAATATTCTTTTTAATATTTCTAATAAAATAAAATGTTGTGGAAATTGCATTGTTCTATAAATTTCTTCCAAATAATTTTTTTTACAAAATTTCGTTGAAACTGTTTATTTTAGATCTATTTTTGAAATTGCACTTATATTTAAAATTACTTTGGAATTGAAATTTTCAAATGTAGTCGAAAAATTGCATTGTTCTAGAAAATTTCTTCCAGATTATTTTTTTTTACAAAATTTCGTTGAAATTGTATTTTTTAAAAGTTTTTTTTTTACAATTGCATTTCTCTAAAAAATTACGTTGGAATTCCATTGTTTATATAATATGTCATCGAAAAATTGAAATTTTACAGAAAATGTAATCATAATTGCATATTACAAGAAATTTAATTTTTAGAAAATTCTTTATATTTGCATTTATTTAGAATTAGTTCAAAGCTGTAAAATTTTCTCAATATCACGAATTCCGCGAAAAGGTCATCCGCACATGTAAAAATCAAAGTACTACAAAAAGAAAATTCAACATACTCAATATATTAATTCGACTCCTAGAGACATAATTTAAGTTGAGTTTTTCAGAATAACGGTAGTTTAGCTTAGCGTTCCTTTCTTTTTGCTTGGCGAGTGTATTTTGTAAAATTTTTTTAGTTTTTTATCTAGATTTGGGGTACGTGTACGTCAATTTTGTGCAAGTTTTAGAATGCATTGTATTTACTGTCAAATTAATTAATTCATTGTTAATAGTTATCAGCTATATTTGATGGTAAATAATCGAAAATAGTGTAGAAAAGTTTAAATTGTTTCGTACCTTATTTTGTGTAGCATGCACGTTAGCAAAAGTCTTTAAGTTCCAATAAAGCCTAAATAAAAATTATTTATTTGATAACAAATAAAGTTATTTGTAGATTTTGAGTCAATAAAGCTATCCTCAAGCATTTTTTATTTTAATTATTTTTTGAAAGCGGTAATATTAATGTCGTACATGCTACATATTTATGTGTGCAAGATTTTAATATAATAAGCTTAAACTTAAACTTCAGAAAATGGTAAGGGGAAAAGAAGATATGAACCGATTTCGACAGAAGTTGCGAGAAAATGGGCCCAAATGGGAGGAACATAAGAAAAAGGAACGTGAGAGAATAAAAAAGTACATATAGCTCAATTGCCGAAGTTCAAAAAACATTTTTTTATCAATAACATTCAGTCAGCACATTTTATAAAATTAAAGCAGAATCTAAATGAGAATGAAGTTGTAATTCAAATTGATTTCGCAGAAAATTTTGCATTATTTTCCCAAGATGAAGTACAGGCAGCCCATTTTTCATACGAACAAGTCACGGTGTTTACTGCATGTGTTTGGGCCAAAAATAAAATTCAGTCGATTGCTATCATAAGCAATGACTTAAGTCATGATAAGTATTGTGTTTGGAATTTCCTGAAAATAATTTTGGACTACCTTAAAGCAAATATCGACAAACTTAAAAAGTGCCATATTTTTTCGGATGGATGTGCCTCACAGTTTAAAAATAAATTCATACACGGGGCAAAATAGCCTTTTTTGATATGTTTGAATCGAAAGAAAATATATTTGGAACAAAAATTTTTAAATATTATATATTTCTGAGCAAATAAATTTTATTTCAAAATCAATAAAATATATTTGGAACTCGTATATTAATATGTTACAACATATAATATGTGCAAACTAAGTTTCTCAAATAAAATATGTGTTTAAATACAAATAAAATTATTGTTTAGGAAATTCTCCAAATATATTTTATTTAAAAAAGATTTTCAAAACATTTGTTGAATTTTCGAATTTTAGTTTTAATTTTTCTTGGTTTCGAATGGAACCTCCCAGTTATGATATCAAATGCAGCATTAACTTCTGTTTTAAATAAATCATTTAAAATTTCTGAGTATTCCAAGCCATCATTAGTTGTCAATCCTCCAAGTAATTTATTTCGATTCAAGATTATACGATTATTATTTTTGCGAAAATGAAAAATTTCTAAAAAATTATCTTTGAATTATTGAAATTTAACACAATTTAGGTATTTTCTGAATAGCTAAATGCAAATAAATACTTGTTTCGGAAATAATGGTCACAATTAAAAATATATTTGGATGTAAACAAAGATTAGTTTAAAACAACATCTTCCCAAATATATAATTTTTGTGTGTACCAAATATTATATGTTTAGAGTGTACCCTAAACATATATATGTTTCAAGCCGAATATGTTTGGGACAATATACTACAGAAGCGATTTTTTTTCAGCGTGTACTGTCAAGCTTGATTATGATGGAGTCTAGATTTGACATGAAAATAACTTGGTCATTTTTTGCTACATCACATGGAAAGGGAGCTGTTGATGGCATAGGAGGAACCGTAAAAAGGACAGTTTGGACGCAAATAAAATCTCGTAAGAAAACAATAAGAAACGCAGAAGATTTTGCGAATTGTGCAGCAGAAAAATTAAATAATGTTCAAATATTTTATAATAATAAAGAAAATATAGTTGAAACTCGTCATCTGTTGAGTCCAATATGGGAGCATACTCATTTACCCAAAATTCCCAACCTACAATTGCAGCACTTTTTAGAAGTTTCCCACAATCGCATACTCTCTCGCTATACCTACAAATCAAATCAATTTACAACAACCGAATACATAAATTACACTTAAATAAATTTGTTTTTTAATTTTTTTGTGTGTATTTCTGATTTTAAATAAAATGAATTCAATAATTTTGTTAAATAAAATCAAATACTGTATTATATTTAAAAAATAAAAATTAAATCAAGAGTGTGTAGTTGTACGTTACAGGTGCTACATGTACGTTACATTGCAATCTATTGAAAAAATCACTTTTAGATTGAGTTTTTTCATGATGAAGTCATCTAAACCCAAGTACAGTATAGTCTCCTGTAATTACGACCAAAAAAAAAAATTATATGAAACTGATTCGCAAAAATTTCAAATTGAAGTTAACATAAAATTTTTTGGGGAAAATTTTTGTAGCATGTACGTTACACATATTTTGCACATAATCTTCTATGATAAAAATGCGAATTATAAAACTTGTATACATTTCAAATGGTCACTTGATTTGATATCTAAAAACTGTAAAACGAATTTGTGAAAAAAAAATTTTACTAGAAAATAACATCAAAATAATTCGCACGCTGTAGCCGTACGTTACATGGAATTCGTGATATGCATTTTTCTAGTAAATTTCAACGGAATTGGTTTTTTTTATAAAATTTTCGTATAACAAAAGCCCTTTAATCCCGTCAGTTGCCTTTAACCTATCGACCTTTAATCCGGCCCAATTAAGGGCCGATAAAGAACATATTCTGGAAAAACGCAATTTCGAAGAAATTTTAAAGAATATTTCAATTTCAACGAAATTTTCTAGATATACGTAAAATTTCTAGAAATTTTCTAGAAATACGTAAAATTTCTCGAAATATGCATTTTGACGAAAATTTCTAGAAATATGCATTTTCTACGTAATTTTGACAAACATTTCTAGAAATATACCTTTTCAATGAAATTTTCTAGCAAAAAAATTTTTTTGCATACATTTTTGTGAAAAAAGCAAATTTTTAATAAAACCGTATTTTTGGCAAAATTTAAAAAATAATACAATGTTGACGAAATATTCGTGAAAAATTTATTTTGGAGAAATTTTTCTGGGTAACCGCAATTTTTAATTTTTTTTTAGAAAAATCAAATTTTTATGATATTTTTATTTTCTATAAAACTACGATTTCTATTAAATTTTCAATGAAAATCCATTTTTGAGGAAATTTTATCTTCAAAAATCTTTATTCCCCCTTCCACAAAAAAATATATTTCTTTGTAATATTATTAATAAAACAAAATTTTGTTCAAATTGCATTATTTTAGAAAATTTTCTAGAAATACGTAATTGTGATGAAATTTTCTAGAAATATGCATTTTCAATGAAATTTTCTAACAAAAATGATTTTTTGAAAAAAGCAAATTTTAAATAAAACCGTTTTTTTGGCAAAATTTTAAAAATAATACAATTTTTACGAAATTTTCGAAAAAAAAATTATTTTTGGAGAAATTTTTTTTATTTTCTATAAAATATTTTCTATAAAACTACGATTTCTATTAAATTTTCAATGAAAATCCATTTTCGAGGAAATTTTACCTTTAAAAATCTTTATTCCCCCTTCCACAATAAAATTATATTTCTTTTTAGTATTACTAATAAAACAAAAAGGATGTTGAAATTGCATTGTTCTAGAAAATTTCTTCCAATTTTTTTTTTCAAAATTTCCTAGATTTTTTTAAATTGCATTTATCAAAAAAAAAAATGTTTGGAATTGTATTTTTTTAAATGTCCTCGCAAAATTGGAATTTTATAGAAAATTGCATCATAATTACGTATTAATAGAAGTTGAATTTAAAAAATTTCATAAAATTTACATTTTTCAAGAATTTTTTTAGATAAAATTTTTAAACACAGTTTCGTTAAACCTGCATTTTTGTCGAGATGCATTTTTTTTGAAAAATGTCTCGGTATTAAATTTTTCGAAAAAATTTCGACGCAATTGCGTTTTTTCGAAATTTTTCGGTTAACATATGCCCTATAATCCCGTCAGTTGTTTTTAGTCAGCGACCGTTGTACCGCTCATCAACATCTGAACCAATCATCAACCTTTAATCCGGGCCACTTAAGTAAGGGCCGATAAAGATCATATTCTGCAAAAACTCAATTTCGAAGAAATTTTAATGAATAATGCAATTTTAAAGAAATTTTCTTGAGAAATAGAACTTTGATGAAATTGACGAAATTTTCTAGTAAAAATGTTTTTTTAAGATCATATTTTTTTGAAAAAAGCAAATGCTGAATAAAAACGTATTTTTGGCAAAATTTAAAAAAGAATACAATTTTGAAGAAGTTTTCGAGAAAAATCTAATTTTGGAGAACACTTGTCTAGATAACCGCAATTTTGTTTTTTTTTTAGAAAAATACAATTTTGACGACATTTTTATTTTCTATAAAATATTTTCCACAAAAATCTACGTTTTCTATTAAGTTTTCAATGAAAATCCATTTTCGAGGAAATTTTATCTTCAAAAATCTGTACTCCCCTTCCTTTTAATATTATTGATAAAATAAAATGTTGTTGAAATTGCATTATTCCAGAAATTTTTTAAAAATTTTTTTTTTTCAAAATTTCGTCGAAATTGTATATTATAGATTTTTTTTAATTTGCATTTATCTAAAAAATTGCTGTGGAATTGCATTTTTTTAATGTCGCCGAAAAATTGAAATTATATAGAAAATTTCATTATAATTATGTATTCCAAGAAATTGGATTTAGAAATTTTCTTAATATTTACATTTTTCTAGAATTTTTTTGAAATAAACACAATTTCGTTAAACTGCATTTTTGTCAAAAATGTCGTCAGTTGCTTTTTTTTGGAAAAATTTCTTGATATTAATTTTTTCAAGAAAATTTCGACAAAATTGCATTTTTTAGAAATTTTTCGGTTAACAAATGTTCTTTAATCCTGTCAGTTGCCCTTAGTCATCGACCATTTAACCGCTCTTCGATCTTTAATCAGTGCCACTTAAGGACCGATAAATAATATTTTCTGGAAAAACGAAATTTCGGATAAATTTTAAAGAAAAATGCAATATTAACGAAATTTTCTAGAAATACGCAATTTCGACGAAATTTTCTAAAAATTACCATTCTCGATAAAATTTTCTAGACAAAACTAACTTTTATTTTTCTGAAAAAAATAAACAAAAAAACATATTTTTAACAAAAACGTATTTTTAACAAAAACATATTTTTGGCAAAATTAAAAAAGAATACAATTTTGACGATATTTTCAAGAAAAATTAAATTTTGAAAAAATTTTCGAGGATAAGTAATTTTGTAAGTTATTTTGAATAAAAATATGTAAAATTCAATTTTGACGATTTTTTTTAATAAATACCAATTTGGCAATATTTTCTATAAAACTACTGAGACTATTTAAATTTAAATTGCAGTATAATCGATTAAATCATTTCTTTTCGTTAGGCATTTTTTTGTCACTTTTGGACATTTTCGAAAGTCGAAATCTGCGTAAAAATGATCAATTATAATATAACCTGAAATATCCTTACGCTCCCCAGTTGGGAAGCCCTGCCATAAAGTATTTATATTCTTAATCATCATAGGTCCTAAGACGATTTAGCCATGTCCGTCCGTCTGTTGTGATCACGTTACAACTTAAAATAGATTTGCTAGACACACGACTGTCATTTGCTTCTACAGGTCACTTAGGAGTAAAAATGGATATTATGGGCCCATTTTTTTTTATAAAGTTCTCATATTAAGCATGGGGGGAATGATTTTTTACTTACAAATAATGAAGAGAAAGTGGAAATGGATTGGTCACACTTTGCGCAAATTACCCCAAAGTATATGCAGAGAAGCGCTTGAATGGAATCCTCAAGGCAGTAGATGACATGGGACCAACAACTAGGTGGCGAGGAACAACTAGGAACGGACATTAAAAAACTAAATTTGTCCTGGGATGAGATCAAAAAATGTAGTAATGATAGAAATAAGTGGAAAAATCTTGTAGAAGCCATATGCTCCCTAAAGGAGTAATAAAGGAAAAAGTTCGTAGATTTCACTTGTTAATTATTAATCATAAATATATATATCTTACTTATTTTTTGTTTGTTTTATTCGTTCTACCATTCAATTTTTATTTTATGCATATACTTATTTTACTATTCAATTCTGCCTGGTTTTCGGAATACTGTGCTCCCAGCAAAAGTAAATGCATATTTAAAAAAATTCCTCAACGCTTTAAGGCCCTTCTTTCACTATTTTCCCTGTGACACTAATAAAACAAACAAAGATTGTAAACTTCCTCCTTCGCCATTTCTCCTTCCCGCGCAAATCCTCTCAAAGTGTAAACTCCATAAAAATGATGACAACATTTTACTACAACTGCGCTTAAAAGAGATTAGGCGTATTTAAAGTAATGTCACAAACAGAACGAATTTCTGGAAAATATTTGCCACAATTTCATTCTTTTGGGGGATAACAAACATATGCTCCTCCTAGACTACAAAATTACAAAAACAAAACCCCCTTACACTAGGGTATAAATGTATAGTAACTAATACCTTAGCAACTACTATTCCAACATTTCGTGCAGTCAGTCAGTATAAATTGTAGAAAAAAGGTGGCACCACCACCTCAATTTGGCAGTTTTATGACCTAATGATGATGCGAATCATGAATGTCACGTCACACACACAGAGACATTCACGTATATTAGTTTTATGGTACAGCTGTTGTCATTGTTCTCACCAAATGCCTTTGGGTGGGTTGTCACGGAAGGATGTGCTACAGACACACTGTTTTCATGTCAATGCCATGGTTAGTTATTTTCTGTTTGGGAGATTTGGACGAAATTCTGTTGGCTGCCAACAAACACTTGAAAATATTCACATAGCTTAACATAGAAACCACGTTTACCCCAGTAAAGTCTAGTTCAGATTATGAATAATGACAAAAATAGCAATTAATCACTAATATAGCCAACCGTACATACCGTCTGAACGGAGATAAATTGTCCTTCAGACAACATCAGGAAGAAAATACTGGAGTGAATTGTTAATGCAAATGTCCCAGTGTCTTTATAAATAGAACGGCGACACTAGAGTTAGGTTTTTTTTAATAATTTCTGAAATTAAAAAAAAAACACTGTTTATGTAATATATTTTAAAAGAAAATTTTTAATATTTACACTAAATCCCTTTGTGAAAATTGTTTTATCCCAAAAAACTTTTACTCTTGTTTGTATCTAAGAAGTAAATGTGAGGGCATTACTGCCTTCCTCTATTTATTTCTTATGTCGAGCACTGATTTCGGAAACTACGTGTATGTGCCGAATTTACAATTATTTACAGTTTCCAGATCAGTTCTGTGGGTCTGCGTGTATTGCATATGAAGTGCTAAAAATTAAAACTTTCATTTCTTGTTTTGTCCTCAAATGGGTTGACTCTGACTTTAATCCCTACATATATTTTAGTTTTATTATTATATTTTAATATTTATATATGATTTTTTATCATTTCAGGTAAGCACAAAACTTTACGGAATATTTCAAGGGTGAATCGCTTCAGGTAACATTAACATATATGATACGCTTATTGTGTATTATTTTTTCTAATCAGTAAAAATATAATATATACCATGAAAATTGGTTCAGATCTAAGCGCTGTAAAAGCCACATTTTTTCAACCGATATATATCAAACACGACACAAATGAATTCATCATGATGATGAATGGAGTTCGTCGTGGTGATGAATGGGATTCGCCGTGGTGATGAATGGGATTCGTCGTGGTGCTGAATTGTATTCATCGTTGTGATAAATGGGATTCGTCGTCGGATGAATGATGTTCATCGTGGTGATGAATGGGATTCGACGTAGTAATGAACTCGATTCATCGTAGGGATGAAATGTGATCATCCTGAGGACGAATGTTTTTGGAAACAGATATTCGTCATGGTGACGAACAAATTCATCAAGAGGATTATTCCGAACGTTACCTGACTTTTGACGAAAAAATAATCGTGATGATGTACGAATTCGTCGTCATGACGAACCTTTTTCTATCAGTGTGAGGAATTTGAAATATTGTTTATTGTTGCAGAAATTAGCATTGAGAATTTTTTCCTTGAGTTTATTGGGTTGCGCTATTTTTTGCGATATGAAGAAAATTCCCACAATTTGGATATATAATACAGTAAAATTTTCCAATAATATTACACCTAAATTGTCTCACACGCATCAAGGAAACATACAGGGTTGCCCATATTCGACGGACCCACGGACTCGTTGGGCCCATTCCAATCGACGAGGCTTGTCCGCAGGCAACAATCTTTGCGTCAATTGAATTTTGTACGGGAACAAATGCAAATCAACGCGAATAATCCGTTGTAAAGTGGACCGAGCCATGCCCAACTGCTGAGAACGGCGTTTTTGGGATGTTCTTGGGGACCTCTCAACACTGGCAGCGATATTCTCGGCCGATCGCCTTGGTCGACTTTTATTTGGCCTCTTCGGATTAGAAAGAGCCTCACCAGTCGAAAATTTTTCGTATAAACGCTTAATGGTGTTCTTAGAAGGCGTACTTCTCACATTTTTTAATATTTTAAAAGCACGTTGACTTGACTTCTTCTGTTGAATGTAAATTTCAACTATTTCAGAGCGCTCGCGTGGATTGTATTGTTCCATGGTAAAAATCTGCTTGGACTGACGCTTCAAACGCGGTATGTCATTAAGCGATCTGACATCTCTGTCAAAAGTTATGGCGTTGCCAGATGGGTCCGTCGAATATGGGAGACCCTGTATATTATTAAATAACATGTGTAAGGCATTTTCTGAAATTCTTTTCGTCGTTGATTTTTTTCAGATTGATTACGAATTGACGAAGTTATTGCAAATTATATATCCAAAGTTTGGAGGCCCGCGATGTTGTGATTTGAGCTCAAGGGTCCGTGATTTTAAATACAAGGTGGCGCAAAAGTAATCCTCCTGTCAGAAAATGCTATAAATTTTGCGATTGGCCCCTAATGTCAGTTCTGTTTTGACATTTGTGTAGTAAACACATGCGAAATACACGTTAATACTACACGTTACGCTACACTGCTCCAGAACGCGGAATATTGCTGACTATTTAATAATCGGTCGGTGACTTTGGCACAACGTGAATTTCGTCTCAGATTTCCTGGCCGTCCAACGCCTACTGGTGAAACACTGCGACGTTTAGCCGCTCGCCTCGAAGAGCCTGGCACAACACGAGATGCTGCCAGGCGTGGCAGACCCCGGAGTAGCCGTTCTGCAGAGAATATTGCTGCTGTAACCGAGGATGTCATGGAAGCGCCGTCGACATCGACGACGTGCCACGCAAATGGGTATCAGTCGACGGTCTCTACAGCGAATTTTGGTACAAGATTTGAAAATGTTTCCGTACAAAGTGCAGACGGTGCATCAGCTGTTAGCTGCTGACCGCCAATCGCGTCTAACACACGCTCGAAAGGTTACTTTTGCGCCACCTGTTAGTTTGTTTCCTTTTTGACAATTTGTAGCTTAAGGACCTACGAGTAATATCCAAAAATCTAGTATAACTTCATCTTTGGGTGAGCGTACAATATTATATTTGCTCACATTCACCTCAAAAAATATAAATTCCGGCTATTTGCATAAACTGAACTCTTTGGTGAGATCTTTGCTTTTTATACCCGACACAACACTGTGGTCTAGCCATACAGTCTTTGTATTACTACTTTGTGCATTTATTTGTAACGTCTACTCCGATTGGCATAGAATCACTTGTTGAGCCAATTTAGCCATGTCCGTCTGTCTGTCCCTGTATTCTTGTGATCAAAGTGCAAGTCGCAAATATGAAGCGATCTTTATATTGCAAATGGGGCATATGGTTTTGAAATAGCACCCATATAAAGGTTCCCAACGATGTCACTTCTTGACACTCAAAAGAACACATATTTCAGTTGATCTGGATAAAATTTAGGTACACTAAAAAAAAAGCGTACTGAAAATCAATGAATTTTTCGTAAAGTTTAAGATTTCGGCAATGATTTCGAGCCAAAGACAATCGCTATAAAAATAAGAAGGTTTTATAGTTAATTTAAAGACGTGAATTGTACTTGTTTTGAGGATGCATTTCATAGAATTAATAATTTTGGGTAATAAAAATAATTAAGTTTGGTCTTAAATTAAGCATATTTCTGCGTAAATTTGAGTATGGCGCGTGCTTATTTTTAGTAAAATATCATATAATTTAAAACATTATCGTAATAAAATTTAAAATGTTTGTCCTTGATATAAGAATATACTGGTAATTAATTTAAGGCATACATGATTTTAAATACAGTTTTTTTAAATATGTATGAAAAATTCGTTACATTTTATTGATTATAATGTTACTCTTTTAAATGAATCGTTTTCTTTGAAATCATTTACTATTCATAGAAAATTCAATAACACAACACTTTAAATTTCTAAATAAATATTTTATTTATTATATTTTATATTGAAAAATACAAAAATAATATAATACATATTACGGATAACCTGGAACATTTTATAATTTAAAACAATATGTAATTGTATAAAGACAAATCGGCCAACACACTATGAAGTTTGACTTTTTTTCGAATATTGTATTGTTATGTATCGATTCTATAGCGGGATTCGTTTCTCCATGAACAATTTTTATCAGATTTAATGATTTTTAACCTAGAATTTGGCTGGAATTTAAATAGAAATTATATAAAACAAATATTATATTATTATATCATATAGTTTGGATGCTCACTCAGTTCCTGCAATTTGTAAATTTTTAATTCCCCACTGCATTTTTCATATGTCCAAATAAAGTTCAATTGCGCAAACTAAAATAAAAATAATTTGAATAGAAATCAAACAGAATGATTTATATACGATAAAGTATTAAAATAAATTTTATCATATAACTGTCACAAAATGTTGAAAGATAAGAGATATATTAACATCTTTGGAATATACTTACTTATACTGAAATATTTAGTCACTCTTCTACGACACAAATTCTCATAATAGATCCATACAAAATTTGCTGTACTAAAAGTTAAAAAAAATATTTATGTAAGATATTATAAATAATAGAAACTGATTGTTTTGAAAGTGGCGAAAGTGACATTTTTCATATAAATTGAGTTATAAAAATAATTTTCTCAAAAAAATCAGTGACTTAGATTTTAAAATCTTAAGTTTTGTTAGCAAACAAAACTACAAAAACTTATTAAAAATTACTTCTGTAAAACAAAAGCTAATGCTGCTTATGACATTCTTAACCCTGGTGTTAGATTAGCAAATCTGTACGAATCCTAGATTAAGAGTCCATTTGGTCAACATTACATTTTTCATATAAAATGAATATGGAAGTCAATATTTTATATTTATTTATATTCGATACTTCGTGAAAAGAAAGCAGCTTATTTACAATTATTTTTGAGAAAAAACGCTTATTATTTTGATTTTAGTAAAACAAAAATATCCCTTGGACCCAATTACATATAAGGCAATATATATACACGCTGAAAAAAATCGCTTCTGTAGTATATTGTCCCAAACATATTCGGCTTGAAATAAACATATGTTTAGGGTACACTCGAAATATATAATATTTTACACACACAAATATTATATGCTTGAGAGGATATTGTTCTAAACAAAAATATGCTCCCATTCAAATATTTTTTATTTGGAACTAGTATTTCCGAAACAAGGATTCTTTTGTAATTATTTATTTTGGTAATGTATTAAATGTCTTAACTCAAAGACAAGTTTTCTGTTTTTCAGATTTTCAAAGAGCATTTTTTTTTATAAATTTTATATGTTTGTAAAATGTAATCAAAACTTAAATCGAACAATCTTTCGTAAATATAAACGACATTGATGGATTGACAAAAAGTGATGAATAGGAATATTTATAAATAAGGAAATTTTTAGCTATAAAGTTTAACACGAAAACTAGGAAAAACTAACTAAAATTCGAAAAAGTCAGTTATGTTTTAAAAATCTTTTTAAATAAAACATATTTTGAAATCTTCTTAAACAATAACTTTGTTTGTGTGTAAACACATATTTTATTTGTGAAATTCAGTTTGCAAATAAATTATGTTCTAATATATTAATATATGCGTTCCAAACAAAATTTCTTGATTTTCAAATAAAATTTATTTGTTAACAAATATATAATATTTAAAAAAATCGTTTCCAAGTATATTTTCTTTCGTTTCAAACATATCAAAAACGACGATTTTCCTCCGTGTACATACATATATTACCGTTTATAAAGGAAACGATACAAAAATTGGACCAAATGGGCCTAATCTAACAGCAGGTTTAATTATGAAGTACTTATGAAGCAATTATGAACACGAAATCAAGGAAAAATTTAAACTAAAATTCAAAAAAGGAAAAAATCTTTTTAAATAAATTATATTTGGAAAACTTTTTAACAATAACTTTGTTTGTGTGAAAACACTTATTTTATATGTGAACGTCAGTTCGCAAATATATTTTGTTCTAATACATTAATATATGCGTTCCAAATTAAATTTCTTGATTTTCAAATAAAATATATTTGTTCAGAGATACATAATACTTACAAATATTGTTTCCAAATCTATTTCCTTTCAATTTAAACATTCCCATGTAGGTGTATGCTCACTTACTTTTTGCAAGTTATAAATGGCATTCAGCACTGCATTTTTCATATATCCATCACATTTATCTTCAAAAATTGCGTGATCTAAAATTAAAATATTTAAATTTTTTCTGAAAATAAATCAAATCAAATTACCTATAAACAAAAAAAATGCAAATAAATTTTATCATATCACAATTGGAAAACGCTGAAAACTAAGAGAAATATTTCAACCGTGCATATATAATAATTACGTTGAAATATTTTGTAAAATTTGCCACTCTTCTCACAAAAGACCCATTCTAAAATTGTTTTATTAAAAAAATTAAAAAAGATAGTTATATGTATAACATATTATTAATAATAAATTTCTATATTACAAATAATTTTACATTTCTGCATTATGCGCTGGTATTTTTAATAAATAAATACTTTCAATTTAAATGTATTTTCTTAATTTTGTAATTGCCAATAAGATGTTAATTTCAGGATAAGAATATTATTTTTCACGTACCTAAACATTTTCCCATTGTCTCTTTCAGTATTACAAAATCTATTACTCACATTTTTGTCATCCATTTGGCACAAATCTCTTCACAGGACTTACAAACAAGATCTCCTTCAAAAACGCATGTACATCGCCATAAATAACAAAAAAATAACTATGACACACGCACTCCCTTATCACAGAGATCGATGGTGACGCCGACGGCATAACCACATGCATACACACATGTACAGGACGGTTTCATTTGTTGTTGTTGCTATGCTTTAGCAAAAATAACTGTTAACAGCCCATATTAAAATTATTTTCGGTGCAATATGCACGTATGTATGCACGTATACTTACATATTCACAGCAATCAATTTTTTCACAATCCGCGTCCCGAAGACAGACGACCGTTTCCTTCCAACGCATGTAAATAACTGACGATTTAAAAGAAAACGAAAAACAGAACTGTTCTCTATTTTCTCTTCTAGCATTCCATAATAATTATTGATTCGCACATTACCAAACAAAACTGATTCTCCGAGCGAGAGAGGGAGGGAGAGATTGTATAATTCTCTCGTATGTATTCTTAAAAATAATGACAATAGTCATAAAATTTATTACCAAAACAGCATTTCCTTTAAGGGGAGCATAGCCTTAAATTTATTACTCAAATATCTCATACTGTTAATTAAGTCCGATTCGGCATTAAAACTATGACATGTCTACGTCGTAGTGTTAATGTAGAAAATCCTTAAAAGTATTGAAATATTACTTAAAATAATGCGGATTGTCACAAAAATAATGATTTTTTTCTTTAATTTAAATGTGTACATTTAAAGAAGCGCGTACACAAAACTAATGATTAGATAGACATTAATTCAAATTCAAAAAACTTTATATTAAGGAAAATTTCGTAAAAAACGTGTAAATTTTCATTATTTTAATGAAAATTGTCATTGAATTGATGCCGAGGTAGCGTACTTAATATAAGAATGTGTCATCATTTGTTTTATTACTATTTTTTTTTTCAGTGTATAGGCATTGCATTTATTTCTATCATCCCTAGTAAAAATGAGGCACATCGGCCCATATTTTGGTATAGCCCACATGTCATTTCTTGATGTTCTAGGGAACACATTTTGCAATTGGTCTATGTGAAATTTAAGAATTTTTGCTTAATGTTGGACCTTATCGTCCCTAGTAAGAGTGGGTTACATCGGTCCATATTGAAAAATGGGCGTTCTTGCCACGCCATTTTGGTACCTCCCAAACAAAAGTGCCTAATGAAAAATATGAAAATGTATTTGTTTAGTTTCTCTATTTTTACGATATGTGTCATAGTACAGCATTTCATTGATTTGGGACTCTATTCTGAGAATTGGATGTTAAAGTAGCCAAAAGTAAGATCTTCTGCTTCATTTGTTTAGTCAAGTTGGCTCATTTAATAATTTAATGGTCATACGATTTTTTTTCAAGCTGGATTTTTAGCACTTCTCCCATATTTTAACTGGGTTATATTTCTTAAAAATCGCAAAAATTCCCATTTTTACCATTTGTGTTTACAATCATGTGTTGTACTGTGTAATTTATACATTTACCCATAGACTTTTTGCTAAGAGGCATTGTTTTCTTCGTTAGGATGCTAGCTTTAAAAAATGGAGCAATCATTTTTTTTTTGCTAATTTCTTTCTATTTCAACGGCCTTTTTCGTGTCAGGAAACAATTTTGTTTTTTGAAAAAAATCAAATTTTATTCTAATTGTTTTAACATCCTTTACTAAACTGATAGTGATGTTTTCAGCATTTCTAGCCCTCATAATTTCCTTTAATTCTATCCCGGCTTAATCGAGCGTATACTTCGCCATTCTTTAATTTAATGAAAAAAATTTTTTCATTGTACAGAAGCGATCTTTTTGTTTGGTTTGTTAGTCAAGTAAAGCTAGGACTAGGAATCACTATATTGGCAACAACAAAATATTACTCGTCTTTAGATGAATAGCATCGTCTAATGATGAATAGCATCTTCTAATGATGAATAGCATAGTCACATTTTTTAACAAAATCACAAAAAACCTTCCATTTTAAAAACAGAAGAATTTCAAAACCGCTCAAAAAAAGTCCATATAAAAAATTTCCAGCCGAATGTCGGCTAAATTCGGTAGTCATCATTTGGGAATATTTTCAATTTCGTTATAACAAATTTTGACTTTCCTTTATGTTCCGTAAACTTTCTAAAATAAGTCCCTCATGTTTATTGAAATAGAACTTTGAAGTTTCCCAAAATTTATTTGATTAGCACGCAACAAAGTATTGGTTTGTTCTTCCCATTTCGCCTTGAAAAGGTGTCGAAACTAAAGTATTCACTCCAATCAAGACGAAAACTATTTTGTGCCGTTTTTTTTGCTTTGTCTTCCGCCTTCGAAAATGTATCAATTACATCGCAGCAGCAGCAGTGGCAACAGCTCAACAATGGCAACAAATACCGAATAAATCAAACAATGCCAGCTAGACGGGAAGCAACACAGCTCCAGCAACAAACAATTGTTGCCACCGACATTCTGAACAACGCGTCGGCAGGCAGGCATGCAGGCAATAGCCATTCAGTCCTCCCATCAGTATTGGGTCGGCGAAAAATGAAGCAAATAAATAGAAACAAAACGCAAACGTAGAAAATAGCAAACATAACAACTTAACACTTTTCTCAGATGCAAGATGCCAAGAATTGTAAGAAATCCGGAATGAAAAGGACAAAAGGAATGGCACAACAACACATTTCAAGTAGTATTTCATTGACACTTTGTGTGTTGCACTCTAGCTTCTTTCTTTCAGATTGGGAAGACGAGGTTCTAGGTTCCGTTGAGTTGCCCCACTGAGACTGAGGATGGAATAAAATCATTGTCGTTTTGTTTAACGGCAAGGCTATAGCAGCAGATGATGTGTTGCTGCTGCTGCCGATGTTGTTCTTATGGCTGCAATTGCTGCCGTCAGTATTTACAATCAAACCAAAGTGTAATCAATAGAAGGAATGAAGTACATACAACTTGCCACAGCGGCACTGGCAGCGGCACCAGCCGCCTCTATGCAACAGGGCGGGCAAACAATGTTGCCAAAGTAAATACACCGCCCTGAGGCGGAGGGGTGTCCAAGCCGGTGAATCAACGGAACAACCGCTACAAGAAGAACAAGAATTTTGAAATGTTGCATTTCACACTTTGGCCGTCTTCCAGTCATACTTGACAGCTCATAAGGGGCGAGAATTCTGATTGTGGCAACGGCGGCGACAACGATAGTGATGGAAAGTCTCAAGAGATTTCCTGGTTTCTTTGTTACTTCCTGTGATGGATGGCGCACAGTGTTTTGTCCTGCCACAAGTAGAAGATAAAAAAGCCAAATTAATAAAGGTGGGGGTTCAATAACCAAAAATATATCTATAGATCTATATCCTTACAGAATATTTACAATATATACACTATACTATTTTAATTAACTTTAGCTTAAAGATATGTGGTAATGATTTCATTTACGAGTTTATATAAATTGCTTGGAACTAAGTATTCAAGAGCATGTTGTAAAAAACTCGGAATTAAAATCCCAAATAATCCTTTGGCGATTTTGATTCTGGACAAAGTGCAGCATTTTCTTTGCCATTTTCGATAACTGCAATTTTTAACACATTTTGGAAATTTAAAAATTGGAGTTAAGTTAAATTCGAGCCAGTACGTAAGAAGTGAAATTATTTTTTTATATTTCACGTCGATGGTGTAAATTTTTTCCAGAAACGCCATATAATATTAACTATAAATTTATCATTCTTCTATGTGACTCGACATACTGTGCCACAATGAAGGATGTTTTCCTCCCCAATTCCCTAATGTCTTCAACAAATGATAAATGTTTTCCAGATAGGAAGGAAAACAACATCAAAAGCACGATAGAAAAAAAAAATGAAACAATCACAAATGGTATTACAAGAAACAATTCCAACCGAAATACACAACAAAATGACTTTAATATTTCTTTTCTGCATATCTATCCCCTGTTCTATAGTACTAGTGCAGTTTTGAAATTAATACTTACTTGAAAATTACATCGGAATTGTACAGTAACTTTGAACACATTTGTGAATAGAGTCAAGTCATAATCAATCATTGCTTCAATAGCAATTTGTGTGTGCCAACTGTGCGCAAAAATAGAAGAAAAACCACGTAAAACATGCTGACATTGCAATTCTATGCAATATTACAAAGTTAAAACCGCTATTGGATTTCAAAACTGTTCCCACTTTGTAAGCTCGCTCAATACCGTCACGCAACATAATTACAAACCGGCCGGCATTTATACATTGTTTGCAGGTATAATGGGGTGTATCAATAAAATCGGGTACCCAGCGCAAAACTTCAGATCTAAATTGTGATCATCATCAACTAGACCAGCGCTTCTGATATTTGTGGTATTTCATCCACCTTAATCAGAAATATCTATAGTTTCAGTAATTGATTAATAACAAAAATTGCATTTCATAAGATTTTTTTAAATTGCCGCCAAATTTTGAAATTTTTTATTTTTTATCAGCTGTTTATAAGCCTATAGCGTTGCATACAAGCTCCAGGACTATCCAAAAAAAATTCGCGGGAATCGGGAAGTAAAAAATCCGTGAAATCCCCGAGAATTTTGTCCTAGCAACATACTTAAATTTTTTACCGTTGCATTTGGCAAGTCTTTTACCAAAAAATTGTTATAATTTTTATAAGTTTTTCGGAGAAGATTGAAAATATGAATATTCCCGTCCTGGATGTCTCAGCTCATCAACAACCGATAAAAACGTTGAACGATGTCACCATATCGAACGGCTCATTTCATGCCACTTTTTCGGATGTCTTAATCATGACGTTTTGGCTAAATATTTGCAAAAAGAACTGTAGGATTAGCATATCAACAACGAAACAAGTTTGCTCAAAGCGATATAACTACTTCATGCGACTTGTTCCTGTTCCTAAAATCAACGAAAAGACGGACATTTACACGACTGAGGAAATGAAGACCCCATTGCTAGAAGAGCTAGATATCATAACGACAAGATAGAAAGTTCAGTCGTGTAAACCGACTTACGAATTCCCTCACCATTTAGTCCCAAAAAATATTCGTACACGCCCAAAAAAGTCGCATCTGTAGTATATTGTCCCAAACATATTCTGCTTGTAACATATATATTTTTAGGGTACCCTGCAAATATAATGCGTGATCCATTTCGAGGTTCCCTACTTTTTTAAAGAAAACCAGTAAGGAAAGGCAGAAAGTCGGTCGGGCCGACTATATAATACCCTACACCTCCCTAACAATGCGATAAAGGTCATTGCGATAATAATTTGCTATAATTGGTAAGTAGGCAGGAACATATTATCTAATTCTGAGCCGATAATCGCTAAATTAAGCAATATTCGTTACTAAATTGAGAAACATCTTTCCGGAAAATTAATGATCGGAAGTAAAATAAAACTTCTATAGCGCTTTGATACCAAATCATATGGAGGTTATATATAAATCTGAACGGATTTTCCTTGAATACTCATTCATGTAAAAAGAAACTTCTTTCTGTCAAATTTCGTACTGACCGGATATAAAATACAGTCTCTACAGCACTTACATGTCAAATCGGGGGTAACATATATATGGGGGCTATATCTAAATCTGAACCGATTTTCTCTGAATTTGGAAGTATCCCTTCATATAATAAGAAACCTCTTTGTGTAGATTTTTTTACTGATCGGATATAAAATACAGATTGTACAGCGCTTACATGTTAAATCGGGGGTAACATATATATGGGGGCTATATCTAAATCTGAAACGATTTCCCTCAAATTTGGCAGTGTTAATTCATGTAATGAGAAACCTCATCTGACAATTTTTTTTACTGATCGGATTTAAAATACAGTTCTAGAGCGCTTACATGTCAAATCGGGGGTAACATATACATATATGGGGGATATATCTAAATCTGAACCGATTTCCCTCAAATTTTGCAGTGTTAATTCACGTAATGAGAAACCTCTTTCTGCCAATTTTTTTACTGATCGGATATAAAATACAGTTGCTACAGCGCTTACATGTTAAAATGGGGGGTAACATATATATGTGGGCTATATCTAAATCTCAACCGATTTCCCTCAAATTTGGCAGTATTAATTCATGTAATAAGAAACCTCTTTCTGCCGAATTTCGTACTGATCGGGTTAAACATACACTTTTTACAGCGCTTACATGTAAAATCGGGGGTAACATATATATGGGGCTATATCTAAATCTGAACCGATTTTCTCCGAATTTGGCACTATTCCTTCATGTAATAAGAAACCTCTTTCTGCCGAATTTCACACAGATCGGTTATAAAATAAATTTTTTACGGCGCTTACATGTAAAATCGGGGGTAACGTATATATTGGGGCTATATCTAAATCTGAACCGATTTCTTCCAAATTCAACAGTGTTCATTCATATAATAAGAGACCTCTTTCTGCTGAATTTCATAGTGATCGGATATAAAATAAAGTTTTTACAGCGCTTACATGTCAAATCGGGGCTAACATATATATGGGGGCTATATCCAAATCTGAACCGATTTTAACCAAATTAAATAGGGATCGTCCTTGGGCCAAACAAAAGATATATGTAAAGTTTCGTCCAGATCGGGCCATAATTGCGACCTGTACTTTGATTACAAGAATATATCTACAGACGGACATAGCTAAATCGACTCAGAAAGTGATTACAAGTCGATCGGTATAATAAACAATGGATCTATCTCTTCTCCTTTTGGGTGTTACAAACAAATGCACAAAGTCATAATACCCTGTACCACAGTGTGGTGTAGGGTATAAAAACACAGAAAATTCAAATTTAATGGGGAATGTTTATTATCATTTGATAGAACATTCATTGGCATTTATTTTTTGAAGCTTATGTCTATAAAATTTTGGCCGCGGCTACGTCTCAGATGGTCCATCCGTTGAGTAAATTTTTCGATGACTCGTTCGAGCATTTCGACTTGTAACTGGCGAATGACACGCGTAAACGTTGTTCAGGCGTAAGTCTTTCCATGATGAAATGCCAAACAATACTTAACAAAAATAACATGACACGACTCACACGTGATCTGTCAAAAAAGGCTATTGCAAATAGTATCTCTACTTGGATCACCCTATATAACATGTGACATACAAAAATATTATCTATTTGGGAGGATGTTGTTCTAAACAAAACAATGTTTACATCATAATATTTTCATTTGTATGTATTATATCCCAAAAACGATTTATTTATATGAAAATATATCGATACTTTTATTGTATTAAATTTTTGAGCGATTGAAATTTAATTTTTAGAAATTTTTATTGTTTATAATTAAAATCTTGTATAACATAAATTGCTTGAAGGATTGACAACAAATGAATTGACAACAAATAGTTTGAAATTAAACGCAAATTCTTTAAGACGAACTTTAATGACATGTACAGGGTTGCCCATATTCGACGGACCCATGTTTTTTTTGGGCCCATTCCAATCGACGAGGCTTGTCCGCAGGCAACAATCTTTGCGTCAATTGAATTTTGTACGGGAACAAATGCAAATCAACGCGAATAATCCGTTGTAAAGTGGACCGAGCCATGCCCAACTGCTGAGAACGGCGTTTTTGGGATGTTCTTGGGGACCTCTCAACACTGGCTCGTACGGCAGCGATATTCTCGGCCGATCGCCTTGGTCGACTTTTATTTGGCCTCTCCGGATTAGAAAGAGCCTCACCAGTCGAAAATTTTTCGTATAAACGCTTAATGGTGTTCTTAGAAGGCGCACTTCTCACATTTTTTAATATTTTAAAAGCACGTTGAGTTTTCACAATTGACTTCTTCTGTTGAATGTAAATTTCAACTATTTCAGAGCGCTCGCGTGGCGTGTATTGTTCCATGGTAAAAATCTGCTTGGACTGACGCGTCAAACGCGGTATGTCATTAAGCGATCTGACATCTCTGTCAAAAGTGATGGCGTTGCCAGATGGGTCCGTCGAATATGGGAGACCCTGTATACAATTTTTAACTGGAATGTATATTTCGAACACACAGAAAAAAATAAGACTGAATTTCGAAAAATTAAGCAAAATTTTTAAAAAATATTCTTTAATAAAACAATAATTTTATTTGTATTTAAAAGTATATTTCATTTGAGAAAATTAATTAGCAAATATATTTTGTTCTAATATATTAACATATGCGTTCCGAATACATTTTATTCATTTCAAATAAAATTAATTTGTTGAGATATATATAATATTTAAAAATTTGTTTCCAAATATATTTACTTTCAATTTTGCCCCGTGTAAATTTATTTATTTTTCCGTTTTAATTAAACGATTATCCATTATGTTAAAGTATGCACTGGTACTAAAGTTGTAAGCTGTTACCATCTGGTGCAAAATGGCCCATTTATGTGGGAGGTACCAAAAGGGACGTGGAAATAAAGCCCACTTTTTCTCTTGCCTCTAGGTACTTTAAAAGTATGTTACTTCACAAAATTACAAGCATTTTTATGGACTGGAGTAAAAGTTATAAGCCGTCAACATTTTGTGCAAAATGGTCCATTTGTATGGGAGGTACCAAAAGGGCGTTGTATGAACTGATTTTGAAGTTGCAAGCAGGTGACTACGTTTCTACTTTCGAGAGCTATTGTGCGCACCAGCCAGCAGACATTCAAACGGACGGACATTGTTAAAATGACTTAAAATGGGCCAAATCGAATTTCCACCAAACATACTTGGGGTCTTAGATCACTCCTTCGATGTGTTATACTTTTGGTTCGTAGAAATATTTGCATATTATTTGTATTCTTATTAACTAAGCTTTAATTGGCACAATTTTAATTTTTTTCTGGAATACGCTGACGTGTGACCAATATTAATAAATTAAGATCACTAATACGCACCAGTATTGCAAACAATTTGTAGAACAGTGGGGCGTATGCTTATAATTGGGTCAGAATATTTAATATCGACCTATGTAGTTTGTTTTTGGCTAAAATGTTTATAAGCAGTTACAAATAGGTAAAACAAGATCACACTATGATTTCTTTAAAATTCTTTTTTTTTTTGAAAAAATTTTGTAGGCATTTTAATTTTTGAAAAAATTAAAAAAATGAGTTTATATGTTTTACGAAATTTGTAATCGGCTGAAACGATTTTTGCAAAGTTTACTCTATTTTAAAGAGGACAAACTGCGCCTTTTTGTAAAAAAACTGACAATTTTTTTATGAATTCTTTTTTGAAAAAACCTTTGTAGAAAAAATTGCCCCCCCCCCCCTTGATTTTCTTTCAAGTTTTCACAGAATAATCTTCGCACTCTCACAAATCCAGAATAGTAAACAATTTTTGTGAGACTCAATATTGGTAAAAGATATGGACGAAATATCAAGAATATTCTGACAATTTTCGTCTGTTTTTGCAAAACACTGCACAGTGGTACGAATTCAAAAAGGGGAAATAATTCGACCGTTTCTTACCCAAACAACCGATTGCGACCAAATTTGGCATGGTAAATGAAGATGTATTAGAGAAGTTAAGTTTTATATTTGGACCCCCTACGTCAAACGCGGGCGGAGCTAGAGGGCCTCAAAGTTGGCCACATCGGCTGAGGAAATGTTCAAGCGCGTATAACTCGTGTTTCACTTACGTTTTATAAAATTTCTTTTTGTGTGAGTTCTTCTAACTGTGGTCTACAAATAAACTGTTTAAACCTAAGAATTATATGGGGTGTATAGTTACCGAGATATCTGCGACTAAAAATTGAATTTTTCATTTTTTCCCTTACCGTGTGCTCGTATTTTGTAAATATCTGATCAGAATATGCATCGATTTCATCCGTATCGACGTGTCTGCATGGGCCATAAAATTTCATATATGACTAAAACAAAATTGGTTCGATATACCCAATAGTACAAAAATTATGACCACTTGAAATTATATTTTAAAAAAAAAATAATCCGATTTTTGTAAATTTTTTTAGGAAAAAAGTATAAATATATATAACTTCAAGTGGTCATAACTTTTGTTCTATTGGTACTTTTGGTACTATTGGCGCATTGTGTGGAGAGCAGACGATCGAGAGCAATTACGAATTTCGTAAAACACAAAAACTATTTTTTTTAATTTTTTCAAAAATACTTTTGGTACTATTGGCGCATTGTGTGGAGAGCAGCCGATCGAGAGCAATTACAAATTTCGTAAAACACAAAAACTATTTTTTTAATTGTTTCAAAAATTAAAATGCCCACAAAATTTTTTCAAAATTTTCTTAAAAAAAATTATAGCTAGATCTTATTTTTCCTTTTTGTAACTGCTTATAAACATTTTAGACAAAAATAAAGTACATAGGTCGATATTAAATATTCTGACCCAATTACACAGTGCGACAGTCCAAAAACCGCGATACTTTTTTCATGTTGGTCTTGGCGAGTGAAACAACGTTTCTTCTGTGAAATTTGCCGGACACCCCCCAATTTTTTCGACAAAGGTTTTTTCAAAAAAAAAAAAAGCTTTCGTATACAATTTTAAAATTTTTTTTTTAAGGTGCGCTTTGTGTCCTCTTTAAAACAAAGTAAACTTTATAAAAGTCGTGGAGGACTTGGTAATTCACGCATCAATCCACAGAACAAAGTGAAGGGATCCTTTGGAGAATAATTTTTCTCAAAACATTAGTTCCCGCTTTTCATCCCCTTACCCATAAAAATTGCAATAAAATCGTATCATTTTTAGTTGACATTTTTAGTTGAAGTCGACGAGAAAAATATTCCTCGCGAAAAAATACTGTGAGTATTTTCTCAACGTTTTAATGAGAATTAAGCATATTTGGAGTTATTACATAACTTGTATAGTTTAATACTTATAGCAGAAAATGTTTATGAATATTAGTTTTCGACTTCAATTATTTGAAATTATTTTTCGGTCAGTGTTTATGGCAATTACAAAGCTAACCAACAAAACCTACTAACTTATGAAGCCTGTTGATTTTTTGTAAATATTTGGGAGAAATATTCTTCGGGTAAAGTTTGATTGAAATTCTTCAGGGGTAAGGGGGTGAGAAGCCTGGACGACAGTTGTAAGAGAAATAATTCTCCAAAGGTTCCCTTTATTTCGGCCTATGGAATGAAGCAGGTATTCTCAATGTCTTCCGCTTCAAAATCATAACCGAGATAACGAACCTCTCCGATTTCCCAACAAATTTTGAGGTCAAATATCGCGAAATAAGAGCTAACCTAGTAAAACGGCTAATACGACTGGATTCAGTGCGGTCGAAATAGGTATATCCATGTGGTCTCTTCTCTTCTTGTTTAACTCGACAAGACTTACAGGAAAAATAATATCGCGTCATTTGCTTTTCAACTTGAGTTTATTTTGTCGCACTGTGTTATCTAATTATTATAGTTTTATATCGCTCATCTTTTATTTTAAGTAAAAGTACTTTAAGATAATATTGTAGTAAAGAACACAAATTTTGGAAAAATTAGACCACACTTTTTCAATAGATTAAAATGCATATTTCCAATCGAAAAGTTAGTAGCGATACGCTATATGCAATCCTGCATTTTTTGAGTCATTCCCTTGTTATTGAAATAGAAGTCAGAAAATTTCATTTTTCAAAAATAAAATATTCCGTTACACCCCATTACATGCCGCCACCGCTACATTAAGCATAATAATGGCATTAACAAAAAGTCGTAATGCATTAATAGTTATGATGACATTGAAATAATTGAATTTTTTTTCTCCAATCTGTCTAATCACTCATTGGCAATGCATCTACTTTTTTGCAATTGTTTGTCTTCATATCTTCGTTCAGTCCCAGCTAAGCCCCACCGCCGACGGTTGGAGAGTATCTTTGCCGGTTTGTCATAAATTTGCATTGTTGCAGTCAGGTTTTTTTTGCACAATTTTTGCAAGTCAATAGAATTAATGTACGCTTCTGCAATTTGTTGAAAAAAATACATAGTGGCATTTAACTGACATTGTCATTGTGCATGGGCTGGATGTCTTGGGTTTCAGTGACGCTGTGGATATTAGTTCTATCTATACAAAATAATGTAGGCGTGTGGTAAAACGAATTATATTTACCCTAACAAACAGAATTGGAAATCTTTGCTGTACTATGAATTACAGTCTTACAGTACTACATCTCCGTATGGTGGAGAGTATGCAATTGTAATGAAGAAAAAGGACAATATTTTCACATTTTCAGCCTTAAATTAATCTTCAATCCACAGAATCTGTTTATTTCTGGAACACCGAGAAGATGATCTATATTAATAAATTAATGTTACTAATACGCACTAGTATACCTCGGTGTTTATTGGATCGTATGATTAATTTTAATAGCTTTATATTTCTCAACGTATCTTTCGAGCAAGGAAAGCAAGCTACATCTGCCATAAACTATACAATATTGCGTTGTACTAAATACTGTACGCTACTAGTTATACCCTACACCACACTGTGGTACAGGGTATTATAAGTTTGTTTCACGGCAGATGTTTGTAACACCTTAAAATAACACAGCTAGACCCACCTTAAAGTATACCGATCGACTCAGAATCACTAGCTGAGTCGATTTAACGATGTCCGTCCGTCCGTCCATGTAAAGTTGTTCGTCGACTACAGGTCGCAATTTCACTCCGATCGTTCTGAAATTTTGCAGTTTAGAGTATTTCGGGGCTGTTAAGATCGCTATTGAATGTGGTTGAAATCGGTTCAGATTTAGATATAGCTCCCATATATATCTTTCGTCCGATTTGGTCCTTTAGTCCTATAGAAGCTGTATTTTACATCCGATCGTTTTGAAATTTAGAGTGGTAGAGTTTCTTGATCCATGAAACAACATTGCCGAATTTGAAGAAAATCGGTTAAGATTTAGCTATAGCTCCCATATATATGTTTCGTCCGATTTGGCCCTTTAGTCCTATAGAAGCTGTATTTTACATCCGATCGTTTTGAAATTTAGAATGGTAGAGTTTCTTGATCCATGGACCAACATTGCCGAATTCGAAGAAAATCGGTGCAGATTTAGCTATAGCTCCCATATATATGTTTCGTCCGATTTGGCCCTTTAGTCCTATAAAAGCTGTATTTTACGTCCAATCGTGTTGAAATTTAGAATGGTAGAGTTTCTTGATCCATGAACCAACATTGCCAAATTTGAAGAAAATCGGTTAAGATTTAGCTATAGCTCCCATATATATGTTTCGTCCGATTTGGCCCTTTAGTCCTATAGAAGCTGTATTTTACATCCGATCGTTTTGAAATTTAGAATGGTAGAGTTTCTTGATCCATGAACCAACATTGCCGTATTTGAAGAAAATCGGATAAGATTTAGCTATAGCTCCCATATATATCTTTCGTCCGATTTGGCCCTTTAGTCCTATAAAAGCTGTATTTTACATCCAATCGTTTTGAAATTTAGAATGGTAGAGTTTCTTGATCCATGGACCAACATTGCCGAATTCGAAGAAAATCGGTGCAGATTTAGCTATAGCTCCCATATATATGTTTCGTCCGATTTGGCCCTTTAGTCCTATAAAAGCTGTATTTTACGTCCAATCGTGTTGAAATTTAGAATGGTAGAGTTTCTTGATCCATGAACCAACACTACCGAATTTGAAGAAAATCGGTTATTAGCTATAGCTCCCATATATATGTTTCATCCGATTTGACTATTTAGATCCAATCGTTGTTATACCTAACACCACACTGTGGTACAGGGTATTATTTAAGTATAAAATGTCCCAAAAGTAAATTTATGTACATAAACAATTTATACATGAATTACAAAATTTATATATCAGAGTTATTCAATATTACGAGAGTGGTGTAGGGTATTATATAGTCGGCACCGCCCGACTTTAGCCTTTCCTTACTGGTTTTATCCTTAAGCCTTTTTAACCGTGTTTAGTTGCGTAAAATAATATTTATGTGGCAATACAATTTTGTATTTTTTTGCTTTACTGAAGCAAGAAAATTTGCTTCCGATTCGACAAACTGAACAATTTTCTTTTTTCTTCTGCATTAGTTACACATTTATCCTGTTTAATTGTGTTTAGTTAAAAAAATGTTTTTATGGTTATACAAAGCTGTCATAAATTTCATAAGTGCCAATTTTGCTTTCAAATAAATTCAAATTCAAATATTAATTTCAATATTTTTTATTAATATATTACAATATACTTTTCATTAATTAACTTACCTCTCAACAAACACTTGCCCGCTAACCAACTCTCCTATAATTGCCAATTTCAATACAATTTTTTTTACAAAAAACCTTTCAACTTTTTTCCGCCTTTGTCGTTTGTTTGTGAACCACTTTTCGTGTTCGTTTATTTTGACCATTTGCAAAAGTCATTTTGTGTGGGTGTTCAATAGTATTCTCCTCGTTTGTTATTTTCATTCGCTATAATAATAACAAAAATGAAAATTGTAAAATGCTGTTTTTTGTTTAATAAAAACATATTTATGTATTGATTATGCGTTGCTTTGCGGCACTATGAACACCTCAGTATTTTATGCATTGATTGTGTGTGTGTTTTTTATTTTTTGCTTCAAATTGCTATTTCCATATGATTGTCATAAAATTAATTATAAGAATATGACCATTGGAACCGCACAGTGGTTGATTTTTGCTGTCATTTTTTTTATAAGTACATATCTCGAAAGGAAGTCATATTTTTAAATCAAATTAATCACTGCATATTGGTTGGTTGGTTGAAGTTGAAACGTGGGAATGTTTGTTAGAAGAAATATTGTTTTCATGGAAATTCGAATGTCCACATATGAGAATTTTTGGAGAAGGGTGTGATTTGTAAGCAATTTGTTTAGAATGTATAGGATTTCTAGAAAAAATAAACATACATTTTGAAACTAGAATAGGTAAACAAATCTCAGCCAAGTAGATTTTTTAAACCTAGAATGGTTGCAAAATTTTAATGTGTACGAAAGCAAAATTTTGAATATAAGAATAATTTGCGGTATTTATTGTACAACATAGGACAGGTCCTGATTTTAATAGAGACTATCCAATTTTACAGGGCATTCGGTTAAATATTAGGTTAATTGGGTACATTTCGTCACTCGACTATGGCTTTTATGTGTAGTCATTTAGGGCTTCTGTCATATATATATTTTGATTTGCCTATAAAGCCTCTATTTTTCGCACATCCCACCTTTTCTTCATAGGAGATGTGTTTCAACGTTTTGCTAACTGACAACTGCATGTATCCATATCGGGTTTTCTTTTCGAATCAATATAAAACGAAATGCCTACTAGTAGTGTGTAGTTTATGTGTATAGTCAGCTAGTGCTTTTTTCTTTTTTTTAAAACTAGTTTTGCATTTTTTGAATTGCTTATAAAACCGCAGGGGAGGTTTGGTTTAGTGTTTTCTAATAGAAATCCAAAAAACACGTTTTCCAAAAACGGTTAGTTTCGTCCTTTCTGTGATGTGTATATTATTATTTGCAAATTTGTTAGAGACATCCCACGATAGGACCTTAATACCACCTTGCGAAGGGCATCCGATAATGGTCTTGGTGTAAACCCGAGGCAGAACTAATTATTTTCACCAGGACGGCTCTACCAAAATGTAGCTTCTGATAGATGTATACCTGATTGATCCGAATGGAATGATCATATATATCATACTCAGCAAAGTGTGCTTTGTAGTTTTAATAACTAGAGCTATCCATTGAAAAATTGCCTAGTCGCTGTAGTGTTTACCGGACAGAAGTATTCGCTATTAGATACTTAGCAGAATGACGGCAAATTAATGTTCTGACTATAGTCGGTATCAATATTTTCTTTGATAGTCAGGCCGACACAAATCCCCAAGAAACTGTCTTTCTGAATTCAAAACTGCCCTCAAACCTAGCAGATCTCTTAAATAGATAGATTAAGGTCCCTGCTGAACGTGCACGACTAGGAACTACCTTACGTAATCCAGGGGAACTGGAATATGTGGAGAAATATATTGTCCTTATGGTAACAAATGACTACCACTAGCACGGCACTATATACATTAAAATCAAATGTAGCCCTGCTAAAGTCCAAACTCACAAAAGCCCTGCTGTCGTTTTCGAGACCGGACATTTCACTTATAGTGTCTGTAATTAAAAGTCAATGCCCTATTGGACGGCAAGGAGAGAAATTGTGGGTCTTGGGAAATACGTTTGCAAAAACTACGGAGAACAAGAGGAGGATACATCAATATATTTGTCCTGCTCTTTCAAGAACGCGGTATATTAGAAATCTCAATTGATGTTAAAATTCGAAAAATGTGTAGCTTTCTGAAGCAATCAAGGTGGTTCAAAGGGAAGGGCTAGGAGAAACGTCCGAGTACGTTCTTGTGGTAGCACAATTTAGTACACTCAGCCTAAACCTCAACATATAAAGTCTAAATTTAATCTACCACTTTTTTTCTAGAGTTATAATGCAAATCTGTCGGGCAGAGGGATATTCACAATTCAAATGGCTAAATATGTCCTGAGAGGATTTCCGGCAGACCCATCCTTAGGATTTACTTCCTGAGTCGCTTTAACCATGTCCTTCTATCCGTCCATCCATCTGCAAATGTACACGTATTATTGTATAAAAGTGCTGGTTCGTATTTATGGACCACTCGCGATAAAATTCTGTTCAGATTTGTATATAGCCCCCGTACACATGTAACATTATTCATATTTATACCCTACACCATACTGTGGTACAGGGTATTATAACTTTGTGCATTTGTTTGTAACACCCAAAAGGAGAAGAAATAGACCCATCGTTTATTATACCGATCGACTTAGAATCACTTTCTGAGTTGATTTAGCTGAGTCCGTCTGTCTGTCTGTCCGTCTGTCTGTCTGTCCGTCTGTGCATGTATTCTTGTAATCAAAGTACAGGTCGCAATTATTGTCCGATCTCTACGAAACTTTACACATATCTTTTTTTTGGCCCAAGGACGATCCCTATTGAATTTGGTTAAAATCGGTTCAGATTTAGATATAGCCCCCATACATATGTTAGCCCCGATTTGACATGTAAGCGCTGTAAAAACTTTATTTTATATCCGATCAGTGCGAAATTCGGCAAAGAGAGGTTTCTTATAACATAAAGGAATACTGCTAAATTCGGAGAAAATCGGTTCAGGTTTAGATATAGCCCCCATATATTCGTTACTCCCGATTTGACATGTAAGCGCTGTAAAAACTGTATTTTATATTCGATCAGTGCGAAATTCGGCAGAAAGAGGTTTCTTATTACATGAAGGAATACTGCCAAATTCGGAGAAAATCGGTTCGGATTTAGATATAGCCCCCATATATATGTTACCCCCGATTTCACATGTAAGCGCTGTAAAAACTGTATTTTATATCCGATCAGTACGAAATTCGAAGAGAAGATCGGTTCAGATTTATATTAAAGCTCCATATATATGTTCCTCCTGATTTGGTATCAAACCGCTATAGAAGTTGTATTTTACTTCCGATCATCAAAATTTTCCAGAAAGATGTTTCTCAATTTAAGAACGAATATTGCTTAATTTAGCGATTATCGTTTCAGAATTAGATAATATGTTTCTACCCATTTACCAATTATTCCAAATTATTATGGCAATGACCCTTACCGCATTGTTAGGGAGGTGTAGGGTATTATATAGTCGGCCCCGCCCGACTTTCTGCTTTTCCTTACTGATTTTCATATACATATGTAAACGTTACCAATGTTATACTTCCCAACGGATCTTATTCATTATCTTGATTCATTAGAGGACACGCCTAGTTTAAGATAACCATTTTAGATTTACAGGAACCATACATATATGCGAGTGTTGTGCTCTATGAAGGTGGTTTAGAGTAGCCTATATTCGGCACCACCCGGCTTATGTAGTTCTTTAACCATAGAAAATATTATGTAGACTTTTCTCTGTAATGTAAATGTAATACTACGTTTACTTCGGGTCGAAGGTCGAAATTTCCAATCAACCTCTACAGGAAATTAGACCGCTACAAAACCTAACGGGTGATAGATTATTATAGACTGGGAGCGGTTCGCAAACAGTTCATTTTATATGAAAAGGACCGGTAGTTTAAACATGGCTTTGTCATTGGAAATGGTCCATTAACTGGAATGTTACCTTTTTTGGTGTATGTGTTAAGTTTTGGGCTTTGGTGTGTTCCGACATATATAGTACAATTTCATGGCCAACATTTTTGTAAAAAATTGTATCCCCGCCCTCCCAATTTTTAGGGGTGTTTTTTACGATTTGTTAGAGCGCTAGATGGTTAATATGTTCCACAAAAATATTGGCCTTAATATTTTCTATAAAATTGCTGAACATACCCTACACCGAAAAATTTTTGTTTGTTACAAAATAGTGAAATTCTAGCATTTTTGATGTACTGTGGTCTGTTTGAGCTATTTAGGGTGGCGACATGTTGTTGGCGAAAAATTACAAGTTGCTGAAAAAAGTAAAAAAAATGCGGTAATTTTTTTTGGCATAAAATATTAACAAGCTTTGTTCAGCATATTCTTAGCTACATTATTGCCAAATATAGTTAAACGGAGTTAATTAGTTGTTGGACAAAAGCTGATGACACCTTTGTCGAGGGACCCACTGATTTTCAGAAACTTTTGAGGCTCATAAAAAAAATTGTCACCAATTTCGCCAAACTATGAATAGCTTTATACTACCCTTTGGAAGTAGAATCGAACCTATACTGTACGAACAAGTCCGTGTATTTTTCAAAAAGTGTTCATTTGTTGCATAGTGTAACCAAACTGTTCGTCAACTAAGGAGGAGATAAATCGATTGTTATTTTACTAAGTAATAGATAAACCAACTTTTCATTACTAGGTAGTAGTTAACCCAGCTAGTCATCTACTATGGAGTAGATAATACAACTGGTTGTCAACTAAGGATTAGACAATCCTACAGGTCATCAAATATGGAGCAGATAATACACATCGTCGTCAAAAAAGTAGTAGATAACCCAACTGGTCGTCAAATAAGGAGTTAATAACCCAACATGTCCATCCAGAAATATTGTTTAGTGCATTTAACCCTAATTGATCCACTTATTCGGGCACCTTCCTCACAAATGGTTGACATTTAGTGAAATATTGATTCATTAACAACTTCTATACTACCTACGAGAATCATCTGTAATTCCACAAATAAGTAGTAATAGTTTATTTACTAAAATCGGAAGTTGCTATCATCTTGAGAAAAACGGACAAAGTGGCCCGCGCTTTTGGTATCTAGAAAACAAAGGGATCATTTTGTACAAAACATTAAAAGCTTATTACTTTAAAATACCTGAAATGTTGTGCAGTTCATTGCATTTAAAGCTTTTTTGCTTTATATTACTTATCCATCGTCCTTCGACAGATCTGGCTTTAGAATATTCGTCAAATAAAATTTTAAGCAATTTTACCATATCCAGGATTGTACAAAGCAATTTATTTTTAGCTTGGGATTGATAAAGTGATTGGTTCTTGTGATGTTAGTATTAAGTTTTGCTGCAATGTTTACCTTTTTATTTATTCATTATTATTATAAATTTTGAGTCGTGATAATAATATTTAATCATATTTTATAATGAAAAAAAGTTAAACTAATTGATTTTCTACAATTTCTCCTGATGAAGTTAGAATAAAGCTACGAAACGTTGAATGAAACATGGAATAAATTAGTTATATTTACTTCATAAAAATTTGTGACCAAACCACCAAGTTTAAGGGGGGAGTAACGTTTGTAAACTTTTTTTCGGATTTTTTTTTATTTTATTTTTTGAATGTAGAACCTCTTAAAAATATTGTGTGAAAATTTGAGATGAATTGAAGCAAAACTAACGAAGATACAGTAGTTTAAGCAACCGCTCCTAATATGTGACTCAGTACAACAGAAAAACTTTAAAGCGTGTTTCCCACAACACACATTTTCAAAGCCGGTGTCCATCATAACTTCAAAACTACCACTCAGATCGCTTTAAACAAAATTTGTGTACATATTTTAGGAGGTAAAGCTGGAGAGATTTTTTCAAATTTTTTAATATTTATACCCTACACCACACTGTGGTACAGGGTATTATGACTTTGTGCATTTGTTTGTAACACCCAAAAGGAGAAGAGATAGATGCATTGTTTATTATACCGATCGACTTGTAATCACTTTCTGAGTCGATTTAGCTATGTCCGTCTGTCTGTCCGTCTGTCTGTAGATGTATTCTTGTAATCAAAGTACAGGTCGCAATTATGGCCCGATCTTGACGAAACTTTACACATATCTTTTTTTTGCCCAAGGACGATCCCTATTTAATTTGGTTAAAATCGGTTCAGATTTGGATATAGCCCCCATATATATGTTAGCCCCGATTTGACATGTAAGCGCTGTAAAAACTTTATTTTATATCTGAGCAGTATGAAATTCAGCAGAAAGAGGTCTCATATTATATGAATGAACACTGTTAAATTTGGAAGAAATCGGTTCAGATTTAGATATAGCCCCCATATATATGTTACCCCCGATTTCACATGTAAGCGCCGTAAAAAATTTATTTTATAACCGATCAGTGTAAAATTCGGCAGAAAGAGGTTTCTTATTACAAGAGGTTTCTTAATACTGCCAAATTCGGAGAAAATCGGTTCAGATTTAGATATAGCCCCCATATATATGTTACCCCCGATTTTACATGTAAGCGCTGTAAAAAGTGTATTTTTAATCCGATCGGTACGAAATTCGGCAGAAAGAGGTTTCTTATTACATGAATTAATACTGCCAAATTTGAGGGAAATCGGTTGAGATTTAGATATAGCCCACATATATGTGTTACCCCCGATTTGACATGTAAGCGCTGTAGAGACTGTATTTTATATCCGATCAGTACGAAATTCTACAGAAAGAGGTATTTTTACATGAATGAGTATTCAGGGAAAATCGGTTCAGATTTATATATAACCTCCATATATATGTTCCTCCTGATTTGGTATCAACGCGCTATAGAAGTTGTACTTTACTTTCGATCATTAATATTTTCCGGAAAGATGTTTCTCAATTTAGGAACGAATATTGCTTAATTTAGCGATTATCGGCTCAGAATTAGATAATATGTTCCTGCCTACTTACAAATTATTCCAAATTATTTTCGCAATGACCTTTATCGCATTGTAATGGTCATTGCCGACTTTCTGCCTTTCCTTACTGGTTCTATTTTTCAATAACAAATTAGCCGATTTTTTTTTTTTTGCAAAAATCGCGTTGTTTACTTCATGGTGTTCCCAAAAATTAAAAATAGAAATGACGAATAAGTCTCCTAGCGTTACCTGGTGAAAACTATTACCTATCGAAATAATTTTGATTTTATACAATTTATCACCGAGTTATGATGGGCACTGCAATTTAACTTTTTTACGATACGCCTCCGAATAATTGCTGTCATTGCCATATTTTGTAATATTTATTCATGGAATTTTTACACAATATACTTCGAAAGTTATATTATAATATACCTTTGGTTTTAATCAAAAGATTTGAACGGTGTCGTCACAAAAAATCGGCCTTTTTTGTACGAATTAATCCTACCCCCCTTAAACAACACAATTTATTCAACATTTCTATTATTTTCGATAATTTTTTTAATTTACCATTTGTACACAAATTTTCTTTGACCTATTGTTGTACATATAACCATTTCTTTTCATTCTGGGCATTGTGCCTATAATATATACGGTCAATTTCCACTCCTTTTACTCCAACAACTTTTCAGCAGTTGGAGCAGCACTCAACATTATCTTCCTTGACTTCATCATTTCAATAATTTATGAATTTTTAATTGTTGCGCGATGTCGTTGGTGCTGTCGGTCTCTTGGCCGCTACTCCAATGGTGAGTGCTGCCATTTTTTAACTTACGTTCAAATAACTCATTAATATTCCACAGATTGTCCATGACCACAGGTGTGTCACAATTCTTGTAAAAATAAACGCTAAGATGGACGGACGACCGACAACGATAAAAATTCTTCAATACGGCGGCGGTCAGGGAAAAATATGTACTCTATTCTGCCTACTGTCTGTGGCTGATTTATCATTTGCAGCATATTAACTAAATTTTGAGGAGTGCAACATGCCACTGTGTCAGCGTCAAATTCAACTGCAACGACGACGACTTATTGTTATTATAATTTAATGATAAATGTGTGGCTGTCATAAAAAAATTGCCACTGTTGTGCATTTTAATGTGTGTCACATGGCCAATTTTTGTTCTTTTGGATTTAACTCCTCATCGAAGGAGGGAATTTTCATCGTCGGACAAAAGAAAAATCAAGTCAAGCCAGAAAACACTATGCAACAAAGAAATTATAAAATTACAATAAAAATAAAATAATAACGTTGTTCCAATCCATTTCAATTATTTTTAAATTAAAAATAAATTGGCTCTATAGGATGATTCAATTGCAAAATTGTCGAAAATAGTGTATATTTTAAATAACAAAAATTTATATAAATTTAAAAAAAAATCCGTTAAATGTTTTTGATTGGTTTTTTAACTCATTTACTATATTTGGTCATAGTTAAAGATTTATATATTTTAAATAACAAAAATTACGATTTAAAATATTTTTTTTTTAAATCCATCTTTTTTTTTCAAGTTCATTGATTAAAATTGGTCATAATTAAAGATATATATATTTTAAATAACAAAAATTAAGATTTCAAATATTTTTTTTAAAAAAATTCGTTAATTTTTTTTTTTTGATTTTTTTAAGTTCATTGATTAAAATTGGTCATAGTTAAAGACAAAATGGCTGTTGCATCCTTAAAATAAATAAAAATAGGGTGTAATCAATTTATAAAGAATGCTGAACTTTTTTTATCTTCAAACTGGTTACATACCTCGAATGTGGCAGAATGTAACTAAACTGAATTTTGATGTCTTCATTAATTAATACGCACGCACTGGACTGAACAAATCCCATTGCAAAACCCACAATAAAACATTAAAGTTTATATTCCAAATGCGTAGCTATAGTTCTAAGTGATATGTCTGTAATTTCAAATGAACAAAAAGCGTTCTCTATTGTTAATGGCTTAAACCTCCCCTCAAACAGGGTCTGCGTTTTTGGCGAGTACACAACGAGTATTAATTAAACAATTTTTATTTTTTTGTTTTCGGTTTTGGGAGGAAACTTACTCGTAAAACAAGTAACAAAACCAAAAATGTTGTCAAACAAAAAGGTGTGGTCACCAAACTGATGACGAAGGAAGGGAAGGGGAATTGTTGTAGCAAATTACCCTCAACACATTTAGACACATTTGACTGTTTTTCACAAATCAACAGCTTATTTCAATACCCTGACATTTAGTTGGAGCTTTGCAATTTTAATTATAATTCTGTTCCAGCTTTTTCAAAGATAGTACAAAGCAAAAAAAGTTAACAGTGTACCTTTTTTTGCCTATCGACTCTTCATTAAATATACACACATTTCCAAACTAATTGCCTTAATTTTCCACAAACGAACCCCTATAATTTTCTGTAAAAAAACCGCTCATAAAGTTTTATGTGAATGTTTGTTTCGTTAATTAATTTAATAGACATCTTAAATGAGTAGGAGATCAAGAGCAAAAACTCACATAAGGCCAATCTATGATAGATATATTCTCCTATCCGCCAACACGAGGAGGTATACTGGAAATATAAAGAAATAAGTTTTGGGTAAACGGCAAAGGGTCCTATAAGAAAATTGAGACATTTTGGAAACTTGATGGGATGAATAACTGTCTAAACTGTGTTATAAAAGAAATTAATTTTCATTGATTTTATGTTATTTTTATTTTATTTTATTAAAAACCAATCTTTAGTTTTATGTACGAGCATCTTTTAGTTTACATCTTTAAATTAAAGTAAAAAAAAAATATTATTTTTGGGACAAGTTTCATTATTTTAACTGATATGTATTTCAATAATTTTATGGATTTTGTACATTAAAACAATGATGTCGACAGTTATAGTTTTCAAGACGGATCGGATTTAATTGGTAGAACTTAATTAGTAGTGTGAAAAACTTGAGGAATAAAACTAAGTCTGTGCTGACTTAAAAAAATTGGATCCGTTTAACTTTATGACAGTTGCCATTATTTTAAAGAATTCTTTTAAATTGACTCTATATGAGAGATAATTATACTCTCCCGCTCTCAGAGTTAACTATACTCACTCATCCCTTATCTGAGATTTTTTCTTAACGTTTGAGTCTATAAAGATAGGAGCCGATAGTTCTGTTGCAGACAATAGAGAATCTGTTGTTTGTTTATTTTTGAATGACCAGTTTTTGAGAAATGCTATACTTATAAGACATTTCTTTTGCAGTTTACCGTGCAAAGGTAAGGTACTATGTTTTACGGAACGAAACATTTTCGCATAATTTTTTATTTTTTGTTTTCGTTTAAGTTAATTTAAATAACGAAAAGACAGGTTATTTGATAATGGATAACGCTGCACTTATATCACAAATAATAAAATTATTATGTATACCATTTGCCACGAGCCAAAAGTGTAACACTGCGAAGAACTGACCTAAGACCCCAAGTATGTTTGTAGGAAATTCGATTTGGAACAGTCCGGCCGTCTGTCTCTCTGTGTGTCTATCTGCTAGCTGGCGTTTGACTTCAAATTTAGTTTGCATTAATATTTTTTCCTACCTCCGGCTATGTTCGAAGATGGGCGTCTTGGTTCTCTCTCTAGTACCTTTACCATAAAGGGTTAACATTTAGTGAAATATTGATTCTTTAATACCTTCTATGCTACTTACTCCAATCTTCTGAAATTCCATACATAGTATTAGTTTATGAGTCGCTATCACCTCGAGATGGGCGAAGTTGCCACGCCCTTTTGGTACCTCCCACACAAATTTACCATTTTGCACCAAAAGATAACTGCTTATAGCTTTAATATTTTGACACCAGTGCATAAAAATCCTTGAAATTTGGTATAGTATAACAGCTTGTAATATTTTTTTAGAATCTAGAGTACAGTGAAAAGTGGGTGTTATTGGTACGCCACTTTTGGTACCTCCCAAACAAACGGACAAGTTAGCGCCAAAAGTTAACTGATTATAGCTTTAATATCAGTCCTTACAAATATTCGAAGTTTTGTACAGTGTAATGCTTTTATTGCATCTGGAGCCCAGTGAATAGTGGGAGTTATTGTCACGCACCTTTTGGTACTTCCCACACAAATGGACCATTTTGCACCAAAAGTTAACAGCTTATAAATTTAATACCGGTGTATTGAAATAATTGAAATTTTGTACAGTGTAAAGCTTTTATAGTATCTAGAGTCCAGTGAAAAGTGGTCGTTATTGCCGGACTCCTTTGGGTACCTCCCACACAAACGGACCATTTGGCAACAAAAGATAACTGATTATAGCTTTAATATCAGTTCATACAAATAATTGAAATTTTGTACAGTGTAATTCTTTTATAGTATCTAGAGTCCACTGAAAAATGGGCCTTATCGGCACGCCCCTTTGGGTACCTCCCGAACAAATGGACTATTTTGCAACAATAGTTAACAGCTTATAACTTTAATACCAGTGCATACTTTAAAATTAATAATAATTTTATTAAAACTAAAAATGAAACTGATTAGTTTTATTAAAAACAAATTCTGACCACATTAGCCCATAATATACAAAAATTAAATCAATCCAGTTGATCATAAACAAAAATATCCATTAACAAAAAATAAATAGATTCAAATTTGTTTTAGGACTGAAGGTGAGACCCGACTGAACTTTTTGTCTTATTTTAATTCCAGTTTATTATGAATTTGTGCATTTGTTTTTAACGGCCAAAAAGTTTAGTATTTAATCTTTTTGTATAGTGATAAAAGTGAAGGTCGCACATATGAATCGGTTTTTACAAAAATTGGTACAAAGGCATTCCTAAACTAGGGATGGTACCTGTTGCAAAGGGGCAGATCGGTCCGATGTCAATTCTTGTTGCTTTAGAGAACAAATTTTTCAATTGATCTGAATGAAATTGTCTACTTTAATTGCTCTTGATCGTTGCTGGTAAATTTATACTTTATTATTATTTATTGCTGTGGAGCTGATGGAGAGGCGCGTAGTGCCGCACAAAATTTTTTAAATTTGTGTCCAGCTGCGATCCACGTTCACAGACATTATTTCAGTAGTCAAACTTTTACACCGAGATCCTTGTGAGTTCCAGTTCCATATAACTCCCATGTAATGCTTCATTTGTGGATAATCGGTTCAGATTTAGATTTATAGCAACATATATATATATATATATATGTTTCTGCTTATTTAGTATTCAACCGCTATTAAAAATGTATTTTACTTCAGATCTTTATATAATCTGGCAGAAATTAGGTTTTTTAATTTTAAGACTAGATTTGTCTTTTTTAGTAATCAGTAAACTAAACCAATCAAAAATAAAAAAAATTTAATTCGAAAAATCTGCAACGTTTTAAACAAAATAAATTTGGAGAACTCCTAACAATAACACTGTGTGTGCACAAAAATGTATCCTCGATGAAAATAACGTACCCGCATGATTTTGACCCGAATGGCATTTTGAATGCGAATGGCATTAGCCGTTTTTTTCTGTGACATCGCGTTTTCGAGATATTTAGTCACATAGTTTGCTGGGTAAACAAGGAGGTTAGTAAATTCAAACGCAATTTTTGTATACAAAACTTCGGAAGAGATGTTCTATGTCAAAGAATTAAAGAAAGGGGACAATGCAAGACATATTTCTCCCAAAACACCCAACATTCCCGCACATCCCCTTACCACTGATAATCTCCCTCCCAACATAATGCAGTATCAAAAGTCATAGAACTCGATGGATGTTTTGGGTCATGTATTCGACAAAAATATTTTTGTAAACTATAGATTCCGTGTAAAGAATCACAATAGGTCCCCACAATACACTTTCATGGCAACCAAATGGTTTTTTGAAAATATCGTAATTATTGGCCATGGACTGAGTTTTGCGTGGTCCTCAAATGTACCTTTATTCTCAATTGTTCAATGATAACCAATAAAAACAATATATTTAAAAAAACATTGGGTTGCCATAAAAGTGTATTGTGGGGACCTGTTGTGCTTTTTACGCGGAATCTTTTTGTCGAATACATCACCCAAAAATCCCCGATAAATCATTATTTGTGGAGAGGGATTTTCACAGGCAAGGGGATGAACATGGGCGTCGAGTGTTTTGGGGAAATACTTCTTGAAGTGTCTCCTTTCTTTCTTTCTTTGACATGGAACTTCTATTCCGAAGCTTTCTATACCAGAATTTTTCCTGAATTTACTAACCCTTTGTTACCCAGCAAACTTTGTGGATAAGTATATTTAAAAAACCAATGGATTGCCATTAAAGTGCATTGAGAGGACCCATAGTGATTTTTTACATGGAATCTTTTTTTCGAATACATCATCCATTTTGCACACACAGTGTAATTTTATTTCAATACACATATAAACACATATCTTATTTGAGAAAATTAGTTTGCAAAGATATTTTGCTGCAATGTATTAATACATGTGTTCCAAATAAATTTGGTGTTCAAATAAAATGTGTTTGCTCAGAATTATATATAATATTTAAAAATTTGTGTTCCAAATATATTTTCTTTCGATTTTAACATATCAAATAAGGCAATTTTTTGGGATTATTCATCCCATCTACTTGTTCCTGCCGATTCTTGATTATGAAAGAATGCAGCGTATTTTAAGGTTATCCTTTAAGTAAGTCTTTGTGTGGGGGTGGAGCTACACGGGGCAAAATCGCCTTTTTTGATATGTTTGAATCGAAAGAAAATATATTTGGAACACAACTTTTTAAATATTATGTGTTTCTGAGCAAATAAATTTAACTTGAAAATCAATAAAATATATTTGCAACTCGTATATTAATATGTTACAACGAATAATATTTGCAAACTAATTTTCCCAAATAAAATATGTCTTTGAATACAAATAAAATTATTGTTTAGGAATTTCTCCAAATATATTTTATTTAAAAAAGATTTTCTAAACTTTTGTTGAATTTTTCGAATTTCAGTTTTAATTTTTTTATACCCTCCACCATAGGATGGGGGGTATATTCATTTTGTCACTCCGTTTGTAACACCTCTAAATATTGACCTGAGACCCCATAAAGTATATATATTCTTAATCGTCGTAAAATTCTAATACGATTTAGCCATGTCCGTCTGTCCATCAGTGGTAATCACGCTACAGTCCGCAATAATAAAGCTAGGTTGATCAAATTTTGTACAAATACTTCTTATAGTTGCAGGTTGTTTGGGATTGCAGATGGGCGATATCGGTCTATATTTAGATATAGCTCCCATATATATCATTTAACTTGTTGTTATTCCTACTGTTCTCATGTTTCCTACTGTTCTCATCTACTATATGTTTTTGTGTGTTTTCGGTGTAATTTTCTTTAGGTTTGAGTTATTTTGTAGGTTTGAGTTTTCATGCTATCCATGGTGGAGGGTATATAAGATTCGGCATGGCCGAACTTAACGCTTTAACTTGTTTGGTTTCGAATTGATTCTCCCAGTTATGGTACCAAATGCAGCATTATCTTCTGTTTTAAATCAATCATCTAACATTTCTGAGTATTCCAAGCCATCATTAATTGTCAATCCTCCAAGAAATATATTTCGATCCAAGATTATACGATTTCAATTATTATTATTTATTACTTTCAGACATGAAAAAAAATTAACATAATTTAGGTAGTTTCTGAATACTTAAATGCAAATGAATATTTGTTTCGGAAAAAATAGTTCAAAGTAAACACATATTGGGATGTAAACAAAGATTTGTTTAGAACAACGTCTTCCCAAATATATAATTTTTCTGTGTACCAAATATTATATGTTTAGAGTGTACCCTAAACATATATATGTTTCAAGCAGAATATGTTTGGGACAATATATTACAGAAGCGATTTTTTTTCAGCGTGTAAGTATTTTGTTGACCGAAACGAGATCAATTATTTTAAATTATTATGGCAATTCCCTATTTCGCATTGTTAGTGAGGTACAGGGTATTATATAGTCGTCCCCGCCCGACTTTCGATCTTTTTTTTTTATATGTTAATGAGCAAAATCTAGCAAATCGCGTTGAAGCTATGTGATAAACGTTTTTTGAATTGATGGAGTATTTTGTTTATAGACTTTGTTTATTAAGTCTACCTGTAAGTTCACTAATTTTTCTTAAATTTGATATCGCTACCTGGGCACGTCATTCATTAAAGAAAATTTCCAACGCCATTCACTTTCGCACTAAAACGCTTTACACAAACTTACTTTTAATTGGGAAATAACACTTTTTCACACTCTAATAAGCTATAGAATGAGGGTTGCTTTCAACGTTTCTAGGATCCTTTCAAACGCCATAACACGACGATTTCTCTGCTGTCAATGAATACCTTACAAAAAAACGGATACTTTCTTACCTTCAGCTTTTTTCGTCGTCACCTTCTTCTTCGATGATGGCATTAATTCCTTCAACGTTTTATTCGCATAAACAAATTTGCATAGAATAGAAAAATCCTTGGGAGTGTCGTCGTCGTCGCCGAGTACAGCGTTTGCATACGCAAATCCTTTCACTTTACTCTCAATCCTCTCCTTTCTCCCAAAAAATATAAATGAAACGGAGATTATTTTAATGAAACCGTCCGTATCTGTAATTATGACATTCACACTCCACCTGGACCAACCAGAGGCTGAGGATGCGGTGCGGTCTTAACCATCAAACTTGTGCTTCTGTCTTCGGATGATAAAAAGCAACACACAACAACAATAACAAAAACAATGATTATTATATTATACGTACGTACGTTCACACTGGAATACAAATAGAGTCATTAACCTTTTAAAGTTATTAAACTCTGCTTTGGTTCCCCATTTTTTCGCACTTTGCAATGATAGAGATAAGTCTGTTGTTTTTTTTACTTCTTGGTAATTTAAGCATATCACTATCCTCCTCCTTCTTCACCCCTTCGCCCCAAATAATTCGTAGGGAAATGGAGCCGCATAAAATCAAACATTAAAATTTACTTATTTGCTTTACGGGTTCTTTTTGGTTTGGCTTTAATGCGCAATGCGAATGGAACCTTAAGAAACAATTAATGTTCACTTTGGATAGATTTGCCTCATAAAAACCCCAAAGTAGTGGTCGCTTCGGTTAAGACGGCTAAGAGAACTCAGTCAAACCAAACCAAACCCAACCAACGGATTCATGTCGAGTCATCTGCCATCGTATGTGGAGGGCCTCCCATCATGACTGGGAGTTTGAGTGAGCATAATAGAAAAAAACCCTCATGTCTGCCTCATATACGCTACTACTATTTCTGTTTGTTAATGAATTTTTACCGGTAATTATGTACGCTTAGGCAAATGTAGCGTGCAGCAGTAAGGGTGCCGCCAAACATTTAAACGTTCTTTGTTGGATTTAAGCCATTCATTGTGCCTAAGCTCAATTCTGTCGATGGTTTATGATTGTTAATGTCTTCTGTCACACATGTCAAGTGTGTGGTGGATACATTAGGTCAAATCGAATTTTAACATATATATCTTTTTTATCATTCTGGTATTCACGTATGCAAGTGACAAGATAATGGACCCGCTTTTTGGGCAGAATAAGCCTATATATAGCTCATTTTCATCAGCAATTAAATCTCAGAAACTGCACTTCTTATATTTCCAGTTCCATAATAATCGGTAGGAAAAGGAGCATCAAAAATTGCATTTTATAAACATTACATTTTATATTCTGTCAAAATTTGTATTAGTCCTTTAACTCAATCAAAAAATTATGCTCTAAACAGTGGATGACACACATTTTACCATATAATATGGTTGCATAAAAAATTAAAAATTTCAAAAAGCTACCCTACGGAATATTTGGCCTCTACAACAGTCCGGTTCGCAGATTATTCCTTTAAGATGAAAAAAACCGGTAACTTCAACTTGGCTTTGTCATCTGAAGTTGTGAATTGCCACCCTATGACATATCCATGTTCTGGCTTAAAATAATACCTACAGTATTTGGACTTTCAATGTCAGTCACATAATTAGGACTAAGCACGAGAAGAATTATGCATGATTTTAGCATTATAACTTTTTTCCTATTCCATTTTTAAAGGCGTAATTTTTCGTTTTTGGTACGCCAATGTCATCAAAAAACCGCGTGGGCAAAATTAGCTCAATCGACCATTTATACTCGTATATTTAAAAATGGATTGCGAATAAAAGGTGCGTGAACGGATTATCAAAAATTTCCAAGAAAATTCACAAAAAAAACAATTGCTACGAAGACAGTGATGTCCCGCATTAAGTTTATAGAGTCACAATTCATTAAGTTTATAGAGTCACATTAAGTTTATAGAGTCACTAACAATTAGTAGGATACCTGGCAGTGGCAGAAAATGCTGGTTTTCAGACCCCATAAAGGATAGGAAAATAATAGACATTTTGAAAGGAAGCATAATTTCGGGAAGAAATTATGCATATATCGATACCTTTCTTTCTGAACTATGCTAATTGCAAAAACGTATTTTTTCAGGAGAGGCGATCAACGTTTAATGATTTTTTAAAAATTTTTGTGAAATTCCTTTATAATGCAACTCGAATGACCTGTACTGTTTTGTGAATATCTTTTGATTGGGTTAAAAATACAATCTCCCTTAAACTATCCTAAGTCGTCGATATAACAAATTGCTTGGAGACTTTTGTAAAAAATATTAAAAAAGTAACTGATCAGAAGTACGTCTTCTGATCAAGTGCAAATGGTACGAGGTAGAAATAGAAATAGGAGTTATGAAGCAATACATAGAGTTCGAAAATTGCAACGGAATTTTGTGTGAAAGTATGATTGCTGAATCATGGGGTATGAGATTTACGTGTTATATTGCTTATAGTAAGGGGAATATTGCAGAAGAGTTCCGTGTACAAAATAAGTCGATAAGTTGATAACGCAACTGGTCGTCAACTATGAAATATATAATAAAACCAGTCGTCAACTAAGAAGTATATAATCAAACTAGCTGATCCGGTCCACTTCGTTGTCCCAGACTTCAGATTTCCGATCCCGTCCATTTTTTGGACTGCTCAAGATATATCAACTTAAAAACATGGCTCATATAGATAGGGGCATAAAAGTCGAGTGTTTTGAGTGCGTACCCGCCGCAATGGCCTTACCGCACTGTGCTCTTAACACAGGGTGAATACAATGTGTCCACCAACGCCCCCACATACAGAAGTGCATGAGTACCCATTCGACTTCATGTTTTTGGCATGTCGTCCCTTTGGTTAAGGGCGGAGCCTACCTAAAACTCCTTCCATTCTATGGGTCATGACACCCGGCTGAAATGCAACTCCACATCGAGCTTACGCTCTACCCGCGATTTGGGTCCAAACCACAGCCACCACGAAATGCTCCCCAAGGGGCCACACCAACAGCCAGGCTGGTATGGGGCTCATGGCTCCCGTGGTATCAGATTATAGTCTCGGGCCAAACTTCGTTGCCGAAGCTACTACCAGTTAGTCCTCCAAAAAAGGTCCGGGACTGGTGGCATATAGTTCAAAAATTTGTTTTTCAATCAACAACTAAATAAATAATGAACAACAATTAACACAGTCATCCTCACCGGTCACCTTCGTGACGCCGTTCCGGACAAACACACAGTCACTGAGATTCAGTGACCCACAAACATAAAACAACAATTAACACGAACACCCTCACGGATGAACGACAACCACACCACAGCAACACCAGGAGCATCGGCAGGCATCAGCATCAGGGCGCAGATGGAGGAATCTGTGCCGCGCTTCGCAGTCAACAAACAGTAACAGCCGACCAGGCAGGCTATGCCGACAGTAGTGCAATTAGTTACCTCCACTAAATGTCTCGAAGTCTTCTCCTATTAAAGACAATACGAGCAAGATTGCCCATTGCCCTCAGCGTTCGACCGTCCTCTACAACCGTACTGAAATCCCACACCCCCTGGGAGTGGAAGATTCCCATGCTAGCTAAATCCCTAACATCATCGTAGTGCGACCGTAAGTATATGAGCGAGACCACGCCCCCTCTATTAAAAATGTATGTAGCCTATGCCACCTGCTAGGGTTATATGAAGATTCCCTGAAAATTTCATCACAATCGGTCCAGCTGTTTTGGAGTCCATACGTAACATACACACATCCAATTTTATATATATAGATAAGCTGGACCCGGTCCACTTCGTTGCCCCAGACTTCAGATTTCCGATCCCGTCCATTTTTGGACCGATCAAGCTATATCAATTTCAAAACATGGCTCATATGGGCGAAGTCACTACCATTGGTCCGATCCCGCCATTTTTGGACCAATCGCGAAGACTGTCATTAGATACATAATTACAGCACTATAGCTAACAAATTGTGCAAAATATCTCAATTTCAAACAATTTTCCTGGATGAAATATGCACCTTAGTAGACGAACGGTTGGGTTATGTAATCCCTAGCAAAGGACCAGTTGGGTAATGTAATCCCTTACAAAGGACCAGATGGGTTATCTAGTACTTAGCAAAAAAAAATTGAGTTATATCGTCCCCTCAATAAAAGAATAGTGTATAATTTTTTTGTAGTTTCGAGAAAATCGTATTTTAAATTTTTGTGAAATTAGACTTCTTGGAAGATAAATATGTATATTTTAGAAGAGAAACGATATTTTCAATTTCTTTTCCTTTTAATATGTGGTTAAATAAGCAGGTTACAGCCAGATGATATTCCATAAGTCTAAAAGAACGTTAATTGTATATAAATGGGATCAAAGTATCATACAAATCTATACACTATTTTTGCAATTTAACTTTTGACCCAGTTCGTGGAAGTAGAATTCCACTAAATTTTTACCAGCTATAGAATAGATTATGTAGATTCCTTTAATGCGATAAAAAAAATAATGGTGTATATGCGTACACACACGGGGACGATATGTGTGTATATGTAACCCAACTGGTCGTCAAATAAAGAGGTGAATAAACCAACTGGATGTCAACTATGCAGTAGACAATCCAACTGGTCCTTTACTAAGAAGTAGATAAGCCAACGGGTTCTGAGTTAATGAGCAAGTAACTCTACGGGTCGTTAACAAATGTGTACATAACCGCACTGGTCGTCAACTAAACCCAAGTGTTCGTACACTAAGAAGTAGATAACGCAACTGGACGTCAACTAAGGAGTATAAGTGGATATCCCAAGTGGTCCTCTACTAAAAAGTAGATAAACCAACTGAACGTAAACTAATGAGTACACTGGAAAAAAAAATTGTACTTGAATTAAAGAAATGCTCCAAAGACGTCATTAGTCTTTAAAATAAGTAAATTTTGTACCTAAAATTTAGATAATTTCGTTAACATTAAGTAATTTACTTAATTGTAAATAAATGTTCTTAATTTTAAGTACAAAATGTACTTATTTTAAAATCTAAGGACATCTTTGGAACATTTCTTTAATTTTATGACATTTTTTTCAGTGTAGATAACCTAAATGTTCGTCAACAAAGGAGCAGATAACCCAACTGATCCTCTACTAAAAAGTAGATAAACGAACTGGACTTTAACTAATGGGAAGGTAACCCAAATGGTCGTGAACTAAGGAGTAGATAACCCAAACGGTCCTCTATTAAAACATAGATAACACAACGGCTCGTCAACTACGGAGTATATAATCCAACCGGTCGTCAGCTAAGAAGTACAGGGTGGAGCACGGGAATTTTCCTTTTTTGCACTGCAGGCTGCGGCGGCTCTGTTAGTCGAAGAGAATGGAGAGTGTGCGTGACTTATAGTGGCTGACGGGAGATTTGTATTCGTCTGCCTTTCAGTTGCCATCATGCATTGGGCACGTGAGGAGAGGTCATTTTGTGTTGAAGCGTATTTTTCAAATGGATATTTTTCCAGGATAACCGTCTTGCCGTAACTGTGAACTCCGAACGGTACTTGACTATGATGCAGGATTTTTTTCAGCCGGCTCTTGAGGCAATGGAATTAGAGGATACATAGTTCCAACAGGAACCGTCCCAACACCTTGAAAGACCTAATTAACAATATTGAGGCTGAAATTGGCAGAATACCAGTCGACATGCTTGTTAGAGTTCATGAAAACTTCAGAAAACGTATGCAGCAGTGTGTGGATAGCGAAGGTCGACATTTTCCAGATACACTATTTAAAACCATTTAATTTCAAAATTCCCTTACTGTTTTCTAAGGTTCATAACTTTTTTATTTCATTTCATAAGCAAATTACCGCGTTCCACCCTGTATAAAATCCATTTTTTTTGCTAAGTACTAGATACTTACATAACCCAACTGGTCCTTTGCTAGGAATTACATAGCCCAACTGTTCGTCTACTAAGGAGTATATTTCATCCAGGAAAATTGTTTGGTGCATTTAACCCCAGTTAATTGATCAGATCAGACGTTGGTAGCCCAATTGAACTAGTACTAGGATCAGTAGAATACGAGTAAGGTTAATTGGCTCTTCATTTCCGTGCGGTATAAATGCCTCTCCTGAAAAACTTTGGATTTTGACTTAGCATACTTTGGAATGTATGTATCGTAATATAACCCTAAATCCAAATGTGAACTGATTTACTTCAAATTGGGAAGTATTTGGGGCTTTGAACGGTAAACTCCTCTTTACCCAATTGAATATTTGCCATATGAAAAATACAGCGTCTATTGCACCTCGATGTCAAACCGGAAGGAAAATACAAGATTATAAGCCTCGTTAACTTAAATCATGATGCTCCATCGCAGAGTCGGAAGAATTAAAAAAAAGTAAAATAATTGAGCCGTTTCTTAACCAGGGAACCGATTTAAACAAATCTTGGCATGCTTTAAGAAGATGTATTAGAAAAGTTACTCGTATGTTTTGAATTTGGGACCCCTATTGTATACAGTGGCGGAGTTACAGGGCCTCAAAGTTGGCCACCACGGGCGAACAAAATGTTAAAGCGCATGTAACTATTGTATTTTTCGTCTGATTCAAAAATTCTGGATCACAGCTGATGAATCATGGATCTATGGATGGATCCGAATCATGGATCTATATTTATCTTCACGGAGAATATTTTGAAAAACAATAAAACCATTTCCAGTTATACATGATTGTTTTTTTTTTTGCTGGACCCGAATTATAAATAGCAATAAATATAGAAGGAATTATAAAAATAAAGTATAACAAATTTATATTTGTCTTTAATTAAACTTCCTGGAGACTGTTTGCAAAAAAGGAATGGGTTAACAATTTTTAAAAATAGCGCTGCCAGGCTTCTCAAAATTACACCATTTTTTTACGAAAATTTCAGAACTTGCCCACATTTTCGACAATCGCAAAGCTATAATATAAAAAGAAATTTTGAGGCCGGGTACACATAACAGATAAAATAATTTAAATATAATAACTCAGTGCGACAAAATAAACTCAAGTTGAGAAGCAGATGACGCGATACTATTTTTCCTCTTGTCGAGGAAAACACGATTTTTTTGGAATTCCCCGGACACCGCCAAAATCCGGATTTACGGGTAAAAAATCGTTTTTCTTGCCTTTTTCACTTGAACGCCTATAACTTTGTAAATTATTGATGGATTTTCAATCTCTAAACGCAAATTAACAAAATAATTGGTAAATATTAAAAAAACTGTAAGGAAAGGCTAAAGTCGGGCGGGGCCGACTATATAATACCCTACACCACTCTCGTAATATTGAATAACTATGAAATATAAATTTTGTAGTTCATGTATTGTTTATTGTTTATTCTAAATTTCAAAACGATTGGATGTAAAATACAGCTTCTATAGAACTAAAGGGCCAAATCGGACGAAACATATATATGGGAGCTTTAGCTAAATCTTAACCGATTTTCTCAAATTCGGTAGTGTTGGTTCATGGATCAAGAAACTCTACCATTCTAAATTTCAAAATGATTGGATGTAAAATACAGCTTCTTCAGGACTAAAGAGCAAAATCGGACGAAACATATATATGGGAGCTATAGCTAAATCTTAACAGATTTTCTTCAAATTCGGCAATGTTGGTTCATGGATCAAGAAACTCTACCATTTTAAATTTCAAAACGATTGGATGTAAAATACAGCTTTTATAGGACTAAAGGGCCAAATCGGACGAAACATATATATGGGAGCTATAGCTAAATTTTAACCGATTTTCTTCAAATTCGGTAGTGTTGGTTCATGGATCAAGAAACTCTACCATTCTAAATTTCAAAATGATTGGATGTAAAATACAGCTTCTATAGGACTAAAGGGCCAAATCGGACGAAAGATATATATGGGAGCTATATCTAAATCTGAACCGATTTCATTCAAATTCAATAGGGATCTTAACAGCTGCGAAATACTCTAAACTACAAAATTTCAGAACGATCGGAGTGAAATTGCGACCTGTAGTCGACGAACAACTTTACATGGACAGACGGACGGACGGACAGACATGCTTAAATCGACTCAGCTAGTGATTCTGAGTCGATCGGTATACTTTAAGGTGGGTCTAGCTGTGTTATTTTCAGGTGCTACAAACATCGCCGTGAAACAAACTTATAATACCCTGTACCACAGTGTGGTGTAGGGTATAAATAGGATTTTGGGACAAATAAACATATATTCCTACAGCTTTAAATAAACAAAATATATATTGTTCGAAATTCTCTTTCCACATTCGCTTAGAGATTGCAAATCGGTTATATGCGTTCAAGTGAAAAATGGCAAGAAAATCGGTTTTTATCGGTTTCCGGGAAATTTCGTAGAACAAACATTGTTTTACTAGCCAAGACCTACATGAAAAATAGTATCGCGGTTTTTGGTTTTTGGATTGTCGCACTGTGTAATTTTTTAATATTTTATGGACTCAAAAAATTTTGTCTGCGTTTGAAAAAAAATTCTTTTTTAATGTTTCCCTACGAATCGGTATATACGAGTATTAGAGTCGGATGAACTCGTATACCGATTAATTTCTCATTATCTTTTCTGGATAGACAACAAAATTTGATATTTGATGAAAAAATATTGCGATTAGAGACAAAAAATATGTACATACCTCAAAACCTCTAATATTCTAAGGATCATAACTCCGTGGTTGTTAGAGATCTTCTCCTGGAGCAAAAATGCTCTACCCTCTAATTTGCTTTAAATCTTAATAATCTGAAGGGCCGTTCCCAATAAGCTGTAACCAAGAATGGAGTAATAATTTGTACCCGAAATCACACAGTCCATGTTTTGATATAGCCCCCATTAATGGACCCCTCCAATCTCACTTCTTGACATTGTAGCGAACACATTTTCAATTTATCAGGCTGCAATTTAAGATTTTATTTTATATTCCAATACATTGTCAGTCAAGTGATATTGCGCCCATATAAACTCCCTTCCGAATCGACATCTGAATGCTGAAATTTAAGTATCGTATTTGTATTTTATATTACATTAAATCGTGTCTACTGCAAAATTGAGCATATAGGTCCATATTAATTTGCTAACAGCTACACAATTTTATCCTGTAATACCCTCTCAATAACATAAACACCATCCCAGTGATACACATGCATTATGCGTCATCATTATCCCAAGAATAATAAATTATAAAAGCATATACTCCATAACTTCATGAATTTTCTAAACAAAATGCTAATCAGAGCATCAATCATAATACGATTTATGTCTATGTGAATACACATTTCAATTTGAACCGATTTTAAAATTAGTGAACTCATGCATCATCCATAAACATGACTGTCCGTCCGTCCGTCCCTCCGGCTTTTTGAAATGAATGGATATGAGCGTTTATTTTCCAAATACAAATAAAATCACTTTTAGCATTCAATATTGAGATTATGTCATAAATACTCGAATTCGAATACCGTTTAATTCGAATTATTAGTGACACAATGGAATATCTGTATTTGTGGCTATTTGTGGCCATTTATGGCTGAGAACGACAACAGATGACATAACGTTTGAGTGCTCCAATGAATAGAGATTTATGGAAATGAAATATTAATTTCAAAAACACAAAATCCCCCTCGCCACAAACCATGGCGCAAGCTACGAGAGTTGAAACTGAAACTAAAGGCAAGTGTCAGTGATCGGTTAAAGAATGGATTTTATGTTGAAATTGTTAAACAATGCATTCGTTGTCCGAATTAGTTTCTATTGAATTGTCTGTCTATCCCAAGTTAGAAAAGAACTCGGAGTTAAGTTTGATTAGTTAAACTTATGTTTGAAGTCATTGGTTGATACAACAATAGGGTTGGCTTACTTGGTTTAGGTCACACTCAACTCTTGGGTGGACCCATAAATCGTGTGATAGTAAAACTTAAACAAATAAGGAAACAAATATTTAAATAACAAATATCTTCATTGTTCCTAAATAATTTTATGCATTGATAGATTTTTTATAGAAAAGAAACTAAATGTAGCAATTAAAAATACCTATAGATATCAATTTTCAATTAGAATACAAGTAACCATCATCCAAACACATCCATTCTGGAACCAAATCTGAGATATTTCTTCAATAGACCTTCGTTTTTCAAAAGAAAAAAATCTAAATAAAAAATATTACAACATTTTAAACTGGTAACACATTTTTTTCTCCACTTTCAAAAGTGCTATTTTTTTCAATTCCAAACTGCCCATAAATGCATCATTTTTGTCGTACTCCCTCGTATTGCTTGCTAAAATTGTTTGCCATTAAATTTGTTTATCATTAAATTTACGGTAATAAACATAAATTAAGTGAGCAAAAACCCCATCATTTCACACACACACACAGAGCACATGTGAGGAAAAGAGTGTTATTTGTCCTTTACCTTCTGCCATTTTAATTTTTGTCATTTTCATTACAATGATAAGCTCAGGGCAAAACAGCAGAAAAAGAAAAAAACAAACGATGCATAAATTCATAAGGAAAAACATAATGCAGGGGGGGACCGACCCTAGACAAGGTATGGCAACACATAAAAATTCATAGAAGAGACAAATCTTGTGGCCAGATGTGCGTGTTGTGGAATTCGTGTGCTCGTCATTCTCCTCCTCCTCCTTGGCGTTTTGCTTATGGAGGAAAAGCGTTCATATATATTTTCCATAGATTTATATCACTTCCTGCAAGCAAATATGAAGAGGTATAATATACGTATACATATGTGTTGATTAGGATGGAACGGTTTCGAAACGTAGGATACTCGTATTTCGAAATATGATAAAATTCGGCTATGACTTTGGTCGTCAGATATATTTAAGTTTTGTTTCACTTATGTCATTTGACATAATACTGATGTAAACATGTTTATGGTTGTAATCACTGCGACGATTACACACAGCAAAGAAATTGTGTTCGAGACCTGAAAACGTATTTGCTGTATAGATTGAGGTATGCTATTTTATGAAACCAAAATAATTTTTTTTATGGTAAAGTTTTTTTTTTAATTTTATCAACTTCCAATTTTTTTGGAATCCAATTACCTTTAGCATTTGGACCCTAGTTTTTAAACTACAAGCCCGAAAGAGCCGTGATACCCTTTAAAGTAAAGAAAATTCTGGCGGATAGTTCAGTAACATAGTGGTGATATTAAGTTCAATAGTAAATGTCGTTAAAAAATTATAAAAAAATAAATTTCTTAAAAAAATGTTTTTTCTTGTTCGAAAAAATCATAAAAAATTTAAAAAAAATTTGTTCCTTTTTTGAAAGCTAACGTCCTAACGAAAAAATCCATGCTTATTTGAAATCTATGGATAAATTTATAAATTATGACGCATGTTGTAAAGGTTAGGAAAATTAAAAAAATAATTTTTCATATTTTTATTGTGTACATTTTGTTTGGGTGGTACCAAAAGTGCGTGGCGCGAATTTTTGAATAGACAAAGGGTACTGTAAAAGCATTACAATGTACAAAATTTCAAGTGTTTGTATGAGCAGGAATCGAAGTTATAAGCAGTTAACTTTGTATGCAAACTTGCCCATTCGTCCATACCAAAAGGGGTGTGGTAATAACGCCCATTTTTACGGAACTATAGGTACTGTCAATGTATTGATTACACTCCACAACATTTTAAGTATTTTTATAAACTGGTATTAAAGTTATAAGCTGATAACTTTTGGTGCAAAATTGTCCATTTGTTTGAGAGGTTCCAAAAGGGGCGTATCGATAACGCGCACTTTTCACTGTACTCTAGGTACTATAAAATCATTACACTGAACAAAATTTCAAGTATGTGTATGAACTGATATTAAAGCTATGTAAAAAAATTAACTTTTAGTGAAAAATGGTCCCTTTGTGTGTGAGGTACCAAAAGGGGCGTGACAACTTCGCCCATTTTTCTCAAGGTGATAGTGATTAATGAACTAATACAATGTGTGGAATTCAGAAGATTCTAATAAGAAGTATATAAGTTATTAAAGGATCAATATTTCACTAAATGTTGGCCCTTTGTGGGTGATTATTTTGGTCAGCATAATCGACCAATTGTGTTCACAATCGGGAGAATTGTGCGCAAATTTCATCAAATCGGGTCTGTAGGAGATATGAAAACACCTCTGTTCGCGATAGTGTGGCAGAAGATCCGTCAACCTCGTATCGTCGTCGTGCCCAAGAATTGAACATCTCACGAACATCACTGACGCAAATTTTGAAATAAAGATTTGAATTTACACGCTTACAAGGTTCAACAACATTGAACCTCAATTTTGTCTCAGAGTAATTGAAAATATGGACCATCGGATAGTGGTATGCCACCGAAGCCGTGGCGAGCATTTGGCCAATATTTTTTTTCACACATAATTGTCACAGATCCTTCTATCATAATAACAAATATTAAGATAATTCTCTGAGAACTTTTTGTTTTATTTACAATTAACATCGTGTATTTTGGTTGGACCAACCTTCACTTCACTTGTTCATCCTTAGTCAGACTATTGTTATTGACTATAGGTATTCTAAAATGACTAAATTTAAGTTCGTTCATCATCTGCACTAATATGATTCACTGAATAATTGTACACATTTATCAATTTGTCTGGTAAGTAGAGGGCGGTACCAAGGAAAACACAACAAATTTGGCATATTTTATATCGCGTGTTTTTTTTAGGGGTATAGAACTTCGAATTGAAATAAAACACCAGAAAATCGTTTCAAGGTCCATCAATTTGGCTTTATTGGAAGGATAATTTTATGCCATTAATGTTTAAATATGATTTCGGGCATGTGGCCGCCGCGGCTGGCTCGAATAAAGCCAATTCTACAGGTCCAATTTTCAACCACTTTTTCGAGCATATGGGACCGTATGTCGGCAATAACGCCACGAATGTTGGCTTCCAATTCCCCTAACGTTTCTGGTTTGTTGGCGTAGACAAGCGACTTCACATATCCCCAAAGAAAATAATCCAATGGTGTCAAATCACACGATCTTGGTGGCCAATTGACAGGTCCATTCCGCGAAATTATGCGCTCATCGAATGTTTCCTTCAATAAATCGATTGTGACGTGCGCTGTGTGGCATGTAGCGCCGTCTTGTTGGAACCACAACTCATCCACATTCATGCCATCCAATTCGGGAACAAAATAGTCGGTTATCATGGCTCTATACCGGTCTCCATTACCTCTCCACAGCTCCAATTGCTGTGCACGGTGGCGAATCGATTCATTCGGGTCCTCTTCAACACTTTGCTCTACAGCGGCATTTGTTTCTTCGGTGCGCACTGTTCGACGTCTCTGCGGATGCGTATTATCACATAGAGTAAACGTAGTGCGAAAACGATCCATGGTTAACCGAATTAATTGCTCTGATGGACGATTATGTCGACCATAAAATGGACGGAGCTTGCGGTAAACTTCGCTAACTGAACCATTATTTTCGAAATAAATTTGCACGATTTGCAAGCGTTGTTCTTTTGTCAACCTGTTCATGATGAAATGGCAAACCAAACTGAACATAAATGACATTAGAGTTGCCAGATTTGACCACAAAATGCCAGTTTTATCTCTATTCGAAAAACGAAGCTGTAAAAAAACACCCTTTATTTAATTCTCAACATAGTATCCTTTTAGCTCGTTACACATTTTCCAGCGATTTTCAATATCTTCGATACCCTGTTTATAGTAAGAACTGTCTAGTCCTGAAAATAGCCTTTAACTGCAAACTCCACATCTTCATTGCTTGCACATCTTTTTCCACCGAGCCATTTTTTCACGTTTGGAAAAAAGAAAGCAATTCGAACTTTAATTCATTGATTTTGGCCATCGCAATAGAGGATGTTTGAACTTGTGTATTTTCTTGATTGTGAGCAAACGCTGCACCCATCATGCGCACAGCTTTCACATTCTCGAATTTTCTGTCAGTATGCGATTTATAGCACTTTTTATAACCTCACTTTAGTGTGACGAGGGTATATATCATTTGCTACGGAAAAAAGTGTAACGCGTCGAAGGAGTGACCTAAGACCCCAAGTACGTTCGGAGGAAATCCGTTTTGGGTCATTTTAAGTCGAATGAGCAATGTCCGTCCGTCTGTCTGTCTGTCTGTCTGATGGCTGGTGCGCACGATAACTCTCGAAAGGAGTAACCGATTGACCTCAAATTTGGTATGTGGTAATATTTTTTTCTATCTCCGGCTAAGTTCGAAGATGGGCCATATTGGTACACTCCTTCTAGTACCTCCCCCACAAAGGGTTAAAATGTTGTGAAATATTGATTCTTTAATAACTGCTATACTAATTATTCGAATCTTTTGAAATTCCACACATAGTATTAGCTTATTAGTCGCTATCAACTCGAGAAAAATGGGCGAAGTCGCCACGTCCCTTTTGGTACCTCCCACACAAATGCACCATTTTGCACCAAAAGTTAACAGCTTATAACATTAATAACAGTGTATAACAGTGTCCAGGGAAAAATGGGTGTTGTTGCCACGCACCTTTTGGTACCTCCCACACAAACACCAAAAGTGTTTATAGTATCTATAGCCCTGTCTCGTAACGTTTATACCAGTGCACATAAATGCTTATAAGTCGGCACAGTGCAATGAATTTAAAGTATCTAATGTTCAGCGAAAAAAAGGTGTATTTGATAAACCCCTTCTGGTACCTCCCACACAAATTGACAGAATAATTCGAGTAATATTCAATATTACATTACTCACAAAGTGAGGGTATACCTTAGTCGGTTAAACCGACTGAAACTTTCTTACTTGTATAAATGCCTATGACTTCAGTTAGCGGACGAACCTTTAATCGACGTTTATTATACCCTCACTTTAGTATGACGAGGGTATATATCATTTGCTACGGAAAAAAGTGTAACACGTCGAAGGAGTGACCTAAGACCCCAAGTATGTTCGGAGGAAATCCGTTTTGGGTCATTTTAAGTCGAATGAGCAATGTCCGTCCGTCTGTCTGTCTGTCTGTCTGTCTGTCTGTCTGTCTGCTGGCTGGTGCGCACGATAACTCTCGAAAGGAGTAACCGATTGACCTCAAATTTGGTATGTGGTAATATTTTTTTCTATCTCCGGCTAAGTTCGAAGATGGGCCATATTGGTCCACTCCTTCTAGTACCTCCCCCACAAAGGGTTAAAATATTGTGAAATATTGATTCTTTAATAACTGCTATATTACTTATTCGAATCTTTTGAAATTCCACACATAGTATTAGCTTATTAGTCGTTATCAACTCGAGAAAAATGGGCGGAGTCGCCACGTCCCTTTTGGTACCTCCCACACAAATGCACCATTTTGCACCAAAAGTTAACAGCTTATAACATTAATAACAGTGTATAAAAATACTTGAAATTTTGTACAGTATTATGCTTTTATATTGCCTACAGTCCAGGGAAAAATGGGTGTTGTTGTCACGCCCCTTTTGGTACCTCCCACACAAAGGTACCTTTTTGCACCAAAAGTTAACAGCTTATAACATTAAAACCAGTGTATAAAAATACTTGAAATTTTGTACAGTGTAATGTTTTTATAGTGTCTATAGCCCTGTGAAAAATGGGCGTTATTGCCACGCCCCTCTTTGTACCTCCAACACAAAATGCCCAAATCATACCACAATTTAATGTCTCATAACGTTTATACCAGTGCACATAAATGCTTATAAGTCGGCAAAGTGCAATGAATTTAAAGTATCTAATGTTCAGCAAAAAAAAAGGTGTATTTGATAAACCCCTTCTGGTACCTCCCACACAAATTGACAGAATAATTCGAGTAATATTCAATATTACATTACTCACAAAGTGAGGGTATACCTTAGTCGGTTTACCCGACTGAAACTTTCTTACTTGTTTTTTGATTTTTTTAACCATTTCTGGCATGGACACCTCAATTGGTCGACCACCACTGTGTTCGTCTTGGCAGCTCGTACGGCCCCGTTTAAACTCAGCCACCAAATATTTTATTTTATAGTTGTGAACGAAGTAGCAGACTCCTCCAAAGTAGAATCTAGCTCGGTTTTAATATTGGTTTGACTGAGACCATTCAAGTGAAAGTATTGTATTACGTATCTGTGAAAAATGTTTTCCATGTTTAAAAATTCGCTGAGTAGGTTTACTTTTGAGTGCTCAAAAAAAAAAAAAAAAACAACGTGGTGCTTTGAAACATTAAACATATGATTTATAAAGTTTCCTTTTTTCACGTATATATATTTTTTTTTTCAAACTACTACCGCCATATACGAGTATATCTGAAGTCGGCTATTTGGCACCGCCCTGGTATTATAATGTGGAATTTTCTATGACACGTGCCAGAAAGGCTGAATATACTCGTACTTTGTTCATACTTAGTCAAACTATAGGTATTGGGAAAATATTCTAAAATGCCTAACTTTGGGATCATTACTGCGGAAGATATGATTCATTGAATAATTGTACGAATTTATCGATTTTTATGGGAAGTACCAGTAGAGACGTGACATACTCCCATATTTCGCTACTTCGTAAGGACTGCAAAGACAAATCCTTATGTGGATTGGTAATATTGTTATGATTTTTTAATTTTTGTAAAATGTTTTTCCCTTTTTGTAACTGATACCAAAAGAGGTATGGCGAAATGTCCAATGTCCTTGATAATTACTGGAATTGTAAAATTATTATCATTTGGAATGATATGAAACATCTCAGTTAAGTACTAAAGAAGTTATAACATATATTATTTGTTAAGGTGGTAACGGGGGGGTTGGTCTAGTATGTTTAATTTTCCAATTTATGCTAAAGAGACAACATTAGCACATTCAATATTTGATGTTGGGTGTTTCCACGTAAACTGATCCCATCACACATAAAAAATAAATCAGATTTTTGCAAAAAAGGGACATCATGAACAATTGAATTTTAGAAATTCCTGAAGAGTTGATGAAATTAAGGAATAGTTTTTTTCCTACCAATGAGTTTCTATAGGTTATTATAAAATTGTTGGTTGCACTACTTTTTCTGTTGAGCTGACATGAACTATTTTTCGACATATTTTTTATTTTCTGAAATTTGTCTTTTGACTACAAGAAAGTACACATCGTTAAGTGTAGTTTAGTGTAAAACTCGTAACTTTTGGAAAATATTCAGTGACTGCAAACGGTTTTGTATTATGAAGTGTTTTGTTTGTCGCACACGAAACGGGAAATATACAAAAAGTTAAATTTAATACATTTGCTGTTGATATACTACATATATCATCTTTTGTGTAAATGAGGTGTAGGCTATATAGTATAAAGTAAATCAAAATGTTTCAGTATTATTACAATATTTACGGTAGAATTTGCATTCTAAGATTTGTCACATCCATTACGCAAACATCGTAAATAATTTTTAATCGATATTAAATTAAAAATATTATCTATTATTGTCTATTTATTAAATTTATTTCAGATATTAAATTAAATAACAGAAAGCTGAAATTTCGGTATAAATTGAAAAAATAAATAGATGGTATAGGTGCAGTCATTAAGATAACGATGTGTGCGGCAGTGAAGTCCCGTAAGGTCATATTAAATTAGCCTACCCATTGTTACAACGTTGTTTGTTTTTCTTAAATGGAGTTAAACAATTATCTATATATATTTTAGAATATAGGTGGAAAACTAAAAAAATCAAGATAAACCGTCCCAAACATTCTTATGAAAAGAGATCTGCTTATAATATTCTATCAGGGCGCACAGCGTATTCTAATTTAGAAATTAATTCTTTGTGGAAAATAAAAAAATAGCATTGTCATTAACTTGGATACTAAAGAGAAACAGTGTTTAAGATGTCAAAACTTGTTTTTGGCAACGATTTTTTTATTTTTTAGGTTTTACTCTTATGTGATAAAGAAAGTCGGCAATATGAATAAAACTACTTCAATATTGTTTTTCGCAGAAAAAACTAAGTCTATTAGATGCATGTTGGCTAAAAAATCCTGGGCAATATTTCGTTCTACTTATTACTCCTCCAGATTGAGACTATGTCACACCCGTTACATATTAATATATTTACTACAAATGGATTAATAGTTTAAATCATTTGGAATGACGTCAACAATATTCGCCATACTCTCGATATAGCAACAAAAATTTATTTGTTGACATTACATGCAAAAATTGTACAGTATGCAATGAAGAAAGCGGCTAGTCATGAATTTATCAAAACCTAAGGTCACACCCGTGACGGTGATAAATAAACCATATTTGTTTTATTATAAATATTATTTAATTTCCTTGTATGTCAGAAGGCAACACTTAAGTATATCTACATAAACCACCCTTTGTGAATTGTCGTTATAAATTATATAGATCGAAATCAGGAAAATACTCAGTAACAATGTCACACCCGTTCCGTGGGAATCACCCTGTTGTTTTAATGTTCGCTCCTTTCCAGCTTATAGAGTAGTTAACTATAGCCAGACAGACAGGCCTAGTTTAAACGCCTTTAAATAGATATTTCCACTCTTCTCCGAAATCATCAAATTTTTGATTCCCTCTTAGGTAATAGTATAAAAATTACATTTCTATAATCTATAAAAACTCTCTTGTAACGGATATCCACTCCCCTCCGAAGAGTTAAAATGTTGATTCCATCTTAGGTAATAGTACACACATTTATAAAAATGGTATAATCTATAAAAACTCTGAAAAATTATCTACTTTTTTAAATCTTCATTTAGACATACAATGCTTTGAGCCGAGTGCTGCTGGCAGTTGTTTATTTCAAAATTACGTAAACTATAAGTATATTGACAGAGACTAACTGTAATGTATGCAGTTAATATACGTGCACGGCATTAGCCATGGGCCTACTACATTAAGTACTTTAAAGTTTGAATCACTCGTATTACTTACATTTTAAATTAACCCTAAATTTTCAAACTTATTTTAATGAAATTTTCTTTCATTTATTTTCAGGTGGGTGCACAAAAGTTAAATTTTTCCATTGTGTCTTGAATTATATGTTATACAAGGTAAGGTGTAGATACAAGCCAGTCAGAACTGATTTGTATGCATATTTGTTAGTAATACACGATTTATTTCCAGATCGGATTAATCTTTAGGGTACTTGTACAAGGGGACAACAAAATTTGTTCCCCTAACAACAATACGTTTTAACGATATATTATGGCCAATAAGAATCATGTGCTACGAACTATTCTAAATTCTATAGATAATTTTTTTCCAAAAATTTTAATATTCAAGTTGGTTTACTTGTAAACAATTTATTAGGTAGTGCACTGTAAAAAAAGTCAGCGGATGCGAGGCGGAATATGAAGGCTTACTTACCTCAAGACAATCCCAAAAATACTTTTTCCGAGCCCAAAATCGTTTTTTATCGTAACTTTTTTGTTTGTAACTCGATTATCACATACGACACCTCAATGAGTTGGTCTCAATTAGTACTACATTTTCCTCATAGTCGTCGCGAATATACAAAGTAATTTTTAAAAGAAGACTTCACTTGCAGCAGTTTCTACTCCTAAAAATTAAAAATACTTTTCTATAGGATTAAAGCGCTTTAATAATCATGATCATTTTGCACTTTTATTCAAAAACAAAAAAGGTAAGTATTCTTCAGAAAATTACATTGTACATCGACGACATATATGAGGAAATGTAGTACTCGTCGTGTCCAATACATTGATGTATCGCATGTGACAATCGAGTTACAAACAAAAAGTTACTGTAAAAAACGATTTTGGGCCGATTCCGTGGGCACGAAAAAATTTAATAAATGGTTTTTGCGATTGTCTCGAGTTAAGCTTTCATATTCTGCCTCACATTTGATAACTTTTTTTGGTGACCCGATTCAAGAAAATGAAAATTTTGGGCCGATTCCGCGGGCTCGGAAAAAATTAAATTAATGTTTTTGCAATTGTCTCGAGGTTAGCTTTATCAACACATTTGATAACTTTTTTTTATGACCCGGTCCAGTACATACACTGCAGTCAACCAGTCATGCCTCGACCACTGGGGCGTATGATTAACATTGAAGAACATTATGGTAAATATTTTAGTGGAACATATTAGCCTTCTAGCTCCCCCCATAACCCTAATTTTTGGCTCTATTTTAATAAATCGTAAAAAACGCCCCTAAAATTGGGGAGGGCTGTACAAAAATGTTGGCGGTACAATTTTACTATTTATGTCAGAGCACACTAAAGCGCAAAACTGAGCACAAACACCAAAAACCAGTCAAATTCTAGTCAAAAACACCCTTTTGGAATATTCATGCAGCAATGTTATTCATACGCCACAGTGGTCGAAGCAACAAATGTGCCAGTACCCAGCAAAATTTCCCATTACCAAATAACCTGACGGGTAAGCTAACTTCAAATCTAGTAACTGCTTATAATTTGGCCTCCCTTCGAATTATTTTTACACATGCATGTCATTGGAGGAAAGTGCTTCCACTCAAGCATACCAGAAGCTGAAAAATAACCACTTACCCCCACGCTTACAATTATTAAAAAGTAAGCGTGGACGTAAGTAATACTTTTATGAGTGTGTTAGTGGGTCGTAGATATTTCTGAGTTGCTACTGCTTGTTCACCACCATCAGTGGTGGCATGCGGTGAGAAAGTAGAAGAGCGTAAAATTGGGAAGAGCGTAACATTGGGATGAGCGCAACATTGGGTAGGGCGTATAACTGTGAGGGAGTAGTTATCGATTGTTGTCGTCATATGACGAAAAATTTCATTTGCAGGGAGGTGGGATTGAACTCGCGACCTCCTGGTTTCGTAGTTTAGCATCACAACCACTGGCCTATCTCGCGATTCGTAGACAAATCGCTTAATAATCAAGTACAAAAATATAACCCTTCAAAATCTTGGTAAGTAAATGTCGTTACCACTTGCGTTACCAGGTAATGATATCTCAATATCGCCAGCATTACTTTCGGTAAATAAATAACGACTGAGTAAATTAAAACAAAAATAAGTTATTATTAGTAATCTAACTTAGAGAATCTAATTTGAACTTATAAACTTTTCTTTAAATGATTTAACTGAATACCAACTACAACGTATATACGTAAATCATTTAACGAAATGTTTATAAATAAAAATAAGATTTTCTAAATTAGATTACTAGCAATAACTTATTTTTGTCATTATTTTGTTAGACGTTATTTATTTACCGAAAGTAATGCTGGCTATAATGAGATATCATTACCTGGTAATGCAGGTGGTAATGACATGTACTTACCAAGATTTTGCTGGTTAAAAATGGGTTTAACTGGCATTTGATTTTTTGGTGTTTGTGTTAAGTTTTGGAGTTTTGTATGTTCTGACATATATACATCCCCGCCCCCGACTTTTTAGGTTTTTTTTTACGATTTATTAAAATATTTATTATTTATTATATTTATTATGTGGGGAACTAAAAGGTTAATATGTACCAAGAAAATATTGGCCTTAATGTTTTCCACTAAGTTGCTAAACATACTTAACACCTCAGATGTAAAGAACACAAAGTTTTATATGCCGATATGCTGCACGAACAGGCAAAAAGGGGGAAACTTGAACCTCCCCCAAAAATAAAATTCCCATGTGATCTTTCAAAACGCCGATAGACGTATATATTTTTTTGGACTCCTATAACCAGAATCCATTCTCAGAATCCCATTATTGTACCCTTCATCATAGAAATAGGGTATATTCATTTTGTCACTCCGTTTGCAACACCTCTTAATGGTCTTAAAATTCTAAGAAGATTTAGCCATGTCATTCTGTCCATCTGTTGCAATCACGCTACAATATATAAAACTTGAGCTATGTGGCTCAAATTTGGTACAGATACTTGTTATAGCAGCAGGTAACTTGGGATTGGGCAATATCGCTCCATATTTTGATATATCCCCCATATATAGCATCCGTCCGATTGGAATTCTTAACGCCATAGAAACTACAAATGTCAACTGATCGGGCTGAAATTGGTAAGTGGGTTTTTTTATACCCGGAAAGCTTTACGAGAACAACAATCTAGGTCCCCAACAAAAAACACAAATTTCACCGAATAGGGCAGACATTTGGTGATATGACTTTTTGTGTTCCCGAACATAACGCTTTTACTTGTTTTTTGTTGTGTTGTACAGCGTTTATTATTGCGAAAATACCTCTTTAATGAAGAAATGATTACTATTTAAATTTTAAATTCTCTTCCTTTAAAAACCTCCTATATACATTGGTTAATGGGAGTCAAATGATCGCTTTTGTTTGATGCAATGTAACTATTCTCTCGGATATTTAAAATGCAATTCAACCCTAATGTCCGTACACATTTACCCATTTATTTATGCATATACGAGTTGGTACATTGTTTATGGTTAAGGGAATTGTAAGTGATGCTTTTGACGACAGCAGCAACAACGGCTCAACGCGGCGGCAGTAACAACAGCAAAAACAGCAACAACAACATCAACAGTTACAGGAAGAAAGCACGTAATTCCGGTACTTATGCCACAGCCATACAACCACACACACACACACATATACACATTGGATTGTTTAGGATAACATTCTAACCCGACTCACATGTGTCTGCACATCCGGGATTTCACATCATCTAACTAACATTCATACACTTTAGACTTTTTTCATAGGACTATAAGCCAAAGTAAAAACGTCAAGTTTCGCTCAACTGCAACATTCAGGCAGAAGTTGCAACAACGCATACGAACAACAGCACACCGAAAAAATTCATTCATAAAATTAAAGATGATCTTGTTGTTAACTTAAAGATGCGGTTTGGGTTAAGTTCAAAGCAAATTTATTAATTTATGGCGATTTCGTTTCTGGAAAAAGTGATGCCCATTCGACATGAAATACACGCAAATATATGTCCTTTTTAAATCGAAATGATGTAGTCCCTCGAATTGAATTGAACTCCAATTTTGAAATTTCTAAAATGATCTGAAAAGTAGAATTTTTGGGAAAATGGCAATGAAAATGTTGCACTTTTTCCAGAATCGAAATCGGCGTAAGTAAATCGTTTTTAGTTTATTTCTCCTATAAAAAGTATATTTTTTGGGAAAAGAGCAAAAAAATGCTGCACTTTTTCTAGAATAGAAATCGGCACAAGTACATTGTTTATTCTTGTTTCTCCTATGCCAAAATTTATACAGAAATTACATATTTTAAAGACTATTGTATGTTAAATTAAACTAAATTATTTAGTTAATTAAAAAATTATTATATCTTTAAATTTTTATTAATTTAAGGACATTTATTTATTCTTAGTAAACATTTTTTTTCTGTGCAGAAAGTAGCAGCAACTAACATAGAAATGTTGTTAGAAAAAAACTTTGTGTACTTCAGCACCAACATCAACAGCAACATTGCTAACATCAGCCTCATCACCATCATTCTCAGCAAATAAAACAACTTTTACACAACAAACTGTACCAAAAAGTCAATAAACTATGAAGAGATGAAAAATTACACCAGAATGTACGTATGATTTTTTTTATTTTAAAGAATTGCTGTTGGAAATTCTCTACGAAATGGCTCGGATATTAAACTCGAAAACTTCACTAGCCAAGCAGGCAGACATACAGACGGACGGAGCGAGCGAACGGACGGACAGCCGCACAATCCACACGCTGTGCGAGGAGGTCATTACTCATTATGGCTTTAAGTCACAAAATATTCTTATCATCATCACTATCATTTCACTAAAAATCTTTCGGAATATTTCATCTCTTGTCTGGCTATAATTTATAGACATTTACTTCCACACTCCCTCCTGGGCTCATCGTTTCCCCCACCAATGCTGTTTGAACAACAACGTGTTACATTTTAACTCATTTAAAGTAGGCCTATACAAAGATTTCAACGAGGGCAGTGTAAATTTGTCAGTCCTCTAAAGAATATTTTTTTATAATACACGGTGGTACCGGGTATTATGACTTTGGCCATTTGTTTGTTACGCCAAAAACAAGAGGAGATAGACCAATAGTTTATTTTACCAGTCTGCATAAATTCTCTTTTGAAGTCAATTTACCATTTGTCTGTCTGTCGAAATATTAAGAATTTGATCGATATATTGAATTTATAGAATTTTAGAATTTATATATATATATTTATATATATATATTTATATTTATATATATTGCATTTAATCGTACCAAAAATCGTAGCAAAGATGTGGAACATCACTCCATGTTTTGGTATAGCCGTCATATAAAGGTCCATTCAGCTGTCACTTTTTGTCGATCTAGAAAACTTATTTTTCAATTGATATAGCTGAAATTAAAGCATTTATACTTTATACTGCAATTAATCATCCCTAGTGAAAGTTCGGATAATCGGTCCATGTTTTGATGTAGCCCCCATATGTCGTAAAGAGTACACAATTGACTTCAAATTTTGTATTTGGTAATATTTTTCTCATCTCATACTAAGTTCAAAGATAATTAATTTTTGTTCACCATATCTAGTTCCTCCCTCTGTTGCTATCAACTTGAGCAAAATGGTCGAATATGCCACGCCCCTTTTGGTATATACCTCACAAATGGACCATTTTGTATAAAGTGTTCACAGCTTATAACTATAACACCAATCCACAAATACTTGCAATTTTGTGCAGTGTAATGCTACAGTCCAGTATAAAATGGGCTTTATATACACCCTTTTTAGTAGCTCCCCTTTCATAAAATTAAATATGTGATAACTGCATTGTCTGTTAAGTATCTTCTGTTCATCACAAAGTAGGTTTATTTGTCAGACCTCATCTAGTACCCTTACACAAATTGACAGATAAATTGGAAGAAAACCAAAATTTACCATAATATGGCCCCGTCGTAACAATATAGTGGCCAGAAAAAGGTTGTGCTGTAAACATTAGATGGCTTCGTTGTAATCATAATATTAATACAATGTGAATATATTGTGACAAACATTGTATTGTCAATAGAATTGAGCATCCCTACGGAAAATGTGGTTTAACTAGCCCCGATAATGCCGATCCAAGAATTTGTGAAACCAAAACCAATCACTAAACTGAGCCTTTAGGGAGAGATCGGAACCACTTAGTTGTCCTTAGACTACATTAACCTATAACTTAGCCGGAGATAGAAGAAAATACTACCAAATATTAAATTTGAAGTCAATCGGTTACTCCTTTCGAGAGCTATTGTGCGCACCAGCCAGCAGACAGACAGACGGACGGACATTGTTCATTCGACTTAAAATGACCCAAAACGGATATCCGCCGAACATACTTAGGGTCTTAGGTCACTCCTTCGATATGTTACACATTTGGCTCGTAGCAAATGATATATACCCTCCTCTCTAAGGTGAGGGGATAATATGCAAGTTATAGCAATTTTTGTACATGGAATTTTGGTCCTTATCCACCTTTGATTTAATATTTTTTCGTATTTGTATTATCTGGACCACTAAGAGGGTCGGTAGAGTAATACATATTGTACATATTGTGATCGAAAGAACGTAAAATAATGAGTAAAAAATATAGGGCGATAGAAAAATGGAGACATATGACAAAAATATCAAAATTATTTCCCGTAAATCAGAGTTAAATCAATTTACTCTACCAATATCTTGAAAACTAGACGAGATAGGAAAAAAATATTGCAGATTCTTATTATAAGAGCATGCTTGAAACCCACATTACAAATTCCTAACTCAAAAATCACAAAAATGGCTTATGGACCAAAATGGCATTTAGCCGACGATATGTCAATTCTACATTGGAAATTAAAAGTGGTTTCATTCAGAGATAAAAATTCGTTTTACATTTCCTGTAAAAGCAAAATTCGGATTGCCTTCCAATTCCAAAACGAATCGAAATCTGTGACAAGGCCCCATGTTAAAATTACCGGTTGATTTCATATAAAAGAGTCAATCGGGGACCGGCCACTATCCTTATGTTACCTATCACGTGACCAATTCTGTACGGATTCAATTTTCCGTAGATATATTGCGAGATTTTTACGAGTTTATAATAATTATATTTTTCAAGAAAACATTTTGTGATTAGAATTGCAATTCATGTGGTTTTTTTTCAACCATGTAAGAAATATGATACACACTGAATGTTTGCCGTGTTAATTTGATCTTTTCCCTACGTGAAGTCATTGATTAATATTAACGATCTATTATTTATTTGTTGCAATTATAGTACTACAAAAAATGGGTAACACATTTCGAGACATTTTATGTCTTTAATCTGCAGCGCATGGTAACTCTCAAGGGCAGCAACCGATCGACTTTTAGTTGTATTATCCTTTTTCAAACAATGTTTAAAGGTTGGCCATATTGGTGTTCTTCTTCTGGTACCTCCTGCACTCCTCCATTAAAACACACAGTAAAAATTCTTCAACTTGGGAAAAATGGGCAAAATTTTCAATTCTCTTTTGGTATGTACCACACAATAGTTAGCTTAGGTTATGGTGGCAGTCAGAGTTACCACTTCAGAAAGAACAATTGAAGTTCCTAGTGCTATTACAGGTCCATTTGCCCCACATCGGAACTAATCTGTTTAATATACAAAGTTATCAATAATACGAATATCTGTACCGGCCAGAACGGCCAGACTTCCGAGAAAGGTATACCCCACTTTATCGACAACAAGTTTACTCAATGCGGAACAATAACAAAGCACACAGCTTCTGCAGAAATCACTGGACTCAGTTCCCAACCGATCAGTCAGTGTACTACGCTATTTATGGTCCATTCGGGAGGTCGAATTTGCAATAACTCTTCCCAGCACGATTATGAACCCATGGTCGATGATACCACCAGCCGATAATCCACAACAAACAAACATTGAATTTTTGTGTATGTAACATAAGTTCCAGAATCTCTTCGGGTTGCTCATCAGTCCAAATGCGGATACTTGATTGCCCGATAATATCCACCATATGTCACTCGAAGTTCACCAAAATCTAATTAAGTTTAAATTTAATTGATGATTAACTAAAACAACAAAAATTTGAAACAATTTCTGTGTTTTTACTAAAACTTATTTTTGTATTTTTTTAGGATTTGTTAATTTTTTCGATTTTGTTTAAGGCATTGTGCACATTTGGTGTTTTAGATCGATTTTAGGGTATGAGGTGGTGGCAACACTGCTTCATATACTACTTTGCTATTCCTTTCTTTACACCAAATTCCTGGACGACCCTCGTTACAATTGCCCAATGCCTGCTGCTGTCGTTATTATAGCCATCTTGTAATCATCACCATATTTTATGTTCTGATGGTACATATTTGCTGATGTTTGTGTCGTCCTTGTTGCTGCAGTCGTTATTGTTGGTGTTGTTGTTGTCGATGTCGTCGGCATTACCCCCCAAATAAACCCTAAAGCCCGGATTTCATCGAAAATGAAACGTGTTCCGGGCAACACAACAAAATATGGTGTAGGCAAAAGTGTGTGTGTGTGTACTTCGCCTGAATGAATGCTATCAATAAGGAATGATGTATAATGGCAACAAAAAGTAGATGTCAGTGATATGAACATACAAATATATATACATACATACATACACATAGGTATGTATATAATGCATATACGAGTATACATACATATGAAGGACTATATCTGGGTAAATTATGACCCATATGTTTCTAAGGGGTTCCTAACAGGCAAGAGGTAACAATTTCCCCCATTTTTGGCAAACAAATAACAGCGATCCCAAAAAGCAAAAAATAAACCAAAACAAGTGTGTCAAAATAATAAAAATGAGTTCCACATTACACTTTTCCCTGTTTAACAACTTGTTAAAGGAGTTACGGAAAACACAAATTCGTGATTTTCTTCCTTTCACAGAAAAAAATCCAAAAAGAAGAAAAAAACTCGGCGACAGTGTTTATGAATGGATTTCGTGTATGAGCCTCCCAAAAAAAAACTCACACGCGCAAAAGGAAGAAATAAATTTGTTTGTTGCCTAAAAGTATGCAACATATAATGGTATACATTTTATGCCTGACTACATGCTATATTTATTGTTTGGCATCTTATTAAAATGTGAAATGTGTAAGCACTGCTGAACAAGGTTGAAGAAATGTGGAAAAATTTGTAAAGAAATGAAAAAGCTTTCAAGGTGTGACATGCATTCAATAGATTTCAGTTGTGCCCGCTTCCGAAGGAATACATACATTATCGAGAGTGTGAGAGAGCGAAGAAATTTGTAAGGCTATATTATGAATGAGTGATGTTTGAAGGACTTTGGATAAAGTGCAATTTTTCACCAGCACCTTTTATGTTATTAATACCTAGACGATTTCTACTTATGTACGTCTAAATGTGCGAAAATATTACTGTTACACAATAGCAAATACGTCAAGGTGACATATTGCAAAAAAGAAATCTGTTATGAAATACATCTACTATAAAATATTAAGAACGTTATTTAATGGTTGAATGAACTTTCTCAATGTTTTGCACTAATGGCATATCGATTGAACGTGAGCTAAGGGAATATGTCCTCGAGGGGAATGTAGGCAGTGTGTGTGTGTGTGTATGAATGGGATTTGCAAATTCTGTATGATCGTTACGGATGTGATGTATAAATATTAATATTCGAAAGGAAATATAGAAAACTCATATTCAATTTATGTAAATATTTTTTGTGTCACAGCTTAAAAGGTTTCAATCAATTTTTGGGGGATGAGCTGGAGATTTTATAATATGGGGTCAGAATAAAATTTTGATAAATGGTAAAATAAGGTGTCATTTATTTTTTAAAAAACTATTTCTCAAAAAATTTTTAAATTTTAAAGAATTAAGTTTTTGTTATTTTTCGTATTGGGTCCTTTAAGTACTTTAATAACGAGTAAATCGAGGTTTAGTTCAGCGAATCTATTGAAAAAAACGAAAAAACAATATAAATGCACAGTTATTTAACATTGATATTTTACATACAATTTTACATTTTTTGGATTTTTTTTGGAACATTTCGAATTTTTTTTTATAACTTTAAATTAAAAATATTGCTCGCCCATTCGTTTTTTTCTTCAAATTGTACCAGACTCTCTCATATGTACCAGACTCTCACAAATCAAAAACAATAATTGGATTTTTGAGGACACAACGTTTGTAAAAGTTATGGAGGAAATACTAAGGTACAACAGGCAATTTTGGAATTTGTTCTCTTTGAAACGACGTAAACTTTGTAAAAATCGGTTCAGCAATTCAAGAGCAATTAAAAGTTTAGAAAAACCCAAATATATATGTATTTAAAAAAAATCATATTGAGCTATTATCACCACTTAGTAACTTTTTGTAGTAGAGTGGTAAAGTTTCTTGATCCATGGACCAACATTGCCGAATTTTAAGAAAATTGGTTTAGATTTAGCTATGGCTACCAAATATATGTTTCGTCCGATTTGGCTCTTTAGTCATGTAGAAGCTGTATTTTACATCAAATCGTTTTGAAATTTAGAATGGTAGAGTTCCTTGATCCATGGACCAACATTTCCGAATTTAAAGAAAATTGGTTAAGATTTAGCTATAGCTCCCATATACAGGGTGGCTGATATGTAATGCATCAAAGTAAAGCTCTATATTTTCTTAATTTTTTTTTTAATTTTATTGTTCAAAAGCAAAAAATGTCGGAAATAACATAAAATTTTAGAAACAGTTTAGATTTGTTCGAATTGGCCACCTTTGGCACGAATTATGGCCTTCAAACGGCCGACAAAGCCATCACACGCTGCACGAAAGTGGCTCTGCGGTATTTTGGCCCATTCCCGGCGAAGCGCCGTCTTGAGATGATCGATACTTTGGTATTTTTTAGTGCGAACCTTACTCTCTAAAATGCCCCAGGCGCAAAAGTCCAACGGATTGAGATCCGGAGATCTTGGTGGCCATTGTGCGGTAGAAATGAAGAGAGGAACCTCCTTTTTAAGCCATTCTTGGTTGACGCGTGTTGAGTGCGATGGTGCTGAGTCCTGTTGGAATGTCCATGGTCTGCGGCCGAAATGTTTGTCTGCCCAGGGCTTCAATACTGTCTTTAGGACATTTTCCCGATAATATTCGGGTTTTATTTTCGATGAATACGAGCGGGGAGCGACCATCGGCCGTTACGGCGGCCCACACCATTACCATCGGCGGCGCTTGAGATCTGGTGGCCAATCGAAGGTGTAAATTTTCAGCTGACCTCTTTGGCAAGTAAACCCGATCATTTTGTTTGTTCACAAACTGCTCAATTTTGAATGGCTTCTCATCGGAGAAAACCAAATTCGGTAACTGGCTACTTTCGTGCAAGCGAAGCAACTCCTTGGCTTTTTCCAGTCTAACTTTTTTTTGTGCCTCGGTGAGCTCTTGCACTTTGTGGAACTTCAATGGCTTTAGTCCAAGCTCATTTTTTAATATGTGTGATATGTTCAGCTCACGAGCAATTTTCCTACCACTGTGGCGTGGATTTCGATCAAATCTGGCCTTCACTTTTCGGATCATTTCTGGTGCTGTTACCGTTTTTTTCGTCCACTTTTTGGACGCGATGCAACACTGCCAGTATCACGGTAACGAGCAATGGTACGAGAAACAGATTTATTTACATTTAAATGCTGGAGGGCTCTAACGATAGCCACTTGTGTTTTTCCACCCAAATATAAAGCAATCACACTATCACGCTTGAATTCCATCACGAATAACTTTTTTTCTGAATGCAATAGATCAAAATGCTTTTGTAAGCTTTTAAACAATAAAATGAACTGTCATTGAAATAAATCTGTCAGCTATCAGACTAGCGGTTTAGAAATGATAGCAACCTGAAGTTGGTTGCAATACATATCAGCCACCCTGTATATATTTCGTCCGATTTGGCCCTTTACCGCTATAGAAGCTGTAGTTTAAAACCAATTGAAATTCAGCATGGTAGAGGTTTTTAATACATGGACCAACATTGCTGAATTTAAAGGAAATCGGTTCAGATTTAGCTACATCTCCCATATATATGTTTCGTCCGATTTGGCCTTTTGCTCTATAGAACCTGTATTTTATATCCAGTTGTTTTGAAATTTATCATTGCAGAGTTTAATGACCCATGGACCAACATTGCCGAGTTGAAGTATACATTGTTATCCAATCTTACTAGAGTGGTGTAGGGTATCATATAGTCGACACCGCCCGACATTAGCCTTTCCTTATTGGTTACATTAAGTTTCTTATAACTGGAAAACGTCACGAGGCGCCACTATACAATTTTTTGTAGAGTCTTCGTTGAGGAGTTCTGCAATATACAGTAAAAAATTCCCCTGCGCCTTCGGTGCACTTTGGGCACTATATCCTATTTTCAAATTTAAGTGAGTTGACTTACTAAATTAGCTACGATTTTCTTCGGAATTGTCTTAGTTTATTCATGACAGATCAGACTTTACGACAAAATAATAAAAGAAGTAATGATTTTGCATTTCCGATGCTTTTACGACGTTTTTTGTAAAATTATTAAAATTTTAAAAATAAAAAAAATTTTACGAGATATGGATAAAGTATTTGTGTAGATTTTACAGTATTTTTACCACAATTTCCCATTTCCGCTCATAGTGTGCCCGTCCGTCCGTCTGTAGATGTATCGTTGTAATAGAAGTGCAGGTCGTATTTGTGGTCCGATCATGATGAAATTTGGCACAGTACTCTTTTTTGGACCAAGGATAATCTCTATTAAAACTGGTGAAAATCGTTTAAAATTTAGGTCACTTATATATTTATCATCAGATAAATATAAAGGGTGGTTAGATTGTAAGGGCCGATGTTGAGTGTGAACCACACCTAAACGTCAAGTTTTTTCTGCATTTCATTTGACATTTCTCAATTTCAGACTAACTAAACTTGAACCATGGAAAGATACACAATCAGCAAACCCTGTCTGTAGGAGACAACTGGGCGAGCATGCACAATAAACTCTTTCGAAAGTGTATTTTACATCTGATCATTACCATATTTGGCATAAAGAGGTTCATTGGTTCAAGAATGAACAAACTCAAATTTGATAGAAATCGGTTCAGACTTATATATAGCCCCCATATATACTTTCCTTCCGATTTTGTATGAACGTGTCAGAGAAGCTTTAATTTACATTCGATCATTATAAAATTTGGCAGAGAGAAGTTTTTGATACAGAAACGAAAATTGCCAACTTTGAAGATAATAGGTTCAGATTTAGATAAAGGGTCCGCTATCTAACGTTTTTTTTTCAACTAGTGTTTATTTCGTGAATGGTTACACTTAGCTCATGTCTGATTTGACAGATAATTAGTTTTATCCTTCCGCTGAACGAATATGGTTGTGTATGCGCTCGAACAACGCTGGGAAATATTGCGACATTACTTTGAAAATCATGGTAATGTTGCAGAATGTGCAGAATGCCAAAAAAATATCTTTTCAGATGAAGCTCATTTTGATCTTGGCGGGTATGTAAACAAGCAAAATTGTCGCATTTGGGGCACAGAAAACTCGCAGCCGATACACCCAAAACGAGTCACTGTTTGGTGCGCATTTTGGTCCAGAGGCATATTTGGGCGATGTTTTCAAAAAAAAAAAAGTTATTTGGCGGACCCTTTATATTTTTCACGCAGAAACACTGGTTTAGTAACATTCGATACAAAAATTAGAAAAAAAGTTGATTTATATTCGAATTATTTTCTGATAATAAAAATAAATAAAAAATAGAAAATAAATCGCAAAAAATAATATTATTATAAGAAACCGTGTCAACTCGAATCTGTGGATAGGTTGATTGAGACAATCTTGTCTCGATAATCACGACGAAAATCGAAAAAGTCATCCCACGAAAATTTTCACGGTTTACTTCCTTTTTTTTTGTTACTTCCTATTTCTAACGAAAGTCTCTGCAAACGAAAACCAGTCACTCACTTTCGTCAGCAATTTGGTTTCTCTAACGTTATATCGTTCGTTCGCCTGGCCTTACGTCAATGACGTTAGCAATTTACTAATTGGAAAATAATGTAATTGCCAGATCAATAATTTCACAACTTCCGGTCTAAAAAAGCACACAATTTTCTATGGTCGACCTTAGCAAATACATCTCTGTACTATTTACACTAGCGGTGGCCAAAAAAGCAACCCTGGGTGGTCAGCTGAGCTGCACCAAGACTCTCATTTCGTTCTCTCTCTCTCACGTCTCTCTCATTGTGCACTGATAATTTTTTCCATCTTACCGATTTCTTTACGGTAAAATATGTACACAATTTTATTATTATTTAATTGTTTTTACCATAATTATATTAATATCTACTTATTTTTTGCTTTTAATAATGTTTATTTTGTCATTGTTCCTATCAGTGGACAAATAAAATAAAGTGACTCGATCTGACATTTGTGTTCGCCGACAGCAAAGAGAGATAGAGAAACCACAATTTGCACTGAAATGATTACGTTTTCGTACGAGTTCATTATCGTACGACTTCTAGTTGTGATGGTAGTTAGTGAAACCTGTTGTCGTCTGGCAGGCGAACGAAAGCAAATTTTTAAGTTACAGAAACAGGCTGTAAATTAAACAATTCGCGCTCAAACGCAAAACGTTCTGATTGAAGTTATGCTAAAAAATCGGAAGCTTTCCAATGGAAGTTCAAGTTTGCATCTGACAACCCTAGTATAGCCAGGACCCGAAATATAAATAACAACCCTCGTATTAGTTTATTAGCCGCTATCATTTTGAGAAAAATGGTTGAAGTTACCACGCACATTTTGGTGCCAGCAACACAAATTGATCGTTTTGCACAAAATGTTATCGGCTTATAATACACACATTCCATTGAAAAATTGGCGTTATTGCCAAGCCCCTTTTCGTACCTGCCACACAAAATAGCCAAAATCAAAAATATAACACATGATTTTTTGAAATTTTTTAACATATTATAATTTCGACATTTACTGATTTTTTTTCAAGTTTTCATTGTTTTTTCGTTAGGATGATAGCTTTTTAAAAGGGATAAAATTTATTCTGTTTTTATGGTCTAAAGAATATTTTTTTTAAATTTTTAACGACTGTTACTAAATTAATTTTTAACATTTGTAGCCTCATAGTTTCTCTAAATTTGACGCGTATGGTCCAAATAACTACAATGAAAATTAGTATTTACAAAAAGTTTACCATACCAAATCAAAATTTTTCCAGAAAACGTCATGCACAGCCTACCCGCAACATTTTTGCAAACTAGTACAATATGACAAGTGATTATGGGGTCATAAATTTGCATTAAGCTGCCCTTAATTATACCCTACGTATAGTTGGTTTTGTGGCAGAGGTTACACCTAAAAATACCACAGCAACACCCATCTGATAGTATGACGATCAACTCAGAATCACTTCCTTAGTCTATTTAACCATGTCTGTCTGTCCGTCTGTCCTTCCTCTGTCCATCTTAAGTTGTTTGTTAAGTACAGTTTGCCATTTCACTCTGTTTTTGCTGAGATTTGGCAACTTTCCAGATGTGAAAGAGTCACATCTGGGAAGTTGGTCAAAATCGGTTCAGATTAAGATATAGCCTCCATCAGGGCTGTGCAGTCGATCCAATTTTAAAGTCCGACTGCTGGAGTCGCATTTTAAAATAGATTCGATTTTTTAAATAATTCAACTGAGACTATGTGTATACCCTACACCACACTGTGGTACAGGGTATTATAACTATGTGCATTTGTTTGTAACACCCAAAAGGAGAAGAAATAGACGTTTATTATACCGATCGACTTAGAATCACTTTCTGAGTTGATTTAGCTATGTCCGTCTGTCTGTCTGTCCGTCTGTCTGTCTGTGCATGTATTTTTGTAATCAAAGTACAGGTCGCAATTATGGTCAGATCTCGGCGAAACTTTACACATATCTTTTTTTTGGCCTAAGGACGATCCCTATTGAATTTGGTTAAAATCGGTTCAGATTTAGATATAGCCCCCATATATATTAGCCCTGATTTGACATGTAAGCGCTGTAAAAATGTTATTTTATATCCGATCAGTGCGAAATTCGGCAAAGAGAGGTTTCTTATTACATGAAGGAATACTGCCAAATTCGGAGAAAATCGGTTCAGATTTAGATATAGCTCCCATATATATGTTACCCCCGATTTGACATGTAAGCGCTGTAGAGACTGTATTTTACATCCGATCAGTACGAAATTCGACAGAAGGAGGTCTTTTTACATGAATAAGTATTCAGGGAAGATCGATTCAGATTTATATTAAAGCTCCATATATGTATATGTTCCTCCTGATTTGGTATCAAACGGCTATAGAAGTTGTATTTTACTTCCGATCATTAAAATTTTCCAGAAAGATGTTTCTCAATTTAGGAACGAATATTGCTTAATTTAGCGATTATCGTTTCAGAATTAGATAATATGTTTCTACCCATTTACCAATTATTCCAAATTATTATTGCAGTGACCCTTATCGCATTGTTAGGGAGGTGTAGGGTATTATATAGTCGGCCCCGCCCGACTTTCTGCCTTTCCTTACTGGTTTTTTGCTAAGACTGTTTTCATTTTGTTAAAAATAGGATAAATCTCGCCCTGTTAAAGAAGACGATAAAAAACACGAAAACAAGAGGTATTCAATGCCAGTAATTTAATATAATTTTATTATTTATTTGTCGACGCTTCACTTGCAACTAATATGTCAATTCTTTCAACACTGATTCACAAAAAATACAATTTTCAACGTTCAATGCCTCTATTTCAATAAATATATGATGTACCTTAGTATGGGTCGAAAAAAAGTTGATGCCGACACCCCCTACGTTTAAAGATTATTCAAAGACAATTTCAGAACAACAAAAGATTCGTGCACCCTACATACGGCCCAAATAGGTTTTATTTGCAGCGCTGTTATTTGGTATCCTATCGAAACGTACCGTTGTTCATGGTTTGTCAATGGCTCCAGTTTTCCCTTTCGAAGTAAATTTTGACTGTTGACTTCCTGTATTTATGTAGTGTCCTGCATTCATATTCTTTTTAAAACCATGAAACTTTTTCCTTAACACAATTTATTTTTATTCACAAACAAAAAAGTTATGCATGTTTCAAAAATAAAGGAGGTCCTCCTATAATTCTTTTTTTTTTGCTGTGATGTCAATTGGCGTCCTATCGAAAGGCATACCGTCGTTCATGGCTTGTCAATTTCCATTTTGGTCTTATTTTATTGAATTTAGTGTTTCAGTTTCATTACTCCATTATATTTAAACACTTTAAATTGTTTTACAGCAAAGATGAAAAAACGTTTTTTTCGGTGTAGTTTGACAATAGAAATTCCTTGCACTAGTGAAACTTTTTCATATATGAAGCTTAAACTCCAATTTCTTTGCAAATATTCATAATAGAAGATTTATTTCCCATTGCCAGCTAAGAGGAAACTTGGCTTTAACAAAGAAACTTAAATTTTAAAGAAAAATTCCCTACTATTGCATGTTCGCACATTTGCAGAAATAGTATATTTATCTTGACAAAAAATGTGCAATTAAATTGCCATAAATTATTTTCACAGTCAACAAGAACATTGCTGGACTTGTTGGCCAAATAACTAAATGAAAAATAACGAAGTAACAAATGTTCCCACAAGATAATCTCGGAAATGGAACAAAAAATATTTATTTGCTCTTGATTTTTTGCCCACTATTTCCACTGCCTCTAAAGCATAGACACGTCGCAGTGGAGTGCATGAATGTCTTTCATGTTATGATTGTCATGGTTGTCATGGTTGTTGGCAAACATGCCATTGGAATTGGAGGGGCAGCAAATTCTTCATTCCCGTCATCCCCCCGCCACATTCGGTTCATTTGTATAAATGACACTTGAACTCGAAATCAGAAACTAGAGGGGATTTTCATACGGCCAAATCACATATAACTAGTATTTCCCCGGCAGTGTAAACACCACCGCCAACCCTAGTTTAGCTTAGCATGACAGTAATAAGCTATGAGTAGACTAGACTAGGCTAGACAAGAGTACAAACAGTCAAAGAACCCCCAACGAAACATTCAGAGTTGAGAAAACTCGCCCATGCAAAATGTGGAAATATCTGAGATTTCTTTACGGTGATACTGAAACGAATCAACATGATTTGTATGTTATTCATGAAATCGCTCCCCCCACCAAAGAAGAAGGAAAATAAATTCCGACAACAATAAAACGCGAAATATTTTTAAAGGAGCGCAAAAATAAATAAAAAAGAAAAAAAATATTTGAAAAAGAATGCTTGGAAAACTACATTTTCCCACCGCTCCCTAATGCTTTATGGCTTCAGAAATATATATATATATAAGTATGTATAAAATACCACGTACAAGTGTAGGAATCATAATCATAAAGTATATTGCCCGGTCTCTTTAAATGAATTCGAATTATTTATTATATTTTCTACAAGCAATTAAAGTAATAAATTGAAAAAATACCACTATGAGAACTAGAAAATTTAATTCAATAAATCTTAAGGAAAAGTACAAAAGTAACGCAGATGACTCTGGAAAATGTGCTTGTTAAAAGGAAGACGGAGTTATTTGATTAAAAAGAAAGCATTTTAAGGTAAATAGATTTTATGTTCTAAGAAACTTGTTTGACTATAACCAGTTCTTTAATTTAAATATTTTTATACCCTACACCACACTGTGGTACAGGGTATTATAACTTTGTGCATTTGTTTGTAACACCCAAAAGGAGAAGAAATAGACCCATCGTTTATTATACCGATCGACTTAGAATCACTTTCTGAGTTGATTTAGCTATGTCCGTCTGTCTGTCTGTCCGTCTGTCTGTCTGTCTGTCCGTCTGTCCGTCTGTCCGTCTGTGCATGTATTCTTGTAATCAAAGTACAGATTGCAATTATGGCCCGATCTCGACGAAACTTTGCACATATCTTTTTTTTGGCCCAGGGACGATCCCTATTGAATTTGGTTAAAATCGGTTCAGATTTAGATATAGCCCCCATATATATGTTAGCCCCGATTTGACATGTAAGCTCTGTAAAAACTTTATTTTATATCCGATCAGTATGAAATTCGGCAGAAAGAGGTTTCTTATTATATGAATGAACACTGTTAAATTTGGATGAAATCGTTTCAGATTTAGATATAGCCCCCATATATATGTTAGCCCCGATTTGACATGTAAGCGCTGTAAAAACTTTATTTTATATATGATCAGTATGAAATTCGCAGAAAGAGGTTTCTTATTATATGAATGAACACTATTAAATTTGGAAGAAATCGGTTCAGATTTAGATATAGCCCCCATATATACGTTACCCCCGATTTGACATGTAAGCGCTGTAAAATCTTTATTTTATATCCGATCAGTATGAAATTCTGCAGAAAGAGGTTTCTTATTATATGGATGAACACTATTAAATTTGGAAGAAATCGGTTCAGATTTAGATATAGCCCCCATATATATGTTACCCCCGATTTGACCTTAAGCGCTGTAAAAACTGTATTTTATATCCGATCAGTGCGAAATTCTTATTACATGAAGGAATACTGCCAAATTTGGAGAAAATCGGTTCAGATTTAGATATAGCTCCCATATATATGTTACCCCCGATTTGACATGTAAGCGCTGTGGAGACTGTATTTTATATCCGATCAGTACGAAGTTCGACAGAAGGATGTCTTTTTACATGAATAAGTATTGAGGGAAGATCGGTTCAGATTTACATTAAAGCTCCATATATATGTTCCTCCTGATTTGGTATCAAACCGCCATAGAAGTTGTATTTTACTTGCGATCATTAAAATTTTCCAGAAAGATGCTTCTCACTTTAAGAACGAATATTGCTTAATTTAGCGATTATTGTTTCAGAATTAGATAATACGTTTCTACCCATTTAACAATTATTCCAAATTATTATGGCAATGACCCTTATCGCATTGTTAGGGAGGTGTAGGGTATTATATAGTCGGCCCCGCCCGACTTTCTGCCTTTCCTTACTGGTTTTAATTTAAAAAAAAAACACTTAAATATATATCGCTCACTTCAAGACTGTCATAACTCAAAATTGAAAATTGTGGAGATCTGTAACTTTAAGACCGTATAAAAAGATATATAAGATGAAATAGAAAGTTTAAAAAAGGTGGAAAAATCCGAAATATGATTGTTATATCCTCCACCATAGGATGGGGGTATATTCAGTTTGTCACTCCCTTTGTAACACCAGCAAATATTGATCTGAGACCACATAAAGTATATATATTACACTGTGCAAAAGTGAAAAAAATACACGGACATGACAGTATAGGTTCGATTCTACTATCAAAGGGTAGTATAACCCTATACTCGGTTTGGCGAAATTGGTGACCAATTTTTTTTTTATGGGCCCCCAAAGTTTCTGAAAATCAGTGGGCCACTCGAAAAAGGTGTCATCAGCTTTTGTCCAACAACTAATTCCGACTTGGTGATACTTTTTGGTGTTTGTGTTAATTTTTGAGCTTTGGTTTGTTCTGACACATATAGTAAAATTTTATGGCCAACATTTTTGTAGAACATTTCATCCCCGCCCTCCCCATTTTAAAGGGTGTTTTATACGATTTGTTAAAATGAGGCCAAAAATTACAGTTATATGGGGAGCTAGAGAGTTAATATGTTCCACAAAAATATTGGCCTTAATATTTTCTATAAAGTTGTTGAACATACCCTATACCAAAAAAATATATTTTTGTTACATAACAGTGAAATACTTAAATTTTTGGGGTACAATGTTGTTTTTTGAGCTATTAAGGGTACCTAGACACGTTCAGATTGTATTGATATGTTTACAAGAGTTGTTCAGATTTACGTTGGCTACAATTTTGCAAAACATTGTTAGCGAAAAATTAAGAGCCCCTGAAAGTTATGCTGAAAAAAGTGAAAAAAATTTTTTTTTCCTATACTTTTTCAAAAAAAAGTACCGGAAACAATTTTTTTTCGCAAAAAATGTTAAGAAACTTTGTTCAGCATATTCTTAGCTACATTATTGCCAAATATAGTTAAGCGGTATCACCAAGGCCGAATTAGTTGTTTGTCAAAAGCTGATGACACCTTTTTCGGGGGGCCCACTGATTTTCAGAAATTTTGGAGGCCCATAAAAAAAAATGGTCACCAATTTCGCCAAACCGAGTATAGGGTTATACTACCCTTTGATAGTAGAATCGAACATATACTGTCAAGTCCGTGTATTTTTCAAAAAGTGTTCATTTGTTGCATAGTGTTATTACTCGTCGTAAAATTCTAAGACGATTTAGCCATGTCCGTCTGTTCGTCCGTCCGTCTGTTGTAATCACGCTACAATCTATAATACTTGAGCTAGGTGGCTGAAATTTGGTACATATACTTCTTATATCTGCAGGTATATTGGAATTGCAAATGGGTACTATCAGTCCAATTTTGGATATAGCCCCCATATATGTCATCTCCCCGATTTGACTTCTACCCACAGTGCTATAATTTCTACATTTATCCATTAATTTTTTTCAAATAGATATTATTCTCTTTGTCGATGCTAGCCTTAAAAAATTGGAAAAAAAAATTTTTCCGATTTTTTTTCTATTTTTTATGTTTTTTTTTGTGCCAGCAAGAAACTTTTTTTTGAAAAAAAATCGAAAAAAATGTATAAAATAAAAGTTCTGAAAAAAAATTGATTTTATAATTGTTTTCGTATTTAGGACACCGTATTACACCAGAAAATGTTATGCAGAGCCCTTCGACAGTATGTAACACAAAAAATTGTGTTACATACTGTAACCATTTCACAAAAATCAAATAATTATAAAACCATTAAGGAAAGTTCAAAGTTGATCCGGTTCGCATATATTATCATACGAGTATTGTACCACTACTTTGATGCCTATTTTCTCTCACACATCTCATCTCACGTGGAAGTGAAATGACTTGTTAGACTTTTTCTTGTGGAGTTTTCTTATGTCGCAGGTCTATGCGAATATGCCACAAAAGCCAACATACACCATGTCATCGGCCGAATTCTGCCTGATTTATGCGCCAGAGTCTTGAAAAATTTACATTCGAAACTAAAATGTCAAGTAGATAATTTAAGCCAGATCGTTTGTTTGCAATTATTCTATACAAGCTAAGAAAAAACTCGTTTCTGCGAAATTTTAGAAAACTACAATTTTCTTTTGAAGAAACGAATTCATCAATTGGGAACAGCTTGGCCGATTTGGCTCAATTTTATTTTGAGTTGTTCGTAATTGCCAGGAGAAGCTTTGTACAAAAGAACATTTTGGGAAAATCCTCTAGAAAAATCGGAAAATTGGAAAAATCTAAAATCTGTTCCTATCTCTTCTTTTTCAATCAACATTTTTATTCATTTTCTATTAAACAAAAAGTTTATTTTCTATTAAACAAATGTGCTATTTTTCTTGCTGCAATTCATTCGAGTTTTGCGTTTTATTATACTGATTTCAGATAGTCATATATCGCGTATCACATCCGCAAAGGGTACAAGCATTGCCAAATTCGGAGGAAAATATATGTGGGCGCTATATATACATTTTAACAGATTTTCACCAATTTCGTTCCTGGGCTAAAAAGTGCGCTGTGCTTTATTTCATCTCAATATAACCATAATTACGACCGGCACTTTGATTACAAGTAGACATATACAGATTATTGTGTGTTATTTAGGGTATAACAAAAATGTTGGCCGATCTTACATTCATGAAAATTATCCATATCTCAAACGATTTTATTTCTTTACGTCATACAGACCACAAAACCTCCACCGATTGGGACGAAATTTGACAAAATGCATAGAATCATTTTCACCCCATACAAAGTTTCCATTATATTCGAACTTTTAACGCATTACAAACAGCAAGTACCAACCAATTAGACAGCATTTTGACTAGTATTTGTATTTAATTTTACCTATAACACTATGCAACGAAATTTTTGTCGAAGAGTTGTGCATAACATTTTCTGGTGTAATATGGCGTCCTAAACACTGATAGAAAAACCGTTCGTCACCACGACGAATGAGTTTCGTCAATATATCTTCGTACTGGTGACGAAAAGTTTCGTACATGCGATGTACGTCAATAGAACGAACACGATTCGTCGAGGGAACGATAAGGTTTCATTCCCACGACGAAAAGATTTAATTGACCCTTTTGCTGAAAATATGATAAAACGAAGCAATCAATTTATAGTTTGTGCTTAAGTGTACTATTCTATATGGTGGTGATGAATGGGATTCGTCGTGGTAATGAACTCGATTCATCGTAGGGATGAAATATGATCATCCTGAGGACGACGAAAGTTTTTGGAAACAGAGATTCGTAATGGTGACAAACAAATTCATCAAGAGGATTATTGCGTACGTTAGCTGACTTTTGACGAAAAATTAACCTTGCTGATGTACAAATTCGTCGTCATGACGAAGCTTTTTCTGTCAGTGAACATGAAGAAATATTAAAAAACAGGTAAAGGCGTTAAGTTCGGCCATGCCCTCCACCAAGGATTGCATTCAATTTAAGTACTGGAAAAATCTTTGGATATGGAGCAAATCAAGATCAAATCATCCTTTTTATTAAGTAAATTATTAAAAAAACGAACGCTGAAATTTTTAACCATATTTTTGGTCGCAAATTCTTTAGCCAAACTCTGCACCTGACAAATGTGGTATTTTTGGCTTAAAATTTCATTTTTGGGAGGTACATTTAGACGGGGACTACAACCAAATATAATTTGGTTTCTTCTCAAAATAGAATACAAACTGCAAAGTTTCAGCTATATTTATTAGAAAATATTGTGTTAATGGCATAAATAAGCCTTTTTGGGAGCGACATCTATAGGTGAACTATAACAAAATATGAACTGATTTAAAAAAATGTATACTACGATGAATTCTTGTCTTACTTAAATACAAACTTTGAAGAAAGATTCAGTTAAAATGGTTAGAAAATGAGGTATTTATGGCTTAAGTACGTATATTTTCGAGCGACCTCTGCAGGTCGACTATAACAAAATTTTAACCAATTTGCAAAATTTTTGCGGTGTTTAATTCCTGCAAAATTGCAATTCTTTAAAAATGTGGTATCTATGGTATCTATAACATTGACCGATATGACCCATTTGCAATCCCAAACAACCTGCAAATATAAGAAGTATTTCTATCAAATTTGATCAACCTAGCTCTATTATTACCGACTGTAGCTTGATTACAAAAGACGGAAAGAGAAGATGGCTAAAACATCTTACAATTTTACGACGATTAAGAATATGTGTATATACTTTTGGGGTCTCAGATCAATATTTAGAGGTGCTACAAACGGAGTGACAAAATGAATATACCCCCAACGATATACAAATTTTATGGCAACTTTTTAAAAAAAAAATATTTTTTCTAGGAAGGTACACAGAAAAAACAAAATTTGTAATTCGACAACAATTTTCAAAAACTCAAATACAAAAATTTTCAAAATTCCTGTGATAAAGAAAATTGAAGTTTCATTAACGAAAATTGTGGCTTGTTCATTGTATATTTTTTCCTTTTTTACTTAACAAACATATTTTCATTTCAACGACAATATTTGTATTTTGTTTATCTATCTATATATATAAAAATGAAACGGTCCATCTGTGTAATGGTATCACGTCAGAACGGCTGGAGCGATTTGGATAATTTTTTTTTATTCGATTCTAAATTTTCACGAGATGGTTTATATAGAAAAAAAAAATTAATTGGACAAAGGGGCGTGGTACCTCCCATACAAATCGCAGGTTAAAAATCCGATATTTCTGCTCCTATTATAGGTATTTGAACAAAATTTGGTACATCCGTTTAATGTATGCGTTCCAAGCTTTACTCCAAATATGGGCGGGATTGGACAATGGGGCGTGGTACCTCCCATATAAGCCTAATTTTGAAATTGAGATATCTTGCACAATTTATTAGCGAGAGTGCTATAATTTGGTGTACATGTATCTGATAGCAGTCTACGTGTTTGGTCCAAAAATTGGCGGGATCGGACCAAAGGGCGTGGCCCCGCCCCTGTATGCCAAATTTTAGAATTGTGATATCTTCAACAATTTGTTAGCGTGAGTGCTGCAATTTAGTGCATATTTATCCGGTGACAGTCTACGTTATCGGAAAAAATGGGCGGGATCGCCCATATAAGCCAAATTTTGAAATTGAGATATCTTAGACAATTTATTATCGAGAGTGCTGCAATTTAGTTCATATGTGTGTATCCGGTGGCAGTCTACGTGATTGGTCCAAAAATGGGCGGGAGCAGACTAATGGGCGTGGCACCGACCGAGTGAATCAAGTTTTGAAATTGGAATATCTTGCACAATTTGTTAGCGATAGTGCTGTAATTTTGTGTATATGGTCCTGGTGGTTGTAAACGTGATTGACCAAAAAATGGGCGGGATCTGGTCACTGGGCGTGGCCCCGGCCATATATGTCAATACTTTAAATTTATATATCTTGCACAATTTGTTAGAGAGACTGCTGTAATTTTGTGTGTGATATATCTTGAGCAATTTGTTAGAGAGATCAATGTAATTTTGTGCATACATATTTGGTGTCAGTCTACGTATTTAGTCCAAAAATGAACGGGATCGGAAATCTGAAGTCTGGGGCAACGAAGTGGACCGGGTCCAGCTATTGCGCTCGCGCATTGGTAAACCATCCGATCTTTATGTATTCGCACCAAGTGGCAAAACAAAAAATGTAGTATACCAAAGAGCACTTCAATAAAGAACAAATAAATAATAATTATTACAAAAATAATATCTTTTTAATCGGAATAATTTTGACATGGGCAGCGAAGCGCACCGGGCTCAGCTAGTTAAAAATATTTTTCATTTTGCTCAATAAATATATTTTCAAATTATTTATTGAAAATATGTTGGCTTTAAATTCAAAAAATATTTTGTCATATTAACAACCGAATTTGTTATGTGCCCTGCAAATTAATGGACTTTATACTTATATTATACAATGCAGTTATTGAATAAAACAATATTATAGATCGATTTTTTTCATATTTAAGGTTTTTTTAATAGTGAAATGAGAGAATGCTTATTATACTTATACTCGTATGCACTTATTTAAAATCGTACTGACTTCTTCCTCATTTACATTTAGGCGAGGTGGGAAAAGAGCAGATTCTACAAGCAATTCAATAACGTTGACTCTAAAAAAGAGTTGAAAAAAAGTACAAAAAATACAAAACATTATGTTAATGATCGATATTATGTTATGAAATAATACCTTACCTTCGCCGCAAGAATCTAAATTATTTAGCTTTCTACTTAGAGATGTGGAGTATGTTTTTGACTATGCTTCAGCATATCCTCCAAAACATTTTTGGACCGCAAATGTTTTACTGCCTCCAGTTAATTTCTCTCTAGAGCTGGGTAAACAAATTTGAGTTAAAAACCAGTAAGGAAGTGCGAACTATAACATCGAACACTTAAAGAGCAGAATAAGAATTAGTGTAATATTTTTACAGATATTGTTTTTGTAATGATAATGACAATGATAATGAAATGTTGTATTTTGTAGCGCTTAGATTCAAAATCGGAATATAGGTATGTATATACATGCTATATCTAATTCACGACCGAATTTCTTTAAACTATTTGTTGAATGTTTTAAAGATCTGCTAAGAAATATGAATTTTATAGCCCTTAGATACAAAATCGAGATAAAGTGAAATGCAAATTTATAGCGCTTAGATGAAAAATTGGGATATAAGTTTTTGAGGTCGCTATATAGAAATCTGAAATCAGTCTCCCAAATTTCGGAATAAATTCCAAAATAATAATGCCAAATTTCATCAAGATCGGAGAAAATTCCGACTTGTACTTTACAGACGGACGGACATGGCTAAATTGAATCAGCTAGTGATTGCTAGCAGATGTGTACTAAACAAGCTTATAATACCCTGGACAACAGATTCTTAATTTCACTTACCTCTTTATCCACCGTTATGTTGTCACTTGTCTCTTAAATTAACCACTCTTTACATTCGTTTAATATAAATTAAAAACGCGTTTGTTTAGTATGATGTCGGCAGTTTGAAATTCGGCAGAAAGAGGTTTCTTATTATATGGATTAACACTGTTAAATTTGGAAGAAATGGGTTCAGATTTAGATATAGCCCCCATATATTCGTTACCCCCGATTTGACATGTAAGCGCTGTAAAAATTTTATTTTATATCCGATCCGTGCGAAATTCGGCAAAGAGAGGTTTCTTATTATATGAAGGAATACTGCTAAATTCGGAGAAAATCGGTCCAGATTTAGATATAGCCCCCATATATACGTTACCCCCGATTTGACATGTAAGCGCTGTAAAAACTGTATTTTATATCCGATCAGTGCGAAATTCGGCAGAAAGAGGTTTCTTATTACATGAAGGAATACTGCCAAATTCGGAGAAAATCGGTTCGGATTTAGATATAGCCCCCGTATATATGTTACCCCCGATTTCACATGTAAGCGCTGTAAAAACTGTATTTTATATCCGATCAGTATGAAATTCGTCAGAAAGAGGTTTCCTATTATATGAATGAACACTTTTAAATTTGGAAGAAATCGGTTCAGATTTAGATATAGCCCCCATATATACGTTACCCCCGATTTGACATTTGAGCGCTGTAAAAATGTTATTTTATATTCGATCAGTGCGAAAGTCGGCAAAAAGAGGTTTCTTTCTACATTAAGGAATACTGCCAAATTCGGAGAAACTCGGTTTAGATTTAGATATAACACCCATATATATGTTACCCCAGATTTGACGTGTAAGCGCTGTAGAAACTGTATTTTATATCCGATCAGTGCGAAATTCGGCAGAAAGAGGTTTCTTATTACTCGATGGAATACTGCTAAATTCGGAGAGAATCGGTCCAGATTTAGATATAGCCCCGATATATATGTTACCCCCTATTTGACATGTAAGCGCAGTAGTGACTGTATTTTATATCTGATCAGTACGAAATTCGACAGAAAGAGGTCTGTTTACATGAATGAGTATTCAGGGAAAATCGGTTCAGATTTACGTATAACCTCCATATATATGTTCCTCCTGATTTGGTATCAAACCGCTATAGAAATTGTATTTTACTTCCGATCATTAAAATTTTCCAGAAATATGTTTCTCAATTTTGGAACGAATATTGCTTAATTTAGCGATTATCGTTTCAGAATTAGATAATATGTTTCTACCCATTTACCAATTATTCCAAATTATTATGGCAATGATAATTTGGAATAATGTGTAGGGAGGTGTAGGTTATTATATAGTCGGCCCCGCCCGACTTTCTGCCTTTCCTTACTGGTTTTATTTGTTTTAATGTCCATCCATACAGTTTGAAAATTTTTTAACATTTCTAATTTTCATTTTAAAATATTAAATCGGAGTGTAATTATTTATTTATTTTTATTTATTTATATGAATTACAATACAAAGTAAATTTATATTCTAATTATAAGGTCCAGGGAAAGGCCGGGTTACAAAGACCATATGGCTAAATTTTTGCAGCGACAGACCAGAGCCTCTGGTGGGAATCGAACCCACGACCCCCAAACTCATAGGCGAGTACGCTACCAACTCACCTACTGGGGCGCTCCAAGGAGTGTAATTATATCCCGAAGAAATTATAAAGAAATCTGTATTTTTAATTCATTATATTTTTTATAGGCCCCAGAAATGGTACATTTCATTTAATTAATCTAAAACATTAAACATCCAATTAATATTTGCTCCATTTCTACACGACGCTAAACATAAACTATTTTCTCAATTCCAAAGCAAGATTTTTGTTTTGTAAAAGCCCATATAGAAACCTATTTCTTTAAACAATAATTGCATTCATCTTGAGTAAAGAGTCTCCAGTCATTTCATTGAATTCCATGCCATCCATCAATGACTGCATCCTTCATTTCCATATCATTAGCCCAGAAAAACTAGCATCCATGGGAGCTCATTAAATGTACTCGTACATTGATGCAATGCTTCTTCCATCCATCCCGCATATAAGCGTTAGTTAGTGTCTCAGCAGCACACTGTCATGACCAACCACTCATCCAAACAACCAGCCAGCCTGCCAGCGAACCAACCAACTATCATCATCAGCATCAATTAGGTGAAAATGATGCATGCATCATAGCTTCGTCGTTGGATAAATAACCATATCATGAGGCATATCATATCTGCCACTTGTGAGAATATCTATGGCAGACAAATGCAGGTGTGAGAGAAGAGTGTTGGTTTCTCTTTGTTTGGGTTTTCAGCCCCGGTCCGGGCATCTGTATTCACCCACTGCCATACAGACCCATAAGTAGGAAATATGCCAACGAATAGGTAACTTTGTATGTATGTGGGGAGATAGAGAAATACAATGTAAATGAGGGAAAAACTTAAATATGTTCTAACTCTGTGCCTATTATCCCGGGTGCATATAGTTGCACAGTGGATGAAATAAATATAAGTCCACCTAAAATTTTTTATATGCTTTTGTTGCAGCACGTTTCAAGCCATTTGAGTTAAGTAAACGAGTAATCATTTTAAATTGTTGTGTCTCGAAACTTGTAAATCATTTATACGTAATTTTCGTTAAAAAAAAATGCACAGCGTCGTAATACCACTGTGTGGCTTAGAATATGAAAACTGATGCATAGACATTTCAATTTTTACTTCAGATTACCTTTGCAATGACAATAGGCTGGAAAAAATTTGCACTTTTTGTTCATTTCCCATACAAAACTCCAAAAGCATAATATTTAAAAACTTTGTACAGAATTCTGTTAAAATGCTATTTAAAATTTTTTAAATGCATTTTTTATTTCATATTTAAATTCCGTTAAAACTATGTTTCTTATTGTAAAACTATTTTCTAAAAATTTAAGATACAAAAAAATTTGACTTCTGAATTTTTCACCAAAGACCCCAAAAGCCCCTATACGAATTCCCCCTACTGTCCGTTTAAAAGGAGCAGTTGAAGAGGAGACAAATATATCTACTGCGGCTATGTATAATGAAAAGAAAGTTTATTCGTTCGCATAAAATATATGTACGTATGAAGATAGAGAGAGAGAGGAAAATGGCAGAAGTATGTAGAAAAAAAAAACAAACAAAATAGAGAAAACACTAAATAATTACATTGCAAGCAGAGAAAAATGAATATTTAATGGGAATGTAAAATATATTAGTGTGAATATAACATAAATATGAGCAAACGCACCCACACACACATTAGTTAAGTGCTGGAAGCCCGTCGACAGGAGGGGGAAGACAGAAAAACAAATAACAAAAATGCATGTTACATACGAGGGTATGCTGCGCTGTTAAGTTCTATACCCTCACCTCAGAGTTAGTCGTAGATTGGTGTACGAGTATATAATTTGTTGCGGACTAAAAGTACAAAACATTGAAAGCTTGAACTATGACCATATATACTACTATGTCAAATTCGATTGATTATTTTAAAGTCATCCGACCTGCGGCTGACCGTCCGTCTGACTTGGTTCGAACAATAGCTTTCGAAAAAATTTGTTCGCATGACCTCGAATTGTGTATGTGGTAATTTTCTCGTTAAACTTGGTTCATGTTCGAAGATTGATAAATCAGTCAACACTTTTTTGTGTAATGGTTCAATAAAAAACCAGTAAGGAAAGGCAGAAAGTCGGGCGGGGCCGACTATATAATACCCTACACCTCCCTAACAATGCGATAAGGGTCATTACGATAATTATTTGGAATAATTGGTAAATGGGTAGGAACATATTATCTAATTCTAAACCGATAATCGCCAAATTTAGCAATATTCGTTCCTAAATTGAGAAACATCTTTCTGGAAAATTTAAATGATCGAAAGTAAAGTACAAATTATATTGCGCTTTGATACCAAATCAGGAAGATCATATATATTTGGAGATTATATATAAATCTAAACGGATTTCCCTGAATACTCATTCATGTAAACAGACCTCTTTCTGTCAAATTTCGTTCTGATCGGATATAAAATACAGTCACTAATCGGATATAAAATAACATTTTTACAGGGCTTACATGTCAAATCTGGGTAACTTATATATGGGGGCTATATCTAAATCTGAACTGATTTTTTCCAAATTTGACAGTATTCCTTCACGTAATAAGAAACCTCTTTCAGCCGAATTTCATACTAATCGGATATAAAATAAAGTTTTTACAGCGCTTACATGTCAAATCGGGGCTAACATATATATGGGGGCTATATCTAAATCTGAACTGATTTCCCTCAAATTTGGCAGTGTTAATTCACGTAATGAGAAACCTCTTTCTGCCAATTTTTTTTACTGATCGGATTTAAAATATAGTTCTACAGCGCTTACATGTCAAATCGGGGGTAACATATACATATATGGGGGCTATATCTAAATCTGAACCGATTTTCTCCGAATTTGGCAGTATTCCTTCATGTAATAAGAAACCTCTTTCTTCCGAATTTAACACTGATCGGTTATAAAATAAATTTTGTACGGCGCTTACATGTGAATTCGGGGGTAACGTATGGGGACTATATCTAAATCTGAACCGATTTCTTCCAAATTTAACTGTGTTCATTCATATAATAAGAGACCTCTTTCTGCTGAATTTCATACTGATCGGATATAAAATAAAGTTTTTACAGCGCTTACATGTCAAATCGGCGCTAACATATATATGGGTGCTATATCCAAATCTGAACCGATTTTAACCAAATTAAATAGGGATCGTCCTTAGGCCAAAAAAAAGATATGTGTAAAGTTTCGTCAAGATCGGGCCATAATTGCGACCTGTACTTTGATTACAATAATACATCTACAGACGGACAGACGGACATAGCTAAATCGACTCAGAAAGTGATTACAAGTCGATCGGTATAATAAACAATGGATCTATCTCTTCTCCTTTTGGGTGTTACAAACAAATGCACAAAGTCATAATACCCTGTACCACTGTGTGGTTTGGGTATAAAAATGGAACGATACACGATTCAACAACGCATTGAAATTATTAAAATTCTAAAAATCATCTTGACTGATGAGGCCCATTTCCACCACGGTGGTTCCGTCAACAAGCAAAATTGTCGCATCTGGGGCTCGGAAAACCCAAGAGTTATTGTTGAGAAGTCTCTCCATCCTCAACGTGTGACTGTTTGGTGTGGTTTATGGTCCAGCGGGGTCATTGGACCTCACTTTTTCGAAAATGAGGTTGGATCAACAGTTATGGTGAATGAATTGCGCTACCGAAAGATGATTAATGATTTTTTATGGTCGGAGTTGGATGGTATTGATCTGGACAACGTTTACATTCAACAAGACGGCGCTACATGCCACACAAGCAACGAAACCATTGCTCTGTTACGGGAAAAGTTTCCGGACCGTGTTATCTCTCGAAGAGGTGATCACAATTGGCCACGGAGATCTTGTGATTTAACACCTTGCGACTGCTTCTTTTCGTTGAAAAAAAGCAAACAAATAAAATACGAATTGTAGTGGTTTTGCGCATTTATACAAATTGCGTGCAATTTTCCTTACAAATTATAAATATTATTATATTTTTTTTTTGCAACGAAACAGAACTCTGGATAATGCAAGCCGAACAACGAGTTTACAGTCTTCATAATTAAAAATTTGTAAAAGATAAATGTTTTTTTGTTTTAACATCTATCCAACAAGAGAGGAGTGAGATTAAGTGTGTGATGCATTTCACTGTTCCAGTATGGAATCTCCGCAGATATTTTAGGTCAATGATCTTAGCCACTCTTCATCTTTATTTTCTTCAGTTTTTGCTGCTGATTTTGCTGCATTAAGGTTAGGCGGAAGGGGGGGTGGGGGGCTAGGGAACGAGTGAATGGCTAATGGCTAACAGATTAAATGCTGAATTCATTTTAATGTGAAACTATAACACGATTTCATTTTGTAATTTCCCGTCTAGACTCTGTTGAGTGAGCTTTGGTTTAGCGGGTTGGTGGTTAGTGGCGCATTGTTGTGATAATAATAAATCAAATTAATTAAAAGCAAACAAAGGGCTATCTACTGAGAGGAAAAAGAAAATTAAAATAAACGATTTTCATTAAGGTGTGAGAATTTCTACAAAAATAAACTACTGCAAAAATATTTTTCATTTCCAAAATTTGTGATGAAATGCTTTTAATTTAAGTTAATCAACCAAAGAAGAAGAAAGGAAATGAGTAATATAAATGGAGAAAGTGAAATTCTATTTTAAAGCCAATGAAGAAAGGTTAACGTTGGACTTAGTCGACTATATGATACCCTATACCAACTTGTTAGATAAGAATAAACAAACATGTAGTTGTTATATATCTGAAGCGTTTATGTGGAATTGCTAACGAAGTTGTATAAAAATGTTAAGGGAATCTAGGTTTCACTAAATGCCAACCCTTTGTGGTGGAGGGACCAGAAGGATTGGGTCAATATGGCCCATCTTTGCCTTTAGCGTGAGGTAGAAAACAATGTTACCACATACAAAATTTTAAGTAAATCGCCTACTCCTTTCGAGAGTTACTGTGAGCAGCAGTCAGACAGACAGACGGACGAGCGGACGTACATAGATCAAATACTCAATGTCCTGAAACGGAATTAAACCAAACGTTAGTCCTTAACTTAAAAATATCTTGCTTGATTCTAAAATATATTTTTTATATTTAAATTAAAAATTAACTAATGAATTTTATTCCTTCACTTTTCTTGCAGAACAACAAACGTAAAATCAACAACCTTCAATAATCACCAACCCTCACACAGTGCACCACAAGCCAATTTTAATGGAAATGTGAAAAGCAATCAAAGTGTTTTAAAAATAATTCAACCATAAATTATTATCTAAAGCTGAAAAAATCGTCGAAAATAAACATTTAAATTGTGAAAAATCATATTGTGGTGTTAGTTAATTGATCAACAGAGAAAAAATGTGAATTTGTTTTAATTTGCAACAAATTTTGAATTGAAGCATATACAACTTGAAAATTGTAAATAATCTCGATACGTTCAGAGTTTATTAACTCTGACTTCAATCAGTGAATATTTCATCTCAAAATCAGGAGAGTGCGCTTTGTCAGCGCTAAACTTTAAGGGAAAATGCATTGCCTTTGCCGACCTTCGCGGATTATGTCCGTTCGTATCAATCTGCTGGACGAAACGGATTTTGTACATGAAATCAAGGTAAGTTTGCTTGTTTTATACCTAAACAGAATAAACGCACCTATAGTGGTTGTACATTCGAAAAGATTGCAGTTATAAGAGGAAAATTTAAATGTAACAAGTAAGAAAGTTTCAGTCGGGTAAACCGACTAAGGTATACCCTCACTTTGTGAGTAATGTAATATATAACATTACACCAATAAATCTGTCAATTTGTGTGGGAGGTACCAGAAGGGGTTTTCCAAATACACATATTTTTCGGTAAACAGTACATTCATAAATACATTGCATTGTGCTGAACTATAAGCGTTTATGTGCACTGGTATATTAAAGTTACGAGCTATGTAATTTTGGTATGATTTTGTCATTTTGTGTGGGAGGTACAAAAAGGGGCGGGGTGATAACGCCCACTTTTTACAGGACTATAGGCACTATAACAGCATTACACTGTACAAAATTTCAAGTATTTGTACGCACTGGTATTAAAGTTACAAGCCGTTTACGTTTGGTACGAAACGGTCCATTTGTGTGGGAGGTACCAAAAGGGGCTGTACAATAATGCCCATTTTTTACCGAACTATAGGCGCTACAAAAACATTATACTGTAGAAAATTTCAATCATTTTTATGCATTTGTATTAACGTTATAAGCAGTTAAATTTTGATGCAAAATGGTCCATTTGTGTGGGAGGTACCAAAAGGGGCATGCCAACTTCACTCATTTTTCTCGAGTTAATAGCGACTAATATACTAATATTATGTGCAGAATTTCAAAAGATTCGAATAAGTAGTATAGAAGTTATTAAAGAATCAATATTTCACTAAATTTTAACCCTTTGTGTGGGAGGTACCAGAAGGAGTAGACCAATATGGCCCATCTTCGAACTCATCTGGAGATAGATCAAAATATTACCACATACGAAATTTGAAGTCAATCGGTTAATCCTTTCGAGAGTTATCGTGCGCACCAGCCAGCAGACACACAGACAGACAGACAGACAGACAGACAGACAGACGGACGGACATTGCTCATTCGACTTAAAATGACCCAAAACGGATTTCCTCCGAACATACTTAGGGTCTTAGATCACTCCTTCGATGTGTTACACTTTTTTCCGTAGCAAATGATATATACCCTCGTCACACTAAAGTGAGGGTATAAAGAAGACTTACCTATACAAATATTAGCTGATTCCCAGAAATAAGACTCATAAATCTTTGAAGAAAAAAAAACATTAAAGAAAGACAAGTCGATTTTTTCGGCAATTTTGTTTGTTTTATTTTTTGAATGAAGAACCTCTTTAAAATATTGTGTGAACATTTGAGAATAATCGGAGCAGAACTAACGGTGATGCAGCAGTCTGATCAACCGCACCTCGTACTCGTACGTAACTCAGTACATCAGAAAGACTTTAAAGCAAAAAAACCACAAAAAATGTGCCTTTTTTTGCACGAATTAACGTTCGACCTTTGTCCGGATTATTGAATTGCCAGGAATACAGTAAAAAAAAACTCGAAAATGGGTCATATTTTAATTTTTTATTAAGAAAAACGTTTCTAAAAAGTAAAAGATAAACAATTAATACCGAAGAAAGATTAAATTACAATCGATTAATTTAAAAAACCAATAGTAAATAGCAAAACATAAAATTGTATATACAAACCAGTAAGGAAAGGCTAAAGTCGGGCGGGGCCGACTATATTATACCCTACACCACTCTCGTAATATTGAATAACTCTGATATATAAATTTTGTAATTCATGTATAAATTGTTTACATAAATTTACTTTTGGGACATTTTATACTTAAATAATACCCTGTACCACAGTGTGGTGTAGGGTATAAAAACGATTGGATCTAAAGAGCCAAATCGGATGAAACATATATATGGGAGCTATAGCTAAATCTTAACCGATTTTCTTAAAATTCGGTAGTGTTGGTTCATGGATCAAGAAACTCTACCATTCTAAATTTCAAAACGATTGGATATAATATACAGCTTCTATATAACTAAAGGGCCAAATCGGATGAAACATATATATGGGAGCTGTAGCTAAATCTTTACCGATTTTCTTCAAATTCGGCAGTGTTGGTTCATGGATCAAGAAACTCTACCATTCAAAATTTCAAAATGATTGGATGTAAAATACAGCTTCTACAGGACTAAAGGGCCAAATCGGACGAAACATGTATATGGGAGCTATAGCTAAATCTTAACCGATTTCTCAAATTCGGTAGTGTTGGTTCATGGATCAAGAAACTCTACCATTCTAAATTTCAAAATGATTGGATGTAAAATACAGCTTCTTCAGGACTAAAGAGCAAAATCGGATGAAACATATATATGGGAGATATAGCTAAATCATAACCGATTTTCTTCAAATTCGGCAATGTTGGTTCATGGATCAAGAAACTCTACCATTCTAAATTTCAAAACGATTGGATGTAAAATACAGCTTCTATAGGACTAAATGGCCAAATCGGATGAAAGATATATATGGGAGCTATATCTAAATCTGAACCGATTTCAACCAAATTTAATAGCGATCTTAACAGCTGCGAAATACTCTAAACTGCAAAATTTCAGAACGATTGAAGTGAAATTGCGACCTGTAGTCGACGAACAACTTTACATGGACAGACGGACGGACGGCCGGACAGACATGCTTAAATCGACTCAGCTAGTGATGCTGAGTCGATCGGTATTCTTTAAGCTGGGTCGAGCTGTGTTATTTTCAGGTGTTGCAAACATCTGCCATGAAAGAAACTTATAATACCCTGTACAACAGTGTGGTGTAGGGCATAATTATTTCTAGTGGTTGAAAAATACTTTTCCCGAAACCAGTACAAAATTGTGAATTTCCTCAATACTACAATCAAAGTCAAGGTCCTCTTCAATATTTTCATTTGACATGACTAACTGAACTATAAATTCGGCAGATAATTGCAGCATATTAATTTCCACCTCGTGCCAAAAAAAAAATTAATTTCCGCATTGGAAAAATCAGCAGAACCTTATTTGACATAACTAACTGAACTATATACATACATATGCACTTTATTGGATCTCTGATGAATATTTCAAGATGTTCCAAACGGAATGACAAATTATTGTACCCCCATTCTATAGTGGAGGGTATTATTTTTTTTTTCAATACCAGACCGAAATATATGCTGCTGCATATTGTAATATTGGGCTACGATACAGTCTGTTGTAGTTTATTTTTTTGCTAAACTATTGGCATTGCAGAAGTAATCTTCTCTTTTCTAATTTGGTAGTTCATATTCTTAACTCAAGAGTTTTTACTTCTCCAAATTTCTTAAAGATCGGTTGGAAAATGTGTGTGGACATACGAATATTCATTAACTTAATTACAGACAGACCAGTTAACTTTCATGTTTTTTTAGGAATTATGAATGTTTAATTTCGATAAAATGTTTCCTCATAAAACCATTGCTATAACCCTTTAAGCTCCTCTATCATTTAAGCAATTATTTAAGAATTTCTCATTTTTCTTTTTGGCAAATTACTCTATAATTGCAGCCACAAACTATACTACCTTTGCTGCTGATAAATGCTGCTTTTCACTCCCGCATTACTTATCTGTCACACGCATACTACATACAGATAGATGTGGTCAAGCTTTTTAGGTCCTACAACAAGCACTGCTGAGTGACCACAACCCGTTCGAGTCTCCTAAACTCGTATTACACTTAAACCATTTGACTGTCATGTTACAATTGTAACTGCAATTTATTTAAAATGTGAAGTATCCTATTTTGTAATGTCCCATTTCACTTGAACCGCAAATGAATCCAATTAGAGATGTGAGCTGAGCAAAAATGTTAGTCTGGAACACAGCAATATCCTTTGAAGGACCAAACAAAACAAACTCCAAATGTTGGAGTGTCCATTGATATGAGGGAACATCAGCAGCCACAGTCGTCGGATGGATGGACAGTGCGACTGAGAGTGAGTGAAAAAAGACATTGTCAAATTCACTGTATCTATATGTCAGACTGTTAGTTTGTCTATCCCTATGTCACCAACAACCGAAGCGGAAAGTGGAAGCATTCAGGGTCCCAAAATATCTATGCACATTCCAACGACAAGTGGCATCAAGTGCCATTATGTGCAACACAAGAACACATTTTACACCGAAAAATGCCAGAGGAAACAAATAGACAGGGAACACAAAATATAGTTTTTTTGCTCTCGATTAGTTTTCGTGCAAACGTATGCAATTTTGAATGTAATACAGATGAACAACAACAACCAACATTCGGAAGCACTGTGATCTGGTATTCCAGTCATCCATTCATTCATTCAACCATCCATCCATCTATTCACTTTTACACTTGACTCAGAGTAGAAAAAGTGCTAACAAAACATTTACTCTGCTAACATTTAATAGTATCTGCTAATGATCATCAGCATGCTGATGATAATGGCGGATATGGAGACGGCGATGGTCTTGATGATGTTATTGCTCTGAATCTTGATGTTGCCGCCAATTTCATGGCGACAATGGTTTCTAACCCTATATCGCTCGAATTTGCCACATGTGTATGGGTAGCGTGTGAATAATGACACTTTGCCGCGCTGATTCACACCAAAACATTTTGAATATATCTCGTGGATAGGTATTAACACGCAATAGTTTATATAATAACTTGCAATACGATTTTCTTGCCATGAATGAAACTATAAATGTAAGTAAAAGTGAAATTATGCATCATTAGCAGCGTTACTGCCTCTGAGTCGTTCCATGTCAAATTGGCCACCCAAATGTGCGATTTGTTACAATATTCCAGATAACCTTCTCCCCACAAATCAAAAACCAGTAAGGAAAGGCTAAAGTCGGGCGGTGCCGACTATATAATACCCTACACCACTCTCGTAATATTGAATAACTCTGATATATAAATTTTGTAATTCATGTATAAATTGTTTACATAAATTTACTTTTGGGACATTTTATACTTAAGTAATCCCCTGTACCACAGTGTGGTGTAGGGTATAAAAAACGATTGGATCCAAAAAGCCAAATCGGATGAAACATATCTGTGGTCACAAGGCATAACAGCATAACTCGAGTTATGCTCAAATTGCGTTTTTAATGCCATGATGTTCCCCATATCTAATTACATATTGTGACAAATTTTGATGATGATAGCGTGTTTAGTTATCGAGATATACTGAAAGATTTATTAGCATATCTCGCTATATCACTACATTACACATGGAATAACAGCATATCTTACACTGTTGCTGTAAAAACTATACTTGTGTTGTTATTCCCCATTCATCTATGGACTATTGAAGAGATAAGCCGTAGGAAGTCATAAAAGCATATCTGAGTTGTGGTATTATTCCAAATTAAACTTAAACCCAAGCATACGAATAACTGAACTTATGCCGTTATTCTAAAATCTAATATCGACTGTGAACACGCATATCTCAAAATGTGCTGTTATTCCAAATTACTTTCGTTGCAACCAAGTGACATATCTGTAATTATGTCGTTATTACAAAATAAAATTCAATTAAAGCTGGAGAATATATCTAGTTGTGCTTTTATCACAAAGACAATTCCACAACTTTTTGCGAGATATGCTGTTTTAACACCATTAAAAAACATACATTTTAATTTTTTTATTTAACATTCGTGCATATATAATACCCTGTTGGTCTATTTATATGCAATGGCTTGAAGGAATATCCTAAAATTTATTTTTCGTAAATATTTTCAAATACTAGTGTTTCACTCTGCGCCAGAATGAGGGTTATAAAACAGAAAAAAAATAATTTCACTTTTATTTAATTTAAATAATAAAATGTTTTATTTTGACGCGATTTGGCAGTGTGCCACATGCGGGTAAGTTGATAACTGAATTAAAAATGCAACTTTGACGGCGTTGCCATCAGCTAGCGAGGTTTGACGAGTTGTATTTAAGCACGGCTCTAAATCTGATGTAGGTGGCGATGAATTCGGCTATCAGCTGCAATCACTTAAACAACGTGCATACACAATATGGCGTCAACATCAGCAAGAATTTTTAAGATGGCCCAGGAAAAACAAAATCTTTCATCGACTAATATTATAAATAACGGATTTTGTGTAAAAAACAACGATAGCGAGAAATATATAAAATACACTGTTGGTAAGTTTGTGTAATTTTTTATTCAAATTGCAAAATTATCAAAATTATGTACTGATTTGGGGTAAATTTATTAAGATTATAAATCAAGCAAATATTTAATTTAATGTATAATCAGATTTACTCCTGAGCAATATAATTTCAAACCTTCTACAAGTAGATACATGCTATATTTATGTATATAATGTTATATTTATATATATAATGTTATATTTATATCATTATTTCTGTTTTAAAATAGATGGAAAGCAAAATAACTTTGAGATGAACCAGTGGCCTTCTAAATGCTTATGTAACAATAGTTCAATTCCGGCAATCGGCGATACGTTTTATGTAAACACCTTTTTTACACCATATATTGGTAACGAAACTGAATCAAGCCTTAATAGCCCTTTAAACATCTCGAATTCTACAATGTATAACGCCTTTGTCGAGGATACTCCAATGAAGACTTTATCAGAACATATAACTGAATCCGGTAATATTGATTTTGATTCGGACGATTCGATAAAAGACCCGGATTTTAATGTCTCATCTGCAGATATTTCTCACATCTCTGAATCTCCGGAAGGTAGCCCTAATAGTGTTCATAGCATTCACATCTCTGAATCTGATGTACGTGTATGTCCTGTGAGTTCACACGTCCCAGAATTTATTAATACATGCCCTCAAATTCGTCAATCAAGAAAAGAGAGAAAAAAGAGCCGTAACATAGGGAAATCATATATTACAAAACTTGGAAAGGTAATTGAAGAACGAAAATGTGTTCGTATGGGATCATGCCGAAAAAACTGTAAAGACAAAATTGTTTTTGAGGTACAAAATATGCTTTTTAAGAAATATTGGGGTCTCGGGTCATATAACGAACGTGTTATATATATTTCGTCACTGATTGAAGGAGTTTCCCGATCGACGGGGTTCATTGCCACCAAAAAATAGATTTTGTGATGCGCAAATATCGTTAATCAAATCACATATTTTGAGCTTTCCCTCTTATGAAAGCCATTATGGTCGACGAGACTCTGAGAGAAAATATCTGAGCTCAGATCTATCTATCACTAAAATGCATGAACTATTTAATAATCAGAGCGAAACCTCAGTAAGTTTAACCAAGTATTCAGATATATTTCACACAATGAACTTAAAATTTAAACCACCGAAACTGGACACTTGCAGTAAGTGTGATATTTTTAAAGCCAAACTTGACTACACTGATCCAAGTGATGATTTGTATGTTGAAATAAAAGCAAACCAGGCTGAACATCATAAGGCAGCAGAACTTGCTTATCAATCAAAGGCAAGAGATAAATATATTGCAAAGTCAACAAAAAATGTAAAAACATATGCCTTTGATCTACAACAATGTCTCCCAACACCATATCTAAAAACTTCTATCTGCTACTATAAGAGACAATTGTTCACATTTAATTTGACAGTACATGACAACGAAACCAACGAGCCATTCTGCTATATGTGGCATGAAGCAGCTGGTCGAAGAGGAGGAAACGAAATTTCATCGTGCTTATTCAAGCATCTTGGCTCATTACCTGATTCCGTCGACACATTAATTTTTTATAGCGACTCCTGTGCTGGACAAAATAAAAATTCGTATGTTAGCTCCATGTTTATGCTGCATCTTCAAAACAATCCGCACATCAAAACAATTGATCACAAATTTCTAGTGCCAGGACACACACACATGGAGTGTGACGTAGATCATGCAGTTATAGAGAGAAAGAAAAAGAAAACTACCCAAAAAATTCACCACCCTCGTGACTGGTACCAGTTCGTCCGATCAATGGGAACAAAAAATAAATTTCATGTAATAGAAATGGAATGTAACAACTTTTATGACTTTGGGTCTTTATCGAAAAATAAATTTGTTTGGAGAAAGTTAAATGAAAATGGAGCTCGGTTTTCGTGGCCAGACGTAAAATGGTTAAGGTACAGCAATGATCAATTTGGAAACATACAATATAAAACGTCATTAAACGATACTGATCCCTTTGAAACCCTTTGTGTATTAAAACGTGGGATACGTTCGAATGTGTCATCTGATTTAGAACCAGTTACAAATCTTCCTATTATCTCAAAAGACAAAAAGGCTGACCTTTTAAGTATTCTCGATCTAATTGATCCATGCTTTCATGAATTTTATAAAAATTTAAATGATGGCAACATTCCAAACACGGATCCAGATATAGCAGATGATGATTTAAAAGGAGCTTAATTTACATATTTCACGAATATTTATAAGAATCAAAAGCTTTCCTTAATTCATAACTATTTTATATAATTCATAACTATTTTATATATGTATATAATATAAGATAAATGAGACTGAACTCGATTTTAATTTTAAAATATATAATTAGAATTAAATGATTTAATTAGAATTAAACTTTTATTTGAAATTAAACAGAACATGAATATAACATCTATTTTAGTTTGATAATAATCATAACTTGAGTATAAAATAACTTATTAAATATTTGATTTCACTGTGAATAAGTGAAGTTATATAGCATAACTGATTAATATGTTAGCTGAGCCTCTTGGAATAAAAGCATTAGTCGAGTTGAGTGGTGTAAATTTTAAAATCATATTTTGGTTTAACAGCATAAGTCGAGATATGTTACAATGTATAATAAAATGCATTTTGGAACAACGACACATATCGAGTTGTGCCTCTATAACTTAATATATTTTAAAAGGAATAACAGCATAAAACAGTTTTTGGTTAATAACATTTAAAATAACAATAAAGATGAATTTTTTTGGCATTAATTAATTTCACTTCCACGGCCTGAGAAATTGTACGCGTAAAAATCGAAATAAGTTAATAAACATGTTTGCTACACCGATTTCAACATTCAAAATGCTCTCCTGAAAAGTTACAAAAACACACTTATGCTGTTATGCCTTGTGACCACAGATATATATGGGAGCTATAGCTAAATCTTTACCGATTTTCTTCAAATTCGGCAATGTTGGTTCATGAATCAAGAAACTCTACCATTCTAAATTTCAAAACGATTGGATGTAAAATATAGCATCTATAGAACTAAAGGGCCAAATCGGACGAAACATATATATGGGAGCTATAGCTAAATCTTAACCGATTTTCTTCAAATTCAGTAGTGTTGGTTCAGGGATCAAGAAACTCTACCATTCTAAATTTCAAAACGATTGGATGTAAAATACAGCTTTTATAGGACTAAAGGGCCAAATCGGACGAAACATATATATGGGAGCTATAGCTAAATCTTAACCGATTTTCTTCAAATTCGGCAATGTTGGTTCATGGATCAAGAATCTCTACCATTCAAAATTTCAAAACGATTGGATGTAAAATACAGCTTTTATAGGACTAAATGGCCAAATCGGACGAAACATATATATGGGAGCTATAGCTAAATCTTAACCGATTTTCTTCACATTCGGCAATGTTGGTTCGTGGATCAAGAAACTCTACCATTCTAAATTTCAAAACGATTGGATGTAAAATACAGCTTTTATAGGACTAAAGGGCCAAATCGGACGAAAGATATATATGGGAGCTATATCTAAATCTGAACCGATTTCAACCAAATTTAATAGCGATCTTAACAGCCGCGAAATACTGTAAACTGCAAAATTTCAGAACGATCGGAGTGAAATTGCGACCTGTAGTCGACGAACAACTTTACATGGACAGACGGACGGACGGACATCGTTAAATCGACTCAGCTAGTGATTCTGAGTCGATCGGTATACTTTAAGGTGGGTTTAGCTATAGTATTTTGAGGTGTTACAAACATCTGCCATGAAACAAACTTATAATACCCTGTACCACAGTGTGGTGTAGGGTATAATAATGTACACTCAGATAAAAACCAGTAAGGACAGGCTAACGTCGTCCGGATCCGGCTATATGATAATATTTCTTCTTGGATCAAAAAATAGTTTAATTTTAGTAATGCTCAGCTGTAAAATATAACTTTCATAGCGATTACATGCCAAATCGTAATGGACATATATATAGAGGCTATATCTTAACCTGAACTGATATTGTTCATATTCGATATTATCACAAAAGTTCGCGAATATCGTCAAGAAATTATACTCGTATAGGCTAATTTGCAGGTACATATATATAGGGACTATAACTAAATCTGAACCTATTTTTAAAATTTTTAATAGTGTTCATCTAAGTGCCAATGCCCAATTTCAGCATGATACTGGAAAGGAAATACTGGATGGACCAAAATGACCGAAGGGGTTTGAATTCATTATGACTTTTTATTCTGCTTTGGAGAATGATAGAATCGCAATTTTCGGGAAAACTGTACCGACCTCAATATTATGTTACCTGAACAATGAAAATGTCGAACGAATGTTAAAATTTCTCACCAGGAATAAACTACTAGAACTAATGTTTGAAAATAACAAGTAAGAAAGTTTCATTCTGGTAAACCGACTAAGGTATGTACTCACTTTGTGTGTACTGTAATATAAAATATACACAAATTAATCTGTAAATTTGTATGGGAGGTACCAGAGGGGGTTTAACAAATACTCCTATTTTTCGCTAAACAGTAGATACTTCAAATATATTGCACTGTATCGAATTGTAAGCTTTTATATGCACTGGTATATTAAAGTTATGCTCTATTCAATTTTGGTATGATTTGGCCATTTTGTGTGGGAGGTACCAAAAGGAGCGGGTTGATACCGCCCATTTTTCATAGGGCTATATGTACTTTAAAAATATTACACTGTTTAAAATCATGTCGTATTTTCGTGCATTGGTACTCACGTTATAAGCTCCTACCTTTTGATATAAAATGGTACATTCGTGTGGGAGGTGCTAAAAGGGGCGTAGCAATAACCCCCGTTTTTACTGGATTGTAGGTACTATGAAACTAGGTACTAATTCACTAAATATTAACATTTTGTGGGGGAGGTACAAGAAGGAGTGGACCAATATGACCCATCTTCGAATTTAGCCGGAGATAGAATATAATATTACTATGTACCAAATTTGAAGTCAATCGGTTACTCCTTTCGAGAGTTATCGTGGGCACCAGCAGACAGACAGACAGACGGACGGACATTGCTCATTCGACTTTAAATGACCCATAACGGATTTCCGCCGAACATACTTGGGGTCTTAGGTCACTCCTTCGATGTGTTACCCTCGTCACACTAAAGTGAGGGTATAAATATCCCTTCATATTCCAATTGGCTTAAGACCTTAGCTGTCATAGCCATATTTTCAACTTTAGCTTGTAATTTTTAATTATAAGTTAAAATAGTTAAATAAATAAAATTATACAGAATATAGATGGTCAGTGGTCGGCGGAAACGGAATCTTGGTATGCCATACAAAAAACTAAAAATTACAGACACTTCTGGCAAGTATGGGTTGCAGTTGCGAAGCAGTCATCAATACAAAAGCTACAACTCTAAATATTAATGGTTAAAAAAACCTTTTGAAATATTTACATATTTGTGCATACCAAGCAATATAAAAAAGCATTTGCATGCGATTTTTGTCCCCTTTTTTGAAATTTGTGCCATTTATGGCACATTTCATTTTGGTGGTGTTTTTTCTAACGATTTTTTTTAAATATATTTATGAATTTTAACATACGTTTTTATAAATATTATAAAATAAAGTCTTGCGCTTGTTTTAATATTAATTGCGATATTGTTGTATAACAAAGAATTTGAATTTTATAAAAAGCTATTTATATGTCCATACACGGGGCAAAATCGCCTTTTTTGATTTGTTTGAATCGAAAGCAAATATACGTGGAACACAAATTTTTAAATATCATATATTTTCGAGCAAATAAATTTTATTTGAAAATCAATAAAATGTATTTAGAACGCATATGTTAATATATTAGAATAAAATAAATTTGCGAACTAATTTTCTCAAATAAAATATGTGTTTAAATACAAATAAAATTATTGTTTATGAATATTTCCAAATATATTTTATTTAAAAAAAAGATTTTCAAAACTTTGCAGAATTTTTCGAACTGTAGTTTAAATTTTTTCCATGTTTTCGAATTATGCTTTCCTATTAAAAATGGCATACTTAGCATTAACTTCTATTTGAAACCACTTATTTTTGTTTTCTAACTATTCCCAGTCATTATTTTCAACTATAAAGACATTTTACTAACATTAAAAATTTCTAAAAATGACCTTTCAATTGCTGAAAACTTAAAACAATTAAGGAATAGATATATATTCACGCAAATAGATCTTTGTTTGGAAAATAACGTATGCAAATAAAAAACATTAGGATGTAAACATAGTTTTGTCTAGAACAACATCCTTCCAAACATATAATATTTGTATGTGTCAAATGTTATATATTTGGAGTGCACCCTAAAAATATATATGTTTCAAGCAGAATATGTTTGGGACAATATACTACAGAGGCGATTTTTTTTCAGCGTGTAGCTGTATATTGGCTAGATCCAGCATAAAGTATACCGATCGACTCAAATCTCTAGCCGTGTCGATTTAACCATGTCCGTCCGTCTGGCTGCGCATTTTAAGTTGTTCGTTAAGTACAGGTCGGAATTTACCTCCGATCTTGGTCCGATTTGGCCTTTTAACGCTAAAGAAGCTGTACTTGTAGTAAATTTATGTAAGCAATTTGTATCTGAGGTACCTGATTTCAGTGATATTCAATATTATTAGAGTTGTGTAGGTCCCGCCCGACTATAGCCCTTCCTTACTGGTTTTTAAATGCATTAATCTGTTTGGGACTTCAGAGATGCTGTGAACCAATCACTATAGGTATATGGGCGTGTTCTTTGACGGATATGGATCAACTTTTTTTAAATGATAAAATTTGCCAACAAAAATATGTAACGTTTTATAAAATTATAGGCTAAACCTAATTTACATATGCAGGTCTGTGCCAACCGAATTCATAGTCAAATAGTTAAATATTAGCTTTTCACAATATCATTTAAAATTAAACATTTGCTTCACTTACGAATTTCAATATTATTTTCTTATATTCAAAAACTCCTGTAAATATTTCCAAGATTTCTCTACACACACATTTTATAGTCTACAGTTGCAAAGTAGAAAAATCCACCATTAAATTACCGCTATAAAACGAAGATTTGGGGAAAAATCTAAATGAAATTTTTAAAATATTTGCCCTCTCTTATACATTCGTATAGACGTTAAGAGAAATCACAGCAGAATTTATATTGCAATTCTCTGAAAATCTCTTCTAAAATCCCCACAAGCTGTTTCGTTACTTTTGCAACTTTAATATATTCAAATAGGTGGCACGCAAAGGAAATAAAGTCCCACGCCATGTGAACACAATTTGTGGGAAGGCACGGAGAGTTGTGGGGTCGGAAGACATAAGAAGAGTAAATCCAAAAGACAAGCAAGCAGGAGAAGCAGTGTCGAAGAAGGAAAACAAAATCAATAAAATTTTATTGCAACACAAATCGGAGTATTAGCAATTCTCCTTGGGGGTCATATAAAATGTTCAAATAAATATGTTCAAATAATAAAATATAACATATGAATGTACAAATGAACAGCGATTGAATTGAACATTACTTTTGCCAACTGTCACTTCCTCCGGTAGTTGTTGGCGTCCCCCGTACCCGGGGCAACGAACAACCATTGTCGCTGTATTTCCAGTACCCTCATTTATTGGCCAGGCCGAGCTACTCCTTTGGCCGTTGACGTTGTCGTTGCGTGCTAATAACAATTGATACTCTTTTGCAGTTTGTTGGCAGTTTAGCTTTTTCAGGTCGTTTTGCTAAATCAGCAAAGATTTGATTTTGTTGGCGCGGAAGAGACTGAAAATGGCTGTGGGACAGTGGGAGAGAATTATTTATATAAGCTTGTTTCTTCTTATATGCTGGGAAAACAAATGAAGTAAAATATTTTAATATAAACTATGCAACAAAATGAAAATAAGAGACTATCACAAACCTTCGCCATTATGATACGTTTTATTTCACTACCACGAAATCTATTCGCTTATTTTCATCAGTTGGCGGCAACAGACATGTCCATTTCGTTTTAAAGAGAAAAACAATTAAACATTTTTTTTTGTTTCCGAGACCGAATGAAAAAAAATTTTGAAAGTTTTTTATGCATTTTTTTTAAATCAAATTTTCCTCGAAGGTATTTAGACGTGATAGCCATTAAATTCAAGAAAATTATAAGGGCTACTTATGCTTGGAGTATAGAAACTGTAGTTAAAACAATTAGAAAAAATTGATTTATCATAGACTTTTCATGAGCATTGCTTATTTTCGCTAGGGTGCTAGCTTTCAAAGAATGGAACAAACACCTCCTATTTTTCCCCTTTTCTATGTTTTTCGTTCCAGCAAAAAACGATTTTTTTTTGCAAACAAAAATTAAATCGTTTAATTAAAAAAACAAATAGAACCGCCTATATAATGCAATGTTTATACCCTACACCACACTGTGGTACAGGGTGTTATAACTTTGTGCATTTGTTTGTAACACCCAAAAGGAGAAGAAATAGACCCATCGTTTATTATACCGATCGACTTAGAATCACTTTCTTAGTCGATTTAGCTATGTCCGTCTGTCTGTCTGTCCGTCTGTCTGTCTGTCTGTCCGTCTGTGCATGTATTCTTGCAATCAAAGTACAGGTTGCAATTATGGTCCGATCTCGACGAAACTTTACACATATCTTTTTTTTTGCCCAAGTACGATCCCTATTGAATTTGGTTGAAATTGGTTCAGATTTAGATATAACCCCCATATATATGTTAGCCCCGATTTGACATGTAAGCGCTATAAAAACTTTATTTTATATCCGATCAGTATGAAATTCGGCAGGAAAAGGTTTCTTATTACATGAATGAACTCTGTTAAATTTGGAAGAAATCGGTTCAGATTTAGATATAGCCCCCATATATACATTACCCCCGATTTGACATATAAGCGCTGTAAAAATGTTATTTTATATCCGATCAGTGCGAAATTCGGCAAAGAGAGGTTTCTTATTACATGAAGGAATACTGCTAAATTCGGAGAAAATCGGTTCAGAGTCAGATATAGCCCCCATATATATGTTACCCCCGATTTGACATGTAAGCGCTGTAAAAACTGTATTTTATATCCGATCAGTGCAAAATTTGGCAGAAAGAGGTTTCTTATTACATGAAGGAATACTGCTAAATTCGGAGAAAATCGGTTCAGATTTAGATATAGCCCCAATATATACGTTACCCCCGATTTGACTTGTAAGCGCTGTAAAAATGTTATTTTATATCCGATCAGTATGAAATTCGGCAGAAAGAGGTTTCTTACTATATGAATGAACACTGTTAAATTTGGAAGAAATCGGTTCAGATTTAGATATAGCCCCCATATATACGTTACCCCCGATTTGACATGTAGGCGCTGTAGAACATGAATGAGTATTCAGGGAAGATCGGTTCAGATTTATATTGATTGTTCCTCCTGATTTGGTATCAAACCGCTATAGAAGTTGTATTTTACTTCCGATCATTAAAATTTTCCAGAAAGATGTTTCTCAATTTAGGAACGAATATTGCTTAATTTAGCGATTATCGTTTCAGAATTAGATAATATGTTTCTACCCATTTACCAATTATTCCAAATTATTATGGCAATGACCCTTATCGCATTGTTAGGGAGGTGTAGGGTATTATATAGTCGGCCCCGCCCGACTTTCTGCCTTTCCTTACTGGTTTTAAATCAAATTTTCCTCGAAGGTACCTTTAGTATTTAGACGTGATAGCCATTAAATTCAAGAAAATTATAAGGGCTACTTATGCTTGGAGTATAACTGTTGTTAAAACAATTAGAAAAAATTGATTTATCATAGACTTTTCATAGGCATTGTTTACTTCGCTAGGGTGCTAGCTTTCAAAGAATCTAACAAACACTTCTTCATATTTTTCCCCTTTTTTACATTTTTCGTTCTAGCAAAAAACAATTTTTTTTTTGCCAAACAAAAATTAAGTTTTTCATATGTAAAACGAAGTGATATTTCCAACATTTGTAGCTCTTATAGTTTTCTTTAATTTAATAGGTATTTCGGGTTTATCGAGCTTATAAAGGGTGAGCTTTCGGATTTGATTAAAAAAAACAAATAAGATTTAGAGAAATATATGAAATCTTTATTTGAGTCGATAGAACCGCCTGTATAATGCAATGTTTAAAGATGATTTCATGTAAACGTTGACCGCGGCTGCGCCTCATATGGTTCATACGCTGGGTCCAATTTTAGCGTACTCCCACTAACATAGCGGCCGGTATCTCAAGAATAAATTCTTCTATATTGGCTTCCATTGCGTCAACCGTTGATGGCTTGTGCCTATAGAGATGAATCTTAACAAAAATCTAACCAAAGGCGGTAAATCGCCTCTCAATTGGACCGTTGTTTCGCGTGCTGTGTGGCATGTGAAACCACATGTCAGCCAAGTCCAGCTCTAACAATCAATCTAAACATCAGCAAATTTTATTCACAGCCCTTCGCCAAAAATGTTGTAAGCTATATATATAATTTTGTCCCTGCGAAAATGATATTTTCTTTGCATACAGAAAGGAAAAAATTAGTAATCCGTACTTGAATCAAGCAGTAGCGGTATCAAAAATATGGTAAGTACGGAAACTGATCATACTTGATTTAAGCCTGATAATACTTAATTTAAGCCTGATCAACTTGATTTATGTCTGATCGTACTTAACTAAAATCATTTAGATGCGGTACCATTTTTGCCTCTATATTGCCATAAAATACAAAGTTTTTTTCAAATCGGTATGGCAAAATATAATTGTTTGACAGAAAAAAGAAAAGTTTAGCTGTAGTTATTCGATTTAAAAGGCAGACATAAAAGGAATAGCTTCATCGGAACGAACAAGAATTACTACTGACCTACGTACTTTCAATTGAAAAAAAATCACTTCAATTAATATATTCTAAAACACCGCTTGAACGAGAAACCAATTGGATATCGTTGCGTACAAATGTTTACACATATACATCTCGTCGTGTTATATTTATATGTGTGTGTTGGATGAGAGTGGCTGAGAGTAATTTTGTGGTGTTTTATAACATTTCTCCCCCTCACTTTGAACGCCTTTTTCTTGCTTTAAGCCATATTAGGCTTAATTTCCTTTTTATACCCTCACTTTAGTGTGACGAGGGTATATATCATTTGCTACGGAAAAAAGTGTAACACATCGAAGGAGTGACCTAAGACCCCAAGTATGTTTGGCGGAAATCCGTTTTGGGTCATTTTAAGTCGAATGAGCAATGTCCGTCCGTCTGTCTGTCTGTCTGTCTGTCTGTGTGTCTGCTGGCTGGTGCGCACGATAACTCTCGAGAGGAGTAACCGAGTGACTTCAAATTTCGTATGTGGTAATATTTTTTTCTATCTCCGGCTAAGTTCGAAGATGGGCCATATTGGTCCACTCCTTCTGGTACCTCCCCCACAAAGGGTTAAAATGTTGTGAAATATTGATTCTTTAATAACTGCTATTATACGTATTCGAATCTTCTGAAATTCCACACATAGTATTAGTTTGTTAGTCGCTATCAACTCGAGGAAAATGGGCGAAATTTCCACGTCCCTTTTGGTACCTCCCACACAAATGCACCATTTTGCACTAAAAGTTAAAAGCTTATAACATTAATACCAGTGTTTAGAAATACTTTAAATTTTGTACAGTGTAATGCTTTTATAGTGCCTACAGTCCAGTGAAAAATAGGCGTTATTGCCGCGCCCCTTTTGGTACCTCCCACACAAATGCACCATTTTGCACCAAAAGTTAACAGCTTATAACATTAATACCAGTGTATAAAAATACTTGAAATTTTGTACAGCGTAATGTTTTTATACCCTCACTTTAGTGTGACGAGGGTATATATCATTTGCTACGGAAAAAAGTGTAACAAGTCGAAGGAGTGACCTAAGACCCCAAGTATGTTCGGAGGAAATCCGTTTTGGGTCATTTTAAGTCGAATGAGCAATGTCCGTCCGTCTGTCTGTCTGTCTGTCTGTCTGTCTGCTGGCTGGTGCGCACGATAACTCTCGAAAGGAGTAACCGATTGACCTCAAATTTGGTATGTGGTAATATTTTTTTCTATCTCCGTCTAAGTTCGAAGATGGGCCATATTGGTCCACTCCTTCTAGTACCTCCCCCACAAAGGGTTAACATGTTGTGAAATATTGATTCTTTAATAACTGCTATACTACTTATTCGAATCTTTTGAAATTCCACACATAGTATTAGCTTATTAGTCGTTATCAACTCGAGAAAAATGGGCGAAGTCGCCACGTCCCTTTTGGTACCTCCCACACAAAGGTACCTTTTTGCACCAAAAGTTAACAGCTTATAACATTAAAAGCAGTGTATAAAAATACTTGAAATTTTGTACAGTGTAATGTTTTTATAGTGTCTATAGCCCTGTGAAAAATGGGCGTTATTGCCACGCCCCTTTTTGTACCTCCCACACAAAATGCCCAAATCATACCGCAATTTAATGTCTCATAACGTGTATACCAGTGCACATAAATGCTTATAAGTCGGTACAGTGCAATGAATTTAAAGTATCTAATGTTCAGCAAAAAAAAGGTGTATTTGATAAACCCCTTCTGGTACCTCCCACACAAATTGACAGAATAATTCGAGTAATATTCAATATTACATTACTCACAAAGTGAGGGTATACCTTAGTCGGTTTACCCGACTGAAACTTTCTTACTTGTTAAGAAATGTTTACTTGATTTCAAATATTATATACTTATTATAAGCCTTTCAGCGCATGTTTTGTTCAATGTAAGGCGTTTTCTACTTATTTTAAGAAAAACTTAGGACGAACGTATTAAATTTTTTACGTACGATTTCAACTAAAAATTAAAATGCTTACTTGAATTTAGTGTGGCATATTTCTTTCTGTGTAGTTGCAGTACAGTACAACATATCAGCTAGTGGGTACAACTGCAGATAAGATGGAAGTGGTAACTGAAAGTACTCTGGAATATTGTGAATCAATTTAACAAATACATAGTTGCATATTGAGTTTGAATTTCTAATAAACAAAGCCATTCATAAATATGTATATCTAACCGTGCTGGTCCATACAAAGGGTAACCAAAAAGAAATCGATTTCACAGAACAGTGTATTATTTTTAGTCTTAGCTAAATATTGGATTCTAAATCAAATTGACTTATTTATTGGGTATTTTGAACTAATGTTCAAACACGTTTGACAGCTTTAACTGTCATGTCAGCATGACTGCTTTGCTTAGCTTTGTTAACCTGGGCGTTCGTTATTGTTGTTGGTTGGCGGTGTGGTATTGTTTGTCATGTAAAACTTCGGTTTACTTAAATATGTGTATGTAAGTACGCAAATGTCTTCGACTACGGGTACCACCTATACAGACTCTCGCACAGGCATACATACGTACATACATTGTCTTTATATGTACATATATTTTATATCGTATTTAGAAGATACTCGTACAATGTCTGCTCAAAGTGTTTACATTTGACGCGAGTACTTCACCACTAGACAACAATTTGAGAAAATGACGTGATTTGAATAATGTTCGAAAGAAGATCAGACTCTTGAAGTACATCACCTAAACAAAGAAAGATTATTGCTATACAATGGTTTTGTGTGTGTGAGTGTGTCTGAGCTTTGTTCTGAAGTGTAAAGTACGCATAATTGTTTATTAAGAAGAGATAAATGAACAAAGACAGTCAGGCAAGACGACCGACACACGCACAAGGATAATAATAATACTACGTGTTAACGAGGAAGGTATAATGAGTTGACTTTATACACATTTCAATCTATTATGCTGAAATATATTTATATAAAAAAATATCTTAAGTCACGGTCGTTTGAAGACCATGTTATGATATAATCCCCACCGAATGGAGTTCCCGATTTGATTTCTAACGCAATATTTCTTTGAAATTAAAAAAATCAAATCAAAATAAAAAAACAAGTAAAGAGGGATCAAGTTCGGCCATACCGAATCTAATATCCCCTCCAACATGGATCGCATGTGAATGGTTACGGGTACTAATAAACTTATTATACCCAATTTCAGTCCATTTCGTTGAATTTGAGGTTTTTGTGGCGTTACGAAGTCAAATGTAGAGGTACCTTTGTATGGGAGCTATATCACACCATGGACCTATGACTACCGTTGTCCGTGTGAAGGATTCTGGGTATAAATAAACCCCAGTTACCAATTTTCAGCCCGATCAGTTGACATTTGTGTTCTCCATGACGTTAAGAAGTCAAATCGGGGAGATGCTATATATGGGGGCTATATCCAAAAATTGACCGATATTGCCCATTTTCGATTCCACCATACCTGCAGATATAAGAAGTATATCTACCGAATTTCAGCTACCTAGCTCTAGTATTATAGATTTTAGCGTGATTACAACAGACGGACTGACGGACATGGCTAAATCGTCTTAGAATTTTACGATGATTAATAATATATATACATTATGGGGTCTCAGATCAATATTTAGTGGTGTTACAAACGGGGTGACAAAATGAATATGCCCCCCATCCTATGGTGGAGGGTATGCAAATAGTAGAGTCCATAACATGGTCCCGTTAATATTAGTTTCAAAAAAATAATATAAATGGACCTATGTCATTGCTAGCAAAAATCATGAACAAGATATTTTCTTGCAATGACATATTTTTTTATGTCATTAATATTGACTACATACAACAGTTATTGGCCTCAACTCTATTTTTAATATCTTGAGTTGTTATACTTTTTTTGTAGATCATGTGCGAAAAAATTTTTCCTCAGTCCCTGCCAAAGAACCTACCCGACCTGACATCTTGAGTCTATTGCAACAGTTACTTTCAACGAATAGTCTGCAGTTGGAAGTTAATAATTTGGGGTTAATTCTACACATATGTGCTATAAAAGCTACGAATTTAAAATTATTTTGCTAGAAAATTTGTACTTTTGGTCCACGTTTTGATACTAAATCCACGATACTTATATCCATGCAAAAAATCCAACTTATACACAAAATCGTACCAAAAAACCACTCTCACTTAAAATTTTATACAATGCCATTTTTTGAAGTGCTCGAATAGTCAAAAAGGGCCTCCTCGAAAATCGGCATATTCATACGTAAATTAATTCCTTATAATTTAAGTACCGATAATTCCAATCCTCAAATCCTCATTTTGGATTTCATTGCCAACTACTACAATTTTGTAAAGAATTGCCAAAATGTCTGCAGTTGTTATCTGCCACACAACTGATAAAAATTAATATTACTTATATTTCAGTTGCGGTTCTATAGCGGAAATTATTCGCGATCCCAGTACTGGTAAAATTGGTGCCTATCACTCATCTGACGATGTATGGATTGACTTGTATCAATTATTTGGGATTAAATGTGTCAAACAATATTACTGGATGTGGTATGTCCCCCTCGGACTACATCAGTGAAAGTTACTACATAGTAGACGACTCATTGGGTTACCTACTCCCTAGTAGAAGACTTGCTGGATTATATACTCATTAGTAGACGAACAGTAGGGTTATATTTTCCTTATAATGTGGCTAGTTGAGTTATTAACTCCTTTGTCGACGAACTGTTGGAATACCCATTCCTTATTAGATGACTAGTTGGGTTATTTACTCCTTAGTAGGCGGTCAGTAGATCTATCTACTCCTGAGTTGGCGACCATTTGGGGCTAACTACTAGTGTATGACCAGCTGGGTTATTTACTCTTTAGTAGGCGTCCAGTTGGGTCATTCACTCCTTAGTTGTTGACCAGTTGGATTATCATTTATTCAGCTGATGACCAGTAGGGTTATTTACTTCGTAATAGGCTTCCAGTTGGGTTATATTTATATATTCCTTAGTAGACGACCAGTAGGGTTACATATTTTTTAGTAGATTAACAGTTGGGTTATTTACTCCTTAGTAAGAGGGCAGTTGGGTTATCTATTATTCAGTTGGGCTATCTACTCCTTAGTAGACCACCAGTTGGATGTTCCATTCCTTATAAGATGACCGGTTGTGGTTGAGTTATATACTCCTTAGTTGATGACCCATTGGGTTATCTATTAGTCAGCAGGCTCCAGGTGGGTTATCTAATCCATAGTTCGCGACCTGTTGGATTAACAAAAGCGTGATCCATTTCCAGGTTCCCTACTTTTTTTAAAGAAAAAACACAGAAAATTCAAATTGAATGGGAAATATTTATTATCATTTGAAAGAACATTCTTTGGCATTTATTTTTTGCTTATCAAATGTTGGCCGCGGCTACGTCTAAGATGGTCCATCCGTTGAGTTCAATTTTCGATGACTCGTTCGAGCATTTCGACTGGTAACTGGCGAATGACACGCGTAAAGTTTTGCTCCAGGTCTGAATCGAAGCGGGTTTGTCCGCATAAATTTTGGACTTTACAAATCCCCACAGGAAAAAGTCTAATGGCGTGATATCACCCGATCTTGGTCGCCAATCGACCGGCCCAAAACGTGAAATTATCTGCTCACCGAAGTGTTGTCTCAATAAATCCATTGATGCGATGTGTGGGAAATGGCGCCGTCTTGTTGAAACCAAATGTCGCCGAGATCACGAGCTTCAATTTCAGGCATCAAATAGTCGGTTATCATGGCACGATAACGGTCGCCATTGACGGTTACGTTCTCACCGGCATAATTTTTGAATATATATGGACCGATGATTCCACCGGCCCACAAACCACACCAAACCGTTGTTTTTTCTGGATGAAGTGCCAGCTCTTGAATCTCTTCAGGTTGCTCTTCATCCCAAATGCGTCAATTTTGCTTGTTTACATACCCATTGAGCCAGAAATGGTCCTCATCGCTGAACAAAACAAAACAAGAGCCCATAGAGCGAAGCGCTGTCGCTGGGGAAGTTCGGGCGGCGTCAGTTCTTGCACAAGCTGTATTTTGTATGCTTTAAATTTAAGATCTCGACGTAAAATGCGCCAAGTCGTTCCATACGTCAGTCCTAGTTGCTGCGAATCGACTCTCCACGGTCTTCGTGTACACTCTCATCTACGGCCGCTACATTTCCTTCACTGCGTGCTGGGTTATTTACTCCATAGTAGGCGGGCGGTTGGGTTATCTACTCCTTAGGAGGCGGTCAGATGGAATATATATTTCTTTGCAGATTACCTCTTGGGTTATGTACTCCTAAGTAGATGACCAGTTGCGTTATCCATTCCTTAGCAGATTACCACTTGGAACCTGTTTACGAAGTTCAAGCAGTAAATAGTAAACATTTTAGGCAAGTACTAGGATTACAAAGCCAAGTTTTCATATAAAAGGGACAATCTGATAACCGGTTCCTGCTCTCAGTGGACCTACATATTCCGCAGTTGCAACTGTACCGGTTCAACTTATCCAATTGTGATTTTTGTATCAGCTTTCAAAAAGTATATTTAGGACTTTGTAAAAAAATTGATTTCTTTATAAATATCAGTTATTACCCCTTTCAATATCATTAGTTATCATTAGACACTTGTGTCAATACATATTCGAATCCCCGAAGTACTTTGTGGCATGCCTTGAGCTTTTTCTGCGGTTTTGGGAACAGGAAAATGTCACGAAGGCTAGTCCGGTACTTATGTTGGCTGAAACATTATTACGGTATTATCTACGAAATTCTTATTATGTAATGGGGTGAAATCTTCATGACATGTTTGTGCGCAATGACGTGTGGTTTTTTCTTATTGATTCGCACAACCAGAGCATTACTTCAAAGTAATACTTATTTTGTTAACAACAAGTATTAAAGTGCCCAACTCAACTATAAATTGAGAATGGCTGAAAGTCTAAATATTTTAGGGACACATGTAATACACTGAAAATAGATTTTTAAAAATACACCCTATGTTTTAAACTGACCTCATATATAATACTATAACGTTTTATTTTTTCTCCATTTCAGGTAAGCGTGATAACAAATCAATTAAAGCAAATATCTAAAATTATGTAAGTAAAAATGCAGCTGACATAAAATGTTATATAATAAATAAATCCTGGCATATTTTAAGTTATATTAATTAATTCACTATAACAATCAGTTCATTAATATAATGACATATGTGTATTGCTAAAGATGTATTGGATTACCTCGCCCGTTTTTGGGAAATTATTTTATTTCCTGTTGCAATATAAAATTAAATCTAGAATTTCTTTGACATATCATACATCCATCTTATGTGGCTACATTATACAATAACATAATGTCTAATCGATTTAGTGCGCATGGAACAAAAACGTGTTGCTTTTCTTTTAAACCACTCAGGTTGAATTTACCCTTTAACACGTGTTGTGGTTTTTAAAATGAAGTTCAAATAAATATTGCTGTTTTTCTTTTGTCAGCAATATAATGTTTTATATTCAAAAATTAAAAAATAATAAACAAATGTGGGAAAGAGGAAAACTGGATTGATGTTTAACAGTTCTCTTTAATTTTTAAAATAATTCAAATTCACTTTAATAGATTTTTTTTCCTTTTTCAAATAAAACCAAATATTTTTCATCTACTTTATCGTTGTTTAATTAAATTACTCAAGTCGTTTATCATTCAATACCGCAAAATTGTGGTTTTGTTTAAAACCAACAAGTACACTAAAAGTCTGAGTGAAAAAATACGTGGGAGTTATTGTTATTTCGTATACAACCGCATGTTTGCATACTTAATAGTAATTCATATTTTCAAGGTAATAACTTACCTTTTGTATATTTTGCAGAGAAATAACCTGAGCGCAAAAAAATCAGTTAACAGGTCTTATAGATGACAAATTATTGATTTTTAAAGTTACAGTGATATCAGAGCTGTCTGGGACGTATGTACTGTTTAATCGGATTATAAAATGTAGGCAAAATGTATAAAAAGATAAAGAAATTTCAGTTGAGTAACCCCACCCTCATTTTTGAAACGTGTATCAGAGCTGTCGCGGACACAAGTTCAATTTATTCGGATTGTAAAATATGGACAAAAAAGATAAAAACAATTAAAGAAATTTCAGTAGAAACTCAAACTTTAATAAAAAACATAGTAAACTAACTAACATATATCCCCACTTTGTGAGAAATTTAATATGGCTAGAACTGTGGAAAAGTTGATCATTCTTTAATTGAAAAAGTAATCAAAAAATACAGAATATGATTATATCCCCCAGTCACTTCAAGAGTGCTATAACGCTAACAGAAACGCGAATTTTGCAAATGTCCACAAGTTAATCTCAGCGAAATTTAGTTTATAAGTAAACAACCATATTTCGGATTATTCCAGCGTTTTTAAAGATGTTATTTCATTTTACTTGTTTTTTATACGGACGGATAGTTACACATCTTGACAATTTTTAATTTTGAGTTATGTCTCCCTTAAAGTAAGTGAGCGATATATGATTGCTACATAAGATAGAGATTTTCAGAAGGAAGAACATTCTGTAATCGACTTTATAATAGAGAAAAATGTGGTGATTGAGTCTAGTATAAATGAAAACCTCATGATAAATGAGGTTCAATAGTCGACTTTAACTTAATGTATTATCTCAGTAGAACACGAAAACCTCAAGATTAAGAAGGTTTATATATCGACCCTAGCATAGAGAATGGCCTCAGTGGGTCATAAAGGTCAATTCTAGTTGGGAGAAAAACTCCAGCCAGTGGCGAATTGCCACATTGTTAAATATCAAAGAACTGACCTTCAATGTCAGACAGCGTAAGTCACATTTGAAATCAATTAAATGTTTAATATTTAATTGTAGGCTTTTGTCCCAACCGAGCCTCTACTTAGGAGTATAAGAAATTTTCATTTAAGAAATAGATAACCCGATTGGCTGTCTCCTCAGGAGTAGATAACCCAACTGAATATCTAGTAAGGAGTAGATGACCCATCTCGCTCTTTACTAGAGAGTAGATAACCCATGTCGTCTAAGGTCTAAAGCATATATGTGGTGAGGTGGAACCTTCGTCAGATGATTAGACGATCCATATCTAATCATCTGATGAAGGTTCAGAGAACTGCCCGCCTGAACATCAGCGGCCGTTTTAGGACTACGGTGACAGAGTCTCTACAAGTCCTACTCTACCTACTTGTAACCAGAGCAGCATTAATATTAAACTGTTGATCAATGTGGAGTCACAAGAACTACGACTACATGGACGTACCCCATTGTAGTGCACTAGTAACCGATCGAGTGGACTAGATACCAACGATGCACACCTTTTAGAAGAACTTACCTTCCAGACAGGAATATGTTATCAGAATATCAGGAAATAACAAACTTTATACACTTCTATGCAGATGGTTTGAAGCATGATGAGAAGGTTGGATTCGGATTGCACTGTAAAGAACTTAGCCTTGATATAGCTCACAGACTAGGAAATACTTACTGTGCCAATAAGGGAATTCGCTAAGTGGGTGAGTAACAACATTGAGACCAACACTGTCGTCGTCATAAACACGGACATCCAGGCTGCCATTAGGTATCTGGAAGTTACATCCCTCAATTCACAAACACCCCTAGATTGTCGCAAATATCTTAACGAGATGGCTGAGAAGTTTAACATAGCCGAACCCTAACAAAAAATAAAAATGTATTGGTGTGAGAGTTTTGGAATGTTGACTTAGTTCGGCAAAATACGGGTTTGGTTAGTAGTTCTTGTCAAATGCAATTTACTGCTTCCATAAGTATTTCAGCTGATTTAACCTAAAGACATACATTATTGCTATTGAATTTTGAAGATGATAGAGTGCTGTCTATCGAAACTGCAGTCAATTCTACCATGCAATTAAAACCATCTACCAATTTTTGTATTTATTTCCAGTACATTTTTGCAATATAGAGAAAGTATGTGAAATATATGGTCTTCAACCGAATTAATTCTGACTGAATTCTCAAAGTAATATTATATATTGGCGATCAAGATTTGCCTTAAGCAAGAGGCATTCAGCCTGTCCAATGAGGTGGTAAGAAATCGATAGCTGTAGCGTTGCTCAACAAATCTGTTCAAGATACGACTTGAGAACGTCAAAGTATGACTGCAGAGGAAAATACTCTCTGCTTTTTTGTCAGTTCTGCAGGGACAGTGCCGAATCGGCGAACATGTCTGTAGGTTGGGAATTGAGTCGTATGACTTCCGCGGCAACTGTGGAGATAATGAAGAAGTGGAGAGCATTGAACACCTGCTTTGTTAATGACCCGCATTGAATAAACGATGCACAGTGAGTGGAATAAAAAAAATTAAATAATTCGGCGGTTTCCAGACAACCGATTGCGACAAATCTTGGCATGCTTGTAGAAGAGGTATTAGAGAATACGAGTAGGCCAAACAAAATGTTCAAACGAATGCTACGTTCGTCTTTTTCGTCTGATTCTAAGAAAACTGGAGAATGTTCTCGTGAAAAGAATGGGCGAACAAATCACACCATTATTTACGAATGTTTTTTTATTATTTTTCCCGATCGTAGGAATTCCTACTAAAACGTACATATTAAAACCGGTGGATATATCCCGAGTCGTTTCTCATTATCTGTTCTGGATAGACCACAACATTTGCTAATTGATTAAAAAAAGTTGCCATTAGATATACCCATTGAGGCGAAGGTTGTTGTCAATTGAAGTTATACTCGTACATTCCACAAAATATTATTTGTCAGAAAAAACAAAAAAAATGTTTGGAGACCATAGAAAGTATCCGAAAACCGAATTTTTAGTTTGCCTTAAAATCTATTATACTAAAAGCTAGGCTCAAAATTACTTTTGCAGTGTACCGTGTAACACATTGCTTTACATAGTAATGGTAAAGATTTTTATATTATAGCTTTGCGATTGTCGAAAATGTGGCCAAGATTTGAACATATTTCGTACACCCAGGAAAATAATTGGTTGGAATTCGATTATAACAATAAAAAATAGTACTAGCAACAAAAAGAATTTTGCATACACCGTCTGTCGGTTGTATTTATAAATAAATAGTTGAAACAACAATAATAACATGGGTACGATCAAATGAAAATGCTTGCAACTAAATCGATGATTGTATCAATCGAATTAAGATTGTTTTTCATTGACACTCGATGAAATGTGGTAACCAATTTTAAATTTTCATTATAGTACCATATGATAGATTTTTGGTTGTGACAACCAATGTTTTATTCTAGACAACAGAAATTGTATCAATAGATTGCAACGAATAATTGGTTACTACAACAGAAAAAAATATTAATAAATAATCCTTTATTGGTTATCCCAATCATTTCCCAAATTTAGAATAATTAAATGTATTTTGGGAAATACAACCGAAAGATTGGTTGCTGTTCTTTTGCTGATACATGACAAACAAAAAATTAAATTACTCGACATAAATAAATCGTTAACATTTTGTTCAAGAACGGTAAAGGTAATCAAAAATAATCTCGGGTGGATAATAATGTGTGGAATGCAGAATATGTGTGCAAAATGTTTTACATAAATAAAAAAATAAAAGCAACTATCATAAAATTGAAAGCACAGGGTTAAGCGATATTTGCATAAAAGTTCTGTGCTTTTTTTTCGTGTACTAAAATGTGTGTCAAATATTTCCACATCTCATAATAGTGACGAATTTGTAATATGGGATTTTTAATTTTGTTATGAATTGTTTTGTTTTTTGTTCAGTAAATAAAATAAAAATTAATGAAAACTGTGAACAACCGTTTTTTTTTAAAACAGTTGGTTGTGGCAACTTCAACAGATAATTGTAGCCACCATTTTCGTAGTTGGCGCAACCAAATACATATTGTAGATTGTAGTCAACATGGAAGCAGAAGTATACCACAACCAAAATATTGGTTGTCCTGTTGGAATCGCATGATAGTAGACAGAACTACCAAAATTCGGTTGGCAAATAATCGGTTGAGGCAACCAAACTGTATTCTGTGTGTAAAAAGTTGTGTAATTTGGAGAAGTGTGGCAACAAAATTAATACAAAAAGTAGGCCTCGGTTAGTAGAATGCACCCGATGAGGCATACTTTAAGGTCCTGTAGGTCCGCCCAGGTTCTATAAAACCTCTTCTACCCGAATCCCAAGTTTTGTCGCAATCGGTTGTATGGTTAAGAAACGGCCGATTTATTTCCTTTTTTAATTGCTACCACTGAGCGACATCTGGATACACTGCCGTCGGTCTTTTTAGGAAGTCTGGCAGATGTTTCCGGTACCGATATTCATATTATAATATGAATAATAATTACACAGGTATACTCACATTTTGGTGCCGGAACTTTTTGAACTGTTCTTTAGTAAATTCGACCTCCTGAATACGAATCTGCAGTCGGTTTTTGCCTAGCAGCTCCCGTTTTCATGTTATGGGGTAGGGTGTTGCAAACCTAACACCACTTAGAAATACCCAAAATAATTGTGAAAAGAAGAAAGTAAAACATTTTTTGTGTATATTTTTTTGTCGTGTATTAACCACATATATAACAAAATTGCTCGGGATGATTTACACAGATTCTGTGGCTAAACGACATTTTTGAAAATTAGCTCTCAATCACTTACAGTTTTAGTAATAAGAAGATCAGATTATTTTACTGGAATTCCTTATCATAAATATAAAATAAGATAAGAAAATGAACACTACCTGTAACAGAGAAGAAAAATATGTAAACACACGTTTGTTACGTGTATAACAGAAAAGCATATGCACTTTTTAAATACATAGCAGGGTAAATTGCTAGGGAAAAATGGTATTCACTTTGGAAATCCACGTTCAAAGTACAAATAAAATCAGCTGCAAAACTCAAGGCACCAAAAATTATTTTTTTTTTGTAGACCTGTGTTATTAATAGCTTTGTGTATCAAACTGGTTGGTTTCGATGAGGTGCATCTGAGCCCCTGGTAGCACTATGGACCTCAATTGGTTTATGTGAGCTGGTAACACCGGCTGTCTTACCTAAACCTATATTCTAGATCGTCGTAAAATTCTAAGACGATTTCAATCTATTTGAAGCACTCTACAGTCCGTAATAATAGTGTTAGGTTGATTAAATTTCGAGGAATTATTTACTATAGTTGCAGGTCGTATGTGATTGAAAATGAGCCGCATCGCTTAAAGTTTTGATGTAGTTCCCCTATAGAGGTCAACCCCAAATATATTTCGTTAAGCTACAAAAACGTTATTTTCTCAGCAATTTAGTTATTTCAGAAAATATTCTTCACAACAAAAATTATCCAAATCAGTTTATATTTTATTATAATCCACATATAGAGGTCGTTCTCAAATATTCCTAGTTAAGCCATAAATTCCACATTTTCCAAATTATTAGTCTGAAATTTTGCAGTTTGTGTGTAATATCTACTTATATGCTGCATAACGAAGATTGTCGATACTGTTTCGATATATCTCTCCCATAGAGGTCGCTTTTAGATGTATTTATCAAAGCCGCATACCCCACATATTGGGTGATACATAGCAATTTAACAATTTTTTGATAAGAATTCTTCTTAACAAAAAATAACCACACAGATCTATGTTATTCACATTGCAATAGTTGTAAAGAAATATATCAAAATTGTTACCTTATAATTTTAAAAGTACTGTGAAAAGAAAAAGCTTTCATGAAATAAGGAAGTAGGTATATTTTGTCCTATTACTGGCCTATATTTTTAATTGTTTACAGTCTCTTTTGTGGGAGGGAACATTATATATTATACAGGCTGTGGAATTTAAATAATTGTTATTCCTCAACCCTTTATAGAAGGCTGAAATTTAAATATGTATAGTGTCAGATAGAGGGCTGTAAAATTTACTTTTTTCAGATTTTTAGACCCACAAGTTTGAAGGATATTCAAGTTTAAAGGATGGTTTAAAAGGGTATTTTTAATAGTCTTCGTTCTTGCACATTTATTCCAAAAATTTAAATGAATGCTGGAATTCTCCCCTTTCATTTGATATGCATATTTATCAATTCACAATATTATAAGTGCAAAGAAAAATATTTCAAAATGTTTTACCTTAAAATTTAAAAATTCCTTTAAAAGGAAAATCACTAAATAAACCAGTAAGGAAAGGCTAAAGTCGGGCGGTGCCGACTATATAATACCCTACACCACTCTCGTAATATTGAATAACTCTGATATATAAATTTTGTAATTCATATATAAATTGTTTACATAAATTTACTTTTGGGACATTTTATACTTAGATAATACCCTGTACCACAGTGTGGTGTAGGGTATAAAAACGATTGGATCTAAAGAGCCACATCGGACGAAACATATATATGGGAGCTATAGCTAAATCTTAACCGATTTGCTTCAAATTCGGTAGTGTTGGTTCATGGATCAAAAAACTCTACCATTCTAAATTTCAAAACGATTGGATGTAAAATACAGCTTTTATAGGACAAAAGGGCTAAATCGGAAGAAACATATACATGGGAACTATAGCTAAATCTTAACCGATTTTTTTCAAATTCGGCAGTGTTGGTTCATGGATCAAGAAACTCTACCATTCTTAATTTCAAAAGGATTGGATGTAAAATACAGCTTCTATAGAACTAAAGGGCCAAATCGGACGAAACATATATATGGGAGCTATAGCTAAATCTTAACCGATTTTCTTCAAATTCGGCAATGTTGGTTCATGGATCAAGAAACTCTACCATTCTAAATTTCAAAACGATTGGATGTAAAATATAGCTTTTATAGGACTAAATGGCCAAATCCGACGAAACATATATATGGGAGCTATTGCTAAATCTTAACCGATTTTCTTTAAATTCGGTAGTGTTGGTTCATGGATCAAGAAACTCTGCCATTCTAAATTTCAAAATGATTGGATGTAAAATACAGCTTCTACAGGACTAAAGAGCAAAATCGGACGAAACATATATATGGGAGCTATAGCTAAATCTTAACCGATTTTCTTCAAATTCGGCAAAATCGGACGAAACATATATATGGGAGCTATAGCTAAATCTTAACCGATTTTCTTCAAATTAGGCAATGTTGGTTCATGGATCAAGAAACTCTACCATTCTAAATTTCAAAACGATTGGATGTAAAATACAGCTTCTATAGGACTAAAGGGCCAAATCGGACGAAATATATATATATGGGAGCTATATCTAAATCTGAACCGATTTCAACCAAATTCAATAGCGATCTTAACAGCTGCGAAATACTCTAAACTGCAAAATTTCAGAACGATCGGAGTGAAATTGCGACCTGTAGTCGACGAACAACTATACATGGACAGACGGACGGACGGACGGACATCGTTAAATCGACTCAGCTAGTGATTCTGAGTCGATCGGTATACTTTAAGGTGGGTCTAGCTGTGTTATTTTCAGGTGTTACAGACATCTGCCGTGAAACAAACTTATAATACCCTGTACCACAGTGTGGTGTAGGGTATAAAAACTGAGTGTATTGTTTATTTACTGATGGCCCATATTTTCAATTCTATACACTTCTTAGGAGGGAAGTCGTGTCGCACGGTGTGATCATTTTTAATTTTTTTCTGACTAGTTAAGGATAATTATTCTGTGCCAAGTATAGTAGTCATTGCAAGTAATTGACATTGTAGACTTGTACTACCGGAAACCTTAATGCATTTTGAAAAAATTAAATTAATAATATTCTTCTTTTCATCTCGCTTTAAATGCTAAATTGCAAATACCCTCTACAACTATTAATTTAATAAAAAACCGACCATAATGTAGAACATTAATGAGTTGTTATATATTTTTGTACGATTTTTTTACTACTGTACAATTAAATATTTATAACCGCAGAGTTGCCTCCGTGGTTTTGCGTTTACCACCACCACCACTGCAAATAAGACCATAACAAAACACCAACAACACTCGCAATATACGATTCATATAGTCAAAACGACAACAACTATATTTAACGATTTTTTAAAAAATAAAAAAAACATTTAAATAATACTGTTTTGCCATAAGAAATGTATGCATTAAAAACTCATTTGATGCACCCAAACAAAACCAACCAACCAACTAGAAAAAAGAAGAAAAAAAAACACAGAAAAGCGAAAAATAAATGAAACACAAATAAAGTTAATGGTCTACACAGAAATGTTATAAAAAAAGTTATGTGGAAATTTCCAAAGTATGTATGTACATATGTTTCTGTATATAGTTATGCAGTATAGTGAGGAATGGGAAATATTTATACCCTCACTTTAGTGTGACGAGGGTATATATCATTTGCTACGGAAAAAAGTGTAACACGTCGAAGGAGTGACCTAAGACCACAAGTATGTTCGGAGGAAATACGTTTTGGGTCATTTTAAGTCGAATGAGCAATGTCCGTCCGTCTGTCTGTCTGTCTGTCTGTCTGTCTGTCTGTGTGTCTGCTGGCTGGTGCGCACGATAACTCTCGAAAGGAGTAACCGATTGACCTCAAATTTGGTATGTGGTAATATTTTTTTCTATCTCCGGCTAAGTTCGAAGATGGGCCATATTGGTCCACTCCTTCTAGTACCTCCCCCACAAAGGGTTAAAATGTTGTGAAATATTGATTCTTTAATAACTGCTATACTACTTATTCGAATCTTTTAAAATTCCACACATAGTATTAGCTTATTAGTCGTTATCAACTCGAGAAAAATGGGCGAAGTCGCCACGTCCCTTTTGGTACCTCCCACACAAATGCACCATTTTGCACCAAAAGTTAACAGCTTATAACATTAATAACAGTGTATAAAAATACTTGAAATTTTGTACAGTATTATGCTTTTATATTGCCTACAGTCCAGTGAAAAATGGGTGTTGTTGTCACGCCCCTTTTGGTACCTCCCACACAAAGGTACCTTTTTGCACCAAAAGTTAACAGCATATAACATTAAAACCAGTGTATAAAAATACTTGAAATTTTGTACAGTGTAATGTTTTTATAGTGTGTATAGCCCTGTGAAAAATGGGCGTTATTGCCACGTCCCTCTTTGTACCTCCCACACAAAATGCCCAAATCATACCACAATTTAATGTCTCATAACGTTTATACCAGTGCACACAAATGCTTATAAGTCGGCACAGTGCAATGAATTTAAAGTATCTAATGTTCAGCACAAAAAGGTGTATTTGATAAACCGCTTCTGGTACCTTCCACACAAATTGACAGAATAATTCGAGTAATATTCAATATTACATTACTCACAAAGTGAGGGTATACCTTAGTCGGTTTACCCGACTGAAACTTTCTTACTTGTTTTAAATGTTAGAGCGACATTAATGTTAATTGGTTTAAAGAATGATGGCTAAAAAATATAATACGTTCGGATTTTTCAGGTGAAGTTAAGATTTTTTTAAAACGTAAACATAGGAGTATATGTGGCATATAACTAAATTTTAATCAAGTTCAACTCAATCCGAATTTGAGATGCTTCCTGGTTGAAGCTACTATTATCTTTCGAATTTCATGTAGATCGAATAAAAACTGTCTTATATAGCGCTTATATATCATATCAGAGGTACATATATACGAATTTAAATATACATAAATATGTAACAATCATGAAAGATTTCTCAGTTGCCTGGGGTTAAAAAAGGTGTGCCAAACTTCCTATTTTGGACTTTTACTTTGTGTAATATATGTGAACAGACGAACGTCTCTAAACCGACTAAAGTGGTAGATTCTAAATCTATCGGTATAAAATAAATAAAGAGTCTTTCCGTTTTTCTGCGTGTTACAAACAAATCCACAATGTCATAACACACTGCACCACGGTGTAGTCTGGGGCGTAAAAACACCGGGCGGAAATTGTCCAGCAAAAGTCCGAAAAAAGTGCAAAAGCAAAAATTAAAGCAAATATTTTTGCAAAACTTTTGTCTCTGTTGGATCTTGTCAACAACAGTGCTAACGTTCCCCCTTATTATTGTTGCTGTTGGTGCTAGCAGCGGTGTTGTCGTAGGCGGTGGTGTTCCTGCTGCTACTGCTGGTGGCGGTACTTGAAATGTTGCTGCTGGTGTTGGTAGTGGGTGAGATGTTGCCGGTTACCGGTTATTTGGTTGATTATATACACACCGTTGAACCAGACATGCTGGTAGACAAACGTGCAAATAATCTTTTTCTGATTTCCTCTTCTTCCCGCGTCCGCCTCAGCCAACCGCAGCAGTTGGCTTTTTTGTTTTGTCGCCCCTCTTAACTTTTCTAACAACAAGCAGAAGAGAGAAAACGACTTCTCAGTTATTTCATTTTAATAACTTCACTGGTGGAGGTGGTGACGGAGGCTTAATAACAGTAGAAACAACAATAACATCAACGGGAGCCTTTTTTGTCCCGGTTCTGAGAGCAATAAAAAAGTTACAACAACAAAAGTCCTTAACATTTTACCTACAGTCATAAGTTTGAACGAGATTCGTACTAAAAGTTGTGGTAATGATGAAGCGGATTAGAGATAAGTTTATCTGTAGTTTCTTTTTAAAATTGTATTTCTCTGTAATACTCCCCAAATTTACAAATTTCGGAAATTATTTCTTATTTCTCCTTAATTAAGTGGAAAATGGTACGGTCCTAAACTGTAACACATCGAAGGAGTGACCTAAAAATCCTATTTATGTTTGGGTGAAATTCGTTTTAGGTCATTCTTAGGTGATAAATCGGGAGGAATGAACTATATTAAAAATATACAACACTCGGAATATATTTTCTGCAAACTTGGTAATGTTCGATTCTGCAACAAGAAACCCCTCTGCAAAATTATGAAACATTGCTAGAGAAACGGAAGGAACTCATATGTGGGGAATGCTAAGGGCTATATTTGCACCGATTTTTCTTTTTGTTCATTTGTTGTAAATCTCAAAATTAATTTACGACTTCTATAGCTCCTATATGCCAAATCGATGACAATTACATCGTCCCCTCAATAAAAGAATAGTGTATATTTTTTTGTAGTTTCGAGAAAATCAATATTTGAAGTTTTTGTGAAATTAGACTTCTTCGAAGATAAATATGTATATTTTAGAAAAGAATCGATGTTTTCAATTTCTTGTCATTTTAATATGTAGGGAAATAATCAGGCTACAGCCACATGATATTCTATTGGTCTAAAAGTGCGTTAATTGTATATAAATGGGATCAAAGTACCATACTACATTTATACACTATTTTTTCAATTTAACTGTTTCTGAAAGTAGAATTCCACCAAATTTTTACCAGCTATAGAATCGATTACGTAGATTCTTATAATGCAATAAAAAAATAATGGTGTATATGCGTATACGCTATTGTTTTATTGAGGGGACGATATATGGGTCAGAATATTTAATATCGACCTATGTAGTTTATTTGTGGCTAAAATGTTTATAAGCAATTGCAAATAGGTAAAATAAGATCTCGCTATGAGTTTTTTAACAATTTTTTTTTGAAAATATTTTATGGTCATTTTAATTTTTAAACAAGTAAAAGTGTTAATTTCGGCCATGCCAAATCCTCCGGCCTCCACCATGGATAGCATGTGACCTCACAAAATAACTCAAACCTAAAGAAAATAACACAGAAAAACACCAAAAAACCAGTAAGGAAAGGCAGAAAGACGGGCGGGGCCGACTATATAATACCCTACACCTCCCTAACAAAGCCAAAAAGTCATTGCGATAATAATTTGTAATAACTGGTGAATGGGTAGGAACATATTATCTAATTCTGAACCGATAATCGCTAAATTAAGCAATATTCGTTCCTAAATTGAAAAACATCATTCTGGAAAATTTTAATGGCCGGAAGTAAGGGACAACTTCTATAGCGCTTTGAAACCAAATCAGGAGGAACATATATATGGAGGTTATATGTAAAACTGAACCGATTTTCCCTGAATACTCATTCACGTAAAAAGACCTCTTTCTGTCGAATTTCTTTCTGATCGGATATAAAATAAAGTCTCCGTGCTTACATAGCAAATCGGGGGTAACATATATATGGGGGCTATATCTAAATCTGAACCGATTTTCTCCGAATTTGGCAGTATTCCTTTATGTAAAAAGAAACCTCTTTTTGCCGAATTTCGCACTGATCGGATATAAAATAACATTTTACAGCGCTTACATGTCAAATCGGGGGTAACGTATATATGGGTGTCATAATACCCTGTACCACAGAGTGGTGTAGGGTATAAATATAGTAGATGAGAACACGTTAGATGCTATATATGGGAGCTGTATCTAACTATGGATCGATATCGCCCATTTTCCTGCAGCTATAAGAAGTATATATACCAATTTTCAGCCACTTAGCTCAAGTATAACAGATTGTAGCGTGATTACAACAGACGGACGGACGGACAGACGGACATGGCTAAATCGTCTTAGAATTTTAAGACGATTAAGAATATATATACTTTATGGGGTCTCAGATCAATATTTAGAGGTGTTACAAACGGAGTGACAAAATGAATATACCCCCCATCCTATGGTGGAGGGTATAAAAAATTAAAAAATTAGTTTTTGTGTTTTAAGAGATTTGTAATTGCTCTCGAACCGCTGAACCGATTTTTGCAAAGTTTACTTTATTTACACAATGCGCCATTTTTTGTAAAAATTTTTTACAAATTTTTTTTTGGAAAAAACCTTTGTAGAAAGAGTTACTCCCCCCTCGACTTTCTTAAAATTTTCACAGAATATTCGTCGTACTCTCACAAATCCAGAACAGTAAAAAAATTTTGAGACATTTTTTGAGACTCAATATTAAAGTAAAAGTTATGGACGAAATACTAAGACTGGTCGGACAATTTTCGTCTGTTTTTGCGATTGCGACCAAACTTGGCATGGTAGATGAAGAGGTATTAGAGAAGTTAAGTTTTATATTTGGACCCCCTAACTCGTGTAACTCGTGTTTCTCTTCCGATTTATAAAATTTGAAAATTTTATTTTGTAAATATCGGAGCACAATATGCACCGATTTCATCGGTATCAGCATGTCTGGATGGGCAATAAAATTTCCTATATAACGAAAAAAAATTGGTTTGATATATCCAATAGTACAAAAGTTATTGAGGGGGAGCAATTTTTTCTACAAAGGTTTTTTCCAAAAAAAACTTTGGTAAAAAAATGTTTAAAAATTAAAAAAAAAAAATTGCAAATAATTCCTCATTTTGTCCTCTTTAAAACAAAGTAAACTTTACAAAAATTGTATTTGTGGTTATGACCGTGCGGTAATTTTTAATTAATTATGTTGTTTAAACTGGGCTATTTGGTCAGATATTTTTATGACGTAAATAAAACTAATTTATTTCATGTTTCACTCAACGTTTCGTTGGCTTTATTCCAACTTCATCAGGAGTAATTGTTGAAAATCAATTAGTTTTAAATTTTTTCATCATTAAATATTATTAAAAAACTGGACATCACGACACAAAATTTATAACAATAATTATTAAATAAAAAGGTAAATATTGCAGCAAAACTTAATACTAATATCACAGGAACCGATCACTTTAAAGTATTGCAACTGAGTCAGCCGTTCGAGAGCAATTACAAATTTCGTAAAATCTAAAAACTATTTTTTTTAAATTTTAAACGCCCATAAAATTCTTTTAAAAAAAATTTGGAAAAAAATGATAGCGATATCTTATTTCACCTATTTGTAACTGCTTATAAACATTTTAGCAAAAATAAACTACATAGGTCGATATTAAATATTCTGACCCATATATTTCGTAGCCCCCATCTATATGGTCCTTTCGATCTGGGCCTTTATCACTTCAGAAGCGTTATTTTACATCCAATCGTTTTGAAATTATGCATTGTAGGGTTAATAATTTATACTTCGAAATTACATTTCGTTAGTTATTTAGAAGAACTTCATTAAATGCCGAAAAAGTGTTTATACTTATGATTTGGAAGTTCTTATAATGTCGTTCTTATGGAAGTACTTCTTTTATTTTTTGGTGGGTCGTTATTGCTTCGAACACCAGGTCGTATAACTAACATTGCTGCACGACCAGACCAAGGACGGTTTTTGATTGAAATTAGACCTTTTTTGGTGTTTGTGTTAAGTTTTGTGCTTTGGTGTGTTCTGACAGATATAGTAAAATTTTATGGCCAGCACTTTTGTAGAAAATTTCATCCCCGCTCTCCCCATTTGAAGGGGTGTTTTTTACGATTTGTTAAAATAGGGCCAACAATTACAGTAATGTGGGGGAGCTAGACATCAAAAATTTTGGATTTTTTTATTTTTTAAAAAAAATACTGAAGAAAAATCTTTTGAAACCCGATCTCGCTAAAATTTTGTGTCATAACTACTATTCAATAGGACTAAACTTGGTGCAATTTCATCCCAATCAGAAGATATCGGCTTTAAAAATTCACTCACATGACATGAAATATCACATATGTTTCTTGAATTTCCCGCCTCTTAGCTGAAAGGGCAACAATTCTCCTATCAGAGTCTCCTGCCGACATTTTAATAAGCTGTGTCATCTAGTTTGTGTTTGACAGCCATTAATAGCAGACGACCACGTGCTTTGAGGAGAAAATGGAAAGAGTTATATTTCGTGTGCTCATTAGGCATTATTTTTTACTGAAACCCCCATCACTCAAACCTAAACTTGATAAATCTTGCGGGAATTCTGCAAATCGGTGTCAATAGTTTATCAGGCTGCTACAAAAAGACCCTGGGAACTGTATTCCTGAACTGTTCAATATTCGCCTGATTTGGGTTCAGCGTCAGGGACATACGAGTGAACTGCAAAATAGATGAACTTACAAAACTAGGAACTACCTTACATTCCCCAGGTTAATAGGAATGTAGTATTGATCAAATTGCAAATTATTTTATTTTGTCCCAAATTCTCTCTTTGATCACGAAAGAATGATATGTACTTAATTGTGCACTTAAAGGAAATGCTCGTATACATAATATTGTCTAATAAAAGTGAAGAAACATCCAAGATATTTTCCCTTTTGTGCGGTTTAGGACAAAAGGCAGTTAGAAGTAATGCAGATAAGAGAAAAATACTGTATATGAACATGCATATAGCGACTTTCAAGCTCTTCTTGAGAGATTATACCCTTATGGGAACTCACTATGTAGTCAGGAATTGTCAATTCTTGGGCATTCTTTGGTTCAACCGTACGGGCTGGGAAAATCTTCTGAGTTCCCTTAGCACAATGGGCTAAATAGTCTTAATGAGCCCGTCACAAAGGCTTTCTCTCTTAACATAAACCTTATTCTAGATGACAAAATTTACAACCGATCAGTTTATAAGTTGGAAAAATTTAAACTTATAATTCCAGGTTCTGCAAAAGTCATACCTACTTCTATCGATGATTTACATACATGTAAGCGTTCTAGACCTATTAACGCTCTTTACATATTAACGTTCGAGTTAACAAAACTCCATTAAAATTAAAATATCAAACATCTTTGCAACCTTGTGGCTTGACATCAAAAAATACATCCATAAATTATTAGATTGAAGTTTTAGTAACATTTTACACTCTTTTAAAGAAAGGGTCATCCACCCGAACATCCCACCCCAGAAAATTGTGCACACTTACTGAACGACCCTCGTGCCCGAAAGATAAACAACAATCAGCAGCAGCCAACAGTCAACAAACGACAACACCAGCAAAACTTTTGTTGCCTCAATGGTCTCTTATGTTATTGTTGGTGTGGAGGTGGTGCTATTGTCGCCGCACGCAGTCGTATTCAAATGTTCTGGAGAACTTTTTTTTTGTATATTTGTTTTCCTTCTTTTATTCTGCGTTTCCACGCTTGTTTTTCTTCTTTTTTGTCGTGGATAAACGTGCAACAAAATGCTTTAATATATCCTTTTTGAGGCGTTTTAATTCTGAACAAAACATCCGTTTACTTGATCTCTTTTAAAGTTGACTACTACTGTTTTGCAAAAGGCTTTGGTGTTTCTATGCCATTTATGCTCGTGTATGGCAACATTTATGTGTATTTTTGTACTTTTCAGACAAAAATATATGAATTCTATGTTTTCAACAAAAAACACGTATTATGAGAATTTGTATAAAAAACAGAAATGAAATACCAGAAAAGGGTCTGTTGTTTAGTAAAAAACGAAAAAAAAAACTCTTTTTGTTTTGTTTGTGGCAAACGTTTGTCGTGTTAGCTAATGTTCATCGTCGTTTGCGTTTGTCTTCTACCAAAACACTTGGTCACGTTTGCATATTTCACAAGTTAACACTAAACACTCACTGTTCCAGCAAGTCTAGGAGTGAGTGCGAGTTCAGCTGCCAGGCCAGCCAGCCAACCGGCCGGTGTTTGCTTTGTATACGAGTCGAGTATATGTTGGTGGCAAAGTGGTGTCATTTTTTAATCTCTGTATCAAAATAGAGCATGGAATAATTTGTTAGATTTTTTGGGAGGGGGATGTGAACGGAGAGACTTTGGGGGATTTAAAAAATATATAAAATTTTATTTTACGACTACAATTGTCTTTATAGGTTTTGCCATTTATGGCCATGACGTTTGTGTCGTTGAATAAAATGTTTTGAAAATGATATCACCGAAATACAATTTTTGCGAATCTATTCCATTTCAGTCGGGGAGGGTATCATTAAATGGCAAAACGAAATTTCCATTGTAATTATACCCAGCACACACCAAAAGCGACTCTAACTATGCTCCCTTTGAAGAGTGAAATATTTAAAGGACGAGTTGTAATGGGCAACTATGTACAGTAATTGAGAATTAAGTGATTGAGCGAATTTTTATTTTTGGTCAATTAAAGCTGACTGAAGGATATGAAAGCGATATTAAAATCGCAAATATCATAGCAATGATGCAATCTTTAAGGGTCTATAGATTAAAAGGAAGTAAGGAATATAATAATACACGGAAAGAAACAAGTAAGCATGGGTTGCATTCAATTTTATAACCGGAAAAATCTAGGAAATGGAAATTAAACAAATAATGGTGCGATCCGGTTTTTTTCTTTTAGCAAAAATAAATCGAAAGCTACAAAGTTTAAGTAAAATTGTATAGAAAATGTGCTACTGTGGTTGAGTCAAAAATAGTTAAGAGCGACCTTTACAAACACGGTACAGACATTTTGGTATAAATAAAACACAAACTGCAACATTTCAGAAAATCTAAAATATCGTAGTTATGGCATAAATAAGATATTTTAAAATCGGCATGTATATGGTGACTATATCGAAACAGAATTATTTGGTTGTTTTTTTGTTGTTGTAGAGAATTTTTGTCAAAAATATTGAAACCGCGTATTTTCAGCAAATTACTTGAAAAATTTAACGTATATAGTATTGATAAATATATTTCAGAGTAATATCAAAACAAGTTCGGATATGGTCAATATTAGTCGTAACTAAATATGACAAACTGCAAACTTTCAGACTAATCGCCTGAAAAATTTGGTATTAAGGCTTCAATAAAAATATTTGAGAACGACATCTATGGGGTCTCTTCAACATAGACAACTCACAACAGAAAATCGCCGAACAAGCAGAACACGTTTAGCTGCTATGTCTCTCACAAACAAACTAGCCTAAACACAAACGAACTCAACTAAGAACATATGTTCAGGACAAGTTCGCCAATATAAATAATGCTAATCGAATACGCGTAGGCCGAGAAATTTCAAAATTCACTTTTTCTATTGAACAGACTATAAAAAAGTCTGAACTGATTAGGATAATTTTTGTAGTAATCAATTCTTGCCAAAAAAAAATACAAACTGCAAAGTTAGATATAATATGCTTAGAAAACGATAAATATTGGGAGCGACCTCTATAAAAGGAGTTATAACAAAACATTTCACTATGAGAAATAATTTGGCAAATTTAATTAAGTTATCTCAATTATGACGGACTTATTTTTGAGAAAAAAAACATTTTCTCAAAAATAAGATTATAGCTACTGAAAAAAACGTCAAGTATTTTTATGCACTGGTATTAAAGGTATGACCCGTTAATTTTTTGCACAAAACGGGGCCTGGCAAGTTATTTGTTTTGCCTTGCGAAATAAAACCAAGCGTTTTATTTTTTTGTAGACCGCCACCATAAGAATGAAAGTTTCTATTAAATTGTAATCGAATGAAAGCTATTCTTACTCAAAATGATCCGTTGAATTGCAAAATGACTGGTTGTATAATACAGCTTCTGTAGCGCCAAAGGTCTAATCGGACGAAACATATATTGGGGATATATCTAAATCTCGACCGATTTTGACCAATTTTAATAGAGTTCTTCCCAGGTGTGAAAGAGTGCATATTCCCAAATCTCAACGAGATCGGAGTGAAATTGCGGCCTGTACTTAACGAACAACTTAAGCTGGGCAGACAGACGGACGGACGCACGGACGGACAGACAGGGCCAAATCAACTCAGCTAGTGATTCTGAGCCGCTCTGTCGAGCTGTAGTATTTCAAGGTGTTACAAACATCTGACACAAAACAATCTTATAGTACCCTGTACCACAATGTTAGGGAATAAATACAAAACAAGTAAGAAAGTTTCAGTCGGGTAAACCGACTAAGGTATACCCTCACTTTGTGAGTAATGTAATATTGAATATTACTCGAATTATTCTGTCAATTTGTGTGGGAGGTAGGGAAGGGATTTGATAAACCCCAGAAGGGGTTTATCAAATACACCTATTTTTCGCTGAACATTAGATACTTTAAATTCATTGCACTGTGCCGAATTATAAGCATTTATGTGCACTGGTAAAAACGTTATGAGATATTAAATTGTGGTATGATTTGGGCATTTTGTGTGGGAGGTACAAAAAGGGGCGTTGCGATAACGCCCCTTGACTGCAGGCAATATAAAAGCATAATACTGTACAAAATTTCAAGTTTTTTTATACACTGTTATTAATGTTATAAGCTGTTAACTTTTGGTGCAAAACGGTGCATTTGTGTGGGAGGTACCAAAAGGGACGTGGCAACTTCGCCCATTTTTCTCGAGTTGATAGCGACTAATAAGCTAATACTATGTGTGGAATTTCAGAAGATTCGAATAAGCAGTATAGCAGTTATTAAAGAATCAATTTTTCACAACATTTTATCCCTTTGTGGGGGAGGTACTAGAAGGTGTGGACCCATCTTCCAACTTAGCCGGAGATAGAAAAAAATATTACCAAATACCAAATTTGAAGTCAATCGGTTACTCCTTTCGAGAGTTAACGTGCGCACCAGCCAGCAGACAGACAGACAGACAGGCAGACGGACGGACATTGCTCATTCGACTTAAAATGACCCAAAACGGTTTTCCTCCGAACATACTTGGGGTCTTAGGTCACTCCTTCGATGTGTTACACTTTTTTCCGTAGCAAATGATATATACCCTCGTTATACTAAAGTGAGGGTATAATGAAGATTTCTGACCTGGAATGAATATTTTAATGGTATAAAGAAAACCTAACAACTTTCGTTAATATTAAAGCTTTTTATAATTTATTGAATTTTTAAAACTATATATTGTGTTTAATTATACTTTTCAAGAAGCAGGACAAGTAAAAGTGTTTAAAGTTATGCTGGGCTGAATCATGTCGTACCTTAACCGCCACAAAGACGTAAGCGCCAATCACAAAAATTTAGAGGAGCAGGTGCATACATCTGTTTATATAACTTTGAAAGTTAGTACAATGGTATATTTTATAGCGTTCTGACAAATAATGCCATTTGTCATAAGTAAACGATTTCCCTCAACAAATTATAATAAATAATGTGGCACTTACGTCTTTTTGATTTTTAATGCTCTATTTGAACCACCCACAAGCATAGATAGTATTCAATGGCACAATAGGAAAAATATCAGGAATGGCGTTAACATGCATTTGAGCAATTTGAGCATTATGTGTGTCCGTCTGCAGCCTGGTGCGCACGATAACTCTCGAAAGGATTGACTTCTAATTTGGTTTGCGGTAATAGTCTTCTCCATCTCAGGCTAAGTTCCAAGATTGGCCATATTGGTCTCCTCCTTCTAGTTCCTCCCCCACAAATGGTTAACATTTAGTGAAATGTTGATTCTATAATAATTTCTATGCTACTTATCGGAATCCTCCACAATTCCACACATAGTACTAGTTCATTAGTCTCTACAACATCGATAAAAATGGGCGATGATGCCACGACCTTTTTGGTAACTCCCACACAAATGGACCAGTTTTCACAAAAAGTTAACGTAAGATAGACCAATCGTTTATTATTCCAATCGACTTAGAATTACTTTCTGTGTCAATTTAGCTATGTCTGTCTGTCTGTCTGTCCAATTCTGTCTGTTGGAATTCGATTGTAACACTAAAAAATAGTACTAGCAACAAAAAGTTATTGCCTACACCGTGTGTCGGTTGTATTTGTATATAAATAGTTAAAACCACAATAATAACATGGATACGATCAAATAAAAATGATTGCAACTAAATCGATTGTTGTATCAATCGAATTAAGATTGTTTTTTCATTGACACTCGGTAAGTTGTGGTAACCAATTTTAAACATTCATTATAGTACCATATGATCGATTTTTGGTTGTGACAACCAGTGTTTTATTCTTGACACCAGAAATTGCATCAATAGCACAAAGGTTTCTACAACAGAAAAAATATTAATAAATAATCGTTTTTTTTTTGGTTATCCCAATAATTTGCCAAAGTTAGAATAATTAAATAATAAGAATAATTAAAATTTTGGGAAATACAACCGAAAGATTGGTTGCTGTTTTTTTGCAAAAATAAAATTACTCGGCAGAAATAAATCTTCAACATTTTATTCAAGAACGGTATATGTAGTCAAAAATAATGTAATGTGGATAATAATGTGTGGAATGCAGAATATGTTGTGCAAAATGTTTTACATACATAACAAATAAAACAATCATGAAATTGAAAGCACAGGGTTAAGCGATATTTGCATAAATGGTTTGTGTTTTTTTCGTCTACTAAAATTTGTGTTAAATATTTCCACATCTCATAATAGTGATGAATTTTGTAATATGGGATTTTTAATTTTGTTATGAATTGTTTGATTTTTAGTTCAATAAATAAAATAAAAATTAATGGAAACTGTTTCTAATTAATTGTCTGTAGTATATGACTGACAAATTGTCAGAACAACCAATTTTTTAAAATAGTTGGTTGTGGCAACATACGGCAGATAATTTTAGCCACCATTTTCGTAGTTGGCGCAACCACATATGATTGTTGTCAACATGAAAGCAGAAGTATACCACAACCAAAATGTTGGTTGTCCTGATGAAATCGCATGATAGTAGACTGAACTACCAAAATTCGGTTGAGGCAACCAAACTGTATTCTGTGTGTATAAATCTTGTTTGGCCTAAGGATGAACCCTATTGAAATTGGTGAAATCGTAGAAGTTGCAGTTGTACTTCCGATCATTACAAAATTTGGCAGAAATAAGTTTCTTAATATAGGAAAACATACTGCCTAATTTCGGGAAAATTGGTTCAGATTTAGACATAGCCACATTTACATACATGTCCCTGCCTATGTAGTAGTAACGTCCGATCTTTAAATATATGATTTGGCAGAAATACTTTTTTTTAGATCCAAGTTCATCAAAATATGTTTTGATTGGTCCCAGATAATTGTTCCTTCCGATTCTCGGTCTATGAGAAAATACTGGGCGTTTTTAGGTTATCGTTTCAGATCTAGTTTATTACTCGTATGCTCAACGAATTCAACACATTCTTGGAATAAGCCTTGATACGAAGGTGGAGCTATGTACTTTCATAACTGAAACGAAAGCAATTTATCCAAATTATTATCTCAATGCACCTCTACGCAATATTAGAGAGATGTACGGTATTGTATAGCCCGTCCGCCCCGACTTTCTGTCTTTCCTTACTGGTTCTAATTCTACCAGTATCATTGTAACGTGTAATGGACCGAAATACAAACATTTGGTTTACTCGTGAATGTTGTAGCTCAGATGGTGGTTGCAGTTTCGAGCCAAATTTAGAACAATAACATGGTTGATTTTGAATTCCTTTGCGATATAATTTTAACTGCAACATAAAATTGCATCCTTTTGTGGGCTGACAAGCAACATAACTCACTGACGCTTATCAAAAAATTATCTCGTTGGCATTAACCGCTTAGTTGCTATATCAGCGTGAAGGTGGTAACACTTCAAAAGTCGACACCCTACTAATTTCTGCAGCAGTTTTTGAAACTTTATTATATGTAGAGTAAACAAAAGAATCTTTTCATTTATATCAGGCCAACATTTTTATATTTTGTAGATCGATTCAAAGGTTTTTTGCGTAGGCGGTCCATTCGAAAGCTAAAATTTTCGATGACTCTTTCCAGACGATGATTTCATAAACGATGATTTCGCCAGCCTAACTGTAACTGTCCGAGAATCCTTTCGGGTTGCTCATCAGCCCAAATAATGCAATATTGTTTATGATATATATCTTATGTAGCTGGAAGTTCTGGAAAAACTCAAGAACGCTGATTTTCGTAACACAGCTGAATAATTTGTAGACGTTGTTGAGGTGTTAGACTTTAAATGATGAATTGACAGAATACAAATAAAATGACACACTTCATCTGTGATAAAAAATGAGAAGTAGGTGTAAATGTAGCACCCGATACTAATAGACTATTACTTCGTCGTGGTACAAAACGCGTGTCTCACAGTGAAATCAATGAAATAAACTAGCCACCAATAAAAATGTTAACAAAATATATATTTCCAAGAGTTTCTTACATTATTGTTAAGACATTGTGACAAATCCGAATTTTCTTCAAATTATGTATTCCATTCACTTAAATAAATATTCAAAGCACTTATTAATATGCCTTTGGCATTAGACAGACACCTACCACATGCAGGGCAGATACCCACCAAAGTTTGCACAGTTTATCACAAACTTATGGACGTTTCCCGCCATAAAACATCCCGGGGGTTTCTCGCTGGCAAATCCCCTCTCCAATGGTAGAGTAAATCATATCACCTTCTTCCACTGCATCTATTTCTTGTGACTCCATTCATGGAGGTTTATTCAATCTATTCAATGCTTACAAATTGCTTTAGCATCTACTGTCTAATGCGACTGTCAGTTATTGATAACTCTGCTGACATCATGTCGTTGCGGCCAAAGGACCAAAAGAGACCAGTTGTAGTAGCATACGACCACAACTGAATGGGCAAAAACAGCTGGGCGCATGCGTGCGTGCTTGCGTAACAATTGCCGCAGCAGTTACGTATACGCAGTGCCCCTGAATCTGAATTTTATTATTATTATAGCCACCATTGTCAGGGTTACTGTGGCGAATTGAGCTGCTGCTGCAGCTCTTGTTATAGCCTATGTTGTTATTATTGTTATATTTTAATATGCGGTTAGCCTTAAGTACCCCAAGACAAAAGACATTAAACCTCAACAGACAACGATGCGATAATTGCAATGGCAATAAGCCTTCAAGACAAGCCAATCCAACATAAACTGAACTGAATTGAACTGAGTTGAGTTGAGCTGAACTGAGCTGACTTCAATCAGCAGCAGCGCGTCTCCGCTGATGGTTTTGCCAATGCTTCTGTTCTACACCGACAGACCAGCAAACCTAAGCCGATCAAATCAAGGCAACTCACGTCATTAGGAGGCTACACCGGAGCAACAGAAGTAGCAAGCACCAGCAATGCCGCACAGTGCTTTGATAGCCTCCCCCCACAATAGGTGAAAAGAAATTTTGAGTTTATTTCTTAGAATTTCGGATAGATATTAGTCACTACATTCTAAAATACATAAGGGCGATTTGTTTCAGAAACTCTTCTATTTTGTTAACCAATAATATGTTCACTCGGAAAATTAAAATAATATATCTCTGAGATATAAGAATTCCGATCTTGACATCGATATACCCTCAGTTTAGTGGATGATGGCATATATCTTCTGATACGGGCCAAAAGTGTAATTTAACACTTGAGTGCCTTAAGACACAAAAAGGGTTAACATTTAGTGAAATGTTGATTCTGAAATATCTTCTATACTACATATCCAAATCTTCTTTAGTTCCACACATAGTAAAAGTTTCCTCTTCGCTACCTCCTAAACTTTAAGAAGTTCCCATGACCCTTTGTAGAAATAATCAACTCAAGTTTGTAATGGGGAATTTTACAATTCCATTAGGTTTAGAAACTCCCTGGATTTTTATCTTCCCTGATTTTAAGAACGAACACTGTGCGTAACTGCCACAATAACCACAGCAAAGGCTGACGAGGCAACTCTTGGATAAATACGTGTAATCATGAGGAGCAGCCACACAGCAACCTACCGCAAGTAGACACGGCCATAGAATCTTATGATGATGACGACGACGAAGAAGAAGAACCATATTAATGAGTGACCCCCAGGGGGTTAACAATAATGTGAATGACTGAAAGTAGAGTGGGATATGGGATATTCAGGCAGCAGTAGCAGCAGCCTCAGCCGCTGTTAGGCAATTGACAGTCCACATTAAGAGACGAACGCAGAGACAAACTCTAAGTGGTATGCTAACATTATAGTTTAAAATATTAAGAATTTCGCATAATATCAACACACTCACTAACGCTCGGACTCCATTTCATGGATTTCAGCCTGAAGTTGATGCTTAGCAATTCCTAAGAAACGCACCGACAAATTGAGAGTTCCCCTTCCCAGCCTTCAGCTCGTTACACAGCCACAAGACTGGTGGTGTCCATTTCTAATGTGTCGTTACTACTCGAAGGCTGGTCTAGTTTCCGACCATTTGCCTGAGGCCAAAAGCGATTTGTGGCCATAAAGTGTCATCTTTGGGTTTAAAACGAAATGTGTGTGTTGAGCGTTAAAAAGTGGACACGTTTCAAGATTAATGGTCACGGTTATTTTACTTGCCGCTCAGACTCACATATATTGAATGTAATTAAAAAATTCCTGTGAAAAAAAAAAATAATTAGAATGAATGGGCAGTGAAGGAAATGACCAGTAAATTGATATGACGATTATAAAATATGGCGAATTAAACGATTTTTTATCACGAAAATGATGAATTACATATGAAAAATGGTTGGTTATCATTAATCATAGAAATAGTGAATAATTCGTACTACAGAATTTACCGGATTTGGGCGAATCAGACTGCAAAAAATATTGCGTTATTTGTGCCAAATTGAAGGTGCACTCAGAAAAAAGTGAACCCAAAAAAAATTCTTATTCAATGTGTCAGTCATATGTCTTAAGTAGTTCACATATTACTCTTTATTTTTGCTGCGAAGTTAAATTACTTAAATAACTTAATTTGAACTGTTAAGAAAATAATCTCTTGAAACGAACGGGAATTTTCCTTACAACTTATATTCAAGTATTATTTCAAAACAGTTCAATAAATTTCAGAAAAACATGAAATAGAACTCAGGAAAATAAGATATTTCTAGTTAAAGTTTTCGTTGAATATTAAAGTTTTCTTCGACGAAATCCTTCCTCAGTAAATTTGGGGATTAAAAAAATAATAGGAAATTTTTACTTGTTTGATGGAACGTAAGTAACATCATTTCCTATTTCCGATTAATTGACCAATATGTTATGTCATTGAATTTAGTTCAATTTATTAAATGCAAGTAAAATTTCGTAATTTTGAGGGAATTTTAACTTACAATGAGTAAAAATCTTCAACTAAACTGAAGTATAGATTTTACACACAATCATCTGTGTCTTTATTTTTCTGAGGGTAGTGGTACCAATGTAATATAATTGAAGCTTTTATGCAGCACGTAATTTATTCGAAAAAAAATATATATTTTTTAAAATTTCAAAAAAAAAATATTTTTTTTCCATCCGAATTGATACAGAATACACCAAAACCAAACTTCCCAAAAGGTGGTAAAGATATAATTATTGCGATCCGGAAGTACTTCCATATTGGATCTTCGTCGACGAATTTAACGCGGGTTTGTAGCGCCATTTCATTCATTAGTTGGCGGTACAATCGCACCAGTGCTCATAGAGTAATGCAAATACTATTTTTGGATGTTAACATATCTGCTCAAAAATTAAAAAAATGTTTTTTCTTTTTATTTTATGTCTATGAACAATTTTTTAAAGTGAAATTGTTGGTATTGCCGTGAGTTGAACCTGGGTTTCCTAGCGCTGCAGCAGCATAACATCACATGTTAACGCACATGGCCATGCACGAGTTCGAGTTACCACAGCCCCGAGATATATGTATACTCGTATGAGCACTTTAGCGTATGAGTAATTTTTAAGTAACTTATGAATAATTGGATCGTATTCACTGGTTTGGATGCTCCCTTTATCCAGGAATAATTGAATTGTGGTGTCCTGGTTCGAACTACCAACTCACCTACTGGGGTGCTCTAATTCCATTTAAAAGCTTTGTTTAATATTTGATTTTTTTATAATAAAAACTTTTGCAAAAGCAATTATTTGGTGTGCAAAAAAATCACTAACTTCTTTGGAAGTACTTAAAGCTACCTGCTGAAGTAGTTCGGTATAGATTTGTGAACAAAAACATTTTTTTGTTTACAAGAAATTTGCCAAAGGGCTGTGCATAACATTTACTGGTATCATAACCACGAAAAATATTTTAAAAATATATTATAGTAAAGATTTTATTTTTCTTTTTAATTCCAATTTTATTGAAAATTATGAGCGCTACAAACGGAAATGTCCCTTTCACATATAAACAATGGTTTAGCAACAGTCGTTAAAAAATGAGAAAAAAGTTGCTTCTTTAAAAAATTGTAGAACATTATTTATTTCATTTTTTAAACCTAGCACCATAACGAAGAAAACAAATTCATAGCCTTATCTTATATACCCTATACCATGGATCGCATGTGAATGGTTTGGGGTACAAATAAACTCATTATACCAAATTTCAGTTCAATTCGATGAAATTTGAGGTTTTTCTGGAGTTATGAAGTAAAATATAGAGGGACCTTTCAATGGGGGCTATTTCAAAACATAGACCTATGACTACCGTTGTTCGTGTGAAGGATTCCGGTTATAAATAAACTCCAGTTTCCAATTTTCAGCCCGATCAGTTGATATTTGTGGTCTCTATGGCCGATATTACCCATTTTCAATTCCAAGTTACCTACAGCTATAAGAAGTATATATACCAAATTTCAGTCAAATAGGTCAATTAATGTAGATTGCATCGTGATTACAACAGACGGACGGACGGACGGTCATGGCTTAATCGTCCTAGAATATTACGACGATTCAGAATATATATACTTTATGCGGTCTCAGTCAGAGGTTTTACAAAAGGAATTACCAAATTAATATACCCCCCATTCTATGGTGGAGGGTACACGCTGAAAAAAAATCGCTTTTGTAGTATATTGTCCCAAACATATTCTGCTGGAAACATACATATGTTTGGCGAACACTCCAAATATATAGTATTTGACATACACAAATATTATATGTTTGGGAGAATGTTGTTTTGAACAAAAGTATGTTTTCATGCCAATATTTTTTTTATTTGTAACTGATATTTCCGATGAAATATTCCGATGAATCTTGCGTTACGATAAATTGCATATGGATTGACAACAACTGATGAATTGGAATATTTATAAATTAACATTTTTAGAAATACTCGTAAAGTATAACACGAAATCTAAGAAAATTTAAACTAAAATTTGAAAAAGTCAGCAAAGTTTTAAAAATATTTTTTTTTTAAATAAAATATATTTGGAAAACTTCCTGAACAATAACTTTGTTTGCAAATATATTTTGTTCTAATATATTAATATATTATTTCCAAACAAAATTTCTTGATTTTCAAATAAAATTTATTTGTTCACAAATATATTATTTTCGTTCGATTCAGACATATCAAAAATGTCGATTTTCCTCCGTGTATACAAAACAAATATATTATGATAACCCATTCGGAGGAGTGGACCAATATGGCCCACCTTCGAACTTAGCCTTAGCCTTAGCTCGCTTTCAGAATTATAGTGCGCACCAGTCAGACGGACAGAAGGACAGACGGACATTGCTCAAATGCCTTAAAATGGCCAAGATCCGTCAAATATAATTGAGGTCTGAGGTCACTCAATCGATGTGTTACACTTGTGGCCCGTTGCAAATGATACACGAGGCCAAATCGCCTTTTTTGATATGTTTGAATCGGATGAAAATATATACGGAACACAAATTTTTAAATATTATATATTTATGAGCAAATACATGTTATTTGAAAATCAATAAAAAATATTTGGAATTCGTATATTAATATTTTACAACATATACTATTTGCAAACTAAATTTCTTAAATAAAATATGTGTCTAAATACAAATAAAATTATTGTTTACGAATTTCTCCAAATATATTTTATTTAAAAAAGATTTTCATAACTTTTGTTGAATTTTTCGAAATTCAGTTTTAATTTTTCTTGGTTTCGAATCAAACCTCCCAGTTATGATACCAAATGCAGCATTTAAATTCCTCTTTTAAATCAATCATTTAAAATTTCTGAGTATTCCAAGCCACCATTAGTTGTCAATCCTCCAAGTCATTTACATTGATCAAGATTATTATTATTTATTATTTTTACGAAAATTAAACATTTCTAAAAAATTAACTTTGAAGTACTGAAAATTTAACTCAATTTGGGTATTTTCTGAATACGTAAATGCAAATAAATATTTGTTTCAGAAATAATAGTCCCAACTTAAAACATATTGGGATGTAAACACACATTTGTTTAGAACAACATCTTCCCAAATATATATTTTTTGTGTGTACCAACTATGAAATGTTTAGAGTGTACCGTAAACATATATATTTTTCAAGCCGAATATGTTTGGGACAATATACTACGGAAGCGATTTTTTCCTGCGTGTTCACAATAGTAGGGGGAAAAACAGGATGTTTTGGCAAATCTCTTACCTCTACCAAAATGGTTATAATTGGCATTGTATTCTCCGCTAGGATGCAGGCTTTTAAAAAATTCAACAAAATATTTTTGGCGATTTTCTAAAATGTTTTTTATTATTTTTTTCGTGAAAGCGAAAAATGTTTTTTTATTCTGTTTTTTTTCTAGTTTTTTTACGACTAATACACAACCACTGTTTCTACGTGAAAGAGATATTTCAACATTTGTAGCCAGAACAATTGCCGTAAAACTTACTTCTAGCAAGTAAGAAAGTTATGAATCCCCTCATCATGAGTCCCAAAATAATATTAGAAAATTTATTTCTTTTTTTGTAGTATTTAAATTATTATCAATTTAAATTGCATATCATAACATGATCATAACATAAAAGTATGTACTGGTATTAAAGTTATAAGCTGTTAACTTCTGATGTAAAATGGTCCATTTGTGTGGGGGTACCAAAAGCGGAGTGCCAATAACGGCCACTTTTTTACAGTGTACCGAAATTTCAAGTACGGTACGAAACTTCATGTATTTGTATGCACTGGTATTAAAGTAAAATCTGTTAACTTTTGGTACAAAAATGTCCATTTGTGTGGGAGGTACCAAAAGGGGCGGTCAATAATGCCCATTTTTCTCTGGACTCTTGGCACTATAAAAGCATTACACTGTACAAAATGTCAAGTATTTATATGCACTAGTATTAAAGTTATAAGCTGTTAAGTTTTTGTGTAAAATGGTCCATTTGTGTGGGAGGTACCAAAAGGGGTGTGACAACTATGTCCACTTTTCTCTAGACTCTAGGTACTTCAAAAGCATTGCACTGTACAAAATTTCAAGTATTTGTATGCACTGGTATTAAAGTTAAAAGCTGTTAACTTTTGGTACAAAACGTTCCATTTGTGTGGTACGTACCAAAAGGGACATGGCAATAACTCTCATTTTTCTCTGGTCTCTAGGTACTATAAAAGCATTACACTGTACAAAATTTCAGGCATTTGTATGCACTGGGTTTAAGTTATAAGCTAGTAACTTTTAGTACAAAATGTTCCATTTGTGTGGGAGGTAGCAAAAGGAACCTGACAATAGTGCCCATTTTTCTCTGTGTTGTAGGTACTATTAAACCTTTACACTGTACAAAATTTCAAGTATTTGTATGAACTGATATTAAAGCTATAAGCAGTTAACTTTTGGAGCAAAATAGTCCATTTGTGTGGGAGGTACCGTGCGCACCAGCCAGCAGACAGACAGACAGACGGACGGACTGACATTGGTCAAATGATTTAAAATGACCCAAAACGGATTTCCGCCGAACATACTTAGAGTCTTAGGTCACACCTTCGATGTGTTACACTTTTGGCTCGTAGCAAATGACATATACCCTCCTCTCTAAGGTGAGGGGATAAAAATATAATAAAAAATACTACTCAATGATAAATGGAACTAAAAAAAATAATAAAAGAAAACTTTACCTTAAAAAGGCTTTGGATTTGGTTTTATTGAACAGTATGCCTTTTTTAGATCCCGGGCTAACATTCCCGTTATTAATGAAACACGATTTAACTCATATGGTTGTCTGGCTTCGCAGTAGCGTAGCAAACGTCTTGGGTTGACAGGACCTTGGTGACCGTTTTTGGTTTTATTCCACGAATGACTTGCTCGATATTCACCTAAAGGGCCTAAATCATTAATAGATTGTTCCCATAACATCGGCGTCAAATCGTACTAACTCCGAAATAGCCAATTAAAATCGCCGCGAACGCTGTTAATAACATTAGCGAACTTGTGGCCTGGACTGTGCGCCACACAGTGGGATTTTTGTGTCAATAACCATATTTTTCAGCCACTCAATTTCAAAAATCGAATGATGTAGTTTTACAGAGAAATATTTTGTATATGAAAAGTGCATTTATGGTTTTTTAGAAAAATTTTATTTTATTTTTGAAAAATTTAAGTAAAGTAAATAAGTAGAAAATATCTATTTGAATTGAATGAGCGGTGGGCGGGGGCGTTGTCGATTTTGACGATAATATGCATCCATTTTTGTTTATTTTAGGAGGTGTATGTACCAAAGTACTTTTGCTTGGATAGGACAATTTTTATGAGGAAAAAAAGATTTGTCGTTGCTGTTTTTGATGAAACTTGGCGTGTATGTTTCGTTTATTCTAGGAAGTGTATGTACCAAATTTTAAGACTTTTACTTGGATAGAACAAATTATGAGAAAAAATCCATTTGGATTGTGTGTGCGTGGCCGATTTTGATGAAATACCATTTTTTTCTTAATTTAGTCAATATATTACTCGATGCTAACTTTCAATGATCTAGCACCACTCCTTATATTTTCTACACAAAAATGTATGAAGCCATCCAACTGTATGCCGAACAGTGTCATAAGTCGACCTGCAAATTTTGAGACAAAATTAGATTAGTTTAATAGTAAACACTCCAATTAGTATGCATTAAAAATATTTCTTCATCTCAGACTAATTTCGAAGATGGCCCATTGGGTCCACTTCTTCTAGTACCTCTCCCATAAAGGATTAACATTTAGTGAAATATTGATTCTTTAATGGGTTGCCACGCCCCTTTTGGTACTTCCCATACAAACGGACAATTTTGCATCAAAGGTTAATAGCTTATAACTTTAAAACACGTGAATACTTTAAATTTATTAAATGCAATTCAAATTGATAATAATTTAATTAAAACAAAAGAAAAATTATGTTTATGAATATTTTTTTTATTCGTAAGTCGGTTTATCCGACTGAAGATTCTTACTAGTTTTTTGGCAAACATTACTACGAAATTAAATTCAAGGATATCTGGGGGCGTGTCCTTTAAGAAAATTTCCTGAGATTCTTCATACAAAACTCTACCACAATTCTAGCAACAATTTCCAAAAATATGCGTCTGTTTGTTTCAGGATATATGGGCGTTGGACCTATCCTTTGAGATAATTATCTGATATTCTGCAGAACTGTTTTTATACACAGTACACAAATCCTGCCATTTTTGGTTCAAATCGGACAATAATTTCAAAAATTTGGCAATATTTTCATTTCAGGATGAAAGGGAGGTGTGCGTGTCCTTCAAACAATTTTCACAGAACTTTATATAATTTATTTCTTACTAACAAAAAATTACTTGTACCAATTTTTATTCGCCTACGACAAATCCTTCTATTATTGGCCAACGTTAACATGAAATCACGACACTGTGCGCCTTCGCGTTCCAGTTCATGTCTTATATCTCAAGCCAATGTTGTCACCGCTCCAATAACTTCTCGAGGATCATGTGCGCGTTTTCCGACCCCAGATGCAGCTGTCGATGTGAAAATGCCTTTCGTCAGAAAAAGTCGTTGTCAATTTCGATCTGAATAGATATAGATTTGTAGCATGCAGAGTTACGTTATATGTATACAATATATAAATGTATATAAAGTTTTAAATTTATTGTAATTTGTTCATAATCGTTGTCCCAAACGTTGCACCTCATCCTCGGAAAACCAATGCGAAGCAGCACAAACCTCCTCTTCCTGAACATATAAAAACAATATCTATTCCAAGAAGGAAGCACTAAAAACTTTATTTTGCACATTAGATATCGTCCTTAATGACAAATGAATGCGGTTTGCGGACAGTTAAATGAAACGACTTAAATAGTGTGAGAAAATCATAAAATTAATGTGGAAAAACTTTCAAAAATATAAAAATAATGTGAAAAATCATTAAAAAAGTTTATGATGTCATTATGCAAATACTTGCAGTAGATGAATGTGACATCAATCTATTTTTTTCCAGTGCTGGAAGAAATTTAAAGGCTTTTTAGAATGGGAGTTCAATTCATTTTTATTAGAATTTCCTTTTTTTTATTTCTGTGTACAAAATTCACAGATCTAAACATTATCAAACTGGTTCTATATGCGCTTTTTTATTTAATTTTTCTTAATTATTTCAGTAGGAAATTTTTAGTAGATAACATAAATTATTTATCAAATGTCATTAACATTCCAGAATGTCGCAAAAATCCAATGATCATGTAATTATTCCACCTTTTCATTGCTACGAGTACACCATATTAAATTTAAAACTTTTTTATACCGTTTTTGGACTTGAATTTTATTTTAAATCATTATCATTTGACAACTAAGTATTTATTTCCACAATTTTTGCCCTTGAATTTCATTTTCCTCATTACTATTTATAAAATTATACAATTGCGACGTTCTTCAATTAATCATTTACTTTGGTCGGTTGTTTTTTTGTTTGTCATTGGGCACAAGTTGTCACCAGTTTCCTTCCTTGCAGGATGTCACACTTAATTTCGTCTTGTGAAATCTCAATAGCTCTTGACTGTCTGGCAGACAAGACAGTATTCTCAGTGGCCATAAGTACCTTCATTCGTGTCTAAAATATTTTTTAGACGACTGCATCACGTACTTGAGGCCGACCATCTCGCCAAGTAGAAGAAGCCTGTCGTCGTTCGTCCATAGACTTGTCCAGCTGTGTATTACTACCGTTTGATGGTAAGACGAATTGCAAGGAATTTGCTGTATTTTATAGTTACTTAACATTTTCGATTTTTTTTCTCGCTCTCCTGTATTTAATACTGCGCCCACGTTTATTTAACACACTCTTGCAATGGGGCGAGGTGAGGTGAGGTACCGGAGCATATTCCTCCAGATTTTATGTTTATTCTGGTCGTCATCGTCTTTTTCTTGGCCTTATAACAATGCGGAAGATAATTAAATTTGCATTTGCGGTCAAGATGACCGTTGGTGTCGTTGGGTTCTTGGGTGCTTCGTTGGGTTGTTCCAACACTAGTTGGGACATGGCTGACCATACTGGTGGCGAAAGGTGGGACCCAGCAGAACCACGGACGGAGACATTCTCAGGTAGGCAATTTCTGCAGTTGGCCTTTATTGCCCTGCCCCCATTCCCCCTTCATCGCTACAACGTGGTCAGTTGTGGGCCACCAACTTCATTTGGCACATTCAATTTGTATGGAATTCGTTGGATCGTTCATCCGAAAGAAGTCTCAAGACAGGCAGACAGACAGACTGTCATGGAAGGCAGGCAGACAGAAGACGCATGCAAGAAAAAACAATCCATGTACTGAAATACCTGAAAATATTTTACATTTTGCATTCTCAATGAAGAAAGTCAACGGTGAATATGATGAATGTTAATTGTGGTAGGAAGGCGAGGTGATGGAAGGCCAGCCAGTAACGATGAACATAGATTTTTTTTCCTAAGTGCAAGTTTGTGTGTGGCAATTTAAATAAATTAAATTTGTGCATTTTTAAAATGCGCTGCGAGTTTAATTATTATTCACTTTAGCTTCTTGTGGCATCAACTCCCAACTGCCATAAATCCTGACAGACCATTCAGCCCCCAATCGCGACCACCTAACTGACTGGGATATGTTTGACTTAAATTGAAATACGCACATACTATATACATATAGGAGGTTTCTTCAAAAACTTCGTAATTCGATATTCGATAATCGATTTTTGTTATATTAATACATATCTCCACAATATATGTATATTGACATTATAGCTATTGTCAAGGATGGGGGCATACTAAGTTTGTCATTCTGTGTGCAATACCTTGAAATATTGATCTGCGACTACATACTGGTTTTGAGCCATAGATACCACATTTTTAACGCGATTTTGCTGAAACATTGCCAGTTTGCATTATATTTTGACAAGAATTTGGTCCGATATCAGGAGTAATATCACGAAAACTAGGTAACGAATTGTCTTTATCCCCTCACCTTAGAGAGGAGGGTAAATACAGCCATGGTAATAAATATACTACCACAAGTCAATGTTGCTCTTAAAAGACACCTATGCGCAAAAATGCAACTTTGTTTGTTAATATTCCTTTATTTACCAACAAGATAAATTCCATCGGTTACATTGAACTTTTGAATGATGTCCTTATCTCCTTTTTGGGCGATATTTATGAGTCGTCGACTATTTTTCAACAAGATTAAGCCCGAATACATAAAGCTAAAAATGTGACGGACTGGTTTAACGCCAAAAATATACCACTGCTTCGATGACCTGCGTTAAGTATAGATCTAAATCCGATCGAAAACGTCCTGGGGAATATGGCAAATCAAATTTATGACAATTGGCGGCAATTCTCCAATCTAGGAGACCTCCGAGCAGCGATAAATAAAACTTGGAGTGGAATACCCACATCACTGCTTACAAACTCAATTTATTGCATATCATAATGACTTAAAGAAGTAATTATGGTGTCTGACGCTAATACTCATTATAAGACAAATTATGTTTTCTAAAAAAATGTATTGTTTCGAAATTGTTTAGTCTAAATTAATTTGGAAGTATATTTTTTACCAATGAAGTACTTTTCATTTTTCTTTTAAAATTCGGATACTTTTTATAAATTGAAATGTCAATGCATGTTTTGGTTAACAAATCATTTAAGAACAATCTTCCAATAAAAAGTTTTTCCAAAATATAAAAACACAATTACATGGTCCTTTTTTTATATGGAAGTATAATTATTACCATGGGTGTATCATTTCCTACGAACCATATTCAAGAAATATGTCCGTGGAAAACTATTGCTGCGTTATTAATATTGTTATTGCTATAGCGTGGTCGTGGTTAACATTTGAATAAAACTATATATTAAAAGTAAATTTCAAATAGTTTTCTTTCGGGCCATAATAAATGACACAAATTAAATTTTGAGTACTTAATTTAAAATTAAAAAAATATTAAAAATCGGCCTTCCCAACCGTGAAGAACCTGAATACATTTAATAAACATATTACTATTTTTTGTAAATGTTTTGTTTAAAATATTTTAATTGGTAATTTTTAAGGGGATCTTAACTTTTGGAAATTTTAAAAATTACTTGAAAAGGTTCTACGAAAAGTAAGAAATTCTGCAATTTTTAGACACATACCAGTAGTTTTATATTTTTTTTAATGTTATTCAATATTTTTCCGTTAAAATTTTTAAATTTCAAAACAAAACGTTTTTTTTTCCATGAACATGCTATTTAATTTGATTATTTTGTCTCACAGTTTTCTGGGCTCCTGCTCTACAAGAGTTCGCCGAAGTATGATTTTATTGAAAATTTCATAGAAATTGAAATTGCATTGAAAATTTCTAGAAATTTAAATTTTATTGAAAATTTTTATTGGAACTGAAAATTTCATAAAAATTTAATATGTATGTCCTTCAAAATCTAAGAAATTTTATTTTTCTAGAATATCTACCCTAAATTAATATTTTCTTGTAAATTTCATCAATTGCAATTTTCTATAAAATTTCTTCAAAATTTGAAGAAACACTTTCTTCAAAATAGAATTTTTGGAAAATTTTGTAGAAAAATAAACTTTTATAGAAAATTTCGTTTTTTTTAGAAAACTATATGAAAATTCATATCTAAAAAAGCTTTCCTAAACTAATATTTTCTTGAAAATTTAATCAAAAAAAAAAAATAAATGTTTCTAGAAAATTTAGTTAAAATTGCAATTGTTTTGAAAATTTCATAAAAATTTAAATTTTAATAAAAGTTTTTATTGGAATTTAAAATTTAACATGTATGTCCTTCAAAATTTACAAATTTTTTTTTTATAGAATATCTACCCTAAATTAATATTTTCTTGTAAATTTCATCAAAATTGCATATGTATTAAAAATTGAAATTTTCCATAAAATTTCTTCAAAATTTGGAGAAACATTTTCGTCAAAATTGAAGATTTCGTTGTTAAGAAAATTATATCAAAATTCATATCTAAAAAATCTTCCCTAAACTAATATTTTCTTGAAAATTTAATTAAAAAAATTAATTCTTCTAGAAAATTTAGTTAAAATTGCATTTTTCTTTCGAATTTCTTTGCAATTTAATTTTCCAAAAAATTTCCCTCATAGGTCTTCAATAAAGTCAACGACCTTTAACGACTAACCAGGAGTCATCGTCCTTTAGACGACTCATCGATCGTTAATCCGTTCAATGGCCATTAATCCATTCATAGATCTTTGAAATTTTAACAACCTTTCTAGAAAAAAAATAATTTCATGAAATTTTGTAGAGAAATGCAATTTTAACAAAATCTTCTAACGAAATGCAATTCTATGATTTTCAAGAAAGTTTTATTTTCAAATTATAAAGTGTTGTCCAACCATAATGCACGGTGTTAATTGTGAGTCACACGTGGTGACAAGCATTTGGAGGATATTTTGTTTCACACATAATTGTCGTAGATCCTTCTATCATAATAAAAAATATTAAGACAATTCTCGTGCGTTTTATATGGACCACCCGTTATAATTGTGTCCTTCAAAGTAGATGAAATTTTGCTTTTCTTGCATATCTACCTTAAATTAACATTTTCTTGCAAATTTCATCAAAACTGCATATTTAAATATTTTAAATTTAGAGGAAGTTGAGCTTTTATAGAAAATTTCGGCAAAAATAATTTTTATAGAAAATTTTGTCAAAGTCGGTATTTATAAAGAATTTCGTCAAAATTGTAACCAATTTCGTTGAAAATTGCAATATTCTATTTCGTTAAAATTGAATTTTGGAAAATTTTTATGAAAATAATTTTTTTGAAAATTTTTTATTTTTAGAAATTTAGAATTATTATAGAAAGTCTTTACTATATCAATATTTCCTTGCACATTACATCAAATTTTCAATTGAAAATTGTGTTTTTCAGTCAGAATTTATTTTGGTTTGAGGCGATATGTTTCATATACTTTCTGTCTATTGCAAAAAAGTAATAGAAACAAATACAAAAATTGGTAGAGAGTTTTAATTGCTTGGTAGAATTGACTGCAGTTTCGATAGACACCACTCTATCATCTTCAGAATTCAGTAGCAATAGTGTATGTCTTTAACTTAAATCAGCTGAAATACTTGAGGAAGCAGTAAATTGAATTTAACAAGAACTGCTAACCAAACCCGTATTTCGCCGAACTAAGTCAACATACTAAAACTCTCATACCAATACATTTTGGTTTTTTGCTTGGGTTCGCATCGCGTTTTTTTTTTTTTAAGAAATAATGTCAAAATTAATTTTTTTCTGGAAAATTTCTTTGAAATTTAACCTTTTTAGAATATTTCGTTGAAATTGATCCCTTCATAGACCTTTGAAATTTAAACAACATTTTCTATAATAAATTTAATTTCAAGAAATTTTTTTAGAGAAATGCAATTCAACAATTTTTCTAAAAACAATTTCGATTAAATTGCACTTTTGCAATTGCACATTACAATTTCTTTGAAATAGTATTTTCCAGAAAATTTGCTTAATAAAGTCAACGACAATAAATCCGGGCAGGGGCCACTAATCAGCTGTCAAAGTCCTTTAGACGACTCAAAGATCTTTTATCCGTTCAGTGGCCATTATCCCATTCTTAAATCTGTGAAATGTTAAGAATATTTTTATAAAAAATTTTATTTCATTTTTTTGTAGAAAAATACAATTTTAACAAAATTTTCTAATGAATGCAATTCAATGATTTTTCTTGAAAAATTTAATTTAAAATTATGTCTTTAAAATTGACGAATTTTTTTCTAGAATCTCTACCCTAAATAATTAATATTTCCTTGCAAATTTCATCAAATTTGCATATATATTGCAAATTAAAAAGAATTTGTATTTTTATAGAAAATTTCTTCAAAATCTAATTTTTATAGAAACTTTTGTCAAAGTTGGTATTTTTAAAGAATTTCGTATTGCAATTCTCTAACCAATTTCGTTGAAAACTGAAATTTTCTATAACATTTCTTCAAAATTTCATAGACAATTTGGACAAAATTGAATTTTTGGAAAATTTTGTAGAAAAAATATTGTTATTGAAAATTTCGGTTTTTCTACAAAATTATGTCAAAATTAAATTTTTCTACATTTCATAGACAATTTCGTCAAAATTTATTTTTTGGAAAAATTTGTAAAAAAAATAAAATGTGTTGTTGTTATTTATTGTTGGTCTGTGCGTTTGTTATTCAGTCAGAATTTATTTTTGGTTTGAGACCATATGTTCCATTTACTTTCTGTCTATTCCAAAAAAGTAATAGAAACAAATACAAAAATTGGTAGAGAGTTTTAATTGCTTGGTAGAATTGACTGCAGTTTCGATAGACACCACTCTATCATCCTCAGAATTCAGTAGCAATAGTGTATGTCTTTAACTTAAATCAGCTGAAATACTTATGGAAGCAGTAAATTGAATTTAACAAGAATTGCTAACCAAACCCGTATTTTGCCGAACTAAGTCAACATACTAAAACTCTCATACCAATACATTTTTGTTTTTTGTTTGGGTTCGCATCGCGAACCACGAAAACAAATGTAGTTTTTTCAACGGCGATGTGAACTCAAACAAAAAACAAAAATGTATTGGTATGAGAGTTTTAGTATGTTGACTTAGTTCGGCAAAATACGGGTTTGGTTAGCAGTTCTTGTTAAATTCAATTTACTGCTTCCTCAAGTATTTCAGCTGATTTAAGTTAAAGACATACACTATTGCTACTGAATTCTGAAGATGATAGAGTGGTATCTATCGAAACTGCAGTCAATTCTACCAAGCAATTAAAACTCTCTACCAATTTTTGTATTTGTTTCTATTACTTTTTTGGAATAGACAGAAAGTAAATGGAACATATGGTCTCAAACCAAAAATAAATTCTGACTGAATAAAAAAATAAAATTTTATTAACATTTCTTTCTAGAAAATGATGTCCAAATTCTTTTAGAAAATCTTCTCTAAATCAATAATTTCCAGCAAATGTCAACAACAACTTTTTATTGAAAATTTCGTTTTTCTAGAAAATTATGTCAAAATTAATATTTTCTAGAAAATTGCGTTGAAATTGCATATTTCTAGAAAGCTTCTTCGATATTTCCTTTTTATACCCTCACATTAGTGTGACGAGGGTATATATCATTTGCTACGGAAAAAAGTGTAACACATCGAAGGAGTGACCTAAGACCCCAAGTATGTTCGGCGGAAATCCGTTTTGGGTCATTTTAAGTCGAATGAGCAATGTCCGTCTGTCTGTCTGTCTGTCTGTCTGTCTGTCTGTGTGTCTGTCTGTCTGTTGGCTGGTGCGCACGATAACTCGCGAAAGGAGTAACCGATTGACTTCAAATTTCGTATGTGGTAATATTTTTTTCTATCTCCGGCTAAGTTCGAAGATGGGCCATATTGGTCCACTCCTTCTGGTACCTCCCCCACAAAGGGTTAAAATGTTGTGAAATATTGATTCTTTAATAACTGCTATTATACGTATTCGAATCTTCTGAAATTCCACACATAGTATTAGTTTGTTAGTCGCTATCAACTCGAGGAAAATGGGCGAAATTGCCACGCCCGTTTTGGTATCTCCCACACAAATGCACCATTTTGCACTAAAAGTTAAAAGCTTATAACATTAATACCAGTGTATAAAAATACTTGAAATTTTGTACAGCGTAATGTTTTTATAGTGCCTACAGTCCATTGAAAAATGGGCGTTATTGTCACGCCCCTTTTGTTACCTCTCCCACAAAGGCACCATTTTGCACCAAAAGTTAACAGTTTATAACATTAATATCAGTGTATACAATTACTTGAAATTTTGTACAGTGTAATGCTTTTATAATGCCTATAGTCCAGTGAAAAATGAGCGTTATCACCACGCCCCTTTTTGTACCTCCCACACAAAATGGCCAAATTATACCAGAATTTCATATCTCAACGTTAATATACCAGTCCATATAAACGGTTACAATTCGGCACAGTGCAATGTATTTGAAGTATCTACTATTCAGCGAAATATTGGTGTATTTCTTAAACCCCTTCTGGTACCTCCCACAAAAATTGACAGTAAAAATTGAGTAATATTCAATATTACATTACTCACAAAGTGAGGGTATACCTTAGTCGGTTTACCCGACTGAAACTTTCTTACTTGTTCTAGAAAATTTTGTTGAAATTGCATTTCTCTACAAAATGAAATGGGAAATAAAATGAAACAAACGTTACAGATGTAATTAAATGCCTTACAAAGGGTATACAAATATGACAATAAAATCAAAAGTCGTAATATACGTCTTTATAACTCAAGCACAATCCCAAAACTCTGGATTCTACTTTTGCGTATCATCTCTTCGAAATTATGCTCGCATATCAATCCAAGGGAGAAATGATTAAAATTGGTTAACAAATTTTGAAGGTATGATTTTTTCCCCGGGAACAAAATGTTTTAGAAATTTAGGAATCATTTCAGATTTAGTTAAAACCTAAATCTAAAATGATTTCCCGCTTTGACATCTAACGACACCGCACTCTTCAAACTGACATCGATCTGTGCTCACCCTTTCTGGTACCTTCCCCACACAGGGTTAAAATTAGTAAAATATGTTATCTATCTCTTTAACAAAAACATGTAACATGTTTTGTCGCCGTTTTTTTAATAACCCTTTTATTCTCAAACAAATTCCAAACGGAATTCAATCAAACTATAAATATATCAAATTCCTGAACATTGAACAGATGTCAGAGCCAAAAGAAATTCTCATAGATTTTTTGTGTACCAAAGTAAAATATAAAACCACACGTCGACATTTCTTACATACATTCAAATGGACGGACACTCAGACAGTGGTGAGACAGCCACTGCCACACATGGAGTGGAGAGACACCACCATAGACACATGGACATGGACCTGGCCACGGATACCCAAAACACAAAACGCAAAACCAAATCCAAAAGAAAAGAGACGGGACGGGACACAACAAGATAAAATGTGGATTTGGTTTTCCTTTAAGCCATTTATCTTTTATTCTGCTCCTTGCCAGAATTGCAAGAACCATAATCGGTAAGAAGGCTGCCCGGGTGTCCGGGAGTGTCAGTCAGTGTGTCTTTGGAGGATACGAACAGCTACGAGTACGTAGGGATATAAATAAATAAAGAAATAAATGTTTTTGCATTTTGGACTTCTTTATGACGCCGGGGCTCATGTTTGTTTAGTCAAATGGAAAGTTGTGAATGTGTGTTCGTTCAAATGGATTTAGAACTTTTAAAATAACATAATCCACCTATAGTCGATATGAATGTCTGCAAATATCTGAATGTGTGACTGTCTGTCAGTCTGGTTGTTTGTTTGTTTGTTTGTCTCTTTGTCTACCTCCAGGATTTTAGCAAATTCAAGGTAAAGTAAATATGAACTTATTTTATGGCCTTATGAAACTTTTGAGCCATTTTATGGGTTTAAAAGAAAACTTGGATATGTTTATCTCTAACAAATACAAAAGCAGAAAACGGAATAGAATGGAGAGAGAGACGTAGAGAAACGCTTCCAATGACAGCATGATGTTTCAGATGTCAATACTGAATTGAAGAATTTATGTTAAATATCTAAGATATTGCAAGATTTTTTTTTTGCATACTAGAGGAAGCGCTGAAATGCGTTTACAAAAAAGATATTAATACGAGACATGTCTCTATTATTGTAGAAACACTGTGAAACTATAGTAGAGGAGAATGCCTTTTTTAAAGCAAATTGAACAAGTTTGAATATCTGACAGCGGTTTTTTGGTCCAAGAAGGTTTTTTGGTCCATCGGATAACCTGCCCAAAGTTCATTCAAAATTTAGAACACACTTTATAGGGGAAATATTTTTTTTATTCAAAAATCGTATGTTTAAATAAGTAAAATTACATTTCTTTGTATTATTAATTAATAAATAGCTTTTAAAAATAGGTTTTAAATATTAAGATCGGGGAAAAAAAAAAATTCAATTAATTCAATATTACTCGTATATTAGATCTGACTTGTTATGTGAGGGACATTTTCTACGATATTCTTCAATGCACTGTAATATAAATTGATTTTGTTCTTCGTCTTTCGTAAGTATTCTGTTGTAATCGTTTATAAATTGTACACCGCGTTCAGCAGTGTCGTTAACAACAAACATATTACGACAAACATCGAGAGCATCTTGATAATCTTCATTTACTTCCCAAATGGATGGGTCATGCTTTAAAAATTCAGTACTCAATCCAAAAGCACCGAAAAAATGTTTGGTTTTGTATGAGACGAAATCGCTCAAATTATTACACAGCAATAGTTTCGGGTCGGAGAATTTTCGATCGTTTTCCAGATTTACGACGGGCTCTGTTGATTGCAGATGCCTAACCATTTTCCGTTTCTCTTCGAGTGAAACATCCAAATCGAAAAATGCCAAAGCCATTGATTCTAGGGCCAAATACCACAAATGATTTTTCCATTTCTTCAAAACCGCTTCAGAAACATCTTGTCTTTCAACAAGTGTATATCTTGATTTGGTGCTCATATGGCATTTTGCATGTAAACCACGCCCACTGGACTCTCGTTTTGTCAATGCAAACTGCTCTAGAAATAGGTATATTTTTAAGGCATAAATGCCTTTTCCCATGAACCTTGCGTGGGATGTTGGACCAGGTGTTCGGAAGTTATCGCCGACACCACCAAGAAACATTATTGTTAATTGTAATAGTTCCTTGTAATCAGCTCGGATTTGTGTTTCATTTAGCTGTTTAATGCAGAATTTCTTAATGACTTCGCAGCGAGCATTACTTATTTTTGAGCGTACAGTTGGATCTTCGAGTCCGTTTTCAAAACGATTTGCGGTCGAGACTTACCCAAACGGCAGCAAAACGATTAAAAATAGGCACTTCAGGACTATCTCACTTCAATACCATCTCCATCATGTGATGAGAACATGGGAACTTGATTAATTTTCGATCTAATTTGTTCTGCAACAAAATGCACGATCCAGTGTTTTGACCTGTATTTGATGAGTGTATCATGAACGACTTTGGCCATTTTTTCTCCAGTACCAGCCGGGATTTTGGGGGCGCCCAAAAAATGTTGATGTGTAGATCGATTAATCACAAGCTCACCAACAGTGGTCAGAGGCGTCGCAGCATTATACATTATAGTTATGACATCATGAAATATCTGTCTGTTTGACCAGTAGAAAAATGTCCGACTGATGCGAAAAATCAACTATCATGCAAATCCGTTGTTTTTTGTTCATGCATGCACAAGCATGATCTATTTTTTATTGTGATTGCATTGAGGCCATGTCGGTGTGCATGCATGCCCTGTCATGACGTAAAATTCAAATGAAAACTGCAGTAACTTTTTCGTTTCTCGGTCGATTTTGATTGTTTACGACTTGTTAGAAAGAAAATTTTATTCAAAGATAATTTAAAAACTTTTCATGCTAATAAAATATTTTTTAATTACTTGAACATGTGACATTTGATAAAAACCCAAATTTTGTTCATGTAAAGTGAGTTTTGTGTTTTCAAACAACTTTGGGCAGACCTTAGCGTTATCCAGTCGGCACCAAATTTTTTATTGGAGGTTTGTAGGTCAACTGGAAACTTTTTCGGCCAGGAAATCAGTACCGAAAAAATAATAAATGGTCTAATATATATCCATATATTCCTTTTGGTACCTCCCACACGTATATACCATTTTGCACCAAAAGTTAACTGCTAATAACTTTAATACCAGTGCATACTTTAAATTTATTAAATGCAATTTAAATTGATAATAATTTAATTGAAACAAAAAATAAATAAATTTACGAATGTTTTTTTGCGACTGATGATGAGGAGATTCATAAGACGGTTAACCGGACATAACTCTCCTATTTCTTTGCTTAAATATTACAACATTGTCCACATCTATACCATACCTTTTATAAAACATTTTCGAAATTCGTGTTGTTACTTCTAAAGGGCCAAAATATGGTACCCATAGAGACAAACTAATGACAGACTTTCAAAGTTCTTTTAAAAATATTAAATCTAAAAAAACAATCTCAATGGCGGCACTCTCATCTTGATATGAAATATTAATGGAGTTTTTACATAAGTATTTTTTGGGTAAAAAGAGCACACAAATGGTCCAATTGTGGTCTGACTTCCAAGAGTATATGCGCCCAACATGTACTATTTGGGGTAAAAAAAGGAACAACATTGGAGCAACCACTTGAGGATTAACTAATAATAGTTTTCCAAAATTTTGGCCTTGTAGGGTTAACGGGGTGGTATGTTACAACGTTCACAACGTCCATGGATCTTATGGCTCAAAAGTAGTATTATAAGTATGACCATCCGCACACTATTATAGATTATTTTTTTAATGTTCACTATTTGCACACTTTTTTCCACAATGCTACTTTTTGTACATTTTTCATTTTCATTAATCATTAAATCAAATCTGCATATCTGATTTTATTATAAGAAAATAATCTGGCAACAATGTGTAGTATGCCTCCAGCGATCGAAATTTGGCGAAATTATAATGGGATTTTTTTTTTTGATCCATAAATTGAAGGTTCACCGCTAAATATTTAATAAATATATTAGTGAGAGTTACATTATAATATTTTTCACAATAACAATTCTGCGATAAAGAAATTTCGAGAAAAAAATATTTTACTGTAGTCAAATTATCACGCGTACGGTTAATCATAAGAAAAATTGATCAAAGGAAAATTGAGACACTAGACAAAGGTCTACAAATCTTTACTAAACAAAACCAGTAAGGAAAGGCAGAAAGTCGGGCGGGGCCGACTATATAATACCCTACACCTCCCTAACAATGCGATAATAATAATAATTTGGAATAATTGGTAAATGGGTAGAAACATATTATCTAACTCTGAAACGATAATCGCTAAATTAAGCAATATTCGTTCCTAAAGTGAGAAACATCTTTCTGGTTTGATACCAAATCAGGAGGAACATATATATGGAGCTTTAATATAAATCTGAACCGATCTTCCCTGAATACTTATTCATGTAAAAAGACCTCCTTCTGTCGAATTTCGTACTGATCGGATATAAAATACAGTCTCTACAGCGCTTACATGTCAAATCGGGGGTAACATATATATGGGAGCTATATCTAAATCTGAACCGATTTTCTCCGAATTTGGCAGTATTCCTTCATGTAATAAGAAACCTCTCTTTGCCGAATTTCGCACTGATCGGATATAAAATATCATTTTTACAGCGCTTACATGTAAAATCGGGGGTAACGTATATATGGGGGCTATATCTAAATCTGAACCGATTTCTTCCAAATTTAATAGTGTTCATCCATATAATAAGAAACCTCTTTCTGCCGAATTTCATACTGATCGGATATAAAATAAAGTTTTTACAGCGCTTACATGTCAAATCGGGGGTAACGTATATATGGGGGCTATATCTAAATCTGAACCGATTTCTTCCAAATTTAATAGTGTTCATCCATATAATAAGAAACCTCTTTCTGCCGAATTTCATACTGATCGGATATAAAATAAAGTTTTTACAGCGCTTACATGTCAAATCGGGGGTAACGTATATATGGGGGCTATATCTAAATCTGAACCGATTTCTTCCAAATTTAATAGTGTTCATCCATATAATAAGAAACCTCTTTCTGCCGAATTTCATACTGATCGGATATAAAATAAAGTTTTTACAGCGCTTATATGTCAAATCGGGGCTAATATATATATGGGGGCTATATCTAAATCTGAACCGATTTTAACCAAATTCAATAGGGATCGTCCTTGGTCCAAAAAAAAGATACGTGTAAAATTTCGTCGAGATCGGACCATAATTGCGACCTGTACTTTGATTACAAGAATACATGCACAGACGGACAGACAGACAGACGGACATAGCTAAATCAACTCAGAAAGTGATTCTAAGTCGATCGGTATAATAAACGATGGGTCTATTTCTTCTCCTTTTGGGTGTTACAAACAAATGCACAAAGGTATAATACCCTGTACCACAGTGTGGTGTAGGGTATAAAAATCGTATAGTTGTTTAATAAAGATTTACAGTAAATTAACGCGATACTTTTACAAGAAACATTTTGAAGAAAAGTGACAGGGCACTATGCAGAACATTTAAGCCTTGGTGACATAAATGAGCGAAAAAGGCGCATAGACTTGAAAGACAACTTAAGTTTGTCACTTTGTGTAAAAATCATGTTTTCGAAGGAATCAGATCCGATTTTGATCTCTTCATAGATGGTTAGGTTAGGTTGAAGAGAGGAGACGTTTAAACGTCTCATGTCCATACACTTAGGCCAGTGGTTCGGCTGGTTGTACGCTCCTTATTTACGATCTTTTTAAACCTCACGAATTACAGAAAATCGGTAGGGGATACGAATTTTCTCAGTATCTTCCAGACACATCCTATTAAGAAAGGATATGTCTGAAAGATACTAATGACGACTTATTTAATTAATTTTTTTTTTGTAAGAGAAAATAGAAACATGGAGAAAATCTGAAACAAATGCCGACACAAGGTGGATTAAAATGTTTATATTCTTCGAAAATGAAAATGTTCATTATAAAAACATTTTGAAATTTTAGATTTTTCGTTGGATTTGCCTGCCTCAAATGCACCAAGTGGACAATTAAGAATCACTCGTAATTATAGACCAATCTCTAAATTAAGTAATATTTCAAAACTATTCGAACATATAATGTTTTATAAAATGTACTTTGCTACAAAAAATATCATATCTCCATTTCAACATGGCTTTATTCGAGGACGTTCTACTGTTACTAATCTCGCAATTTTTTCGCATTATTGTATTTCTAACTTTGAATTAGGCTTTCAAGTTGATGCGGTTTACACTGATCTTTCAAAAGCATTTGATAAAGTCTCTCATTCAAATCTACTTAAGAAATTATATAAAATTGGGTTTCATTCCGTTTTCTTAAAATGGATTCAATCTTATTTATCTAATAGGAGTTGCTATGTAGTTATTGAATCTTCTAAATCTTATGCTACATCTGGTGTGCCACAAGGTAGTATTCTTGGTCCCTTACTTTTTGTATTATTCATTAACGATATATCATCTTCTGTTAAATTTTGTAAGATTTTACTGTATGCTGATGACTTAAAAATCTTTCTGCGTCTTAATTCGATTGCTGATGCGTTTCGTCTTCAAAGTGATTTGAATTCTATCTCCCAATGGTGTTCTGAAAATTCATTAGAAATAAATGTGTCTAAGTGCAGTAAAGTCTCATTTGGTAGGTGTTCAAATCGTATCTGTTTTGATTATGTTATCAATTCACTCAGAATTGAAAGTTCAAATGAAGTTTTGGATTTAGGTGTTATTTTTGACGAAAAATTTACTTTTGTCAGCCATTTGAATCGTATTATCCCTAAAGCTTATTCATTACTTGCGTTTTTAAAGAGAAATTGCAAGCAATTTCAGGATCCATATACTTTTAAGCTTATTTTCACGTCTTTAGTACGCTCAAAGCTGGAATATGCTTCTTTTATCTGGAGTCCCTTCTGTTCTAAGTACATTACTAGAATTGAGAATGTACAAAAAAGATTTATAAAGTTTGCTCTTCACTCTATACATTTTACACTGCCTGAGCCCAAATATATTGAAAAATGCAGATTAATATCGTTAAAAACACTTGAAAGCAGAAGACAGGTTTTGTCTCTCCTTTTTATTTTCAAAATTGTTAATGGTGTAGTCGATTGTTCTGAATTACTCAAACTTTTGCCTTTTAATGTTCCTTCTCGTACTTTGAGACGTAATAATTTGTTTTATGTGCCGTTCCACAGAACGAGTTATTCTTACCATGAACCTATCTCGAGGGCTTTAAATGAGTTTAACCGCATAAATTGTGTGGATTTGGATATAAATTCTAGTTTGGCAATGTTTTCAAATGTATTAGATTTAATTTATTTTTAGATATAAGTCGTAGTCTGTAAGGAATACTGTAATTCCATTGACTGTAAATAAATGAAATGAAATGAAATGAAATGAAAAAAAATAAAACTTTTAAATGGAGACTGTGCTGCATTTAAAACATTTTTAACAAAAATAACTGAAGTTTTACAAAAAATAAATTCAGTACAGAAATGTCAAACGTAATGTATATTTATTAGTTTCTTCCTATATAATTACTACAATAAATTAGTTTTATTTTGTTTTATACAAAAATTTAACCAAATCATAAAAATGTGTGCACTATTTCTACGGCAGAAGGGGGACAAAATAGACGTAAATGAAGTACCACCTTTAAGAATTAATAAAAAAAGTTTTTTGCTGCAGTATGAGATTTTGCAGTTGATTTGGATATACATAATACAGGCAGAATATATAGATAAGGCAGCTCTTAGCTTAGTTTCCTTCTTGGAATAGACTGTAGTTATCGAGATAACCCATAATTGGCAATATTAGAGTTGTTGAAGAATCGGAGTTTAAATTACCTTCAATTACCAAATTACTTCTTCTAAAACCATTTTTTAATCCATTCTGAGGTTTCGAAGATAAAATATTGCGAAAAATGCTATTTTTGTGAGAAAATCTTAACAATTTTTAAACAAAATCGTCATAAACACATGAAAAAAAGCACAGTCATTATATTGTTATTATTCTATCGTAAACTCTAATCGGTCATGAATAAAATGAGACCATTCGAAAGATTTTGTTGAAAAAAGCTCTTCTAGAGATGAAATATCAGTTTACATATTCTCACAGGAGGCAAACACATCCAAATGTGGTATTCTTTCCCAGAGATAAACTAATAACAGAGTTTCGAAATTATACCTTTTTGGGGTTTTTCGTCAACTTTGCCCTATGAATGGGCTAATAATTTACTTTCGTGTAAAAATGAGGGAAGAACGTGCGCATATATATGTTTCAAGCCGAATATGTTTGGGACAATATACTACAGAAGCAATTTTTTTCAGGGTGTAGTAGTACCCAGAATCTTTCACAATTCCACACATAGTGTTAGTTTATTTATCGTTAACGTCTTTAGAAAAATGGGCAAAGTTGTCTAGTCCCTTTTGGTACCTCCCATGCAATTGAACCATTTTGCACAAAAAGTTAACGGCTTATAACTTTGATGTCAGTCCATACAAATACATAAAATTTTGTACAGTGTAATGTTTTTATAGTACCCATAGTATATTAAAAAATATGCGTTATTGCCACACCCCTTTCGGTACTCCCAAACATAAAAAAAATAATTTTTTTGACACATTTCTTCGTTAGAATGCTAGCTTTCAAAAAATAGAACAAAATGTTTTTTGTTGCGTAGTGTAATTAGTTATATGGATGGAAATAGGGACATCAGACCAAAATTTGAAAATTCCAACTAGGACAGTCCGTAAGCGATATCATTGAAATTTAGTGTCATAATGGTCATCGTCCCAATCAAAAGATATCGTTTTTAAAAATGCACTCATTTGGCATGAAATCCCCATATATATTATTAATCGTCGTAAAAGTATAAGACAATTTAGCCATGTCCGTCCGTCTGTTGTAATCACGCTAAAATCTACAGTAATTGAGCTAGATGACTGAAATTCTGTACAGATACTTCATATAGCTGCAGGTAACTTTGGACTGAAACTGAGTTGGTAATATCTGTAAATTTTTTGATATATTTCAGATATATAGCATCATTCGATGTGATTTCTTAACGCCATAGATACCACAAATTTAAACTGATCAGTCTGAAAATTACTAAATTACGTTTATTTCTAACCAGAACCCTTTACACGATCAACGGTCATCATAGGTCCATTTTAATATAGCTCCCATATAAAGCACCTCTCCGATTTGACTTCTTAACGCCATATAGACCACAATTTTTGTCTGATCGGACTAACAATTGATACTTTAAGTTTATTCATACTAATAACGATTGTTATAGGTCCAAGGAAGTTAAAAAGGGACAAAGAAGAACCATCCAAAAGGCGACTATATTGAACTTTTGGAAAAGGAGCCTTCGTTTTTCGTTGTTTAAGGACAGGACCAGATAACAAAAACTTTAAAAGCTTCGGTAGCAAGGGTAGTTAGTTTTTTGCTACTTTTTTTTACATAGTTTTGACAACTTCAACAAATGTATACGTATTTCCCTATTCACATGTTTACCAGTGTGTCTGCTGGAAAACAGTCTACCGCTAAACTGAAACAGAATTTAAAATGTTTTTGCCGTCTTCTTCAGCATTTCTAAGAGCCGGGATTGTGTTATTATTTTTTTATACACGTATGTCTGCACTGCAAAGCAGTCTGAGTGCATTTCTTTTATTTAACATAATAAACAATAAGTGTTGCTGTTGTTGCACTCACTTGTATACAAATACATACATATAAAGGAGTATATACTCGTATACATATAAGCATTTGTATATAGTAGGTCTTTCCCGGCCTACCTTGGATCCTTTAAAAGTCATTTACTTTTTAATTCTCTCTGCCAGAGTACGATTCTCATACGCATTTTGTTGCAAAAAGGACTTGGCTTTGAAATCACACATCGTTTACCCATTTCTATGGCATGAAAATAGGAAGAGTTTTACTCTTTTTTTTAAGACTGGAAATAAATGAAGGAAGTATTCGTATGCATGTACATATATAAGTAAAGAGGATTATGAAAGAGCATTTGGAATGTCGTTAATGAAAGCCCATTAACATGACATTGTGGCCAAGAAACAATTTCATCACTTTACACTGTCAACTTATAATGTGGAAGGAAGCTTTCCTTTTTTTTCCTGTGCTTTGATTTTATTTCCTTTAGACACTTTTTGGAGGAGAGTTAAAAAAAATATCTTACAATTTATGAGCGGAGTAGTTCAAGACAATTTAAATGTTTTCTTGAATTGAAGTTCAGAGCACCTTCAGCCTATGTAAACGAGTTCAGGTTTCAAGTTCAGCTTCGTAATGTAAAGGGTGTCCCAAGAAGAGCACAATTTTTTAATTACTGATGCAGCAATTGAATTGTTTCTCTGGCTGTATGACATGTGGCGCCGTCTTGTTGGAACCACATGCCCTCCACATTCATTTCTTCAATTCTAGGCAAGAAAAAACTGGTTATCATTTCACGATACCGAACACCATTGACTGTTTGCGCTTGACCTGCCTCAAAGGTCCAATGATTCCTCCAGCCCAAAAACCACACCACACAGTGACACGTTGAGGATGCATTTGCTTCTCGTGAATCACTCGAGGATTTTCCGCACCCCAAATGCGACAATTCTGCCTATTAACGAAGCAATCAAGATGAAAATGGGCCTCGTCACTGAAGATGATTTTATCGGAAAAATCAGCATTTTCATGTTGTCTCTCCAATACCCAATTAACGAACTCCCTTCGCTGTCCTTCTCCATTTTTACTAACCTCGTACCTTCTACTAACAAACAATAACAATTATTCAAATGTCAAACAATGACACTTCGAATGTTGCGAGATTTAAAAATTGCGTTCTTCTTGGGACACCCTTTAAATAAAGCTGCGGTTACACTGGGCATATATTTTAGGAATTATCGTGAGCAAAAGATCGGAATATTTTTTTCAAATTTCGAAAATTATACATAATAGAATTGTTTCGGGTATATTCATAGTCAACTCAAGAAACACAATTTCCGTTGAGTAATCCTTCCCACAACAAAATATCATAAAGAAAGTGGTGAAAATTTAATTATTGCTATCCAGAAGTAATTCCATATTGGATCTTCACCGAAGAACTGAACATGGCTCTTCGAAGAATTTCAATCATTACACAGTACAGCACATGATTTTGGGACTCAATTCTGAGAAATGGACGTGAAAGTAGCCCCAAAAATAAGAACTACTGCATCATTCGTTTAATCAACTTGGGTCAAATCATAATTTAATTGCCATACGATTTTTTTTTTTGTTCAATGTATCCACCTTGTTTACACTTTTTCTATATTTTTTCTCGGTATACCGTACGGAATATCTCTTTCGTGTCTGAAATAAAGTAACATATTTGCTCAAAAAAAAAAATTTCTTCTTTAATTTTTATACCCTACACCACACTGTGGTACAGGGTATTATAACTTTGTGCATTTGTTTGTAACACCCAAAAGGAGAGAAAATAGACCCATCGTTTATTATACCGATCGACTTAGAATTACTTTCTGAGTTGATTTAGCTCTGTCCGTCTGTCTGTGCATTTATTCTTGTAATCAAAGTACAGGTCGCAATTATGGTCCGATCTCGACGAAACTTTACTCATATCATTTGTTTGGCCCAAGGACGATCCATATTGAATTTGTTTAAAATCGGTTCAGATTTAGATATTGCCCCCCATATATATGTTACCCCCGATTTGACATGTAAGTGCTGTAGAGACTGTATTTTATATCCGGTCAGTAGGAAATTTGACAGAAAGAAGTTTCTTTTTACATGAATGCGTATTCAAGGAAAATCCGTTCAGATTTATATATAACCTCCATATATATGTTCCTCCTGATTTGCTACCAAAGCGCTATATAAGTTGTACTTTACTTCCGATCAAAATTTTCCAGAAAGATGTTCCTAATTTTTTTATATAAGCGCTATTTTAGAGACCTAAAAGGCTTCAGCGGAAATGAAAATTAAAACATTACTTAAATTTTTTCACAACTTCGCTTATTTGCGTTATATAGGTTCATCATTTCGAAATTTTAGTTTCTTGATCCGTGAATGGATTCATATTTAGATATCGGGCAAATGGTAACTCAATCTTCGAAAGCGGTGAATTTAAATGTAATCGTTTGAGCTATAGAAAAACTACTTCTTTATTATTATTTATACCCTACACCACACTGTGGTACAGGGTATTATAACTTTGTGCATTTGTTTGTAACACCCAAAAGGAGGGAAAATAGACCCATCGTTTATTATACCGATCGACTTAGAATCACTTTCTGAGTTGATTTAGCTATGTCCGTCTGTCTGTCTGTCTGTCCGTCTGTCTGTGCATGTATTCTTATAATCAAAGTATAGGTCGCAATTATGGTCCGATCTCGACGAAACTTTACACATATCATTTGTTTGGCCCAAGGACGATCCATATTGTTAAAATCGGTTCAGATTTAGATATAGCCCCCACATATATATTACCTTCGATTTGACATGTAAGCGCTGTAAAAACTTTATTTTATATCCGATTAGTATGAAATTCGGCAGAAAGAGGTTTCTTATTACACGAAGGAATACTGCTAAATTGGGAGAAAATCGGTTCAGATATATATATGTAACCCCCGATTTGACAAGTAAGCGCTGTAGAAACTGTATTTTATATCCGATCAGTGCGAATTCGGCAAAATGAGGTCACTTATTACGTGAAGGAATACTGCCAAATTTGGAAAAAATCAGTTCAGATTTAGATATAGCCCCCATATATAAGTTACCCCGATTTGACATGTAAGCCCTGTAAAAATGTTATTTTATATCCGATCAGTGACTGTATTTTATATCCGATCAGAACGAAATTTGACAGAAAGAGGTCTGTTTAGATGAATGAGTATTCAGGGAAATCCGTTCAGATTTATATATAACCTCCATATATATGTTCCTCCTGATTTGGTATCAAAGCGCTATATAAGTTGTACTTTACTTGCGGTCATTTAAATTTTCCAGAAAGATGTTTGTCAATTTAGGAACGAATATTACTAAATTTAGCGATTATCGGTTTAGAATTAGATAATATGTTCCTACCCATTTACCAATTATTCCAAATAATTATCGCAATGACCCTTATCGCATTGTTAAGGAGGTGTAGGGTATTATATAGTCGGCCCCGCCCGACTTTCTGCCTTTCCTTACTGTTTTTTTTTTTACTTTTATGTAGCGTATTCAATTTAGAAAAAACTATTTTTAATAACAAAATTTTACATTCTTCATAAATTATAACAATATTCACAAATTTTGCAAAAGAAATTATTTGGGAGTAAAAAAATACACCAACTTTGGAAGTACTTAAAATTTGATTTCTTTGGAAATACTTCCATATGTTACTAAATTATATCACTTTGTGATACTCGTAAATATAGTATGGATTTTCGTGCTTTTCGTTGAAGATGCGACAACGCTGGGAGAGTTTCTCTCACGGAAAGTTAAGTGTTTATATGTAGTAGCATTGATATTATCATCATTTAAAAAATGGTTCGATTTGATGTCCTTGTGTGGTGGGGTGCCAAAGGCGAGTGCAAAGAAATTACGACCATTTTCTTTCGTTACGAAAATAAGTTTAATGCATTAAGGGAGTAACCTTCATTATTTTCAGGATATTTGAAATAATTTGAGCTATATAATATTTCCACAATATGACTGTAGCTTTTGAAAATCCTAGCTGTTTCCCATCTCCAAAATTTTTTCAAATCCACTGTGCCAACTCCCATTTTTTCCATATAAAAACATTCTAAACTGAACGGTGAGGCGGTGTGGTGTGCATACATTTTATGCAAAATAAAACTGTTGTAGATTGCATTCTAAAATACAAAAAAACAAGTAAGAAAGTTTCAGTCGGGTAAACCGACTAAGGTATACCCTCACTTTGTGAGTAATGTAATATTGAATATTACTCGAATTATTCTGTCAATTTGTGTGGGAGGTACCAGAAGTGGTTTATCAAATACACCTATTTTTCGCTGAACATTAGATACTTTAAATTCATTGCACTGTGCCGAATTATAAGCATTTATGTGCACTGGTAAAAACGTTATGAGATATTAAATTGTGGTATGATTTGGCATTTTGTGGGGGAGGTACAAAAAGGGGTGTGGCGATAACGCCCATTTTTCACAGGGCTATAGGCACTATAAAAACATTACACTGTACAAAATTTCAAGTATTTTTATACACTGGTTTTAATGTTATAAGCTGTTAACTTTTGGTGCAAAAAGGTACCTTTGTGTGGGAGGTACCAAAAGGGGCGTGGCAACAACACCCACTTTTCCCTGGACTGTAGGCAATATAAAAGCATAATGCTGTACACAATTTCAAGTATTTTTATACACTGTTATTAATGTTATAAACTGTTGACTTTTTGTGCAAAATAGTGCCTTTGTGTGGGAGGTACCAAAAGGGACGTGGCGACTTCGCCCATTTTTCTCGAGTTGATAGCGACTAATAAGCTAATACTATGTGTGGAATTTCAAAAGATTCGAATAAGTAGTATAGCAGTTATTAAAGAATCAATATTTCACAACATTTTAACCATTTGTGGGGGAGGTACTAGAAGGAGTGGACCAATATGGCCCATCTTCGAACTCATCCGGAGATAGATCAAAATATTACCACATACCAAATTTGAAGTCAATCGGTTACTCCTTTCGAGAGTTATCGTGCGCACCAGCCAGCAGACACACAGACAGACAGACAGACAGACAGACAGACAGACAGACGGACGGACATTGCTCATTCGACTTAAAATGACCCAAAACGGATTTCCTCCGAACATACTTAGGGTCTTAGATCACCCCTTCGATGTGTTACACTTTTTTCCGTAGCAAATGATATATACCCTCGTCACACTAAAGTGAGGGTATAAAAACACAGAACTGCAACCGTTATGAATATTTAGAGTAGCCACAGCTTCCTACATTTATGAATTCGTTTGCAAGTCTCCGCTCTGCATTGCAATGCGGCACGGCACGACCAACAAAGATTTGCCTCCGTTTTTTTCTACTTCTTCCTCTGAGGATGATGCAAATCTTGTTTAGAGATAAATAAACCGTGACTGCGACACGATGGTGACGTTGGCATGAAAAGAAAATTACTGAGTAAATACTTATAAAAATGGTAGGAAACAGAAGCATTTGTGTCAGATGCTGATGGGTCTTACAAATGTCACAGTATGGCTTAGCAGCTGCATTTACTGTAAACATACAAGTTGTTGTTGTTGCTATTGCTGCATAAAATGACTTAAAATGCATTCAAGGCAGTGACATTAAGGCTACAACAGCCTCATAAGTTTGCTCTGTTGAAGGGCAAGGTAATTCCTTGTGATGTCCAGTACGAGGGTGATATGTTGTAGGATGGGGTATGTAAAAAGGAGTGCTTAGAAAGTCAAAACGTAATACATCCTCAGGAACGCTAAATATTGCAAATAATGTCGTCAGGCTAAAAACAAGTAACGAAAAAGAAAACTTACTTAAGTCGGCTATTCGAAACGAATTTCATGATGATCGATACGATCGGAAGATCGATAATCGAAAGACATATATGAATATATGCTAGAATCTCAACAGATTCCTTTTATTTATATTTCACAAAACTCCTCTCAGTTTTATATTTGGTATGAGTCAGTCGCCGCCAGTCGTAGCGAACGCTAATTTTTAATTCAAAATAGAAAATAAAATTGAAAAGTTCGACAAATAAAATTATAATAAAAAAGTTTAATAACCTATGCGGGATACACACCCGTCAACCTGATTTATATATAGATAAATAGAGCATCGAAAGCAGTGAATAAGATCCATTTTTTACAAGTTAGCTAAAAGTGTACGCTAAAGTGTTTTTAGGTCAGTGGTAATTCGCACACGTTTGTGGCCGTGCATGTTAATATGCGATCTTATGCTGCTGTAGCGCTGGGATACCCAGGTTCGACTCAAGGCAAGACAAAACAAATTAAATTAAAAAAATTTTTCAAACATAAAATAAAATAAAAATTAAAGAAAAAGGATTATTTTATTATGAGCATCCAAAAATAGCATTTGCAGTACTTTGCAAATACTGGTGCAAATGTACTGCCAACTAATGAATGAAATGGCGCGATAAGCCTATGTTAAATTCATTGAAGAAGATCAAATATAGAAGTACTTCGGGATCGCAATGATAACTTATTCGCCATTATTTCGGAAGTTCTTTTTGTGGTGGGACACAGCTTATTTGCCATTTGGACGCCTACTCGGTAGTTAAATACAATGTATGAACTGTTTTTTATTATGTCTTTGCAATTGAGATTTTATAAGGCAATAAATTGTATTATTGCATTGCCTTTTTGAGTTTTCTTTCCTTGGGGGTACAAATAAACACTGGTGTCGTTACATATTTGCCGTAAACCCGGGTTTTTTAAATCTCAATTTGACTTTTTGGTTGGTTTAGGGTTTTTAATATAACAAATATTTTATTTTGTTAACAAATTAAGACTCGCTGAAAAATCCTGTATCTACCTATCTATAATATATTGCTGGATTATTTAATAATATTTAATAATTCTGTCGTTTCTTATGCAAAAACACAAAAACAATTTTTGGGAAGTACACACGCTGATAAAAAATTGCAGTCGGTCCATAATAGTTTGACCCTTTAGTACCAAAAATATCAAGGACATGAATTGATACTTTTTCGGCATATTCAAGGATTAAGGATATATTCCATATTTTCACATCCTTCCACCAAAAGAACATAAATATTTCATTCCGCAACATTGAAGAGGAGAAGCAGAGCTTTTCATTAGTATTAATATCTTTAAATATGGTTAATTTAACAAATGGTAATTTTGAGAAAAATCCTTGAGATAGGTTACTTTGGAGCTCTGTACCACAAAAACTACAATGAATTTTGAAAAACTAAAAACGGCACAAAATTCGTTCACATTTGTATAACCATTGTGCCAAAAATTTTTAACATCAAAGGTGGTTTTTTTTAAAATGTGTGTGTTTTTGATTCATTGCTTTGGAATTACCCAATGCGTTCCAAATGAATTTTATTGATTTTCAAATAAAATGTATTACTCGAAGCTAAAAATATACAATATTTAAAATTTGTTGTTGCATATACATTTTCTTTCAGTTCAAACATATCAAAAAAGGCAATTTTGCAACGTGTATCTTCAAATGGCAATATTTTTTCATCAAATAGCTCATTTTTTTTTTGTCTATCCAAATAAGATAATGGAAAAGGATTATATATCTAGATCTAGTATATACCGATTCGTATGAAAGGATCGGGGAAAATTTTCAAAAAAATCCAGAAATCGAGGCTAATTCTAAAATTAATATATATGTAAAGGAAAATCCCACAATTCCCAAAATAAATTCGAAAATACCCAAAACCGAAATTTGTAGTTTTTCTCCATATTCTGTTATACAAAAAGCTACAAATTACTACAAATTGTAAAGGTGTTCATATTCTAGCTTTGCAATTGTCCAAAATGTGGGGAAGTTTTGAAATTTTCGTCGAAAAATTTGTAATTTGGTAAGAATATCTTATATTAACCTATGAAATTTAGGAAATTCAGGCCTAAGGCAGGTCTGGCAATTTTGGACATTTTTCTCCTGTTTCTTCACATATGAGTTTTAAAATCCCTTTGTGTGAAATTTTACACGCAGTGTTTTTCCATTACTTTTACAAATAAATTAAAGTATAAAACAAAAAATTAAAAACATTTAAGAAAAATGGCCTATTATGTTATCTTTTATATAGGGTGATCCAAGTAGAGATTCATTTTTCAATAGCCTTTTTTACAGATCACGTGTGAGTCGTGTCATGCTGTCATGTTATTTTTGTTAAGTATTGTTTGGCATTTCATCATGGAAAGACTGTCGCCTGAACAACGCTTACAAATCGTTTAACTTTATTACGAAAATTCACGTTCTGTGAGGAATGTGTTTCGTGCACTTCACTCAACTTATGATCAACATAATCGTGTCATCGAAAATTTGACTCAACGGATGGACCATCTGAGACGTTGTTCAGGCGTAAGTCTTTCCATGATGAAATGCCAAACAATACTTAACAAAAAGAACATGACAGCATGACACGACTCACACGTGATCTGTCAAAGGCTATGTAGAAGGCTATTGAAAAAAGTATCTCTACTTGGATCACCCTATATTTCTTGTCCCTAGAAACACATGGCGCAGAACTGTTTCTCTAGAAATAAGACATTTAAACAAGTCATGGGACGAAGTAAAAACATTTTGTAATGATAGAGTAAGATGGAATTTACTTGTAGGAGCCCTATGTTCCAAAGTGGAATGAATGAAGGAAAACAAAAACGTTGTCTTTAAAACGATCTAAACTTTGTAAAAATCGGTTCAGCCGTTCAAGAGCAATTGGAAATTTCGTAATAAAGCATTTTTCTCTATCTATATATATAAAAATGAAACGGTCCATCTGTGTAATGGCATCACGTCAGAACGGCTGGAGCGATTTTGATGATTTTTTTTTTATTCGGATAAATTAATTGGACAAAGGGGCGTGGTACCTCCCATACAAATCGCAGGTTAAAAATCCGATATTTCTGCTCCTATTATAGGTATAGTGCTGAAATTTTGTTTGTATGCATTAAATGGCAGATTATGTGAATTTTCCAAAAAAGGGCGGAATCGGACCAATGGGCGTGGCCCCGCCCATATAAGCCAAATTTTGAAATTGAGATATTTTGCACAATTTGTTAGCGAGAGTGCTGGAATTTTGTGTATATGTAAACGGTGGCAGTCTACGTGATTGGTCCAAAAATGGGCGGGATCGGACCAATGGGCGTGGCCCCACCCACATAGACAAAATTTTGATATCTTGCACAATTTGCTAGCGGGAGTGCTGCAATGTTGCGTATATGTATCTGGTGGCATTCTACGTAATTGGTGAAAAAATGGGCGGGACCGGACCAATGGGCGTGGCCCCGCCCATATAAGCCAAATTTTGAAATTGAGATATTTTGCACAATTTGTTAGCGAGAGTGCTGGAATTTTGTGTATATGTAAACGGTGGCAGTCTACGTGATTGATCCAAAAACGGGCGGGATCGAACCAATGGGCGTGACACCGCCCATATAAGCCAAATTTAAAAAATGTGATATCCTGCACAATTTGTTAGCGAGAGACCTGGAATTTTGTGTATATATATCCGTTGGCGATCTACGTGATTGGTCCAAAAATGGGCGGGTTCGGACCAATAGGCGTGGCCCCGCCCACAATGACCAAATTTTGAAATTTTTATATCTTGCACAATTTGCTATCGGGAGTGCTGCAATGTTGTGTATATGTATCTGGTGGCATTCTACGTAATTGGTCAGAAAATGGGCGGGATCGGACCAATGGGCGTGGCCCCGCCCTTATAAGCCAAATTTTGAAATTGATATAACTTGCACAATTTTTTATCTAGAGTGCTGTCATGTTGTAGATATGTATCTGGTGACAGTCCACGTGATTGGTCAAAAAATTGGCGGGATCTGACCAATGGGCCACCGCCCATATAAGCCAAATTTTGAAATTGAATTATCTTGCTCATTTTGTTAGCGAGAGTGTTGAAATTTTTCGTATATGTATCTGGTAGCAGTCTACGTGATTGGCTTTCAAATGGGCGGAATAGGACCAGTGGGCGTGGCCCAGCCCATATTTTGATATATCTTGCAAGTATTATATAGGAAATACATGAACAAAAATGCTCGGTATGCGATAATTACAGCTGCTCACTCCAATACAATCGCAATATGATAATGTGATGCAATATCAATGAAACAAGAATTTGGAAATTTTATAAGTATACATTTCTATTTTCTGGACTTTCCACTGAATTCGGTATTTTTTCATTCAGTGAATTTATTACTAATACCAGTAAGGAAAGGCAGAAAGTCGGGCGGGGCCGACTATATAATACCCTACACCTCCCTAACAATGCGATAAGGGTCATTGCGATAATAATTTGGAATAATTGGTAAATGTATTTTGAACCGATAATCGCAAAATTAAGCAATATTCGTTCCTAAATTGAGAAAAATCTTTCTGGAGAACTTTGTAATGATCGGAAGTAAAGTACAACTTCTATAGCGCTTTGTAACCAAATCTGGAGGAACATATATATGTAGGTTATATATAAATCTGAATCGATTTTCCTAGAATACTCATTCATGTAAAATAGAAACCTGTTTCTGTCGAATTTCGTACTGATCGGATATAAAACACAGTCTCTACAGCGCTTACATGTCAAATTGGGGGTAACATATATATATGGGGGCTATATCTAAATCTGAACTGATTTTCTCCGAATTTTGCGGCATTCCTTCATGTAATAAGAAACCTCTTTCTGCCGAATTTCTTACTGATCGGATATAAAATACAGTTTCTACAGCGCGAATTTTGACATGGGCAGCGAAGCGCACCGGGCTCAGCTAGTTTATTATAATTTCAAATATAAATAAAATTTTGTAATTTTTTATACCCTTCACCACACTGTGGTACAGGGTATTATGACTTTTTTATACCCTACACCACACTGTGGTACAGGGTATTATAACTTTGTGCATTTGTTTGTAACACCCAAAAGGATAAGAAATAGACCCATGGTTTATTATGCCGATCGACTTAGAATCACTTTCTGAGTTGATTTAGCTATGTCCGTATGTCTGTCCGTCTGTCTGTGCATGTATTCTTGTAATAAAAGTACAGGTCGCAATTATGGTCCGATGTCGACGAAACTTTACACTTATCTTTTTTTGGCCCAAGGACGATCCCTATTGAATTTGGTTAAAATCGGTTCAGATTTAGATATAGCCCCCATATATATGTTACCCCGATCTGACATGTAAGCGCTGTAAAAACTTTATTTTATATCCTATCAGTATGAAATTCTGCAGAAAGAGGTTTATTATTACATGAATGAACACTGTTAAATTTGGAAGAAATCGGTTCAGATTTAGATATAGCCCCCATATAAATGTTACCCCCGATTTGAAAATCAAGCGCTGTAGAAGCTGTATTTTATATCCGATCACAGCGAAATTCGGCAGAAAGAAGTTTCTTATTACACGAAGGAATACTGCCAAATTCGGAGAAAATCGGTTCAGATTTAGACATAGCCCCCATATATATGTTACCCCCGATTTGACATGTAAGCGCTGTAGAGACTGTATTTTTATACGATCAGTACGAAATTCGACAGAAAGAGGTTTCTATTTTACATGAATGAGTATTCAGAGAAAATCGATTCAGATTTATATATAACCGCCATATATATGTTTCTCCTGATTTGGTTACAAAGCGCTATAGAAGTTGTTCTTTACTTCCGATCATTTTAAAATTCTCCAGAAAGATGTTTCTCAATTTAGGAACGAAATTGCTTAATTTAGCGACTATCGGTTGAGAATAAGATATATCCACATATATATATTCTTACCCATTTACCAATTATTCCAAATTATTATCGCAATGACCTTTATCGCATTGTTAGGGAGGTGTAGGGTATTATATAGTCGGCCCCGCCCGACTTTCTGCTTTTTCTTACTGATTGTAAGTAATAAATGATAGCAATGTCTTATTTTTACATTTAGAAACTTTTTATAAAGTCTTTAGACAAAAATAAAATTTATAGGTTAATATTAAAAATTCTGACTCTATTAACAAAAATGGTTCTTTTCTCGAAAATATTCTCCAAGAAGATTCGTTTAAGGTGAATATAAATAAGTTATACTTTCTTTTTATAATTTCCTGTACATCTCTAAAATATTACATATATCATTCGCAATAAAACATAAAAAAAAAATTACTTATACTCGTATGTGGGTTTATAAGTAAAACATACCGAATTACTCAGAGAGGAAAACATTAATTTTAAGTTCCGAGCCAAAGACGGCTTTGTGTTTAAATTAAGTACATTTCATACTAAAAATTAAGAGAATTTCCTTAACATTTGTGCGTGAGTCCTGAATCTTAAAGATTGAGGCGTTCTTGGCTCAAATCTTTAAATAAAGACCATTTTTTTTTTCTCTGTGTGTATGAAAAAAACGAACAGTGTTCTTCTCTTGTTCAACGAAATCCTCCGTAATTTAATTGATGATTTGTTACTGTTTGAGGTTAGCACAGAGCAAATATATCCAAAAATCCGGTGTGCTTTGTGCCCCAGCCTTCATTTATTTATACAAGGCGCAAACATTTTTTTTGTTACGCAAAAAAAAATGTTGTATTAAAATTAAAGATTTGCGATAAAGACGCCCTTAATCTTTTTAATAAATACGTTTTGTAATGAACTTATTTTAATGATTAAGGGCGTCTTTGGCGCAAATCTATAATTTTAAGACAAACGTTTTTTCAGTGTGCGTTTGAATCGAAAGAAAATGTATTTGGAACACAAATTGTTAAATATTATACATTTTTGAGCATTTGGAATACTAATATATTCCAACAAAATGCATTTGCAAACTAATTTTCTCTAATAACCTGATTTTGTAGGGAGATTAACAGGGGTAAGGGGATCAGCGGGGGTGGCGGGTGTTTTGGAAGAAATACTTCCTGAAGAGTATCTTTATTTTGTTCTTTGCCGTAGAACATCTACTCGGAAGCCTTCAAGCCATAGGAAAAGTGGGAAGCAGCGGAAAAATCGCTGTGGTAACGAGAAGGAGGCGCTGTCAGTATTCGATATGGCATTTTTAGGGCAATCACATTGGTTCAACGGGAAGGACTACAAATCTTAGCAGTCAGTCCCTGTGATCTCACAAGGGGCTATAATACACAATGATATAACAGTCTTCCACAATACCTAATCTATCATCATCTGCAGTAGAAGTTAGCTTAGTGATAGTTTTAGAGTCTTATTCGACCGACTTTTGATTCCCAATACATTTTCTCTGTCGGACTTGGGCTTAATCTTAGTATACTGCATAATTTATGGTAATTTGCATTACAAATGTGTGGAATTCGGAATCTTGGGTATCCATTGCCCTGTTTTCACCCGGGATTTGAGAATTGTATTTTTTTATTTTTTCTGTCCTTACAGCGTTAATAAGGTACATATACAGGATGCCCTTAGAGCACTACTTTGTCATTGCATAGCTTTTGCAAACAATAGATCTCCATTCTTAGGGAATGACGTTTTATGAGACTTGAACCAAATTAGGCACATAGAATGGGAAACACTTAAGGACAACGTCAGGTGTATCGAGTTTCTAAAATAATCTCTTAAGGCTACCATAAAATAATTAGAGCGCACAATATGCAGACTACTGGTCTAGATGTATGTCCATGAATATGAGGCGGAATAAATCTGTCTCCTCTTTTTAACCTATCCTAACCTAATTTAACTCCCTTATTTTACTATTTAACCCTACATTTTATCCCCGCCTCGTACAATTATCCACAGAAGTTCACAATTGTCGTTGCAAATACGTATAGTATATGAACAAAAAAATTCATGCTGAGTTTTTCTCATTTCGTTTCTCTAACTTTGCTCTGAATAAGCAACACAAATGCACTGTTAAACGGCAACGAAATTAAGCTAAACAAAAAAATACATTTATATCCTTCGGCTCTGCTCTTGAGTCGATGTCAAAGTTCAAAAAACTTTTAAGCGCTCTAAACTTGAAAAAGACCTGCTACAAGGCGAAATCTTGCGACGAATTAAATAAAAGTCTCTAATAAAATGCTAAAATTTCAACTCTTCAATTATCTCTTCACGTTTTATAATTAAGCATCTTTAAAGCCCGGCTACCAAAACTGCCAAGTCCTAATAAAGAAGACAACCGACAAACGCCAAAGGATTACAATGTTTACTTTTCGTCTGTCCTTTCGTTCAGCCGTCCAACAATACATTCAGCCCGTATTTACTGGCAATTTTAGCAAATAAGACCAGTAGTTGGTTGGTTGGTCTGGTGGGTCGCAGCTCTTGGGTTAACTTGGTTGTGGCAATTGGGGCTGCTTATTTTCGGTCCAAAGTATAAATTAAAATCTGACCTAAGGCTACAATGTTGTTAGTTTAGCGCAATTTCCCCCTTTACACGAGAGTGAACTAAAAAAACATGAACAGAGCACAGCCAATACCATATAATTTTCTGGACTTCTTAATAATGTTTGCTGCTGGAGGTTGAATGGGAGGGAGCACTTGGCCCCTACCATATACATACATATAGGCATCTGTGATAAATTTAGCCGGGGATAGATACTCGTGGATATGGGGGCCATGTAAATAAAACAATTGAAAAATAACAGCAATTATCAATTGTAGGAAGAGCCTCGAGTGGGAATTATTGAATTTTTCATTATCTTCCTCCTTCTCGGACGGCTACTGCTGCTATTGTTATCATACATACATATATATCTATGTACGAACGAGTATGTTGTGGTTGGCTAATAAATATGTAACACTGTTAAAAACTAAAGTAAGCAAAGATCTCGAAGACTGTAATTAAAGGCAATGGCTATCAGCCGCCACACACTGCCCCCTAGGGTTTAAATAGTTATGCACATAGGGTTAGTTAGGTACGAGTAAGTATCCCGCAGCGAAGATGTGAGAAATACCCCAGTCATGATATGAGTACGTTGATATGATTTTTCTTGTTCGTTCTCACAAATCACGATTGCCATGAAATAAATTGGAATTTCTGCATTAGTTATTAGTAAGTCATAAAGAATGCCAGGAAACTATTAGTTTTTAGAGGAAGAAATATTTTAGTTAGTTTCCGGATGCCGTTGGATATCTGTATTGTTTAGATCACAATTTAATTTATTTTTGAAAAATTTCTAATTTTGATTAAAATTGTTAAGTAGACACATTATGCTCGTACCTAAGGATGAACAGTGAGTGGAATCAAAACGACCTAAATTAGTTTAAGCTTTCATATATTAAATTTGTCTATGAAATCAAGCTATTGCAATATTGACCTACAATTTTTTTTTTGGGAAAAGTCGGTGAAATATTTTTAAAATATTTTTAGTTTTTCAGTCAGAACTTAGAACTAACTTCATTAAATTTTTCGTGGTAAGTCAATGTGATATGAAACTAAACCACTTTCAATGTAATTCCAAAAAATCAGTTATATATGAAAATCTTACCATTGAAATGTATAAATAAATCAATATAAGTGTAATAAACCCGTTTGATATTAAAAATAAATCAATGGAATTATTCAAAATAAGACATTTCGTCGGTGCGCCTACAAAAACTCCTATGTGTAATTTTTCGATTTTTTTTTTATTGTCGAATTAGAACGTCCTAGCGGTCAAACGACTACCCACCAAAGCATTTTGCGCTATCTTGACCGGTTCCGAAGTTACCAAAAACTCCTATGTGTATCCCTCTATAGCAATGCTCCGACAAAAACTCCTATGTGTTGTAGGCACAGCCTGTCCCAAGGGATAGAAGGTTGGCTTAGATTCACGCCAAAAAACGGCTAATGATGTTTTGTTCAGAATCATCCCCTCTATTCGACAATGAATAGATCAAAATTGGATCTGCTTCCATTCGCGAGTTTTCGCGAAAACAGTACTTTTACTCAAAACAAACTTAATAGCTTTGATTTGTAAAGAAAAACGCGGAATTTTAGAACTGTAACACAATTTTCTTTAAATATGATTATTTGTAAGACGCTTTGTAACGTCCGCGATATTTGTCATGTTTTTATATTGCGAATTTTGTGTAATCCATAAAATCGACTTATACCGCCAAATTTTTCCAAAAATATTATACCGAATTTATTAAGATTAATATATTTGCATTCTATAATCTCTGAGGAATAGATTAATATCAGCATTTTCGCGGAAAATATTCCTCGACGAAACAATTTTGTACAAAAAAATTAGTTCGGATTTATTTTACTATATAATGCTATTATCTCGCGAATGAACAGTTCTGGGGAAAAGTATTCAAAGGAAGTTTGGGAGATAGGCGAAAGGCCTACAATTCTTTTTTTAACAAACAAAATTTATAGTAATTTGGTAAGAATTTACAGTGTGATAAAACTTGTGTATGCTTTTCCCTTTATATGAGGCATATTTTGATTTGACACATTGTAAATCCCTACCTAATTTTTATAAGTTTTTTTGTTAAAGAAAGACTTGTAGTCGTTTATAGTATCTCCCAAACTTTCTTTGACTACTTTTTCCTAGGACTGACCGTTCGCGTAATAATAGCATTATATAGTAAAATAATTCTAAACTTAAATGTTTTTTGTTCGAAATGCATTCGTCGCGGGATGTTTATGGCGGAAATGCTACACGGGGGAAAATCGTCATTTTTGATATGTTTGAATTGAAAGAAAATATACTTGGAAACGATTTTTTTAAATATTATATATTTGTTAACAAATAAATTATATTTGAAAATCAAGAAATTTCGTTTGGAACACATACGTTAATATATTAGAACATAATTTATTTGCAAACTGACTTTCACAAATAAAATATATATTTACACACTAACAATGTTATTGTTTAAGAAGTTTTCCAAATATATTTTATTTAAAAAAGATTTTTAAAACGTTGCTGACTTATTCGAATAGCTAAAAATGTCTTTTAATTTATAAATATTCCAATTCATCACTTTTTGTCAATCCATTAATGCAATTTATATTTACGAAATATTATACGATTTAAGTTTCAATTAAGTTTTACAAAAATGTAAAATTTATAAAAAAAAATTGCTCTTTGAACATCTAAAAAACAGAAAACTTGTCTCTATATTAAGACTATGATACATTGCCAAAATATTTAAAGACAAATTAATCTTTGTTTCAGAAAAACTAGTTCCAAATAAAAAAATATTAGAATGTGGACATATTTTGGTTTAAAACCTCCCAAAACATATAATATTTGTGGGTGTCAAATATTATATATTTGGAGTGTACCCTAAACATATGTATACTTCAAGCCGAATATGTTTGGGACAATATACTACAGAAGCGATTTTTTTTCAGCGTGTAGTGCCAATCTATCCCTCAGAAATCATAGAATGTAAATATATTAATTTTAATAAATTCGCAATAATATTTTTGTAAAAATTTAGCGGTGTATGTCGAATTTTTGGATTACAAAAATTTCGCTATAGAATAATATAGGAAATATAGCGGACATTACAAAGCATTTGTAAGATAAATGTTCATATCTATAAGAAATTATGTTAGAGTTTTAAATTTCCGCGATTCAATGTAATAAAGTTCGGTTTTTTGGTTAAGAATTGTTTTTATCGCGATAACTCCCGAAAGGAAACAGATCAGATTTCGATTTCTTCTTATCTGAGTAGAGGGGGTGATTCTGTACAAAACCTCATTAGCCGTTTTTAGCCACAAACCAGGCCAACTTTCGTATGCCTGAGATACGCTGTGAACATTGAAATATCAAAACTCCTATGTGTAATTTTTTTGTTTTATAAATATTTAAAATGCTCCAAACAAAACATCCTATGTGTCGATTTTCATGAAAACAATTTGCCACGTCATGGGATTTTCACATATACGATTTTTGTTATGATATATTGGTGGTAAATAATTAAAAGAAAAATTCAAAAATCTGAGATATTAAAAATATCGCGATTTGACGAAATATCAACGTCTTTTGTCTCTCCTGAAAACTAGTAAAAAAACACATAAGAGTTTTCGTCGGGGCACCGACGATTTGTAATTCAAACAAGTAAGAACGGTAGTAAATTAGGCCGGGCCGAATTTTATGTACCCTCCACTATGGAATGCGATCAATTCTACAACCACAAAAAAAGCAAAATGTTTGGAAATAAAGGAAATCATGAAACGATTTTATTTTTATTTTTTGTTCTAACAAATTATTAAAAAACGAACGCTGAAAGTGTATAGCCAGTTTGTTCAGAAAACAAGCCCCCTGTGCATTAACCAACGACATTGAAGAGCTACACCTACATATATGAAGACTATATCAAAACATAGACTGATATGGTACATTTTCATTGTGAGAGCTATATGAAAACAAATCGACATAAATTCGTTATGCAAAAACTTCAAAAATTACATCTGAACATCTGAAGAATGTGATATTTATGACTTAAATAAGCGTATTTGGGAGCGATCTCTATTCGGAAACTACGAGGTATGTTAAAAAAATATGGGGAATTTTAATTTTCCGCGGGCTACGTGTATTTGATTTTTGATATTTTTGTAGCGTTATGTTGGTACTCATGTCCCTCACTTATGCTGATAAAAATCCTTAAAAGTTAAGAAAATTTA